>CM050508.1:56874375-58311250 GCA_027563665.1 Antrozous pallidus | reverse complement strand
ACTTCAAAATATTTGTATGTGGAGTTCTTTTTAAGGTTTCACTTGACTAAAGGCTTTTGTACTAAAACATCTCTAAAAGCCCCCTGCTGAAGTTGTCCTGTTAGAAATGAGAAGATATTGATTCCATAAACCCCTGGAGACTAGGTGGGGCCTGCCACTTCCAGCCCAGAGCAGCTTAGACCATTGTTGACATACCAATCTAATCTAATCTAATGTAACCTAATGGAATCCCAGTATAATCTAACACAAACAATACCTTCTTCTATGTGTGCCTTGACCAGGTTGGGGAGCTCTGTGATGAACAAAGGCACTATAAATCCTTCAGGAAATTCTTCATAAATCTGATTTATTCCCACCGCTTTGACAAGTGCTGGCAGTGGAGGGGACAAAGTTAAAATTCTTGGCAAAAAACTGAATTGCAGATATTTCACGCTTATGATGAAGGGCAGAACTGAGGGCAGAGTTTACATGCAAAGTAAAGAGGCAAATCAAAATAGGTGTCTGGGGAGACAATGGGATCTATTCCCAGGCCAGTCACCTCCTAATTTTGACTCCCAAGAAGATCGTTTAACCTCCTCTGAGCCTGGGCTTTCCCAATTAGAACAGTAAGGGACTAAATCAGAAGCTTTTAACTGGGATTGAACATCAGAACCTCCTGGAAGCTTTGAAAAATGCATGATGTTAGCAGTAATATTAACTCATGCCAGGAAATGTTCAGAGAACTATGCATGTATTAACCCATTTAGTCCTCACCAAAACTGTGCTGTGGGTACTGTTATTATCCTGATTTTACAGGTGATTAAGAAATATGCCCAAGCAAGTGGCAGAGCAAGGTGGGAGGCTCCAGAGCCCCTGTGCTCTTTAGAACAATTGAACGTTGCTTTGCCTCTCTCTGTACATATCTCTCAGATTCTTCTGACTCAGAATCTACTGAAGGGCCTGGGCATGAAAATTTTATTCTGGTGAGCACTCCTCGTGAACAGCCCTGCAATTTAGACTGAAGATGGAAAAGGTGCAATTAAAAAAAAAAAACTGCAATAAATTTTTTAGCTAACTAAATGCTCAAATTCTTTTGCCTCAAAAGTCTCAAAACTAAATGAGTTTGGCTTTTAACAGCTAATTGCATGGTATCAGCCAATAAAGAGGATAGTGAATGAGGGCATAATAGGAAAAATTTAAGAAACAATATTATCTAGCCAGCTTAGTAAAAGGATCACAATAAACAGATTAAGTATTGGAGCAAAAGCTTTGCCTATAAAGGGGAAATATTGTTTTCGTAACTTACGGCTTAGGTTTGGGGGTGAAGATGAAGCATTCTGGAAAAACCCTTGGAAAGGATCCATGCTCCTGTCCAAATGGGCTAGCAGCCTAATCTGTTCTAGGATCATAGATGACTGCCTCTTGTTTCATCTTTTAAAAAAGGGTCCTTATGCTATCAGAAAGTGGCCTTTTTAAAGTTAGAAATCTAAAACAATGCATAAAAAATGATGATACTCCAAAAACATGTTGGTTTTCATGCAGGCTCCTTTATTGACATTTGACGTTAGCAGAGGGAGGAAGATGCTATGGCATAAAGAGAAAATGAGACCGGTGATCCCAATCCCCCAGACAAGTTAGGCAAGTTTAAGGCTGGGATGGCCAGAGATCAGTGATCGCACAGACCACAGATGGCCAGGAGGACAGAGGTCCATGTCCCCTGGAAGAGCATGCACTTGGTCAGGTCTGTTTGTGTTATGAGTGTACTTCCTCGCTAATTCTAGACACTCCATTTAGGGAAACTGACCCTCCTCTCCTCCCACTCAGTCCCACGGCTTTCTTACAAAATCTCTTCTCAAAAATTTCTAGTCTGAAGCCAAATGATCCCACCGAGGGAGTTTCAAAGCAATCTATTAAACAAAAAGCAACTTTTAAAAAAATGTTTGAGCCTCTAACACTGAACTATAAAAATTTAAGAACAACATGTTGGAGCCATACACAGGTCTTATCATTGCTAACCATAAGACTGTATCAACGGAAAGTTTCTCATACACAGTATTCCAGCTGACAAATAAACATGTTTAATTACTAGTCTCTCTTCCATGCTGAAGGCTCATCAGTGTGGAACTGATGCATTACTTCTTTCCATTTAATAACCATTCCAAAGGCACATAAACTCATAAAGCAAACAAGCACTCATCTGAAAAGTTTCCTGAGAGTGGGTGAGAATTTCCAGGCAAGAATAAAATTAAGTCCTTTCTCCTAATTCCCATATCTGTTCATGGTACCATGCTCCCAGTTTCCTAGATGCAAACTCACACTCATCTTTGAATCAGCTTCCTCCTTGGGTCCACCCTCTTTTTCACATTCCATCAAGGGCAAATCCTGCGGCAGTATGTGTCACCTCCCTTCCCAGTGAAGTCCAAGCTTTCCTCCAGTGTTAACCCTCCCACCCCCACCGTGTGCCATGATATGGTCCTTGTGAAGATCAGACAGGACAGGCTGCCAGGCTCACCCTGGCTTCAAACGTGTGCTTGAGCTACTTACCTGCCTGAAGACTCATTGAAATGTCAAGCTTTTCCTGATGCCTCAATCAGATACAATCACTCCCTATTTTGTAGCCTCTGTAGAACTTTATCTCACATTAAATATCCCACTCAGGTCTATATGATGTGTCGTTTGTTTTCTATTATAAGAACCAACCGTGAGGTCAGGAAATGTGTCTGGTACAGTGTTTAGCAAAATCAAAGGAAAAATGCTTAATAAATAATGGAATTCACCACCTACTCTACTTGTTTAATTTCTCCTCAAAAGTGGTCTTATGTTTTTGTGTGTGTTTTTTTCATTTTGTATTCTTTGTTGTTTTTTTAAATCTTTATTGTTCAATTTATTAATTACATTGTTCCCTTTTTTCCCCCCTGTAACTCCCCTCCACCTGGTACCCATCCCACCCTCCGCCCTCACCCCGCTCCACTGTCCTCTCCCATTGTTGCATGATTTTTGTCCAGTCTCTTGCTGCACTTCCAACACCCCTTTTTTCCTCAAGAATTGTCAGTCCATTCCCTCTATGTCCGTGATTCTGTTATATTCACCAGTTTATCCTGTTCATCAGCTTATTAATTCACTTGATTTTTAGATTCATTTGTTGATAAAAGTGTAAATTAGGAACAACAAATACACATCTATCTTTTTCTGCTTCCTCTTCTTAAAGAATATCTTTCAGCATTTCATATAATATTGGTTTGGTGGTGATGAATTCCTTTAGCTTTTTCTTATCTGTGAAGCACTTTATCTGACCCTCAATTCTGCATGATAGCTTTGCTGGATAGAGTAATCTTGGTTGTAGATTCTTGCTATTCATCACTTTGAATATTTCTTGCCACTCCCGTCTGGCCTGCATCGTTTCTGTTGAGAAATCCTCTGACAATCGTATGGGTGCTCCCTTATAGGTAACCAACTGTTTCTCTCTTGCTGCTTTTAATATTCTTTTTGTCTTTTGCTCTTGGCATTTTAATTATGATGTGCCTTGGTGTGGTCCTCTTAGGGTTTCTATAGTTTGGGGTTCGGTGCGTTTCTTGGACTCCTAAGTCAATTTCTTTCACCAGGTGGGGGAAGTTTTCAGTCACTATTTCTTCAAATAGGTTTTCATTATCTTGCTCTCTCTTTTTATGGCACCCCTATAATTCAGATGTTGGTATGCTTGAGGTTGTCCCAGAGGCCCCTTACACTATCTTCCATTTTTTGGATTCTTTTGGTTTCTTGCTTTTTCAGCTGAATGGATTTTCCCTCTTTGTATTTCAAATCTTTAACTTGGTTCTTGGGGTGCTCTAGAGTACTTTTAGGTCTTTGTATAATATTTTTTATTTCAGTCAGTGTATGGTTAATTTCTGGTTGGTCCTTTTTCATATCCTTGAGAGTCTCGTTCATATCCTTGTAGGTCTCATTCATTTCCACATTGGTCTTGATCATTTCCTTGCAGGTCTCGTTCATATCCTTGAGGGTCTCGTTCATTTCCTTGTAGGTCTTGCTTATTTCCTTATAGGCCTCGACCTTTTCTAGGAGCCTCTTGAGAAGCCCTATAACCGTGGTTTTGAATTCCATGTCCAGTCGTTTTTTTTCCCTCCATTTCTTTCACATCTGATTTCTTTCCATGTCTCTGCATGGTGGCTGCTTCCCTGAGTTGGTCAATTAGCTTTGTGTGGTAGACATCCTACAAGGGACAGTGGCTCAGCCTCCCCAGTTACCTGAGGTGGATATGGGTTGCACAGTCTTGCTGAAGTTAAGCTCAGGTTAATTGTTGTTAGCACTTGGAGGGGATGACCTCCAGGCCAATTGTCTGTGAAGTTCAGCTGTGGTCAGATTGGATGGGCGGAGTCTCCGGGCCAAGCAGACAGTGTCAGCTCCGCCCTATGCGGCCCCAGGGACTCTGTGCTGGGGGCAATGGCCTTCAGCACCTCTGAGAGAGAGCCGCTGCCGAGCTCCACTGGCTGCCGGGAAATTCAGACTCTCCCCAAATGAGTCTGCACATCCAACATCTCACCCAGGGTCGTAAAACAAAGCAGTCTGACGGTTTCCTGAATGAAAGAGCAAGTCACAAGTGCTCTCTGCGGGGCCATGCAGCTGCTCTGTTCCCAAGTTCACACGCACAAGCCGGCAGACCCCTGCAGCACCCAAGCTCCGATGTGCCCTCCCACTGTCCAGTTTTTACCCTGTATGATAGTGGGTTCCCTGGACTTCGCCCAGAGCTGGAGTATCAGTCCAGTGGGACATCTTTGTCTCCCGCGTTCGAGAAAACTGGCCGGTTTTCAGCCGCCCACCCTATCCGCTGGCGTGCGCTCCTTCAAACCTCTCTCCATGCGTATTTTCAACACTGTCCTCAGCCGCTCCTCCGAGTCAAGGTGTCTTATCTTCACTTTTATTTGCGAAATTTTCACTCAGCCAGCTTTCTGGTGATTCTGGATGGTGTTTGTTCTTTCGTTAAGTTGTAGTTTTAAAATTGCTGTGTATGATGGCAAGATAGGTGTTTTACCTATGCCGCCATCTTGGTTCTCTGAAAAGTGGTCTTATGTTTTAATCAGACTTATATACTTGTAATAAAATTGTAATACTAGTTTGTGCCCAAACATTTCTAAAGTAATGTTGTCTGGATTTGTCAGACAGTGATTTCTAAAATAACGTTTCCTTTTGTCTTCAAGCAAATGACAAATCATGCATCTTCTCTATTCTGTCTAATCTTGGGAGCTGCACACCAGACAGCTAACCAGGAGCTGAGTTTTGTATAACCAGTTACATTAAAAGGGATTACTTTGTTACATGTCAGGAAAGACGAATTCCTCCTTTATCCTCCTGTCTTTACTTTAAGCTTCTCATTCTATTGGCTATTCAAGGGTACTTAAGGGAAGCTGGTTTTTCTAACTAAATCTCGTTCAATCTACCATGTCTGAATATCTCTTTTAGGGTCTGGGAGAAATGAGTCTTTTTGTAGCCTGTGGCAAATGGAGGAACATGGGTGCTGCTGAGGGGAGGATGAGGATAATGAACTGGCTTCCTGAGTATATTTCGAGGGGTGGAAAGCACAGTGAGGTTCAAAGTATGGGCTCTGGAGTCAGCCTGTCCGAGCTCAAGTCCTGGCTTCACCACTATCAACTGTATGAGCCCAAGCAATAAGAAACCCATTTCACCTTCATTTTTAAAACAGAGATGATAATGCTGCTCATGAAGTTGTTCTTAGGATTAAATAATAAAACATTTGGCACAGTTACTGGAACACAGCAAGGAGCTGACAGAGGTTAACTGCTGGCATTATTCAGGTATTTACACACACCATACAAGAGTTTTTTGTGTACAATGATTACTGAATGAGATGGGGAAAAATAAAGGAAGAGGTTGTACATTGCTAAGATTCATAGAAACCCAAAAAAGAAATTCTGAGTCAAATCAAGCACAACTGCCAAATAAAAAATTTTGAGGTTCTGATTCATGTCACTACCTCCCGTTTCATATATGATGGTTAAGCACCCCCACTCAAATGCTAGAAAACCTAAGGTTCATAACAAAGGAACCTGGAATGGCCATAAAAGAAATCCCTTCTGCTCTCACAGAGAAGCGGAGGGTGGTCCTTAAAAAATTCTTGTGGTTATGGCCATTACATTCAATGCTGGCTTCCCAGTAAACTTTTGCTAATACTATTATTAAGACTGGTCTGCCAGCAGCTTCTGCAGGATTTGAGCAATACCTAGGAGGAGAGCTCTTAATCATGCCCAGGAACAACAAAAGAAATCCTCAAGAAGGCCAACAGACAAGGAGGAGGGAAGGTTGGCTAACTCTCTAAATACCCATGCCAACCAGCAGATTTTACCAGGAGGAGAAATCAGAAAAGATACATAACTGAGATCATCTGCCAAAATACCAAATGCGTACAGTAAGTACTGGAGATTTCAACTACTCATGGTAATGCTGAAAGTACTGGTCTACAGTTGCGTTAAATTTTGCTGCAGCATGGATTTGAATCCTGAACACACTCAGGCAGAAGGCAGAGAGTCGGTAGCCAGGAAAGAAGCACAGCCCATCATCCAGTGTCCATATTTCAAGGAGGTTTTGCTCTAATTGTATGCCAGTAACTCTCAAGAAGGATTAAATATTGTGTTGGTTTCTGGTAAAGGCCCACCCTCTAAAGAGAGCCAACTGATAGTTCTAATGATAAAAATGAAGAAAGAGCAAAAAGAGGTCTAAGAAAGAGATGGTTCTCTATGGCAAAGTAGGTAATCGTGAGGAATATTTTTGATGCTAAAATTATTTTTGTAAAATTCTGGGATTTTTCAAGTCTTTGGACCATATCTTGGTATGTCAAAGATCTATTGTCCATAAAATTTCTAACGTGCCAAAATTCATTCATACCAAGAAAGGAAATGAAACAATCAATATGAACAAGAAATTATTCTATATGGTTTATCCAAAAGATGAATAGGAACATTTAGTTAAACACTGTTGCTCCTAAACTCTCAAATCTGCTTTGACATCTACTTTAAAAAAACAAACAAACAACAAAAATGATGTATTATCCTCAGTCTCCAACAAATCATGTTTTACTCTTTTTTAAAAAAATATATTTTATTGATTTTTCACAGAGAGGAAGAGAGAGGGATAGAAAATCAGAAACCTCGATGAGAGAGAAACATCGATCAGCTGCCTCCTGCACACCCCCGGCTGGGGATGTGCCCGCAGCCACGGTACATGCCCTGACCAGAATCGAACCTGGGACCCTTCAGTCCGCAGGCCGACGCTCTATCCACTGAGCCAAACCGGCTTCGGCATGTTTTACTCTTTGGCTGCATAGAATCTTACAGGAATACTGTACACAAAGAGGGAACTGAATTACAATTAGTGACTCCATATTTTGACTCAGTAGATTGGGAATAGGGGAGAGGGAGAGAGGGAGGGAGAGAGGGAGAGGGAGAGGGAGAGGGAGAGGGAGAGGGAGAGGGAGAGGGAGAGGGAGAGGGGGAGAGAGAGAGAGAGAGAGAGAGAAACATCACTGTGAGAGCTACATTGATCAGTAGCCTTCCATACATCCCTGCCACCTTCAGGTGCACGGGATGACACTCCAGCCAACTGAGCCACACTGGCCAGGCCGGGCACGCCTTTGAAAAGTCTGACTATTTTCACATCTTAGATCACACTTTTCAGCAAAATGCCCACCTTCGTCTAAGTGCTCATTGAGTTTTTTATTATGTGTCATTCTATTATGCTAGCAATATTAGGAAAAGCCAAGTCCCAGAAACTGTTGCTCTTAGCATTTTGTGTATTGAGAATCTTCTAGATAAACAAAGAAAGAACTCCTGAGGGGTAAAAATTAGCTGTTTTGTGGAAGAAAAATAGTGGGAACTTAAAATAAATCCTATTATTTATAATATAAATAAAATCTATATATGGAAATAAGCCATATAGTAGTAAAAGAAACAAAAATGGCATGCATTTTCCATACTTAATAATGTAAAACATATCCTCTTAACTAATTTCACTTCTGGGGAAGATTAATAAAAGTATGGCAGCCAATAAAAAAATTATTTTTAATTAGGAAAGAACTATTTCCCATTACTCTGCATTTCTGATAACTTTTATTCCCCTATCTTTCAAAGGAATCTTAGAAAAATTCACCAGATATAGTTTTTGGTATGCCTATAAAATGCAATTAAAATATCCTAAAATCTTAACTGGCTCTGGAATACAATATAGCTCAATACATCAAAATCTCAATGATCTGAGATACAGTCAATACCAAAGAAAAAATGATTTGTCTGTCTTTCATTGTTGAGTTAAATACACCACTACCACCATCACATTAAGACACTACTTCAACTTGCTTGGAAGACAGTACTTGAAGGGTAAATTACACCTTTAAGAGAGATCATCTCCTTTTATCAGCTTCTAATTCAACCCTACATCAAGAGCTTAGGGCTTGTAAGATTCACAGCCTGACTTCAGAATGATGCTGAATGTAGGCAATAAAATCTTTAGTCTGCATCTTTCATGTCTGTATAGCTAGAATGCTACAGCGTGGAATCCATGTTGGGTATGTACATGTGTGTTTCTTTTCTAAAATAAATGCAGTAACTCTGGATATACTGGACTGAGTCCTGAAGGAATACCTGAATGAGTTTGAGTCACCTGATTCTAAATTAAATTCTCTCTTCAATTTGAAAGTGAGAAGCAGATCTTTGGAGGGAATGATTTTTCCTGCTTCATCACAGGATCATAATATTCTCTCATTTCATGTAGTTCTATAAATTCCAAAGGACTTCATGTTTACCTGGGATTTCAGGATATTGGATCTGGCAAGCCCACTGTTACTTTCAGAATAAAACACTGAAGTTACCTTCTTACTTGGGTAAAAGTTAATATTCTTCTTACTATAATGCCTTCACTTTCAAATTTTAACATTAAAGTAGGCTAATCATTATGAAATAGAAGGGATGATCATTTTATTCTAGAATAGAGGCAAACGAATTTCAACAGATAGATGACTTAAGAAAATTTAAAGTTACAGAGATAAATGGAGATGTATAGAGAAAAAATATAATCATTTCAAGCTGTCCACTTTCTTGATAGGTGCCCTACTTCTTTTCCTGTCTCTCTTGTCTCATTTATGACAACTCAAGATTTTCCATTATTCAGAGATAAAAACCTATATAGTCATTCTTAATCATGCTAGAGTCCAGATGCTTCTAACTCCAAGACACACACTCTCCTCTCAGCCCTCCCCGTTCCCAGCACTCTCTCGCCTCCCCATTTCTATCACTGCCCTGGAGCAGGGCCACATCATCTCTTCCACTCCAAGAGCTATCTCCTCTGCTACTGAAGAAAAAACTGCAAGCCTTTTGCTTGTTACTCAAGGTGCTAACAATATGGTCCCCACCTCCAGCCACATTTTCCTCTCTGCCCACTTTCCACTCTGGTCACCAGGCGCCCTGAATAACTAACAATTGCTGAAAGGCAGCTAGCGAAGCAAGAAGTGTTCCTTGTGCTTCCTGTGTTCTCATACCACTTGGGCTCTTCCTGAGGCCTGGAGGACACAATTATTTCAACCTGGCATGGAATTTTCCCCATCCTTTAAGGTCAAGGTATCATGTCTTCACTGAAAGTTACCCCCTATCACCTGGCATCGAGATTAGGAAAGCATTCCTCTAACTTCTCACTAATTATAACATTTACTTTATTCTGTCCTAAATTAGGGTTAGTTTTTTATGTCTACTTCTGTCAATCTGTCTTGCTTTTCTGTTTTGTCTTTTTAAGAGTTGTGCTGTATTCAAAAGAATAAGGAAATTTGCAGAGAACAGAAAACAAAATAAAACTGCATTGGATATTACAACCAGGGTAACTGATTATATTTTAAAAATATTTTCTTTCCATTAATAATAGGCTATAATGTTGTGCGCTAGATTTAATTTTCTGCACTTAGAAATAAATTAGATCTACTGAATGAAAGGGGGAAATGGTTGACTAAGTTTGGTGTGGGCATGAGAGAAAGGCTGTATGAAGTGCAAATAATAGAAATACCTCATTTTGTTTTAATAGCAATACTTTCTTTTAGAATTAGTTGTTGATACACTGAGTTATCTAGACCTGCCACCTGATGTCAATTAAACAATAAGGGCTAAGCTTCCTAACCAATGCCAACTCACGCATTCGCTCCCACCACAAACAGGAAGAACTATGAAGCAAACTGCATATAGCTACTGGCTTTCAATGTTCAGAAAAGATCATTTGAATACAACGAAAGATTTTATATGTAGTAGTCATTATTATGAAAAGAAATAAATCAGGGCTGGGCCTCAGGACGCTGAAACTAGTCTTTCGCAAGCATAAATAAAATAAATAAATAAATAAATAAATAAATAAATAAATAAATAAATAAATAAATAAAAATGCAAGCCTTCAGGAGGAGGAGACAGTTATGTTAACATAACCTACTTCCATCTTTCCTGGCTTTCAAGATCAGAATGTGTTTGGGTGTTTTTAGTTTTAGACGTAGGATTACGTACAAAGTAAGTTTATTCCAGTAGATAGGACTTTGAGGAGCAAAGGCACACGCACAGGGGAAACTAATATTTGTTCAATGATGACTGTGTTCCAGGCTGGGACCAGTTCCTTTCCTTACATCACTTGATTTAATTCTAATCACAACCACAACCACAACCTCATGATATAAGTATCATTTCACCCATTTTACAGATTCCTGACTGAGAAATAGGTATGTGTCTAGCATTGTGGTAGGTAACTCTGGAGTACCAAAAACTTGCCACCCTGACCACCAGGACTGTATAATCTAGCTGAAAAATCTGTAAAGATGACATATTAACATTCCATACTGTCACAGACAAACTGCTAAATAATGTGTAGGCATCGGGAGAACAGAATTATATGGAAATAAGCTGCTGACAGTGACACATAAAAATAAACAAATAGTGTGGTTCAAGCAGGCCAGGTGAGTTGGACTTGGCCCTGAAGAATCAGGAAAGGGACCTGGAGAGGCACCTGCAGTGAGACAGCAGCAGAAGTGGTAAGAAGGGAGAGAGGAACCCCCTGATTCTTCTAGTAGTGAGGAGGAAGAAAGGCTTAAGAGGAAGCTGAAGAACTGGTGACTAAGAGGACAACTGGAAATAGTCAACGACTGCTTGAAAGTTTCAAGTTGAGGAAAGAGAATCTGGAAAAATGACAGTTCAGAGGGGAAGGAGGGAATGTTGAATTTGAGGTGCTAACAGGAGAGAGAACCCTATGAGAAACTGAGGCTACAGAGGAACAAGCCAAGACAATATCAAAAGAGCCAAGATCTCAGGAGGAAAAGTGGGTGAGAATGAAAAGCCAAAGCAGAGAAGGGAGACGAAAGGTTGGAACCTTGATGGCAAAAAGCAAAGAGTTAAATTAAGGTGGCAAGAAAATGGTAGCAATGAGAGCCCTCAGTTCATTTTCCAGAAAATTCACCTGAGAAGTTTGAATGAGAGAAACAAAATGGTAACAGAGTCAATTAAAGTATTTGTTTGCTTTTTCAGAAGGGAGTTAAGAATGTCTGAAGATAAAGGGGCAATTGATAATCCTTCTGTTTCCAAGATTATTTCTTTTCCTAAACTTGCGGGTTCATTGTACTGATGTACTCTTTTTGAGTTGATAACTTTTTAGAAATAGGAAGCGAAGCTACAGCCGCCTGGAGTAGGCATGAGGACCCAACCAGATTTCTCATACACATTTCACAATTGAGAAGTTGACTAGAGCTGGTTGGCTTCTTTCAATAAATACTGCTAGAAAAATGCATCTCCTTTTCCCCTAGCCAGGTGGCTCAGGTGGTTGGAACATTGTCCCATGCACCAAAAGTCACAGGTTTGATTCCCACTCAGGGCACATACCTAGGTTGTAGGTTCTATTCTATGGGAGGCAACCAATCGATGTTTCTTACATCAGTCTCTCTCTCTCTCTCTCTCTCTCTCTCTCTCTCTCTCTCTCTCTCTCTCTCTCTCTCTCTCTCTCTCATTCTACTCTCTCTCCCTTCTTCTTGCTCTCAAATTATTAAAAACAAACAAAAAACATATCCCGGGTGAGGATTTAAAAAAGTATACTTAAAAAATATTTCTCCTTTGAACCCACATCACCTCAGCACCATAATCACTGCTGGTCCTTGATGCTACCTATTTCCACAACCTAAAACTGAAGCCCTGCCCTCTTAACTTAAAGTTGATCTACATTTTCCAGCATCCTGAATCTCTGACTTGGGGTGTGGCTGCTTTTCCACCATCATATCCTTTAACTTGTCATTTCTTATCACTTTATATCAGCCTTTTCACAGCCATTTCTTCCAACACTGTAACATCTGTATATTCTACTCCCAACAAAGCTTTTAAAAATATTTTTTGTTCTCTCCAGTTTTCACAATCTTCATGCCATTCTTGCCTTTAGACTTCATGCATTATTTGCACAGAACTGAGTCACTATTATATACATTCTTAGGTATCTAGTCCCATCTTTCTGTTAGGTAACCCTCTAAAATATCCAACCCCCTAGAGACCCAAATTACTTATTCCAATTGTCCTGCAATCCCTGCTCAGGTTAATTTGAAATTACTAAATTTTTATTTTTAAAATGTCTTTTTTTTTTAGAGCTATGAATTTATAACTATCTTTTCTGAAAAGTTTCTGATACTCACTTTTCTAAAATCTCTAATTATGCCCACTGGGTTTTTCAAGCTCTAGGATGAGTCACTTTCCCATAAGATTCTTGTCATTTCCATGTCACCAACTAGTTATTCTTTATTGGAAACAATTAAGTCCAAAACAGAAATGCTATTGCGCACACGTTCTCTCTCTCCATTCTAAGACACAAAAGTGTCACCAAGTCAAATCTGGTATTTATGAGATGCTCTGTGTTCAATGGAATGAAGCTCTTGGCAGATACTGACACAGAGCTCTCTCTTACTGTATGTCTTGATTCTGTATAATATAGTATCAAGAGAACTCTCACTTGAGTTAAACATCAAATCTGGGGTTTTGCAAATGATAGGAGAGAATGAGTGTTTTTGATAACAGCAGAGAGTGATGGTTACCCACATTAAGAAAATCCACATATATCAAAGTGACCAACAAATAGTAATGAATTTTTGAGGAAATCTTATAAAATGCTCTTCTAATGCATTTGGAATACAAGTTGAATGAAAAAAAATTGTGGTTCAATTTTTCAAATACATATTTACTATCTACTAAAATGACATTACTCTATCATTGAACGGTGATCGAATTCTATCTCCCTGGTGTGAAAACTCAGCTTACGTGATTCAAAACTAGGTGAGGCACAATGTATCATCTGAACTTATTTTCCCTTCTCTTCTATCTCAAGAATTTGAGGAGTAGCTTCATTCTGTTTCCGACAAAGTTGTATTTTTAGCTCCTTAGACTTTACGGCGCTCTATCTACCTGTAATTATGCTGCAAAAGGAGAAGATGCCAGTAAAGGCCAGCAGCAGACAAGACAGCAGAAGGCCTATTTGTGGTCTTGAACAGCTGCAGGGCGTGCCTGGCAAAGTTCCCTCTGACTCTGGGGCCAGGCATGACCAACCCAAAGAGCCAGACTTGTTTCAGAATAGTCCCCGGCACAGGACATGATTTCACTGTCCTAGAAGTGAAGGGCGGCAGTCAAAGCCGAAGAGGGATGATCAAAAGCGTAACACAAGGGAAGCGCAGGGAGGGTGCTAAGATGATGTTCACAAAGCTCTTCAGATGCTGAAGAAACATCAGCCACTGTCCCACCCTCCTCTCTAAAACAAGATAAAGCAAAACCAACACCACCACCTCCGTATGGGAGGCTCGAAGTTACATTTAGTTCCAATTTGGAAATACTAACCAAGTAAGTTCTGAAAATATTTTTTTCTTAAAATAAGAATAAGTCTATTTTATCCAGGACAACAGAAAAATTGATGCTATTGATCAGACGTTTAGAACTGGGAATATTTTTTTCAGGGAACGGGAAACATTCATTAGTGATGTCTCCTTTCCCAGGTCTGTAAAATCCCTTTTGTAAGGGACCCTTATTGTCTTTGGATAAATAAAAGATGCTGTTATATGTGTAGGCTTTTACAGGTCCAAGTGATCAAAGGCCTTTACATCTTTACATCACAGTCCTTGCACTGCACAGTGCTTCTGGCTCCTTGCTTTAAATGAGTGCTTCCGTACTTAGTGAGTTCATGTGTCTGCAGCAAAGCAGCATATTTACATCCTATCGACAACATGAGCGTATAATTCAAACTTACTTTGGAACTGTATACACGTGTGCCCATCTCTTTTCACAAGACTCAGAAAGGGTGGCAGTGAGAACAGAAACGGGAAGGTGGGGAACAGAATTCCCAAGGAGGTGAGGATGAACACTAGGTCACAAAAGTACAGGTGGCTAATGAACACCGACTACCGTTTCCTGGCTGGAATGACGAGTCTTACACATATTTAGGATAAAGATGGGCAGTACCTCCTTTCTGACAAACAGTGACAACTAGAGTGTCTGTTATTATGTGACCGATTGGCCCCCAGATGTGCTCCCACCAAAAAATGAGCACTCCTCTATAGGTCTGAGCTGCATGTTTTTAAATAATGCAGAGTGTACTTCTCAAATGTCAATGAAGTCAAATTCTACTGAGAAAATGCTCTAATTTATTTTGTTACCGGGGCATTCTGGTGACGTTAATGCTGACTGGGTAAGTCCCCAAGGACTGTGTCGATAATGAGTATTCACAGACCCATCTTGTACTGAACCTCTCTTAGAACCCAATTTATATCACTCTGCACAGTAATCGGATCAAAGAAATATTTAGCTGCTAAAAAAAAACAATAGGAGCCACTGCTACTTACGGCTGACACAGCTTCACCAGGTCCTGGTCTGTGGTGTTGGGAGGCAGTCCTCGGATATAGAGATTCGTTTTGCTTAGCTGATCCCATCCTGAGTTGCTGCTGCTGCTGCTGTTGTTATTACTGCTGGTGGTGCTGGGGCTGGGAGGGGCCATGGGGTGGGCTGGCACCAGAGACTGCTGGAAAAGAAAGAGGAGTGTTAGAAAGACTCTAGAAGGGAGGTATTTAGCACTGGTCAGAAGCTGTTTGATCTGCAACATGAAATGAGGTTACCAAGATATCAAGACAGATTTTCTTAAACTACTTTAATATACTATAAATTTTTAATTTATACCTTAAAAAACATGTTTGTCCTAAAAAAAATAAGTCCTCCCTTTCAACGTGAAATTACTAGTAGGATTTTATTCAGTAGAATGTTCTGATGGGCACCTTAAATATGACTGAATTTATGTAAGATTAATGTAGTCACACATTTTAAGGAACATACCTACTGAGACTCACAATTAACTTGCATGCGGTTATGTGGTAATATGTTAATACACAGTAATTTAGAAATCACTTTTGAAAAGGTTTTCACATTCTGAAAAACATCTGATTGAAAGTTGCTGATAATTTTATTAAGAATGACTTGAGGGGGAAAAACACACAATTACTCTTCAAGTGTAAGAAAGTTAAGAGTTCAATCAAGATTATCAAATAAGGAAAACTTCACCTAGTTCTAGGATAGGCATACAGTTTCATTGAGACATCTGGGTAAGACTGACAGGAACTCTGCCTTTTGCTTTGGCTAACCAAGTGGAATTTAACCCCTGTGAGAATGGTGAAGTAAGTATCTGGGAACCTCCTCACGCCTGGCAGCAAGCAACATCTTTGTGAAGCTTGCAACCAGGGCTCAGTGTGGTTTCACAGTCAGCAGCCACTTAGGAAGAATGACTGAAACTGTGCTCACATCAGATAATTCTCTGTTAACCAATAGAAAGCAACCACAGCCTCCGCCCCTACGCCACACACATGACTTTTGAGGAAGTTAGACGGTTCAGTTTGAGATGGAAGTGAGCACACCCCAAGGTGTCCTCACAGCAAATGGTCAGAGCTTCACAGCAGGACAGAAATGTTTTCACCTCACCCCTTCTAAATAACTAATATACCAACCCAAGGATAGCACTTAGGTTTAGTAATAGCTTGAAGATATACAATGAAACAGACATTCAACCCAAATGTAAAATCTTACAGCTTGATCTTTACTAACACAAACAAGAAAATTAGGCATCTCTAAGACACAATTAAATTTCACTTTGGGAAGCTCAAAAAGCAGACCCCTGGCAATAAATGTAACTTTGTATAATCTCAACTATCCATGATGGACAGCTGGCTCTGCTACCAGTTTCTGCCATGACCATCCTAATTCGCCTGTATCACAACACACTGGGATCCCCATTCAATTGACATGAAAGCATTTCGCTTCTTTATGTCCTACTAAGAGGCCCAGAGCATGAATTCGTGCACAGGTGGGGTCCCTCGGCCTGGATGATGATCAAAGCCTATCAGGGGATGGCCAGCCAAGGGGAGGGACTGTGGGAAGTTGGCCTGCCAGTCCCCCTGCCTCTCCCCATTGTGGCCCAGGGGCTGGGACCACAGGAGGTTGGCCTGCGTCTAGGCAGAGGGAGGGGCCACAGGAAGTTTGCTGTGGGATCACACTAACCACCAGGAGGCAGCTCCTGTGCTGAGCATCTGCCCCCTGGTGGTCAGTGTGCATCATAGCGACTGGTCCACCGGTCATTTGATCGCAATGGTAGCTTAGGATTTTATATAGAGAGATACTAGGCAGATGTGCTACTTCTCACTGTCCAGGATCCTTGAGTCACACTGTTTTACCTCATGAGATTCGTTTTTATAAAAAAGTAGCAAGAAGAGTTAACAACAGTCAATGTAAAAATGAAGGACGAACCTGAACTGGGAACATCAGCATTGCTTAATCCAAAACAAAACCTGCCTGAGATAAAATCCCATCAAGTATCTTGATTTATTAGTAAGTCATTGAGCTCCAATCCTTTCCTCTCATCCCTGGCTTTCTCTAAGGGACAGTGAAGCTGGGTTTCTAGATGTAGAACTAAGAATAAACTCTGTCCCTAGTTTTGTCACAGGTGGGACCTCAGACCCCCAGCCATGCCACACACAGGCTTGTGTTTCTTCTCCAAAGTCACTCAGTCATCTGCTAGCTGCTACCTGAAATTAGCCAGGCGTGCCCTATTTCTCACTTCAGCTAACAGAGGTGCTGGGAAGTAACACATAGCAGCCTCTCAGTCCCAAGCCTTTGATTTACACAAGAACTTGTAGCTGTGGACAACTAGGCAAGACTCAGTTTTTCTTTTTTCTCAAATCATCTTTGATGAGCATCTCAGAACCTGTCCTTGCCACAAGCCTCACTGTTCTTCAGGACCTGGTATGTGCAGAGCAGCCGGTAGGGGATAACACGTGGTCACCATGGGTAAGACCCGGAGAAGCCTGAAGGAAGCTGTGGACCAGGGCCCTCCTCTCCTCTCAGAGGATTATACCAACACAAAGCAAATGGCCATCATACATTTCAGAGACGGCATTCCTAGTCTACATCAGCTCTAACCTCTGCTTTGCTTGGGATGGAAAGTGGAGGGCCGGGTGTGGACCATCTGATTAAAAGAAACATTTAAAGGTATGATTTACGTGGAATTTATTTGTACATGAAAGTAGCAGTTTTTTATTTATGTATTTACTTTTGGCAGAAGTAGAAGCATGATTTACATCTCAGAATTTGCAAAGCTGATTTAATATGTATTTGACAGGCCTCCATATTTATTTCAGTAATATTTTCCAACTCTGGAAGTAGGTGGGGTGCATGTAGTCTGTCTCTCCCTGCTTCCCATCTGGTCTGCCCTAAGGGAAAAGGGATCTCTTGGTACCCCATCTTAGGTGGAAGAAGGGGTTTCCTGAATGTACCTGGAGGGGAACCGACTGACATCTGGTGAATCCTATACAGAATGAGTTCAAATCTAAATGTTATCCTAATGTCAACTATTTCTCAGAACTCACTGAACACAAAGAAATATATCTGAAAGAGAAAAGCACTGAATTATTCTAGGTTATCAACTTTTTATTTCCTGGTGCAGAAAATTTTTCCTCAAAGATTCAGTTTTTAGAACTTGCTGAAAATAAAAATTTAAGTCCTAAAAAAGACTGGACACATATTCAAAGAAGAAAATTCATACACAATAAAGCTAAGTACTCCTAAAAGTTTGGAATGGGTTAAGGATAATTCTAAACATGTAATAATTTCTGTCATGTATTGCCTGCTTAGTATGTGCCAGACATGGTGCCAGTTGCTCTATGTGCATTACTTTACTTAACCAATGAGGCAGGTACACGATTGTTCTCCCATTTTGCAGATTAGGAAAGTGAGTCTCAACGGGGGTTAAGTAATGTGCCAAGACCACACATTTAGTAGGAGGCAGGGTTGGAATTTGAACCCAGGTCAGCTGGATAATAAAGCCGGAACACTGAAATAGTACTCTAAATGGCATCCCAAACACTATTATCTCTTAAAAGCCATATTTATAGTCTTCAATTTCTCTAACATATGACAATAACATCAGTGGCCTTGTTTTCCTAAGAAAAGCAGTCAAAGGTGCCTTTAAATTAATGTAATGAGCAAACAGCTGTGTGTGTGTGTGTGTGTGTGTGTGTGTGGTGTTTAACAAAGTTAGCTTTAAATAGGTTAGTTTTAAAAAAATTTTACCTTATTTTTTCATTAACAAAAAATCTGGTGTATTGAGGCTGAACAGAGCACTTTAGGAAAGATCAAGGTACCCAGTAAAGAACTAGACCCTCCCTCCTAGACTGAAAAGCACTGACAAGTCTCCAGCTGCAACTTCAGAACCGGATCACCTCAAAGCAATGACATTTTACAGTTATGCCTCAATAGCACAAATGTTAAACTTAAAAAAAAAAAAAAAAAAAAAAACCTTACAAAGGGAGGACTTTTTACCAAACTCCATTTTCACCACTGGTTGCCCTTTTACATTTTGCCTCTCAAAGCCCCCAAGCTACCCTGTAATTTGAGAAGATACCCCTCCCTTTCCCCTGGTCCTTGGATGAAGTCTATAACTGATTTACTGGTACATGAATTCACCTAATTAAGGAACTGGCGGGAGGAGGGGTGGGGGGAGTGTAAGGGGAAGGGGAGGGATACTACAGCTAAGTGCTGACTCATCCTAGTACTAACAGTCTTAGAACACAGTAGTCTATCCCAGCCTCCTCTGGCCCAATTTCACTGCTTCAGGTCATAGAAACAAGCTATTTAACAAAGCAGCCTATCCAAAGGCCGGGGAAACGAGCTAATTCTGTTTTCATGATAACATTTATGGGGGCTTAATTTTCATGCCAAAGTTGATAGAAAAACATAGTCAGTGGTAAATAAATGGGGTGGCTCCATTAGCACTCTCTGCACAAGTGGGTGTGGGCACCAGCAGGAAGAGGGCTTGTCAGCAATCAGGAGGACTTCCTGTGTGGAAAGCACTCAGGGAGGACTTCCTGTGTGGATAGCTCTGAGGCCTCCATCCCACCAGGAAGGCCCATGTGCCTCCTACATTAAAAGACAGGATGATGAACAACAGGTACATGATAACTATACCCACAGCAAATCTTTCCCTCTCCATCACATCATACCCAGTACTAAGAAGTCTCTTCTATATAAATGGAAGCCTAAAAGTCTTTTACAAAAAAGGCAAAAAGTAATCATGTGTGAACTAAAATGTAATAGAAACAATGTGCATTACTGTAGATGTCTATTCAGCAAAGACAATAAAAAATAAAGACCTATCATAAATTCTATTGTCTCATTTCCTTCCTATTTCTAATAAGCTCAAGAATTGTGCTCTGGCCAGTATTATAGCTGAAGCTGCCCTCTCCCCTCCCCCTTACTTAGTAACTTCCCTAAGAATTCTAATACATTTTGAAGAGAAAGGAAACCTACAATCTGTCTTTTCATTACCTTCACGTCTTCCTTAAGGTTATCATCCTTATAGTTTAGGAGGGCTAAAATCCATAATTTCATCCCCACCTGCCACCTCCTCTACTGAGAAGGAGGGAGGGGAAGGTGGAGAGGGAGAGAGAGAGAGGGAGGGAGGAGGGGGAGAGGGAGAGAGAGAGAGAGAGAGAGAGAGAAAGAGAGAGAGAGAGAGAGAGAGAGAGAGAGAGAGAGAGAGAGAGAGAGACACCACCTTATCCAGAAGCAGCAAAATAATCACTACAGTTGCTCCTGAGAACTGACAAAAGTTATGGAACATTATCATTTACACCGAGATATAGTATAATATCAAGAAGCCTGGTGTGAACAGAGTACTATGTAAAGATACTATGTACTGTACTAATTACATACATTGTTCCTCTCCAAAAGCTTTTAAGATGTGAAAGAAATTGAACAATTTAAGGGAATTATCAAACAGGAAGAAGGGAAAAGCACCAAATGAGGATATTGTCTTTGGAAAATTGTATGTTTTTTTTTTTTAATCATTATAATAAGAAAATGGTTCTCATATCATCACTGTCCCATTTGGTGACAAACTTTGCAGCCTCTAAGGCTGTGAAATGGAGAAACAGGTTATTCAATATTGGTGGTTGGATTATATCTGTCAGAGGAGAAGGGTCCATAATTGTTGGGTTGGCTGTTCAAATATAATCTAAAAACAAAAATTCCCAATAGACTGCACACTTCATATTCTCAGAGATGCCTCCCAAAGCTGATTCCTGCATGTAAAGCTACAATCTCTACATAAAAATCTCTTCAGGTTAAAAAAAGGGGAGGGGGCTTATATTAAATAGCCTGTGCATATAACATAGCTGACTCAATGGAAGGAGACCATGTTGCAGAAATGAAAATCAACTTTAACCAAAGGGAAAAGACCTTAATTAAAACAACTTGTATAAGCTCTTTGTGGTAGAGGTAGTGGTTGTGAAGGAGTAAGAAGAAGAAAGGGCAAGCAGGTTTGAAAAGCCACAGTAGAAAACATACCATAGATACAACATGTGATTCCTGAGGTCAAATTTACCTTCAAGGTTCCACCAAGAAACTACATTCCATATCATTCACATATCTTTTAAGGATCTGATTCTGTGCTCCTGTATGAAAATCAGTTCAATTGGTCCATTCCCTTCAAAGGTCTTCCCAAGAACCCCACTGATGTCTCAAGAAACACACCAGGGTTTTTTTTTTTGTTTTTTTTTTTCCCTGTTTGCTCCTTCTAGTTTCTGTAAAAGCACTTATAAGAGGGGCGATGGATAAAAACCAATATGCAACCTCCATAAATCTATCAACTAATCTTTGACAAAGGAGCAAAAGCAATACAATGGAAAAAGATAGTCTCTTCAGCAAATGGTGCAGGAACAACTGGACATCCATATGCAAAAAATAAAAAATAAAATAAAAATGAATACACCCTTATACCCTTTGCCAAAATTAGCTCAAAGCTGATCATAGACCTAAATGTAAAACACAAAAACTCCTGGAAGATAAGAGGAAATCTAGATTATTTTGGGTAAGATGCCTTTTCAGATACAACACCAAAGACACAAGCCATAGGGGGGTGGGAGACTGATAAGCTCGAGTTCATTAAAATTAAAAACTCTGCAAAAAATGGTATTAACGGAATTAGGAAATAAGCCACAGACTGAAAGAAAATATTTGCAAAAGATCTGTCTTATCAGGACTGCTATCCAAAATACATTTTAAAAATCTTAAAATTCAACATAAGAAAACAAACAACCCAATTTTAAAGATGGGTGGGAAAACCTTAATAGACACTTCACTAAAAAAGATATACAGTCCTAGCCGGTTTGGCTCAGTGGATAGAATGTCAGCCTGCGAACTGAAGGGTCCCAGGTTCGTTCCAGTCCTGGGCTCATGCCCAGGTTACAGGCTCAATCCCCAGTAGGGAGCGTGCAGGAGGCAGCCAATCAGTGATTCTGTCTCATCACTGATGTTTCAATCTCGTTGCCACTCTCCTCCTCTTTGAAATCAATAAAAATATATTTAAAAAAAGATATACAGATGACAAATAAGCACACGAAAAGCCGCTTCAAATCATATGTCATCAGGAAATAAGAATTCAATAAAATTTTAATAAAAATTAAAACAACAAGATACCACACACTATACACCTATTAGAACGGCCAAAAGGTGCAACACTAACACCACCAAATGCTGTGGAGAACAGGGAGCAACGGGAACTTGCATTTACTGCTGATGGGAATGCAAAATGGTGCAGCTACTTTGGAAGGGAGTCTGGAGGCTTTCACAAAACTAAGCGTGCTTTTACCAAATGACCCAGCGATTACACTCCTTGGGATCTACCTGAAAGACTGGAAAACTTATGCCCATCCAGGGGTTCTGAGGAGGGAGGAATGAATATTTAGAGCACAGGGGATTTTCAGGGCAGTGAAAACACTTTGTATGACATTTATGATGTTGAATACTGTCATTAAACATGTCTCCAAACCTATAGAATATAAAGCACCAAGAGTGAACCCTAAGGTAACCTATGACACTTTGAGTGATTATGATGTATCAATGTGTGTTCACCTTTGGTAAAAAATGTACAAGTCTGGTGAGTGATGTTGATAATGGACAAGACTATGTATGTGTGGGGGCAGGGATATATGGGAAATTTCTGTACCTTCCTCTCAATTTTGTGGTAAATCTAAAACTGCTAAAACAAACAACAACAACAACAACAACAACAAAAACCACCACGTCTTATTTAAAAAAAAACACCAAAACCCAACATATAAATACCAGACTGAAGGAGTTAAATCCAAGTCATTCACCAGAAAACTGGAGAGTCAAGAAAGGAAGTGAGGGGATTAAGCAATAGGTTCAAAACTTCCTTACCAGAAAACACGTGCATTCGGAAGGAAAAGCTTTTAACAGTGGGCTCCTGGCCTTATCTACCCCTTAACTGCATCACGTATAACAGGGTAATATGGTACATTTTCTAAAAATAGTGAGAGTTCAACCAAGGGAACATCAAGGATGAAGGAGCCTGAGACAGAAAGGTTGCAGAAGGCTTCACAGAGGGGCTAGACAGCTGAGTGAGCTGAATATTAATGACAAGCCATTCTGAAGAGGAATGGCAGTTCTGAAAGGGGTAGGTGTGAGAGGAGAGAAGAAGACAACAAAGCTACAGACAGGAAGGGTCATTCTTCATGAAAGTCAGTGGGGAAAACACACTCACAGTCTTGGTTGGTTCAGAAGATATGCTAGAACAACTCGATTTGGGCTGAGGGGGGGGGGGGTATTGGGAAAGTAGTAGGATAACCTAGAAATAGAAGATAGAATGTGGATAGGATGTTGTCAGATATTACTGTACAGGATCTCCGAGGGAGAAAAGAGAATTTTCAGAGGATAAATAATTCTGGCTGGCTTAGCTCAGTGGTTGAGAGGTCAACCTATGGACCAGGAGATCACGGTTCGATTCCCGGTCAGGGCTGGTGGGGGGTGTGCAAGGCAACAGATCAATGATTCTCCCTCATGACTGATGTTTGCACTCTCTTTCCCTCTTCCTCTCTGAAATCAATAAAAATACATTTTTAAAAAAGATTATAAACGAAAAGGACAACTGGTAGGGAACATAAAACTTAGAGAAATTCTTTCCCCTCCTCTCTATGAAAAGGTACATAGAAAAGAAATATTGCTGGATGGGAAAATCTGGACCCCTAGATTCAAATCCTGCCTTGGCCAGGAATGGGGATGTCACATCTGAGAAGCTCAGTGCCTCACCTGGAAATGCACAGGTAAGGCTGGGTGATTCTGAAGCTCCCCTCCAACTCTCATTGCTAACACTGGAATAAAGGCTTCTTGCCATCTGGCTAAGGCAGCGGTTTGCTGTTCTGTTGACTAATGAGTTTGCTGACCACTGAGCTAAGGCCTAGCAAGATGAATATACACTGTTTCCCCGAAAGTAAGACATCCCCCGAAAATAAGACCTACTGGCTGTAATAAAAGGCATCCCCCCCAAAATAAGATCTAGCGCATCTTTGGGAGCAAAAATTAATATAAGACACTGTCTTATTTTCGGGGAAACAGGGTAGCCAGGACCTGTGTCCTCTTATCTGCCTGCCAAAAGCCAGAGAAATGGAGCAAGAGGTTAAACTGGCAGATCAAGAAGGAAGGCGTACAGTGCTTCACGGTGCAACTGGAAGACGGCGGGAATCACAGGGCCACCCCTGGAACCACTCAGGCCAAGCATGATTCCCTACTCAGTCACAGATCACTACGAGGAAATATTATAAATTCACGTGCTATACCACATAATAATTCAGAGTTCCTGAAACCAGAATGTTCTTAAGGTGAAAATATTATACCTGAAATTACTTTAACTCAGATCTATCAGACTCTATGCTGGTTAATAGCCAGGCATCTTGTTATTTCAACGCGTAATCAATGTCAAAAGGTGCACTGCACGTTCTGTTTACTCTCTTATATGCATAAAGACAGTGCAATAGTTCTAAAACCACCTTAAATCTCAAAACAAGTAGCCAATTGCATCCTAAGCAGCCAGCTATTAGAACACGGAAAACAAAACCCTGCCCAACTCCAGCTGCAAAACACTCTTCCGGATTCTCAACGCAGGTGTGTGGAAAGCGCCTTTCTCCTTCCGAGCCTCACGTGGCAGGTTTTTAGATCCACACCCGTTTTCCTCCTCAACACAA
Organism: Antrozous pallidus; assembly: GCA_027563665.1. NCBI lineage: Eukaryota > Metazoa > Chordata > Mammalia > Chiroptera > Vespertilionidae > Antrozous > Antrozous pallidus. The sequence goes on along the minus strand of CM050508.1, from coordinate 58,286,658 downwards.
AGCCTTGTGAAGGGGGCAAGAATGAATTCTTCTCTTCCTTTTTGCTCAAAATAAGTTGAAAGATAAAAACTTCCTACAGGAAGTGCAGGATCACCTTTATCAGGACAGTTCAGAACACCTCTGCGGGGCTCTGTGTTTCCTGCCTCACCCCCCGGGAGGTAGGCTCCCAGCGTCCCCAGCTTCCTCCCAGCTGTTTTGTTAAAGGCCACGAAAGTACAGTTTCTATCTTCTCCCAGTATTTCTTGTAAGTAAAGAACTACTGCTGAGACTGCAGAAGCTTCAGGGTGGAAACACTCTATTTTTAAATATCCTTTCTTCACATCAAACAACAATTATTAAAAGTATTATAAGTTGATTAACTTAACATTAAAAATAGAAAGATTATGAGTCAGCTTACCCAAAAATAAAACTCCAAATGAATTTATTCAAGTTAGTTTATTTATTTTTTACATGCAAGGGGCATGTGAATGAGCTTACAGTATTTCGGGTTTCACAAATTAGCTCCTAGAGGGAAAAAAAGCACGATCTGTACTTTTATGAAACTGAACGAGTTTATGAAATCTCCTCTTAAAGATTTTAAAGACAAAGTCTTGTCTGAGTGTTGTGATGTGTCTACAACCAAAGTAAAGCATCAACAGAAAGAAGTTTTCAGTCGTAAAAAATGAACGATTATATGTCTGTCTCATGATAAAATCCAGCAGCTTAAATCTGATACAGTGTGGAAAACCAGTACAGAAAAGCTCTTTATTTCATATCCCTGTGTGTCTGGGTAAATGTCTCTGTGTGTGGCTGTGTGTGAGTAAACAGAAGGGAGTATGTAGACAGTTGTCTCCGAGAGACAAAACACAATGGTATTGTTTTTTAAACTTCTTTTTTTTTGGCCAGAAACCCATCTAGAAAATTAACTTTTTTGCCTGAGGTTTCAATTCTGTATACACACATACATACAGAAATGAAACAAAAATTTTGTGTTATTTTCTTTTACTGTATGATATGCAATGTACCCTAATAATATCTTTTCTTGCTGACAGCAACCTATTAAATTGATTGGAGAGCCCACTAATATTACCACTTGCAGTTTAAAACAAGTGGTCTGCTGCCCTTCTCAAACTTTGATGAGCACTGGAATCACTTGCTTTGTAAAAATGCAGATTTCGGCTCAGCATTCAGGTGTGGCCAAGATTCTGCAACTCTTGTAGGTGATGTCCACGCACAAAGCAAGACTCAAGGCAGTGAAGATATTTGTGAGGATGAATTCAGAAATGACCCTTTCCAACTTTAAAAAGGGAAAACGCTGCATTTATTCACAAAATGAGATAAAAAATCTTTGTTCATCTGATTTCCAATAGAGTATCTGCTCAGAATCACAAAATGTTAGAGTTGAGAGAGACATCAGAGATCATACAATTCAGTAATTCTATACAGGAGGTATAACAGAATCTTACAATAGGTCTGAGGAGTGGAGATAGGGTCGGATTTTTTATTTTTATCAGAAGGTTTGGGTTTTCACATGTTGAGAAACACTGATCTTATCCAACCCCTCAATTTGCAGGAAACCTGAGGCCCAAAGAAGTCAAAGCATGTATATATACTACACACACACACACACACACACACACACACACACACACACACACTAGTGGCCTGGTGCACAAAATTCATGCAGGGGAGGGGGTCCCTCAGCCCAGCCTGCATGCTGTCCAATCAGGGTTTAAACCAGCAGTGGGACATCCCTCTCACAACCTGGGACCACTGGCTCCTAACTGTTCACCTGCCTGCCTGCCTGATCGCCTCTAACTTCCCTCCCCTGCTGGCCTGATTTCGTCCCCAACTGCCCTCTCTGCATCAGCCACCACCACCATGGCTTTGTCCAGAAGGAAGTCGGACATCTGGAAGCTGGCCAGTTGATCGGGTCTAATTAGCATATTACCCTTTTATTAGTATAGATTATAGAACAGGATTGCTTAAATGGGGGAGAGGGGAGTCTTTTTCACAGGAGGAAATGCTCTTGGCAGACAAAAACACATAATCCCTATATCTGTACTGATAGCCAGCCATATGCACTATTCTGCCAAACCAGTCATTAAAAAACTGAACCGCTTTCTTACACCTTACACCAAACTGCTGTTGCCCTTAAAATCTCTCCTCAACCCCCACCTTAGGTTCTGCCTTTGCAGTTCACCCAGATTAGGTTCTGATTGGTCAATTTCTATGCCAGTCACCGTCAAAAGCTCTGCCTCCTAGGCAGCCATTGGCTCCTTGCATTTCACCCAGATTTGGTTCTGATTGGGCGATTTCTATGCCAGTAAGTGTCAAAAGCTCCACATCCTATGCAGTCATTGGCTCCTTGCACTTCATGTAGATTTGGTTCTGATTGGTCGGTTTCTATGCCAGTCAGCATCTCTGGGACTATATCTGGGCCTGATCAGAGAGGCAGGACTGATCAGCAGCCTCCATGGAGGCCAGGAGAGATGGAGAGGCACACTGTTGGCCAGGCCTGGAGAGAACAGCTGCCACGGAGGCTACGAATCAGACCCTGCTTCTCTCTCCAGGCCTCTCTATGGGCCTGATCCACAGCCCCCTTGGCAGTTAGTGCTGGGTCCCCATGGCAACTTAGCTCTGACTGCAGGACTGACTTCTGGTCTGTCAAGCCTTTGGACGTTTCAGACTCTGGGTTTTTATATATTAGGATATATATCTCTCCAAGGTCATACAGCTAATTCAAGGCAGAACAAGGTCTTCATTCCTACCCCTACTGTCAAAAAGCTCTATCCCTTGTTTGGCACAAACATTGTAGCAAGGATGAAAGTACATGCCATGTTTTCTAAAAGAGTCTTAAAAAGGAAACTTATGTGCTAGTCCTGTTCAGTCATCACAGAAAAGAAGGTACCTATTTTGTACAGCCTTTTATACCTTGCATTCCATCCATCTTGTATTTTTAGATGACTTACTTGGATGCCCATGTGAGTCTATGCTAGACAAATAGTTTCTTGCTTACCCCCCTTCCCCAAAGTGGGGTAGGGGAGCTTATACCTTCTATTAAATATATAATTCTTTAAAAATTCTTGTGAATGCTACCATTTCTATTTTTGTGTTTATAACAAAAAATTGTGAATAGCACCCACAGTCACCACCTGTATCTACAAGAAGATAAAAAATTCCAACAGTTTATTATAGCACTTGGTGGTCTTTCTGTCAGAAATGTACATTCAAGGTCAACTGACAACTTAATGGGCTTAGATTAGCCAGAGACCTTTGAAGAATCACTAGAATTGTCCACCCACCATCTCCAATTCTGTTTCCTTAAAAAAAAAAAGTTATAAGAATTCTCCTTTCCTGTGTAACAGTGCTGGCTATTATCCTGAAGCATCACAATGACTATACTCATATGAAGAGGCAGGTGGGCCCTGCTCCCAGCAGCTGGCCAGTAAATTCGGGTAACTGCTTCTCTTTGACCTGATCAGCATTTCCCCAGTTTTGCAGGGGCAAGTCCTCTGACATGTCAGACTTCTCTTGATGGATACGACTCACTTAGACAGAGTACATGCTGGTGCCAACAGTCCCCATGTTCCTCTCTGTAGGGAGCCAGGCCCCGCACCGCTGCCCAGTCACTTCGGGGGTGATGCTATCATCCTTGGAACACCTAGTGCCCTGGAAGCTAATCAACCCAAACGCTGGCACGAGCCACTCCTCTCTTCATCCTTTTTGAAAGATAAACTGAAGAACTTCATTCTGTGGTAATCAGAATCTGGGAAACAGTTTCAATATTTACATAAACCAGACATGGCTTTTTTTTTTTTTAACCTCCGTTTAGTTTTTAAATTATTTCACAATACTCTTGATTTAGAGTAGGAGTTGTTGCTTGAAAAGAAAAGAAGCAAAGCTGTTCATCTCCCTGGATATCGTTTTGTTTTCTTTTGGTAAAGTACATCAGAAGGCGTCTGACTCACTATTCTACCAAAATGGGCCAAATGTACACAGTGCTGATTAATTTCGATGTCAGAAGGAGCTTCTTTTCCAAGAGGTTCTGGACAGAGACCCAGAACCTTTGTGTGCTTGAGGGACCTGGCATGGGGACCACACCCCACAGCAATACAGCACTGTCACTACACTTGCATTTTACCCACCCTTCTTTTTTCTCATTTTATTTAGCTTCATTATATAAAATAAAATATATTTTATCTTTTCCACAAATAATCAAAATATCCCATCTTTCACTCTTAATCTAAATCCCAGATTAACCTAATTTACTAAGTGACAAGTATCCAAAGTGAGTTTCATTAGTCTCTGCCCTCTAAATGCACAAAACAAGAAAACAAAACCATCCTTTCCCACCCCACACAAACAAGTTTTTGAAGAAAACTGTGCCTAAGTGGAAACTGGCTTTGGGCGACTCCACACTCAGTGACCAGTGATGAGGGACCAGCTCTCTGACTCCACCGAATCCAAAGCAGCTAGTAAGCATTTCCAGCGCAGCAACACGAACAGGCTGGAGCCGAAACACTGCCGTGGCCCCCAGCCCAAGCAGACAGGAGCCAAGATCCAGCTGTGGCCTGCAGCTACTCGCAGATCACCGAATTCAGAGAACATAAAGCCAGAGAATCAAAACTTCCAGAGCAATCCCAACACCGTCAAATCAGTTTGCTAAAGAAAACTCGTCTTTCAATATTTCCTTTATATTTTGTACTAGATTTAATCTAAAAACAGTAATTTCTGCCCAATTTAAAAACCAAACCATAGAACAAAGAAATGAATTAAAAAGAATGGAGGTGGGGGGTCAGAACCAGGCACCATAACTGCTAACATGGGAAAAATTTAGGAATGAAAAGGCACTCTCGCTGCCTTTTCTACACTGTGATCAGTCAGGAAGTCTAAGGAGTGATCCACATCTCACCACAGAGAGGACACTGGCTGCTATTCTGCTCTGCCCTGCAGCCCAGTAGTTGCTCCAGTTACCTAAGAATGGTCCAACCTAAAACATCACCCTGCTTTTTAGAAGAACCAAGCAAAAGAAGATACGAATCTAAAGGATCATTTAATCCTGCCTGGATACATTTTTTTTAAAGGTCATACATAAATTGTAAATATTGAGGCCAGTTTTATTCATAAAATCATGAATAGGTTATCTTACTCTACTGTCCCCAGAAATACATGCAGAAACTTTGTCTTATAGACTAACTTCATCTTCGTTTTTTATTGCAAAATCCAATCTTACCTTGCATAATAGCTAATGTGTGAATCCTTGCTCTCTGTTATCCTTCTAGAAATAGACCAAATGCCAAGAACAGTATTTTTCTCTTAATTGAAAGGGGTAGGTTTAGCTATCTGTCTACCCATTTTAGTTAGGGCTATCCATAATACTTTTCCTTACTACCAAAGTAATCTAGGCATTCTTTTAAAATACCCAAATAAACAGAAATCAGAGGGAAAAATCATTTTAAATCATGACAACTTACTGAACACATTATTTTTCCCAGAGATCTGAGTGGCATTCATGGTACTAATCGCTAACATTGTTGAGCAGTTTCTATTTTTGAAGCAAGCTATGTACTTTCTATGTATTCTTTCATTTAATCACAATAAGGTAGGTATATTATCACTGTAACACAGATAAGAAAACATAAGTGAAGAGATTTTCTCCAGATCACCAAAGAGGTGGCAGTTTGGAGGGGACACGAGTCTTTCTGACAACCTCTTTAGGAGCTAAGAAGAGAAAATGGGGAGTAGGGAGGTATTTGCCATTAAGTTTCACTGTATTGGGGGCCTTATTTGAAACACAATTGCACTACTTCAGGCTTTTATTTTTTTATTTTTTATTTTTTTAAATATATTTTATTGATTTTTTACAGAGTGGAAGGGAGAGAAAGTCAGAAACATCGATGAGAGAGAGAGAGACATCGACCAGCTGCCTCTTGCACGCCCCCTACTGGGGATGTGCCCGCAGCCAAGGTCCATGCCCTTGCCGGAATCGAACCCAGGACCCTTCAGTCCGCAGTCCGATGCTCTATCCACTGAGCCAAACCGGTCTCGGCTACTTCAGGCTTTTAGAAAAAACTAATTTTTGCCATGAACAGTTTACCTATGTCATAGTTTCAAAAATCTTCCTAACGCCCATCAATAAAACATTACCAAAAGGTTTGGCTCAAGACACTGGTTGCAAAACAGTGAAACTAAGTGACGTGTCCTTCCAATACCAACAGTGCAGGTTTATTAGGAAGGAATATTGCTAGAGAACAAACAGTAAGGCCATTTGCTTTCCTTTAGATCTCCTCAACATACGATACTTTAATCTCAAGAAAACCTTAACATTTTCTACTATGCTATTTCACATTTGAACTAAAGACCAAATCTCACCCAGGACCCCAGAAGCCCCTCGAGGACACGTGACCACATCCTTCCCTATTAGAGCAAGGCACCTGGTCAGGGAACAAAACATAGACTGGCATTTGTTACAAAGCATGCCACTGACGCAGTGGTTAAAATGTATGCTGAACTGCTCTGGGGCATAAGGCGGTAAAAGAAGTTAGCGCAAGCTAGATGGTAGCAGAGCCTAAGTATTTTAGGAGTTTGATATCTAGAGAGAAAAGCATCAATTTTCTCGTTTTCCTAGCTGGAACAAGATCTCCACTTTCACAGAAAAGCTACTCTGTTTCCTCTCTAGACTAAAGCATCTGTGGAACAATTTCCCAACTCTCTGACAAGTAGACTTTTTAAATTCCTAGTTTAAACTTCAAAACACTGGGGACACGAAACAAATTATGATTGATAATGAGGATTACAAGTCAGAGAAAAGTACAAATCCTAATAATCTTAATCTTATTGCTTTTGCATACCTGAGATATGTGGGTTATCTGTCTTTTCAAAACAGATTTATCAGAATTACTATAAGCCTTCAAGCAGATGTTATCACTTTGGGATCCTCTTGCCCTTGGTGATGGCCACGTCTGGTCAGGCAGTTGTTATTCATTCAGCCCGGGACACACTTTATTAAACTCTCAAAGGGAAAATGACATCTTCACTCCAAATCTTTTCATTGGATTTTGAGCGCAGAAGTGTAAAACAGAGAGTCATTAGGGACTAACTTCTTAATGGAGTCATCTGAGTGGTTTGATAAAATTCTTTCAAAGGAATCACAAACCCACCTACTTTCAACTCCAACATGGCTTAAAAAAAAAAAAAAAGCAACTCCTTGAAATCCACCTCATTTCTTTCAAAAGTTAAACGTAAGGATAGCCACCCTAATATCATTTACCTGTGCCTCATCCGTGGCAAGAAATTTAAAACTTAACAGTCTGTGCAAGTACAATGACACACGTGCATCAAGCTACGCCAACGTTAAAACACAAACGGGACCAAGTGGAAAACGGCTGTTCGTTTCCTGGGGCTGCTGCAACTGTACACTGGGTGGCTTACAACAACAGAAACTTACTCCGAGCTCAGGAGCCAGCAGCCTGAATCCAGGTGTCAGCAGGGCAATGCTCCCTCTGAAGGCTCTAGGGAGAAGCTTCCCTGCCTCTGCTAGTTTCTGGTGGCATAAGTCCAATCTCTGCCTCTATCTTCACATGGCCATCTCTCTTTGTGTGTCTGTACCCTATCTTCTTATTAGGGCACAGTCATTGAATTTAAGGCCCACACTAAATCCACTTGAATTTAATCTCAAGACCCTTAACTACTTATATCTGCAAAGACCTTAAGTCACATTCTGAAGTTCTAATTAGATATGAATTTTTGACAGACATCATGCTTTCTGTATCAGTAAGGGCTGATTTTTAAGAAATGTTTTAATTTGCAGAGAGAGAGAGGGAGAGAGAGAGAGAAATTTGTTGTTTAACTTGGTGCATTCATTGGTTGCTTTTTGTATGTACCCTGCCTGGAGATTGAACCCAAAACTTTTGCATCTCAGGACAATGCTTTAACCAACTGAGCTACCAGGCCAGAGCTAACGGCTAATTTTTTTTAACTTTCCGAATCTTATTTTTAAAAACCTGAGCCATGTAACCAAAACATGTATATAAAGTTACTATACATAAGCACTCACCAAGTGTTAATAGCCATTAATTCTTTAACCATAAGTCAATCCAGAAGAAACTTATGGGGCATCTTGTGGCACCTCATAGACAAAGATTTTTCTCTGTGGCACAGAGATTGGGGGTGAGATGGGGAATCATGACAATAAAGCAGATGCCATAATTTATTTCTAAAACATTTTTAATTGCTACAACATATAACAAGTCTAATCTCCGCTTCTTTGGTTCAAATTAACAACATTAATGATAACTATTGCCCCTATTCCCCAAATGGTATTCTTTTAAATCTCCAAACAAATGTCAGTATCTGAATAATTTCTTTCACCCAGACCCCTTTTAGGGATAAGTAGGGCTGAAAGGATGATTCTGAAATCACATGCCTGAGTTCAGACCGCACTGCTGCTCACTCACTGTGACCTTGGGCAAATTACTTGACATCTCCAAGTTTCACCGCTTCATCTGTAAAGTGAGGAGGATACCCTCTATGCTAGCTCACAGAGTTGTTGTGAAGATTGCACAAGCTAATTACTGTTGAGCCCTCAGCCGAATGCCAAGATTGTAAGCAGCACTCGCTAAATGTCAGCTGCACTTGAGTTCACCTTGCTCAGGGTCCCTCTCTAAACTTGGTATCCAGTTGGCCACAAGGGCTGTGCCCAGGACAGGCACTACCAGTTCTAATCTTAAAACTGACTCACTCAGTTTACAGGTAAGTAGCTTCTCAATTCCCCCTCCCCCCCTCCTACTCGAGACTCCTTTGCATAGCCACAGTTAAAGAAAAAAATAGAGCAAAATGGAAATGACCCTGCACGTTCAAAAGTGGAAAATGCTGCAAAAGCCAGAAAAAACTGGGGGCGTGGATTCCCCAGGAAAGGCTCCCTGGGACGGCTGGCCTGATGTGGCCTTTCATAGTCCCTGGACTTTTTCACTTGGGTTCATTTCACTGCTTCAAGTTCCAATGAGAGATACATTTGGGTTAGGGTCCCTCTTTAAAAATTCCCAGACTTCCAGGATAAGATGTGATAAAACAGTCATCACCTAAGACTAAGCAATGAATTTTATAATGTATAAGATTCTGTTTGACAAATCTTATCACAGGACATTCACTGTCTGGCTTATCAAATTCCAAGACAAACCTACCTCTCAACCTCCTGGGACAAGCATCAACAAGGGAATTTAAAGATGAGGCTCTGTTTCCTTACAGGTGCCTAACTTTTATTATTCTCAACCTCCAAAGAGGAGGGAGGGTGCAAAAGGCCACCCAGTTAACATTTTTCACTATGATTATTAGGAAAAAGATGTTTTCTTCCTCCATCTACGAGGAGACAGCCTTTGCTGACAAGAGACTCAGAACTGAAGCTGGCACTACCAGCTCTAAAATTCCCTTAGAAGACTATGGTCTTGGGGGCTAACCTGGGAATCTAATCACTGCTAACAACACTGCTATGAGCAAACCTGGGAACCAACCTACCAAATACAATGTTTCCAAGAAGAAAATATGTCCTGATTTTTACAATTTCCATTTGGGGATGAACTTTTGATGTTTATGCAGCAGGATGATTTTATTTCTTAATCGAAGTATTATAATTGTATTAAATGTAGGCAAAATTACACCAATGGTCTAAGCACCTAAATCAGTTAGCTGATCCTCGTTTCTGGCCAAACCAACCACACATGTCATTTCTCCTATCTAGTTATGTTAGATTTTCCTCAGCACTTTTCATGGAATTGTAAGATATTATAATGACTTATTCCTATTAACCCTTCTTTTGCTCAAACTTGGGCCTGCCTTCCATTGTACTGGTATCTCTTTGCTAATTGTCATTCTATCTGGATCACCATTCCTCCCAGCTGGATGTCATCAGAAGAATTAAGAAGCATGTTTTATATGTGATGTACAAGTGGCTTTTCCCCCACAAATGTTATCACAAGACATTCACTCATTGTCTGGCTTATCAAATCCTAAGACTAACTACCTCTTGTCTTCCTGGCTGTTTTTCCTCTCTGGTCATTCAATAGACTACATATGGTTGTTAATGCAGAAATTAAATATTTCAAAAAGTTGTCACTTAGCTGCAGTAAACGGGGTTGGGGAGGTGATAATGATGGGGGAAAGGTTGAGGTGCGTGAGATTATATTACAGTAACTATTCTTTTTATCCTAGTGATTCTTTTTTGCACTATTCCCTTAGGATGTGTGAATAAGAATTCGGTAAATCTCTAAAATTTAGCAAGAGCTTTTAATGATTAAATGTTGCTTTCTAAAATTAAGGGTAACTGACAAATGTGGACCACAGTAAGCAAACATTGCACGTGTAAGGAACTGGGGGCCACCGTCTGATGGGCCGTCCTTCTCTTGGCTCTAACTGCACAGCCGTGCAGCTGCTGAGGAGTCTGCAATGGGGGAACTCTGGAAACATCCCATCTCTGCTGCAATGGCAGTCTCACCCGATCCGCTCCATGTGTGCAGCAGAGACAGGGGAGAAAAGGGTCAGCCAAAGAAAGAAAATGGAAACCCACTCTTATCACACAGTTTGGGGGCTTTGAGATGCTCAGGAATATCTTCTGGTTGCTGTGTCCTCCCCCAACAAGACACACAGAGCTTGTTCTAGAACCACCTCTCCCCTCCCCCAATACACACACACACACACACACACACACACACACACACACACACACACACACGCAGTTACTTGGAAAACATGCTTGGCAAAACCTCAACAGGAAAAAAAGAAGCAGCTTCCTGTACCCTGGATTCTAAAGAGTTTCATCTGGTCCCTGAGGTTTATGGCTGGCCTCGGCATCTTAGCTGGCTCAGCACATCTACAAACTGACCTTTGAAACTGTTTCCCGGTTCCTGCAGGAAGTCAGAGCAGCCCCAGTGCATCAGCCAACCATACTTCCAAGGGACGTGTGCTGTTAGCGTTCCCGTCAGCCTTCAGAGATATGTCCCAGTTTTTCTTTGGACCCAATTTTGACTCAGTTACTCCTAAATTTGTCATTTTCTACTTGGCGCCTGTTACATTTCCTGCTGGCATCACCACTGGATTTTAGAAAATAGCTCATTCTACATCACTGAGAAGTTCCCACAGGCAGATATACCGTCCCTGAGGAACATTTCGCCCAGTGGTCCTCAAACTGCAGTGAGCTTCTCCATCACTTAGGAACCTGAAAATGCTCCTGTTGTGTCTGAGTAATCCGGAGGCAGTGGAACTCAGTAACTACCATTTCTAATGCTCAATCCCAGGAAACTCTGAGGCAGACGTCCTGGGAGGGCACTTTAGGAAATGCCCATGCAAAGGGCAGAACCAAGATCTTTGAAATACAAAGGCCCTAGTGTCCCTCTGACCCTGGAAGGTGTGCATACTCTATGGTCTCTAAGCTAATCTGAGTCTTTAGGACATTGAGCTTCCCCACCCACGTGTACCCCAGCACTCTGGCTATGATAGTGCCACTCGAAAAGCAGTTGCCATCTTGTCCCTTGCTCCCCACGGGGTCTATCTTTTAATTCTTCCAAATGACAGCTGATCCTTTGACTTGCCAGCAGGAAAGGCATCTCCTGGTTCTAAGACAGGGCCCTCCCTGGTCACACCCTCCAGATCCTCTTTTGCATCAGCTGATCCAAGCTAACTCGGTTCCCCTGATTTGATACTTTAAAAAAATAAAAATAAAAAATTTATATATATATATATATATTTCAGAGGGGAAAGGACAAGGAGAGAGGGATAGAAACGCCAATGATAGAGAATCATTAATCGGCTGCCTCCTGCACGCCCCACACTGGGGATCAAGCCCTGACCAGGAATTGAACCATGACCTCCTGGTTCATAAGTAGATGCTCAACCACTGAGCCACACCCATTGGGCTGATGTGACACTTTTTACCAACCCTTCTCCTGATGTGACAGATTTTCATGGCTTCTCACTAACTGACACAAAAAAGTGCAATGGTCAACTCTAGGTTAACAACTCCCCATATTTCACTGGGTACAGGCGAATATAGAACAAAACTGCTAGATGATTCCTGGGGGGGGGGGGGGGAGTGGAGGAGGAAGGAGACGTCTACAGCCCCCCCCCCCCCCTCCAACGCAGGGACAGGAAAGATCTTTCTGTTCCAGTTTAGTCATGGAGTGTCAGTTCCACATGTGTTCAATCCCTACTTTAATTTATGTGACTACCTGTAGCCAAAAATAAATACATAAATAAAACTCAGAAAGTAGTTGCTTTTATAAACCCAAGGACCTCCTTAGGGACAGAAAGGTACATTCCCTGACACACAGCACTGCCAATCGTCCAGAAATTTTTGCTGAAATGATGACTTATAAGTATTCACACCCTGGATGCATTTCTGAAAAACTCTACATGAGCAAATCCATGTTTTACATGCAGTAAAGAAATAGGACTTTAAAAAAACCCTGAAAATAAAGCCAGCAAATATTATCCTCCTAATATACATGTAAACCACCATGCTACATCAGCACTATGCTGCAAAGAAATATAGGTTCCAGTGCTTAAAGACATTAAACAGTCTAGTTGTTAATTAGAAACACAATCCTCTCCAAAATGTTAAAGCACAACTCAGCAATTAAGCAACAGTTATATATAATGAGGACTTCTTTTGTAAAGAGAAATAATGATTTCGCTGTTAAAAAACTAAAACTGGTGCCATCTGAGATATGTCCTCAGTATTTTTTTTAAAAAAAAAGAAAAGAAAAATTGAGAATTGAAGTTCTACCTCTAACTGAACATATGAGCATTTAAAAAATTTTAAGAGTCTAGATGCTTTGATAATGCTTCACATTCCTACTGAACTACAGCTCTCTAATTGCTTTCAAAACAAACTTAAAAATGGCAAGAATATTCCCTGTACTGAAGGACTTACCCAATAACTACAGGAACTCGCTCTCATTCCAGGTCCCCAGAGGTAACTTGATGCCTTAATGGATAGTGGCGCAACAACTCATCCCCTTCTCAATAAAAAGGGCATTATTGCTTCCCACTCCATCCACACACACACACACACCCCAACTGAGATGTGGTCGATGAAAAACCATCACATCAGAATTCTGCGCTACTGTAACAGCAGAACAGCAGAAAATCACACAGATCACCTTCCTGGAAGAGGTAGACCTTGAACCTCAACTTTAAGAAGAGAGGAATATGAACTTGACAAAGAGATTGAATTCTGTGTCCCTTTATGATAGGCTAACAAAATGTTTTGAGGAGAGAAAAGAGGGAAAAAACAGACTTCAAGAAGCAAGAAAAGGATGACGGAAGATGATTTGGCTTTGGATGGTGGGCACACAGGGCAATATACAGATCTTGTAACACAGAAATCCATGTGAAACCCATATGATCCTAATAATCATGTAGCAATGCCCTGCATGGCTTCCTCTCTCTAGTGACAGGCCATTTAACAATAAACAGCACTGTGGACCTGGCGTCCACAAAGCAACACTCAGCTTCCCCCAAGTGGGACACAGGCCCAATCACCACCCCAGAGCAACAGCTGACTGAAAAGAAATAAGAAATGGTGGACCTTGAAAATGATTTCAGGTTTCCTCACTGAGTAGAATATAGTCAAGCATTGCTGCAGTTAAATATTTTACCCTTTGTTCTCACTGCGTGATCTACAATAATCATCTGCTTTTTGTTGATATTTACTGCTGTGTGGCTGACAATTACCTGAAAGAGAAGTTGGGGTGCTTCACTGGGCTGGAAAAAGTTTAGCTAAATCATAAAGAAGGTCTAATTAAGCAAGTTAATTCTATATACATATATATAAAAGGCTAAGCTGACTCGTGCATGTATAATACATATAAAGCTTTCACTGGTGCCAATCGCACATGCATGTTTCGATCTATCACTGCTGATTGTGAATTGGGTTGACACTTCTATTATGGAGAAAGGGCAAACAGCGATATTAAAATTTTTCTTTTAATTTCCTTTCAATGTGCACAAATCCATGCACCGGGCCACTAGTTCAAAAATAAAAAAGAAGCAAGGAAAGAACTGTTGGCTAGAATGGCAAGTATGGATTTGGGCAAAGCTGATCAGGGACTGAGTAGTTACACAAGGTACTTGAAGATTATGGTTGAAATGGATGCTTCCATCACTATTTACCTGTATAAACTATGTCTGTAAAGAAATAACTTTCACCCTGCAGCTTAAAAATAAAACATAACATTTCCGTGTATGTTATGCATCACAGGACCACCAGTATGACACTTCTGTTACAAAAGCTAATGTGTCCACAAGTGAGTCACGAGGCATTCTAAAGCTATTTTGGGTCTACCAATATGTCCATAAGAAGTTTCACCCAAGGGGAATGGATATTGATACTAGTTTGGTATGTGGTAAATTATTGCCCCCCTCCCCCCCAAAAAGATACAGTGGAGTTCTAATCCCACTGTCTTGGAATGTGACCTTATTTGGAGATAGGGTTCTTACAGAGGTAATCAATTTGAGATCATCAGGATGGGCCCTAACCCAGTATGACTGGCATCCTCATAAAAAGGGAAAATCTGCATACAGAGACAGACACACAGGGAGGATGTCAGGTGAAGATGAAGCTAGGAGACAGGCTGGAACAGATTCTTCCCTACCACCCTTAGAGGGAGCATGGCCCTGCCAACCCCTTCAACTTGGACTTCTATCTTCCAGAAGTGTGAAAAAAGTTAATTTCTACTAACTCAGTTTGTGGAACTTTGTTATGGCAATCCTTGCAAACTAATAAATAGGTGCATGAGAGTTTTCTTGGGCCATGTTGTTTTGATAATTAGTAAAAAAAATTTAGCCACAAAAATTCCTTTTAAAGAAAAAAAAATTAACATTTCACCCCTGGGATGCTACTTCTATCTTACCATGGCTCTTTGTTTCACCACTTCAGAATTATGGCCAACTCTTAGGGATTGAAAATATATAAAATAACCATAATATATAAAATGACCAATGACATGAAGGATGCCTCCCCAAAAAGAACTAAACAAAGTATCTTGTCAAAATTGAGCCTTTAATCCAAAATCTTGTGATACAAGCTATAAATCAGGCCTACATTCACTTGGTTTTATTCTTTGTCTACTCTATCTTGATAGTGCTAATAAGTACCATTATTATCCAGTTACATTTTCTTCCACTCTTTCTGTGCACCTTCTGGTAAAAGAACCATCAGACAAAGGACTCTATACATCTGGGGTCTGCAAACTACTGTCCACCGGTCAAATCCCATCTGCCACTTGCTTTCCAAAATAAAGTTTTTGGAAAACAGCCCTGTCCATTCATTTATGAGTTACTTATGGCTGCTTTTAAGTTACAAAGGCAGTGAATTGTGACAGAGACCTTATGGCCTGCATAAGAACAGAAAAACATTTGCCGAGCCCAGTCTATGAAATGTACGAGTAATTCCCATATAAACCTTGACTGATTGCTTCCTTTGTCAGCAATCCCAAATGCCACAGGTACTATTTTCCAATCCAACTCCACACACTGGACTAGCGAACAATGAAAACAGCAAGGGGCTCTTAGAAACTGAAATAGGCCCTTTTTTGCTTGAATTTCTCTTAATACTCTCTAGTTTTTTCACATTCCTTTTAAAGAATGAATGAAACCAAAATTGGCAATAAAATGATGCCAATAACATGGAAGTTATACTTCCTTTTCTTCTCGACTCTGCTTTAGCACCCTAATAAGTAGCTGAATACAGTCAATTAAATGGTACTGTAACTCTAAGGTGACAACCAACACAATGACAAAATTGATCAGCCAACTCAAAATCTTGTTTCTATTCTGGAATCAAATTAAATACACCTGGAAATAAAAGAGTCTAAATTCACGTGAATTGGAGCATGATAGCTACAGGTTCGACTTGTTCTTACTATGTACTCCTTAAATATCAGCACCTCTTAGAGCACTGATTAATTTCTACATTACATAGTTATTCACATAATTGTTCCATTTGCCCCTTTTAGACTACAAGGTTAAGAATAAGATCATTAACTTGTTATTCCCTTCATGGCTTAACACAGTGCTTGGCCCATAATGGGCTCTAAAATATTGATTGATTGAATGATAATTAAAGCTGGACTTGTTTGTAAAGGTCCAATCTCTAGTCAGGATATACTATGAGCTCTAGTCCTGGCTTTGTTACAAATAAGCTACATATGTTGAAATATCCTAAAATAAATTGGTGGAAAAGCTGATCTCCTAAGGCCCTTTCAGCACTAATACTTTATTTTATGCTTCTGTTGTGATACACACAATATAACAGACATTATTTCCTATCACTTCATTTAAGACACTATGTCATGTCAAAGGATTCATTCAGGGTAGATTTCTGTGAAATAATCAGTGAGGGTCTCTGACAGACACCCACCCATTTTCTTCAGACTCAGCACCTAAGAACCGTAAAATACATAAAAATAGAAATGCTCCAAGTGAACTATTAGTGTCTGAAATAAAACTTAATTATCACAAAGGACAACAAACTGGTCATTCAGATTTTTCAGGAACACACAGCAGCGTGTCCCAGATGGGCATTCATCACAGAAGTGTTGTAAAGTCTTTGCCATCGTTGCTCTGCACAGGAATTTAACCTAGAAACCACAGAGCAATTTTTACTGTGCTGTAAGTCAGGCAGGAAGGGGCTAAAATATGCAAATTCATCTACCCACAGCCAATTACATGAAAAAAAAAAGACAACAATTTAGAGGGCAAAAGTGCATTCATTAATAATTAGAAGGTGTGGGTTTTCCAGATCACCGATATTTTAACCTAGATCGATTTCCCAAGTCAGTAATCCTGGTTTCATACAGGCTTTAAGAAGCAATAAAATAGGTGGGAAAATTAACCTTTAGAGAGGAGAAATAAAAAATGAAGGAGATGATGATAGTTGCAGATAGTAGTTTGTTGTGTCTGAAAATAACACACAGCATACCATCCCACACAAGCATATTATCCCTAAGGGCCTACTTCTTCAGAGAATGATAAAACACACACACACACACACACACACAAAAAAAACTCATATGAAAACAATTCTGAAAACCCTGGTGCAAGGGCGTGCCACACTGGGAAGCCAACACTTGTAAGGTAGAATGGTGGAGCACTAAGACTCAGAAGACCTAGGCTGTTCAACCTGTGAGATTTTGGACAATTCATTCAGTATCTCTGGATTTTAATTTCCTTAAGGAAAGGAGTTGGAAGAACTAACCTCTAAGATCCCTTCCAATCTAAAATCCAAAATGCTCCTTTAAAAAGTATTTCCCAAACTGTTCCACAAAATGCATTTAGTAAATATTCTAGGTCTAAATGGTTCCATAATCAAATAATTCTAGGAAACAATGACATACTAGTACATAAAAAGTGGGACAAATGTTTTTACTGCACCCTTCTCAGAGACTTTTTAATGCTAATTTATACTGTTATGGTCTAAAACAATTCTACATAGTATGTAGTGTTTTCCAAGTTTCTTTGAACACTGAATATTTTAATTCCTGGAACATTTTCAACATTTAATAAGAGCCGAGGATTTTAGTGAACACAATTTGGGGGAAAGCAGCTTTAAACAATAAACTTCATGAATTTAAAATCAGATGCTGAAAGAAGCAAAATGCTCACATAAGACAGTAAGGCATCCATTTCAGAAACTATAATAATGTCACTACAGTGTTTACATGCTGCAAAGTCTTTATCTTACATAAACTCACTGACCCTTCACTCTAGGAAGTCAAGGGTGTATATAAGGATCATTTCCATTTTACCAATGATAATAACTGAGTTTCCCTTCAAGATCTTTCTCATCACAAAGTACTTTCTGCTAATGAATGGAATGGTCACAATCTTCTAACGATTACTTCAGGCTTTGCCTGTCTCATCCTCCAAGATCCTCTTGTGTAAACTGACTTGTTGGGCAACACCCCAAGGAAGGAGGGATGTGGAAAGAGAACCTGTGCCAGGTAATGCATTAAGTGCTGTCACACATGGCATATGGGTTCCTCTAATCATCTCAGTAACATTAACTATTAGATCTACTGTGGCCACTGGGGCAATTAATTATGACCCAGATTGTTGAGGAAATGTGTTCATAGTAATGGAACTAGTAAGTGGCGAAGGTGGCATCAACATCCATGTCTATCTTTTTTCTTCAAAAGCAGCTTATGAGTTCATTCTTGCTGGTCCAGTGGAGAGAGAGAGGCCCTAAAGGCTGGGTAAAAATCCTGGCTCTCTGTACCATTCTGCTCTGGGATTTGGGGTAAATAATTTACACTGTTCTGATCTGTGCAGCAGGGATAAGAGGAAATATCTCAGGGGGGTGTTGTCAAAGAGAGAAAATGGGTGTAAAAGGCCCCAGGCCTGAAAGTCAATTGGGGGGGGGGGGAGACATATATGCTACTATTTGTAATACTTTAAACAATAAAAAAAAGTCCTCAGGCCTATGCCTGGTCTATAGAGATTGCTCAATAAATAGCCCCTTGCTTACAAATTATATGAGGAAAAATAATTTTAAAAGATGTTCAGATGCTTCGATGCTAAATATAACCAAGGGCAGAGCAAGAAATAGGTGTATATGGAATGATGAGTGAAGGCTCCAAAGTAAAATGGTGATGATGATAAAGGCATCCAATTTTCTACATTTAAGTGAAGGAGGGGCCTAAGTTTAGGATCTAGTACTTACTTCCTAAAGAGCATTTTTTTAAAAAAGTTTTCATCGTAACAAAACTGATATGCGATGAAGTTGGGGTCCACACCCTTATGCACCTTTTTTTTTTCCCCTCTTTAAAATCAAGTTAAGATGTTCTGAAATAGTTTGATGGTATATTTTAAAACTTAAGTTGGGCTTGTGGTTCAGTTTAAAAAAATAATATTTTATTTTGGTTTGTGGTTCATGGTTGGTTGAAGTCTGCAATATGATTTTATTTACACAAATAATATAACAGTAGTTATAAGGGAAGTATAAGTTATACAAGAGCCACATCTTAATAAATTTAACCACTGAAGCATTTAGGGCATGCCAGCTAGACACATATGTGTTATCTCATTTAATCCTCCCAACAAACCACAAGGTAAGATCCTAGAACTACTTTGTCTTCAGATCTTTTATTTTTTTTAATCTTTATTTTTCAAAATATTACAGATGTCCCCTTTTTCTCCCCATTGACCTCTAGCAGCCCACACCCCCATCAACCCCAGAGCCTTCACCACACTATTGTTGGTCTTGATGAGGGTATTTCCTCTGAACTCTCCCCTCACTCCCAGGGAGTTCCCCTATGTTCCTACCTGTTCTCGAAGTTTCTTCTCTCTCTTGATTTCACCAGTCTCCTTAACTTTTACAATGCTCTCATTCTTCATACCTTTCCACCTTCCCAATGCTATACCTTCATGAGCTTGGTCCCCAGATTCTTCCCCTCTCTTTATTGCTGGAGAAGAGTCCACATCTCTTGCAGACTCAAGACCAATGAACTCCCCAGGGACATCATACAGCTTTGTATGATGTCCCTTTACTCCTCTACTAGGATATGAATGCTCACCAAATTCCCTGGGGCAGTTATTTCAAATCTTTTGTCACAGTCTTTAAGCCTAGAATCTTATCTTCCTTTTCCCTTAAAAATCTTAACAAATGACCTAGCCTCTTTACAGAATGTAAGCTTTTAGAGGTTGAGCTTCACCCTCTTCCTCCTCTCCTCCACATATCCAGCACAACCAACCTGCTCCTTCCTGTAACCTTAATGGGAAACTCTTAAATTCTTTTCCCAGAAGACCAACCCTGCCTTAGTCTTTCTTAAAAGGAAAAACCCATTTCCAACTATTCCCTCTATTTTCTATTATCTTGCTCTAATTCCAACCACAGTAAAATACTAAAATCTGGCCTCAAGGCTATCTGAAAGGACTATCTTTCCTTTTAGATTCCTGATTTTTCCAAAGACACACCCTCTTCACGCATTCATTCCTTAAAGCTTTTGAACTGTGCTTTTACCATCCTTGCCCCCAACCTCCTTTCTTGCCCCACTACTCACATACTACTCTACTGAAACCTGTGTTTCAAAAGTTTTCAAGACATCCCACTGAATATTAGTCCCCCCTTATTCATGGGGAACATATTCTAAGACCACCAGTGGGTGCTCAAAACTGTGGATAGTACAAATCCTGTATGTAATTTGTATAGTAGATACAGTAAGAGATGAACTGTAAATAATAATAAAATAAAACAATTATAAAAATACTGGAGGCCCGGTGCATGAAATTTGTGCATGGGTAGGGTCCCTAGGCCTGGCCGGTGATCAGGGCCAATCAGGTTCCCTGCCTCCTCCTTCCGTTGCTGCCATGGCACGGTTCCTCCACCTCCTCTCATCCTCCTTCTCTCACTTCCTCAGCACCTGGCTGCCACCACTGCCACTGCTGCTGTCACCCCCCTGGTGGTCAGCACAGGTCATAGCGAGTGATCGAACTCCTAAGAGGGCACTTTGCATATTAGCCTTTTATAGAGATAGATAGATAGATAATAAGTTATGTGAATGTGGTCTCTCTCAAAATATCTTATTGTACTGTACTCACCCTTCTTGTGATGATGGGAAATGATAAATTACCTATGTGCTAGGTGTTGAGATGACATGATGTGAATTACAGGCATTGTGGAGTAGTGTTAGCCTACTACTGACCTTCTGATGAAATATAACAAGCACTTTATGGCTTCTCTTTGGCATATCGGAATTGCCAGCATCACTACTCTTGCTCTGTGGGGCCATTATTAAGTAACACAATGGTTACTTGAACACAAGCACTGTGATACTATGACAATGGATCTAATAATCAAGAGGACTACTAAGTGACTAAAGGCCAGGGAATGTACACAGGATGGATACATGGGACAAATGGATGATTCACATCCAAGGTGGGAGAGGGCCCACCATTTCATCAATCTGCTCAGAGCAGATTGCATTATTTATTTCTGTAATTTTTCATTTAACATTTTTGGACTGCAGTTAAAACTGGGGGTCATGGGGGACTCTTGTATTTCCAATAGCCTATTACTTGGCCTTTGTCCCCCTTTACCTCAAGGAAACATTTCACAGAGCTGACTATCCAAGAACTCTGTTCTTCTTGGGTTTCTGTGACACCCTCTGGATTCTCCCAATATTTTGCCATTTCTTTTCCTTCCTTTGCCAAATGCTTACTGTCCTACTTCCCACTACGGAAGCTGTGTTTCCCTAGGTCTGCCCCAACTCCTCTACACCCATTCTCTCCTGGAATGCTTTACTCTACTGCCAATAATACTCCTATTGTGTCTGAGGAGGCTCTTAGCTTCTTGTACTTTTAACTGCTTGGTAGAAATTTCTGCCTGGGATGGAAGGGAATGGGGTGTGTGGTAAGGTGTGACTCATATGGCCAAATTAAAATGGACAAATCAAGCTCATCACTTTCCTCAGAAACTATTTTATTGTAGTAGGATGAATATCCTAACCTTCACCAGCCTAGCCGGCCATCTTCCACACTGCTGTGGAATTGGTTTTATCATAACCAATACACTTGTTATACCACAGTTGTTACTGACACTATACAATTACTAGAAGCCTGATGCATGAAATTTGTGCATGGGGGGGGGGAGGGTTTCCCCTCAGCCCACCCTGCACCCTCTCCAATCTGGAATCCCTCTCTCAATCCAGGACTGTCGGCTCCCAACTGCTTGCCTGTCTGCTTTCCTGGTTGCCCCTAACTGCTTCTACCTGCCAGCCTGATCACCCCCTAACCACTCCCCTGTCAGCCTAATTGATGTCTATCTGCTCCCCTGCCAGCCTGTTTGCCCCCAACTTCCCTCTTCTGCTGGCCTCGTCATCCCTAACTGCCCTCCCCTCAGGCCTGGTCCCTTCCAACAGCCCTCCCCTGCAGGCCTGGTCACCCTTAACTGCCCTCCCCTGCAGCCTAGTTCCCCCAACTGCTCTCCCCTGCAGGCCTAGGTCTCTCCCATCCTGGCAGGCCCAGTCATCCCCAATTTCTCTCTTCTGCCAGTCTGGTCACCCCTAACTGCCCTCTCCTGGAGGCTTGATCTCCCCCAATTGCCCTCCCTTGCAGGCCTGGTCCCTCCCAACTGTCCTCCCCTGCTGGCCATCTTGTGGTGGCCATCTTGTGTCCACATGGGGGCAGGATCTTTGACCACATGGAGGCAGCCCTCTTGTGTGTTGGAGTGATGGTCAATCTGCGTATTACTCTTTTACTAGATAGGATAAAGGCCTAGTGCATGGGTAGGGGCCAACTGGTTTGCCCTGAAGGGTATCCCGGATGAGGCTGAGGGTTCCCTTGGGGCATGGGGAGGCCTAGGGGAGGGGCCTGTGGTGGTTTGGAGGCCGGCCATTCCTCCCTGGCAACCCAAGCTGAGGCCCTGGTATCTGGGACTTATTTATCTTCTACAACTGAAACTTTGTAGTCTGGAGTAGAGCCAAGTCTTCTGCTCACTCTGGGCAGCAGCCATTTTTGCTATATTTATTTATCTTCTATAATTGAAACTTTGTAACCTAGAGTGGAGGCCTAGGCCAGTTAGGGCTACAGAAGCTTGGCTTCCTCCATCGCTGGGGGCGACCCTAGCCTCTGCTCTCTCCAGCTCCATGGCTGTCACCATTTATGTTGGGATTTATCTATCTTCTATTATTGAAACTTTGTAGCATTGAGTGGAGGCCTAGGTTGGCAATGGCAGGCGGAAGACTTGGCTTCCTCCATTGCCAGGGAAACCCAAATCTCCCTCCTACTCTCAGTGGCTGCAGCCATCTTGGCTGTGGTTTATTTGCATATTCACTCCTGATTGGCTGGTGGGTGTGGCCTGTGGGTATGATGGAAGTGCAGACAATTTGCATTTTACTCTTTTATTAGATAGGATAGATGGCATGTGTGCATTATCAAGAGAAAGACTTATTGCATAAGTGCTCCACTCAAAAGAATGTGAGTATTCAGGTCAGAAGGGAAACTCTATGCACTCAAGTGGCACAGCCTCCACAATGACATTAAGGCAATCCCAAAGGAGCAGTAGAAAATGTTTACAACAATCTCCTGGACCCAAAATGAGCTCTTAAAGAGGTTCACACTGTGGCACTGCTAGCATATCGGGCTGGACAATTCTGTCTTCTAAGACTGACTTAGACACAGAAAGGCCTTTTGCATCCCTCATGCATAGTTACTGAGTATCAAAAGAATTTAGCACTCGGCAAACACGATCCCCTTACCATTTATTTTACCACCTAAAAAATGTAGGAAATCCCTTTAAGAGAATAGCTGGGTTCTTCATCATCACAGCCCAGAGCAAGCAGGTTACAGTAACTTTTCATTTTCCCAATCATTTAAGACTGGAAACCGAGGACCATTTTACCAAGACCCTCCCTTCCCCATACAGTCAGTCACCAGCCAAAAATCTTGTCAATTCTTGTTGAATAATGTTTTGTGTCCACTCCATCTAAAACCCTTCACTACCACTACTCCATTTTATAGCTTTATTTCATAATAGCTACACCTTCTAAACTCAGGCTCTCCTATGCATTTTACCAAGCTTGACCTTCTCCCCTTGCCTGCCAGACACCCCAGTTAACTGGAATTACTCACTATTCCCCTAATAAAGCTCATGTTTTCTCTGTTCAAATCTTTGCTGTGATGTTCCTTCTGCCTGAAATGTCACCGTCCATGATGCAAGCAACGATCCTGTCTCCTGAGTTAGAAATTTTGGCATCGTCTTGAAGTCCTCCTTCAATACACAGTTACAAAATCTTTCAGCAGGCAGGACGGGTCTCTCTAGCATACTGATAAATTATCTGAACCTCTTCCTAAGAAAGAGCTAACGTTTGCAACATTTTAATACAATTTTAGGGGCTTTCCTAGACTCAAATGTCTATAAAATTTGGTTGTTCCGCATGCTCACAATGTAACTGCCTTTTCTGGGGTATGGTTTCCCTGACCAGCAACAGTGTGATCCCTGCACGCCACCAAGCTACTTCCTGCAGGAGTCTGCTCCAAAAACCACTTAACTTACTACACATTCAATAACTATTTATCACAATGTTTCTGAATCTCTGTTAAACTTTCAGTTAAACAAAAGAACACATCCACTCCCTGGGAGTTGGTTTGATACATCTGACCTATTAAGAATGCAGAGGAAGTAGAGACGAAGTTGTTTCTGGAATATTTGACTAAGGTAGGGTTGGGTTGATCATAATTGATATTCCAAAAACAGATAATTGATCTTCCCAAAGGGTGATTTTTAGATAGTTCCCTGGAGTGGAGAGACAGAGGTCTTGTCTTAGAACAGAGCGGAAAGGAAATTCTAGGTAGTGGGAATGGTGTGAGGATAAAAATGAGATTTAAGAACTTGAGGTACTTCAGAACAATGGGGCTACATATTTGCACCCAACCAACACAGCATCAAAACAATGAGGCTTTACAGATTTCTTAAAGTGGCATAGCAACTGATAAGTAAGGACCTAACAAAGCAACTCAACTTTCCTTCTCTTTCTTTCACTCAACCCTCACCCGTACCTCTCCCTTCCTCTCTTCTCCCTCTTTTCACCAGTCTTGCAGCCTCTCTGGGGCACACCTAAAACTCCCCTGATAGGCTGGCAATCCCCCTGGTTACACAGTAGCAGCAGCTCCCATGGTGCTGACATTATCTATACGGTGCATGTCTTACAGAACCCTGCACTGCTCCATTGTAAGTTAAAGAAGCCTGCGAGGAAGTCACCCCTCCCAGGCACTGCCCTTCCACTAAGCTCAAACTGAAAAGGAAGTACATGATACAGTCATGAGTCTTCATCATAAAATAAATCACAAAGATTCTGACACAAGTAATAGAACAGTCTCGACCCCCCCCCCCCAATTTAATACAGAAATTAAACGTTGGGGAATTTGTCCACAGAACAGCTACGTTTGAATGCAGCTATTAAAAGAAACCAGAGACAATCGTGGTAATTCCTCAATGTTTAGAATAGTTACTTTCCTAAAAAGTAACCAAGAATATGAAATTTCATCTATTTAGTGACACTTTCCCCTCATTGATGCATATAGAAAAGCTGGTGTTCTAAAAATGTTTTTAAAAAAGCACAGGCCTGTTTAAAGTACATATAAAACAGGAAAATACTAAGTTCATAAACACAGAAACGATCTGAAATAGGTGACTTCCAAAACGGCGGTTTAGGAGTCTGCAGTAAAGTAAGAACAGAAATTCCTAAGAGTAGAAGACCCAATCTCAAAGCTCAGGAAGAGAAGCAAGGGTTCCTACATGCTACTTACTGAAGTTCTCGATGACAGGAAACCTTTGGGTTTTCACCACAATTTTTAGAAAAATAATAATAAAATTTTCTAGATTTGTTTTTCACTATCTTTTCCTTGAAAACCAAAGTACTGTGAGTTCATTGTCTGAACAGGGGGACTAGAAAGTTGAGAAAAAAATGTAAAGAATCATGAAGATAAGTCCCTTATGAGCCTTCCTATCAACAGAAGGAAACATTAAAATTTTGACATGTTTTATTCTGATCTATTTATAGTGCATTTTGAGACTGTATTTACAATTAGCAAGTACAAGTACAGAGTGGGGCAAAAGTAGATTTTTTTGTGATTTTGCAAAACACAGTTTATTCTCAATTATTATTCTACTATTTTCCATACAAATACTATAAACTGACTTTTGCTTTACCTTGTATAACCATCCCTAGTTTACATTACCTTGCTTTGAAACTCCATTTGCTTAAATGAATAAAGTTAGGATACCAATCTGTATAACACCATTCAATAAATGTTACTGCTGCCATTCAATAAACGTTAAATAACAAGAGCTGCATTGATTCATTATTTTAATGCAGAATTCAGTTTGTTCCATTTAATTTTTCACCTTGTCCTAACTCCAGGAAAAGCTTGCTTCCTTCCTCAAGGTATATCTAAAAATTTACAGAGTCTTTAGGATGTATTAAACAAAGCATTCTTTACAGATGCAAGTTTAAAAACAAACACCTACAGATATCCAAGGACCAAAAAGAATGTTTATCTTTCTGAGTAATGCAAACAGGGCATTCTTTGAAAACCAAATATACTAACAAGACTAAGAAAAGAATTCAGGAAGTCGTTGTGCATACACTAATAATCAAATTTTCAAGCAAATGAAAAGATAGCATTTTTTTTTATCAATAAGGGTGAGCAATATTCTTTTAGTCCTTCTCAGTCATGGGTGGGTATAAAATAAAGAATACAGGATTGAAAGGTGTTTTTTTCCTCAAGGAGAAAGCATGCTCTGCTAAGACATTAACTCAGGAACTGCTGTTTTAAAATATAGTGGGATTCACTGTTATACTTCTTTTGATTCAGATGTGGCTGAGACTCTTGTTTTCAAGCTCCAGGTCTTTATCCTTTGGATGCTGCCCCACTTTCAGGCTGACAAGATCTCCCAGGAACACACTGGGCCTCCCAGGACCACCCGCTGTTGCCTGCTCTGTGGGAACATTAATAATAATAATACCTTAGAAGGATTAACAACAACAATCCTGTGGAGTGGGCACTATTATCTTTACTTAACAGAAGCTGAGGCTTAGCCAGGCCAAGTGAAAAAGCGTGTAAGCGGTAGAGCCAGAACTTAAGCCAGGATCTTTCAATTAGATCGAGTGGTAGTTTACAAAGTTAAAATGTGAAATCTGCCTTATTGGCAGGGCTCAAGGAATATGCGAAGGAGCAAACTTTTAAGTGGAAAAAGTAGAAATGAAAAGGGTGATAATTATGATTTTCTTTTTTTCCCCAAAATTTTAAAAATATTTTTATTGATTTCAGAGAGAAAGAAAGAGAGATAGAAACATCAATGATGAGAGAGAGTCTTTGATCAGCTGCCTCCTGCATACCCCTCACTGGGTATAGGGCCAGAAACCTGGGCATGTGCCCTGACTGGGAATCAAAACCTGACCTCCAGTGCATAAATATGGTGCACAGCTTAACACTCAATAACTGAGGCACACCGGCTGGGCAATAATTATGATTTTTATAATGACTTTTAAAAAGTAAAGTAAGTTCCCCAGACATAAGGTTGCTGGATTATATATCTACATAGTACCACATAATATTTGTGACATTAATAAGAAAACATTGTTTATCTGAAATGCAATTGAAATTGGCTTTCTGTATGTTATCTGACAACCCTAAAGTAAGGGCCTTTATGAAACAAACAAAACACTAATAAGTTACAGCGCTAGCGGGATGCTCTGTGTGCCACATGTCTTTGGGAGGCCAAGTCAAGGGAAGTGTAGTGAGTGGGGCTACAGCTGTTCTGGACCGAGCTTCCTTCTCCTTTCCGGGTAGCAGACACAGCCCCTCACTCCAGAGACCTAACTTTCATCAACCAAGCCATTTAAATTCACTGACTCAGAAATTCCTCACCCTTCTATACTTTATGTGGATGTTGTTAAGATTAAACACAACCGAGATTGTGAGGGGACATCGTCTGTATCTTTAAATATTTATTGGCCGAGTGCTTTGGAAACATAGTTTCAGAAACTTGGACCAGACTCTTCCTCACTACCAAGAAATGGCTTGAAAAGCATTACAGTAGCATATGGTGAGCCCAGTCTCTAAAACAGAGAAAAGAACAAAATTAAGAAACTGTGATCAAAACCTGAAATGAAATGTCGTCAAGTGCCAAAGGAGTGCCTAGCAGACAACCTGGATTATCACCAATGGAGAATCCAGTACCTTTCAAATGGCTGTAGATACATATTTAAAACAGAGTTACATGAGCTCATAAACTGAATCACAAACACTTGGATAGCCTAATACAAAAACAGGACCTTAGTTATGCATAGCAATTTAATTTTCTGCTAGTTTCCTCCAATGTCTGTGGCTTGAGTATGTTTACCTTCTTTTAAAAGAACAACAACTTGGGACTAGCTCAGTGTTCATTTAAATATTTCTATGCCCAACTTTAATCTTCAAACTGTAACAAACCCAATATACGACACATAAAACACTGTGAACAGAAACTGCTTGAAGAGGATTAATCAACAGCTTTGTATGTCATCCTCTTAACTGAATCACTTGAATTCTTCATGTGCAGCTACACCCAGTTAATCTTCCAGAAAGCAGCAAACTATGTAAATCTACTTAAACTGGGGAGATAAGAACTTCACTTGTCAAAAGTTAGCAACATTGAACAAGTACACAAGAAAAACATACATATCCATGAAAATTCTTGCATTCACTTCTTTACCCCAAATCCCATGGTAAGCCACTAGAACACATTACTTAGCAGAAAAAGGGCTTGTGACATGCCATGATTTGTCTCAATTTAACAATACTCACGCCTTGGATAAATTTCATTGGCTAAGATACTGTGTGCCATGATTTATTATAAATACCAAATTGTGTGTATATGTGTACATCTATATAGCTCTATCTATCTTGTATCTATCTATAAAAGCCTAAGCGACCCAATGATGGAATGACCAGTCGCTATGATGTGCACTGACCACTAGGGGGCATACTCTCAACACAGGAGCTGCCCCCTGGTGGTCAGCGCACTCCCACAGCCAAACTCCCGCTGTCCTTTCTCCCTAGCCAGCTAGCCTGAGGGTCCCTGCCCATGCACGAATTTGTGGACAGGGCCTATGGACCAGGCCTAGAGTATGACATAAACTGAGTCAACTACCTCAAAAAAGTAGGGAAGTAGGGAAACATGAAGAGAGACATAACTAATAAAATAATTTTAATGGAAATTCATTTTCTATATTTAAAGGCTTTTCAGCATAAACCACTTTTTCTTTCAAAACACATGAAAATATTTTCACAACTACGAAAGTCCTGGCAAATGGTTTTGTTTGTGCTGTGGGGGTGCTGTTTTCATATAATCAGACTGGATTTGCTTAAGGAATGTCATATACCTGAGAGTCACAGTCAACAAAAATAGGGACATTTCTCCACTAAGACCTGAAGCAACAATCCTTGTCTAGATACTGCTTACTGGGTTATCACTCCATTCCAAAGCTTCTCACTTTGACCTGAGATGACCAGGTGTATTTCTAACGTGCGCTGAGGCCTGTGATGCAGGAAAATCCTGTTTACCCTGGATGAGGTTGGAGATCAGTGCTCTTGGATGCCCTGGATACACTACCTGGGCAGGAAGGGGATGAGCACCACCCATCTCTACTTTAACTGAAACTGGTTGACTCCTATACATGGAAAATATCAAGTTTTAGGAAGAAATTACACAATCATTCAGTGTGGCATATTCTGGCTTCAATGCTGCTTCCAAATATCACAAGTCCATATCATCATCTAGCTTCAATGCTGCTTCCCAAATATCAAGAACCCATATCATCATTCACTTACATCATCCTTCACTTCAACCTCACAGCCTCTGCCCTCGCCCAAAAAAAAGGTGGGAGCAATCCTTCACCTGGACTTCGAAGACTGGAAGGGCAATGGGCAGCCCATCTGGGCTCTGCCTGGGTTTCTACTGAGGTGTGCCCGAAAGCAGGCAGGTACATAAAGTATGGTGGTTTTCACCATACTTGACTGTCAGGGTCCAAACCCTGGCTCTGTACTTTGGATTGCACAGACTGAGGAAGTTACTTAATCAATGCCTCAGTTTTCTAAACTGTAAAAGGGAAATATTATTATTACCTGCCTGATAGGACTGATAATTAAGTGGGTTAACCCACCAAAAGCACTTAACATAGTAACCAGCAGGCAGGAAAGTGGGTGCTCAATGATGGCTGACTACTATCATATATATACGAGAGTGTGTATATGATTCAAGTTCGATTCTGAATCAGAACATTTTAGGTATTTTTAAGTATTCCTCACATTCAACTTTTCCCCCTCAGGTTACTTATCTGTAATCAGCTCTGACAGCTAATTATATATTTTCTGGATTAAAATTCAACTGCATTATACACCTAAAAGTTACCGATTCTTTAATCAAAATGAACACACTAACATGAATCGAAAGATGCAAGCTGAACATCACAAAACCTTTTAAAAGGTGCTCATTAGACTTCGCATTTAGATAGACTAAGCCGGGTGAGACCACAAAGTCACTCCTGGTGACCAGGTCCCCGTGCTGGAAGCGTGCTTTTCCAGTGAATGGCTCCACGCCAACAAAAGAAACCTTTGAGTCAAATACCACTGGTGCCCGGGTCTTGTGTCTGTATATAATGCCTACACATTCATTTCTTTCTTTGCCTATAGAAAAGGGAAGTCTGTTTGTTTTTCTGATTCAGTCAGCCCTTTCAGTCTCTGAATCCAAGGAGAGCCCCATGAAAGGGAGAGCATCTTATCAGCGTGCTCCAGGCCAGCAGGCTGTCCCCCTCCACACACAAAACCTCCAGCCCCTCACAGTCAAACGCCTCGCCCTCGGAGCCTTTTCCCCATTTCAGAGCCAACACCCCACCGGGTTTTGACAACAAATAAATGAACACACAAGGCCTTTACATAATTAGCCCGTCTTTTCAGGGAGTGTGAGGTGGGTGAGGGAGGAGGGTTCAGGGTAAGAATATTTACTGTAAATTGGCTTCATTTATGAAGTTGAGGTGAGGGTGCTGGACCCGAAGGCATTTATTTTAAATGAGGCCACATGAAGTTTAGAGATGCCTGTTTCTGAATCTTGACAATTTTAGCATAAACTTCAGCCAGGTCATAATACCAATCTTTTCTTTCTTTCTTTTTTTTTTTTTTAGGAGGATTTTTCTTAAGCCAGGTAAAAGTTCCACTGTGTTGGACAGCAGGGGCGTACAGATCAGAGTGTGTTAACTGCCTTTCTAAGGGAAAATTAGCAAGTAAAAGAACCTAAGAACACAAAACAATACTTTTGACACTGTCACTCTTTGACAAAATGAGCCCTACTTTCAGATATACTTATGCTAGAACATAACCTCCCCTCCCCACTTCCCCCCAAAAAATGACTATGAGAATAAACAGGACTAAACACGATCAACAAACAACCTGGAGAATGCCTTCAAGAAAAGCTGCCAGGCATCACTGTCATCTGTCACGATCTTAACACAGCCATGGTCCGCATGGAAAGATGCAGTTTGCTTGTATCATTACTGGGGTAATAATAACTTAATTGATTTGTCTCAGTGGCTAAGGATGTAGACAAGATATTTATTCTGAAAGAAAAATACCTGCCATCATCTTTTTGTTTCCTCAACAAGCATCTTGCCACTGACCTCTAAATCAGTTTAACCTTTTCTAAGCAGACCTGCACATTTTTTACATAATTTGGAGGTAGGTTTTGTTATTGCTGCTGCTGAAAGGCTCCGTGAGATATATCACAACATGGCTTCAGTACCCTTCTTTTTAAAAACAAAGGTGAAATACACACACACACACACACACACACACACACACACACACACAAAAGGCTGTAGCTATAAGCTTCCTAGCTCCACTCCCTTTTCCCAGCAGGGGATCTTGATCTAACCACTAAAGTGCCTTTGGAGTTCAATCTGTTAAAAAATGTATGAAACTGCATTAAAACACGAAAAGGCATGTGTATGACTCAGGCTTATCCAAGTATCTCTGCAACTAGATGTCACAGGATTTCCCTGTGCTTCTGAAAATTGAAAACCTTGAGAAAGTGACAGTGGAAGTTCCTGTTTCTTTTTTAAATATACTAGGGAGGGGGGGCGCGCGCGAACACATACACACACACACACACACACACACACACACACACACACACGTCTTCCGGGTTTCCTACGAATCAGGCAGCGTCTTTGAGGTTGCAAGTGAAGATTGTTGCAGATCCACGTTACGACTTATTCTCGTACTCTTCTACACACAAAGATTTCAGAAAGAAACACACACACACACACACAACACCCCCCCCCCCCCAAACTTGTTGCAGAGCTGGGCGAAGCCCCCGGCCCGGCGCGCCCAGCTCCCGGCCCCCTTGGCCCCTTCCCCTTCCTCCGCGTCCCTCCCGCCCGGCCGGCGGGGGCGATGGCATCTCCCCGGCTAAGGTCACCGGCCCGAGAGCCGTCCCAGCCCGGCCGCCTCCTTTGGCAACAAGGTCACCGCCCAGCCCGGTCCCTCCGAGGAGGGGAGCCGCGTCCGGCCGAGCGCTGCCGCCCTTTGTAGAGCGGAGCCGCCGGCCCCGCGCGGCATCCCCGCCGCCTCACCTGCTTGCGGTAGGGCGTCCTGCAGTGGCTGCTGCCCCCGGGGTTGCCGCTGCTGCTGGGGAAGATCATCGCAGCGGGCGCGGGCGCGGGGCAGCCTGGCCGGGCGGGGGAGGGCGCCGAGAGGGGGCCGGCCGGGGCCGCGGCCGCTCCGGGAACTCCCTCTCGCCGCGCGGCGGCGGCCGGGGGGGGCTGCAGCTCGGCGCGCGCTTCTCCGCCCTCGACCTCCCGACTCGCCTAAAAGTGCGGCGCGGCGGCGGCGGGGGGGGCTCGGACAGCTCGGGCGGCCGCCGCCCTGCGTGCCATGGACGGGAGTTCGCGCGCGGAGCCGGGGCGCCGGGGACTCTCCGGGCGGCAGCGGAGGAGCAGCGCCGCCGCGTCCCCACCTACCGTGGCCTCAACCACCGCCCCGAGAGCGCGCCGGCCGGGGGCGGGGAGGCGGCCGCGCACCGCCCCGCGCCGCGCCCAGGCCCACCCGCGCCTCCCCGCTCTCGGGCTGGGCGCCGCGCCTGCAGCCCCGCCGGCCCGCCGGCCTCCGCGCGCTCCCTCCCGAGCTGGGGGCCGGGGCCGGGGCCGGGGCGGCGCGGGCCGGGGAGCCGCCGGCGCCCCCGCTCTGGTGCAATGGTTGGGTCTGGCTCCCCGCATGCCGCACATTCCTTGGAGCAGCCACCCCCTTCTTTTCTTTTTCGCCCCTTCATCTCTTTGCCTGAGCACCCGAGGAAGATCTGCACCCTTGCTCGAAGCCCCCTTTTAAGGGCATCGCTTCGGGGATCACTCTGACACTTGGGGTAGAAGCGAACTGGTCCCAGGTCTCCTCTCTTTTCTTTCATCCTTCCAAACTATCCTCCCACCGTCCACTCTCCCAGAAAAGGTGCCGGCAATTACTCCTACTTCAAGGAACCAACCAACCGTCCGTCAATCCTCCGCAGCTCCCCGTCCCCCCAATTCACACACTCAACTTGTAGCAGGGAAAACAAGTCTCTGCTCCCCAAGCTCTCAGCGCAAATACGCCAGTAACGTTCCATACGTCCTCTCTATGTTGGCGTTTACAAGTTACCTTCAAGATGACAATATCAAAGAATGGAAATCATTTCAGGCCATCGGTTTGGTAAGCCTTACGGAAAACTAAAACGGTATAATCCTATGTGTTATGAGATGTGACACAGAAACTGAAAGAAAGGGGGGAAAAGGACAAAAGGAGGTAGTTTCCTTTGTTTCCCAGCTGAAATAATCTCAGGTGGCTCAGCATGCCGCTTCTCTGGATCACCTTTGCATTAGTGTGACAAGCCGTTCTAGAACCTACAATGAAGAAGGCCTCTGAAACAAGTCTCCCGGGCAGAGCCCGCCTTCTCTGGACAGGCCACTAGGACAGACTTGACACTTTGAAGTTGGCCCATTCCAATGCATCACAGGGAAATACCGCCTCTGTAAGTTTCACAGAGTTTTTCCCTTGAATCTGGTCTCTAACACCTTCCTGGAAAGGGCCATCTGCCCCGATAATGAAAAGTCCTAACTTGACTGAGAAGCAAAGGCACTGGACTTCTGGCTGCCAGAAGGAAAAAAAAAAAAATTAAAGTGTCCATATGGAAACGGAGTTGTCTAGCAAAGCTGTGGCCATTCAGGATTGTCCAAGAGCAAGAAACGGACACATATCCACCCTAGATATCCTGCACGCTCCCAATTGCTTCTAATATTCTCCCACAAAAGTGATGAGAACTAGCAGGTCTCACCTAATCAAAAACAACTATATACACAAAGTATGCATATAATTCCCAATTCTTTCATAAGAAAAGGAAGCAGTGTAAAAAAAAAAAAAAGCCCAACACACACACACACACACACACACACACACACACAAAAAACACACACACACAAAAAAGCCTATTCTGGACACAGTCCTAAGCACACAATGGTCAAGTAAGAACTTGGTAAAATTCACAGAAATGTACCTATCCTTTAAAGTGCTTTAGTAAACACAGCACAGCTAACATTCCATATATATATAAGCAAGACCTATTTCCTACTGCTCCATGTATTTTTTAAAATATATTTTTATTGATTTCAGAGAGAGGAAGGGTAAAGGAGAGACAGAAACATCAATGATGAGAGAAAATCATTGAGTGGCTGCCTCCTGCACGCCTACACTGGGGATCAAGCCCACAACTTGGGCATGTGTCCTTGACTGGAGTAGAACCGGGTACCTTTCAGTCCGAAGGCCGACTATTCTATCCACTGAGCCAAACTGGCTAGGGCTACTCCATGCATGTAGAGTTGTTTTGGCTGCCCCTTTGCTGTCTCCTCCCACTAGGACCCTTTATGGCACACTATCAACCACAAGTATAAAATATAAGGTTTTAGGCAGAAGTATTCAACTTCTAGGTGCCTTGACCTGAGAACTTAATGCCCAAGATCCTCACAGTTCAGACCTGTCATCTTTGGGGGAAATTCCAGGAACAAATTCAGTTGTCATTACTGGTCTCTTAGGAAACCACAAGGCAAACCACAAAAGGACAGTGTAGAGCAATTTTTCTATGGCTGTGCTCTAACGTCATGATACTTTGAATACTAGGGCTGCTAGACTGCTAAGGCTTGACTTGATACCCTCCAATAGCTTTACAACATAAGATGAAATTTCCGGTAATTAATTTTAAATTAAAATATGAAAAGAATTATACTACTAAATAATAAAATATACCAAGAACATTAAATGAATAAAGAGCACTGTTTTTAAGATTATAAAAAGGTATCTATCAACAAAATGTAGTGTTCTATAATGGTGAATGACATAATAGGAGAGAATACAAGTATACATTACAAAAAACAAAATACACACACACACACACACACACACACACACACACACAATGTCTACCAGCCAGGGTTCAAAAGCTTCCGATTTAGGTAGGTGCTACACTCTCAACTAAGCAAAATATCACAAAGAAAGGGGAAGGCATTTTTCCAGCCCTCAACGATTACAAATGTAATGAAGTAACAAAAGTTCAAATAATTCCAACATAAGAGAAAAAGAAATATGAAATCACGTGTGTCTATATTATCAGTTATAGATAGTCCACAAGTGCGTAGTTAAAAGTAATTTCAGGGATGGGTCCCGGTGAAAATCATCTGGAAAAGTTTATTAAGCTTTGAAACAAGTCAGTTTTAAGACAATGTTAGGAAACATTCCAGAAAAACTGCAAATTATGGTAAAAACTGGGGTTTTGGAATCTGTCTTATACATGCTCATCCTCCTGAAAGGGAAACTGAGACTTTGCTGCTGGTGGTCCTATATCACCCTCCTGTCCCAACTCAGCTGATGGACAAAGTGGTGGGAATATGACCTAAGGGCAGCTCAGCCGCAGACAAGCCAGTGACCTATGACATGCCTGAGACTGAAAAAATAAGCAGAGCCAATCAGATTCTCATCCTGGGAATCTGATTTAGAAAACTCCAAGAGCTGAAACAGTTAAGAAAGGGACAGAAACAGCAAGAGTGCCGGGGGTAGAGTTGAGGTCACAAAAGCCAAAAGCATGTGCAAGCCAAGGTTATGAGGAAGCAGAAACTATGAGTAAACAGGAAGCTGACTGGCAGCAAGCAGAGAGTCAAGAGATGCCAGGAGCGGTGAGCTCCTGGCCATTAGATGATGGAGGGAGCAGAGTCCCTGGTGCTGCTCTGGCTCGAGACTGACAACAGCCCCTCCATGTGTATACTTAGCCACCTCCCCCGCCCCCTTCTTCAGATAATTTCAGTGGATCTGGACTCTACAATCCAAGGAACAAAATTAAAACAGCCAAACAGATCTAACTCCATATTTCAGCTTCCCACTTACTAGCCATGTGGCTTTGGGCAAGTTAGTTAACCTCTCTGAGTCCCAGACTCCTCACAGATTGTCATAAGCTTATACACAATACATCAATAACTGGCAGCTGTTGTTATTGTTTTTCCAGGTTTCACTGTGGTGGTTGGTAGATTTCAGTGAGAGTACAGTGTAAATAACTGATGCTCAGTAAGTCTGGCTGACCATCAAAGAGCAGAAGCAAGAGTGTATGCAGCTGGAACTGACAGGAAGCACAAAGAGCAAATTTAGGTAGGGGGAGGCCATCTTTCCCATAACTGTTTAATAGCCAAGTGAAAAATGCCTTTTAAGGCTGTTATACCAAGGGCATAACTTTAAGAGGTTATTAGAAAAAGATCTGGTAAACTGTTTCAGTAGCCTGTATGCACTGAATTTTTCTTCTGTATTTGTCTTTGGCCCATTTCTGTTAAGGAAGTTATGTGTTGGACGAGGGCCATACCTGTTTGGATGTGCAGGCGTAGACAAATGAGGACAATAAGCCTGGAGCCATCAGCACCTGCGGAAGTCTGCAATCAGGTAGAGATGAGACCTGCGACTTGCAAGCGTCTGTATAACTGGAATTTGAGAATCTGAATGTAGGAGACACTTGTTTCATAGAAACAATTTGAAAATGGGACTTTCCTTTATAAACCTTTCATATCTCATCTCACTTTCACAACAACCCTGTAAGATAGGAAGGGTTATTAGGCCTCCATTTACAGATGAAAGGAAGTTAAGTAAGACCTACTTCATAGAGCTAGTAAGTGGAAAGCATTAAAATCTAGACCTAGATAGGGTTAAAAGATGGCTGTCCTGTGCTCCTTCAACTCTATAATGCTGTGCCTCCAAAAAGCCTTATAAATAATGCTCTAACTCCCCGTGAGGACTTGTAACCCCTGTGGCACCCGAGTTGCTGTACACTAATAATGCAAAGACATTAAGTGATAAGTGCCAGCCAAGTGGTCTAGACAATTATGTGCTACGGAGCCCACAGGAGGGAGAGATCAATACAGGATATGTAACGGGCTTGGGAAGCTCAGCTGTATAAATGTTTTGTCTGAGGGACATTCAGAAAGAAGCACTGTGCAGATAACCTGAAAAACAGAACTTGAGATAGAGGGCCGGGACAAGAGAGGATGTAGATTTGGGGTGGCCACTGCTGAAATCATGGTTAATTGATACACTCCCAGAATGAAGCAGATGATGAAAAGTCAAAAGACTAGAAGACTCCCCTCCTCCAATTCCAACACACATATTATTGAGCCCCATAGAAGAGAGAAGTCTTTGAATGAAATTACAGAGAAAGTGTGACGGGAAAGCTAAGCTTGGAAAGAAGAAAACACGAAATGGAGGCAGAGAAGATGACCAGTGAGATAAGAATAGCACACCTCTACCCACAAAAGAGCACACCTCCAGCAGCAGGCTCTGTGCTTCTGTCGTTGCTACTACATTCCAGACACCTTTTTTTAATTTAGGTTACATTAAAACAGAAAGGAATTAAGAGGAAAATTCATCAAACATTAAGTTACAATCTTTAATGAATAAAACATAACCACATAGTATTTGTTAGTGTAAGCAGTTCACACTAAAAAATCATTTACGTTTAGAGCCTCTATTGCTCACAAAGCCTGTTGGGGGGGAGGTGAGGGAGAGAGAGAGAGAGAGAGAGAGAGAGGGAGAGAAGGGAGAAGAGGGAAGAAAGGAAAGAAGAGAGAAGAGAGGAAAAAGAAGAGATGTTTTAAATTTCCGTTCTTTCCCAGTACAAAACAGAGTTGATAAAGTACTCTATTTCTAAAGTAGCAGAAATATTTTGTTATTTACTATTTTCTTTTTTAAAAAATTTATGATTCTTATTCTAGACTCAAAGGCTCCCTAGACACGTGTAAAATGAAACCACTATAATAAAACTATAGCTCTGTAGCTGTAATCCTAGAAGGTATATAGAAAACATAACATAGACATATACTGATGACTTTTACCAGAAGCAATATTCTGGTAATTCCTAAATCGACCCTGATGAACAAAAAAGAAGAAATGGGCTTTACCTTACTGTGCTTCTCTGCAAGAATTGATACATAATAGCTCTCATTTATTAACTACTGTATTCCAGGTACTTTCTCAGTCTCTCTCTCTCTCTCTCTCTCTCTCTCTCTCTCTCTCTCTCACACACACACACACACACACACACACACACACACACACAAAGAGAGAAAAGAATAGCTATCTCATTTTACTGAAGAGAAAACTGAGACTCAGAGGTTTAAGTAATTTTCCCAAAGCCACATAAATCCAAAACATAATAAAGCTGAAATTTGAACTCAGGCCTCTCTAACTCCAAAGTCTCATCCCTCTAATAATACTAATAATAGTTATTATTACTATTACTCATAGATCAAGTCCAAACCCCACCTATAGTGGAAAATTTAAAGCCCAACCCCAAGTGTGCATTACAATCTATCTGACATTGGGCAAGTCACTTAAGGATATGGACTTATATATAATTTCCATTCAGGCAAATTCTCTAATGTAAGGATGTATAAGGATAGAAAAGATATATTCTGGCCCAAATTAGCTCCTGATCTCATTTAACTGCTTGTTGTAAGGTGTAACCTCTCTCTTGCAACCAGTTTTATTTTCTGGGATCACTGGTGGGATGGAGTAGGGGGAGAGGCAGAAAGATAATCTTCCAAAAGCCAGGATGGTGATAGGTGAAAGGTATTTCCTGAATCTTGAACTGGAACTGAAAACATATTTTCCCTCAAAAATAATGGGAGACCATGTTAGCAATCAGCTTCATTATTTAACCCATAGATGCTTACAGGTCAATTAAAATCCCAATCACCATTTAGGACATTTCTTCCTATGGCAAAACATCCCCCAAATTTAAAGCAAATAATTTACAATCAATTTTTTTGGATATAATCTGCTCCTAAATTTTACTCCTGTAGAACAGTTAATAAAATTCAATGCTTTCTCAAATTCCTGGCGTAAGGGGGGGACTCTGTAAATTCAATTTATTTTTCTGTTTTTGTATAAAAACAGGTGCATGGGTTTTTATTCTTTAAAAAAAAAAAAAAAAGCCCTGGCCAATTTTGCTCAGTGGATAGAGCGTTGGCCTGTGGACTGAAGGGTCTGGAGTTCGATTCTGGTCAAGTGTACATGCCCAGTTGTGGGCTCAATTCCCCATGTAGGGCATGCAGGAAGCAACCAATCAATGATTCTCTCTGATCATTGATATTTCTATCTCTTTCTCCCTCTTCTTTCCTCTCTAAAATCAATAAAAATATATTTTAAAATATAAAACAAAAAGAATTGGGGGAGAGGCTATATGAATTAAAAATTCAAGATGTTTTGGTTTGGTTTCTATAACACTGAATTTGTATCTGTAGATCAAATTCTATAAGAGAATAACGAAGAATCAACTAAAGATGGGTGCCTCAATTCTCTATATTTTATGTGCAAATCTAGTATTGGAGATGTTATTTTCCATTTCTGTAGCAAGCCTATAAGAAAATAAGTGCTGACTTTCAGAGTACATCACAATAATTCAACAAGTTTTCTCTGAATTACAGTAAAAATTTACAGAGTATAGAAAAAGATATTATTATATCTTTTGAAAGTGCAGCTTACCTAAAGAGACAGAAGTAACAAAATCATCTACTGGGTGTGAGCAAACTATGGATAAAGAATAAGAACTGTGGTGAGAAAGGTAGGGGCTGATGTGCTGTGGAAATAGCTAATCACATCTACCTCTTGTTATAAGACCTGGGAAGAGAAAGCAATGGAATTTGTGGAAAATTAGAACAAAAGAAGAATCTAAATATGAAAAGCAAAATTCAAACATATAATGACTATCTCCTTGCCATGAGTAAAAATAACTCCTGGAATGACTATTTCGACAGTACAGGGTGAATAATTGTACCTGAGACAAACAAAACCATCATAAAAGTTAAGAATGACGAAAGGTTATCGAAGTCATTCCTAAATGTCCGGGGGACTTAAGCATTGTCTATCCACAACCTGGATCCTTAGCGCAGGTTAGGTTTTAATGCAAAGGAGAAGGAGAACGAGAAGACAAAGAAGGTTCCCTTTCTCTTCAGTTGTCACACTTACCATTAAATTAGGTCTATTCCACCTGAAGAGGAAGGTAATATCATAATTAATAATATCCTTTAAGTGGGATGCTTAAAAGCTTTTCTTTCTCCACTGAATTATAATATCAAAGTTAAAATATGAAAATATAGAATCAGAAATGAATTTCTATTCAGTTGAATATGTATGAAGGCAAACTTTCCAACATTAGAATATGTAGTTAAGAGGTCTAAAATGGGCTATATAAGGAGCTTACAAAAATTCCCCACCCTGGGTGTCTTTAAGAATGACTAGTTCTGGGTTATTTAAAAAACTTAACACATGGGGCCAACTGATGACAGACCTGTGGCAAATTGATACTCCCCAAGCGAAGAGAAGGTGAGTGAGGAAATTCTGATGTTGTCCTGACAATATGAGTGATCATGACATCAGCAATTCCTAATTCCAAACTATAGAGAACACTCCCAGAATGCTGACAACACATTACACAGATCCGCCCAAAATCACCCTCCTTCCCCTCCCAATCACAAGTGTGATGATGTTTCAACC
The DNA here is from genome assembly GCA_027563665.1 of Antrozous pallidus. Lineage (NCBI taxonomy): Eukaryota > Metazoa > Chordata > Mammalia > Chiroptera > Vespertilionidae > Antrozous > Antrozous pallidus. The sequence continues at coordinate 58,246,047 of CM050508.1, read as the reverse complement.
AAAGGATTATGAAGCACTAAAATCCTGTTAAACTGTTCACAGTTGGAAAAGGTGCCAAGAGGAAGTAGATAACTTCTGAAGCTATTTTTCGGAATATATATATGAGAGAGAGACCTACTAAGAAAATATATGTATTTTAAATATTTTATATGTGTATGTATATTAATGCATAGAAGCAGAATGAATGTCTAAAATGTTGTAATGTACAAAAGGATTTATTATACATGATCTCATTTAAGTCTCAGAGAGGGAAGCAGGGCAGACATTCTCCACTTTTTCTTGAACAGGTGAGAAGTCCTCAGGTAGGTTAAACAACTTGTCGAAGGTCAATGAATATTATAATAATGGAACGAATGCCAATGTCTTTCCATGGACACTGTGACCAACAATAAACCCATTCCATCTATCCATATTTAGTCATATCCCTAGAAAGTTCTCTGTTCAACAGCCTTCAAATCTGAACCTATCATCACAGTTCTTCTACCCCAGGACAACAGTCTGTTTCTTCTGTAATTGAAGGGTGCTTCTATACCGCCACACCCATAAAAATGAGGGTGGAGTCTTATTTTGAGGCTTAATAAGCTTATAACGATTACTTAAACTGTCTTTAAATCTCTAATGAGTTATTTAACCTATTGTTCTACATAGTAGTTTTGTTGGAGTCATGAATGGATGAGGGAAGCTAGTTTTATATTCACACACATACAACAAATGGCAAAAATGATAATCTTCACCCTCTTTTCAAAGCAATAATTTTATCTGAAGCTAGAAAGAGCTGAATGAAAGCTATGGAGTCATCAAATTTTAGAAAGTATACTTTACAGATTATATTAAACAGTCAATTTGAATCCTAATCTTTATATCACTTGCGATCATAAGAAGAGCTGTAATGAATGTTGCGTTTTGTATCTGTATGCAACTTATTAAGGAAATGGGGTTCCATGAACGAATGGTTTCTTTAACCTCAGCTATTACTGTTGGAATAAATCTTCTTGCTTTACTTTTTAGGGAAAAGGGAATTGTCCTATTCATCTTTCTGAAATCAGACTTCTATAAATATTTGGATATGAACTGTATGCCATGCACTCTAAGATGCTACTGATTATAAGACACTTGACAATTACTGAGATATTAACATTTGAAAAAAGGGACAACAGTAATTATAAGGCATCATAAATCATATGATGCAACCTGATCTCAGATATGTTGAAATGAGAAAAAGGTAAGGCTTAGAATCTGTGCAGTATGGTATACAGGTGCATGAAATATGCGTGCAAACACACCCACATGTTTTTCTTACTCATAGCCTCTGCTTGAGAAATATATTTTTAAGCACTCATTTTAACCTCCTAAAGAACAAAGAGCTTCTAAGTGGTTACAAGTAAATGCCTCACACACTCAGTTTTTCCAAGGAGATCTGATGGTGTCTTACGAGTGGGCACAGTCTCTTTGAGTTAGAATGAGAACTTTATCCTAAACTCACTAGTTTGCAAGGCACCCCTTGCAAAAGAACAAGTTGGGCTGTCTGCTTTCCTCCGCATCCATCCTCCCTCATGCAATCACATCAAGTTACACCCACAATGTTTTAGATATACAATGCATTCAGATAGTAAGAAAGGTTAGAGGGAGATGAATAGAAATCTGTAGATATTTATCAGACTTCACTCCACACTTCTTGATGCTGCTGCTTTAAAGTTGTCCGTTGCAAACATAATTTGATAACATTCATCCTAGACTGTTATATTTTTAGTGAGTTTCAGTCACACATACACATGCAATACATACGGACATACACTCAAAAGATCAGTCACCACTGTTGCTCTGGCACATAGCACCAATTCCAGCTTACGAGTCTTACAGATTTCCATCTTTTGGCAGGCACTGGAGTGCCAGTTCTCAGTCTTCCTAAGGCTTCTGACAGGAAAAGTAATTTTTATGTCAATCATATGTATCACATAAAAAGACAAATATCTAAACTGGCTATCACAATCCTTAAATCTGACATGAAACTACAAAGTGAATCAAAAGCAGTAACTTAGCAGGTAAGATGACCCCATTGTAGAAAGCAATGGTTCTCACTTGAAGCAGTGACTATTAGCAGATGGTGGTACCTACTACTTCTTATGTGTTCAGGAATGACTAGTTCCCTTGCATTTCCACCTTGTTCCTTATGTAACTTCCCTTTTAGTCCTCTCACTGCTGGTGTGAAGACAAAGCTGATATGAAAAAGTGAAACAAACTGGTCAATTTATTAACTGACCATAGCTTGGTCAAACTGAAACTTTGACATTATATATTAATTTCATTTAGCTGTCATGTTTTCTTTTGCTATAAAATAATATTGTAATTGATTTCACATGGAAAACTATTTTATAGAAAACATTAACACTTCAAACCATTAACAGAATTCAAGTCCCTACTTGGTACACATCAGGCATCAAGATATGAATGGTTGGATGAACGAATGAATAAACGAATGAATAAATAATATGTTTGAAATAGATGCAAGTCCGATTCAAAGAGATATTACTTCCTAAAAGTAAAACAAATGTTTGATTTTGAGATGTTAATTAATAACAAATTATAAATTACAATTTATTAAGCAAACTTCTTCACATAATTTAGCACATGGCTAAGAGTTTTTCCTAAGTGATATAATTTGATCTAAAACCCCACCCTTACAGTTCCTTAAACTCCACTTCAAGAAAACCAGCATATCCACTTTGCTTCAATGACTAACATCATTGCACGCCATCAAGTCCTGAAATTCCCATTTTTCGATCTCTTCTACACTCTTATTGTCGTATATAATAAACAGCTAATATGCAAATAGACGATACTGAGAAACAACCAAACCAAACAATCGGTTGCTATGACATGCACTGACCACCAGGGGACATGCACAGAACACGGCGGGCGTAGGCCGCAGTGGGATGGTAGAGCAGGTGAGCAGGGGTGCCAGACCAAGGCAGGGTGCCAGTTGCTATCATTGGGGTGAGCCTCTGGTGGTTACTGAAAAGTCTTTGCTCCCACATGCCACAGTCCTACCAGGTGTTCACACCTGCTGCTGGCACCAGCCCCACTCACACCCACTGTTGGCACCTGGCACTGGCCCCAATCACTCAGCACCATCAGTAGGTGGTAGTGATGGCTGCTGGCCCCAATCACCCCTCAAGACTTCTCCACTTCCCCTGCTACTGAGGAGTGATCAGGGTAGAAGCCGCTGCTTGCACCTGGCTCCGGCACCAGCCCCATTCGCTCCATGCTGTCAGCGAGTGCGAGGGGTCAGCGCCATCAGCGTGTGTAAGCATCAGCAGTGGAAGTGGGGCTGCTGGCAGATATGGGATGGGGGCCACAGTGAGAGGGGCTGGGCAGGGGCGTGGAGGATGGGACAAGACCTCCCCCTGTGCCCACCCCAGCCTCACAGCCCACGGTTCCTTTCAAGGTTCTAGAATTCATGCACTGGTCCTCTAGTTAATTATAATGGTATTAAATAACAGCTGAGTGTGTACTATGTGCCAGGTATTGTGATAAGTATTTTACAGCCATTGTCTCATTAATCTTCATACTACCATTATTCTTCCCATTGCAAATGTGGAAATTTCAGTGTCCCTTCATCCTCTGTAAGTCCACTCCTCTGTTCTGTCAGGTTGCCACAGTCACCAAGACAACACCTCCTCCACACATTTCACTTATTTCCAACCAATTTAAATCCCCAAATCAGGCCACACCATATTTCTAGTCCCCTTTTCCTTTCATTCTTTCAGATGAGCACTTTAAAAAGAAGAAGAAAAAATGCTTTTTTTTAAAATGATTCTTTCTTTTTTGAGAGAGAGAGAGAGGGAGGGAGGGAGAGAGAGAGAGAGAGAGAGAGAGAGAGATGGAGAAAAAGGGAGATAGAGTGTAGGGAAGCACGGGACTTAGTTGGAAAGTCTGTAAGGAGGAAATTCCATCGATGTATTGATTGGCTGCTTCTTGCATGCCCCCTACTGGGGATCAAGCCCAAAATCCTGGCATGAGCCCTGACCTGGAATTCAAAGAACAACCTTTTGGTGCACAGGATCATGCCCAACTAATTGAGGCACACAGGCCAGGGCCAGATGAGCACTTTTAACCACCAGGTTTTGCTATTCCTCCTCCTGAGTTGTTAACAACTGCAAATCATAACAATGCTTGTTGGCTTCACATAAAGTTATTTAAGCCTAGCATTCGTTTTACTCATTTCCAAGAGGCTCCCTACCCCATGCCACATATAATTAATTCCAAACCTTTTATTTTCCCCCTCAAACTCTCAATCTCACTCCTCACTGTCAAATAACATGGCAGATATCATTTGACATTATTTGCATGAAGACTCACATACGTGCCTGTATGTATATATGTATGTACGTGGGTGGTGGTGTTTTTTCCTTGGTCTTCTCTACTTAGTAGTAGAAATGTTCCCAGTTCTTTCCAAGATGTAGGTTTCTATTTGTATCCTTGATTTCAAATGAATTTCCCTATTACTTCCTCTCCCTATCATCCTCACCTATCTTTCCAACACAACCTCTCTCTCTCTCTCTCTCTCTCTCTCTCTCTCTCTCTCTCTCTCTCTCTCTCTCTCCCCTCTCCTCTCTCCTCTCTCCCTCCCTCCCTTCCTCTTTTATTTCTTATTTACTTAACATTTTTACATTAAAATATATAAATATATTTTCATTTGGGAAATTGGAACAACAGGTGCAATGGCATTTCTTTCCCCTTTAAACCAACTTACTCAAGTCTTTTCAGTTCTAACAATATGAAATGATTCTTTGGATTTTAAGCTATTTTATTCCTTCTGTCTTTCATTGTCAGAGTTCTGAAAAGACCACTTATTAGTAGAGTTTGTAGGTGTTCACTTGCCATTCTAGTTCAGACCATTCTAATCTGGATTTTACTCCTACCACTCACCCTCAACTGCCTCTTAGCTAGCATCCATCCAACATGACTTAGTTCTGTAACTCACCTTCATGAGATCCCAATATGTCTACTCTTTTGGTTGTCCTCCTTTGTCCCCATTTCCATATATGAATTCACCCACAGCTTGCACTTTAGTCATCACCCAGAACAAAGAGGTCCACATCTGGAGAACCAATCGTGGCTTTTCTTTGTAGGGATCCACACTCACGGTTCAAACTTCCTTGAGCCTCCATTTCCCCTGGTTCACATTCACTGCTGCCTCTCTCTCCCTCCATCCCTGCTTCCCTCCCTGATGCCACCAGTGAAATCTATATTTTGCCTACTATGGCAACTTGTAGTGTACTTTGCTTACACTTATTATCAGTGTGTTTTATTGGAATCTAAGCCTGTTAAGAGCTAGAGTTCTAGCTCACTTCCAGGCATACAGTCTCAACTCTATAAGCAAAAATTTATTTTAAATTTATTGACTTAGGAGACTAAGAAAAAAATTGCAATTTTCATAAAACCTAAGAGAAAATTATCCTCATGCTCATGTAGTATTCTTACTATTCTGTATTGTTTACACACAGAAGGGATTCAGAATCTGAGAAGTACTTTTTCTCTAATGAAAGAAAATACTCTCTAATGCATTTGGGAATATTGATTATTTCCAACGTGCAGGAGGAATAAAAGGAATAAAAGCCCATTAACTGGGGACAGTCATGCTGTGAAAGAAAAATGAATACTGGACATTCATGCTTCGGGAGGGGAAAGCTCTGCAACCAACTTTAAACTGCTTTTCGGGTTTCTTCTCCAACCCAATTTTTAGTTGAAATTTTTTTAAAAGAAAAGAATAATGCACATTTGGGTCTAATTATGTTTACCATATATATATATTAGAGGCCCGGTGCGTGAAATTCGTGCACAGGGGGCAGGGGGTATCCCTCTGCCCAGCCTGCACCCTCGCCGATCTGGGACCCCTTGAGGGATGTCTGACTACTGGGATCGGGCCTAAACGGGCAGTCAGACATCCCTCTCATAATCCAGGACTGCTGGCTCCCAACTTCTCACCTGCCTCCCTGAATGTCCCTAACAGCTTCTGCCTGCCAGCCTGATCACCCCTAACCACTCCCCTGCCAGCTTGATTGATGCTTAACTGCTCCCCTTCCAGCCTGTTTGACTCTAACTGCCCTCCCCTGCTGGCTTGATTGCCCCCAACTGCCCTCCTTTGCAGGCCTGGTCCCTCCCAACTGCCCTCCCCTGCTGGCCACCTTGTGGTGGCCATTTTGTGTCCACATGGGGGCAGGATCTTTGACCACAGGGGGACAGCCCTCTTGTGTGTTGGAATGATGTTCAATCTGCATATTACTCTTTTATTAGATAGGATAGAGGCCTGGTGCATGGGTGGGAGCCAGCTGGTTTGTCCTGAAGTGTCCCAGATCAAGGTGAGGGTTCCCTTGGGGCATGGGTCGGCCTGAGTGAAGGGCCTATGGTGGTTTCCAGGCTGGCCACCCCTCCCCCCCATGAGCCAAACAGAGGCCTTGGTATCTGGAATTTATTTATGTTCTACAATTGAAACTTTGTAGCCTGGAGCGGAGCCAAGCCTCCTGCTCACTCTGTGGCCACAGCCATTTCTCTTGGGATATTTACCTTCTATAATTGAAACTTTGTAGCCTTAAGCAGAGGCCAAGGCAGGCCAGGCTGCCAAAAGCTTGGCTTCCTCCATTGCCAGGAGCAACCCTAGCCTCCTCCTCTCTCCAGCTCCACAGCTGCCATGATTTCTTTTGGGATTCTATAATTGATATTTTGTAGCATTAAGTGGAGGCCTGAGCCCATCAGGGTGTGCAGAAAGCTTGGCTTCTTCCATCACTGGGGAAACTCAAGCCTCCCTCCTGCTCTCTGTGGCCACAGCCATCTTGGTTGGGGGTTAATTTGCATATTACTCCTGATTGGCTGGTGGATGTGGCTGGTGGGCATGGCTGGTAGGTGTAGCAAAGGTACAATTTGCATATTACTCTTTTATTAGATAGGATATATAAAAAGCCAGTGACCATAATGCCTAACAACCATAATAGTCAGTCACTATGATGCCCACTGTGGCCAGCGAAACACCCAATCAGTGGGTAGGGCCAGGCCAACCTCCCATGCCCCCCTCCCCCGAGCCACCTCTGATTGGACTCTCCCACCAATCAAGGGCAGGGCCAACTAGCCAAACCTGACCCCGCCCCCGGCCCCACTTCCGATCAGCCTGCCAGACCATGATAGGTTTGCAGCTCTTTCCCCCTAGTTGCCCTGCCCCTGATTGCAACCCTGCCCCAATAGGGGGCAGGGCTGGCTGGCCAACTTCTCACAGCACGCCCCCAAGCCAACCCTGTCCCCTATGGGCCCCCACCACCTGATAGACCTGCAGCCCATCCCCCTGGCAAAACCCACCACTGATTGCCCCTGCACCCTTATAGGGGGTGGTGCTGGCTGATCAACCTCCTGTAGTCCCTCTCCCTGCCTGGCTCCACCCCACATCGGCCCCCAGCCCCAATCAAAGGCAGGGCTGGCTGGCCAACCACCCATGGCCCCTCTCCATGGCCAGCCCCATTCCCAGTTGGCCCTCCCAACCCCTAGGAGGGGTGGGGCCCACCAGCCAATCGCCCGCAGCCCCTCCCCTCAGCCAGCCTGGCCTTGATTGGGCCCCTATCGGGGCTGGGCAGCTGGACCCCACCCATGCACAAATTCCTGCACTGGGCCTTTAGTATATTCATTAACTATTATAAACATGGCAGAGTCTAGGAAAGATTTTACAGAATGAACTTCAAAACATCTCTTTTGTGTTAAAACAAACACACACACACACACACACACACACACACACACACAAAAGCTAGGAAAGAAATGAAGAATTCAGAAATCTTTCCTGGTTTTTATTTTATACCCTGAGCAACCAAAAATCTAAAAGCTAAAGATGAGCAGTAGGGAATTTAAAAAATGAACATAGAAGAAATAGTTGCCTTAAGATAATCAGAAACTGGCCAGGCCAGCATGGCTCAGTGATTGAGCATCCACCTATGAACCAGGAGGTCATGGTTCAATTCCCAGTCAGAGCATATGTAGGGTTGTGGGCTCAATCTCCACTGGCGGGGGGGTGGGGGGGGGTGGGGGGGGTGCAGGAGGTGACCAATCAATGATTCTCTCTCATCATTGAAATTTCTATCTCTCTCTACCTCTCCCTTCCTCTCTGAAATAAAAAAAAAAGTGTTTAAAGATAATCAGAAATTGATAATCTATTCACAGACATGTAATTAAGATATGACAACCAAAAAAAAAAAAAAAAGATTAGTCTTCAGACCCATATTAAAGATTTTAATCTTGGTTCCTAGGTACAATGTGGTTAACAGAATGACTACTTCACTTTTTGGCACCTCAAGTTAAATTATCTTCATCCCTGATAGTACCTATAGCTGCTTAAATGGGGCAGCATGAAGTGGGAGGATTTACAGGCAGTTCTATCTTTTAATGGGATAGTTCAGACTCTCAATTTTAAATGTATATACTTCAATGCCTATATAAGCAAGTAATTTCTTATTGTTATTACAGTGAATTCTTTCTAACCCAAAAAGATATAATAAGGTCTCTTAAAATTTTCAAATATATTTTCTGTTACAGCTGTCTTTTAGTTATTGTAGGTCTTATTAGCTCTTTGAAAGTCGGATTCAAAGAGGAGATAACTTACTTTTAAAATTCCCTAACAATGTTCCTCATCTATTCATTCAACCAATATTTATAAGGAGCATACTACAGTCAAATTGTTGAGTGCTGTGCATAGATAGGGAGGCCATGAGGTCTCTGAGGGGCTGTAACTAAGGTGGAGTTGGGAGGAAACAGAAACAATGAGAGAGGAATCATCATTCGTAATAGTGACTCACAGGGCAGGGATTTTTAACAACTATGAGACTCACAGGAGTTGGAGGAATGGAGATACCAGCAGATAGCAAAAGGCAAAGCAGCCAGAGTCAGAAATCTGCTCAACAAAGAGCAACTGGGTGATAGAAATGGAGGAAGTTCAAGAGGCAAAATTCAAAATTACAGATCTTGAATTTATGCCTTGAACTGAGAACAATCATCTAGTTCCTCTCCATGAGGCCCACGGTCACTATGGTTCCTGCCAATCCTGAGGCCTGGAAAAGCAGCTTTCTTGGGTTCCCGAGGTCTGGTTTCATAGCTGAGTTTCTGATACCCTTATATTCTTTGAACAATCCCACACTCATGACTTAATACAAAGAGTAGTGTGTCAATATTACTTGCAATCAAAAGCATCTTGCTAAACAAATACTAACAAAGCTGTATCAGAAACTACTCTTGGAAGTTAGCACTTGACAACATCAAGTCTTTGCAAGAGGAAAATAATTTTATGTCAGAGAGCACCACCTGCTTATTTAATACAAGTTACTCAATTATGTCTTTCAAATCATTTATTATTAACAAAATCACTCTAATTGCATGAAATGATCAGTAGGTACTATATTCATCTTTGTTATCATCCCAATTAAAGTGTTGCCTAATATCCAAAAAGAACCACAAGTTTCTCATATACAATCTGACCTGTCTCAAATTCTTTAAAAGGAATGACAAGATATGGGCTCCCCCGCCACCCCAAAAAACTCCACAAAACTCCAACGTACAAATTAGACTCTCCTTCATCAAACTTAAAATATCTTTAATGTTGATATATGTCAATGTCTCTAAAATAGACTATCTTTGATATATAAGAGATAATGTTATTTTTTGCAAATTCTCCTAAAAGGTGTATATAAGATGCACTGTTTAAGTCTGTTTTGGTTTAAAGTGTGCATGTTTTAAATGAAAGGAGGCACTTTTCTGCTATTAGAAACCAACAGATATTTGGTATGGTGGTCTCAAGGGTTGTGTTATATTTAGGAATGAGCCCTTCCTATCCAGATTGGTGCCACTGCCTCCTTCCTAGTGACCTCTAAACAACCCAGGGCTACAGTGGTTTCTCTTTAATTAGTATCTCACTAGAGGAAGGGGGGAGCATGTCAAGAGGAAAACAATGCACGAAGACATTATGAACAAGGGTCTGCAAGGCAACTTAGCGAATTGTTTAAGGAATGAAAATCAGCCTACCTCCCTTTCTGTTACCAAAGTAATGCTGAAAATGGTTTTGGTTCCTACAGATTGAGAAGGCTGGGATTTCTATGTATGTTTATATTCATTCTGGTTAATGTGCTAGACTTTCCTATTTCAATTTTATACCCTTGATTGAAAATTCTGCATTTATTGTTTAGACAGTATTAGGTGTTCCAGTTAAGAATGAATTTTTTTCAATAGATGGAGTTACACATATGTTGATATATATGTAATTTGATATGTGTGCTATTTTGTTGTATTGACAGCAAGCTTCAAAACTTCATATGTCAAATTTCCTAAAGGTGTTAACATCATATATATTTTTACGCATAAAAATGTTGAATTTTGTGCAAAAAAAGGAGCATTTGCGGGAAGTTTTAATTCATTACTTTATTTTGAAGAAAAAGTTATCGTATACTTAGGGAAGCTTATGGTGAACATGATCCATCTCAAGATATCTATGAATGCTGGTTTAAACGTTTTAAAAGTTATGATTTCAATGTGAAAGACAAAGAATGTCCAGGTCAACCAAAAATGTTTGAAGACCAACAATTACAAGCATTATTGGATGAAGATTCATGTCATACTCAAAAACAACTTGCAAAAAGATTAAACGTTGCTCAGAAACAATTTCCGATCATTTACAATGAATGGGAAAGATTTTAAAGGAAGGAAAATGGGTGCCACTTCAACTGAACAGTAAAATGTTGCTTCAACAGCACAAAAGAAAGTCTTTTTTGCATAGAATTGTGACTGGCGATAAAAAGTGAATTTATTTTGAGAATCCCAAATGCACAAAATCATGGGTTGATCCAGATCAATCATCAACATCAACTGCAAGGCCAAATCGCTTCAGAAGAAGACAATGCTCTGCATTTGGTGGGGTCAGAAAGGTGCATTATAAGCTTCTAAAACCAGGTGAAACCCTTAATACTGATCTCTACTGACAACAAATAATCAATTTGAACCACACTTTGATCATAAAATGGGCCAGAAGTCACAACAAAGTAATTTTGCTTCATGATAACGCACCATCACAGACTTCAAAATCAGTTAAAGACACATTAAAATATCTTGCCTGGGAAGTATTAGCCCACCTGCTGTATTTACCAGACCTTGCTCCTTCAGATTACCATTTGTTCTGATCGACGGCACATGCACTTTCTGAGCAGCACTTGAAAACATACAAAGAAGTGGAAAATTGAATGGTTTGCCTCAAAACAAGAAAAGTTCTATTGGGAAGCTATCCATAAATTACCTGAAAGATGGGGAAACATGTAGCTAGCAATGGACATTACTTTGAATAAAGCACTTTTGATGTTTCTCTTGAAATTAGCATGTTTTCTTTGATTACAAAATCTGCATTATTAACCGATATACCTAGTAAAAGAGTGATCCATTAAAAAAACAAAGAATTCATTAAAAAACTGAACCATCTCAAGTATGATTCCATTAAGGTTTAACAATATCCAAGTTATATTGACATAGCATTTTCTTTCTTTAAAATAAATAAGTACAATTTTTAAAAGAGTAAAGGTCAGTAATACCTACCTCAAAGATATTTTGAAAACAGATATTAAATAGCTAAAACTGTACCTCTCATATATATACTAGAGGCCCAGTGCACAAAATTCATGCACAGATAGAGTCCCTAGTGGCTGCTGGGGCCAGGACTTCTCTTCCTGCTGTTGGCTGGCCAGTCCCACACCCCTGGCCAAACTCCTAGTTGAACTTTTGGTTGAGAGGACAATTTGCATATTAGGCTTTTATATATCCTATATAATGAAAGCCCAGTGACAGGAATGGTGGAACGATCAGAAGGACTGGAATGATCAGTGTCTATGACACGCACTGTGGCAGCCAACCAGCCTGATCCAGGCCCTGATTGCCCCCCCCCTCCAGCCGCCGCCCCACCCTGATTGGCGGCAGGGCTAGCTGGCCAATATCAGGTATCCCCTCCCCCTTGTCGTTCGGGCACAATGGGCTCCCAATGAGGTGGGCCAGCCAGACCCCCCCCCACCACACACACACACACATATTTTTAACTATCTTATGAAGCCAGGAACAAAAATTATATTTAAACTAGAGGCCCAGTCTGATAAGGTCCCTAGGCCTGGCCGGCAATCAGGGCCAATTCCATTCTCCACCATGTTCCACACAGCCCCCTGGTTGTCAACAGATATCATAGTGAGTGATTGAACTCCCCATCTCACTGTCAAACTCCCAAGTGGACACTTTGCATATTAGCCTTTTATATATATATATAGATTAGCTCATTACAATGAATGAATGAATAAATTAATTAATGAATAAAATTGAATCAAGCTGAAATCAGTTTGGCTCAGTGGATAGAGCGTTGGCCTGTAGACTGAAAGGTCCCAGGTTCGATTCTGGTCAAAGGCATGTACCTTGGCTATGGGCACATCCCCAGTAGGGAGTGTGTAAGAGGCAGCTGATTGCTGTTTCTCTCTCATCAATGTTTCTGACTTTCTATCCCTCTCCCTTCCTCTCTGTAAAAAATCAATGAAATATATTTTTTTAAAAACTGAATCAAAAATAAATTTTGCCTAAAGTTTAAGAATAACAATTAAAAATTTTGAATTGGACATGCTGATATACATAAATATAAATTTATGTATATATCTATCCATTTAACTCTATTTGAATATATACATAGATATAGATATATGTAATATAGATTATATATAAATCTTCCATATAAATATAACTCCAAAGGAAGTCATATTCTCAAAATAAGAGTAAAATTCTCGAAAATTAAGACAGTTGTGTGTATGAATAAGCCATGTTTTTAGATTATTAAATCATTAGCTGAATATACTGACAATGACTAGTGGTTTCTATTGGGTGCTATTTACAAGAAATCACCTTTGCAGGGTGCCCGTATCCAGTTTCATAATCACATAGTACTCTTGCCCTACAGTTACGTTCCAAGCAAGTGTGCACGCTAAGTTGAATTTCATTCTTTTCAGGAAGTGACTTTTAGTCAAGATTGAATACAGCTGTTAGCACAGACCACTGTTCCAAAAACATTTCTATGAGAACTGGATTGAAAAAGGAAAGAAAACACCATTTATGAGTTGCAAATTCACTTTCATTATTCAAATCTGAGCAACTAAACAGGAGAGGAATCTTTGGTCTCAGTTAGCTAAAACAAGTTTTTAGAAGTATTCAAAAGAAAACATGCAGTGTGGTTAAAAGATGGCTGTAAGACTTTCCATGTACTTTTGTAGCCTCTATATTTTAATAATCAGATCCCCAGTTTGTTTATAACAAATTTAGTGCCTCATTTTTTGGTTTAAAAAAAAAATTAGTGTTATACTAACAATTTTTTTCTTAAATTCCATTGTCTAATACAACTTGTTTTTCTCTCTTTATATTCACAGAAATAGAGCCTGGCAAAAAAGCAGGGCCTCACCAGAGGAAATGCTGCCAGCTAAAAACACCGGATGTAATTGAGACCACAGGAGACACATACTTGGTTATACAGGTCTGAGGTATTGGAAAGAAACAAAGCCTAACTTTTCATTGGATGACTTTGTTGTTTTCGTGAAACCTTACTAGTTCATAGTTTATTCCTAAACAAAATAAAATCTGTAGGAATCACTTTGATACTCCTAGGTTCTGCTTTCTGGAGTTTTAAAAGGGGAAAAAAATCTATGGATTCTTACCATCATCGTTGGCCATTCCATCTCTGAAAGAAGAGAGGGAAAAGGTCCAGGGTGTCAGACAAGACAACGCAGTACAAGGAACTTGGATCAGCTTCAGCAAATAGCTGAGAAAATAGCATTTTGTAAGGATGTCATTTCTGATGTCTTTCCTTTTTTAAAGAATCAGAATATATCTGTCTGCAAAGGGATAGATAACAGAGTAAGTTAATAAGCCCTATTAACTGTCTTTGGTGGTGAGGTGGGGATAGGAAAACTCCATTTACAAAGTCCATAGTAGCTATTTTTCTATTCCCAGCCTTTGACCATTGTACTTCCTTTTGTCCAGAGTGAGGATGATAGTGACAATGAATATTGTTTCCCCACTGGCCATGGGAAGCCAAATGTGAACTTTTTTTTAAAAGAGGAAAGCATAATGCTTTGGCACCTTTTTTTTTTTTTTTTTTTTTTTTTTTTGGCTATCAGTACTTTACAAGCTTCTCATTTCTATAGCTACCTATCGCTCTCTTTCTAAAGATTTTTGTCTTTAGACAAAAATTAAAAATTGAATTAACTTTTTGATCAGAGATTAGGATATTTTCCTTGTCAAAATATAATACTTTTTACGTAAGAGCTTGACTGATGGGGGCAGTTAGCAGTTCTTAGACTTTAAAAATTAATAGGAAGTCTTTCCATTTTTCTTCATGTAATATGATCAGTGTTCCTTAAGAAGGCAAACATTTCTCATAAGGGATGAAAGAATCCTACCATAACTCTACACAGGAGAAAGCACAGATCTCAGTAAGAGCAAGTCATTTTTGAAACCGTGTTGTTATATATGTCAGCCATGTTATTATTTCAAGCAAGCTCTTTGAAAAACAGAAAAGAAAAAAAGAAAAACACCTTTTGCCACTAGAGGGAGTTCAAATTTTGACTTCTGAAACAATAAGAAGTATGTTTGTAGTCCATTTCTTTTTTTATTAAACTATACTAGAGGCCCAGTGCACAAAATTCATGCACAGGGGGTGGGGGATGTGTCCCTCAGCCCAGCCTGCACCCTCTCCAATCTGGGACCCCTTAAGGGACATCCCTCTCACAATCCAGGACTACTGGCTCCCAACTGCTCACCTGCCTACCTTCCTGATTGCCCCAAACTGCTTCTGCCTGCCAGCCTGATTATCCCCTAACTACTCCCCTGCCAGCCTCATGATGCCTAACTGCTCCCCTGCCAGCCTGTTTTCCCCCAACTTCCCTCCTTTGTTGGCCTGTAACCCCTAACTGCACTCCCCTGCAGGCTTGATCACCCACAACTGCCCTCCCTTGCAGGCCTGGTCCCTCCCAACTTCCCACACCTGCTGGCCATATTGTGGTGGCCATCTTGTGTCCACATGGGGACAGGATCTTTGACCACATGGGGCAGCCATCTTGTGTGTTGGAGTGATGGTCAATCTGCATATTACTCTTTTATTAGATAAGAAGACTGAATCAGGAATTCAATTTTTGAGGGATACAGTTTTCCCTTCAACTAGAGCAGTGGTTGGCAAACTGCAGCTCGCAAGCCACATGAGGCTGGCAAGCCGTGGTTTGCCACTCTGTTGACTAATGAGTTTGCAGACCACAGAACTAGAGTAACTACTCTTGAATATATTTGATGGTTATCATGCACAGCACATTGATACTTAACATGTTAATCTCTGGTAGCAGTGCAGGTTGAGAGTTTGGCTCTGACTGTTTATTGATCAAGAACGGAATCTGTAATCATCAAGCTTTACTTAGTAATAATTGTGGTAGAATGTTCCATAGGTGCTACCACAGTCCCTCTGCATATGTTTCCCCAATGTGACTTTGCCCTACTCAGATGAAAGCTGAAACCTATTTTTCCTACCTCTGAATGCGATGGCCCAGAAGAATGCAAACGTGCTGCTGAGTGATTTGCCGGTCTAGGTCTAAGGAGGCCTTCAGCCTCCTCAGAATTCTGGGTTGGTGTGCTTATCCAGAAAGAAAGCCCACATGGAAAGAGAGGTCCTGCAGAATGAGAAGCCCAGTAGAGGGAACAGAGACACTCCAGCCAGGAGCGTGGCAACTGCAAAGCATGTGACTGACCATCAGAGATGTCCAGCTGCAGCCAAGCTCCCATAAGAAAATGCTGTATCTCCATTTTTTAATTCTCTATCTAGTATTTTAGTGATTACCAAATAATCAGGCACTGACTAAAACTGTTCTTTCCAGGCTGGCTCAGTGGTTGAGCTTCAACCCATGAACCAGGGGGTTGTGGTTCAATTTCCAATCAGGGCACATTCCCAGGTTGGGGGCTCAATCCCTGGTAGGGAGCATGCAGAAGGCAGACAATTGATGATTCTCTTTCATCATTGATGTTTCTATCTCTTTCTCCCCCTCCCTTCCTCTCTTTGAAATCAACAATAAAAATAACATATTAAAAAATATATATATTCTTTCCAGTGTTTATTTTCAGTAAGAAATGATTAAAAAGCTTACCCATTTCTATCAGTCTTGAGGATTCAAAAAGCAAAAAAAAATAACTTTCTGGACTTGTGCCCCTTTATGTATATAACACTTCAGTTTTGTGTTGATGCTTAAGAAAAGCACCGGCATCTTCAATCAATATTATAAACTGGATTTTTAAATGTGAAAAAGCCTTTAAAAACTCTTGTCTTCCTTGTTCCAATTGCATAATTGCATTCACAAATTTTACAACTCTCCTCATCTGTTTGAGTTCCAACTAAACATGGTAATGATTAGACATCCAGCACCAGGTCCTTTGCATTTTGGTCCTCTCACCCCACTCTATTTTCCCTCCTCCAGGCTTACTAGTAAGACTGCTTATGATTGATACTAGAGGCCCAGTACAAGAAAATCTGTGCACTGGAGGGTGGATCCCTCAGCCCATCCTTGACCCCTTCACAGTCTGGAGCTCTCAGGGGATGTCCTACTGATGTCCTCTGTGAGAGGCGACCAGACTGATCATGGGAAGGTGCCACCCCCACCACCCCACTGCTGCTGCCACTGCCAACCGTCACAGCCACCAAGGTGTTTTCATCAACATGGAGTTCAGTCCCTTCACCACGAAAAAATGACAACTTTCTTTAGGCATTTCCAAGATGTCTTTTTCATAGGATATGACATTTCTTTTTTTTTTTTTAATCCTCACTTGAGGATATTTTTCCATTGATTTTTAGAGAGTGTGGAAGAGAGAGGGAAAGACAAAGAGAAACATCAACATGAGAGGGACACTGTTTGGTTGCCTCCTACATAAGCACTAACCTGGGCCCCGGCCAGGGAGGACCCTGTGACCTAGGTACATGCCCTTGACCAGAATCAAACCTCGAGCCTGGACCCTGCGGTCCATAGGCTGAGGCTCTAGCGAATGAGCCAAAATGGCTACAGCAGGATATGACATTTCTTAGCCCCTCCAGCAGTGTACCTTCATTTTTTTCCTCCAGGAATGAAGTGGAAAAAACCTAGCTCATCTTCTTGGATTCTTATTACCCAAGCTACCAAGGACAATGCGAGTGGGGTACTGGAAGCTTAGCCAATACGAGGTCAGAAAAGGTGTTTCCTGTTACCTCATGGGCAGAGGCGGGACTGCTGGCACGGTGTAGCTGGCAGCCCCTCTTCTCTCTGGGCTTCCCCACAGCCTTGGTGGCTGACAGGCTCTCTTCTCTCTGGGCCTGCACCATAGCTTGCCTCACCGTGCACGTAGTCCTCTCCCGTCCGCCTGCGCATAGCCTCGTCCTGAGAGGTTGTGATGTTATGGCATCCCAGACAATTTGCATATTACACACACATACACACACACACACACACACACACACACACACACACAGAGTTCCAGCAAATGAAAAATGTTGAGATTTTTTCCTTTGACAGCTAAGTATTTAGGACAGGAGCCAGTGTTGGGTGTGTCATAAGAATGGTTTCAGATTTCAGGAATGACCTAGGTCACCTAAGCAACAGTCCAAGATTAACTTGAGAGGATGCTGATTACTAGAAGTCCATTTTCAGAATAAACTGAGTGGTCCCTGTCCAAGATAGAGTAGCATTCAAATACTGAAAGTCTGAAATCCAGACTGGATCAACTTCCTCATTAATTTCTTTTCTGAGGAGGTATCTCATTATCTTTTGGTAAAGAGGTTCCAATCACCTGTATAAGCCATGCCACCCAAATCCTCTTTTACCCCCAACAATCACAGTACAAATGAGGAGAGTGTAAATGTAAGTTACAAAAGCTGGAAGCTATTAGGATTTAATTACGTAAATATGCAGATTAAGCATCTTCTATTTTATACATTGCATAGACTGTTTCTTGATCTTAAGGCTAAAAATCAAACCCTTCACATGGGCCTCAAATCCCTGCAAGAGTTGATGCCTATCTACTCCCCCAGCACCATCTTCCACCATCTCTTCTTCACCCTCTAAGTTCCAGGTATTCTGAGTTTCAGCTCTTCGTGTCCACAAGGCCATCTATCCATCAACATCTTTCAGACATGTGGTTTCCTCGGCATGGAACCATCTTCTTCTGCCTTTGCCTGGTTAACTTCTAGCCTACTTACACCTGCTTTTCTGCACTCATCAGGTTGTAATTTATATGATTATTTTCTGTCCATTATCTGATGAAACTTCCTTGTAAAAAGGGGGGATGATATCTGTTTTGTGTATGGTTTTCTCACCAGTATCTTGAGGTATTCAGTACTATTTATTGGATGTGAATCTATTGTATTTAAGAAACTTAATATATTGTCCTATCTAATAAAAGAGTAATATGCAAATTTGACTGTACCTTTGGCACACCCACAAGCCACACCCACAGCCACGCCCACCAGCCAATCAGGAGCAGATTATGCAAATAAACCCCAACCAAGATGGCTGCCACCACTGAGAGCAGGAGGAAGGCTTGGGTTTGCCTGGCACCAGAGGAAGCCAAACTTTCCGCCTGCAGTTGCCTGCCTAAGCCTCCACTCAATGTTACAAAGTTTCAATTATAAAAGATACAGAAATGGCGGCAGCCACTGAGCTGGAAAGAAGAGGCTTGGGTTTCCCTGGCAATGGAGGAAGCCAAGGTTTCAGCCTGCCATTGCTGGCCTAGGCCTCCACTCTAGGCTACAAAGTTTCAAACAGAAATGGCTGCCGCCTCGGAGCGAGCAGAAGGCTTGGCTCCGCTCCAGGCTACAAAGTTTCAATTGTAGACATAGATTAATCCCAGATACCAAGGCCTCCGCTTGGGTTGCTGCGGGGGGGGGGGAGGGGATGGACATGGCCCGCCTGCAAACCTCCACAGGCCCCTCGCCCAGGCTGCTCCTCACCCCAAGGGAACCCCCATCCTGATCTGGGACACTTTTCGGGCAAACCAGCTGGCTCCCACCCATGCACCAGGCATCTATCCTATCTAATAAAAGAGAAATATGCAGATTGATGATCACTGCAACACACAAGAGGGCTGCCCCCATGTGGTCAAAGATCCTTTCCCCATGTGGACACAAGATGGACACCACAAGATGGCCAGCAGGGGAGGGCAGTTGGGAGGTTCCAGGCCCTGCAAGGGAGGGCAGTTGTGGGTGATCAGGCCAGCAGGGAAGGGCAATTGGGAGGGACCAGGCCTGCAAGGGAGGGCAGTAGGGGGCGATCAAGCCTGCAGGGGAGGGCAGTTAGGGGTGACCAGGCCGGCAGAGGAGGGAAGTTGAGGGCAATCAGGCTGGCAGGGGAGCAGTTAGACATCAATTAGGCTGGCAGGTTAGTGGTTAGCCGGTGATCAGGCTGGCAGGCAGAAGTGGTTAGGGGCAATCAGGGAGGCTGGCAGGCGAGCAGTTTGGAGCCAGCAGTCCTGGATTGTGAGAAGGCTGTCCGACTGCCCGTTTAAGCCCGATCCCAATAGGATCGGGCTTAAACGGGCAGTAGGACATCCCTCAAGGGGTCCCAGATTGGACAGGGTGCAGGCTGGGCTAAAGGACACCCCCCCACACACCCCCACCCTACCCCCGTGCACGAATTTCGTGCACCGGGCCTCTAGTTAGGTTATATTATGAGAACTTATGAAGGCAAAAAGAAGAATTTGACAGTTTCAATAAGAAAGAGAGGAACAAATGACTAAGTGGTAAAGCAGAACCTGATCAGTAGCAATATGATAGAGATCTAACATCCAGTGAGAGAACAGGGAAAAGGAGACTTACCAAGAAAAGTCCTTAAGTCAAGCCAGGTATAGGAATGCAAAATGCGTGGGGTGGGGAGAGAGCATGCAGGCCATGCAGGTAGTTTGGGTGGCTATGTGTCCTAGAAGGAACCAAAGCTTTGGGAAAAGCTAGGCTTGCTACAACCCTGAAGGGAAATTGTTGTGACATGTTGATGTGTCGTGAGGGTGGCTGGAAAACACTGAAGACAAACAGTTCATTTAATGGTTTGGAATTCTGGACAGATATGCTAAGTATCCTGTTCAACTACCGAGAACAAAACAGATTAGGCCGGAGGCATCATCCAGGCATTATTCAGTCCTCAAGCAATTCACATCATGTGAAGTCCAGTGAGATGAGCTATAGAAGCTCCTTTCTGCAGTTCATGGCTTCTGGCTAATTGGCCAGATCTCATGGGTGAGTACCTACTCTCAATGCTTTTGATATGAAGATGGAAAAATGTACTTAAAACAAGTCTGTGCACAGAATTCAAGCTTTCAGCAATAAACCTTCTTCTTTAGTTTCACAATGAAAATTAGTGAAATTGGGCTCATGACATTAAGGTGTATTTCTGTTCCTGGCTTTGCATAAATTATGTCAATGTTAAGGTGATATACAAGCTTCCAGTATGAAAGACACACATTTGGTAAACCCACACTGCTCACACAATTGTTGCTGATTATGATCCGAAGTAATGGCTTCGTTTTGAAGACTAGTCTGTTTTATATCATATCTCCATAGAACTATCATAAAGTCTTTTTAGTAACTGTATGTTGCAAAGGAATTTTAATTCCCTAGAATATTTAAATATCAATCTCTCAACATAAAACACTATCATTTAAAGCAGTTTGGATTATCCAGGCATGCTTGTGCAACTAGACTATGCTTCTTAACTACAGAATTGTGCAATCCTCGTTTACTTTGGGTTATGTGATAAGAACTCAGCTCCTACTCATTTTAATCTCACATTTTTATAACCCCTTTGTTTAAAGTCAATATTTTAATTGGCATATATAAAGATCTGAACAGATCTTGAATCAGAAATTTTGTTTAAATTGAGGAAAAGGCACATATGTGTCCAAGAAGGAACCAAAGCTTTGGGGAAAGCAATGACTTAGATATGAACATAGTGACCTAATTTTCACATAGGAAAACAGTTTGTAATAAAGTGAAATTTTCAGAAGTAATAAAAAAAATCCCTCAATAGAACAAGTGTAGCTGCTGTGTTCATGAGAAGTATTTTAGTTATCACATGATTCTAGTCCACTTAAAAAACAGGTGCAGCTACCCCTATAAACACTCTTTCGGGCAATTAGTATACATTAATTTCAAAGGCATTACTAAAGCCTTACTCTAGTCAATAGTTCCAGTCCATCCAGTTACCAACTATTTCATCAACACTCTTAAAAACATTGTACACTGGACATGAGTTTGATCTCTTCCTTTCCCATTGCTTAATCAAAACAAACAGCATGAAAGAAAGAACCTTTGAGGAAGACAACGAAAGAAAAAAACACCACCATAAGCTAGAAAACAGCCTATAATAGTGTTATACATTAGAATTTTCTATAATGATGAAAATGTTCTACATGTATACTGTTCAATATGGTATCCACTAGCCACATATGGCTAGTATGCACTTGAAATATGGCAAGTGTTGACCAAGAAACTAAAATTTTTTTTTCTGGCTGGCGTGGTTCAATGGCTGAGCATCAACCTATGAACTAGGAGGTCACGGTTGGATTCCTGGTCAAGGCATATGCCTGGGTACCAGCTAATCCCCAGTTCCCCAGTGTGGGGTGTACGGGAGACAGCCAACCAATGGCTCTCTCATCATTGATGTTTCTATCTCTCTCTCCCTCTCCCTTCCTTCCTTTCTGAAATCAATAAAAATATACTTAAAAAAAGAAACATTTTTATTTTAATTAAAATTTAAATAGTCACATATAGCTGCCAACTACCATATTAGACAGAAAAATCCTGTATTTTGCTGAATTCCTGAAAAATGAAAAAGCAAATTATTGAATACCATCAGTTAAGTGTGGCAATTATTTTATGGCTAATAGGAGTCTAGCATTATTTTACCTAATAATTACCTAATGATCTTTTAAAATTCCTATTAAATTGATCATGAAAAGGATCTTTAACCACAAATAACTAAAAATACTGTCTAGAAAGGTCAGAAATTATAGAATCTGGGAAAAGGGACAAGACCAATCCCGAGTCCTGTGGTTACTGTTCTGCCATGTTACCCAGTTTTTCCAGGGAATGAAATATTTAAAGGAGACTGGCCAAAGCAGTTCGGCCTGACCCAAACTCTCCACAAAATCTGCAGGACAAGACAGAACTAAAAGGAAAGTTAGGTCTTGCTAACTCTCTCTAGAAGTGATTGGCATTATTTTAAATGATCTCTATGCCTTAATTAGATATCCTACTGCAAATACCCTGTAATGAGACTTGAGCCTCTTGAGAGAAATACATATTTATATATACATATTTAATTGAGTTCTTATTCACTTGTTTTGGCATCAACATTTCTTTTTTCACCCAGTTATCATAACTTATATATGGCCCTGATTACTTTTATTCATTTAAATGTCACAAACATTCCCTGAGGTAGGTGGAATAAGAATTATTTTATATTATTTTCCTCATTCTGTGGATTACAAGAAAGGCTGGGAGTTAAGTAACTTGCAAAAGGGACTAGAACATCAGACCTCTTGTGCTTATTCCATGCCTCTTTCTTCAGAATATTTAATACACGAAACATGCAATAAATTTTGTGTTATAATAACTGGAATGCAATTATTGAACAGCAAAATTTTATATTCACCAAGCCAGAGACTAGTCTTTATATTAGGGGAAATTTTTAAAAATATTTTTTTGTTGATTTCAGAGAGGAAGGGAGAGGGAAAAAGAGATAGAAACATCAATAATGAGAGAGAATAATTAATAGGCTGCCTCCTGCACGCCCCCTAGTGGTGATCAAGCCAGCAACCGGGCTTGTGCCCTTGATTGGAATCGAACCCGGAACCCTTCAGACTATATGTAGACGCTCTATCCACTGAGCCAAACCAACTAGGGCTATTAGGGGAATTTTACATTAGAATTCCAGCCTTACTTTTTCTTCTTATTTTCGGTATTCTCTCTGGCTGTGAGAAAATGGGCACTCACCACTCCTCCAGAAAGTAGGAGGAACCGTTGCATGGTCAATTGAAGTGCAATAATGGGAAATCTAGATTTACTAGTACGTTCAGAACTCAACTAAATTTCCTAAGAATCAAGAACGCATTCACAGCAGTATCCTAAGGATTTAGTTACAATGTGTAAATAAATGTTCCATCAGTCAAGTTATTACTTGATAAGCATTAAGAAACTGAGAGGGGTGTGTAATGGGGAAGAAATTTCAGTCAACACTATTGGATTTATAAAATCATGTCTCTGTAACAATCCATCAAGAAAGTTTTATAATCTTCGTTGTAGCAGTCCACCTCATCGGTACAAATGAAAATTGGCAATTTTTCTAAAATTGTCCCTTCTGATTCAAGTTACATAAGTAACTGTGATAGATATTCTCCAATAGCCACCATCAATTCCTTCCCTTCCTATACTCCCTATACTCACATGCTACCCCACCCATCAAAAGGTGGAGCCTATCTCACTTTATTAAATCTGGGCTGGCCTGGTGACTTGGTTTGACCAATAAAAACGTGGTGCAAGTGATGCTGTGCCTGGCAGCTTCTACTCTTCCCCTTGGAAGCCAGCCACCATGTAAGTCCCGCATTGGAAGACTACAGCCCTGTGAGAATGGCCAAGTTACCTGGGTGGAGAGAGAAACGATAAGTACAAAGCAAGAGGCACCAGCTATTGAAAGGGAAACCTTTACGAGCTTCCAGCCCATTTAAGCTGCCAGTTGAGTGCAGCTGAGTGAATGAGCCCAGCTGAGTACAGCCTAGTGCCCCACCCCAGCTGATGACATGCAGAATAGCCAAACCCTCTCCAGATTTCCTGAACCATGAATCCTGATAAAGAATTCATTATTACTCTTTTAAGCTATAAAGTTTTGGGTTGACTTGTTATGATGTCTATCCCATATTTTATTACCAAACTTGCTACTATGTTTTACTGTGAGTATAGAGAAGTGATTTAAAAGTGTCTGTTGTCCAATTTCACTCCAGATTAAACTGGGCTGAGCACAAAGGTCTCTGAGGGTGTTACTGGCATCGAGAAGGCCTACAATAGCTCACCTTGGAGGTTTTCTGCTACACTGGTCTCACTTTGAATGCCACCACCAAGTGAGAAAAAAAGGAAGAGGGAGCTTTGTAACAGTCCCTGGAACTGTAGTATACATTTTCACTCTGTTCAGGAGGATGTGTTTAGCAAAAGAATCTTTAGCTAAGGCATATACATTGACATTTGAAGGTTGATGAAGATAACACTGAAATCACGCAGCCAGGCTGGCCATCTCTAAAATACATTCCAGAATCATATCCCCGCCCCACTCTATTTGTTGGCTTCTCTCTTTTACCATGAATATTTAATTCAGCATGGGATAAGAAACTGAAATCACTGCAAAACTTAAGTAGATAACTGCTAAGTTTGCACATTAATCTTCTTTGCTTATGATGGAGAGAGACTGCTTTGAAATGATACTGGAATAATATTTTAATAGACAAAATAAATATGAATGGCATGAAAAGAAAACAATAGCTAGAAGTATAAAATGCTAAAAGGAGATACCCTCCAAGGTAAAGCCTGATGTAGAGTTCCTAATCCAGTTATTAGAACCATGAAAAAGTGATGCTAAAGGGAGGAAAAACTTACATAAAATAGAAAACTAGCAAATACTATCCAAAAAGCTATCATCTGAGACTTTCACTGTTACCCTTAGTGACAACTCATTTAGCTCCATCACTGCCACCTCCTTAGTTCTTATCTAGTTTGTGGCTTCCACCTGATCCTTCTAAAGGTACTCTGGGGAGGGAGAGGTGCA
Organism: Antrozous pallidus; assembly: GCA_027563665.1. NCBI lineage: Eukaryota > Metazoa > Chordata > Mammalia > Chiroptera > Vespertilionidae > Antrozous > Antrozous pallidus. The sequence continues at coordinate 58,221,151 of CM050508.1, read as the reverse complement.
AAGCACAGACTGCTCTCATTTCTCTTACAGTTTCTCCCAGCACAATTAGCAAGCATAGTATATGATCCATAATAAAGTGATATATAATCCATAAAGCAAAGTCCATGCCTCACTCAACTTGAAAAATTGCCAGTTCTGTCAAAAATGTCAACACTCTAATCCAGTATTCACTATACAGAATCTTCATCTTTCCATCAGTATGTGCAGGAGTCACAATGCTGAGATATGAACAATTTTTGTAGCTGACAAATGAATGCTGAAATGTCTACAACTATATCAACAAAAGCAGTTCATAAATATGACACTTCCTTCTAGATCAACCTCCCAAAAGTTTGGTGGACATTGCCTCACAACATTTTTGCATATTTAGAGCATATAATAGAAAATGTTCCAACTGTGAGGGCTCTAGGTATTATAAAAGAACAGCCTCTACCACATGCATAGACATTGCTCTCATTCAGGAAAAATCAGAAGCACAGATTATTAGGGGACCCAAGTGATACTTTCTAGTTTCTCTAAATCCAAGTTCTGATTATAGCCACATTAGATAGTTCTCCATTTCAGGGATTAAGGGTAACAACAAAAATTCTCTGAAACAACTGTCAAGAGTCTAACTTCAGAAATGCAGGATATTGGCCTTTTCATACCCTTTTATGCCTGTAATCAACTGAGATTTCTGTCAAGACCTGAACAGGCAATAAGAAATGCCTTAGGGTCCTGCTCCTCCCACCGCTGCAGGAAGGGCTAGGTTACTTTGATGTTGCTTCCCATCAAGTCCTTTTTGCTTTTCAGCAGCACTGAAAGCACTCGGAAGTCAAGAATACTCTGAGACCGTTATAAGGGATTCCGTAGAGAAATCAACTTATGTTAAGTCCATTGTTTATGCAGACAAATGCCATCTTTGGAGGATCAATGCTTTCCGGTAACTGGGAACATAAAGGAATGCTCTTCCAGCAAGAAGGTTGGCCAGATGGATCAGCCCTCCTGCCTGAGATGGAATCCCACACCTCTGGCTTCAAGAAACTGAGGCCAAGGAACAATTCTGACACCTAAAGGCAAACCAGCATCCCTGACTTCAGGATGCTTCCACTTCAGCTCTCCCTTCAACACACACCCACTAACAATCCCTCAGGCCAGTGGAATCCCAAACCGAGGAACACTGGAAATTTCCCCACAAGGATCTCCATGTACCACCTTCTCGACTTGAGTTAAGTATGAGAATCCAAATCTTTGAGACTGGCAAAGACTACCCCTCCCTCTCCCCGTCGCCCCCCAAATCTGTTCATTCTAAAATGGCCTCCTCAGAGATGTTCCTAGATCTCCTTGTAATGAAACTGCACTTCCCATTTCCATTTCCTTATGATGACTCCAGGACATCCTCTCTAATAAGATTCTTTTGAGAGCTTCTCATAGTTCAGGCATATTTGTACATACTGGAGGCAGCCAATTTCTTCTTCTTTCAAGAAATCTCCCACATAACATTTTCTCACATCCTCTAGGCCAGAGGTTCTCAACCTTTCTAATCCTGCTACCCTTTAATACAGTTCCTCATGCTGTGGTGACCCCACAACCATAAAATTATTTTCGTTGCTACTTCATAAATGTAATTTTGCTACTGTTATGAATCGTAATGTAAATATCTGTGTTTTCCAATGATCTTAGGCAACCCTGCTGGTAGAGTTCCCTAACTCTCAACTGCTGCTGTAGAGTTCTCACATCATGCTGTAGAGTCTAGGCTCACATCATGGATTACTCATCAGTCTGCAATCATTTTGGTGCAGGAATACAGATTCTTATTATTTTTAGAAAAACAAGCTATAATGAATGTAGGATAAAATACACAGATCTTAAAGTGTTGAGTTCATCACACTTGTATACACTTGTGTAACCACCACTCAAACAAGATGTAGGTCATTTGCATCCCTAAGAAAAATCCATCGTATCCCTTTCCTGTCAAACTCCATCTTCAACCACTATCTGATGTTTACCACCAAGTCAGTTTTACCTGTATTTGGATTTCATGAAAATAAATGAATAAATGAATGAATAAATGAATAAAATAAGCCTCCTCACCCCTCTCCCCTTATTTTTTGGTGACAGGCTTCCAGAATTCACTCAACATGTTTTCGAGATTCACCAATGTTTTTGCAAAAAAACAGTAGTGTTGTTTTTATTTTATTGCTGAGTAGTATTCCATTATAATGGAATCTGTGTATCCATTTTCCTGTTAATGAACATTTGGATTGTTTCCAGTTTGGGGCTTAATGAATAGCACTGCTATAAGCATTCATAGGCAAGTCTCTTATAGGCTTATAGCTTTATTTCTCATTGGTAAACACCTAAGAGGGAAACTGCTGGTCCTATGACTGATAGATGAGTGACTTTACAAGACTGTCCAACAGATTCCCCAATGTGGCAAAACAATTTTATACTCCCCCTTATGACTGAGAATTCCAGGTGCTTCTACATTTGGCATTGGCAGTGTTTTTATTTTTATTTTTTATTTTAGCTATTCTAGTGGATGTAAAGTAGCATCTCATTCTGGCTGTAATTTGCATTTCCCTGGTAGGTAAAGACGTAGAGCACCTTTTCTGAGCTTATTGGCTCTTCACAGATCTTCTTTCGTACAGTACCTGTTCAAGTATTTAATTTGGGTGTTTGTCTGTTTCTTACAGAGTTGCAGAAATTCTTTAAGTGTTTTTGACTTAAGTCTTTTGTCAGTTGATACCTGTCTATTAATTTTCCTACATGTATATTTTGGAGAGCAGAAATGTTCAATTTTAAGGATGTGCAATTAATCACTTTTTAAGTTGATGATTTGTACTTTTTGTGTGGTGTCCTAGAAATCTTTGCCTACTCTGAGGTCACAAAGACATCTTTCTATGTCTTCTGGAAGATTTATGATCCTGAGTTTATATTTGGGTCTATAATCCAGTTCAAATTAATTTTTAGTATGGATATAGGTGTCAAAGTTCATTTCTTTTCCAGAGAGATTGTTTCTTTTTAAATTCTCATTGGTTGATTTTTTTACTTTTTTATTAAAATTATTGAGGTGACACTGATTTAAAAATTATACAGGTTTCAGGTGTACAATTCTACAATTCATCATCTGTACACTACATTATGTGTTCATCACCCCCAGTCAAGTCTCTATCCATCACCATTTGCCCATCTTTACCATCCTCTACTCACTGCAAAAAAAAGATAGTTTCTTGATACTATATTTCCCCATAGTTTTAAAAATATGATTTATAAATACCTTAGTATTCATGTAAGTTTTACATACCTATACCATGCTGTTTTTATTTCCTGCTGCATTGAATATTCTAGTAAAACTGGCCATGAGAAAACTGAAAAGTATTACAATGATAGATGACTTAAACTGTACATCTTACAGTAGCTAAAAATTGTGCTACTTAAATATTTCACTTTAATTTTTTAAAGCAGGATTTTAAATATCAAAAGACTCCTGAGTTTCTAATTTTAGGTACAAAGTCTTATGATTTGACTCAGAAGTAGCTATTTAGAATGAAATGTTTGTAAATGTAAAATATCCATGACTTGTTCATGTCCTAAAAATGGAATAGGAAGGTAAGCAATGGACTCCAATCTTGCATCAAGAATTCAGAATGCAGAAGAAGAGAACTGCTTCTTAAGTTAAAAGAATACTCATGGACATTTCTTTCTTACTTTTTTTTCTTCCTTTCTTCTTTTAATCCTGCCTGCCAAGTAAAAATAACCTTGATCGATGCTGACAGAAAATATAGCTCCTCTTCTAGACTAAGAAAGAGAAAGGAAGGATTGAAGACAATCTGATAGGGTGTGTTGCAAATGTTGACAAATAATTTATTATTTGAAAATCTTTAAGTGCACTTTCTGCACCCTCTTAATTCAATTTAAATTCCAGGCAATGTTCACTTTAACACAGGAAACAGAATATTGGCCAATGAATTAGGCGACTGTACCTTATCTGTAGAGCTACTGTTAAGCTGTCAAATGTTTCTACTTAGCTTTACAAGACACCAAAGAAAGTACTTTTGACCCCAAATTCCTTATAGGGGGAATCCAAAGATTATTTAATTTATTATTATGATAAAGTATCTTGATTTGTAAACTATGTGTTCTATTTTTTACTGTACAAGTAGAAAAGTCTGTGTTTGTGGAGGGGGTCAAGGGGGAATAAGTAGGAAAATGGGATAAGACAATTCCTTTCTATGGCTAGGAAAATTACTCTGCTCTTGCTTCTTGGTAGAATGTGCACAGTGTCATCCTGAAATCTTAAGTGGTAAAGACAGTCCTGAGTCTGTTTGAAGAGCAAACTTTCTTCAGTCCTGGGGGATGGGACAGGATAGGGAGAAGGTGGAGAGACCAAATCAACATTGATTGGAACAACTTAGTTATAAGAATTTTATAAAATAAAATATACTTTATTCTCTCACATTTAAGCACCTATCAAGATTCATGGGGAAAATTTTCAAGGCACACTGTGAATTCCCAATGATAGTAATCATTTAACATGTAAACGTAAACTACTTAGAGAGCACATATCAACTCACAATAGTCCTTGGTCTGGCACAAATATCTAGATATATCTAATAATAAGAATTAACATGTATTTAACGCTTAGTAGGTGCTATGTGCTAAGTACTTTGCATGTCGTAACTTATTCAACATAACAAATCACAAAATAATTACCATTTTTACTCTCTGTATGCACAAAATTAAGAAACAGAGAAGATGGTCAATATGCCTCAGGTCACATCAAACTCAAGCAGTCCAACTCTAGAGAGCTCAATGATTATGTGCTATGGACTGAATTGTGTCTCCCCCATACCCCCAACCCCGGCCCCAAATTGGTATGTTGGGAGTCCTAACTCTCCATGTGAGATTATAAGGACGGGGTCCTAATCCAGTAAGATTGGTAGCTTCTCTTTCCTGTGGGCAGCAAGGATAGACCATATGAGCACACAGCAAGAAGGCAGTCAGTCACCTGCAAGCCAGGGAAAGAGTTCGCTCCAAAACCCAGCCAGGGTGGCACCTGACCTCAGACATGCAGCCTCCAAGAACTATTGGAAAACTTGTTTTTAAGCCACCTCGTCTATGGTATTTTCGTACAGTGGCCAGAACAGACTAAAACACTATGGAAATAATCTCTGCAGAAATTACCAAATAAAGGGAGATTCAAAAAGGACACAAGACCTACTTAGAGCTTCACCTATCATTTCTTCTCATACTAGTAAACTTGTCCTTGTCCCTCTTTTATCAGGTACTAAAAGCATCTGAGAAACTGAAATCTTATTGGATTTTGTCACTATAAATATTCATAGATTTTTAAAACATATGCATCAATACATGCAAGCTAAGACATGCTAACTATATCGATATACATAAAAGCTTCTATTCAATATAAATGTAAAAGTTTTTGGTAGGATTTTTAACATAACCAGATTTTCAGGCAATGACTCTAAGAATGAAATAGAATAAGAATTAAGACCTTAAATGGCTACTGATATGATGTTTCTGATTTATTAAAAATAGTAATTACAGAACATTATTAGCAATGCTAAATCTCTAGCATTTCCATCTAGTGAAATTATCAGTGTCTAAAATCTTTGTCAATTCTAACATCTATAAACACTTAAGTGGTATTGAGCAAATTCTATAATCTGATCTGCTTTTAACTGTGGAAATCAATGCAATTATTAAGAAGCTAGTTGAATAATTCATGTTGTAAGAAAAGACCTTCAGATTAGTCATTATGTGTTTGCATCTTAATGGTATTTTAAATAAAGTTGTGTCTTGCTACAATGCACATTTGGTAAGCAAGACCAATCAATCTCAATCCATCAGTTCAGAGGCCAAGATGAGAAAAATTCTGACAGTTTCAGCCGAGCCATTGGCTTTGATAAATAAGGAAGTTAAGGGAAAGTTTCTTCCCCAAATACCACAGAGGAAGATAGTATCTGCCTTTTCATTCACCCCACTGCCTTGTTGTTGGGGGCTGACATTGGAGATACAATTCAGTGATATCATTGCAAGATCTTTTAGCCATGTTAACCAGACTAAATGCCTATTCATCAGCCCCAACAAAAAGTGTGTATTATGTGTCAAAAGGTTAGCTCTAGGTCAAGGCATTTGTACAAGCAGTTTTCTCTCTTTAGAAGTTTTGTTTTTATCTTATATCATACATTTCCTTGACTCTGAAATCAGGGTGAACATAAGTAAAGCCAGCCTTCAAAGGATATAAGGCTAGTAGCAAAGACTTTAAAAGTCCAAGCCTCATCCAATACTTGAGAACCATCTCCATGATAATTCCTTCAAGTGGTAAAGCCAGTCTACTTCAAACCCTTCTGTTCATAAAATGCATTGCCATCTTCTCTAGGACTGAATGGTTGTTCTTTAGAATTATGACAGAAAGTTCTTCCTTATGCTGAACTCAAATCTATCCCCCTTTCCTTCTATTTGCCTTATCTAGCCCTGTGAGGTCACTCAGTCAAGTACAGATTATGGCCTTTCCAAGTTCCCTCTTCTCAAACTAAACAATCCCAGCTCCTTCACATTTCTCGTGTTCTATCAATGCCCATGGCCACATTAGTCTCAATGGAAGAGTCACTACATTCACGAACGTACATGAGAAAACTAAGCATGCCCATTATTGAAAATTTTTTCTATTATGACAAATTGCTTATATTACTAAACCTTTTACCAAATCTGGGTAAGCTCCTTTTCTTTATTGCTTGAACATCATTATACACTCTACCCTTAGGCTGCTTTGCCTCAGGTCTAGATGGTTCTCCACCCTTAGCTTGGCCCACAAAGCTCTGCATGATCTGCCCCTGACTTTTCTCTCCAGTCCCATCCATAAGTACTATCCTCTACTCCTCCTACAACCTGGACACACCAAACTGCTGTTCCCAAAAAGTCCACGGTTTCTCTCTCCTCAATGCTGTTCTCCACCTGGAACATTCTTCCTTCCTTTCCCTCATCACATGACTAACACTTTAGAGGGCCATGTATACCGACAGTAGACAAACAGTATGTTAATTGATATAGATTAACTGCTTTAAAATTGACCTTCAAAATTTAGGGACTTACTACAACAAAAGTTTATTTCTCATTTATATTCCAGTCCAATACTGTTTGGGAGGGACACAGCTTATAGGTGAGTGAGTGATCTGCACACAATCCTCCAAGGTCCTTCTATCTGGACAATGCTGACACCTTCCACACCTGGTCTCCAAGGTCATCTCAGAAAGGAAAGGGAGAATGTGAAGAATTTTATGTTCAAGCCATCATGTGATGTACATCACTTCTGCCCGTTCCATTCACCACAACTTGGTCTCAGGCTTCCTCCGCGCTGCGAAAGAAGCTGGGGAGTGTAGCTGACAGAGGAAACTTGAAACAGGGCTGCTGAATCCATAGCACTACCTCCAGATGCCTCTACCTTATTCTCCATGGAAGTCTATGGTTTCTGATCTCAATGCACTTACTGCTCTGGATGGGGAAGTAAATTGACTTGTTTCCGAAATTGAACTGTAAGCTCCTTGAGTACAGCAATGTGTTTTTGTCACCTCTGCATTGCTAGCATGGAGCACAGGGTATTCCTGCCACAAATGTCAGTTTATACGTGTGAGTCAATGAATTAATGAAGGAGCCTTGGCTCACTCTTCCTACGATGCCTGACTAGCTTGCTGAAATCTCAATGACCCAGAGATCAAGTAGAGCATGCCTACTCTATGCACAAAGGGTCAAGAGATGCTATAGTGGCTCTCATAGTGGATTGGATGATGCCCTTGATAATTAAGCCTTTTCTTTTTCCCCTCAACTGTGAGCTCTCCAAAAGCACAAGTTCGGTCTTACTTATCTCTGAATCCTTAGCACTCAGCACTCTCAGAAAGTGTCTGCTAAATGAAGGAATATAAAATACTGTAATAAATAGGATAATCAGATCATAGGCTCCATTAACCTTAATTTTATGCCAACAGTAACAAAATTTGATATCAGGACCAGCCAAGAAATGCCCAAAAAGAAAGGGTTAGCTTTACTATGGCTTATAGCAATTATCTTTATATCCTTTTATAACACTGGTTTTTATTATATTCTTTTTATAACACCACCTCTAATACATTTTAAAGCTAAGAATTTTTTGGAAAAGTTTCATTTTTTTAAATAAAGAAAAATGGTGGAAATCACGTAAGCATTTGAATTTGACAACCCTGACCCCAGCTTTTAATAGTGGTGGTTTCTTCTGCAGATGTAGAAAGAATGCCTTCTTCTCTTGAATCGGTTCATTACAAACTGAGATATCATCATTAGGAAACTGAAAAAGCAGGAAAGGCTGTCTTCCCTTTCCAGTCTATAAATAAACAGAAGGACAAAGATAAAGACTGAAGCAGCTCCCAAGCCAATATTTTGAAACTCGTGTTGACCTGCTTTAAATGCCTTACTTACTGTGACCAATTTTTAAGGGGGAAGGATCTCAACTATACCAAAAGCTAGAAAATATTTGATAACGTGTGCTGCTTCTTGAGACTTTAAAAAAAAAAGCCAGAATCTTTATACCTATTGGTTTTTAACCAAGTTAATATAAACATTTACTCTCTACGTGTTGGTGTTGTGCTCAATATACCCCAGGTTAACCTGCCGAAATGAAGGTGTTCATTCTCCTGTGCCTTCGCAGTTCTTATCTTTTGGTGAATAAAATAAAGAAGCAACAGGTCCAAAACTAACACAAAAATATATTGCACTTAGAGTATACAGTGCAACCTACATTCGAATTAAAATGTAAACATCAATTATTCATCTTTTTTGCATTAAAGAAAACTCAGTTTCTTTAATGGTAATTTTCAGATCAATTTAATCCAATCAATCCAACATAATATAAAAATGAAACTTTAATGCAGCATTATCTTGAAAAATCACCTTATAGGAGCTCCATTTAAATTTTTTTCAAATTATAAAGCCTTAAAAGCTCAATGAAAATCAGACCCATAAAACCTAAATAAAAGCAAACTTAGAACCTTAAAGGAAACTGCTCAGAGAATCTCAACATCAACCGCGGCAGGCCTGGAGTCCCTGCGGTCTAGACCAGCATGAGGGTGAGATCTAGATTAAGGCCTAGAAAACCAGAGCAGTTATAAGACGGCTCCTTGGAATAAAGGAAACTGAGAAGAGATGGAAAAGAGATGTGTACAGTTTGATCTGGAGGTCTCTAGGCTTCAGGAATTCCCAAAGTCCTCATAGCCCAAGGCCCCAGGCTATCTTGGAGCCCAGCTAATAAGTATGCCCTTCCAGTCTGGCTGCCTTCATCAAGTCGGTGCATCATGGGCTTAGAGTGACTTCACTACAAAGTCACTGTCAAGTGGTTGTCTAACTGAGCACCCTGCTGTGTGTCATGCAATCACAAAGCTAAGCACTGGAGACACGGCCAGGAATAAGACAGACATGCAAGGTGCCCTCATGGGGTGTACAGTCTCCCAGGGCGATCCCCATTTACCAAACATGTACTAATGTGATCCAAGTGTCCTGGGAGAAATGAGGAGCTCTGGGATCACATTCCAGGGGTTCCTAGCTTAGTCAGGTTTGTGGAAAGCTTCCCTGAGGAAATGGTGAGTAGTGATATTTGCACTTGCTCATGTCACTTAATCTGGCAATGCTTTAATATCTTCAACTATAGAATGGGGTAATACTGGTATGTAGCATACAGAACTCTTGTGAGGATTAAATCAGATAACAAATGAAAGAATTAACCACAGTGATGAGCATCTGGAAATCATTATTATGATGATGATGCTTATTATTACTACTATCATTGACCTGATGGAGTAAGACAGGTAAAAGGAAGGAAGGAAGGAGGGACATAAGAAGAACCATTCCAGACAGAGGGAGAAATATATGCAAAACACTGGACACACTCAAAAGGTGTAAACCCCCCCACTCCAAAAGATAGAATTAGGACCCACAAAAAAAAAGAGGAAAGAAACTAAAGTATTTCTACAAGAAAATACCCTTCTGGATCCTTTTCAAGTTTCTCCTCATCCTGATCATCCTAAGAGCATTCTCCCCTGACTCTGACTTCCCTTCCCAATCCCATAGTGTAATCTTTATTCTATTTTTTCTGCATTTTCCAAAGTATCTCTATTAAGCACATATTATTTCCACAATTTAAAAAAAAATAAAAAAGAAGAGAGATACTTTTAAAAGAGATCCGGTCATTGTTTCCCTTCCCGTAACAACCTTATAACTTCTGCAAAGTTTGGCCATTATTCATTGCCCTTTTCGTCCCTTCCCACTCACTCAGCAGCTAACTGTCACCACTCCATTGAAACGGCTCTCCTGGATAGAATTCTGGCATTATGCTTCTAAAACACAGATCTGCTCTCTCCCTCACCTGCTTAAAACATTTAATGGCCTCTTAGGCCCAGTATAACATCTAAACTTCTTAGCAAGTGATCACCCTAATGATCAGGACCTAAGCCTAATCTATCTTTCCAGTGTTATTTCCTGCCAGTCTTCATTACTCACCCTCTCTCTACCCACTCCCAGCCACACAGAACTCCTCAGCAAATTTCCTGAACACAGCATGGGCTTTTAGGTCCTTCTGTCTTAGCCCATTTGAGTTTTGCTACCAAGAATAGCCTTCCAACCTTTTTTCCAATCTCCCAAAATTCTAGACCTCCCAAATTCAATGAGTGTCAACTTCATCTCCTTTATGAAAGTTCCGCCTATCCTGTCCATCTCTCCCCAAAACACAAACCCTTGGGAACTATCCCCTCATTGCCCTCCAAGGAGTTAGATTCATGTTTATCTCTCTGCTCATGTTCCAAGTTAAAGAAGTTAATCTAATTTACCTTTGTGTATAGAAGTACCCAGGTCAAACTGAATAAAGGGTGAATAAATAAATTTATTATTTAAATTTTCCTCAAATTAAAATAATAGAATGATATACTGATGAGACCTCATGAAAAGTAGAACGTTTAGAGACTACCGGAGATAGGAAATAAGGGAAGACAGCACATGCAGACCGTTTCAGTTCTTTATCCTTCTCTTGCACTCTTACCTGAGCACTAACTTCAGCACAGTGTCGAGTGGGCCCTACCTGCATGGAACTGTGCTGGCAGCTACAGGTACAGTTGTAAATAAAACAGAATCCTTGCCTCCACAAGCTCAGGAACTGCTTATGAGATGGATGCTAAAGGCACACATAAACACACAGAAAATTACAAATTGGGAGGTGCCACAAGGAAAAAGAGCAGGAGACCAGGAAAAGAGGGCATCGGTGAGGCTCCAAATTTAATTTGGAACCAGGAAAGACCTAAGAAAGTAAGTGTGACAATGAGAAGTAAAGGCTGAGAAGGGATTAACCGTGTGAAAAAATGGGAGAAAGAGCATTCCAGAACAGGGACAATGACCTGAACGAGGCAGGAGGGAGCACGGAGCCTTAAGTTGAGAGCGAAGGATGACCAGTTTGCCAGCATTCTGTCAAGAGCATTCTGTCTGCAGCTGGCCTGTGGCTCCTCTAAGGTGTGCTGGTTCTGGGAAACAGGATGTGTTTTCTTCTAAAAGGACCCATAAGCCATTGAAGATTTTAGGCAGTTTTGGGGTGGGAGTGGGGGCGGGAGTGATGGGATCAGATTTACATATTTAAAATATTACTCTGGAGTGAGGAATTAAAATTTCTCTTATGTAGAATTACCAGACTGATGGAAAAGCTCTTCGTTTATTTGATTTTCCAGTACATTTAAGTTAATAGTTATTTGAAAATCCACCATTCAAATATTATACTCATCAGTCAAATATTTGTCTCTGCTCATTCTTCAAAAGTGAAACCCAAACCACCCCCATAGCTCTTATTTCTCTGAATAATACACTTCGGGTGTACAGAGTTACAGTACAGACCCTAGTGCCCAGCATGCCACACTGTACGTGCCAACAAATGTTTAATCTGAGTGATCGTTCAAAAGTGTTTAAAGCCTCTTGTCAAGACAAAGACTAATATCTGAGGTTGCCTGAAGCTCAAATTTTTCATTTTAACTGCTGTGGAAGACGGCCTTTTCTATCTAAGCCCATGCTTTATGAAGGGCATATAAGAGATGGTGAAGGCTGTAGTGTTTGTTTAGAAATATTACAATCCTCTCTGCTGAGAACAAAACCACTCAAGTGACAATATTGTCAAAAAAAAAAGTAGATAAAGCCCAGTATCATTTTTAGAATGCCCTTGTGACATTTTATTAAACCAAAATAAATGTTACAACAAGAAAGAGGGAAAGGAAGAGAGAAGAGAAATATAGTTGCAAATTGAATAAGAACTACAGGAACACACTTGCACACTCAGTGTATGGACTGTGGCCAGCAAGCAGCAATGTGGTATGGGTACTACTTAGAGCAGGGGAAAGAAAACGGTGACCATGCCTGGGAAGGACACCAAAGAAATAGCCAACCCAGCTGGCATGTCTCAGTGGTTGAGCAGTGGCCTATGAACCAGGAGGTCACAGTTCGATTCCCAGTTGGGGCACATGCCCAGGTTGCCGGCTCAGTCCCCAGTGTGGGGTGTACAGGAGGCAGCCAATCAATGATTCTCTCTCATTACTGATGTTTCTATCTCTCTCCCTATCTCCCTTCCTCTCTGAAATCAATAAAAATATTTTTAAGAGAAATGAAATACCCAACATACAGCCAAGATGAGAAAGAGAACAGAAGGTAAAGTATAACCTGCTTAATATAAACTCCTTGTCCAAGCTTTTCATGTTATTCATTATAAAAAACAATGTCTAGAAAAATCAATGAAATAAAAGGAAATCCAGACCAAAGAAGGGATTAGAAAGAAGGACCTTCAGGTAATGTACAAGGAGTGGGGCTTAATGGCTTTAGAAAAATAATCTTGAAAAGCTAAAATAGTTGTACATTAATATAAGACCACCAATAACAAAAGCTAACTTTTATTTAGCACATACTTTGTATTAGATCCTATGATTTTCACAGGTTATCTGATTTAAACCTCTCACCAGCTCTATGGAGGGTAGGAACTTTAATTCCATTTGAAAGATGAGAAAATTGGTGCTAAATCCAGTATCATAAAACTAAAATGTGAATGTGAGGTCAGCTCAGTCTGACCAGAGGTTTTGCAATTAAATTCCAGGTAAGTTTTGTTGTTATGTTTTAATCTAGATAATTAAGGCTTAAATAAAATACAGTAAGGATTCTCAACGTAACTCTTTTAAGAGAAAGCTTTCTAAGTCACACTGTAAATTTTCCTTCTTTGTTAAAGGCAATATCTTGATCATAATTTAATAATAATTCACAATATACTAAACAGAATTGAAACAGTAGTTGTCATGTTCTGCCTTAATAGCAAGCTCTAGAGGTACTGAGACATGAAGGACTATTTGTTCATACACAAAATGAGAGCCAAATGCTCTTTGAGCTGTTGTTCTTCTTTTATATTCTGTCGATTCCTCCCTGTCAGCTTGTTAACTCCAACTTCTAGCTGCTGTAGGGGTATGGAACTCTAGCAGCAGTCTATCCTCCCCCGCCCCTCCAATTCAGCTGCTTCTGCAACCTTCTCTTGCTCCATCCACCGCTTTCTGAATTCCAACCGGTTCAATTCACACACACCTTTATCAAGTCAACTGTGAGCTGTATTTGTTCTCCATGGGCTACTAGTATTTTATCAACAGTAATAGCAAAGATACCATGTCAAACCAATAAAACTTACACTTCCTTTGCAGCAAACTTCAGCTGGCCAGTTCTGAGGGACACTGTTCCTTAATATAGGATGAGAAGACTGACAATCCTGTGATATCCTCATTTTACAGAGAGGTAAATTGAGGCTCAGACATTAATCACCTGGGGTTTTCACACTCATAAGTAGCAGAGCTAGAATTTGAATAGGATCATTCTGCTTTAAAGTTCACTGACACAAAGGGGAAGGAAAAACACAATTTCATGCAGTACTAATGGCCTCAAGAAGTAGTCCCAACGTTCTTTGTCTTTAATGCAGGGTAAGTATTGAATGATGTCACAAATCTACACTGACATTACTAGACAGGATTCAAAGCATAGACCAGAGGTTGCTAACTAGGCAATATACCATACATGATCAGCTGGGCAATGCTGCCCATGCATTAATCCCTGCCAGCCTGGATGCCACAATTTCACACATCATGTGACTTCCTCAGTGATTTCCTGGCATTCTTGGGTGCAACCCACCACTTTTAAAGCAGTTTATTGCATAAGAATAAAACCACTGTGCCAAGTCATACAGACTTCTTTAACATGTACTAAATATCCTTCGAATAAATATATTGCTAGCATCCATGTTTACACATCATCACACTCAAGTTTTACTGACCACTTTATGCAGGCATCTGAGCCCATTTATCTCTTCTAGTAGAGCCAATCCTACTTCAGCCTGATTGTCCAAATTCATTTATTTATTTAACAAATATATGTTAAGTAGGTACTGGGCTACTGATGCCTTGTGCTATCTATTACACTAGATGGCAGGCCAGAAGTGACATCTTAGAGTGTATAATTCTGGGTACTTAGGCACAGTGATCGTAATTGGATTAACGTATATTTTCATTTATTCACAATGATCATTAAAATTTTTAAAGTAGATCAAGAAACTTTCTATACAAGTTGTTTCACACATGAAATTACTTTAAACACATTTCCTTCAAATTTACTAATACTTAGAGTTATTGAAGGAGGTCTAGAAGGAGGTCTTCATGCAACAACCATGCCCTCCTTGAAGGACTTCCTAAGCTACAGTGAGAACTAATGGTCACATCTTGGTGTCCTGGATCTCAAAATACATAGTCAGAAAGAAAAGCTTTCAAACACAAAGGCCAATAATATACACGGGCATGCACCGAGCTGTGGAGAAATGCTCTTCGATGGGGCAAGCCCTTAGTTTCATTCACTTCAGAGTCAGGCTGTCTTGACTTTTTAACCACAAATCAGAGGCACCCTAGCAAAAAGTGCATCAGCTAAAAAAAACTCCTTAGGAGTTCAGGCAGCACCTTACTGATGCAGCTTTGAAGATCACATCTAATACCTACCAGGTGGTTTAATGTATTGGGGATGCAATTACCTTCTGAGATTGTTCAGCCTACAGTTGATCTGTGTTTATGCTCCAAACAATCCTGTTACTAGAGTGTCTCTATCTACCACACTCTAGTTTCCATTCATGTGGATTCAAGCTTTCTTTACCTCCTTTCTCAATGGCATATTTATTCCTATTTCCCATACATGCCTACTCTTTCAGGGTTCCTAAGTTGTTGTCTCCCTAGGAAAACTCTAGCTAGTAGGCTTCCCAAATACGTGACATTTAACTTTATTTTAGAAAAATAAACTGGACACCACACGAAACTTTCGCTGGCGTGCTTCTTGCGTATGAGATTTACATTTAAAATGCTTTTACTTGATCCTCTGTGATCTTTTTAATAGCACAAAAGCTTAAAAGATTAAATGTACTTTTGGAAAACTTTAAATCCATAGTTCTTAATAGCAGATTGCAAATAACTGAAATGATACA
The DNA here is from genome assembly GCA_027563665.1 of Antrozous pallidus. Classification (NCBI taxonomy): domain Eukaryota; kingdom Metazoa; phylum Chordata; class Mammalia; order Chiroptera; family Vespertilionidae; genus Antrozous; species Antrozous pallidus. Next base: position 58,205,613 of record CM050508.1, on the reverse strand, counting down.
TATCTTGATCTTTAAAAATTTCAAACAGAAGCAGGATCAACATTAGCATTATATTTCCGGCGTATTTTAAAACATTTTTCTCTTTCTTCACTCATTTATCATTATTAACTGTTGAGTAAAGTTGTATATTATTTCACATGTTACATAGTTGTTCTTATTGTCTCAAGTGATCAGGAGGGCATTTCTTGTCCTCTTCAAGAAATAATTTATTCCACTTTTCCATTACTTGGAAAATAAAGTTTCAGAATACCGCCTGACACTAACACTCAAAGCACAGCAACTGACTTACTGGATAGATGAGATAAGGTCTAAAACACTTATCCCCTTTCTAAGAGATCAGTTTGTCAATGTTAATCGAACCCAATGTGCACAAAGGCATATATTAGGAGAGAGGAACTTCCTCTAAACACCACTTTACTTCAAGCCTAAGCTTGCTGAGCCATGGGAGAATTTATGGCTCAGCAAGCTTTTCCTACACCAGCATCATTAATTGGGAAGAATCCTTAATTACAATCCAACACACAATTAAATCCATTAACCTTGTAGATAAGTCAAAACAAATCTCTTGGTCCACTGAAGGTAGAGTCTCGCGGAAGCAGATGATGAACCCACTCTACCCCCAACTGTTTGTTCCATTCTTAACCTGAAGCAAGGAGTCAAGGTGAATGACCTCTGATCATCCATTTTGGGGGTGTATCAGCTTTTCTATGGGGAGTAGAAAGTTCAGGCCATGTGATGACTCTGAGAGGCATCACATGAGAGAAGCAGGAAAAGGAAGAGGTGGTGACCATGTCTGGTGTCATCACTGCTCAGCATGTCACCACAAGGTAAGGAGGTCATAACTAGGGCTCCACCATGGACAACTTATTGATAAGGACACTGTGATTAGTGACTTCATCTCTATTGGGGTTAACAAAGAAGTGCTGGGTTTGACCACAGGTCCATCAGCTGGTTAGTGATCAAGGGCAAGATACTCAGGAGCAGCAGCTGCAGCCATACTCACTCCTGGTTCTGTCACAGGCCATCAGACAGCTGGATGCTTTTTCGTATTTTTCTCTTTGGCTATTTTGTTCCCCTATAAAGCTAGCCCTGACTCAGCTTATTCTGGTTTTACTAATGTTACACCATCCCCCCCCCCCTTGATCCCCTGAGTGAGTATGTGAGGTGGGGAGAAAGGAGGCTGTTTTCTCTCTGGTCCCTATACTCCTTGATGAATGACCATCGCCACCTCCACTTCTCCTTCTGGTGACATTGTTGGGATTCTTCTAAAGGCATATAGCATCTTCTCGTTCTCTTTGTTCTTCATCCAGCCACTACAATGAGTTAAATGAGCAATGATGTTTACTATCATCATCTTAGAATATGTGCTTTTGCTTTTTGAACCAGGGATCATGCTCTGATGGAAGAAAACAAGTGCAGATGGTGGCATTACAAATATCACAGAGAGGGAGGGTGGCTATAGCCTGGCCCGCAGCTCTAGAACTCACTGCACTCCCAGTCAAGTCAGTCGAGGCACAGAGTGCAACATCCCCTTCCTTTCCTTTAACTTTTGTAAAGTCAGCACAATAGTCACTGTAGGGCCATAGCCTGCACCTTTGTCACCCCTGGAAGTAGAGCCCCTGTGGCCGGTCTGGCTTCGAGAGAGCTCTGGGGCTAACTGAGTGCACAGCACCACAGGGACTGTGGAAGACACCCAGCCCTGGCTCCCATCCATCACTGCCACTCACGCCTTCCTCCCTGAGTTATAACCTCCGTTTTCACTGCTCCATACTCCATTAGGCCCACACGAGTATTTGCCTACAGCAAATGACTCAGAAATTCTTCCCAAATATAAATTTTCAGTAGAGTCTAACAGGAAGGGGTCAGAGGAAGGAGAGTTTAATTTTCCTTGGACCTGCTGCTCATTTTCTTTGAGGCATTAGCCATGTGGCTATTTGCTTAGCTTTAAAAAGCATCCCCCTGGCTTGTAGGCAGCTAAATGGAATCACCATTGTTATCGTCTTGATTTAATAATTTCGATCAATATTCAGTTTTATATGACAACAGAAGGGAAGTAGCAGAGCAGATGATCCACAACAATAGATCATGCAAGTTATTATTATAGTTTTAGCTATTATTGTTTTACATGCCCCACCCCCACCAATTTTATTTCCAAGCTCTCCTCTACTTAGCCCACTAGGCCCTAAAATTGGATGTGCACCAAATTCATCTGAGGGAGGATATTCAAGTGACCTGAAAGCATATTGTGTTGTGAAGGAAAATCAATCTGTTTGGTGCCATTTATCACAGGTAACTGGCAAGTGGACACTCGAGAGTTTGTTTTTAATATTTACTGAGTTCACAAATGTGCGAAGTGCTCTACTGAAATAACCAGGACATGATCCGGGCTCTCTGCTCCGACTTATGCCTTTTGCCCAGAGGTTTCAAAGGAGCAACCCTGAGAGAACCTTCTGTAGACCTATATTTACATATTACACTGGTCAGATTAAGACAGAAAAGGAAGCAGCTGACAGAAGAGAAAAAGGTGATTTTTTTTTTCTAACCAGGGCAATGAGTGGTACCTGTGAAAAAGATTTTACAACCAGGTGGTTTTTGAGATTCTCGTACCCAATAAGTAGAAATAATACTCTAACAATAAAAATATTTGGCAAGAAAAATAGAGAATTTGGGCAAAAGAGAAAGAACATCATATTAGCCATGGTCATTTGCTATCGTTAGATGGACATTTCCATTGAAGGATGAAACTCTGAGATTTCAGGCGGAAGAGATTTAAGGTGAAAAGGGCAGCCTCACTCTTGTGATTTTACACATTAAAGGAGTAGCTAAGCAAGGCAGGGGGTTCTCCCTGCAGAACTGGGAAAACAGGAGAGAGAGTAAAACATGATCCATAAAACGAATCATACTTTTTATGACCAGTTTTGACAAAACCATGGTTGCATTTCTGATAACAATAATTTCCACATAAAAGAGATGATATAATACATTTTCTTTAAAAGCCAAAGAGAGAGAGGTTTAAAAAGGTGTTCCAAGTGGTCAGGATGAGGAAGGTGATTCTTATTCTATTTAATCCAGAGCCTTTTGTGAGGTATCTACTTTTGTTTTATAATATATATGCCTCTCAAAAAACACCAGTGCAGGCTACTCAGAGACTAAGTTATTGGGCTGAAAAATGATTACTATATAGTTTTTTTAAGCCAAGATGGCTTTAAAAAAATTTATCGATTGGTTTTCAGAGAGAGTGAAAGAGAAGGAGAGAGAAACATGGATTGATCCTTTCATGTGCCTTGCCCACTGATCAAACCTTGGTGTATAAGGACGGATGCGCTAACCAAATGAACTAACCGGCCAAGGCTTCCGCCAGGATTGTTTTGGGAGGTTTAGTGACCAGATGCACTTCAGTGAGCTCATGGGCAACATAAGGGGTTTTAACTTAACGTCTCCTCCTATTTGATTCCATTTCCATCTCCTTTTTTCATTCACAAGTGTTTTGTTTCATATGCTGTCTTCTTTTCTCTTCTGAGGTTACAAAAAAGAATTTGAATTTCACAAAATTAAATAGCAGGAGGGAACCAGGTAAAGGGAAGGAATGGAGGGAAAAAGAGGAACAATTGTAATAATCTGAACAATAAAGATTTATTAAATTTAAAAAAATTAAATAGTAGTTAAGCCATCCACCATGAACTCACAAAGAAAACTCCCTCTTTGCATATATTGCTAACTAAACACTGGAGCCTTTTTGAAAGAACATGGAGCTTGAGCAAGGAAGACTTTCAGGGGAGCACCCAACACACCAAGACCTCCCCACTCATTCCCAGAAGCACTCCTCAGAGAAGCTGGCTCATGAGCAGAGGATTGTATGCAGCATCACAGGAACCTTTCTAAAACAGAGACAAAGCCTGTAACAATCTAAGTAGGCATCAAAAAGTGAATTGATATATTGTGGTATAAGAGAGAAACTACAAAGCAATAAAATGAATAAAACAGATATATATGTAATCAACATGGGCATTTCTCACAAAGATAACTTTGAATTAACAGAACTGCAGAATGATACTCCAGAATACATAATGATGTCATGAGTGCAAATTCAAAAACATAATAATTCATAAGTTGTCCTACTGATGTATATAAATGTAAAAAAATGAAAAGGAAAAGAAGAGCTGGCCGGTGTGCTCAGTGGTTAGAGTGTCATCCTGTGCATCAAAGGGTCTTGGGTTTGAATACCACTCAGGGCACATACCCAGATATTTCGTTTGATCCCCAGGTCAGGGCACTTCCTGAAGGCAAATGATCAATGTTTCCCTCTCTTTCTTTCTCTTTCTCTTTCTCTTTCTCTTTCTCTTTCTCTTTCTCTTTCTCTTTCTCTTCTCTTCTTTCTCTCAGGTGAGGTTTATAAAAAAAAAGGTATAAGAACATGAAGATGAAGAATAGTTTCAAAATTCACAGTGAGGGGTGCTCTGAGGAAGGAGGAAAGACAATATTTTATCTCTTGAATTAAAAGGGAAAAAAGAAGTAAAGCAATGATTGATGCTTTAGGTAGATATATGGGTTCTTAAGTTATTCTCTGCAGCTTTCTGGATGTGAATTTGACTTTTTTAAATAGTGCAACTTTGAATACCTTTTATTTAAAAGCCATACATCCTCTTAAAGTCATTCAATTTCTCATTTACTCATGAATTCAATATATATTTGTTAAACGTGTCATTAAACCTTGGATATAGAGAATAATATCCTTGCCTTTGTAAGGCCCACACAAATGGACTAATTCCTATTTAGCAATCCTGTCACATTCCACAATGTATACAGTGAGGAAGGGTTTCCATTAAGTTTGAAGTTGCTCAAAAGTAACTGCAAGATGCTTATTTACAGAATAGCATGCTACTATAGGTCCAGAAATATAATTGTCAATATTTAACTTATTTTCTTGCCAAGAGTTGTTGAAACATCACCAAAGCAAATGAGTTTTGAAGATGTTCTAAAGTGAGTTATTATCAAAGAGACAATCATAATGACAAAAAGTCAAATATGTTGATTTTTCCTTGAAGATTTTCCAAAGAGACAGATTAATTGGCCAACCTGTCGCTACTAATGACAACATATGTGATAGAGTGAAACTTGAATTTGGCATAATTACTACAATGGCATTTTCAACATCTTATAATGCAATTCTGCAGAAATTCAAGACTAAAAGTCCTGTGTAGCTTGTTTTTCTCTGAGGGAGCTGTATATAGTCTTTGCACAACAAGCATATATTGTCAGCTATATTTAAAAAAAAAGCCACAAACAAAACAAGCCCCTATATTGTTGGCTGCCTCCAACATTGTTGCCCCTGTCCAACTCAATCCAACATTTTTCATTCAACTTTTTTATTTGATAAAGATAAGAAAGACGCCACTTTTCTGTCATCCCTCAGGCCTGCAGTCAGGCTATGCTGATTGTTTCTTTCAAAGAGGGACCAGGTCTACCGGTGAGAAAAAGCCAGATACTAAGCAAAGCAGAGCCAGTGTCAGGAGTAAGGAATCCCAGTGTGAAATCATTACAGCAGGGTTGGCTCAGGAGCCAAGTGAGAGGACTGTGGAACAGAACTCTCTCTTTAATGCTTTCTCCTAAGAGCACTCATCAATCATCGGAGTTCACAGCAGAACCCATCGAATTGGAAGCCTGGTTCAGATTACCCAAACCTGAGTGTGGGTCTGATCAGGCAGTAGGCAACAGAAGCAGGTAAAGAAATTTGGCCTTGGTAGGGCTACAGGTATGTGCACACACATACACACACACACACACTCTCTCTTTTGAATTTCAATCTTTACTTAGTAATTTTAAATGTCATATAGCTCTCACAAAGCTTCCCTCTCTAAGTAATTCTAACACTTATAAGAAAAGTTTTTGTTAGCTTAAAGTGTATTTGTGTGTTATTATCATATGTTGTGTGTGTGTGTGTGTGTGTGTGTATATATATCCTAAGTAAATTATTATAATTTTATTGCAATTTGTTATAATCCCAAATGAGTTAGCTTATGTCTGTCAATCATGCCTATAAAAACAACATTCTAAAATCATTTCCTTTTATGACATGAAATGTACACGGATTATATTAATTTCTAGAGATTTTCAGAATACAACTATGCATACATAGAAAATATTGTTTGCTTTCAACTGATGCTTTGTCAAATTCTAGTTAAAGACAAAAAGATTCTAAATTGGACATCCATTTGAAAATGATGCATGGCTAATTTTAAGATGTTTAAACTTGAGAATTAGCTTAGCGAGGCCTTAGCTTTTGTTTTTATCTGAGGTAAAAGTACTCATTTCTCAAATGTTAGCATAGTAACCAATACCAACTTGTACACTCCAACACACACACACACACACGCAGAAAGCACAAACTTCAAGCCTCCCGGCTTACAGCTATGATGTAGTCAGAAGCAGCATCTGCTTTTAGTTGAATTCTATTATGTGTTGATTCTCTATTGTGAATAAATCACTTATACTGAGTCTTACTTAAAAAAAAAAACACCCCAAAAATAAAGTAGATAAAGCTCTGCCCTCAAGTGAAATAATGAGGTAGAGTGAAATAGTTTGGCTTTGAAGTCTGACACAGGTTTTAAATCCTGGCTCAACGCCTCCCTGTTGCTTGGCACTGTGGGCAGGTGCTTCACCTCCAGGAACCTCAGTCTCCTCTTAAATAAAATGGGATAATAATAACAATCTGCCACAGGTTGCTGTGAGAACTAAATAAAACAATTTCATAAAATAGCTGACCATAGTAGGCAACGAGGAACTGTTGTTCATCCTCTTCCTCCTGTCTCTTTTTCCAAACAAGAAGAGAATCACCCAGGGACAGGAACAGTTAAGTATTGGCGACACTCACGAAGGGGAGAAGGAATGCTCTGTTAACAAGTGGAGATTGTTACGGGAGGGTCATTCTAGTCCCTACGTGTGACATCAAAAAGATGAGCTAACTGCTATGACAAATGCAAAAGTAAATCTGTAATGTAGAAGTTTGGCCATAAAGGAACTGAAAGGGTATTTCATGAGAGCTAATGAGAAGAAAGGACTTCTGATTAAATACCACTCAGATTCTTGATCACTCGAGTACCAACTCAAAGTCAACTTAAGGAGTAGCAAGGAACTGTGATGAAGTAACTACAGTGGGACTTTGTTTCCCAAACCCAAAAGAGGCTTAGCAGAAACAACCCTGATAACACATTCAATGTCATCCAAATTGACTCATGCCTTTGAGTCAACAAGGGTATTGTAACCATCTTCTAAACAGAATAAGATTTCTGGACCTATGGGCGGCCAGTCAGCAGAATCTCTATCTGGTCTTTCAAATGCCATGGATCAGCTGGATAATTGCAACCTGAACAAGAACTACATTTCAGCAAACCTAAGCTGCCACCAACAACGACTACACCTCTATTCAACATACCCCTTAGAAATAAAATACGTTCCCACATGAGGAATCTAATGGAAGAATGTTACAGGAAACGGAGACACCAAAGGGGTCCCATTCTCTGGGGAAGTGCAAACAAGAAATAAACTTGCCACACTGAAAGAGACAACAAGGAAATGTGCATTTCTCAAGCTTGTGATTGGGTAAAGTGAAGAAAAAACTCCCCTGAGAATTTGAATTACCAACTGCCACTGCCTCCACACACCCAGTGCAGCACAACAAAACCTCAAGCAGAGAATTTAATTTCACGTGGTCTCAGGCTAGTGGTGTCCCCAGGTGGCTATCACAAATAAACACAAATCCACAACCCCCCTCTGGAGGAATTGGACTTCAATCCAGCCTGCTGGCTCCGCGAACACTATATATATTTCAGGGATGTTGTATACTGTATATATTTCAGTATGTGTGCATTTGGAATGAAAGAAATGGCAGTAGCTGTGTTCTTAAAAAGAACAAGATGATATTATAAATAGATATGGGTCATTCGACAAGTATTTATCAGTATGTGCATACCAGAGGTTTCAAAACAATTGAAGGCATGACCCCAGCTTACAAGCAGCTTTCTAACAATCTGTTTGGGAACACAGATTCCCGTTTCTATCTCATTAACTTCAAGATTGTTTTGCCAGCTTGGTTATACTACTGTCACTAAATGGTTACAGGGGGAAATGCACACACACTCCTCCATCTTGGCTCTGTTTTTTATGGTCTAGCATTAAAGAGTGCTTACATACAGTCAGCTTAATAAAAGTAAACTTATTTTAATTCTTTCAAATTCCCACAAGAACCAAACAAAAAACAAAAAACACACACATAAAAAAAAAACACAAAACAAAACCCGCAAGCTACTTTCTGATTACTTTGATTAGTCTTCATTCAAAATAACAGCATGTGGGATATCCAATCTTGATCATTTGATCAAGCTAAAATTTACACATAAGTACGGATGATTAACTTCTATCTTGGGCAAGAAAATCTGAAGAAATATTATCCTTAAGGATTTTTTAACAATACTATAATGCAAGGGATCATAAAAGCAACTTTTATTCATTAATTCAGCTTTAAAAAGGGAACATCTAATTTGCTGATCAAGACAGATTTCAACTTTTGTATGAAAAGAGGTATGGGGTTAGGGTAATAACAGCTCATTGAAAAAATGATTTGTCAGCATTAGTTCTTGCCCATGATAGAGTTAGTATTTACCTGTGCTGGGAATGTGAAGTGTACACATGCCAACACCCAGCCCCAGGGGACCCTTACACAAAAAGTCTCTGGTGTAACTTCTCGGGAAATGCTCTGTTACCATCACCCAAGAGAACACAGGTTTCTCCTCCAAACACAGAGCCACTGGCTTCATGTGGTTGTACTTTTCTTACAATGCCTTCCTCCCCACTCTTGGTCCTTCAGCTCTGCATGTTCAGAAAGTCATTTAAAATAGGGGAAAAAAATGATTGGTAACTGTTTACAAGCAAATATAAAAGAATCTCGAGGAATAAACTACATACAAATTAGACTTATTATAGGTGTACACTCTCAAATTCCACATGGTCTGGCTCATGTTTACACAGTAGATCATTCCTTCATGGCGTTTTCAGTCTCCTTTCCAAGTCTCTCAACCTTAATTCAAACCAGAGTCTGCCTTCTTGGACATGAAGGACCCAGAAGTTCTAGCCTGGGTCTGTTTCTCAACCTCTGGGTCTTTGTTGCCACCACAGCCCTGACTCCAGGCTTCCTGGGATTCTGCCCTTACAAATTATGTGGCCCCTGATGGAAGCTGGGGTCTGTAGGGCCTTGAGAGCTTCCAGCTGTTTTCCAAACTCTGGTAGGTTCAGCTTATTCCCAGTTGGACAACCCTCCACCAGAATCATTACCCAAAGGTTTCTAATTGCCCACCTTGGCCCCCTCTACCCAACAGACCATTTATCTTCAGGGAGTCACTAGTTTGACCATTTATATCCGGATCCTCTGTGTTCTCTCAGAATCTTATTGGTATCCCTATCTCTCCCTGAAGCCACAGGCTTATGTAAACAACTCAAAGTATTCTGGGGAAGCATGGAGAGAGCTGTCACAAGACAGCATGTATAATTATAGGAAATACATAATCTGGATTGTAACTCCACAGGTAAGTAGAAAAGGCATTTCAAAAATAAGTGAAAATGAAGTTAAGGAGATAAAAGCTGACCTCATGGTGAATAGATAAAACAATGAAAGGTGGAGGGATGGCAAGGCTGTACATTTCTGAACGAAGAAATGAGAAAGAAGATTTGTGTGTGTGTGTGTGTGTGTGTGTGTGTGTGTTTTCAAATATATTTTTATTGATTTCAGAGATGAAGGGGAAGGGAGAGATAGAAACATCAATGATGAGACAGAACCATTGATCAGCTGCCTCCTGCATGCCCCATACTGGGGATCGAGCCGGAAACCTGAGCATGTGCTCTGACTGGGAATTGAACTATGACCTCCTCCTAGTGCATGGGAAGAGGCTCACCGAGATACAGGGCCTGGGCCAGAAAGAAGATTCTTAATAAAAGGTGATTGGCCTGTACTGGCAGCATGTGAAGCCTAATGTAGATAACTATGATGTTCACTGAGTGGGGGCTCCATAGCCAAGGAGATAAAATGGCATGGATAATATTTTTAAATCCATGAGGCTGTGTTTGGGTGTAGGTGTAAAAGAAACACAAATCCAAGCTGGTGTTCTGCTTGGAATAGCTCCACATCACACTCCCCAAATATTACGTTGTACAACCAATTTATTTTTACTTTCTAGCATATGTTAATGAACTGTATTATAGACGTGTCAGTATAAAACAATGGCATTATTCATTTCCCACAGTGCCTAGTACATACATATTTTCTTTATTATAAAAGAGACAATATTTATAGATTAAATTTTTTCTATTTTTCGAGCACATCAATTTGTTGTTCTTGTCTTTTTTACTATTTTTTAACTTAAGCTACATTTATACTTAAAACTATGTGTATTTTAGTGATTTGTATACATATAAACTCCTTGGAACAATGCCTTCCTGGCACACAGTAAATATTCAATAACTGTTAGCTGTAATCATTATTATTTTTGTCATTAATGTTAATAACAATTTACCTTGCTATTATGAATTCTAATTATATCATAGCTATATCTGCCAGGAAATTCCTACAGCTTGCTAGATGGCTTTACATAATGCTTGAGTTTTACAATGCAGGATTCCAAATTCAAACAATTAATAAAAAAAAAAGTAGAATGCCTTTGAATAGATCTCTTTAATACACATCACAGGTACATCTGATTTTGTACTTAGAACATTTTTATGGTCACTAGTGAAAAAGTTGTTTAACACTAATTTTGTTTAAAAGAATATAGACAATATCTCAGGTTGGGGAAAGGGATGTTCAAGAAATCTGGGACAAGGTCCCACAGAATCCATTTTAAAGTATATACAAGAAAAATCTGATTATGTTTAGAGTTCCCCCTCATCTCATTCTTCATGTGTATACTAGAGTAATCTCTCTGAAATGTTGTCATTTCTCAGCTTAAAACTTTAAAGGTCCTCCGTTGCCCAAAGGATAAGGTAAGAACTTTCCTTTTTTGCCTGGTCTTCCTTTGTGGCTCTGCCAGGATGTACCTGCACTGCTCCTCTAGTCCACCCCAAACACAAGGCTGTTCTGCCACCAACACCTCCCATCAATCACTATCTTTCTTTCAAGGACAAGCACAAATGTCCCATCCAGAGCTTTTCTGATCTCCCCTGGACAGAAGTGAGGTTTATTTCTCCAGTTTTCCGTAGACCATTCGCCTCATACCATTCATGGCCTGGATCTTAGGTTGCCAATGGCTATTGATTATTCAATGTTTCCCCTTGTTGTACTGTACTCTCTCGAATAGCAGGAATATGCCTTCGGACCTTTGAATCCTCCCTATGTTGAAATAAGAATATCTGTGCCAAGAACATTATTATGGAAGGAAATTTAACAAGAAACCCACAAAGGAATCATGACATAATTCCTTTAAGTTCCCAAAATGGTCTCTCTTGGACTCATGTCTGGCTTAGTTTAACATTTGGTGGCATTTGAAAGAAGAGGTGCACATTATAACACCCACATCAATGTGTAACACTCTACTCTTTATTCACACTGAGCTGATAAGGTTGAGCTGTGGGGAAATAGAACCAAAGGTGACAAATTATCCTCTACATCCATGAAAGTTAGCCTAACACAGCCCACTAAACTATCAGTTATAAAGCAGAACAATGTCTGGGAGTCACTTTGGACTATCTGAAAGGAAGCAGCCCAATAGGAACCAGAGGCCAACAGAATAATAAATAGTGGGCATAGAGAGTTATTTAATGGAAATAAAGTAAAACAACAACAACAAAAAGACACAACTAATCTTACTATGTACAAAATTCAAGTGCACCTAAGATGCTCTAGGAAGAGGTCATTACTGCCCTTCCAAACCTGCAAAATAGAGAACTAAACTAATTCAAAGAGTAGAGATATTTCCATGAGAGTATTTTAAAATCAGGATTCTTTGATCTGGAAAAATATTAATTTTTAAAGGAGATATATTTAAAGCTTACAAAATGGTTACCAAACTTATTCCTTAAATTATGGAAAAATAGGAATAGAGGAAACATTTGAAGTATGTTTTTGAAACAAACAAAAAGCCAGTAGTATTTCACAAATGTGTGTGAATCACATCACTCTCAAGTCTTAAAAACAGAAATAGGTTCAAAAATGGCCAAAGCATGGAGGAACCAAGATGGCGGCATAGGTAAACACCTGTTTTGCTGCCCACACAACAATTCCAAAACTACAACTTAACAACAAAACAAACATCATCCAGAATCATCAGAAAGCTGGCTGAGTGAAAATTCCACAAATAAAAGTAAAGATAGGACACTGTGACTCAGAAGAGCAGCGGAGCGCAGCCTTGAAGATACTCGCGGAGCCAGAGGTTTGGAGCCGTGTGCGTGCGAGCGGAAAAGGGCGGGTGGCAGCAACCCCGGCTGGTTTTCTCCAACGGGGAGGGCGGAGGCGTCCCACTGCACTGATTCCCCAGTTCCAGGTGAGGTCCGAGGTCCGGGAAGGCATGCTAAAACCCAGGCACGGCAGAGGTCTGAGAGCTTGAGGAGAGTGCGCATAAACTTGGACCAGCAGTTTGCTCATAAACTTGGGGACAGAAGTGTGCGACCATGCAGAGAGGACTGATGACTTCCTCCCTCGTTCAGGAGAACACCGGACTGCTTTGTTTTACAACCCTGCAAGACTTTGGGTGTGCGGACTCATTTGGGGAGAGGCAGAGTTGTCTGGCAACAGGTGGAGACCAGCAGCAGCTTTCTCTCAGAGGTGCGTGAAGCTGTTACCACCCGGCACAGAGACCCACACGCCATATAGGGCAGAGCTAACGCTGCCTGCTCAGCCCAGAGACTTGGCCCATCCAAACTGAACACAGCCTACCCTCACAATCAATTGGCCTGAAGGTCAAGCCCTCCTAGTGCTAACAACAATAAGCTGAGCTTAACTTCAACATACTGTACAACTCATAAAGGGCTGCAGCAAGAGTACCCACCTCAGGTAACTGGGGAGGCTGAGCCACTGTCCCTTGTAGGACATCTACCACACAAAGCTAATGGACCAACTCAGGAAAGCAGCCACAATGCAGATAAATGGAAAGAAATCAGATGTGAAAGAAATGGAGGAAAAAAAGACAACTAGACATAGAGTTCAAAACCACAGTAATAAGGTTTTTCAAGAGGCTCCTAGAAAAGGTCGATGAACTTAATGAGAACTACAAGGAAATGAACAAGACCTACGAGGAAATGAACGAGACCCACGAGGATATGAAAAAGGACCAACCAGAAATTAAGCATACACTGACTGAAATAAAATATATTACACAAAGACCTAAAAGCAGTCCAGAGGACCACAAGAATCAAGTCAAATATTTGAAATACTAAGAAGCAAAATCTACTCAGCCAGAAAAGCAAAAAGCCAAAAGAATCCAAATAATTGAAGATAGTATAAGGAGCCTCTGGGACAACCTCAAGAATACCAACATCTGAATTATAAAAAGGGTGCCAGAAAAAGAGAGAGAGCAAGATAATGAAAACCTACTTGAAGAAATAGTGACCGAAAACTTCCCCCACCTGGTGAAAGAAAGTGACTTAAAAGCCCAAGAAGTGCACAGAACCACAAAATATAGGAATCTAAAGAGGACCTTACCAAGACACATCATAATTAAAATGCCAAGAGCAAAAGACAAAGAGAGAATATTAAAAGCAGAAAGAGAAAAACAGTTAGTTACCTATAAGGGAGCACCCATACGATTATCAGCGGATTTCTCAACAGAAACGATGCAGGCCAGACGGGAGTAGCAAGAAATATTCAAAGTGATGAATAGCAAGAATCTACAACCAAGATTACTCTATCCAGCAAAGCTATCATTCAGAATTGAAGGTCAGATAAAGTGCTTCACAGATAAGAAAAAGCTAAAGGAGTTCATCACCACCAAACCAATATTATATGAATTGCTGAAAGATATTCTTTAAGAAGAAGAAGAAAAAGGTAAAAATATCAATTATGAACAACAAATACATATCTATCAACAAATGAATCTAAAAATCAAGTGAATTAATAATCTGATGAACAGGATAAACTGGTGAATATAACAGAATCATGGACATAGAGAGGGAATGGGCTGACAATTCTTGGGGAGAAAAGGGGTGTGGGAAGTACAGCAAGAGACTGGACAAAAATCATGCAACTATGGGAGAGGACAGTGGGGGGGAGGTGAGGGCGGAGGATGGGATGGGTACCTTGTGGAGGGGAGCTATAGGGGAAAAAAGGGGTAAAAATTTAACTAATAAACAAAAATGGCCAAAGCATAATCACCGATGATTGAATCATTGGTTATTAAAGAGAGATTTGGAGCATTTAGTTGACCTCAGCCAACTGACTAATGCTCTGAAAAGTCCTTCCCTTATTTCCAAATGTAGGGACAAAACCATGTTTAGAAAATTCTTTAGAAAATATAAACTTTCGTATATTCTGATTATAAGTGGAAGCCCACTAGGTATTTCCCTTTATTAGAGAAAGGAAAGAAGGAAAATGTATCTGTATTAAAGACTTTAAGCTACAAGTTTCATGCCAGAGTTAGGGGAAAGCAAACATTTCATCTTATAAGTCATATTTCAAATAACCTGTAATTTTCTGAGGTACTCTTAACAGCCATTCAAATATCTTATTGCAAACCCTTCATAAGTCAAGTTGAGAGTCTTTTCTGTTGTTGTTATATAACAGGTCAACTTTCTGTCAAGCAGCTCAAACCTCTCCAGAAACGTGCTAAACAAATTCACAAATTGTAGACAACAGACTAGAAAACAGAGGCAAAAACAGATGGAGTCACTGGCTCCAGAGACCTAAATTGAGCTCAAATCTTCCTTTTTGTTTTGTCATACAATATAGCTATGCCTTATTTTGGTGTTGCTATTAGTAGTTTTCCGAATTATAAAGCCAAACATCTCTGGGAAACTTACAGGTAAAATAAAATTACTGTAGGAAAACCCCAAATATGTATTAAAACATATGTTTATATTACTTAAGGATAACACTGTAACTCAAGCTCTAAATATTTCCACTTAGCAAAATGAAATACTTGTTACAGTTGTACATCTTCCCTCTTATTGTTGCCATCAAGGCCAAAGTTTCAACCCTTCTTGCCTATTACTATTAAATTGGCCTAATCTAACTTCAACAAAACATGGATGTGGACTTAAAACATGGTCTGTATTTGGTTTCATTTTAACCTATAACATTCCGTTGTCTCTTTGCATTTGTTATTTTAAGTAAATGTCTGAAAAAGGAAACCAGGAAGTGCATTTTGTGTTAATTTCTAGCATAAAGTTAATTTCCAAACAAATAAAATTCACTTTGTAATAAAGTTAAACATAATATCCCTTATTTACATAAGCTTACATAAAAGCCCAAAGAGCTGAGTGCTTAGGCTCAGTTGCTAATAAAATAGAAGTATTACATTCTTTGACAGTGAAAGAAATAATTCTCATTCAGTGATCCCTATTATTGTTATCTTTAGTTTCCATGGGGGGTTATGTGAATAGAATAAAATAAAAATTTTTAAAACTCCGCATGCACTTAGATAGAATTACAAATGAATGCTCTCTATTCCTGTTTATGCTAAGAGTTCCAAGAATGACTATCATGTGAGTATAATGGCTGTCTTTTAGCAGTGCTGACATAAAAGGGCCGTTCAACTGTGTTGTTTAATTGTATATATTCCAATGCTAGGCAACTCTCCAAATCTTATTGTAAACATTGTATAAGGCTTGTAAGTTCAGCAAAATAATGGAGTGCAGGCTTTTTATAGTTAACGCCAACTGACAGTTGACTTCTCTTTCGGATTTTCTATGTTGTTTGTCATGAGTAGTGCAGACTTGCTTTGTCACATAAAACAAGTTGACATTTGGTAACTCAGTCTAATGCTATGTTCTAAGGGTGTCATTTTCCCCCCCATGAACACTGACTTGGTGCAGTGTTTTGTTTCCAGGTCTACAGATAAAGGTAATCTGGTGTATTAAGGTTAGAAATACATAATATATAATCAATAGCACTACTGAACAAGTAGTAACAATATTGATTATAATGTGAGAACAACAGAGAGATTTTGTTAATCTGATGGGAATCATTATGTAAAAGTATTTCTAGGAAAAATGTATGTGTTTGTACACTTGAAGTAAGTAGACATGGTCTACTTCAGTGCAGGAGGAGGAAAGGCAGAGAAACACCGAATAAAAGGTAGTACATTTGGACCGTGAGTTCTATAAGTATGAGGCTCATTTACTGTTCAGTGGACATTGTTTATACATTCCAGACTTCTATCTTATAATTGCTCCAGGATTTGTAAAAAAGAAATCTCAGCAGGATGGCAAAATTTATTCAAAGCAATCGCTGCACATAATTGGTATAAAATACCAGAACAGTCTGCTTTGAAAATGCTTTTCTCAGCAATACAGACTCCCACCCCTTCAACTCTCTTTCTATATTCAAATAAAGTCTGGCTTCTCTCTTCCATTACTTGAATCTTTCCTTCCACTACCCAGATAAGATTATGTTTTAAAAGATCCTATGAATTTTCAACACAAATTATGTGAGAAACTTTTTTGATGCCCATTTGGTTTCATTGTTGTTTACCTGGTTACTATGGCAACAGGTAAGCAGGAAGAACTCTTGTGGAAGAAAGCTGGTTTTATCTTATTATTTTCAGAAAACTATGAGTTAATTATATGTTTTAGCACACATAAAAGTAAGTTAAAATTCCAGTGTTGTGTTAGTATCTCAAGAACTCAATTAAATGAACAAAAGGAAGAAAGCTTAAGTCTGGATAAAATATACAAACTTGAAAAATACATTCAAGGAAAATGTGTCACAAAGTGTGGCATATCCCATACTCTATAACCACAACCTTCCTTCAGCAGGCCATATCATTGTTCTATAGCTTTGGTTGGGCTTTGACAAAATTCCTTCAAAAGTGAAATGCAAAAAAGAAAA
The DNA here is from genome assembly GCA_027563665.1 of Antrozous pallidus. Lineage (NCBI taxonomy): Eukaryota > Metazoa > Chordata > Mammalia > Chiroptera > Vespertilionidae > Antrozous > Antrozous pallidus. Next base: position 58,188,590 of record CM050508.1, on the reverse strand, counting down.
ATAACTGCATCTTTCTATCTAAAGTGCCATTTTTCATTTTAAAAGTTATTTAAACAAGTCCTGTTTGTGTATTGATGAACAAGCTTACACCATTTTAAAATGCCATTTATAGGATTTTAGCAGCTATTGCTTTACTGATATGAATAAGAATTTATAGATGATTTTGTTGTTCTTTGAAGAGAAAAAAATAATTCCACAAAACTGAAAACATCACCTCTCAATATAAAGAATTAATAAATGTTCATGAGTGATTCAACAATATGAATGGACTAATGCCACAAAATTGTACACTTAAAATATTCAAATAGTACATTCTAAATTTTATATATGTTACCACAATATACAAAACAAAACACATTCTTGAGGTTGTACATGAGCCATTTTAAAAATTTGTCAACATGAACTTAGAACTTGTTCCTTTTAAAAGGCACAGTCTCGCCCTAACTGGTTTGGCTCAGTGCACAGAGCATCGGCCTGCAGACTGTGGGGTCCCCGGTTCAATTCCGGTCAAAGGCATGTATGTGCCTTGGTTGTGGGCACATCCCCAGTAGGGGGTGTACAGGAGGGGGCTGATCAATGTTTCTCTCTCATCAATGTTTCTGACTTTCTGTCCCTTCCTCTCTGTAAAATAATCAATAAAATATATTTTAAAAAATAAATAAATAAAAAGTACAGTCTCATATGTAACTTTTATGTCCTATTACATACAGATAAAATAAAGTACAATGTGAAAAGGATAGGCAAAAAGTAGACTTGAGTAGAATAAGAATAATCAGAAAACAAATATGAACTTACTGCCCCAAAAAGTATTTTCAGTTGCATTACAAGTAATATATATTATTTGAGATATGATCATCTGTCTGTCCTTATGGAATAATTATGAATTCCAAGTGAGTGTTTGTTTTTTCTGATTCTGAACTTAACACAGATTTCTGAAGACAGCTAATAGGAAGAAAGAGCATTATGAAAAGGGCCAAGAGAATCTCAGGTTTTTTCATAAAAGTGAATAAATGTAATACATACATATACAATAAAGCTAAGAAAATAAAAAATATAAAACAAAGCCACTAAATATCAAAATCTTGAAGAGAAAATATATATGCCTTTAACATAGCGCCAGATACATATTTTTGTCTAGCTGTGTACATTAGATTTCCTATCTTTATTCTTTTAATATCTTCTTTGTAATCAACTAATTATGCATAAAACAACTAGTATTGTAATTAAGGATCAAATATCCAGAATAACTACATCAAGAAATAAATGTATTGTTTTTTTTTATTGAAGTAGGGATAGAGCTGGCAACCTAAGCATGTGTCCTGATTGGGAACCAAACTGGCAACCTTTAATGATGAGAAACTACAATGCTCTACTTTTAAATATAACTAAGTCTAAATGAATACAACCTACATTTGTAAAGCATATATAACTATCTACTAATATATACGTGTATAATAGCCTAAACAACCATTATGGCAGAATGACCAGAATGATGGTTGCTATGATCCACACTGACCACCAGGGGGCAGATGCTCAACACAGGAGCTGTTCCCTGGTAGTCAGTGCACTCCCACAGGAAGAACAACCACTCAGCCAGAAGCCGGGCTCATGGCTGGTGAGCACAGCGACCCTGGCGGGAACCTCTCCTGCCTCTGCAACAGGGCTAAGGAGCAAAGAGCCGAGTAGTAAGGAGCCTGCTGCTAAGGAGCAGCAAGCAGAGCAGTAAGGGACGAGCAGGCAGACATCCCCCAAAGGGTCCTGGACTGTAAGAGGCACAGGCTGGGCTAAGGAGCAACCCCTGCCCCCACCAGTGCACCGATTTCATGCACCAGGCCTCTAGTATAACATAAAAAAAGGGTTCCTGTATCCTTTGTTTTGCTTTCATTAGCCTAGCCTTACCACCTGGTTCATCTGAGTTGCTTTGGATTTCTCTTTACATTCGGGTCACCAGTATTTGCCACATACCTATATATGTAGGTTAGCAATCTGAAAATACAAGATCCAAATTCTTACTCCACAAAAGATTTCATACAAAATTAAATCAGGGAGCATATATTTACTTAACAATTAACCATAGTTGCATTGCCCAATATGAAAGCCACTGGCCACATGTAGATAAAATTTTTAAATTCAATTCCTTAGTTGCAATAGCCAAATTTCAAATGCTTAACAGCCCCCATGGGGCCAGTGGCCACCACATCAGACTGTAGATGTAGAGTATTTCCATCACCACAGAAAGTTCTGCAAGACAGAGTTGCACTAAAGGATTGCTTTATAGAGCACGCTTCCGAAATTTACTTGAAATGAGGTGCTGCTTTGGATTACTTTATCCCACCACAAAGTATTTAATGTCAACATTTGATTAGTTGTTTTCAGTATCTATGTATTATGTAAAGGGGGATACAACTCCAGTACCAGCTCATTTTCTTACAAAGTTATCTAATATCTATAGCAACAGGCATGGCAAAAGACTTAGTAGGTCCTCACTAAATACTATTCAGTTCATTCAAGTAATAATGCAGAATTTTAAGAAGGCAGTGAATAGCACTGCTATTTAAACGAAGCAAAACTATCCATTAAGATAAGTAGTAAGCAGCTCTTAATGTTTTCAACCAATATTTACTGAGCCCATACGTCTATCTGCCTGGCCTGCCCTCTCCATCTTATTCTGTGCCCTGAGAAGCTGACCCATAATGCCTTGCATCAAAGGGATCCTCCTCCCTCTAGCTTCCTATGGGTTCCAATTGGAGGCACTGGCAGAAGATTCCAAGGATGGAGGAAAGTCAGGAATGTCTGCTCAATGGGTTGACCTTGGTTCTCAGCTAAAAGTCAAGCTCCTCTCAGGCAGTCCTCTTTATAAAGCAGGTTACACTCCTCTAAGGTTCTTGTCTCTGTCCCCACCCTTAGCCCTAGACCCTACTTCAGTGAAGGTGCCTGTCTTTCACTGGCCTCAGAATATGTCATTATCCCTTCTTGGTTTCCTAAGTCCTGCCAACACATTTGTAAATATTCTTATTTATTAAACATTCCCTAAATACCAAGTTTAAGTATGCCATGTTTCCTGTCCGAACCCAGACAAATATAATCATGTATACTTTCAGACACAGGTCTAGGCCCTTAGAGAATCCAGTGAATCCAAAGAAACACAGTTCCTAGAAATGTAGCCTTTGAAAAAAAGTTAATTGCTTTTCAATAATAATGCCCCATCCAAATGATATTCAAAAAGTTACACTAATAGAATAGAAATGTTCATTTTAATGGGCCTCCATTTCTGCACAATTCTATTTACTGTATTTAACTTAAGACAGTTATCAAATATTTTGGTTTTGTACATCATAAAATGCTTATGTGAAAATGAAAAACTAGCCTAACAGCACTAATAACCTGTCAGACATGAACTCAGAGTCTTAATTATAAAGCCAATTATAAGAAAATTATTTAGGTAATTTAGCCCATTTTTATCCTAATCATGTGTATATTGTTCAAAAATATGTTTTTATTCATTTCAGACAGAGGAAGGGGGAGGGAAAGAGAGACAGAAACATCAATGATGAGAGAGAATCACGGACAGGCTGCCTCCTGTACCCCTACTTGGGATCGAGCTCACAACCCAGGCATGTTCCCAGACCAGGAATGGAACTGTGACTTCCTGGTTCATGGCTTGACACTCAACCACTGAGCCACACCAGTTGGCCTCATGTGTATATTTTAAGCAGAAGCATTCATTTCTAAAAAAAAAAAAAAAAAAATCTGGCTTCATATTTCTCTTTATCATGTTAGAATACAAAAGGTATGAATTCAGTTTAATAAATGTATTAAGTACCTACTATATGAAAGCATTATAATAGGCACAAAAGTGAACAATATACATTTCTTGAGAATCTTATATTCTTACTAGGGGCCCGGTGAATGAAATTCGTGCACCCAACCTGTCCCCTCTTACACACTGGGAGCCCTCAGGGGATGTCCAACTGATGGCTCACCCCCAGCCTGCCCAAGGCCTAAAGCCTCACCAGAGGCTGGTAGCATAGCCAATCAGGAGCGAAGGTATGGTCAAACTTGCATGTTTCTCTTTTATTATATAGGATAAAGGAGACCACAGGAATACAAATTACTGTTAACAAAATACTAATTAAACTGTTACTAAATATACAAACAACTTCCTGGGTGCTTTTTGCCCCCTGATATTTTTTTTTCAGTCTTTTTTCCCAACAGGTAATTTATATTAGATAATAATGTAAATTTATTATACAGTTTAGTCTAAATGAAATGTCACTTTGTGAAAGTTTAAGTATAATAAGAAAAGGAAAAATCAAATTAGTAAACTCTGGTGTCTCCATTTTTTAAACATCCTAAAAACAGAATTTTATAAGCTGCCTAAGAGTGAGCCTATATCCAACACAGAATTTGATATAGCTCCCTCAATTTGCCTGTATATGCTTTTTTTAAAATATATATTTCTTTATTGATTTCAGAGAGGAAGGGAGAAGGAGAGAGAAAGACAGAAACATCAATGATAAGAGAGAACCACTGATTAGCTGACTCCTGCATACCCTCTTCCGGCGATCGAGCCCGCAACCCAGGCATGTGCCCTTGGCCGGAATCAAACCCGGGACCTTTTCAGTACGCAGACTGATACTCTATCCATTGAGCCAAGCCGGCTAGGGCTGCCTGTGTATTCTTAAAAATGTGCGTAAACTGTGCTCAACAGCTTCATAATATGTTGAGGAAGTTAGATTGAGGGTTCTGAAACCAGAAACTTATAGTTTAGGAATTCAGCTTGAATCAGAAATTCCATTTCTTGGGATAATAATGCATGTGCTTATTTAAACCCTAGCTTCCTTTTTGATTTTATGTCACCCTGAATAAATACCCTTTTAACTTAGATCAGTGGTCAGCAAACCGCAGCTTGCGAGCCACATGCAGCTCTTTGGCCCCTTGAGTGTGGCTCTTCTACAAAATACCATGTGCGAGCGCGCACGTACAGTGAGATTGAAACTTCATGGCCCATGCGCAGAAGTCAGTTTCAGCCTGGGAGAGTCTATTTTGAATAAGTGACATTAGAAGTTTAAATTTAAAAAATTAGGCTCTCAAAAGAAATTTCAATTGTTGTACTATTGATATTTGGCTCTGTTGACTAATGAGTTTGTCGACCACTGACTTTGACTAATAATGCACATGACTTCTAAGATGTCAAGCATGCCCATCTTTCACTGTTGAATCTTAAATAACACAGAAAATCCTAATACAGAAATCCTAATTGCTGCTGTGTTTTAGGAGAGTAATCTACTCACAAACATTAACAGCTAAATATTTTGGATCATCATTTGTTTAAGATGATTCCCTGGATCCCACCTGAGAGAACTTTCTAGCCCAAGTAATCAAATGCTCTGTAAAAAGGCACCCTAGAATGCCTAAAAAGGCATGCCTCTCTCCCATCTTTAAACATAGCATCACACTGGAAACGTTGCCTATAGCATGTGTCAACAAATAATGGCAACAAAGAAGTCAGTTTCCTTACAGATCACATAGGGGCCCTAACATGATTTTCAGTCACCCACAGCCCTTTCTGTCACTTCCTTCCATACAGCCCACAACTTCCAAAGTTCACGATTACACACCCTTACAGGAGGAAAAACTAAAGGTCTGAACCAATCAATGCAGAGGATTCTTGAGACAGTGAAGGAAACACACACACACACACACACACACACACACACACACACACACACACACAGTCAGCTACCATTGTACCTTTATTCAATCGTTCCTAAGAAATTGGGTGTAAATCAAATATAACAAAATAAACTAATCCTTTCCAACTGACTTAAATCATTTCACAAACTATTTTCCTTAATACCTAATTAACCTTTAATAAGCCATGGTTCCCGATGATTTAACTTTAAATTATACTTTCTGTCAAAGGCTTAGAGACCTGTAATAATAATCTTTGGAACATGTAAATGAATTAAGGAGGCATTTTCACTGGCGAATCTCTTCGTAAACTGTGAGAAATTATCCTGTTTCATTTGCTTGATTTATCCCGGTTTCTCCTGAATTCGATCTCCATAGCCAGGCATGCTATTTTCAGTGTACTTAGTGTATGATCCCTAACTGCCTGAGAGAAAAGCTATGTGCAAGTGACACGTGGCTTGTTGATACCACCTACTGTGCATTTTGTTTTTCCAAGGCTCTCCAAAAACCTGACCAAAAACGATGGTCCTGATGCATAATAATTGTATGGTGAGATGATCAGTAACTGAAGGTTTCAACTGTGTTTGAATGTCTCATGAAAACAAAAAGAGATACTAGAGACTTGCATGGAGTGCTTGGCCTTAGAAGAAGATGGTTCCCATCTGAATGGTGAGAAGGTGGCTTCAAGAAACAAGAAGGTATTTCATCAGAGAGTCTCTAACAAGTTACAGCAGGTGGTAATGGCAGGATAAAGAAAGTTAGCAAGAATGAAGTAGTCTGGAGTCTATCCAGCCAGTGTGGGAAAGCTCCAGGAATGCTAAAAAACGTGAGAGAGTTTTGGCCCCAGACCCAGGGCTATAAAAACAAAGACCCTTAGGACTGTGGTAAAAGAAGGATCCAGAAGAAGAACAAGACCATGGATAGACTGCAAGCCATGGAGGATAAGCAGGGCCCAACTATAATCTGAAAAGTTGGAAACATTAGAACAAAGCAGACTCAGCTCTAAACACTGTTCTGGCAAACGAGAAGTGCCTACTAGTGGAAGGAAATGCAGATGTCTGGCCAGCCCTACCTGCTGGGGTGAGCTCACACAGAGTGACCACTACCGATTCCTGACTGGACACCAGCTGGTGACACTGGCCCAATTTCCACCCAGTTCAATCTCTGAGATAAATTTCCTGGAATGACTGCTAAAGCTGTGTGTGGCCTCCCTTCTTCCTTCCTCTTCAGGTCACTGCACTGACTAGCTGTGTGAGGTCAGGCTTCTACCCTTATGATTTCTGGCCCTCTGCCACTCCTCCCAACTCTCAGCCTCTCTAGAGCTCGACTCTGGTTTCTTCACTTTGGGTAGCTTTCCTCATCTGTAAAATAAGTAGCTTGAACCAGATTATCTTAAAAGTTCCTTCCAGTTCTAACATTCTGTGATTCTTGGATGTTATAAATTCCCAGAATCCTAAAATTTAGGGTTGAAAGGAACTTCAGAAGTCGTCTATTCAACCTCCTGCTCAACCTAAGCTAACCCAGCCAGAACTAATAAGCTTTGAAAGTTCTATGTAGTTGTGTTTGGCTGGCTGAATACAGCAATAATCAAAGCTTTAAAACCTTAAAGCATGAAATATATATATATATATATATATATATATATATATATATATGATTTTTAAAACATCTAAGAAAAAGTTTGAAGGAGCTGAAGCCCATAGAGCAGCATGTTCTATTGCTTAGAAGTCTGTATCTACGCAGCATTCCCAGGCTTTTCTTTTTCACAATATCCAGGGCATATTGAAAAATCACAAGGGATGCCAGAAAATTCTCCAAATAGAACTAATTTTCAATTTATTATTACGTTTGTAAGTATATAAGACAGGGTGATGAGATGTCACAATATCAAATAAAGCCTCAAAGGAGAATAAAGAGTATAAAGGAGAACCAGTCATATTTCAAGACTTATTCAAGTAAAACCAGAAAGAATGCCATCTGTTCTAAAAGGGTTAATTTTAGTTAGTAAGCTACTTTTCAAATTTTTTTTAAATCTCTGATTATAGTCTCTTTCCCTCCTCTAAAGAATTATTTTCTTAACAGAGTCTATGCCAATTATCACACTTGAAGCAATAACTGGATTTAAGAAATGAGCACTTAAAACAATAATAATTATCCATGTGTTTTATTATTAATTACTTAAGAGTGGTAAATTCATAAATAAATAAGAGATATATATATTTAGTTTGGATAATATTGATTCTCCCAAAATTGATATATGAATTTAATTCCCTACCAATAATAATCCTATCGGTTTTTAAATGGAAATTAATAAACTGATTTCAAGATTTACAAAGAGATGCAAAGGACCTAGAATAGAGACAATTACTTGGAAGAATATACACTTAATTTACAGCTATAAAAAATTCAAACCATGTAGTGTTGACACAAAGATACATAAGGAACAAAACAAAGAGTCAAGAAAAAGAAAGACCTAAATGTTGTAGCCTGATTTATAACAAAAATGACACTGAAATTCAAAGAAGAAAATGAAAATGTCTTTTCAATAAATGGTGCTGGGTCAATTAGATATTCATATTGGGAAAAGGGAGGGCAAATCATGGCGCTATCTACACCAAACACAAAAATTAATTAGAAATGAATTGCAGACCTAACTGTAAAAGATAAAGCAAATATAAGGATATCTTCATGACCTTAAAGTAAACAAAGCTTTCTTAAAACAGCTACAAAAGAAATGGTCATAAAAGATGGGTATACTGTACTTCATTAAAATGAAGAACTTCATTAAAAGACACTAATCAGACAGTGAAGAGAAAAATTGAAAATTGGAAGAAGATATTATGAAACATGCATCTGATGAAGAATTTGTATCCAGACTATATTTGAAAACCTATAAACCAACTTTAAAAAGCTTATATAATAAAAGAATAATATGCAAATTGACTGTCACTCCAACACAAAAGATGGTTGCCCCCATGAGGAGACAAGATGGCCACCACAAGATGGCCAGCAGGGGAGGGCAGGTGGGAAGGACCAGGCCCGCAAGGGAGGGCAGTTAGGGGGCACCAGGCCTGCAGGGGAGTGGTTAGGGGGTGATCAGACTAGCAGCCAGAAGCGGTTAGGGGCAATCAGGAAGGCAGGCAGGGGAGCAGTTGGGAGCCAGCAGTCCTTGATTGAGAGAGATATCCAACTGCCCGTTTAGGGCCTAAAGGAGAACCAGTATAAAGGGGTCCCAGATTGAAGAGGGTGCAGGCTGGGATGAGGGTCACACACCCTGTGCACAAATTTTGTGAACCGGGCCTCTAGTCCAATATAAAAAGTGAGCAAAAGGTTAAGCTGTAAGTTATGTGAATTATAGTCAATAAAGCTGTTATTTTTTAAAAGTGAGCAAGAAACTCGAAAGGCACTTCACAACAGAGAATAGCCATTTGCTCAATAAATTTATGAAAAAGTGCTCAACATCATTAATCATTAGGAGAATACATTATGAGCTACTATACACCAGAAAGCCTACACTTAAAAGGACTGACAATACCAAGTGTGAGTGACTTTAGAGTAATTAGACTCCTCATGCTCTGCCTGCTAATATCTACCAAAGCTGAACATACACATATCATCCCAGCTCCAATAACCTACCTACCAGTTCCTCTATTATAAGTGCACATGTTGACCAAATAATATGAACACAAATAATTTTAGCAATTTTACACATTATAGTAAAAAAAATTTAAATCCAAATATCCATTAATAGAGAAATAAATTGTGGTCTATTCTGTGACAGAATACTACATAGCATTTAAAGAAAGCACCAACATCTGCTGCACATAACAACATGGATGAATCAAACCAATAATGATGCACTACAGAGGCCAGACACAAAAAAAGAGGTATATTATAGGACTTGCTTTTCATGAAGTACAAGAATAGGTGAAGTCAATCTACAAAGCTTAAAATAAGACTGATGGTTATTTTCAGGGAGTACAAACTGAGATGGGGAATGAGGGTGTTTTCTGGTTGCTGGAAACATTATAGAAAGACCTGGATGGCCATTATATGAGTATACCCACTTATTTAAAATGTGTGCACTGTACGGTGTGTTCCGCCTCAATAAACATTTTAAACAAAGAATCAAGCCAATAAAAATATTCCATTGTGCTCCATGATGGCACAAATCATGTCTTATTTACATATTCGCACTTCCCAGGGCCTAATACAATGCCTGCAGAGTTTGTTAAATTTAATTAAATTGGCCAGGTAGTTCCAACTACATGACCTTAACTAGATGATTTTAGTATAATGTTTGAGTTATCAATAGTAGAACTATAGCTGTGAGTTTGTTTCCTGCAGACTCTTTTTAAACTCCCAACCTATTCGTATTTTAAATATCTGGCTTTCCCCCACCCTCATCCCCTGCTAAAAAAAAGAGGGGGGGGGGGGGGTAAGAATCATTTGCATATTAAAAAGCAATCATATTTGCAGGGTTTAAACAAGATTTAAATAAAAAAGGCAAAGGAAAAAGAAACAAAGAAAGGTACTGCAGTGGCGCCCTAGAAAGCAGATGTTCATTAGGGCCCAGACACAGATTACTATCACAATGTACTTATCTGAACAAGCTCTCCTCAGACCACACAGTCAAATCAAATTTTGAAGGCTCAAAGGATGTGCACTGAAGAACATCCTGTCCTGCTGAAACATGAATCTGAATTGTGTGGTAGAGACAGAGGGGTAGAAAAGAACACTGGATAATAACCCACTATCATTTTAAATCCTGCTTTCATATTAAGTTATAATCTATTCTTTAAAAAACAACCAACATTTAATATTTCTGCTATTAAAATTTAAATATAAGGAACATTACCAAGAAACATTTTTTTAGTTTTTTACAAATTAAAAAACACAATATTTTTGTGATTATTTTTATATAAAAATAGTTTTGTGAAATATTCAAGAAACAGAAAAAGTGATTATGAATACTGATGAAGTACGGGTGAAGAAAAAATGGGAATGTCTTACCATTTCACTATGCCCTATTTACATTCCAATTTCATTAGATACATACATTTATCATCAAAATACTTTCTATTGTTCTCATTTATTCAAAGTCTTACATCATGTCTGTGCTTCTTTAACACACTTGTACATTAACCAGTAACATTTTTATTTTAAATTTCCACATATAATTGGATAAGGAATCAGGAAGAAAATCGAATTCAAAGAGGCAATTGTTGTTAGGAAATTCTTAGTCATAAACTGTAGCATTAAGAGGTAGTAAAGAGTTCTTTAGCAAAGTAAGTCAGACACACTTGGTCCCTAATCCAGGTTAATGCAGAATGAGCAGCTTATATGTGACAATTGCCCTGGCAGATCCATTATGGGCACCTACACCTGTGGATGTAAGCCCAAAGTGGCACTATTGTTAGTGTGCAGGAAGAGTAATTGAGAGTATGAGTGGGGAAGAAGGGAGACGAAGGAAGGAGTGAGGGGAGAGAGGAAACACTTTGGAGGCTCTTATATATGAAACACAGGAAATGAATTCCAAGTTCTAAATAACTGACAAGAGAACTTTTTGGAATCACAACTGTTGAAAACACAACACACTTGTAAAATAAGGTATGCCCAATCATTAAACAAATCATATAGAGCCCCAGAAAAATACCATCTGTCCAGCTTTAGGATTTCTGCTCTAACCCTTTCTCTGGTAGACAAATCTTTGTGCTGTTGTTTAGTGAAAGTATGCAAGTGATCAAGTGAAATGAAAGCTACAGAGAGACTGAGATTAGGAACCTTTTTCTTAAGACTTCCATTTTTAAAACAATGAAATTAATCAAAGCTGTGCTTTTTTGGGGGGGGGGTAAATGGGTGACACAGAGGTTCTGAAAATAAAAACTGATAATTTTTTCTTTTTATAAATGTTTGCATTAGCCAAAACCCTGTTGGTGATAAATCCAAATTGCTGTTGAGAAGACAAAGGTATTACAAATTTCTAGGAAGATTTACTTTTTCTTATAACTAATATTTTATCTGAGAATTTATTTTATAAGCTATGAAAATATTTCCTTGTTATTCTACAGGTAAAAAAAGGTTTAGAGGTTCTCCAGTAGTAGAAACAGACTTCCAATTGCAACTCTCAAAATCACCATGTTTAAAAAGTGTTAAACATGTTTTTTTCAGTGGATAGAGCATCAGCCTGCAGACTAAAGGGTCCAGGGATCGAATTCCGATCAAGGGCCCCCTACCTTGGTTGTAGGTTCCTCCCAGGCTTGGGTCCTGGTCAGAGTGTGTGAGGGAGGCAACCAATCAATGTCTTTCCCTCTCTCTTCCACTTTCTCTAAAAGATCAATGAAAAATATCCTCAAATGAAGATTAATCAAAATATAAAAGTAAAAACATAAAAAAGTGTTAAACAGGGAAAATAGTATAGTGTCATTTAAAGAGTTAAAGAATGTAAATTTAATCTAAAATTCATTTTGGCAACTTCGGTTTACCATAAGACTCTCAAGTTAATGGCACAATATTCCATGATATATTCAATTCTCCCATTCTAATGGTTACATTTTTAATTTATAAAATAAAACTGGTATCATGTAAAATGGGCCCACACCCCTGCAGAGCTGGAATATGATGCATTTTTCCTTCAAGATCAGTAAAAAGTATTTTTGGCACCTCCAAAATGATCTAATTTTGTTACACAAAACTTTTCCCTGAACCCACTCTACCTGGGACCTGGCAGCCCAAGAGCATGTGTTCAATGAGCAGCCAGAGGGACGTGTTCCCTGTCCCACACTGAGGCCACACAGAGGACAGTGTGACTCCCGAAGGACTGCGTCCCACTTGCAGAGGGGAATAGCAGCTCAGTTTAAAAGAATTAAAGCTAGACAATGACCAAATAGAGAGAATGAATATCTACCCTGTTTCCCCGAACGTAAGACATCCCCCGAAAATAAGACCTACTCGCTGTAATATAAGGCATCCCCCCAAAAATAAGATGCAGTGCATCTTTGGGAGCAAAAATTAATATAAGACACTGTCTTATTTTCGGGGAAACAGGGTGCTAGTATGTCCACGAAAGATGAGGAATAATAAAAAATCTGTTGCTTTCTAATGAAACCCCAGCTCACATTAGACACATTATCAATGTGTAGATTGCAGGCACACAGTGATCTAATCAGCAATATAAGAAAACTACAAACTTATTTCTTCCCCTTTGCCATGAACAACGCTAAAAAATTAAGAGGAAAAAAAACCCCATCATTTTAAAATGGTTTTAAAAAAAACAAAAGTAACATTTCTGGATAACCATTATGTCCTCATTTGAAATTATATTCTCAGACTGTCACCACCCTAATAAGGTGGCCTATGCACATTTATAGCCATAAAACTAGAAAAACAGCCCTGGCTGATTTGGCTCAGTGGATAGAGCATCGGCCTACGAACTGAAGGGTCCCCTATTAGATTCCAGTCAGGGGCACATGCCAGGGTTGCAGGCTCCATCCCCAGTGGGGGGCGGGGGGTGGCAGGGGGCGTGCAGGAGGCAGCCAATCAATGATTCTCTCCCATTATTGTTGTTTCTATCTCTCCCACTCCCTTCCTCTCTGAAATCAATAAAAATATATTAAATTTTAAAAATGGAAAAATAATAATGTCAAATAAGGTAATTAAATTATGAAAATCTGAGGGGAAGAAGTTAACATAAAGATCTAAAAATGTTATTCTTTAAAATTCTAAGTACTCATAAAGAGGATTATGAAGCAAAATAAATACAAAATAATGCTGATTATCAATTCAAATTTTTTAAATTTATTAATCTAGAGCACAACCTTTTTCTAAAAGTCATGGGTTTATTGTAGCTTTAATTAGCACTTTAGTTTTTTTCTCACAAAATGCATGCCACTGTTTTTAATTCCACATATAAATCTCAGTGTCTTCTCTGTCACTAAGCCCCTTGGGTGAACTATTTTGTAAAAATTCTTTGGTTATTTCTGACTGGGCCTATTCTTCTTCCCTGGCAGATGGTGAGATGCTGGAGAGCAGGGGCCAGATACTATACTCCCTCACCTTTCACAATGGCAAGGGCAGAGAATTGTGCTCTGGGGTCACTCAGGAAATGTGATCGATTGCTATTTTAGCTCTTCATGAACCTCAGCCATTTTCCAACAAGCTACCAGCTTACAACTTAACCTAATTCCAGAATACAAATGTTACAGCTAATGTAGGAAATCATCCACCGGACATCGAGTTCTGTGCTTACAGTACCAGATATAAGAGGTAGTAGAGTTTTAGCCTCCAAACTCTCCTTTAGAATCTAGGTTTCATATTCATCATCCAGAAGACTATTCTCCGTACTCTAAAATGACAAATGCATTCATTTAAGAATTAGCCAAAAGACAATGTATGGAGAAGGACAATATCCAGTTTTACACATTTTCTCCCCTAGGAGGTCTAGGATGTTTATCTTCACCCTCTCCTTTTTGTCTCTTTGTCTCATCATCTGTGACACACTTAAGTTTCTGGTGCTTGTCTTAAAAATTAAAATATTCATGTAATTATGTTAAGGAGTCTAGATGCAGCAAGGAAAAATAAGGAATTTGGTTATGGGAGACATGTTCAGTTTGTTCTTGGCTTAGTTGTCATCTGCTTCACACTTTTCCCCTCACGTTGAACTGAATAAGAAATGTTTAGTTTTGCTATCGAATTTGTGTATGCATTCAAATTTGTGTGTGTTCACACATGGCTTCTAAGACATTTTGCTGTGTGTCATCTGACCAAACTAGTGGTAAACATCTGTTATCATCCAAATGGTGCATCTTAGGAGGCATAGCCGAGTGCCACCAGGTTTTATTATTATTCACTAAAATGAACAGCAGAAGCCAGAACATTTAAATTCATTCCACATGAAATCCCCAAGCCCAAAGTTCAATCTTGAATACTATGTAGATTGATTTTTTTTAAATGTTTTTCTTTTTTTTTGTTAATTCTCACCTGAGGATATTCCTCCCACTGATTTTGAGAGAGAATGGAATGGGCGGGATCAAGAGGGAGGAACATAGATGTGTGAGAGAAAATGTGTGAGAGACATATCAATTGATTCTCTCTCACAAGGGCCCTACCAGGGCGGGGATAGAACCTGCAACCCAGGTACATGCCCTTGACCTTGTGGTCTGCGGGAGGACACTCTAACCACTGACAGATACCGGCCTGGGCTATATGGTTTGATTTTATGCCAAATATTATAACACTGCATTTAAATCCATGGCATATCCACTATATTTTCTTTAAAATAGGCTATGTTACACTGAATACAAGAGCACCTTGACATGTTCCCACTAGTCCT
This sequence comes from Antrozous pallidus, assembly GCA_027563665.1. Classification (NCBI taxonomy): domain Eukaryota; kingdom Metazoa; phylum Chordata; class Mammalia; order Chiroptera; family Vespertilionidae; genus Antrozous; species Antrozous pallidus. Next base: position 58,173,565 of record CM050508.1, on the reverse strand, counting down.
ATATTAAAAAACTAGAAGACTGAATGTCATGTTTAGGGTTATGCAACTCAGTACCTGAGAGATAATTATAATTATATCTGAACACCACAAAGACAGTTTATGTTTTTGTTATTATCCATTAAATGAACGTTTGTTTTGTTTTGACCAAGTCTGATATATCCTGGAAAAGGAGGGATTTTCTTGAAAATTAAGCAGGAAAAAGTTTGGATTGTGTTGGTTGGGGCAGGTGAGAGAAGGCAAAGACAGGCTGTCACCAATTCATCATATATAGCATTTCCCACCCTCAATATAACACTATTTTCCTCTGACATCTTACTTTTTAATAAAGATAGAATAAAATGGCACTTTTGATTCCATAAATGAAGCATTGACCAATTGATTTGTGATTCTTACTCGATTCATAAAACACCTGAAAGTTTTATTATAGGAACAAAATGAAACACAAATTTAACTATATTGAGATTTCATTTAAAAATTAGGATGGATTTATTATACTTGTAGATTTTGGAATATGATTATTTTGCTAGTCTATAAAAATTTTTCAGGTACTTACTTTGAATAATAATAGTTACTAACAAGCATTTATTTAGCACCTACTGTTCTGTGAATGAAACAATCAACTAGGGAGATGTTAATACCCTTTGAAGAGAGACTAACAAAGGAACTGCAAGACCATGTTTGGGAAAAATAAACTTTGTGAACTGAGCATCCAATATCAGACTAGACAAAAAATTGTTCATCTTTAAAAAGAATGAACGATATTTAAGTGACCTTGTCATTTTTATAAAGCCCTTAACCTTTTACTCTAGATCTACCTCACAAAATTTTTAGTCATTAAGCAGATATAGAGAAGGGAAAATTTTTTTCTTTCCTGGCAACTCCCTTCTGAGTCAAAGGAAAAGAAGAAAAAGATCCCTATGTCTTAAGTTAGAAGACCCATAACTTAATATTTCTGTACTCATTAAGTATACTGGGTTAATTTTACAGTTACAATAAACCAGTAAACAAAATACAAAGTCTGAGCAATAAATCAGTAAAATTTTAATTTTTTTCTCAAAAGTGTAAGACATAGAAATTGCCCATATCTGAATTTAAATTCAACCAAGATTGCCAAATATGTAAGGTATATTTAGTTATACTGGTACTACATGATTGAATACTTTCCTACTTCTCTTCACTTATCTTTTCCTGTTCCCTTCTAGTAGCTTAAAATTTGGCTCCCAGAATATAAAGAAATGATGTGCATTATAGGAAATTTAAAAGCAATAGCTATCCAAGGAGAAGGGTGCTATAATACTGCATTATAATTTTAACATTTCCTTGTCCTTGATTCTCCCAACACCACTTCCAGATAGCCACAATGGCCCACTCACCTAAGGAAATAAGGTGTATTCATTGTGTATTGATTCATTTAAGCAAACTTTATTCACCTCCGAAATGTGGTTACTTCTTAAGACACAAAGTCCTCCAAGTCTTAAGATCCTACTTCTCTACCTCCAACCCACCTTAAAATGCTCAATAGTTCTATGTATCAAATTATGGCCCCAAACTCCTGGAGAAACAAATTGATACAATATTCATTTGGCTACGACTAAGTAGAAGTTAAGGGATTCAGAAAAATGTTAATGCACCCAGAAATTCCACTCACAAAAATTGTTTTATCCTAGTAGCCTTCATTAATAGAATCCTAAATTATATTACCTATTATTTTCCAGATTTTAAATCTCAGTTCAGGTATGTTCTTTGGCATACACTTACACCAAATGGCTCTAAAACAAACTTTTGTTTTAGAAACAAACATTTCTTTAGCAGAGAAAAACAATACTGTTGTATAGATAAAACTTAAAAACCAAGGTTTCATTATAATATATTTTATGGAAACATTTTGATAACTATAAAGATCACAAAATTTGTCAAATTGCTTTTAGCTAGCACAAAAAGTAGCTACATCAAATAAATAACATTTTGTACTTCCCTTTCTTCAAAAGACAGAATAAGTGCTTCAATTCCCATAAATATTTGCATGCATTCAATGGCAATAAGGTAAGTTGTAATATATTTGAAATAAGTAGACCGTGATTGAAGGGTTGCTTTTACAATAAGTGAAATTAATGCATCCATTGTATAAACACGTTTAATACACATCTTTAGAAAAATACACTGAATTATCTGTGTAGCTTCAAAGTGAATACCAAATTTAATTTTTCATAATCTAGCATACGTCATTTAATATACCTCAGAAAATCCTTTAGAGCAACATATGCTTATATAGGAAGGTATATCAAACTGCATCTTAGAATGAGTGTGTCAGGTGACAAAGAGCACCTGCTGTGATAAGACCATAGGGACAGGTAAAAAACACAAGCACGTAAAATCAGGTTACTTGAAATCTATGTTGCTCTACACTAAGGAATTATGAAAATTTCACAATCTCATTTTCGCCCATATCCTGCCATTCCAAAGCCTGCTCAAATGTACTTTATGTTTAATGCAGCTGTGTTGTTTTCCAATGATTTCCTCTTTCTGTCAAAGAGCGAAGTATTCCAATATGTCATACAGCGCCATCGATGTTTTTGTTGTTCCTAATAAAATGTACAAGTAACCAATAGGTTTTTTATGGGGAAAAACTACTAAATAAAATTTCCAAAATAGACTCTGATTGAATGATTAACACAAGAAAAACTATTAGACAAATGTGAACTTGTAAAAGGATGGTAACAAAACTCATTTTCAAGGACCATGTTAATTGGTATCTATCTCTTCTGATGAAAAGAAATCCCATCCGTTTATTCTCCCTCAGTTTAAAACAATCACATCCATCTCTTAATCAATGTTTATGTCAAATACCACTGTGCAAATGACCATGCCATTCTTCAGTTTTTTATATAGCTTCCAAACAGAAGTTTCAAAACAACTCTGACTAGTAAACATATTACTGTACTGTAAACAGTGATGTTTTCTATCCCATACTTCAGGAAGGTCAAAATGCACACCCAGGCAAGGATCATCACTATAGACAACAGATTCCAAGTGAGTTTATTTACTCTTTAGGTAGATTAGGCAACACTTGTTTTAAAACTAAAAATCAAAAGAAGTCTCTCTCTTTTTTTTAAATGACTTATACTACTTTGTTACCAGTACATATGTAAGGGAGAAAAAAAGAGGCCAAAATATGATTACCTAAAATCTGCAACTAGTCACTTTACATTTTAGGAGACGTCCCTTTCTGAAATAAATCAAGATACTTTACAATAGGGAATTTATATTTAATTATCAAATTTTAATACCATTTATATAGGTCAAGTGAGTATATATGTCCTTCCCCGGAAACAAAGAGATTCAGAGTAAAAGGATTTCAGATTTCATAGTAGCAACCGCAAGATATGTTTTAAGAATGTCATTTACTGTAACACAAATCAATATTAAATGCTTTATGCAGGAAGCACACTTTCAGAAAATGGGCCCTAAAGCTTTCTGGGATCCGACCCTAATTACCAGAGCAGGCTCTTGCCGTTTGTCTCTCTCTTCAATTATTTACGGGGCAAAAAGAGCCAAATGGTATTGCATTAGCTATATTAAATGCTACGCACTTGGTTTCTAACTTACTAATGGTACATAAAAATTACTAAGGTGAATGTGCCTGTAGAAACAAGGCCTTTTTTCTTTACCTGAGTGTATGTATTTATTATTTATATAGTTCAGTGTTGACTAGGCTGTTCTTTAGCCACCCAATGCTGCATAATTTAAACAAGTGCATTAAACATATATGCCATCTAAAAGGTAGTGCATTGATTACATCTCAAAATTTTCTTTGAACAACTCATATTTACAATGTAGCTCACAAAAAAAACAACAACAACAACAAAAAAAAACGTGCATTTCCCTCTGGCCCCTAAAAACAAATTTATGGGGACCACACAGAAATGAATAATGGCTATCCTTGCTCCTCCCACCTCGCTGCTTTATGGTGACCCAAAGTAAAGTAAGAATGGGGTGGGAGTGTGTGCTGGGAACGAAGCCCTTGAGGGCTAGGAAATGTGGGGTCTCTATGCAGACAAATATCCTTTTGGACAAATACTGTTGTAAGTGCACAACATGGACCACCCGCACTGTAAGAAAGAAAAGCTTATCGAGGTTGAATCAGAGTCTTTGCACCAGGCCAGAAATGCCCTCTGCCGCAAGCAGGTCGTGATTACAACCTCCCAAAGAAAGTTCAGACACTGCATCCACATTTGAGTCTTTTGTGATCTAGAGGGCTCCTGGAGTCCTGACAGGAGATGCTAATTGCTGTAGAAGGCTGGTGCATCCAACTTCCGCCTTCCCAAACTGTGGGAGAAGCTTCCAAAGCAGTGAAATCCACATTTCATATATTTCATGTATATAATGAGATCAGGGGGGCATCCAATTATTGTAAAATTAAGGCAGGCTCATTAACCAAGTACCCAGGGTCCCTAGAAGGCCAGTAGCAATTTGCAGGGCTACACGTCATCAGTTGGGTTACCTAAGACTACGCCAAGGCCACTTTGGAGAAAGCACCATTGGAAATCGATCCGTGGTAAACACACTAGGTAGTATTTTTCTAAACTAAATACAAAGTCACTTCTTTCTCTGGCCTGAAATCTGCCCATTGTCCCTCCTAAGCAAAAGCTACAGGGAAGATTAAAAGGGACGTCAATGAACGCTGTGTGGACTTTGGCCGCTTTCCTTCCCAAAACACAAGCGTAAAAGTGGAAATCAGTAACCAGGTGAAGTGCCACACCGCATAAAGATCAAGGCGAGGGGCGGGCGCTCAGGGCCGGAGACGCGAGGTGAACGTCCCGTTCCCCCCCCGGCTCAAGCCCCAGAAATCACTCGCGCGCGCGGGAGACTAAGGGGCGTCTTCGGGAAGCGGGGGGCTCCGAGGCACTCCAAGGGAAGCCAAGAGTTACTGATCGCAGGGCGGAGCCGAGGAGAGGGGGGTCGAAAAGCCGCGCAGCCAGCGGGTCCCACCGCGGGCTCTAGGCTTCGGCAGCGCAGCTCGGCGAGAGAGAGGCTCGGCAAGGGGCTCAGCTAGGGGCGCCGCTCGGCCCCGCGACCCTCCCTCCTCCGGGGCCAGGAAGGAGCTGGCGGCTCTTTCCTGTCTAGTCTCTCCCCCCGCGGCTTTCTGTAACTCGATCCCGCACTCCGCTCCCCCGGCAGCCGCCGCCCAGCGCGCCGCCCGGCTCAGCCCAGGCCGGCGCTATAGTTAGCAACCTTCCATCAACTCCGCCGCCGGCGGGGTCGAGCGCGCGCCCCTCCCGGGCCCGAGCCGCGCGCCCCCGGAACCCCCACCCCAGCGCCTCTTTACCTTCGCTTGAAGATACTGGGGGTAGTAGTAGGTGGCGTACTGAGGGTACATCTGCTGTTTCCACACTTTGCCCATGAAGCTGGAAGGGAGCCTGCCGTGCAGGGTCGCGGGCACTTTGGGGTTTCCAAGTCTCGGTCTCTCCTGCCTCTCCCTTTCCGGCGGCGGCGGCGGCGGCGGCGGCTGCCGCTGCTCCACCTCCCAGCCCGGACGAGAGGTCCTCCTCCTCCTCCTCCTCTCCTCTTCCTCTCTCTCTTCCTCCTCCTTTTCCTCCTCCCAGGTAGAAAGACAGTGCAGGACGCAGAGGGCACCCCGGGCCGGGCGCTCCCAAGGAGTTGCCTCCGGGAGCCCGACTGCTCCGACACTGCCAAGGGCTGGCGCGCTGGCCGCTCGGCTCGGGCGAGCAGGCTGAGCGGGGCTGGGAGGTGATCAATACAAGTGGAAAGTGCGGCGGAGGTGGCTGCGATCGGTGCCAGGCGGCATCTGGGGTGGGTGCGCCCGATTAGGAGAGGGGAGAAGGGCTGGCGTGCGGAGACCGGGGGGAAGGGCGGGCGGGGGCGGGGCTTGGGCGCCTGGAAGCCGGGACCCGCAGGAGGTGAGGGCTGAGTTTAAACCACTCCTCACCTCCCAGACCCTCCCAGACTCGGCGATTGGGCGCGCGGAAACCCCGGGAGCCCAGATTGCTTTGTGTCGGGGTGGAGGTGGATTTGGGGGACCCTGGTTAAGAACTGTAGAGTGGACACCTCGTTTGCTGTCACGAGTTTTTAGCTCCGTAAGGGGGAGGGGAGGTAAGAGAAAAGAGGAGGAAATCTGATTTATCTCTCACTTCCCTCCGCCCAGTGATTTCTTTATTTTCACAAGGGAAGGAAAAATGATTTAGTGCCAACCACAAGGCTGGAGTCGAGTCGGGACACCTGGGTTCTGTTCACCCCTTCCCCCGTCCCAGGCCACAACACTGCTTTTCTAGGTGACCTTGGGAAGGTTAGTGTCCCTCGGTTTGGTTTTCCCAGATGTGAGAGGTGAAATTATGCCCTCTGCACAAGGGGAGGCGAAGCTTGGAGACACACGCCCGCGCGCGAGCGCGCGCGCGTACACACACACACACACACACACACACACACACACACACTCACTCAACAAATAGAGGGATCCTTCTAAAGGGGAGATACTGCTAAGAGGCAGAATGTTATTATTAGAGGACACAATATAGACATCAGCTTTTCTCTGCCTCTTTCTGATACTGCCAGTCTGTCAACTCCCACTCAGGAGCCAGGAAACTCCCTGAGTTTGGAATATTTTAAGGCCATTTTGAAAGTCACGCTGGCATATTGTTGCAGTGTGTTTCAGTGACATACAAAATCAATCTCTCTCTTTCTGCCTCTCTCCATCTCCTAGTTGTCACAGCTCTAGACAGCCCCAGACAGCATTGGCTCAGTTCACTACATAGCTGGATATAATTTAATGGAGTTAATTGGTCCCTGAAGCTGCCTGTAGAAGAAGACTTTTTATATTCTAGCTCAAAAGAGGTAATACCAAAATATACAAATAGGATAAGCAAGAAAGGCTACAAATTGGCATTCTTGCACATCTAATTAGATGAGATAAAAAATTCATTTGTTGTTAAATAGAGCTTGATTGCCTTGTTTTGTCGTTTTCGTTTTTCTGAGAGTGTTTTCTTAACAGCACAAAGGTAAATCAAAGTGAAGTGGAATGCATATTTTGCTAAACAGTGACAGTTTTATATGATTACATTTCAAAACAGGTTTACTTTAAAACAATGAAATAGTGAACTGAAACTGTTGTAATCTTTATATGATTTAGACACATTTCTAGGTTATACATTTTGACAAGACAAATCTGAGTTCATATGAGAACATTTTGGACATTCCAGTAGTCAAATCATGTTATCTTAAAAAACAATAATAATAACAACAGTTAATTTATGTGAAATCCTACAGGGACACTAGTATTTACTGAGCTGCAACATTGTGGGCACTACTGAGGTTCATGTTAATCTGAAGGTTGCAGTAGTTAGCAGTTCAACTTGGAGCACTTAAAATAGTTCTCTATATTGTTTCATTGTGGAATACTTTAATGTTTTTGAGGAGGGAACTGATATGAACTAACCTTTGCATGGACTAGGGATGATGATTTGGAGAAACGACTGAGGAAAGGAACAAGTTTAGAACAATCTTAGAAGTTCTAGGCTTGAGGTGATAAGGGAAATTACCAAACTTAGACTGTTCTACTTTATTCTGGCTGATGAAATTCAGACTGTTTTAGAGAGCACAGAAGCACACCCACAATTATGTAGACACTTGATTTATGACTGAGTTGGTATTACAGAGCAGTGAAGAAAGAATGAGCTTTTCAATAAAAGATTCTGGGTCAATTGGCTATTCATATGGAAAAAATGAAATTGGAGCCTTGCCTCACAAAAGGGGAAGAAAAAAGTTCAAGTGAATGAAAGACCTAGATGTAAAAAACAGAACTATAAAGTTGTTAGGAAAACATATAGGGAAATATCTTTGTAGCCTTGAGGTAGGAAAAGATTTCTTTAATAAGGTGACCAAGAGTGCAAGATCAATCAATTTGACTGTATTAAAATTCAGAACACTGATTCATCAAAGGACTCCATCAAGAAAATGAAAAAGCAGGCCACAAAATAGTTATTTGTAATCTATATAACTACAAAAGCTTAATGTGCACAATATAAAAGGACTCCTTGAAATCAGTAAGGAAAAGAAAAACAATTTATTGGACTATGAGCCGAGCACAAACCTGTCCATTTCACAGAGGAGGAAGCACCAGTGTCCCTATCACATAAAAAGATACTTACACGCTAATCAAAATGATAAGATACCATTTCACTGTCAGCAGACTGGCAAAAATTATGCACTCTGAAAATATTAAGAGTAGGTGAAGATGTAAAAAGGGGAAAAATCTCAAAAATACTGCTTACTGGTTAAAGTGTAAGTTGGTACAACCACCACTTGAAAAAGGCAGTTTGGCTTTACTCTAGTTCATTTGCATGTGTGCCATAACACAGTAATTCTACTCGCGGGTACTAATATATACCTCAAAGAATTTCTTCTATATATGCACCATGAGAAATATATGGGATTGTTCATAGTATACTAAAAATAACTCAAATGTCTATCAATTATAAAGTAGATAAAAAGGCTGTGGAATGTCCATACAGTAGAACACTTGCAGCGGTGAAAATAAATAAACTAAAGCTAAGGAGAACCAAGATGGCGGCATAGGTAAACACCTATCTTGCTGCCCCAAACGGCAATTTCTAAACTACAACTTAACGAAAGAACAAACACCATCCAGTATCACCGGAAAGCTGGCTAAGTGAAAATTCCACAAATAAAAGAGAAGATAGGACACTGTGACTCAGAGGAGCGGCTGAGGACAGCATTGAAGATACACACGGAAAGAGGTTTGGAGCACTAGCCAGCAGATAGGGCGGACGGCTGAAAACCCAGCTGGTTTTCTCAAACTGGGGGGACAAAGATGTCCCACTGCACTGATCCCCCAGCTCCGGGAGAAGTCCAGGGAACCCACAATCATACAGGGTAAAAACTGGACAGTGGGAGGGCACACCCTCCCACTCGGGGGCTGCAGGGGCCTGCTGGCTTGTGGAGAAGGCAAGCTTGTGCAGAGTGTGCGTGAACTTGGGAACAGCCCAGCTGCGTGACCGCACAGAGAGCGCTCATGACTGGCTCTCTCATTCGGGAAACCTCAGAATACATTGTTTTGCGACCCTGGGTGGGACGTAGGGTGTGCAGACTCATTTGGGAGAGTCTGAATGCTCTGGCAGCCTGTGGAGCTCGGCAGCAGCTCTCTCTCAGAGGTGCTGGTGGCCATTGCCACTGGCACAGAGTCCCTGGGGCTACATAGGGCGGAGCTGACACTGTCTGCTTGGCCCAGAGACTCCACCCATCCAACGTGAGCACAGCTGAACATTACAGACAATTGGCCTGGAGGTCAACCCCTCCAAGTGCTAACAACAATTAACCTGGGCTTAACTTCAACAAGACTGTGCAACCCATATCCACCTCAGGTAACTGGGTAGGCTGAGCCACTGTCCCTTGTAGGACATCTACCACAAAAAGCTAATTGACCAGCTCAGGGAAGCAGCCACCATGCAGAGACATGGAACGAAATCAGATGTGAAAGAAATGGAGGGAAAAAAACCGACTGGACATGGAATTCAAAACCACGGTTATAGGGCTTCTCAAGAGGCTCCTAGAAAAGGCCGAGACCTACAAGGAAATAAGCAAGACCTACAAGGAAATGAATGAGACCTACAATGAAATGAACAAGACCCTCAAGGATATGAAAAAGGACCAACCAGAAATTAAGCATAAACTGACTGAAATAAAAATATTATACAAAGACCTAAAAGTACTCTAGAGTATCCCAAGAACCAAGTTAAAGATTTGAAATACAAAGAGGTAAAATCCACTCAGCTGAAAAAGCAAGAAACCAAAAGAATCCAAAAAATTGAAGATAGTGTAAGAGGCCTCTGGGACAACCTCAAGCATACCAACATCCGAATTACAGGGGTGCCAGAAAAAGAGAGAGAGCAAGACAATGAAAACCTATTTGAAGAAATAGTGAACGAAAACTTCCCCCTCCTGGTGAAATTGACTTAGGAGTCCAAGAAGTGCACCGAACCCCAATATAGGAACCCTAAGAGGACCACACCAAGGCACATCATAATTAAAATGCCAAGAGCAAAAGATAAAGAGAGAATATTAAAAGCAGCAAGAGAAAAAAAGATTGTTACCTATAAGGGAGCACCCATACGATTGTCAGCAGATTTCTCAACAGAAACAATACAGGCCAGACGGGAATGGCAAGAAATATTCAAAGTGATGAATAGCAAGAATCTACACCCAAGATTACTCTATCCAGCAAAGCTATCATGCAGAATTGAAGGTCAGATGAAGTGCTTCGCTGATAAGAAAAAGCTAAAGGAGTTCATCACCACCAAACCAATATTATATGAAATGCCTGAAAGATATTCTTTAAGAAGAGGAAGAAGAAAAAGATAAAAGTGTAAATTATGAACGACAAATACACATCTATCAACAAATGAATCTAAAATTCAAGTGAATTAATAATCTGATGAACAGGATAAACTAGTGAATGTAACAGAATCACGGACATAGAGAGGGAATGGACTGACAATTCTTGGGGAGGAAAGGGGTGTGGGAAGTGCAGCAAGAGACTGAACAAAAATCATGCAACTGTGGGAGAGGACAGTGGGGGGGCTGTGGGCGGAGGATGGGATTGGTACCTTGTGGAGCTATAGGGGCAAAAAAGGGAACAATGTAATTAATAAACTGAACAATAAAGATTAAAATAAATAAACTACAGCTAAAACTGTCAACATGGATTGTTTCAAAATTGATGTTGAAGATGCAAATCAACATAAAACATGATTCCATTTGTATAAAGTTATGTAAGAAGAGGTAGTAAAAGAAACTATAAAGAAAAATAAAGGGATTATAACACAAAAATCTTCTCTGAGGAAGAAGAAGGGGCAAATGTTCAGGGAGAGAACATAGAGGACTTATTAGAGATGGTAATGTTTCCTGGTTTGCACTGGGTTGTGGATCTGTAGAAACATATTTCAATATTTTTCTTTAAGTGGTTTATAGACTCTTTTGTATGTTGCTGTATTTTGTACTAAGACATTTTAAAAACAAAACTCAGCATTTCATTTTAAATATGATCATTTTCAAACACATACAAAAGTAGAATAAAATAATGGCTGCTCTGTTCTTAACATCCAACTACAACATTTATTAGTATACTAGAGGCCCAGCATGCACTTGAAATCCTGCAAGGAGGCACCCCACAGGGGTGGGGGCTGGGACCCTCCCCTGACTCGCAGCATCCCCTGGCCCCCTGCCTGTGTCTGCTCCAGGACCACCTGAGCTGCCATGCTGGCTCGGGGAGGCCCCCTGCCTCTGTCTCCACCTCTGCCCTGTGCCTCATCTGGGTACACAACCTCCTCTTATCTGGTTGTGACCCGTTACAGAGTCCTGGCCTAATTTGCATATTGCTCTCTCTCTCTCCCTCTCTCTCTCTCTCTCTCTCTCTCTCTCTCTCTCTCTCTCTCTCTCTCTATATATATATATATATATATATATGGATAGATATGGATAGATATAGATAGATAGATAGATAGATAGATAGATAAATATATATATGTAATCATTTGTATTTTATACACACATTTTATTTTTCTGGAGTGTTTTGAAGCAAATCCCAAACATAATCTCATTTCACTTACAACAATTTTAATATCTACCTCTAACAAATGAGAATTTTTAAAGACACAATATCATAATCACATCTAACAAAATTGACAATAACTTGTTAAGGTCAACTAATATCCAGTTCTTGTTCATTTTTCTCCCGTTATCTGAAAATCACTTTTCTATAGTTCATTTGTTTAAATCAGGATGAAATCATGTCCACATTTTAAATTTGGTTGATATATCCCTTAAGTCCCATCCTATCCTATCTAATAAAAGAGTAATATGCAAATTGACCATACCACTGAGGGCAGGAGGGAGGCTTGGGTTTCCCTGGCAACAGAGAAAGCCAAGGTTTCTGCCTGCCATCGCCAGCCTAGGCCTCTACTCAATGCTACAAAGTTTCAGTTATAGAAGACACATAATCCCAACAGAAATGGTGGCAGCCAAGGAACTGGAGAGAGAAAAGGCTAGGGTTGCTGGGGCAATGGAGGAAGCCAAGCTTCTGCAGCCCTGGCCAGCCTAGGCCTCCACTCTAGGCTACAAAGTTTCAGTTATTGAAGGTAAATTTCCCAACAGAAATGGCTGCTGACACAGAGCAAGCAGAAGGCTTGGCTCCACTCCAGGCTACAAAGTTTCAATTGTAGAACATAAATTAATCCCAGGGCCTCTGCTTACATTGCTGGGTGGCATGGCTGGCCTGTAAACCACCATAGTCCCCTTGCCCAGGCCGCCCCACCCCCAAGGGAACCCTCACCCTTATCCAGGACACTCTTCAGGGCAAACCAGCTGGCCCCCACCCATTCACCAGGTCTCTATCCTATCTAATAAAAGAGTAATATGCACATTGACTATCACTCCAAAACACGGGGGCTGCCCCCATGTGGTCAAAGATCCTGCCCTATTTGTATACAAGATGGTCACTACAAGATGGCCAGCAGGGGAGGACAGTGGGAGGTTTCAGGCCTGCAAGGGAGGGCAGTTGTGGGTAATGAGGCCAGCAGGGGAGGGCAGTTGGGAGGGACCAGGCCTGCAAGGGAGGGCAGTTGGGGGCAAACAGGCTGGCAGGGGAGCAGTTAGACATCAATTAGGCTGGCAGGGTAGTGGTTAGGGGGTGATCAGGCTGGCAGGCAGAAGCAGTTATGGGCAATCAGGGAGGCAGGCAGGCGAGCAGTTTGGAGCGGGCATTCCTGGATTGTGAGAAGGATGTCTGACTGCCCTCGACGGGTCCCAGATTGGAGAGGGTGTAGACTTGGCTGAGGGACACCCCCCCCCTCCCGTGCACAAATTTCATACACCGGGCCTCTAGTTTAGTATATAAAAGTTCACCCCCCCCCACACACACACTCACTTTTTAACTTGCTATTTATTTGTTAAAGAAATCTGGTCATTTGTGCTATAGAATTTCCCACATGGCTGATTACAAACTTGTGTTATCATTTAAAGTGATGGTTAGGTCCAGAGGTTTAAAGTGATGGTTTAGGTCCAGAAGTTTAACTACGTATGGCTTCTTTCTTTTTTTTCTTTCTTTCTTTTTTGGTAAAAAATACTTCATAGGCCTAGCCAGTTTGGCTCAGTGGGTAGAGCATCAGCCTGAGGACTGAAAGGTCCCAAGTTCAATTCTGGTCAAGGGCACATGCTGCAAGAGGCAGTCAATCAATGATTCTCTGTCATCATTGATATGTCTATCTTTCTCTCACTCTCCTTTTCTCTCTGAAATCAATAAAAATATGTTAAAAAAACACTTCATAGATGGCGCTAAACACACATAAGTAACATGATATGCATCACATCAGGAGACATATAATGTTTGGCTGCCACACTTTTAATGATGTTAAGATTGATCAAATATTCAGATTATATCAGTCTGACTTATCCATTAAAATTGTCCCTCGTTTTAATATTCATGAGTGTTACTTTAATTTATTATTTCATTAGAAATTACAAAATTGTGGTTTTTATAATTTTGTCATTCCTTTTGTACTTATTAGTTGGATATTGTCAATGATGAAGAACTTTTCCCCTTCAACTCTGGTTAACTTGAAATACAATTTGCACAGAAAAGCAGGATAAATTTTCCCGTTTGCCTATTTTCAGAGTAATGAGTTGATGCCATAGGAAACTCCAAAGCCAACCAGTTTTCAGTAACATTCTAAACTTGTGAATTTTTATACATTTGACTTGTTGTAATCCATCCGAATCATTATTCTTGTTGATTCTCAAATTGTTCCATCTTCAGCCAATGGTAGATCCTTTGAATTGGTTCTTGTGTTCTTTTTACCAGATTCCAATAGTCTTTATTAGATTTTTTTTTCTTCTCAGCATCATAAGATTGTCCCAGGTTCTTGCACAGTTCATGCTAGTTCTGGATCAACTATTTCTGGGAGAAACCTTAGCTTGCTTTTAAAACATTTAAAAAAAGAATAGCAAATTATTTAAAACTATAGACCCAGTATACAGATTCCTGCATCGTTGGGGTCCCTTGGTCTGGTCCTGCAGGGATTAGGCTGAATCTGTGCACTGGGCCTCCAACATCCCCTGAGGGGTCCCAGATTGTGAGAGGGTGCAGACCAGGGTAATGGACCCCACCTGTGCAAGAATCTGTGCACTGAGCCTCTAGTATGTAAATAAGACCTTTGGTTATTCTCTTCCCACCCTTCCCTCATCTGATATTCATCAGTCTGTTCCAAGTTTCCGTGCCTGCACATTGAGCATCTTGCCCCTGGTGGTCAGTGCATCTCATAGCACTTGTTGAATGGTCAAATGGTCAAATGGTCAAATGGTAAAGCAGTTGCTTAGGCTTTTATATATATAAATGTGTTCTTCATACTTATCACATTTAAGGGCAGATGTTCATGAAATATTTTTTTAAAATATTTTTTTTGTTGGTTTCAGAGAGAGGAAGGAAGAGAGAGACAGAGTTAGTAACATCAGTCAGCTGCCTCCTGCATGCCCCCTACTGGATATCCAGCCCACAACCTGGGCATGTGCCCTGACCAGGAATTGAACAGCGACATCCTGGTTAATGGGTCAACACTCAACCACTGAGAAACATATCAGGGTTCACAAAAGATTCTTAATGAAATGTGTGCCAAGAAGACCCTTAGGAGAGCATGAACTCCAGTGACTTTCTGCAAGAGAAGGTATACATTTATACTTTCACCGATGTTTAAAAAGCATCCTGTATGTGCAGCACATTGGGGATACAGTTGACTTGGTGTTTGCTTGCACATAGCTTATGATCTTGTGAGAGAGACAATGATAAACTCTATGAAGAAAACAACTGGATAATGGGAGAAGAGAAACTTTGTGGAAGTTGGGTTAGAAATTTTTAGTAGGGTAATCAGGGAAAACCACTTTGAGGAGACATGATGAATAAGAATGCGTCAGCCACAAGAACCTCGTATGAAATAAAAGGTGGGGCATTGTGTCTCTGCAGAAAAGGCAGCAGGTTAAAGACTTTGAGGCACAAATTGTCCCATCTAAGATCTACAGTCTGGTTTCAATTATAACCAAAGGTAAACTTTTTTTATTACAGTTAATCAGAAGTGGACCAAACAAATTAGCACTGATTAATGCCTTTGTTCTATTGCCATCTGCCTGGGAGTACTGAAATAATTGAAGGATAAAATTAGAAATTTTGCTACAAAAAAGCCCCTGTGCTAGAGCATCAGTGAATTGGAAATGGGATTTAGGTCCATCAGGATGACTGCATACACAACTTGGAGAATTATTGCCCTGCCAGCATGGCTCAGTGGTTGAGCACAGACCTATGAACCAGGAGGTCACCATTAGATTCCCAGTCAAGGCACATGCCAGGGGTTGCAGGCTCGATCCCCAGGGTGGGGCATGCAGGAAGCAGCCAATCAAGGATTCTCTCTCATTACTGATGTTTTATCTCTTTCTCACTTTCCCTTTCTCTCTGAAATCAATAAAAACATATTTTTAAAAATAGAGAGTTATTGATCTGTGAGTACTCTTACTTCCACAATGGGTAACTAGGTGCTATCTGCAATACATTTACTGAACACTTAAACCAGAAAGGCCACATAATATTAGTAAAGTATAATTATAATTGATATATATGGTAGAGTTCTTAGAGGGTTAAATGAGTGAGAATGCAGATAGAAGGGAAGCGTGGTTATAATTTACAATGATCTTTTGTCATGAATAGGGAGTTGTTTTACTGTCTTCAGGGAAGATTATGTACAAATCTTCTAGCCGGATGTTTCTCAAATATTTAGCCTCAGGCCATATTTTGTGGAGCCCTGTCAAAAGAAACTAAACTCTTATCTTTTTTAAAAAAATTCTCATCCGAGGATATGACGTTTTTATTGATTTTGTGTGTGTGTGTGTGTGTGTGTGTGTGTGTGTGTGTAAGGGAGAGGGAGATATATACATCCATGTATATATCTGCCCGAAACCTAGGAATGTTCCCTGACCAGGAATCAACTTGCCACCTTTTGGTGTATAGGACAACACTCCAACCAATTGAGTTACCTGGCCAAGACATCATTATCTTTTTCAGTAGTAATATACTTAAAGAATTTTTTCACCCAAATTAAACACAAATATGAAAAATTTCAGAATGTGTTCTTATCCTCCAGCAGAGTTTGAGAAGCACCATTTAATTCACTCTTTTTAAAATCAGAGCTCATAAATCCCTTTCTGACTAGACCCTTCCTGTTATTCAAATTCATTTACTTCCACTACCTTACCTCTTGGCTTGTAATTCTTTGCTCTTCCATGTCTGCTCCTTCCCACCCTCATATTATTGTACAACTCCAACTAGCTTTAGCTTTTTCTGATCCATCTGCCTGGAACACCTTTCCCCCTTTCTTAACTTGGTCCACTTTTAACTCTTTTCTTTAGATGTGGCTCCATCAGGATTAAGTGCTCCCATGCCAGCCCAATTGCCCCTAACTGCCCTCTCCTGCTGTCCTGATCCCCCCCAATGGCCCTTCCCTTACAGGCTTGGGTCCCCACCAACTATTCTCCCTGCAGACCTGTTCCCCCCCGAAATATCCTCCCCTGCTGGCCTGATACTCCCCAACTGCCCACCCCTGCAGGCCTGTTCCCCCCAACTGTCCTCCCTTGCAGGCCTGGTCCCTCCCAACTGCTCTCCCTTGCTGACCTGATCGCCCACTGCTGACTTCCACTGCCAGCCATCTTGTGGTGGCCAACTGGTGTCCACATGGGGGTGACCATCTTTGACCACATGGGGGCAGCCATCTTGTGTGTTGGAGTGACAGTTAATTTGCATATTACCTCTTTATTAGATAGGATGCCTGAGATGAAAATTGTACTTGGAATGAATAACAGCAGCTTAGACACTGTAGAAGAAAATATTATTGAACTTGAGCAGAGAGCAAGAAAAACTATCCAAAGTGAAAAATAAATGCAGAATACTGAACTGTGCAAATTTTATGAATTGAAATTGATAATTTATGTAAAATTATTATGTATAAACATGAAAATACTTGTGTAAACATTACAATAGCGTGTGTTAGAATGTTGAGATATGGGTAGTTTTATTGTTGTTTTTGCTTTAATTTTTAATATTTATTCATGTTATCATTTAGTACATGCCTACTATGTGGCCTGACACTGTGTTAATTAACAGGGCACTAAAGATGTATTGAATACAGTTTCTGTCCTTGAGCGGTTCTCAGTATTATAGAGAAAAAAAGACTTGCAAACACATAATTATATAGAGTATGGAGAGCTAGATAAGAAAGAAGCTCTTTATTTGGAGTGAGAAATTCCAATGAAGGTTCTCTAAGAAGATACATTTTTGGTTTTTAGCTCTACTGTAATTTGTGTATGTGTGTGTGGAGGAGGGGAATTCATTAACTAAATAGGGATACAATTGGGATGGAATTGGGTAAGAGTTGAAAGAGAATTAGAGAACTATAAGCAAAATATCAGAATGTGAAAAAGAGTATGAGTATGTTTGAAGAAGTATAAATCTTTCAGAAAGGCTTACAAATCCAAGTACATCCAGAGGTGAATAGAGATTGAGGCTGAAAAAGTTTAAGTGAGAGCCAGATCATGACAATCTTGTTAGAATACTACTGTACAATAAGTGATTTTTCTTTATATTTTTTGCAAAAGCAACATGGAGAGCCTTGAAAATCACCTGGATTTTGTTCAGTAGGCACAAGGGAGTTATTGAAGGGTTTTATGCTGTTGTACTCTGAGTGACAAAGTCAAATTTGTGATTAGAAAGATGCATCTCAGGCATTTTTTAATGGAATAAATAAACTCAGGTATTTTATCTTTCCTTTAAATATTTTCTAATATTTAGATGCATTTCTCAGTCTCTTATAATTATTATCATGCTCAATAAAGAATGTGCTCTACCAAGCTCTTATAGTCCACCCTCCCTTTAGCATAGTATCATGTTCTATTATTATAAAAAGGAACAAGACAAATCCACTATTGATTTGTCAGTATCTCTAGCTTGTGTTCCACTGTAATCTTAAACCCATTGGTGTTTATGTCTAGGTAGGTCACAATTTCTCTTATTATGGTTACAGAAAATATTTTAAATTTCAGGGCATATAATTATGTCTAGGTAGGTCACAATTTCTCTTATTATGGTTACAGAAAATATTTTAAATTTCAGGGCATATAATAATGCCTTTATACTTTCCCACCAAAATTCTTTGTTTATACATATCTCTAATATATAATGAAAACGTTCAATTTTTAAAAAGTGTTAATAATCTTGTCATATTTGTTGTCATACTAGAATTGAGAATTTCTCTGATTCCATTTCATCATTGATAAGAAATATTGAACAATATTGGGTATCTAAAATTCACCCTAATGTGGTAGCTTTCAACTAGATTGACACTGAGCTATTCACCTCCACTTTTGGGGGACACCATTCTCCATCCTATCTAATAAAAGAGTAATATGCAAATTTGGCAGTGCCTTCACCACACACACAAGCCACGCCCACAGCCATGCCCACCATCCAATCAGGAGCGAATTATGCAAATAAACCCCAACCAAGATGGCTGCCACCGCTGAGAACAGGAGGAAGGTTTGGGTTTCCCTGGCAACAGAGGAAGCCAAGCTTTCTGCCTCCCTAGGCCTCCACTCAATGTTACAAAGTTTCAATTATAAAAGATACAGAAATGGCTGGCAAGCAGTGAGCTGGAGAGAACAGAGGCTTGGGTTTCCCTGGCAACATAGGAAGCCAACCTTTCAGTCTGCTGTTGCTGCCCTAGGCCTCCACTCTAGGCTACAATGTTTCAAACATAAATGGCTGCCGCCACTATGCGACAGAAGGCTTGGCTCCACTCCAGGCTACAAAGTTTCAATTGTAGACATAGATTAATCCCAGGGCCTCGGCTTGGGTCGCTGGGGGGATAGGGGGTGTGTGGTCGGCCTGCAAACCTCCACAGGCTCCTCGCCCAGGCTGCCCCTCACTCCAAGGGAACCCCCACCCTGATCTGGGACACTCTTCAGGGCAAACCAGCTGGCCCCCACCCATGCACCACACCTCTATCCTATCTAATAAAAAAGTAATTTGCAGATTGACCATCACTCTAACACACAAGAGGGCTGCCTCCATGTGGTCAAAGTTCCTGCTCCCATGTGGACACAAGATGGCCACCACAAGATGGCCAGCAGGGGAGGGCCATTGGAGGTTCCAGGCCCTGCAAGGGAGGGCAGTTGTGGGTGATCAGGCCAGCAGCGGATGGCAGTTGGGAGGGACCAGGCTGGCAGAGGAGGGAATTTGGGGGCAAAGAGGCTGGCAGGGGAGCAGTTAAACATCATTCAGGCAGGCAGGGTAGTGGTTTGCAGGTGACCAGGCTGGCAGGCAGAAGTGGTTAGGGGCAATCAGGGAGGCAGGCAGGTGAGCAGTTTGGAGCCAGCAGTCCTGGATTGTGAGAAGGATGTCTAAATGCCATTTTAGGCCTGATCTACCAAGATCAGGCCTAGATGAATAGTCAGACATACCTAGAGGGGTCCCAGATTGTAGAGGGTGCAGGCTGGGCTAAGGGACATCCCCTGTCCCTGTGCAAGAATTTTGTGCACTGGGCCTCTAGTCATATTATATTTTTAGGATTTCATAAACCTTTTTTGTTTGCAACCTTCCCACTTTAATGGATATTTGAACTAAGCAAGTCTATAAATCTGTCTGGTGAACTAAATTTTAGTTTATATAATCCTCAATTGTTTTCATTTCCTGCATGTACAATGCAGAATGCAGTGATTGTAAGCCATCTGATCTTTGTCAGGACTTTCTGTGTTTGGTATATATTGTGATTGACACAGCAATGATAATGAAATGCAAGTAATCCTGCCCTGTCAAGATGCTTCAGATGGATTTCCTTGTATTCAGGAGCTGTCTGGCCTTTGGGGAGGAGGAAATGTAATCTAGCATTCAGAACAGTACCTGTACTCCACTGTCTAGGAGGAAGTAAGTTAGGCTCCTGGGTAATGTGATTATAGGACAGTGGTGTTTACTGCTGTGGAATCAAGAAGATATTCCAATTCTTTGAAAGACTTGTTTTCTAGTGTGCTCAAAGGGTGGAATTAACACCCTTTGCTGCATATTGTGCAGGGAGACTAGATTGCCTAATGGGGCTTTAGGGGAAGATAGGCAAAGTGTGATTAGGTCAGGCCAACTTTGGCCCACCAGGATCTTGCAGAAATACAGTCATTTTCAGTAGGCTTCCTGGAGGTCATGCTTACACTTAACTTCCTTGAATCTTTTCCATTTCATAGCTCTTACACAATGTCAGCCACTTACTAAATGTTATCTCACTTAATCCTCTCATTTACCTTTGTAGGTTACTGTCTTTGCATTTGCCAGGAGAAGGCAAAGGCCATGTGAGGTTATATCCAACCCAAGCCGTCTGAGTGGAGAAATCAGGATTTGAACTGAGTTCATAATGAATGCATTGTGGGTCATTATTTCACTTTAAACGAGTCAAAAAGGGAGATATGAATAGTTCATTTAGTTAATTTTATCATTAATTTTCAAAACAGTAGGTACATTTATGTAAATTTTCTGAATTTCTGTGTTTTTTTTTAATCTACCCTTATCTTATAAACGTGCCTTCTTATTTTGATTCAGATATAATTATGATTTTTACATAGTTGCAATTATAGCAAACGCACAATTTTAAGTTTTACCTTTCTCATGTAACATTTCATTCATATTTTTCCATGTTGTATACTTTTAATTTCAGCAATACAATCAGTAAATATCAACCATTCAAGAAGCATTGTCAATGTAGTTGTGAAAATTAAGACAACACCATACAAGTGCACCTCACTTTATGAAACCAGAATTATGAACAAACAAAAAAGTCAAAACAGAGGATTAATATTTTCTTAACAAAAGGATTCAATATAGAATTCCTTTAAGTAGTATGCTCTCCTGAGTCCCTAGGAAATTCAATTTCTTAAAATTAAGAGTTACACATTTTTGTGAAGCTCTGCCTGAGGCTGGATAATTTCTGAGATCCTTTCTTAGCACCACCGTGACTAATACATTGATTGGGTAAAATGAAGTTACCCATATACTCTAGGTGTTTCTCAGTAATAGAAACATACAGGAATGAAAGATGTGTTTACTTCTCAGGCCCTGGTTGGTCAATACGAAGTCGAAAGCGTTTTTCTTTCATTTGTTCCGACAGTCCTGAGTCCAAGTGTTTATAGAACCTTAGATTCCCCAGGATGACAGGGACAATGTGCGGTCATCTATTCTGGTCCATCCTCCTGCCTCTAGTTGTGACCACACCCAAACCAGCCCAGACTGATGAGACTGTCCTATTTTTAACAAGATCCAGGGACTGGGACCATTTCTCATTTCCACAACAACCCCGTTTCAGATCCTATCCACACTTCCCATTTAATTTTCACACAATTAACAGAGTCTCCATGTGCTTCTTACAACTTTAGATCTAATAGGAGACATTTCTCTTGAATTTAAAATAAAGGGGAAACAGAAAACTAAGTGTATTTTATATTGTCCTTGGTTTTAGATACAATAGTATAATATTGTATTATGTTGTAATGTTGAGATATGCAAATATTTTCTAAAAGACCCAAATTCTGTAAGTGCAATTACATACCTTAAATATTTTAAGACATTTGACTGGGAGTATATGATTACATTTAAAGTAGTTGATAATCTTATATCTCTCACTTAGCCCCAAAAATATTTTATTCTTTTTTAGTGAATTAGATTATGTTTAAACTTGATTATATTTGACCAGTTTGTATTTAAGATAAATAACAATGAAAATCACTCTACCTTCTTCCACACACAAAATACAGTTTTATTTTTGTTCAATAAGGAGAAAAAAAATCACTATTTACCATTGTACTGGTGTTTTGCTGATTGCCTCCCATCAACTTTTATTTACTTATTTTAAATATCAGGAAGCTGAAAATTCTGAAGAGATTTAAAAGGACAAAGATTAGTCAAGGTCAGAAGGGCCCTAATCAACAATTCTTATTTTTATATTTTGCTCACACCTTACCTGTTTGCCCTGCACCCCGTGGACATTTTTCTTAACATGTGAGGGCATGCTCTCCTAAAGTGTCCTGTATTATTGCTGTCATTGTGGCGAGTTTATTTTATAAATTTATTCTACAAAAATAGATCAATTATTTCCCTCTGATATCAACCTTCTGACTGGCCTAGTTTCCTTATTTTCTTTTTCTTGGAATATTTCTATTTTGAAGATCATAAGTAATAGCAAATAGTCCCCTTTGATCAACTCTTTTTTGTCTGTTTTCTTTCTTTTTTGGCACTGAGGCTAATATGTAGCCACAAGTGCTAGAAAAGATTCTCTATCAGATTCAACCATGCTGTACATGATTAATTTTGAAATGGGCAAAACAGAGTGTGTTTTCAAGGTTCCTCTGGCAGCCACTGCACAAAGTTATGCCTTTAAATCATCTTCATTTGTGTGTACTAAAATAGAGTATGTCTTAGTTGAAATCATTGTTTTCTTCCATTTATGTTACAGTATCTCCTGGACTTTCTGAGATTTTATTTTTATACTTGTGAAAATGGTTAATATCACTTTGACAAGTTGTCTTGATTTTGTTTATGAATCATGAAACCCTCCTCCCCCCATGACAAAGACGTGGTTTTATTTTTCTTGTTACAAATAATTTTGAAGCAAGTTATGTTAGGACAAAAGAGAAAAAGAAGACAATTTGAATTCGCTAACAAAATAAAACAAAGCAGAAAACAAGATATCTTTCTCATCAGGCTCTGGTGAAAACCTACAATCTCCTCAAGTGCATTACAATTTTGTATTTTACCAGGGACTGGGACCATTCAGTAGGTATACTAATATGTTTAACAATTATTACCGAGTGGCTAATAGTCTACAGATTCAGCCAAAATGTATTCATTGATCATATCAAATGATAATGGAGTCTTTTCAAACATGTAGAAGCCTTAGTGGGTGGGAATCAGGAGATAAACATATCTGAAATCTTGCTCTCTCACTTAATTGCTGTGTGCCTCAATTTCCTCGTTATAAAATGGGGAAGACATTGTCCCTATTAATAAGTGGTTATGAATAGATAATATTTACTCCCTATTCATAAGTGGTTATGAATAGATAATATTTACTCATAATATTATTTATATCATACATGTATCCATCACTGAGAAGGTACCTAGTAATTAATAAGCACTATATATGTCAGCTGTTATTATTAATTTTAGAATGTAAGAGTTATTGTTGTAATGATTATACTGATTTTAGACATTAGCAAAAGTCATGGTGTGTGGAAATGAGGAATTCTTCATAGAAATTCCAGATAGCACAGAAATTCCTAGATGATGTGCAAACATGAGAAAAGAGTTACCCTTTACTAAGCAAAGTGACAACTGTTTTGTGATTAACTAAATCTTAAGGTTCTGTTAACTGTCACGGAGAGTCACAGGGACAACTATCACTTTCTTGGGATGTCCAGAGCCAGCCTGACCTACTTTAGTCAGTATGAATGGGGATACACATTCCAGACTCCTTCTCATTTAATGGGACCTGCATACTGCCTTAACTGCACACTTCTCACCTTCTCCTTGCCCCATGGTGCAGTCTTCAAATTGTATCTGTGTTTCCCACAGTCAGGCAATCAGTCACCAAGTTCAAATTCCTTCGGATGGTATTGGAACAGTAAAAATCACTAGCTGGTTGTAAGAACTGCTTACTTTTAAAAGACCTCCAAGAAGATTAAAATGCTTTCTCATTTGCAGTATTCATGAGTTTACTAGACAAATAGGTATTGAACACTAGTATGTATTAAGCAATTGATATATAAGGATAAATAAATCATTGTCTTTGTCCATATGAGTTTATAAAACTACCAAGTGTAGTGTTGATTTCTTACATAGCCAATCCTCATTATTATTTACTCTATTCAGTAAAATGTGTTTGTAATTCCATTATCCAGACTTATGGTGCTTTTGTGAATATCAGTGAACACACATAGAGCATCGAGCAGGTTGAGTCCCCTGTGCCCACATTCCAGATGAAGCCCAACAAGGCCAGGCTGTGCCTTATTCTTTCAGCTCTAATTCTGTAAACGGTGTCCTTTTTGCAGCCTATTTTTTCTGCCACCTTTTTTGCACTTTTATGCTTTGTGTTGGTTTTGCTACTTAAAGTCTCCAAGTAGAGTGTTGAAGTGCTGTGTTCCTAAACACAAGACTGTGTTGTGCCTTATGGAGAAATTTTATGAATAGCATTAGATAAGCTTTGTTTAGGCATGAGTTCTAGTGCTATTGGCTGTGAGTGTCAAAGTTCATGAGTCAAAATATTGTATGTGCGTCCAGTAAAGGGAAGAGAAAATTCACCAGTCTATACTTAAGACTGCTCCAGAAAGTGCTACAGTGTATGATGAAACTATGAAAAGAATAGGAAAATGGATGAATTTGCATGTTTATGAGATAATGAATTGTTGTGAGGCTGAAAACCAAAGAAATTTACAGTCACCTTACTTAGGATCAGGAAAATGGTAAACCCTGTAGGCTAGTGTCTTATTATAAAGAAATACTGCATATAACTATTTATGGAGAAATCTGTATCAGATATGTTGTCTTTAAACAGAATAAAACAAGATTATATATTGATCTTATTGGAACCAGAAACTTTCAGGAACCTAACCCTGTATTTCCCTTAGGAGCAAGAGCTCAATGTTGACAAATTCAGTGCTCCCAGTGACATTATAGAACAGAACTCTTGTGAGTAACAAGAATCAACTTATCATATAAGATGATAGTTTTTGATACTCCATTGCAGTGGTTTTCAACAATGGTGATTTTTGCACTCCATGGACATTTAGCAATTTGTAGAGGTATTTCGAAGGTCATGATTAAGTGGAGGTTGGAGGTTGGGAGAAGATGCTACCGGCATCTAGTGGGTAAAGGTCAGGGATGCACAACTGCTGTTGAGACACTCTCTCCAACCCCCCCGCCCCCCCGTGAGTCAATGTTAATGAATCAAAATATTGCAAAACCAGTAAAAGGAAGAGAAAATTTCCCAACCAAAAATGTTTGCAGAGCTCTAGCCGGTTTGGCTCAGTGAATAGAACATTGGCCTGTGGACTGAAGATTCCCAGGTTCAATTCCAGTCAAGGGCACATGCCTGGGTTTTAAGCTCTATCCCCAGTAGGGAGAGTGCAGGAGGCAGCCAATCAATGATCCTCTCATCATTGATGTTTCTTTCCCCTCCCTTCTCCCTTCCTCTCTCTAAAATCAATAAAAATATATTTTTTAAAAATGTCCATAGTACCAAGTGAGGCCTACAAACTTTTTCTACAAAACCAAATAGTTAACATTTTCACCTTTGTAGGCCATGCAGTCTCCATTAGAGCTACTCAACTCTGCCATTTTAGATGTTATCAATGACTGACAATAACCCCGATGACAATGCATGCTGCTGTTTTCCAGTAAACTTTATTTCTAAAAACAGTCAGCATGCTGGATTTGGCCTGGGCTATAGTTTGTGGACTATTGCATAGCAGTAATTCTCAATCTTGGATGTTCATTAGAAGAAAGCATGAGCTTTTATTTATTTTCATTTTTAAAATATATTTTTATTGACTTTTTACAGAGCAGAAGGGAGAGGGATAGAAAGTCAGAAACATCAATGAGAGAGAAACATCGATCAGCTGCCTCTTGCACACACCCCACTGGGGATGTGCCCACAGCCAAGGTACATGCCCTTGTCTGGAATCAAACCAGGGACCCTTCAGTCCACAGTCCGACGCTCTATCCACTGAGCCAAACCGGTTTTGGCAAGCATGAGCTTTTAAACAATGGTATTTCCTGGACTCCCCACCCCCAAATTCTGATTTGTTTGGTTTGGGATTGTTTAAAACTTCCCAGGGATTAAAATGCACAGTCAACACTGCAAATGGTTGCTCTGAAATACTTGCTGTTGGTGAATTTGAAAGTTGACCCACACAGTGGACCCTTATCAGCAATCAGCAGACCCTCTCTTGCAGTCTGGCTTTTGTCCCAGGCACTCTCTAAAAGTCCCCAAATCAATAGCTTTCTATTTGTGCTCATTTCTCCAATCCTCTACAGTTCAGATTTATAAACACTCCATGTTTTCAGGCACCTTAAAACTCTTCACTCTCTTGGTTCTGCTCCTGTACTTCTAAATACCCTTCTTCAAATCTATACACCTTAAATATAAGTGCTCCCCAAAGAGATGTCCTGGATTCCTTCCCTGATTCATTTTACCTAGACTGTGTCATGGCTGTACCTCTCTCTCTCTTTTTTTAATCTTTATTGTTCTATTTATTAATTACATTGTTCCTCTCTCTGTGCGTATCTTCAACACTGTCCTCCACTGCTCCTCTGAGTCACAGTGTCCTATCTTTACTTTTATCTGTGGAATTTTCACTCAGCCAGCTTTCCGGTGATTCTGGATGATGTTTGTTTTGTTGTTAAGTTGTAGTTTTAGAATTGTTGTGTGGGGCAGCAAAACAAGTGTTTACCTATGCCGCCATCTTGGTTCCTCTATCATGGCTGTACCTCTCTTAATCAATATTCTCACAACTATCTGTTGGCCTGATCTGTCCCTCTGGGATTGTTTTAGTAGGGCACCAGGGACTTTATTCTTAGTTTCATCATCATTTTGCAATTTAGGTAGAAAATTCTTATTCATGAAGCTAAGTTACAGTCTCTTCTTCCAGATATCAACTTCCACTGCACAGGAGTTGTTTCATAGACCATGTTAAAAAATATAATACATCTTGTGGAACTATCTTACAGGAAAAACAATCCCACAATAAGGTTATTAGGGGGAATTTGTGACATACCTCATGCATCTAGACATACGTTAAGCTGAATAGAAAGTTACAAATGTATACATGTTTAAATATTATTTAATAAGGATAAGTACTATAACTACCAGTTTTGCATTTATGTCACCAGAACACTCCTGGAGTTCAGAGTTATAATAATGAGACCCTCACTCATTGCCAGATATACCTAGTAGATCTTGGCAGGAGATAAGTGGCATACACAAACTGAGTATTGATAAGAATTTTAAGAATTTCTGTGTACAAAGGTATGGGCAGGTGTATTTGTTTCATAGGCTGCTGTAACAGATTACTACAAACTGTGTCTTAAAACATCAAATATTTATTTTTTGACCTATCTGGAGGTCAGAAGTAAAAATCAAGGGGTCAGAAGGGCTGCACTCCTCTGGAAGCTCTAGGGAAAATTCTTCTTTGCTTCATTAAGTTTGAGGTGGAGGTTGGCATTCCTTGGTTTTCTTGACTTGTAGCTACATCATCTAATCTCAGTGACCATTTTTTTTTATATTGTGGTTTACCTTCTGTCCACGTCAAATATCCTTTGTTGTTGTTTTTTTTATAGGACACTTGTCTTCAGATTTGGGGCCCATCCAAATTGTAAAGGATGATTTCATATCAAGATTCAAAACGTAGTTATATCTGCAAAAATCATTTTTCTTCCACATTAGGGGTTAAAGTGTGGGTATATCTTTTGAGGGGGCCACCATTCAACCCACCATATCAGGATAGTGAGAAACAAAGAAGGGACAATGAAACCCTACAGGTTTGTCTTTACTAGTGCTGCAGGAAAAAGGGGAGAAAACACACAATGGAACTTTAAAGCCAGATAGCAGTGAGACTTCTGAAAGAGAATTTCAATGTGTGGACTGATATTAAAAAAAAAACTGGGGGATAAATACACAACTTTATTCTCTCCTCATCCTCTTGCTGTTGCCTCTCATTGGTCAAGTCAGAATGAATGGCAGAAAAGATGCTCAGTGATGCAGTCCATACTAGAGAAGGGTGGAGAGTGGATCTGGATAGGCAAACAGAAAACATCCACATATCAGGACGTTACCACTCCTGGGGAGATAAATGTTCTCAAGTTAGCTGAAACCGGTTTGTCTCAGTGAATAGGGCGGACTGAAGGGTCCCAGGTTCAATTCCAGTCAAGAGCATGTACCTTGGTTGCAGGCACATCCCCAGTAGGGGGTGTGCAGGAGGCAGCTGATGGATGTTACTCTCTCATCGATGTTTCTAACTTTCTTTCTCTCTCCCTTCCTCTCTGTAAAAAATCAATAAAATATATTTTTTTAAAAAGTCCTCAAGTTAGAGGTTCAAATGAGATTACTTTCACAAAGGCAGCCATAAATTCAGCTTTTTTTATATGCAAAACACAAATGAGAACATATTTTTTTTTCTTTTTCTGTAATCTTATACCATTACCCACTGATACTGTGAAATACTAATTACTTATGTGTTTTGGGAAAAGAACTCTATAATAGAGTACAAACCACCATAGTCTTTCCATGTATAGGGATGATCCATTATCGTAAGCATCATCCTTATTAATATAATTTGACTTCCCTTATTTATATTTCTGTTCTTTCTTAAAAGGAATCTAGGGACCACATGAAGAAGAAATGTATTATAAGGATAATGAAGTTGAAATAGAAAGGCAAGACTATGGAAAAAAGAAAGCAAATAAGTCAACTTCAAGGGCTAATAGAGCTGTTGTGACTGGGCATCAAATTTGATCCTGCCTTCCTAGCAGCCATCATTTATTGTAGTACAGTCATATCTGCATCTCACTCTAACAGAGCTTTGCTTATCTAGTCATAAGAAACTTCCCACCACATGTCTCCCTTTCTTGTTCATGTAACAGTCACATCCTAGCATTACAAATTATCAGAAAATGTAACAGCTAATCTCTTGTGGAAATAAAAATTTTTAGGTATGGAGAAAATACTATAGAATAATATAGAGGGAATAGAAGAAAAGAAATAATGAGGGAGAGAAGAGAGGCCATACTTAAGGTCAATGTAGTTCTAATTATTAATTATTTTCTAATTTTCTCACCTCTTTCATATTTTTATTTGTTTTATTTAAAATATAATATATTTAGATGCTAAAATCTTCAACAAAATTCTACCAAGATGAATTTAGCATTACATTAGAAAGATCATACACCATTACCAAGTGAGATTTATTTCAAGGATACAAGGATGGTACAATATGTGCAAACCAATGAATGTGATACATCACATAAACATACTGAGAGAAAAAATCACATAATCATATCAATCAATGCAGAAAAAGCATTTGGCAAAATCCAACACTGTTTCTTGATAAAAACTCTCAGCAAATTGGGAATAGAGGGATCATACCTCAATATAATAAAAGCCGTATATGGCAAACCTACAGCTAACATCATACACAATGGGCAAAAACTAAATCTATTTCCCCTAAGAACAGAAACAAGACAGGGATGCCCACTTTCAGCACTCCTGTTTAATATAGTACTGGAAGTGCTAGCCATAGCAATCAGTTAAGAAGAAGAAATAAAAAGGATACGAATTGGAAAAGAAGAAGTAAAACTCTTTTTATTCGCAGATGACATGACTATACATAGAAAACCCTAAAGACTCATAAAAAAAACAATTAGACTTAATAAATGAATTCAGCAATGTAGCAGGATACAAATTTAATACCCAGAAATCCATGGCCTTTTTATACACCAACAATGAATTCACAGAAAAAGAAACAAACAAAACAATCCCATTTACCATTGCACCAAAAAAATTAAAATACCTAGGAATAAACTTAACTAAACATGTAAAAGACCTGTACTCAGAAGACTACAGGACATTGAAAAAAGAGATAGAGGAAGACATAAACAAATGGAAGAACATACCATGTTCATGGATTGGTAGAATCAAAATAATTAAAATCTCCATACTACTCAATGCAATCTACGGATTCAATGCAATCCCTACTAAAATACCAATGGCATATTACAAAGATCTAGAACAAACTTTCCAAAAATTCATCTGGAATAAAAAAAGACCACGAATAGCCACAGCAATCCTGAGAAAGAGGAACAAAGTAGGATGGGTCACAATACCAGATATCAAGCTATATTATCAAGCCACATTTCTCAAAACTGCCTGGTACTGACACAAGAACAGACATATAGCCCAATGGAACAGAACAGAGATCCCAGAAATTGACCCAAACCATTATGCTCAATTAATATTTAAAATAGGAGGCAAGATCATATAATAGAGTCAAGACAGTCTCTTCAATAAATGGTGCTGGGAAATTTGGTCAGATACATGCAAAAAAAAGAAAAAAAGAAAAAAGAAACCAGATCAGCAACTTATACCATACACAAAAACCAACTCAAAATGGCTAAATAACTTAAATGAAAAATTGGAAACCATAAAAATTCTAGAAGACTTCATAGCAAAATAGCAGACATATGTCATAGCATTATCTTTACAGACACAGATCCCAGGGCAATGGAGACTAAGCAGAAATAAACAAATGGGACTACATCAAAATAAAAAGCTTCTGCACAGCAAAAGAAACCATCAATGAAACAATAAGAAAACCCACTGCATGAGAGAACATATTTACCAATGATATCTCAGACAAAGGTTTAATCTCTTAAATTTACAGAGAACTCATACAACTTAACAAAAGGAAGATAAACAATCCAATAAAAAAATGAGCAAAGGATCTAAATAGACACTTTTCAAAAGAGGACATACAGAAGGCCCAGACACATATGAAAGCATGCTTAAAGTTACTAATCATCTGAAATACACAAATAAAACAACAATGCCGTACCATCTCACACCTGTCAGAATTGCTACCATCTACAAATCAACAACTGACAAGTGCTAGTGCGGATGCAGATAAAAATAAACCCTCTTGCCCTGCTGATGGCAATGCAGACTGGTGAACCAACTGTGGAAAACACTATAAAGTTTCCTCAAAAAGTTAAAAATGGAACTCTCATTTGACCCGGTGATCCCACCTCTTGGACTATATCCCAAGAAATCAATCAGAAACACCAATCAGAAAGGATGTATGCAACCCTATGTTCATAGCAGCACAACTTACAATAGCTAAGATTTGGAAACAGCCTAAGTGCCCATCAGCAGATGAGTGGATTAAAAAACTGTGGTATATCTACACAATGGAATACTATGTATGCTGCACTAAAAAGAAGGAATTTCTACTATTTGCAACAGAATGGATAGAACTGGAGAGCATTATGTTAAGCAAAATAAGCCAGTCAGAGAGATATAAATATCACATGATCTCACTCAAATGTCGGATATAATGGTCAACATAATTTGATGAATAAGAATAGATCCAGAGACAAATGGCAGGGCAAGGAGACAGTTAGAGAGCAACCAAAGGACTTGTTTGCGTGCATATTAGCATAATCAATGGACATAGATACTGGGGCATGGGGGTTTGTCCAGGGTGGGAATGGCTGGGGGAGGAGGGGTCAATTGGGGAAAAAGGAGACATATGTAAAACTTTAGACAATAAAAAAAAATTAGAAAAGCAATGAATAATATATTTCAATTTTGTACTATTTTATTTTTAATTATTTTATTATAATATTTAGTAATATATTATAAATTCAACAACTTTATGTGAATTGTTAATAATTTTTGATAAATGTTTATAGCTGTGAAGCTAACATCACAGCACAATATAGAACATTTTTATCACTGCTCAGAATTCCCTCATAGTCTTTTATACTCAATCATTGCTGGACCCTAGCAATAACTGACCTGCTTCCTATCAATATAGTTGTGGCTTTTCTAGAGCTTCATATATACATACTCTTTCCTGTTTGGCTTATTTTACTCAGCATAATGCTTTTGAGATTCATCTGTGTTTCTGTAAGTATCAGTTCATTCCTGCTTATTGTTGAGTAGTTATCCATTTTTTGAATGCACCACAATATGCTATCTTCATCAAGTGAATAGACATTTGAATTGTTTCCAGTTTCTGGTAATTATGAATACAATTGATATGAACATATGACCACAAGTTTTTGTGTGAACATACAATTTCATTTTTCTTGAGTTAATACCTCTTAGTGGGATTTGTTGGTTATATAGCTGATGTAGGTTTAACTTTATAAGAAACTGCCAAACTGTTTTGAAAGTGGCTTTACTTTACTACCAGCAATGAATATAATTATTTTGCATCTTCGTTAACATTTTGCATTGTCAGTCTTCTTAATGTTGGCTGTTTGAGTGTGTGTGTAGGTGGTATCTTTTTAATATACAGTTTCCCAATGATTAATATTGTAACCATCTTTTCATTATCCACTTAATACTTTATGGGAAAGTGTCTGTTCAAATCTTTAGCTCATTTATAAAACAGTTTGTTTGTTTTTATTATTGAGAGCTAAAAGTTTATTTTTTCTTTTTTAAAAAAATTTTGTTAATCCTCACCCTAGATTTTTTCCCCATTGATTTTTTTAGAGAGAATAGAAGGGAGAGGGAGAGACAGAAACATTGATGTGAGAAAGATACATGGATTGATTGCCTCCCGCATGTAGGTGGGGGACCAAGCCTATAAATGAGGTACATGCCCTCAACCTGAATCAAACCAGCGACCCTTTAGTACACTGTCCCATGCTCCAATCACTGAGCCAAACCAGCCAGGGTGGTTATTTTTAATTTTAAAATAAATTCTGATTTCAATAAATTCTTTAGTGAATGTATTCTGCAACTATTTTTTCTCAACATGAAAAAATAGTCTTATCATACCATAGAGTTATAAGACTTAGACTAGATAATTTGCAAAGCTCCTGATACCTAAAAGTAAATATGAATTCTCTTCCTTATTAATATATTTAAATCCTTCAGAAAAATTCAGAATGATGCAAGCAAAAAAAAAAGCCTTTTGATGAGTGAGTATATTCAGAACACCAGTGGTGTCATATGAGAAACTATGAAGAATTAAAGGATGAATGGTAAGGATTTAATGAAAAGCAAAAATCATTCTTTCAGAAAATTGGGGTAGAAAGGAAGAAGAGCAAAGACAATAGCTTAAGTGAGAGGCAGGTTTATATAGTGGGTTAGCACAAGAGTCTGCAGCCAGGCCCTTGGGTTTGAAGCTGAGCTCTACCACTTCTAAGCTATATGATGATGAGCAAGTTACTTAATCTCTCTGGGAAAGAGCAGGTAAGAGAGGAGTGCATGGTCTCAAGGAAGGTGATGAGGCATGAGCCTGGGGAAAATGCTCAGATTTGCATTTACTAAAAAATAACAAGAGCGTGGACCACTAGGAATATTGAGGGATATGCCAAATCAGATGATCTTAATTTTTTCAATCAAGTGTGATGTTATATCAGCTCCCTAGAAGGAGGAAACCAAAGTCAGAGTTGGGAGTTAAGGAAAGTGAAACAGGTGAGGAATAGACATTGTTGAGATTCAAATAGTGATTTGGCAAGAAAGGCATTAAAAGATTGCCAAAAATCAAGAAGAATATAGTTGAGCTTAGAGAACATGAATTATAAATGTGTTCCATCAATAGGTTTTTGTGACTTGCTCTAACAATATTTATCAGCCTGAAAGCAGGAAAGAGAAAAACAGAACACAGTCTACCAAGGGAAGAAAGTGGTTTGCAAATCAGTAAACATTTGAAGGATTCCGGATGAATGCATTGTTGAAATGGTCAGTCATTTTAAAGATGTTTCTGTACTATGGAATAGTGTGCAACTAAAGAATGAGCTGCTCATGAGCATGCTTTGTTTCAATAAGTAGTAAAAAGAAAGGATATTTTAAGTGGCACATTTATTTGTTTACTCTAGCTTTAAAGATAAAATTTATTTGGAGAAAACAAACAAACAAACAAACAAACAAACATAATCCCACAACCCAAAGGATAGGATTCATATGCTCAAGAGATTTCCCGGTATTAATTCTACAGATTACAAATCATTTTCATATAAGATATTTTTGTACAAATTTTACATGTATTGAGGAGGGGAACATACATCCCTGTTTCTGTTTTAACAAGGGACAGGTTCAGTGAGTGGGGAAAAACGCACTTTTTTGGATACAACTACTTGGAAGGGATAGACTTGAAGAATGCAAAGCCTACCTTTTCATCATCTGAAGCAATTGATTAAAAACAAACAAACAAACAAACACCTTTCAACCTTAGGCACCTCTCTCTAAAGGCCACTGAGTGACAGTTTTTAAATGGCTGCCAGGATGGACATGACAGTAAATGAAGAGAAAGTTGAAAATGTGGTGGCCCAGGCATTTCTGTTTCAGTGACAATCAAATGCACACGGAGTTGAACAGATGGGTGGGGATATGTCAAATCAGAGGCTCATTTATCATGGGAATTTTAGATGGGAGATTTCTGAGGTGGAGAACTTTGGAGGTTGAAGTACATGGTCTTCTCGTGAGTATCAGAGAATACATAAGGGAGAAATAGCAAATTCATTGATTAAGAGATAGTAGGGTAAATATCAGGAAGGGTCATGCTGAGGGTAGGACATGAAGATGCTCACACACACTGAGAAAGATACTCACACACACTGAGGAAGTCCCCAGGAAACAAGGAAGAGATCAATACATTAAGGTAGAGATTTCTCAAAGACACTGTTTTGTCAATCAATCCTAAAAACGGGTGATAGGTCTTTGTCCAGATGAATATTTTCTTGGCCTTGTCTTGCAATGAATTCCTAGTGATTTTCTATATTATCTTTTATCACTGGTGTCATCTCAGTATTCACAGCACCCACGCCAGGCTCCAGAACACATGAAGCTATCAAACCCCAGTTCTCAGTAGCTTCCTCCTCATTCTCAGATGTAACATGCCCACTGGGGTAGTTCCAATGAGTAGCCTTTGCCCAAGACAGTACAGGAGGGATGGAGAGAATGCAAAATGAAGTATTCTTTCCTTCTGCTTCCCATGGGATCACCCTAAGCAACTACAAGAACAGGAGGGTCTGCTTATCCATATTTCAGTGCTTTAAAAAAAAACATACCTTGGCTTTTGAGTTAAGGTGTTAATTTATGTATTTTACAGATCTGCACTCTAGCCCCCGAGTTCTTAACTATAAGTACATACGTAGGTAAAAGACCATTTAAGATAAATGACTGAAATCTCTAGGGGAGTCTACTCCCCTTCCTTCTCCACTTCTAATGTGTTAGGAAAAGTGGTATTTGAAGGAGGCACATGGGAGGAGCAACCATCTTCAGTTAGAGCTTATGATACATCACTTACCACATTGAAAAAAATTTAAACGCGCCAGTGTCTACCTTAAAAATCTTAACATTTATTTAAACAGGGTCGATTTCTTTTCCTATGGAAACAGGAAAAATATTGTCATTTAATATCCCCATTTCAAGTAATTGGCAGCACATATACAAATAACTCAGGGATTGAGATGTCTGTATTGATAATTCAAGTTTCAAAAGGGGGTTCTAAGAAAATGTTTTATTATTTATGTGGTCCAGACTGACTGTCTCCATTAAATACATTCATTTGGTAATTGCTTAACTTTCCACTTTTCTTTTCTGGTGAAATCACATATAATATGTCCAAAATGGCTAGAAGGAACCATAGGATTTATGCATATAAATACAGCATTTCTTTTCAAGAAGGACAGAATGTGTTTGAGAATTATTTATATTCTATGTAAGCTTTGAGTTGTATATATTACATGCGCTGAAAATAATTCATTATGAGCATATCACATGGTCTACACCAAACTAAATGACCCTTTGATACTGATGTCATGCCCATTCATACTAGTAGGAGTTATAGATACCAAGAAGACCAAAAGTTAATGCCAAGAATGCGAGGAATGGTTTCCATGATCATAATGGCACAATTGTCTGAGGGAACAAAATTGAACAGAACTAGAGGACAGGAAAAGGGTGTGGTGTCTGCAAAAATGAAAAACTTTATTCATGGATTCAAATTTATGCTTAAAGTAAATTAGATGTGATATATCATTCTTGATTTTAAGGCAAGAATTAGAAACTAGTTAAATAGAGATGGAACTTTCAAAATAATTTGAAAAATTCTCCTGTAACTTTCTTTGCCCCCACCTCAATTATACTAATGATCACTGCTTCTATCCTCCTTCCCTAAATGATGACAGAACATCCTTCTTTTTCCTCCTTTTTTTAACCTTTGCTTTTTAAAAGTGTCCTTTGTACTCTTTTTAGGACTTTAAGCCACCAATCCTCACATTGCCTTATAAAGTTGCCATTTCCTCCCACACATCTGAAAGAGTCTGTTGGTAGAATCCATTCCCATAAGGAACTCAACCTAAGAGACAGTTGGGAAAGAAAATCTTGTTTAACGGATAAATCAAAACATTTTTTTTGTCTTCCCATTAGACTATTGGTTATATTTTCATTCTGTTCTATAGCCATGATTAAATCTTCCTTTGAAGTTCTTTATGAACACTGAAAAGCAATAAGCAGCTTTAAATTTATTATGAATATGGAAATATTCATCACTTAAAGGCTTCCCAATGGTACAATTTCACAACTCTGGTGCCATTCCAAGGACAGTTACTTGGGTTAAGTTCAAATAAAGGTCACCGGTTACTTAAATTTTTTTCTCGGTTAGTGTGTTTCATGGTATCTAGTTCAGACAGGTTCCTTTGTGTACTTATGTGTGTGTATATGAGTTGTTGTTGTTGTTTTTTGGTTAATGCCTTCACCTTTTCACCCAGTTAACCAGTTTTCTTAAAGTTGCTTTTTCCATATCTAAATAGCCTCTTTCTTACTCTTTATTACTTGGAAACTAATTTCTTTCTTCTTTATGCTCCAGAGTTTATGCTTTAATTTGACTAGTTTCTTCATTTGTGGACAATTTTTTTGAGAACTTTTGCCCTTTAATTTGCATTTAAAGTCAGTTTCTTTAAATATTTCAGTTATGCATTCTGAATAGTGAAGACATAGCAGATACTGCAGGCACTCAGTATTGGCTCCCATCCCTTCCTCATCCCAACTCCCAGGCTTTATTTCTTCGAGATACCAATGGGCACTCTGCACTAAATAAATGGCTCCCATGTCAAGTGTCAGCAACCTCAGGCCTGAATGCAGGTGGATTTAAGGCAATGAAGCCTGGTAGCTTTCATGACAAGATGTGTACATTTAACCATGTTCCAAGGAATTCCAATGATTGTGTCCAGCCCCATCCCGCAGTACCTCAGAGGTGACATTGGTCACTCCCACCATGTACTGGCATCTTGGGGCTGGTTCCCAGTCCACCCTCCCCCAGAGCCTTGCTCTGCAGAGGAGCCAAAGCCCCACTTCTCAAGGGCCATGATGCATGAAAGAACATGCTCATACCAATGGAATTTAAAAGCTCAAGTCAATCTGAGCCTGTTGTGGACAAATATTTTCAAACTTGTCTCCACTCCCAAATCTTATCATAGAGCTTTCTCTTAGAATCCTTTCATCTTAAAAATATTAAAATTTGAACTAATTGCTTTCTAGACCTGAAGCCATTCTAGACATTTTTTTTTATTGTGCTCCTGGATTCGATGGAGCTACTATATTTGTATCCCACATCTTCCTTTTGATTACTGTGTATCTTGTTTTGCTGTAGGACATTTTCAAGCAACTGCCTATGTGATGCAAATGTTCTGAGACATTACAAGTTTGAAAATATATTCCACTCTCACTTCTGATTGAGAGCTTGGCTGAGTGTTGAATTTGAAGTTGCAAAAAAAAAAAGTTTCCCTAGAAACTTCCACAAAATGATAAAAGAAAGTTATGAAAATCCCACAGCTAACATCTTCTCAGTGGTGAAAAACTGAAAGCTTTTTCTCTAAGACCAGATCAATGTTGTGAGCTTTTGCCATTTTTATTCAACTTTGTACTGGAAGTTTTAGTTAGAGAATTTAGGCAAGAAAATGAAGTAAAAGGCATTCAGATGGCAAAGGAAGAAGTAAAACTATTCACAGATGACATGATCTCATATACAGAAAATTCTAAAGAATTCTTCAAAACTATTAACACTAATAAATGAATTCAGTGAAATTGCAAGATACAACACACAAGACCAACACACAAAATTCAATTTTACTTTTATATGCTAACAATGTACAATCCAAAAACAATCAGGACTACAATTCTATTTATAATAGCATTCAAAAGAATAAAATACATACTAATAAATTTAACTAAGTAGATGAAAGGCATGTGCACTGAAAAAGACAAAATATTCCTAAAATAAGTTAAAGAAGACATAAACAAATGGAGACAGATAACATATTCATGAATTGTAAGATTTAAAATTGCTAAAATAGCAGTATTATCTAAAGTAATCCACAGATTTAATGCAATTTAATGCAAAATTCCAATAACCATTTTTCCCCAGAACCTCAAATTCATATGGAAGTGAAAAGTAACCTAAATAGCTAAAACGATATTGAAAAGAACAGAGCTGGAGATCTCCAACTTCCTAATTTAAAAACTTATTACAAACTATGGTAATCAAAACTGTATATTGGTATAGGGATAACATATAGATAGTGAAATAGAATTGTGAGTCTAAAAATAAACCCACCAGTCTATGATCAATTGGTGCCAACAAAGGTATTAAGACAATTTAATAAGAAAGAATAGTTTCTTCAACAAATGGTCCTGGGACAACTGGATATCCATTTGCAAATAATGAAGTTGAACACTTACCTCACTTTAAATATAGAAAATGAATTCAAAATAAATTAAAAACCTAATATAAGAGGTAAAACTATAGAAGTCTTATATTCAACAAAAATTTAATTTAAAAATGAGCAAAGGACTTGAGTAAACATTTCTTCAAAGATGATATACTAGTGGCCAAAAGATGACCACTTATTAGGAAAATCAAAATCAAAATCAAAATTAAAACTACAACGAGATACCACTTCACAACCACTAGAATGATGTTTGGGGGTGAGGTGGGAAATAACAAATGTTGGCAAAGATGTAGAGAAATTATAACCTTTAATCATTGCTATGGTAAATTTTATGTTACATGTTCTTAACATGTACATGCTTGCACATACATACATGACATCAGAAGGAGGCTAAAGTAGGCTCCTGTGCAGGTTAGTTTTGCCAACTTGGCTGGAATATAGTATCCAGTTATTTAGACAAAACCAAGTCTATGTATTGCTGTGAAGGTATATTGTGGGTACTTTGTAGATGTCCTTAACATTTAGTTACTTTAAGTAAAGATTACTCTGGATAATGTGAATGGACCTAATCCAATCAGTGAATGGTCTTAAGAGCAAAAACAAACAAACAACAAAAAAAAACTTTTGTCTAAAAGTTGCAGCATCAACTTCTGCCCAACTTTTCTGGACTGCTGGCCTACCCTACAAATTTCAGATTTGCCATTTCTCTGCAGGTACCATTTCCATCAATATAACTCTCGTTCTCTCTCTCATTTTTATGAGAAAAGATTCTCTTAAGA
This sequence comes from Antrozous pallidus, assembly GCA_027563665.1. Classification (NCBI taxonomy): domain Eukaryota; kingdom Metazoa; phylum Chordata; class Mammalia; order Chiroptera; family Vespertilionidae; genus Antrozous; species Antrozous pallidus. Next base: position 58,134,178 of record CM050508.1, on the reverse strand, counting down.
TATTGAATCATTCTTTCAAATTTTTGAGATGCTGATGAGACTGTGATACCAGTCTGCTAATCATTTTTTTTTGTACGTGACAATCTAGTTCTTCCTAGATAATCAGCCGCTATCTTTAGAGAACTGTCAAATTACTTTGCTTTGCATTAAATGCCTGACTGTAAGCTCTTCCACAAGGAAGGACGGATTCCTTGTTAGGCACAATCATCTAGAAATGATTCCTCAGTGTTCAGCCAGTCTTCACCCCCCATTCTCAGTCCTGTTTGGCTGCACCTTTCTCGGGTTCCTCCTATGCACTTTCTTCCATGTGTGTTCTGAGGTGGGGCTTCCCTTTTTTTGTCTTCATCAGTACACACGTTTCCATCATCTTTTCATCAGAAATGTATAGCAATTTCTTGTCAGCAAAAAACTTCTCCCTCTACTTTTCCTTTCTTCTTGAGGGATTATACTTATTTTTTAAAAAATCCATTCTTATTTTAATTTTACCTCAGAAGAGTGAGTTGTAAAACACATGTGCTCAGTTACCATTTTGAACCCAAAGCCCCAATTTTTAAAAAAAAGTTCATGTAGTCTGAATTCTGTGTTAATTCCTAAATTGAAAATATTGCGTTGAATTTCACTACCAATTTACTGTTTCCTCTTTCCACAATAGTAGTGGCATTTAATTTTCTTCTTTTAAAAACTAGTTTTGTAATTGTTTACCAAAATCCAGTTTTTTGTAAATTAGAAAATGAGAAAAATCCCCCTCCCCCTCCAAAATCACCCAGTCTTCTTTTCTTTCTTTCTTTCTTTTTTCCTATTTGAAATCAGCATGTTTTCTTTTCCAGCTCTGTTTCTATCCATTTTTCAGATTCAGGTCTCTAAAGACCAGCATACAGGTGACAAAGACAGAATTTTCTCATAACAGGTGAGGAAAGAGAGAGAGATTGGAGAGAAACATCATTGAGCGGCTGCCTCCTATATACTCCCCACAGAGGACAGAACCCGCAACCTGTGCATGTGCCCCATCCGGGAATTGAACCGGTGGTCTCTTGGTTCTGGGGTCAATGCTCAACTGCTGAGCTACACTGGCAGGGCCAAGAGCTATTTTTTAGTGATTTCTTTTTTCATCCCAAATGTGTGTTTTTAAGTTTATACTTTTGAAGTTAATTTCTAGTTATGAAGATTTGTGTAAAACAATGTCTTATATGATTCCTGTTTTATTGGAATTCACGGAGGATTTCTTTATGACTAATACATGATCATTTTTAAAAGTTTCCATAAAAAAACACTTTATTTTTGAGTACTGAGTTAAATTTGTAGTCACTAAATCAACCTTATTAATTAAATTACTTATACTTCAATTTCATAATTTTGTGATTAACATATCAAGACAGATATTTAAGTCACTACATTTACTGTATTATTCATCTTTTTATTATGTATTTCACTTGAAACATCTAGATTTATGACTGTTAAGTTCTTTGTTGATTGTGCCCTTCATTAATATAAAATGTTCTTTGGTTATTATGTAATTATCTTGTTTAATGTCTTTTTGCTCTGAATTCTACTTTGACTAATGTTACTATCATAGTCAGTGCTTTCTTTTTGATATGTATAAGGCCTCATCACTTGGCTGTACCGTATAACTTTAGCATTATTAAAAATCAATAGAAATAAGTCAATATTAGTAATGTAATTTTTTCTTTAAAAACCATGTTACATTATATACACAGTTGATCTGTTTTACATTTTTTGGAATTATTTAATAAAATTTATATAAATTCATAAGGTATGATGTTAAGTATATGTTTGAAATGGAAAATAAATAATATGAAACAAAATTATTTTAAAAAATTTGGTGTCAAAATAAAATTTTAATAATGGTAATAAATTATAAAGATGCTTTCAATTTATTTTTGATATTGGTTTCAGAAAACGTTCTGTCACAACTTTTGGTAAGTAAAATAAAAATTATAAACAGTAACATAAGCATGGATGGCAATGTTAGGAAATTTTATATCCATAATGAATTATTAGGTGAAATATTAGTATTGTGTTGCTTATTCTGTTTGTTTTCTTTTTTTTTAATATTTTGTTTTTAAAAATATGTATTTTATTGATTTTTTTATCTTTATTGTTCAGTTTATTAATTACATTGTTTCCCCTTTTTATCCCCCTATAGCTCCCCTCCACCCTGTACCTATCCCACTGTCCTCTCCCATTGTTGCAAGATTTTTGTCCAGTCTCTTGCTGCACTTCCCACAACCCTTATCTCCCCAAGAATTGTCAGTCCATTCCCTCTCTATGTCCATGTTTCTGTTATATTCACCAGTCTATCCTGTTCAACAGCCTATCAGTTCACTTGATTTTTATGTTCATTTGTTGATAGATGTGTATTTGTTGTTCATAATTTTCATCTTTGCCTTTTTCTTCTTCCTCTTCTCAAAGAATATCTTTCAGCATTTCATATAATATTGGTTTGGTGGTGATGAACTCCTTTAGCTTTTTCTTATCTGCGAAGCACTTTATCTGGCCTTCAATACTGAATGATAGCTTTGCTGGATAGAGTAATCTTGGTTGTAGATTCTTGCTGTTCATCACTTTGAATATTTCTTGCCACTCCCGTCTGGCCTGCATCGTTTTTGTTGAGAAATCTGCTGACAATCGTATGGGTGCTCCCTTATAGGTAACCAACTGTTTCTCTCTTGCTGCTTTTATTATTCTCTCTTTGTCTTTTGCTCTTGGCATTTTAATTATGATATGCCTTGGTGTGGTCCTCTTAGGGTTCCTATATATTGGGGTTCGGTGCACTTCTTGGACTCCTATGTCAATTTCTTTCACCAGGTGTGGGAAGTTTTCGGTCACTATTTCTTCAAATAGGTTTTCATTGTCTTGCTCTCTCTCTTTTTCTGGCACCCCTATAATTCGAATGTTGGTATGCTTAAGGTTGTCCCAGAGGCCACTATCTTCAATTTTTTGGATTCTTTTGGTTTCTTGCTTTTTCAGCTGAGTGGATTTTCCCTCTTTGTATTTCAAATCTTGAACTTGGTTCTTGGGGTGCTCCAGAGCACTTTTAGGTCTTTGTATAATATTTTTTGTTTCAGTCAGTGTATGCTTACTTTCTGGTTGGTCCTTTTTCATATCCTTGAGAGTCTCCTTTATATCCTTGAGGGTCTCCTTCATTTCCTTGTAGGACCATTCATTTCCACGTTGGTCTTGATCATTTCCTTGCAGGTCTTGTTTATATCCTTGAGGGTCTTGTTCATTTCCTTGTAGGACTCATTCATTTCCTTTGTGGTCTTGCTTATTTCCTTATAGGCCTCGACCTTTTCTTGGAGCCTCTTGAAAAACCCTATAACCGTGGTTTTGAATTCCATGTCCAGTCGTTTTTTTTCCTCCATTTCTTTCACATCTGATTTCTTTTCATCTCTCTGTATGGTGGCTGCTTCCCTGAGTTGGTCAATTAGCTTTGTGTGGTAGACTTCCTACTAGGGATAGTGGGTCAGCCTCCCCAGTTACCTGAGGTGGATATGGGCTGCACAGTCTTGCTGAAGTTAAGCTCAGTTAATTGTTGTTAGCACTTGGAGGGGTTGACCTCCAGGCCAATTGTCTGTGAAGCTCAGCTGTGCTCAGGTTGGATGGGCAGAGTCTCCGGGCCAAGCAGACAGCCTTAGCTCCGCCCTATGCGGCCCCGGGGACTCTGTGCTGGGGGCAATGGCCGCCAGCACCTCTGAGAGAGAGCCGTTGTGGAGCTCCACCAGCTGTCGGGGAATTCAGACTCTCCCCAAATGACTTTGCGTGCGCAATTTCTCACCCAGGGTCGTAAAACAAAGCAGTCTGACAGTTTTCCGAATGAGAGACAAGTCGAAGAGCGCTCTCTGCGCCGTCACACAGCTGAGCTGTTCACGCAAGCTTGCCTTCTCCACAAGCCGGGAGACCCGGCAGCACCCGAGCTTCGGAGTGCCCTCCCACTGTCCAGTTTTCACCCCGTATGATTGTGGGTTCTCTGGACTTCGCCCAGAGCTGGAGAATCAGTCCAGTGGGACGTCTTTGTCTCCCCGTTCGAGAAAACTGGCCAGTTTTCAGCCACCCGCCCACTCCGTGGCGTGCACTCCAAATCTCTCTCTGCGCGAGTCTTTCAACGCTGTTCGCCGCCACTCCTCCGAGTCACAGTGTCTTATTTTCACTTTTATTTGTGGAATTTTCACTTGGCGAGCTTTCTGGTGATTCTGGAAGGTGTTTGTTCTTTCGTTAAGTTGTAGTATTAAAATTGCTGATTATGACGGCAAGATAGGTGTTTTACCTTTGCCGCCATCTTTGAATGTTCATTCTGTTTGTTTTCTGACACACCCTGGCTCAAATCCATATTCGGTCCTCCTCTCTGCAGACGGTGCCCTGGGAAGCTTACCCATGCATACTGCTTCACCCACTCTTCCTTGTCAATAGGTTTCTGAAAGAGTTCAGCCAATGGGTGGCACAGACAGAAGTGTTGGGGGAAGAGGAGGAAAATGTTGGAGTATTCCCATCTCTGCTCAGCACTGAGAAGTCCCTTCTTCCCTTCCTGGCCTCCAGTAATAGCATTTTCTCTTCTTTCTCCTTCAGGCCTAGAGGTGGTAATGGTGCTAATCTCTGGGTCCCTCAACACAATTTATTGGTCCCTCTGACCCTTCTCACACCTCTGTAACTTCTCACTTCATTAAAACCTCATCTGGTGAATCATCTAGATGGAATTCTCTTTTCTCCCAGGATCCTTACTGATATATTTAAGCCAGGGTTCTTTTTTATAAGCAACAGAAAGCAACACAGTTCTTCTTTAAACAGAAGAAGAAGGACGAGGAGGGGGCAGGGTGGGAAGGATATCACGGTGAAGAGAATTAATGGGAAGCTTGAGAAATAGGCTTAAAGAGTGGGCAAGAGCCCTCTGGGCAACAGAAGCCACAGTTAAGATCACACTGTAGGAATGATCTGGCTCACACACTTCTGTTCTTGAGATAATCATGCATTCTCTCAAAATAATTTTATTCTGACTCAGCAAAGTCCAGAGAGAGGTTGGACACATACTTGTCCTCTGGCTGTGATGGGGAGGGAAAAAGGGATCTCAATCATATGAAGTGTCCTTAGAACAATTAAGCAGATAGAAAGGTGGGATGGGTACCAGACAGAGATGACCAATGTCCACTGTAGGTACATCTTTACAGGCATCTTAAGATTTCACACATACTGTTATATAAATGCTCATAATACATTATGTACTTAACAAGGGTGGTGGGGTTAAGTGACTTCTCTTAATTAAGTAATTACTAGAGGTCCAGTGCATGAATTCAGTGGGGTCCCTTTGGGTGGCCTGCAGGGATTGGGCTGAAACCCCAAATCCAACGCCTCCTGTAGCTCCTACCTGCTGCTCTTGCTCATCCTGACCCCATTGTGCCAAGGGCTCACGCCCAAGCAGTCCCAATTGGGAGAGGCTCACGCTGTGGCAGTGTTCACCAGCCATGAACCATGCTTCTGGTGTCCTCTCAAGGGGGAGTGGCCTTGAGGGATCAGGCTGAAACTGGCTCTCAGACATCCCCTGAGGGGTCCTGGATTGTGAGAGGGCTCAGGACATGCTGAGGGACCCCATGATTGGGCCAAGGAGGGACCATGGAAGGGCTCCAGAGTGTGTCCCATCCATCTTACTCAGTCCCTATCTGCCTGACCCCAGCAGCAAGCTAACCTACTGGTAGGAACATCTGCCCCTTGTTGGTCAGTGCACATTATAGCGAGTGGTTGAGCAGCCTTAGCATATTTTGATTGGTTATTTGGTTGTTCTACTGTTTGGTCTATTTGCATAGTATCTTTTATTATATAAGATTTTCTCATTCATTTATTGATCTTTCCTGTGTGTCTTCAATTGAACAAGACCTATTGGTTAAGTTATCCAGGATGTGTTGCTTAGATTTCATTTTTTCTACCCAGTATAGGAATGTTCAAATAGAGCAAAGATCCACCTGCCAAAAAGTTCAGAATTTTATGAATCAGATTCACATCAGATATGCTATCATCAGCCTTTCTCAAGAAACAATATTGTCAGAGGCTGCTGATAACCCTCACAAATGAATTTGTTCTCAGTTATCAGGATCCTAAGCCCATATTGAAAATCAATGTTAATTCAAAAATTTTCAGCTCAAAATACAGCTCGTTCTGAGCTCTAGAAATTGTGCAGGAGAAGGAAAAAGGAATGATTTGTGACCTTAGGAATACACTTTGACAGCTTAAACCCAAAACACATCCACAGTGACTTTAAAGGTAACCTTGGTGAGGAAGAGCAAACAATCTCCATTCAGTGAAGACAGAGTGAGAAACACTGCCTAGAAAGATACACAGACTATGCTTAAGATGAAAAGAATTTTGAATTTTACCAGATGACTGCATTAGGCTTTTGCATATACAATTTAAAATGCTGGTGATAAATATTGAAGAATATGGAGACTAAATTTCAGATTGGTACCTGCCAATAAGCCTCCAGGAGCAAAGAGAAGATTCAGCTGTTGTATAAGGAAGCACCGGCTCTGGCTATCCTGTCATCAAAATGACACTCCAGTGACCTCCTTGGAAGCTGGTTTTGGAGCTGGTCCTCGGGGTATAATTATGAGATTCCTGAGCTCCCATGCCACTGTTCGCTGGCAATAAAGGTCATCTAACTCACAGTTCAGCCAGAAGTCTCTGTCCTGAGTTAAGCATGGTACAGGAATAGGGAGGCCTTCTGCTTCAGTTCACAAATGTATTCCTTAAAAGGAAGCACTGGTAGAAATCATGCGATGTCTCCATTGTTTAAGGGGTATAGAAATAAAATGTTATATATTTAAACATAGCAAATGAAAACTTCAAGTTTATGTTCCAAAAAGAACACATAGACTCTGAACGATGAAGTCATAGTAAACTGTGATGCCCATTTCTGTAGTAGAACTTTAAAAATATGACTTCTAGTCATTATTATCTTCATTAGTTTAGCAGTAATTATGGGACAAAGTGGGACTCAATGGTTCCAGAATTAGTTAGAAATCTTAAAAGCCTCATTTCATTTTCAAAATTGATTTTCTTGTTTTTTGTTGTTGTTGTTGTTTTGTGTGTGTGTGTGTGTGTGTTTTTTTAAGAAAGTATTAAATTGAGCATATGTGCAGAGAGATTGGTCTTGGGGGAATTTCTGATTTAAAAAATTAAATCCACTCTCTCAACACTGATAAGAGTTTCAAGGATTGTTTCTTGTCCAAAGACTCTTTTAAACCATTTTTGACCTGTTAGAAACAACTTAAATGATCATAAATGAATATCCACTGGGGGCATTGCATGTTGATCACATTGTTCAAAGCCATTAGATTGGAAGATGGGACCCCGGCCTTCAAGAGACTCTCAATTTTAGAATAAAAAAATAGATTACACATAACTTGCCCTCACAGTGATGGAGGGCAAAGAGTACCAGGCCAGGAGACTGAGGTCCTGGCTTTCCAACAGCTCATCTGAACCTTGTTGAGGTTAACTAAACATTTAGTATTCCTGTTTCCTCATCCTTCAGTTGTAAGGTAGTAATATCTACCCTCTGGTACGGAGAACACAAGACAATGGCTATGAACATTCTTCAAAGTTCTAATGCATTATTAAACATAATGTTATCTGCATTAGACTTAACAAGCTGCAAAAGGGTGTGCGTTTCCTTTTAAATAATTTTATCATTGGCATTAAAACAAAGTGAAAATCTCTTTTTGGTCTTAAATTGTAGAACTGTGTTTTTAGTAATGATTTAGTGCCGTGGTCAGCAGCTTGCGAGCCACATGCGGCTCTTTGGCCCCTTGAGTGTGGCTCTTCCACAAAACACCACGGCCTGGACGAGTCTATTTTGAAGAAGGGATGTTAGAAGAAGTTTAACTTTAAAACATTTGGCTCTCAAAAGAAATTTCAATCATTGGACTGTTGATATTTGGCTCAGTTGATTAATGAGTTTGCTGCCCACTGACTTAGAGTGTGACTCAGAGAAGATAAAAGTTATACCTCCTATAACCAGATGCAATTTGGAATTTGAGATATAGAATAAATAAGGATGTGATAGTACCCAGATAATCCATTTGAAATTTATGTAAGATACCGTTGACTTATAGAGAATAACATCTGGAGAGTCATAGATATTTTAAAGGCAGAAGATACTGGTTTCAATTCATTCATGATAAAATTAACAATGTTGAAACATGTAAAAACTTGGATTTCCACAGTTGAAGTAGTTTTGCACTTATTGTCTTACTAGAGGCCCGGTGCACAAAATTTGTGCACGGGGGGGGAGGGGGGGGGCGGGCGAGGGATGTCCCTCAGCCCAGCCTGCACCCTTTCCAATCTGGGACTCCTCGAGGGATGCCCAACTGCCCTGTGGACAATGGGACATCCTTCTCATAATCCAGGACTGCTGTATCCAAACTGCTCGCCTGCCTGCCTCTCTGATTGCCTGTAACTGCTTCTGCCTGCCAGCCTGATCACCCCCTAACCACTACCCTGCCAGCCTAATTGATGTCTAATTGCTCCCCTGCCAGCCTGTTTTTTCCCAACTTCCCTCCTCTGCCAGTCTGGTCACCCTTAAGTGCCCTCCCCTGCAGGCTTTATTGCCCCCAACTACCCTCCCTTGCAGGCCTGGTCCCTCCCAACTGCCCTCCCCTGCTGGCCTGATGGCCCACAACTGCCCTCCCTTGCAGGCCTGGAACCTCCCATTGGTCCTCACCTGTTGGCCATCTTGTGGTGGCCATCTTGTGTACACATGGGGGCAGGATATTTGACCACATGAGGGCAGCCCTCTTGTGTGTTGGAGTGATGGTCAATATGCATATTACTCTTTTATTAGATAGGATAGAGACCTGGTTCATGTGGGGGGGGGGGCAGCTGGTTTGCTCTGAAGAGTGTCCCAGATCAGGGTGTGAGTTCCCTTGGAGCATGGGGCAGCCTGGGTGAGGGGCCTGTTGTGGTTTGCAGGCTGGCCATGCCTCCCAGTGACCCAAGCAGAGGCCCTGGGATTTGGGGTTAATTTATGTTCTACAATTGAAACTTTGTAGCCTGGAGTGGAGCCAAGCCTTTTGCTCCTTTCTTGGAGACAGCCATTTGTGTTTGTGTTTATTTAAATTCTATAATTGAAACTTTGTAACCTAGAGTGGAGGCCTAGGCGCTAGAGCTGCAGAAGCTTGGTTTCCTCCATCGCCTGGGCAACCCTAGCCTCTGCTCTCTCCAGCTCCATGGCTGCTGCCATTTTGTTGGGATATATCTTCTATAATTGAAACTTTGTAGCATTGAGTGGAGGCCTAGGCCAGCAAGGGCAGGCAGAAAGCTTGGCTTCCTCCATTGCAAGGGAAACCCAAGCCTCCCTCCTGCTCTCAGTGGCTGAAGCCATCTTGGTTGGGGTTTATTTGCATAATTTGCTCCTGATTGGCTGATGGGCATGGCTCTGGGCATGGCTTGATAGAAGGTATGGTCAATTTGCATATTACTCTTTTATTAGATAGGATTGCTCACCAGTTTGCCTCTGTTTCTGTTGCCATGAATAATTCTGTTCCCAAGTATTTTACATTGAAATTTCCCAAGAGGGGATTGGTTAGGGTCATCGGTCTATTCCAGCGATTTTCAACTGGTGTGCTATGGCACACTGGTGTACCACAAGAAGTTTTAAAACATTCAATAGTTGATTATTTAGTCAGGGGCACTGACTTCATTTCTCTTAGATCATTAGATTAAAAAACGACAACAGCCAACACAATGTGTTGTCAGTCAAAAATATACCTATTTTTTTCTTGGATTGGCAAAAACTATATTTTCTGTGTGCCACAGAATTTTAATAATTAGATGAAAATTATTCAATATTCAGTGCCCAGCTAGGGCTCAAAGTAGTTCATGTGAGAGGTCACAGCAATTGCTGTTGCAATTAGTTGTAGCTCTGGAGGTAGAGTCAAATGATGGATGCCAAGACACCCTGAGGATTCAAATGCACTCAGTTGTGTGGGAAGTGTAGGAAGCACTAGTTAGGGATGAAGAAATGGGGCACAGAAGGAAAGGCAGCTAGTAAGGGTGCATTATCAAGTACTGTGGATGACTGGAGTTGAATTCCTTAGAGAATATGGAAAAATGGCATAAAACTCATGCTCCAGTGTTATCCCAATACAGGGCTAGGGACCTGGGGTATTTACATGTCAACTCCTTTGATCACTGGTTGAAGGCTGCTGGGAGGGAGACCGAGGAGGGGTGTTCATTTTTCCATATTTCAGTGTTCACACGCTCAGGCCAAGAGATGTAGTTGAACCCGAGAAGACCAGCAATGAAGATGGTTCAGCTCACTGAAGTGGTTAGGCCTCAGCTAAGATCTGAGCAGGGTGCTGCAGCCCTTACTGCACCGGCACCTACATTTAAGAAACCGCTCATAGCCACCGTCCACCAGAGAGGCTTTTCACGTGTAGGCATTATGGCTTGTCCAATGCCATTTTTATTAGATTAGAATGCCATTAAAATGTTAAATTGAATTTAATATAAGTGGCATTAAATTTTAGCATTTGACTTTTTGGACAACCTTTACTTATACAGATAAATTTAAATGCCTAAACCTTTCTTTATATTGAATTGAGATTTTTGTACATTCACTGATAAGTAAATATTAAGCTTTTGTGTGAGAATGCTGGGTGCTTTTGTGCATTGGGCAATTAGTTGACTATTTTATTTTTATCTTTGGCCCAATTTTAATGAAAAGTAGAAGTGCTAGTATTAATCATGCTTAATAAAATAGAGACAAAAATATAAATGATAAAGCAAAACAATGGAAATCTTTGGTCATAGTTGAGTTTAACCTTTGTTTTTAATTTTAAGAAAAAAATTAATAAGAACAAAGCATAAGATTACAATTCAAGCATTAGGTGAGATTAAGATTTTTATATCTCTTGATTTCTGAGGACCAGCACCCTTTAAAAAATATGTTTTTTGTTTGACTTTCACTTTTGTGCATGTTGTTTCAGAACTGTACACAAACAGATGCTAGAGGTTGCATAGTCAAACTGCTTTATGAAAAAACAGAAATAACAGAAAATGTTATCTTATTAAAGGTGTGATTGGGCCCCATAGAGATGGAATGCCTCAGCAACAGACCATGCATGTGGACCTGATTTTTGTCAGTCCCACCAAGTCATAAGGTCATGCAGGCCCAGTAGCCATCCAGCACTTGATGGCAGGGATACATCTGGGGTTAAGCACAAGCAGGATTGGAGCTCACAAGCAAGCTGTGTCAACAGAGAGCTCACATGTCTGGAGAAGCACCTTAGCTGACACCTGTGGCCATATGGAACTCATTACAACCAGCTGACGAAAAAAATAAATAATCTAAGCTTGACTTACGGCATATCTACCCGATTTGGGGATACAAACCAAGAAAATAGTGAATCCCAAAGCCTTAGAAGATAGGCAAATTCCCTGCTCTGTAGTGGATCTTGTGGTCTTTGTGGGATCCTGTGTTGGTGGACCTCATAGACCCTCAGTGGTTTGGGCGGGGCTCCTGCAGGCAGGAAAGGCAAACTCAGACCTGGAGTATTTATTTATTCTTGGTAGGACAAACCTCTGGCCTTTCCAGGATGGAAGGGTCCATATAGTCAATGACAGGTTGCTGATGTCAGCTGTCCAAGTCATTTTGTGTACTTGGTTGGTTAGTGTCTCTTCTCTGGTGGATGCTTTCTAGTGGGTGCTGACATGTAAAACATAGATCTTCATACTTTGTACTTACTTCTGTATGTATATCCACATATCTCTATCTTAGATCTCATTGTACTTAATTTTCCAATGTCTTGCTTTCTAGGTACTGAATATTTGACTATTTTTTGGCCTCTGGCCAAAAAGCTAGACCGTTTGCTGTAGCCTCTGCATCATATATATTCCACGCGTCGGTCACTTCTACCCAAAGTTGATATAACCAGGTGCTAAGAAAGATCTAGAATTGTAAGATTGCTGGGTCATATGATAAGATAAGGCCAAATATTTGCAAAGTGGCCCTAGCTTTTTGCATTCCCACCAGTAAAATATGATAATTGCATGCTAACAGTTTTATCAATCTTTAATTTTAGCCATTTTCATATGGATGTGTCATAGCATCTCATTGTGGCTCTAATTTCATTTCCCTTGGAACTAATGATGTTTACTATTTATTCATGTGCTTAATGGTTATATATATACCTGCTTTTGTAGGTAACTGTTCAAATCTTCTGCCCATTTTTAAAAATTAGATCATTTTTTTAAAGTTATTTTTGAGGAAGAAGGCTTCTTTTTGTATTTTAGATTTAAGAAATATTTTCTACCAACTTGTGACTTGCCTTTTCACCTCTTGATGACATTTTTGAAGAATAAAAGTTTTAATTTTGATAAAACTTAATTTATCAAGTTTTTTTTAATGATTTACTAGAGGCCCGGTACATGAATTCGTGTATAGTTGGAGTCCCTAGGCCTGGCCAGCCATTGGGGTCAGGAGGTGAGATGTGGAAGGTTGACCAGCTACTGGAGGTTGGCTGTGGGAGTATACTGACCACCAAGGGGTAGCTCCTGCATTGAGCCTCTGCCCCCTGGTGGTCAGTGTGTATTCATAGTGACTGGTGGACTGGTTGTAACAGTCGCTTAGGCCCATGGTTGGCAAATTGCAACTCGTGAGCCACATGTGCCTCTTTGACCCCTTGAGTGTGGCTCTTCCACAAAATACCATGGTCTGGGCGAGTCTATTTTGAAGAAGTGGTGTTAGAAGAGGTTTAAGTTTAAAAAAATTTGGCTCTCAAAAGAAATTTCAGTCATTGTACTGTTGATATTTGGCTCTGTTAACTAATGAGTTTGCTGACCACTGGATTGGGCTTTTATAGATATAGATGATTTTTGTGTCTAGACAAAAGGATTTCCCTTTTTTCTATTGCTGAAAATGGTAATAATAATAATTAACACTAGTAAATGTTTCCTTATGGCACATTTTATTTATTCACTCATTTATTTGCTTACCACAAAGTTGCAAAACATTTTCGATATGTTTTCATCTAAAAGTTTTATAATGTTAGCTTTCATGTAGGTCTATAATCCATTTAGAGATTTTTTAGTGTGTATAATGTGAAAAAAATATCAAGATTGATTTTTCTGTATATGGATATCCAGTTGTTCTAGCATCTTTGTTGAAAAGAGTATACTTTTCATTTTTAGTTATGTTGGCACTTTTGTCAAAAATCAATTCACCATATATGTGTGACTATTTCTAGGCTCTCTACTATGTTTCATTTATTTGTACCTTTCTTCCTATGCCAAAACCATACTGTCTTTTGCTTTATAATAAGCCTTAATTTAGCTTTATGATAAGTCTTGGTCAGATATAAAAGTTCTCCAACTTTGTTCTTCAAAAAAGAACAATTTTTCAAAATTGCTCTATTTAGATCTTTATAAGTTCTACACAAAAAACTTGCTGGTGTTTTGATTCAGATTGCATTGAATTTCTATCAATTTGAGTAAAAGTGATATCTTAACCATACTCAGTCTTTCAATCCTGAAACATGGTATCTAAATCCATTCATTTGAATATCTTTATTTTCTTTTTACACTTTTTAGTGCATGGATCTTACATGCATTTTTATCAAATGTATCTCTAGGTGTTTCATTTTTAAATTTTATTTAAATGGAATTATTTTTGTAATTTTGCTTTTCAATTGCTTATTTATTATATATTGAGATACATTTGATCTTTATACATTTGCTTTGCATTTAGCAACCTTGCTAAATTCACCTATTAGTTCCAGTAGCTCCTTTGCACGATTTTGGGGATCATGTCCTTTTACTTCTTCCCTTTCAATATTTTACTTACTTGTTTGTTTGTTTGCCTGTTTGCTTGTGTCATGGCACTGGCTAGGACCTCCAGTATAATGATGAAAAGAAATGGTTGAAAAGATACATATTTTCTTTTCCTGATCATAGGAAAATGCATTCAGTCTTTTCTTATTAAATATGAAGTTATCTGAGATTCTTATAGATATCTTTTATGAGGTTTGGGAAGTTCTCTTTTATTTAAGAAATCATTATTAAAATACAATTCATATATCATATAATCACAGGTATAACCATCATCACAATCTAAGTTTAGAATATTTTCATTACCCTAAAAAGAACTCTGTACCCAATTCCTGTCCATTCTTCCACTTCCTGGCCCTTCCAATGACAATCACTTACCTTCTTTTGAACCTATAAATGTGCCTAGTTTGTACATTTAACATAAGTGGAACCATTCAATATGTGTAGTCTTTTGTGACTGATTTCTTTCATGTAGCATGTTTTCAAGGTTCATAAAAGTTGTAGCATGTAACAGTACTTCTCTCCTTTGTACTGCTGAAAATGACAATAATAATTAATATTAAATGTTTCCTTATGGTACATTTTATTTATTCACTAATTAATGGATTGTTTTAATTTTTTAGGTATTATAAATTATGCTTAATATACATGTACAAGTTTGTGTGTGGACATATATTTTTATTTCTCTTGGGTACATATCTAAGAGTAGAATTGATAGGTCATATTGTACTTTTGATTGCATTTCCCTGATGACATTCTTGGTGAGATATTTTAAAGACAAGATATTTTAAAGAACTTCAAAGAAAATTTAACTCAGTAGTTTCACTGTTAGTAGTAATATTTTATTATAATTTGAAGCTACTTTACATATAGTAGGGTAAAGCAAATAAGATAATCAGTTAATGTTATTAGGAACCAAATTTTTTAATGTAAGCAATAGAGATAAAAATAGAAAATTGGAGAAGTTAAAAGGAAAAAAAACCCTCTGATATCTACACCTGAGTTGAGCATATCGGTATAAACTCCTTATTTCATATTAAACTACACCCATTGAAATAGTCTGGAATCAAGGCCACTCTGGTAGCAACAGTTATTACTTAACATCTTCATCCTGGTTTTTAAATATCTTGGAGGTGAAAGGAATCATCTCCTTGAAAAATGACTGATTCTCAGGCACGTTAACAGGAAAAGTGCGAAGTTAGCCTGGGATATCTTGTAGTCATAGAAAGCAAGGAAATACTCAAAGACCAGTGGGCATGTGGCAAAAGTATATAAGAGGCAGATTGAAGAGGCACTCATTGGCTGAATTTGAAACAATTTTGGCATTAAAGAGTGTCACCTGTAACTTATTATACTCATAAATCCATAGTGAAAGAGAGGAGAGAACACATGCCTCATTTGTCACATTAAAGGTGACTTTTCCTCAAATCCTCTCTTTGAAATTCTATAATTAAAGGCAAAGGATAACCATTTACCATGCCTTTTCCATGGATGCTAAAAGTTAAAATCATTAGGTGAAAGGTAGTTGTAGAAAGGGCATTTTTTATAGCGCCTAAATATTCTCTTACTAAAGAAAAAATAAAATGGTTTTTGCAAGAAATGAATCTGGTTGTTAGCCTTTAACCAAATCAAGTTCAAACTATGTCTTTTTCAGCAAGAGGGTCCATTCTAGGATTATGTGATGCTCCTAATAGTCATGTCTTTCTAGTTTTCCCTTCATTTGGAACGCTTTCTCTGTTTATTCTTGTGTTCCAAGCCATTGACAGTTTTGAAGATTATTGATTAATCTTATTTCAGAACATGTCCCAGTTTGGGTTTGTCCAACGTTTTTTCATGATAGGACCCAGGTTATGCATCTTTTACAGGAACATCACTGGATGCTGAACTTTCCTCATTGCGCACTATCTGGTGTCACATGAAGTTTACTTGTACCACTATTCATGATATTAACTTTGAGTAATTATTTAAGAGGTGCCTGCTAGATATCTGTACTATAATGTTACTTTTTGTTCTCTTTGTGATTAGTATTTTGTGAAGAGATATTTTTGAGAGTATGTAAATATTCCCGTTCTCATTTTATTTTTGCCCACAAGTTTCAGCACCCATTTTCATTTCTTCTCTGAATTTTACTCCAACTATTGCCAAATGATTGTCCAATTCCTTCATTTCATCTACATTTATTTATTTATTTTACTGCTCTTCCTCTTCTCCCTATTTGCTTATTTGTTTATTTTTGTCAGTATGGATTCAGAGACTCCTATTTTACTCAGTAACTTGTAACCCATCAATATCTATTTTACTTTAATCCCCCAAATTGTGCCAGATTTGAATATTAGAAGCCCTTTTAAGCCGCCATCTATGTCCTTTTGACATGTTCCATTATTCTTTGAGCATTTTCTTACTTTTTGGCATAACAGGATATTCTAGGCTCATCTTGTACCTTACTTGCACAGTCTTGGAATAAGCCATTTCTCCAAGAAGTTCTGGTTCCTTTTAGTGGACAGTGATATTTGGAATCTAGAATCTGGGTGCAAACTGTACTCATGGTCATTGAAGTGTCACTACTCTCAGACCCTCTCAGTGGGGGCAGTAAGAGCAGCACAGACAAATCTTTATCAATATATATCTCCCTAAGTTCAAATAGCCCCACTTCCAATTCAATGCCACAGGATTCATTCTACTATATTCTTTCCATACTTGTATTCCCCCTCTGTATCAGTGAGAACCCATTATCCTGAGACTATTTACTATTTGTCCAGTCACCTGTATGAAGCTAATTTTCTGGTCTTGCCATGATGTCCTTGCCATTCCATATGACATTGTTCTTGAGTGGCACACAGGTACTGGCTAGCATTGAAATTAGACCCCTTCCTATTCTGGTACTGTTCTCATTACTCCCAGCTGCCAATGCGTTTCCCCTCCCTTCTCACTTCAGTGTGTTCTCAGGAAGAATGCCATTATCTATTTTGTTTCTTAGGACAATGCCAATAATTTTAATGATTCTTCATTATATATGATTCTAGATCTTGATTATTTACATATATATAATATATGTCTATAGAAACACATATGACAGTATATGCATTGCCAAGACCGGTTTGGCTCAGTGGATAGAGCATTGGACTGCGGACTGAAGGGTCCCAGGTTCGATTCCGGCAAGGGCATGTACCTTGGCTGCGGGCACATCCCCAGTAGGGGGCATGCAAGAGGCAGCTGATCGATGTCTCTCTCATCAATGTTTCTGACTTTCTATCCCTCTCCCTTCTGCTCTGTAAAAAAATCAATAAAATATATTTTAAAAAAGAAGTATATGCATATATGTGAACATATTATACTAGTATACATAAGTTTTTAAACATAGAATAAATTTTAACTTTGTGAAATACCCTTTTACCATTTATTGAGACGATGAAATAGGATTTCTTCTTTAACCTATCAATGTGATAATAGATTAATAGATATTCTAATTTTGAACTATTTCTTGCATTCCAAGAATGAACCCCATTTGAACTTTGTGTATTAATCTATTAATTTGTTTATACTTTATGCACTGTTTATAAATTACATATTAGTCTGTATTTTCTCTTCTTGCACTTTGTCAGATTCACTGTCAGTGCCATTCTTCTCTTCTGTCTCCATGCTGAGGGACCGATGTAGGACTGCAACGATGTTTTGAATGAAGACTGATGAGGTCTGGGTTACTTTTGTGAGTGGTTAATCTTTGAAAACCTTCTCAATTTATTAAACAGGTAATTACCTGTTTAAAATATTTTAGGATCAGTTTTTGGTAATTTGAATTTATTTTATCTTGATTTTCAGATCTATTTGTATGATTTTATGCGAAGTATTATAATTATTTTGATTTTCCTTTAACCCATTCTAAGTTGATTCTGTGTTTATGCTTTCCTTACACATCACTTTAAAAAAAAAAAAGATAGATAAGCTACCATTTCATTCATTTTGTTTACATTCTTAGATTAGTTTTTAAAAACATATATTTTTATTGATTTCAGAGAGGAAGGAAGCAGGAGAAAGATAAAAACATCAATGATGAAAGGGAATCATTGCTCAGCTGCCTTCTGCATGCCTCCCACTCGGGATCAAGCCCGCCACCTGTGCATGCGTCCCAGCCAGGAGCCGAACCAGGACCTCTGGTTCAGAGGTTGTTGCTCACACACCGAGCCATGCCGGCCGGGCCTCACGTTCATTTCATTTTTGTTTGTTTGTTTGTTTCAAAAACATTAGCATATAATTTTGTCTTTATTTTTTTTCTGCTTTTCTTAGATATGTTTTCTTATTATTTTTTCTTATCTCTTGTTTTAAATAAGAACTCACTTGTTTTTTCCTGATAATTTGGTCAATGCCCTGAATTTTTCCTCAAAGCATTGTTTTTAGCCATGGATTCTGTCTGATGCACAATGTTTTCATCAGTATTATTTTCTAAGTATCTTTTAATTTTAGTTCCTATTGCCTTTTAAGTCAACTTTTAATTTCTTTTTAAATTTGTTTTAAAAATAGTTCTAATTTTTAAACAGTTGGGGATATTTTTCTACTTTTAAACAATCAATTCTAGCTTCTTTACATTATAATTGGAGAATGTGATATGTACTACTTTTATTTGCTGTAATATATTGAAAGTATTTTGTGGTCTGACATAAACTAAATTCCTGTGAATGTTCTCTGGGTCCTTAGAGATGGAATGTTCTTTCAGGATAAAGAGTGGAATATATTTTAAAGAGATTAAAATCAAAAGAGATTTTATAAAATATAGAATTTGATTTTATATCTTTACTTTTTTACTATTTATGTGATCTGTCATGGATCAAGAGAATGACTGAACTTCCCTCCTTACTTCTTTATTTCTATTTCTCCTTGAATCTTATGCAGTTTTTGCTTTAAGAATTTTCATGCTAGCATTTTTGACATTAGTGATCCATAACAGATCTTCAGATGAACTCTTTATCATTATAAAGTTAACTTATTTGTCTTATTGGATCATCTTTTTCTGTGTTGGGAATTCAACTTGGTTTGATCTCAGTAACATAATCACTCTATTAACCTTTTTTTGATAATTTCCTGATATATATATCTAGTATTTAACCTTGGTTTAAATGTATCTCTTGCATGCAACAAATAATTGAGTTTGGTTTTCTAAATCTACCTGATATTTTTTCTTTTAATAGGTGGCTTTATCCCATTAATGTATATTGCTATGAAGATAAGTTTGGCCTTAATTCTCTTATCTTTTATGATTTCTGCTGTTATTGATTTACTAGAATTTTCTATTTTGCTAAATTATCTATATACTACTTTAAAAATTGAATGTGTATTTTTCTTTTGATAGTTCAGAAGATTATAAAAATATATTTTTATTGATTTTTAGAGACAGAGAAAGGGAGAGGGAGAGAAACACTGATGTGAGAACGAAGCATAGATCAGTAGCCTGCTGCGCGCTCCCTACCAGGGATATCTAGCTGCAACCGAGGCATGTGTCCTGACTTGGAATCAAACCAGCAATCTCTTGGTGCACAGGACAATGCCCAAACAACTAAGACATAATGGCCAAGGCCAGGAAATTTTTCATGTGTCTTAAATCCTTTGGTGGTTACTCTACACAACATTTCATAATATACTTAAGCTTGCATTTTTTTTGGGTTGTTGACTTTTGACACTACCTAGTCCTTACTTACTATGAATAAGAAAATTAATTTATGACCACTTCCACACACTTCTCAACCAATTCCTAATTTTAAAACTATGTAATAAAGAGGAACTATGCTAATTGACCATCACACCCTCACAAAATGGTGGCATCTGTAGACAATAAAGAGGGAATATGCTAATTGACTGCCATGCCCTCAAATATGGCAGCACCTACAGCCACAAGATGGTGGCACCCAGGTCCTTCAGCACCCGCCCCCTCAGGGCCAGTCTGAGGTGCAGGAAAGCCTTGGATGGCAACTGCTCAGTTGCTCAGAGCTGCCTGAGGCTCAGGTAACCAGGGCTGGCTGAGGCTTACGCTTCCAGAGCAGTGGCAGCAGCAGAGGTGTGATGGGGCATCGCCTTCCCCTGATCACCGAGTCACCTCCCAGCCTCCCACCCCTGAGGGCTCCCAGACTGTGAGAGGGGGCAGGCTGGGCTGAGGGACTCCCCCCTTCCCCCCGCTCCAGTGCTTGAATTTTCATGCACTGGGCCTCTAATTAATTATATAATTTTCTTTACAACTATAATTTACATGATTATATAAATTGGTTTCTTTTTAAACATCAAATTTACTGAGGTATAATTTACATGTAGCCAAATTCACACTTTTTAAGTGTACAATTCTTTGAGTTTTGACAAATTTATACTATAGTGTAACCACCACCACAATCAACATATAGTAAAATATTCACATCATGTCATAAAGTATCCTGTAAGCCTTTGTAACTAACCCCTGACAACAATCCAGCCTCTGGCAACCAATAATCTGATTTTTATCTATAGTTTTGCTTTTCAGGAATGTCATATAAATTGAGTAATCCATTATATAATCTTTAGTGCCTGCCCTATTTCACTTGGCTTACCAATTTTACATTCATCCGTGTTGTTGCATGTGTCAGTACTTTCTTATTTTAAGTTGCTAAGTATGGGTATGTCACAATTTGTTTATCCACTCCCAGGTCAATAGACATTTGGGTTGTTTCTAGTTTTTTGGGATTATGACTACAGCTGCTTTAAACATTTGCACACAGGTGTTTGTGTGGACATACGTTTTCACTTTTCTTAGATAAATACCTAGTAATGGATTGTTGAGTGTATGTTTAACCTTGTAAGAAATTATCTGTTTTTCAAAGCAGCTGTACTATTTTACATTTCTAACAGAAATATATGAGAGATCCAGTGCTTTGCCTCATTCTCAACCCTTGGTATTGTCACCTTTTAAAACTTTAAGCATTCTAGTAGGTGTGTGATGGTATATAATTGAAGCTTTAATTTGAACTTCTCTAATGACTAGTAATGTTGAACATACGTTTATGTATCGGTTTGCCATTTGAATCTTTCTTTGGCAAAGTGTCTATTTAAATCTTCTCATTTAGCCGAGACCGGTTTGGCTCAGTGGATAGAGCGTTGGACTGCGGACTGAAAGGTCCCGGGTTCGATTCCGGCAAGGGCATGTACCGTGGCTGCGGGCACATCCCCAGTAGGGGGCGTGCAAGAGGCAGCTGATCGATGTCTCTCTCATCGATGTTTCTGACTTTCTATTTCTCTCCCTTCCTCCCTGTAAAAAATCAATAAAATATATTTAAAAAAAAAAAATAAATCTTCTCATTTAAAACAAATTGGGTTGTTTTTCTTATTATCACGTTTTGAGAGTCTTATATAAACTATGGATGCCCAATCATTTTCAACACCATTTGTTGAAAAGGCTATTCTTTCTCCATTGAATTACTTTGGTTCCTTTGACTAAATACATAGGTCTATTTATGGACTTTCTGTTTTATCCTATTACCTATCATTTTTCGAGTATTATACTTTGTGGAATATGATAGCTTTATAATAAATTTTGAAATCAGACACTATGTGTCCTTCAACTTCGGTTTCCTTTTTCAAAATCATCTTGACTTTTCTAGGACCTCAGATTTTCCATATAAATTTAGAATCAGCTGTTGATTTTTATGAAAATATCTTCTGTGATTTTGATTGGTAATTGCATTGAATCTACAGATGAATTTGAATAGAAATGACATTACAATAATATTAAATATGTTGATCCATGAACATAGAATAGCACTTATCACATCTTTGATTTCCTTCATCCATGTTGCATAGTTTTTAGCTTTTTACTGATTATGGAGTGAAGGTAATATAGACTAGAAATAAAAAGAGCTTTACTTCCTCCTTTGCAACCTGCATGCCTTATATTTCTTTCCCTTGCTGTATTGCTCTTGTTGGAACAACACAACAGTATTGCATAGGAACAATGAAAGTGGACTTCCTTGTTTTGTTCCCAATCTTGGGGGGGGGGGGAGGGGAGAAGCATTCAATCTTTCATCACTAAGTACTACCTTAGCTGTGAACTTCATTGGGTTTACACAAATGATCATGCCCCCATTCCATAAGAGCTGATTTAATCTCTCCTTAACAGCTTATAGATTTTTGAGTAATATTACTTCTAGATCACCTCAGTTCATAACATTTACATTTTATTTTGTAACTCCATTGTTGTTTAGTTTTAGTTCTACATTTAAGTCCATTTAAAGATATTATTTTCTTTATCTGTTGGTTAATGAAGTTGTTCTTGAAATTGTATATAAAAAGATTCAGATGAATTATATTCTTAAGTTTTCATGTTTGAAAATAGCTGTTATTCTTACACTTACATTAATATTTCTATGTTGGTTTTCTCTCCTTTATAGTTTTTGTTGACATTCTCTGTTGTTTTCTAGAGTTGAGTACTGCTATGGTGAAGTCCAAAGCTATCCTTTTAAATTATTTTAATCCATTTAGGTGATTTTATTATTATTGCCTTGACTCTTACAGAAATGTTTTTAGTCTTTTAACTTTAAATCGTTTGCTTAGAGTGGTGCATGGAAATTAATATTCACTCAGTAAATGTTATCTATCTGCTCTTCTTATTGCATAAAGATCATTATTTTATTTTAAGTTCTCTTATTTAATGAAGATCTCTTTAACTAATTTTATGGTTAAAAAATTGTGCATGTGTGTTCTTTATTTTATTTTTTGTTAGCTCTTTTACTTGAATTTTTATAGATTTTAAGCTTATTCTGTTTTTAAAAATCATTGATTTCTAAATGATGAGAATTCTTTCTGAATAAACTATTTTTAGGAAACATGCAGGGGTGAGCCAGAGGACTAAGTTGGGGCCACAGTAATTTGAGAAACCTTAAGAGTCTTTGGAAACTTTTTTCTTAGCACCTTAGCCTATTGGTATTAGTTGCTTCTGAGATAATGTGATTTCTTACTGGCCTCAGAGTGAGACCTGTATGATACAGGACATGTAGGGTATGTGCGTGTGCATGCGTGCGTGTGTGTACGTGTGTGTGTATATGTGTGTGTGTGTGTGTATGTGTGTGTGTGTGTGATTTAGATTTTCTTTCCTTCATATCCTTGCCTCTGTTTTAAGCACAATTAAGTGTCTGTGATTT
Source organism: Antrozous pallidus (assembly GCA_027563665.1). Classification (NCBI taxonomy): domain Eukaryota; kingdom Metazoa; phylum Chordata; class Mammalia; order Chiroptera; family Vespertilionidae; genus Antrozous; species Antrozous pallidus. The sequence continues at coordinate 58,111,202 of CM050508.1, read as the reverse complement.
ATTTTCTGTTTTTGTTTTATTTTCTTTCAGCTGCTCATTTTACCTGTCTTTCTGCAGTCTAATCAATCAGCTTTGTTTTGTTCTGTTCTTCCTTATTGGTCCCATGGTTCCGTGTCTGATTATTACTCATTTTTGGAGGAGGATCATCTGGTCATAAATAGTATGACCTCAATCATTTGGAGAAAAGGGACTTAGAGTGTGAGCTGAAGCAGTTTCAATTCAGGAGACTAAGCCCAGGTAACAGTAATTTGAGAAACTGAGAGTTTATGGAAGCTCTGAAAGTCCCAGAACACTTTCTAGCACTTTCTGTTAAGGGCTCTGCCTGTGAACAATGTCTCTTCCCAGGGGTTTCAGCATTCTCTGTAGCCTCCTCAGATGAGCAGGTTGGCATTCTCCCTAATAACAACAAAGGTTTTTTTTGTGTGTGTGTGTGTGGTGATGTTTCTTTTCTTCATTCCTTCTTTTGTTTTTTCACTCATTTCTATTTCTCTTCAAAGAGCCACGGTCACTCAGTGGTTCTGAGCATGAACTCTGGAGGTGTCCTGCTCAGGCCGATTTCAGGCTTGGCCACTTACAAGCGATGGCCTGTGCCAGTCACTTAACCTCTTAGTGCTTCAGCATCCCGTGGATGGTGGTGTTAATCACACCTACCTCGTAGGGCTATCAGGATGGAGTGAATATTTGTGAGCTACCTCTACCCGTTCTTGGCAAAGAGGAAGAACTGTTTATAAAAATAAACACAACTTTCTGTGATCACCTGCTTCAAAATCTGACTGCTTCTTATCCTCCCTTCTCCTTCCTGTCACCCTGGCAGACTTCTGTGTAAATGTCATGAGTCGATGTTTCTCACCCAGCTCCACCACCCCCTACCCCCTCTTCCTGCTAACAGGTCAGAGCAGGCATCAGGGATATTCCTGGGCAACTCCAAGAATTTACTCTTTCATTGAGGGATCACTGATTGAGCCCCTCAGGGCCACATGCTTCTTTGGGGAACTTGGACTGTTGTATAAGACCTGTCAGTCTGATGTCTGTCCTCCTGGCCTCTTTCAATGTGGTCTAGCATCTGTTATCTTGTGGCAACTGGTTTTCCTAGTTTCTGGCCTGAGTTGTGGTTATGCTACAACTTCATTGGAGATACGGCCTTTGTCTCTATTTTTATCATTCTTTTGGATGTTTAGGTTGGTTTCAGGGAGGACAGCAAGGGTAGAAATGTCTATGTTAGTTAAGTCACCTAGTTGTACACGTTGAATCAACTTAAATAGACTTTGTTAAACCAAATTTTAAATTGCTATTCAGAAAGTACAAAACTGCATTTATTTTCTGCATGTTAAGCACTTATTCTTCACAGCTCAAAGACGTTTCACCTTAAGTCTACACATTTTAAAACAGTAATTAAAAACCTTTTATTAAATTGCTATATTCACCTAGTTACAAATAAAATAAGATAGAAAAACCTAATAAAATCCCTCTGCCCTTAACTCCCCTTTCCCAGCACCAATCATTTTTACTTGTTTCTCTTTTGAGGTCTTCTGGCAGTTAGCTTTGGTATATTTCAATGATCAGGAATGTATTTATGTTGAAGTATATATTTTGGGGGCAATTTTGCAATATATAAAAAGTAGAGTAACAAATGAGCATGTCAGGACGTATTCCACGAAGTGCTGTCACAAATCCTCTGATGGAGTTGTACTGTCTGAATTTCAGCTGCGATTTTATTAAACTAGCCTCACATGCATACTCCTTATCGCTTGCTGTCAGAGCAGATTTTTTTCATCTACCATCTAACTGATTCATTGGCTCTCAGGTAAATGGGGGCAATTTTTCCCGAAGATTACCGGTGCAGTCTGTTCGAAAGTTTTCTCTGTTTCTGTCATTTCTCCCACATTTAAGTCAGACCTTACCTCCCTACCCATATTTACTTAGAGCTTTCCTGAAAACACTTTAGCACACTTTTAATCTTACATAAAAAATATTGGTTCTTTGATTAATCCTTTGGTAATTTTGTAAAATGCAGTTTCAAAATACTTTATCTACAATCCCAAATGAAAAAGCTCTGCAAACCACAAGTTCTTTATTTTCTGTGTGTGTTTTTTCCTGTAACTCATTTGGTGGCAAAACTTAGCTGAACCAATTTGAGGAAATAATTTTTTCCCCTCTACTGTTTCAGTATGAGGCACTCTCTGTCCCATATGCCACTGAATGTATTACACAATTTAATGTAGATACACTATTATCTTTTAAAAATCTGAAATATTCTGAATCATTTCTGGCCCTTAAAACTTGGAATAAAGGCTGTTGACCTGTGTTATAAAAGTAGAAGTCTGGAAGTCTCAGTGTAACTAAATAGGTGAATCCTGTTTGCTAACTATCATCTTAAGTCAACAGTGCTGCTTATATTTGGATCCCGTAGTGTCCAGTCAGGAAAAAGAAATCATTCTAGTTATTTTATCAGAGAGAATTTAATCTAAGACCTTGGTTAAATAGTTGCTAGAGAGTCAAAAAGCAAAAGGGGGGCACTACATTTAGACAGAAGGAGTAATGATAGGAAAAGTTACCAGCCTGAGGCTGGATGGATAAAGGAAAAAGTTTTGAATGATTAGTACCTAGAAATTGGACAGAGACCCTGAGGGTTTGAAATTCAAACCTGTAAGGTGGTGGCAATACCTGTTTGAAGCTGCTACATTTGAGGGGATATAATGAGGTTGATTCTGGGAGCACCAGAAAGTGACAGAGTAGAAATGACTGCTATTGAACCATTCTTGCTGGCCTCAGAGTGAAACCTGCATGATATAGGACATGTGGGGGGTGTGTGTATGTATGTATGTATGTGTGTATATGTTGGGGCAAAGCCAGCAGAAGGAAATGAGTCCTTTCTCCATCTTCTGTCCTTCCTGTTCTCTGTTAATAGCCTATCAAAGAGCCAGATGCCAATGAGGAATACAGTTTGCAGACTTTTATCAACAGGATTCGATTCCAAAGCAGAGTATAGATGAATGTGTTTGCAGCTGAGAAGTAATAGCTGAGAAATGGACACCGTCCAAATGTTGGGCTACTCAGATCCATGTGCACTTTTCTAAACAATACATATATACAACCACCTCTCATGCAAAAAAATTGTTTTCACCTTCTCCTCAGAATGAGAGATATGAATCCACAACACTCAAATTAAGCAATATCTTAACATGTCTAATATTTAATATGGGCATGATTATGGTGTCCATGTCTAGGTGAGCTATCTAGAACCTTAAATCAATGAGAAGAAAAATAAGAGTTACAAACCCAAAATATATATAAAAGAGAGGTAATCAGAGATTTTTTTTTGTCATCTGGAGGGTATTATTCTGACAGTCTATTTCTACTTGTTTTTCCTTCTGAAGTCCAAGAGACAAAGCAGCTTGAATTGCAGAATGGATGTGCTACAGTCTCTTCTTGTTCTGAGCCCACTCAAAATTTGCAGCCTTATAAGTTATTTAGTAAATGGGTCAAAGAAGCACCTGCAATTATGGTATATAGCTTCCTTTGATTCCAGAGATTCACAAGTTTGGCACTGAGAGACAAAAGCTTACAAACCAGCACAGTAGAGTACTTTTCCCTTATGCTTGAGGGATATATTACTCAGTGGATGCCTGAAATTACAGGTAGCACTGAACCCTATAAATACTATGTTTTTTATATACATAATACCAATAATAAATTTTAATCTATAAATTAAACCGAGTGAGATATTAACAGCAATAACTAATAACAAAATGGAACCATTATAACAATATACTGCAATAAAAGTAAGGGAATGTGGTCTCTCTATCAAAATACCTTATTTATCATACTCACCTTTTCAATTAAAGGAAGTACTTTATGACTTCTCTTTGGCATATCTGAATTGCCAACATCTTGTGCTTCGGGACCACTTACTAAATAAAATAAGAGCTACCTACCTGAACACAAACAGTGGGATACAACCACAGTAATTCTCATAACAAAGATAGCTACTTAAGTGACTAATAGGTGGGGAACATACACATTGTGGATGACTCACATCCAGATAGGACAGAATAGGATGGCACAAATTTTTATCATGGTACTCAAAATGGCATACGATTTAAAACTTACAAATTTTTTATTTTTGGAATTTTTCATTTAATATTTTTGGACCATTTGACCATGGGTAACTGAAACCACAGAGAGTGAAACCACAGGTAATGGGGGACTACTGTATTAACTTTCTGGAACCTTAACACTTAGAGAGAAAAGAAAGCAGGCTTTAAATATACCAAGATGATTAAATCTGTTGTCTTGCAGTTCTATTATAATCAGCATGATAAAAAGAATTTTTCTTCATGCATGCTAACTATATGAAGTCTTTTATTAAAATTATTTTCCAGTTATAGTTGACATTCAATATTATTTTGTATTAATTTCAAGTGTATAGCATAGTGATTAGACAAATATAATTTACAGTCAATTCCTCACTAATTCTAGTAACATACCTGGCACCAGACACAGTTATTACAATATTATTGACTACTAGAGGCCCAGTGCATGAAATTTGTGCATGGGGTGGGTGCTGTTCCTCAGCCCAGCCTGCATCCTCTTGCAATCCAGGACTCCTAACTGCTCACCTGCCTGTCTGATGACCCCTACCCACTCTGGCTGCCTGCCTGATTGCCCCTAACTGCTCGCCTGATCACCCCTAACCACTCTGCTTGCCTGCCTGATCGCCCCTAAACACTTTGCCTGCCTGCCTGATTGTCCCTATTTGCATTTGCCTCAGGCTCGCTGCCACAGCTTTGTCCAGAAGGATGTCTGGAGTGATGTTCAGTTGTCCAGTCTAATTAGCATATTATGCTTTTATTATTATAGATATTTTCTATGCTGTACTTTACATCCATGTGACTATATTATAACTACCAATTGGTACTTCTTAATACCTTCACCTTTTTCACTCAACCATTCCGACTACCCTCCCATCTGGCAACCCTGAGTTTGTTTACTTTTCATAATTTACGAACTCAAACTAACATATTTGCTGATGCTCAGTGAAAACTGCAAGACTACCTCAAGGCTTGTCTGAAACTATTTACATCAGAATCACTTCAAGAGGTTAATTAAGACTTAGACTTTTGGATTTCAGGCCCAAATATTCCATTGGTATTTTTGAGGATGGGACCCTGGAATCTTCAGTTTGTCAAGTTTTCAAGGTGATTGCTATGCACATTAAAAATTGAGGACCACTTTTCTACCTATATTCATTAATTTCAGATTTCCATTGGATATGTTAACTTATAAAGAAGGAAATCTAATTAATCTAGTACAATGCCTAAGAAATTTTATAATATTAAGTTCTTAAAATCTTTGATATCTTGTATTTATTATAATAGCACTGTAATAAAACAGTTGTATGAGTAAATATGTAATATGCTCTATGACAGTCCACACAATATGTGAGGTTTAATTTCCTAAAAATATCCTAGAAGAAGAATTCACAGGCAAAGAACTTAAAGAAATAAAAAGGTTGGAGGATTAAGGTCTTACATGAAACAATTATTTTACACTTTTCTGTGACTGAGAAATTAAAATTGAAAAGGTATATGGTTAATTAAAGAGACTATCATTGGGCACTTTAAATGTCTCATATTAGTGTTTTAGTCTGGATTCTGTTTGCTGTAAGTGGCAGAAAGCCAAATCAGACTAACTTAAAACTTAAAAAAAGAAAGGCCTACATAATTAAAAAGTCAGTGAGGTCCAGATGAGACCCTCAGGACTCTGTGTCCCTCTCATTCTGCCTTCCCTGATGTCCTCTGCATTGTCTGTATTTTAGGTAGGCTTCTTCAGATAATGCAAAAAGATGGCACCACCAGCTCCAGGGCTAGAGCACACATCAGTTAGGCAATCCCTGGCTAAGATCCTTCTCTTTCCCAGTAATTTCAATGAAGATCCCATGGCTGATAGATTTCCCACACATATTGATCAGAGGGACGAAGATCTTTTAATGGCCAGACTGGTCATAAGTCTAGGTTGGAAATGGAGTCACACTAATGAGAACTTCCCCTGAGATGGAAGGTGATTTCTTGATGGAAAACCAGGGAGGTCTTTTCAGAAGACAAGTATAGATCCTGGAGAGATAAAAAAAAGTAACTATAGTGCATAAACTGAGTAGTGCATGCAATTGATTTCCATTTACTGCCTCAAGATATTTTAAGGAGATCTTTAGAATCTTCCTCCTTTAGAGTTTCAGTTAAGATGCTTGTTAAGTTTGCTTGCTGATGCTGTGGATAACCTTTACACAAAGAGCCTTCCCCTTCTACTTTTGTTTTTCTTTTCTGTTCCTAGTCTTTTTCTCAAATAATGAATGCTTTTCTAATTTTTGACTCACTTTTGATGGAATCTTCATTCTGGGTCCAGAGATAAAGAATAAGTAGAATTTTTGGGATGCAGAAACCTTTATTTAGGTTTTATTTGGCTTAGTCTGAATTATGTAGATTTTCAGTGTCATACAGTGCTTAAGCTGACAGCCTCCGGAGTCAGACTGCCCAGATTCAATCCTGTCCTTGCCATTTGCCAGCTGTAACCTCAGGCACATTTAAAAACTTTCTATGACTCAGCATCTTCATCCACAGAATGAGGCTAACAATACCTCTTCAATTGTATTGCTGTGGCCATGGATTAAATATTTTTTATCTGTGTGGTGCATAGAAAAGACTCAGTGAGTGTTGGCAACAGTCTTTATTGATGCCAAAACTCAGAAAAACTGCCTATAGCCTTTTACTAGCATCACATTCTTGCTTTCCTACAGACATGCAGGTGTATCTTTAAGCATGGGGTCTACTTATCTTCACATTCTTTCCTTTTCTGCAAAAAGCCTTTTATTGCAAAATTCTACTCCAGTTCTGTCACATACTTTACCTTTCTCTTCTATTTCCAGCTCCTGGGTTCCCCTTTTTTCATTACTGTCAAGAAGACTGACTCAGCATTCTCTTATATGAAACAAATTCTTGAAGTTGCTGAAAAAGGTAAAGCCACATGAACAAAATTTTGGTGAGGTCAACTCAAGTTGTGGGGAGAGTTTGCTCTATTATTAACTTGTTCTATTGGTTCTTTCATACATTTCATAAACAGATCTTGATTACCACAGACCTGGGACTGCAAGAGCATTTATAAGATGGAATGAGAGATAAAAAGCTAAATGCTGCATAGACAACCCTTAAGGACAAGAAAAACTTGCCTCCCTTTTCCATTATTATGTCCTTGAGTTTAATACAAAACCGTTTTTACAAAATTATCTAATTTTTAAAGGTCTTTTGAAAAGAATTTCTTATTACTTTATCTGCATCAAATGAATCTGCTGAGGATAAAAATCATAATCACAATTTGAACTAATAATTATTGTATACTAAAGTATACCAAGCACTGTTCTAAGTGCTTTATGAATAATTTAACTTTTCTAGTCATTTCCATTTTGCAGATGAAGAAACTGAGTCTCTGAGAGGTGAAGTTTCTTGTCTAAGATTATGCAACTTTTAAAAATTTGCTTGGTAGACATACACTTAAAGGATAATCAGAAAACCTACCAAATAAAATGATGTGGGATTATGATAGTTCTTTGCCTATCTTAATTATTACAGTCACCTATGAGATTCTTTGTTTTGAAAATTTGGGGTTTTTGAAGCCTCTGAAAAATTTCCAATCTTCTCCCATCTCTCCCTTTTATTGATTGTTGTTTTTTTAAAAAAATCATTGATTTATTTCATAAACATTTATTGAGTGTTCACTCAATTGCAAATCACACAAGACAGGTAATTAAGAGACCCTTATTTTCTCTGGAAGAGTAGGCATTTTTAAATATATGGCTGGTCACCTTTAGGAATGATAGGTTTGTTCTCTATGAAATATATATTTTTAAAGATTTGGAGAATAGTGACAGGCAAACATAGGGTAAATTAAGAAGTAGGAAAAAGTTTTGCTAGAATTTTACAGCAGGGTCTTCTGGAGGGTAGAAAAATGTTTTTTTGGGGGTGGAGGGGCTTTTTCTTCATTTTTCCCTTTGCATTTTATCTACATCCATAATTTGCTGTCATAGAAACCTAGTGATGCACCGATGCATAAAGAAAAGGCTAAAGTTGTTAACCACCCATTTCAGAATTATAGAAATTGTTTCCCTAAATGTTCTCATTTAAGGTGTAAGCTGAGTTTCAAAGAGGTAATAAACATTTACAATGTGGCCTCTAAAATGTCCGATGTTATTACATACAGTTGGTAAACAATAATTTAGATGAATTTATTCTTGTTCACTTATCTGAAAATTTTTTTCAAAAATTTTTCCACTGAAAATAGTGTCACAAAGAAATTATTTGCTTTAATAGATCCTGGCCAATACATTTTAGGATTGTGTATAAATGTTATTCAGAAAAATAAAATTTCTAAAAAAAATAGATCAATATATACTATGTTATTTCTACTTAGGTTGCTGTATTCTTTTTTTCTTTATTGATTAAGGTATTACATATGTGTCCTTATACCGCCATTGCTCCCCTCCCCCGCTTGTGCCCTCACCTTCCAGTGTCTGTGTCCATTGGTTATGCTTATACTCATGCATATACTCTCCCTCTTCTTCCCACTCTCCCCTGCCTTCCCTCTGAGGTTTGATGGTCTGATAGAAGATTCTCTATCTCTGGATCTGTTTTTGTTCATCAGCTTATACTGTTCATTATATTCCACAAATGAATGAGATCATGTGATATTTATCTTTCTACAACTGACTTATTTCCCTTAGCATAATGCTCTCCAGGTCCATCCATATTGCTGTATTCTTATTTTTATTTGTTTCTGTCTCATCTCTGATGGAATTCCCAGTAAAACAAAACAGAACAGAACATTCCCATATAGCTAATATGATAGTGGACCATTTCTCAATTCCTAGACCTGAAGACAACTTTCTAATCAGGAAGCTGGGACATCTTTTCCAGCATATGGGGAATGAGAGTTTTGGGTCTACAATGTAAATGCTGGAAAAACAAAAAATCCAAATTATCATGTGAAAACATCAGATTTTAAGCTACCACATAACCAAATTTTGCTGTATTTCAATTTCATTTACTACTGGTTTCTGGAAGTTGTATTAAAGCAGTATGTTTTAATATTTAGAAAGAATAGTGTGATTAAATTTATATATATATATATATATATATATATATATATCCCCCCTTAAGATAAACCTTTGAAATGTATATTTGACTCCCCCCCCCCATAGTTAAAATATGAGATCCTAACACACGAAGATATGACATATTCAATTTAGCTCTTCATCTTTGATTGGAGTTCATTGATTCTGAATATACTTTTTGGTTATTTAATGAAACCCACAAACCTAGGTGCAGCTGTGTGGTACCAATTTGAAAAACTCATAATGTTTGCTATAAACCTCCCAACGGAGTTGGAGGATGTTCCATTGGCCAAGCAACAGAGCCAGTGATTGAGAAGGAAGTGAGGCACTGCTCCATATAATGTGTGAATGCTACTTCTCAGGCTCAAAAAGAATGCTAATCAATTGAAAACTGAGGCCATGTAGGATATCAGCAATCCATTTATTCGTATAAAGATATCATAACTAGCAGAATTCTCCCCCCCCGCCCCATCCCAGCATATGTGTTAATGGAGTCAGGTCTGGTCAGTAACATGGGCATCATCAAATTTCTGAATTTCTGTAGAGGATCTAGCAGAGAAAAGTTTTGTTCTACACCCAGGTGTCATTGGCTTCTAGCCAACATATTTATGTTTCAAATGAGCAGAGCATTTAAAAGATTTCCTCAAGTTTCTGAAAACAGGAAAGACTAAGAACCTTTTAACCTTAAAGTTATCTTTAAAACTCATTTCCTGTCCTTGCTGCATTCACCTTCAATATTTCTTTCCTATCAACAGATTTCTAAATAGCTCTCCAATAGTATTCCATTTGAAATGGCATTGATTTTGTCTTGAGGCAGCTAACATTAGGAGCTAAGTGCATATTTCCTGTTTAATCATTTCAACTTCATGACCTAAAAAAACGAACACACTGAGTACTTAAACCTATTTGGTGGTGGGGAAATAAAGGTACAGATCTTTGGCATAAAGCCTAAAAAAACCAGTAAGTGCTTAAGAGGCAGCAGTTTGGGGAGCAATTAAGTATGTAATTAAAAACAAATCTAGAATCCTCAGAATACACTGAATAAAATATCAGCATTTCTATGGGTCAGTTCCACAAGACACCTAATCCAATTACCCACCTGAGGTTTGAATCCTATTGTACCCTTGCTCACTGGTCACCCCAATGTATAATGCCTGATTATTGGGGGGCAGGGAGTTTAGCACACCCCAAAGCAGTTCTCCTTACTCTGATCACAAGGAAGCTTTTCATTTTGTGGAATCAGTATCTGTGTTATGTTAATTTTTACTCATTAGTTCTGGAGAAATCAATGGTGGCCACACAAAACAAGTTCAAAATTCTATTCTACAGCTCATTAAATTTCTAAAGACAGACTGACACCTCCAATTCTGTCAACAGTTCCTGCATTACAGCTCTGTGTTAAGCAGACTCCAATTTGTTTATGATAGCTTGTTACTATGGCACCCATTTGAACCCCTTGCTCTAGTAACAGCCTGAGCAGAGCAGAATAAATCATGACTTCAGCTTCATTTCAGTAAGTGAGATTCTAATGAAATAAAGCCTTAAATGACATAGACTCCTTTGACAACTCTGCCTCACAACTGAAGTCTATTCAATGTAATATTAATTACTAAATCCTTTTCATAGCTATTTACTAGGTAATATTACTACCAACAATCCCACACAGATCACTAATAACAACCAACATATTTTCTGTTACTCTGTGCCAGGGACTATTCTATTAGTTTACATATAGTAACTCAAAGTACTCTCAGTTAGGTATTATTATTCCCATTTACTGATGCGGAAACTGAGGCAGTAACTTGCTGAAGTTTATACAGATCATTAGTGGCAGAACCAAAGAATGCACTCAAGCTTGCTAGTAGTATGTACAAGACATGTCATAAATAGTTGGCTTTTCTGGACTCAAGTAAAAGGCTTGTCACATGTTTCTATTAGATATCAGGTTCTATTGGTTCATCACTCTGATTGATCCAGATCATTGTGGATCTTGAGCTGATATCTGATGCACTTGCTTTTACCCTAAGTTTAATGTCACCAGCAATTATAATCATATAATGTTTTCTAAATCTCATCCAAGATATTGATAAAAATGTAAAATTAGACCAGGTTAAACTAAGTTATCCCCTCTGGTGCATCATGTAGAGCTACCCTCTACATTGATATCTATCCATTAATCAACAACTTTGGATAGAAATGCTCAACCATGTATATGGTTTTATAATTATTCTATTTTTTTTAGCTGATGTTTTCTCAATTCTAATGTCACTACATACCAGAGTGTTGCAATCAACTGTGAGGTATTTCATAACTAATTTGTTTCTTTAAAACTAGGGCAGATTAAAGATTATCACCATACTAAAGTCATTCTCATTTACTTCCACTTTATCAACCTTTTTTGAGTGTGATAAATAAGGTAGGGATTATAGCTGACATGGAAATAATAGTGAATATGTCCTTGGGAGAGTGACAAATAGAAAACTCAACTTTCAAATGTGTAGTGATGGGGACAAAATGATAAATGTTGCTCTGGCCCACATTTTCCATCTTGGTACAAGGGTTTAATGAGAAACTTTGTCAAATTCATTTTGAATATTTCCTCTCTTCATTCCTATGGTCATAAACTTGTATCAGGTTCTTATTGTTTCTTTCATAGAGCATGAGAATGGATTTTTCACCAAGTATTTTTTTTATTGATTGATTTTGAGAGGGTGGGAGGGAGAGAGAGAGAGAGAGAGAGAGAGAGAGAGAGAGAGAGAGAGAGAAACATCAATATGTTGTTTCTAACTGGAGATTTAACCTGAAAACTTGGCATATGGGGATGATGCTCTAACTAACAGAGCTACTTAACTAGGGCTTCACCAAGTTTTATTCTGAAAAATGGAAATAATAATACAATGAGCAAGCATAAGCTCACCTAGATTCAACACTTTATCATACATTGAGTAGGCAGATTATTATGATCTCTGAATGCATAAAAATCTGGCAACTCAGATTATTTATATATATTAGAGGCCAGTGCATGAATTCATGCATCTGGCCAGCCTGACCAGGGGGAGGTGACATGGGTGGTTGGCTGGCCTCTCTGCTGGTCAAACTCCTGGTCGAGGGGATAATTTGTATATTAGCCTTTTATTATAAAGGATATACACTGAGTGGCCAAATTATTATTCAGAGATCATAATATTCTGGCCACTCAGTGTATTTGCTTAATCTGCATTTATAATAGTATATATGTATTTGAAAATAAGTTACAAGCATCATGACAACTTTTTCCTGGCCAGTCTGCCTACTTGATCCATTTCCTGTTCTTCCACGTCATTGTTCTATAATTCAGGGGGCTGGTGCCTGCAAACTACATTTCCCAAGCTCCCTTGCAACCAGTTTCTGTTTAAGTTTTGATAAATGGGAAGCAATCTTTGGAGACTGGATATTAGATGACAGAATATTTCTACTGCCCTTGCTGTGCTTTGGGAAGTGTCTTTGTCAGTGTTTTTTATTATTTCTGTTAAAAAGCCTCTTTCTCCACAGTCCAGGCTTCCACTTACAATTCCCAATGGGCAGTCCTGGCTACTGCACTCTGTTAACATCACCTTTTCCCTTTATTCCTCCAGCCCAATGGGTGGCAATCAGTTTCTGTTTTTGTTGGTCTTTGAGTGGCTTCTTTATCCATTTTTTGCCCTTTTAACTCTTCTAACACCTTTTAAAACAGTTCCCTGTATAAAATTACCTCTTCTGAACTCTGTTTTATGATGTATGCTTTCCTGATTCTGAACAACAGTTTTAAGATTCTTCAACATGACTCTTCTAAAGACATTCTTCTATCAACCTCAATACCATTGTTACTTAAGAAAATCACTAGTAACTCTCTTTATCATCTAATACTTTATTCCATATTAATATTTCCTCACTTGTCCCCAAAATACTTTCTGTAGTTTCTTGAAACTAAATCCAATCAAAGTTCAGTCATTGCATTTGATTGCAATGTCTTTTAGCTTCTATTAATCTGGACCAATTACATCATTTCCCTCCATTATATTGACTTTTTGAAAATGCCAGACCAATTGTCTTCTAGAATTTCTACATTCTAAATTTTTCTGATTTTCCCCTTTTGTTGCTGTTGGACTTATTTCTAAATTCCCTACATTACTTATAGTTTGAAAGTTAAGTATAAAGGCTTGATTAAACTCAAGTAAAATTTTTTGGCAAGAAAGCTTCATAGATGCTGCTATTTATTTCATATTGTGTCACATCAAGAAACAACATGACAAGGTATCCCACTATGGGTGATGAAATGTTTACATTTAGATAAGAGTGTGACTACTAGATCATTTAAGTAGTTTGTTATAAGGGTACTTTTTCTTTTGTATTTTGTGTTTTTGTAACCACGTGAACTAGATTCATCCTTGAGCCCTGGCTGTCACTCATATCCATCATCTAATTACAAAGATCACTAAGATAGATATGTAGAATCCTACCTTGTGGATTGTACATGTTTTGTGAATATTTGTGAAATGAATGGTCAGCCATAAATTTTGCTGGTCTTATATCCTAGTTCCTCTTTCACTAATCTCTGTTTTTTTTCCTAATCTGTACTTTTAGCCTTTATATCCAATAAAGAAACAATAAAATAGAAATAGGTTGGAACTAAAGTCAACTTGCTTTCTTCCCATTTTTATCAGTTGACTCAGCATGTCTGGAAATTAACTCATTATCTTTCCTACCAAACTTGCTCTGCTCCCTTTATTACTTAACTTAGTGATTAGCATAAATTGATAAAACTAACCACCAACTGAGGATTCATCCTTGACTGTCACTCACACCTCTTATCCAGTTATTTCCCAAGATATGTTCATTCTGCCTTCCCAGGTGTGTCTTCCTCAAAAACTCAAATAGTATTACCATTACTCAAGGTCAGTTTTTACCAACTCTCATGTAGACAGACTCCTTCAAAAACTGGCCTCCCTACTTTCAGGCTCATACCCTCATGTCTTTCTTTCATATCACTTTCAGGAAGTTTGTTCTGACATGAAGATTTTCTCATCTCAATCACCTCCTTAAAAATATATCTTACTACTTGCAACAACATGGATTGACTTAGGTGGTATTACGCTAAGTGAAATAAGTCGGACCAAAAAAAGACAAATACCATATTATTTTGCTTATATGTGGAATCTAAAAAGCAAAATAAATGAACAAGCTACAACAACAACAACAACAACAACAATAACAACAACAAAAAACCAGAAACAAACTCATAGGTATAGAGAACAATTTGATGATTGTCAGATACTTGGTAAAATAGATGAAGGGATTAAGAATACAAATTGCCAATTATCAGTTATAAAAATAGTCATGGGGATGTAAAGTGCAGCACAGTAGATGTAGTAAAGTAATATTGTAATAGCTATATATTGTGTCAGATGGGTACTAGACTTATCCTATCTAATAAAAGAGTAATATGCAAATTGACCATCACTCCAAGACACAAGATGGCCACCCCTATGTGGTCAAAGATGGTTGCCCCCATGTGGACATAAGATGGCGCCACAAGATGGCTGGTAGGGGAGGGCAGTTGGGAGAACAAGGCCTGCAGAGGAGGGCAGTTGTGGGCAATCAGGCAAGCAGGGAGAGCAGTTAGGGGTGACCAGGCTGGCAGAGGAGGGCAGTTGGGGGAGACCAGGTCATCAGGGGAGGGCAGTTGGGGTGTAACAGGACTGAAGGTAAGGGCAGTTGGGGTGGATCAGATTTGCAGTGGAGGACAGTTGAGGGAGACCAGGCCAGCAGATGAGGGCAGTTTGGGGGGACCAGGACAGCAGGAGAGGGCAGTTAGGGGTGACCAGGCCAGCAGAGGAGAGCATTTAGGGTCAATAGAGCTGGCCTGTGAGCAGTTAGACATCAATCAGGCTGGCAGTGGAGTGGTTAGGGAGTGATCAGGCTGAAAGGCAGAAGCAATTAGGGGCAATCAGGCAGAGGCAGGCAGGTGGTTAGGAGCCAACAGTCCTGGATTGTGGGAGGGATGTCTAGGGATCGGGCCTAAATGGGCAGTCTAAT
The DNA here is from genome assembly GCA_027563665.1 of Antrozous pallidus. Taxonomy (NCBI): domain Eukaryota; kingdom Metazoa; phylum Chordata; class Mammalia; order Chiroptera; family Vespertilionidae; genus Antrozous; species Antrozous pallidus. Next base: position 58,095,988 of record CM050508.1, on the reverse strand, counting down.
ATCCCTCAAGGGCTCCCAGATTGGAGAGGGTGCAGGGTGGGCTGAGGGACACCCCTTCCCCCCCTCCCCTGCACAAATTTCATGCAACGGGCCTCTATTTGGGATAATAAATAACTTCATAAATTATATATATATAACTATCTAATCAGTATGTTTTTCACCTGAAATTAATGTAATATTGTAAGTCAACTACAACTAAATAAAAATAAAAATTAAAAATACAGAATAAAATAAAATTTAAAAAATACAGAATATAAAAAGAAAAATCTCTTAATTGTCCTCTATCACCTATAGCCATGGTCGGCAAACTGTGGCTCACAAGCCACATGCAGCTCTTTGGCCCCTTGAGTGTGGCTCTTCCACAAAATACCATGGCCTGGGTGAGTCTATTTTGAAGAAGTGGCATTAGGAGAAGTTTAAGTTTAAAAAATTTGGCTCTCAAAAGAAATTTCAATGGTTGTACTGTTGATATTTGGCTCTGCTGACGAATGAGTTTGACAACCACTGACCTATAGGATACAAGGCCCTTCATAGCAAGATCCTGTCCTTGCACCTTTATATTAGCCTTCATATGTTACAATTCCTCAATTAGCCTTCATATGTTACAATTCCTCAATAGGCTATATGCTCAGTATGCTTCCTTATCTGTACAGTTGTGCCACACTGTACCTCTTCCCTGGAGAGTTCCTTCATGTTGTACTTATCTGGTTATCTCTGCTCATGCCTCAAGCCTCAGGTTACGAGCTGTATGTACATGAATCTTTCCTTGTGTATATCCTCGAATCCTAGTACCTAGCACAGTGTTAACACAATAGGTGATCTGTACCTGTCTTCTATCTCACTGAAGGGGGTCGCCAGCCACACTTGTCCCTAGTCCTTCCTTCTATCTGAATTAGGCCCCATCCTCATTAATCTCTCTCTCAGAAAACTTTTTCTTTATTTCCTAGATTTGTGATGGCTACATAGAAATCTATTAAAATTATAAAAATACTAGAGGCCCGATGCACAAAAATTCGTGCACTTGGGGGTGGGGTGCCTCTCAGCCCAGCTTGCATGCTTTCACAATCTGGATCCCTTGGGTAGAGTCCAGTCCCATCACAGGATGGTTCCAGTTCCGCAGAGCCTGTGGGTGGAGGGAGGGGCCAAGAGGCCAGTCCAATGGCAGCATGACTCCGTTCCCACAGCTCCCTTATGCAGCTGTGCCATAGGCCATTGGGACCCAGGACTCACTTTCACCTCACTGGCAGGGACCCTTGCCTGGTGTTTGGTCATCCATCCAAACATTTAGGTTGTGACAGAACCTGGCTCTTTATACTCTATAACAGGATATACAAAAAGCGAAGACTCGAGGCTTGAAGCAGAGATCCGCAGACCAGCATTAGGGTCCCTGTTTATGCTTGTTGAGAAAGCCTGGAAGTTATTGGGCCAGAATATGTCATTGTCAAAAGTCAAATCAGAGTATGGCAACCATAGTAGGGCTAAAACTTAGCAAAGTAGCCACAATAATTCCACCATGCTCTTCCTTTCATCTCTTCTTGGGGCTATGCAAGCCAATGATGAATCTAGAAGTATATAACTTATAGCAGCCCTATGAGTTCACAAAATAGAGCTGATAATAGTTTTATATGAAGCAAAACTGGGGATTAGTCTTAAATTGCAGTACATTCAATAAACATTTTTTTCTTGAATGAATCTATGTTTTTCTGCCTCTTTTAGAGCATAGGCAACTGAAAAACAGGGACCTAAGAAAGAATAAAAATAAACCAATGATGAATTTTAACAAGGCCAATTCAGAGTTTTGAGTTTGTAATAGTTTATAAATAGCATGAATTTGAATAGGAGAAGGGAAAATGTTCAAAGAAAAATGATTGTACAAAGAATGATAATAACAGCAGATAACATAGGGGAAAATGTAACTCATGAAAAATAAGAAATCACTATTTCCTAACTTCCTTATTTGCTAATCATGTCACTCTTCTTTCTAAAAATCTTCCAATGCCTTCCCAATGTATTTGGAATAAAAGCCAAAGTACTTAACATGACCTGCTAAAAACAAAAAACAAGATTTGGCCTCTGTCCACATTTCCAGCTGCAACTCACAGCTCTCTTTCTCTCCCTTACCAAGTTCTGACACCCTGGCCTTCCTTCTGTTTTTCAAATACATCAAACACCTCTTGCCTCTCTTTGAAGATATTTCCCCCTTTCCCTGTAATGGTCCTGATTCCACTGCTAGCTGATTCTTGTGCCAGTCCCCCCCGCACCCCCAGCCACAATCATGATCCCTCTTCCATCTAAATCAGCCCCTATTCCCTTTAGCTTCTCTCTTAGCAAAATTTTCCTTCGTTGCACCAATTAAAATTTGTGATCATATACTCATCTGGGACGCTATTTCTTCCTTCCTTCCTTCCTTCCTTCCTTCCTTCCTTCCTTCCTTCCTTCCTTCCTTCCTTTCTTCCTTCCTTCCTTCCTTCTTTCCTTCCTTCCTTCCTCCCTCCCTTCCTTCCTTCCTTTTTTTTGGCAGAATTCAACTTTTTGCGATTTCAGGGATTTACATGCCCATTTTTTTCTTGTTGTCTATTGGCTGGGTGTCAGTCTCCGGTTCTAGAGGTTGCCCCTTACTTCTTCAGGCCAATGCAGAGTAGGTGTTGCTGTTTTGAGCTTTCTTTAGGGGCTCACCTGATTACATCAAATTCACCCAAGGGAACCGCTTTTTAAATCATTATTGACATATAATATTATATTGGTTTCAGATGTACAAAACAGTGATTCAACATTTATATACCTTGCAATGTGATACTGACCTCCTTTTGAGTGACTCAAAGTTGACTGAATAGGGTCTTTATTTATATATACAAATCCATTCACCTTTTATGAGGGTGATCCTCTGGTAAGTTATGTAAATGTCTACTCCACCTAAAACATAGTATTGCATATCAACTGTAGTTGAAAAAATATTTTAAAAATCCCTTCATCATTGCAATATAATTTAATCTAATTATGAGAATGCAATCCCATCACTGTCACAGGTCCAGCCTACAAGAGTGTGTATACCACGAGATGGGAAACTTGCAGACCATGATAGAATTTTGCCTACCACAAGATTGCAGTGGTAAACTAAGAGTACTTAAATATTGGGTTAGAATTTATTTAAATATATTTTATCTGAAATTCTTGATAAAATACATTCTCAAGTATATACCATTTGTGTGTGTGTATGTGTGTGTGTGTGTGTGTGTGTGTGTGTGTGTGTATTTCAGCATAAAACTTGTCTTGCTTAAAGAATTTTCCAAGAATTTAAGGTGAGCTACTTCTTTTTTGGTACCATTTGCAATAGTTATCTCTGGTAATCTGGCTTTTTCTTGATACTTAAACCAAAAATGAACAAAATAACCAACCAACCAAACACAGCCTGGAAATAAATTGGATGCTGAGGAGAATAAAATAATACTTATCATTTTTTTTTTTATATTGGATAGGAATTACATTGTAGATTTCCTTTTAAACAAAGAAGTCCTGCAGATAAAAGATTTGAAACCGTTTTCGGAAATAATCACTGAGATAAGGTGGGGCGTGTGAGGCAGGAGAAGTGGGCAATGCAAAGATAGGTCTGATATTTCCTAGCTCTGTTTGGAGTTAAGCTGTTCTCTTAACACATTGTGCCATAAGAAGCCGTTCTTGGGGAAGAATTTAAAAATCTAGCTTGCTCTCCTATCTCATAGGCAAGTAACACCCCAGTATTTCCAATCCATTTGGGATGATGTCAGCAATGACTGGCATTAATCTCTCAATTCTTGGCTCTGATTCGCCGAATTTTGCAGCTAGGGTATTTTCATGTGGCAGAAAAAAATAGGCATTACTCGCTTGCAGGTTTCCCTCATCTATTTTATCCAACCCTGAATCAAGAAGACTTCTTTTACCCAGCATCTGAGTGTCACTTTCAGGGAAAGTTCATGGTTGACCTAGTTTGGAATCAACCACAACCTGTGATGGGCACAGGCTTATGTGCGCTTCCCCTGGTGTTTCAGGGGCAGTGGTGGAGCTCTGCCTCTAGGTTCATGTATAGGAGCTCCCTAAAGGAAAGAGGGCTGTTTTCAAAGGGGATGGGGAATCATGCTATGTGAATAAAATTGTAGCTGCTATTGCCTAGTTGTAGGGAGATCCTCAAATATAGCTGCCTCCTATAAAGTGTCTAAGTAATTCTCTCGCTAACAGTCAGTTTTCATTTATGTGACACAGTTGAAGGATACCCTGTGAGCTGAATATAAACTGTAGAACACGATTCAGCAAGAAAACCCAGTGCTACCTAAGCTGCATTTGGCATTATTACTATGCAAATCCATAAATTAAAAACCACTGATAGTGGGTATTTTCTGTACAGGTACAAGAAGATCTCATCTCCTGGAGGGAGAAAGTGGAAGAAGCCAGAGGAGGACACCTGGAGTCTCAAGTCAGCACTGGATATGCTACTGTTTAGGATGGTGACATATACAGCTGACAGAAAGCCCCATTGCCTGGAAAGTGTGCCTGCCCTTCATGGGAGACATCAGAAAGCCAGTTGAGGAGACGCTGAAGGTGTCTCAATAAGTAACAAAGTGACTTTTCACCCTGCTCAGGAATCAGCGAAAAGAAGCATTGAATTCTGGGTGAATTACTGGGTTTTGCTACAGTTAACAATCAAGGGAGGTGATTTAAGAAAAGGAGAGGTTAGGGTGGGGAAGAGTGGTGGGAGAGGCATTTATGAACTACTTTATTTAACTGATGGTGTGGAGAGAGTTCTGAGATTTTCTCATAGGACCACACCTTGACAGCATCCATCTGGGTAAAATCAAGATGAGATATTTGCTGACTGCTTATACCCTAAGGGTGGGATCTCCTCTAAGAGCTTCTGAAAGCTTCTTTTCAAAGAAGCCCTTATCATAAGAAAGACCATAAGATTTTTGCTGTTTATTTCCCCTTCCCCCTTTTTGGTACATTCTTGCCAATAGTGATTAGAAAAGCATGTTTTGTGATGTATCCTTTCTCTTGTGCGGACAGCTCAATGCTTGGACGTGTCATGAACTTAGCAAAGACAATGCCTTTTTAAAAATTCAGTGGCAGGAATTTGGAGCCCAGAAAATTGAAATCTGTGAAGAATGCACATGTAAATTTTTAACTTGGTACCTCTAGGGGTTTGGGGCTACAAGTGGGGTGTAATTCAAATACCAACCTAGAGGAATCATTTTGATTCCAATGTGAGAAATGTAAAATATTATAGTACTGGGGTATGTTCTGGTATTAGCTGACCAGTGAGGACACAGAAGAGGTAAAACAGAAATCAGAGAATTATGGGGGCTTTGCAATATGAGGTGTTCAGAAACTGGGAAAAACTAGGTCTGTGTTCTTAAAAAAAAAAAGAAAGATTACAGAGAGACCTTATTAAAGCACAGAAGGCTTAGCTATTTAAGATGGTGACATACATAGAGGCAGGAATGTGCAAAGAGAAGCTGAAAGGCAGCCAGGCCCTGAAGGAATTTCAGTGGAATTTCTTCACCGGAGGAGTAGTTAATAAATAGAGCAGATTTCTAAGGGATGAAACTAGAACAGCTTCTACAAATACTTTTTTTTTTTAAAGAAGGGAGTGATAGGAAGTTAGAGAGGAAAATGTGAAAACAAAGAAAAACAAGCTTCTGCACTAGCAACCCTGGCCACCTCCCATGCAAAGAGTCGGTTCCCAGACTTTGAGAATGTTGTATCATTTCATAATCATAAAACAGGCTGCAGAGTTGGCCGTGGGTGTTAGTTTTAGATCAATGCTAGATATTACTAAGAACTGCATGTAATATAATACTCTTCCACAGTCTGAAAGATTCTTTGCTTTGTCTGGCTGGCAACATTTCTGCTACTTTTTTTTTTTTCCCCATTGTACAGAAACAAGGGCTAGAAAATTCCTTTGTGTTCTGTGATAGTCCCTCCTCCTGCCTTTGAGACAGGGCTTTTGCTCAGTCTGATGAATAAAGTCTTTTCTGGGGCAGTTTTAATATTCTGAGTGCTGAGGAATCTGAATGTCTGAGTATTACTTCTGTTCCCCTCAATCAGGTAGGTTGGGATGGCTGCTAGGGTTTTTATTCTTTGATTGTCAAATGATGACTACCAAGGAATGAATGTATCTTTTGATCAACATGTCTGCAACCTTATCAATATGCAGATTTCCACTTGCCTCACCACTCAATTTTTGTTTTTTTAACCAATATTCAACTTGGGATTAAGTAACTTTACATTTGCAAATTGGTGCACGGGAATGAAACTGTTGTTATTCCTGTTACCAGTTCTCTTTCTGGGTCCCTCTCTGTCCATGAAAAGTGAAAGAAATATGTTCTGAAATCCTGGGGGTCTCATGGCCCAGAAACTGTGTGAGGGCACCAGCAGAAGCAGCCCCTGTGAATGGCGAAGCCGGTGAGTACGTGGAATGACTGGAGTGTCGTGCTGTGTAATTTCCCGGACCCTAGGTCTCCAAGATTACCTGGGATGTTTGTAGAGATGCTGATTGTTCAGCTCCACCCCAGATCTACTGAAGAAGAATTCCTGGGCTTGGGGCCTGGGAATCTGTATTTAATTCGATCACATAGATGATTGTGAGACCTGTGGGCCCAGAGGACAGAATGTGTTGTTCAAAGGGAAAGAAATGACAAGGCTAAGTAGGCAAACTTATGGATATTTGCTTTTACTTCAGCCCAAACCTTGCTGAGAAAAGCAAAGGCAGCAGTGGTCAGAAAAGGTCCCAAGCAACAGTGATCGGGGGGTATGAGACAGGCAGGGCACCTATAGAATTGCCAGAGTCTGTGCAGGAGTCAACTGGGGTCAAGACAGAAAGAGTATTAAAAAGTATAAAATAAACAATGAAAGGAACACTCTGATATTCTGCACGCAATAGAGATCATTGGTTGCAAATCTGGCAGACTCAAGCACAAAGCAATTTACTGAAAGGCACTTGCAGATTGAAGGCAAAGCTGCAGAGTGAACCAGACCCAGAGGAATAGAAAGTAATCCTTTTAGTAGTTCTAGTGGCTAGGAGAGGGCATGGCACCTAGAGCAAAAATCCCCCAGTCTGTGCCCAATGGAAGAGGACACAGTAGGGTGAGATTCCTGTAAAGAACTGTGGTGTCCTTACGGAAAGTAAGGATGTGAAATGGATGGATGTTGGGCAATCAAAACACACTAAATAGCAAGAAAACCAAGCAAAGCCGATCTCACTATAGAAACAGACAGCAATTAGCGGCCCTCCAGTAAGCAGGCTAACGTGGGTAGTCAAAGGGCCAGAGAAAAATCAGGAACTTCATAAGAACAGGACAGAGAGAGACAGAGGTGTATGGGGGCAGGGTACTCAGTGGCTAAGGGATTCCTGCCATCATGTTATTCTGCTTAGGAAAGATCAGGAGGGCTGGCCCCTGCTTCCCTCCCCCTGGGCTCTTCCCAGTCTGTGATAGTCCCTACTTGGTGAGCCCTCTCTGGGCAGAGGTGCCCTCTGCTCTGCAACTTCACCTCTGCCTGGTTGCCCACTGAGGAACTGTTCAGTCTTCTTCCTGTCTCCTCTGCCACTGGCATTTCTTCCCTCCTGTTCCCCTGGGAACTGTTCATTTGCCAGGGGCTTCTACTCTCTTGCCTGTTTCCCTCTAGATCGACCTCTCTAGGCTTAGAGGACCCTGTCGCTGAGGACAGTTACGCCTAAGCTACGGTTGGTTCAATAGGCCTTTGTGGGTTGGCCTGGGAACCATATCACTATTTCTCATAATTTTTTTCTCCAGGGAAATTCTTTGAGTTCTAAACACCCCATTGACTGGTGACCTTTTACAACACAACAATCCTATCTAGGCTCCACAGTAGGGTGAGATCACTGGGAGTTGTCCGAGCCAAGCTGAGAACAGCAGACCACGAGGCCAGGGTCAAAAGGCAGGAGCAGGCAGGCAATGGAAAAGGACAGCAGGATCAGGGCAGGCGGGGGTTAGATAGTGATTTCGTGACAAAGAGATGTCAAAGTCAAGTGGAGATTTAAATATCTATGTATGTGGATGAATGTAAGATGGACTTTCTTTCTGGGATAGGCTTGGGCAGGGAGAGGATGACATGGCAAGAAGACAGGGAAACCGGGGTGAGTAAAATGTGGTCAGACCACCATGGGACAAGAGAAATTCTGGGGGCACTGTCCTTATTGTCTCACTCTCCTCTTGGGACCCTACTGCTTAGAGCTGAGGATCTTGGCCACCTTTTATTTATATCTGTTCCCCCGCTGAGTGAAGTTTTCTCTTGCTGCATAACAAATTATCTCAAAACTTAGTGGCTTCAAACAAAAATATAAAAATGTGACATCTCTCATTGTTCCTGTGGGTCAGGAAATAGAGGGCATGTTAGCTAGGTGGTTCTGGCTTGGAGCCTTTTTCGAGGTTGCACTTACAATGTTGGAAAATGTTGGTTGGGGCTGCAGTCATCTGAGGGCTTGACTGAGGATGGGAGATCTGTTTCCGAGGAGGTTCACTCTAATGCCTGGCAAATTACGCTGGTTCTTGGTGGAAGGCTTTCATTACTTTCCATGTATGCTTCTCTTGAGGCTGCTTGGGTGTCTTTACAATATGGTTTTCTCCAGAATGAGTGATCCAAGAAAGAGGGCCAGCACAAGCCATCTCTTTCACCATCTAGCCTCAGAAATCACACAACTTCCCTTTTGTCACCTTCCATTCACTAGAGCCAAGTCAATAAATTCAGCTCCCAATTAAGGGGAGAAGAATTAGCCTCATCTTTTTGAAAGAAAGGGTATTACAGAATTTATAGACAAATTTAAAACATCACAATTTGTTCTTCAGATACTTCTCTGATCTTATTTTATTCACTCACCCCTAGTGTGCTCAACCATAGTCACATTTGCCTTTACCATCCTAAAACATGACAGGAATGTTTCCATTTCAGGGCCCGCACATCTACTGTGCACTCGGCCTGAAAGAGTTTCCTTCCAGACAGATACATGACTCATATACTCACCTCTCCCAGCTCTGCTCAGAGCTACCTCAATCATGCAGGGCTTTTCTGACTACTAGAGCTAAAATACCACTTCTCCCTTCCACATTTCCCTCAATTTGCTTTACTTTGACTTGTTTTGCATTACACATACACACACACACACACACACACACACACACACACTTGAGGCTCAGTGCATGAAATTCGTGCACGGGGGCAGGAGATGTCCCTTAGTCCAGGCTGCACCCTCTCCAATTTAGGACCCCTCGAGGTATGTCCGACTGCCCGTGTAGGCCCGATCCTGGTAGGATCAGGCCTAAACGGGCAGTTGGACATCATTTTCACAATCCAGGACTGCTGGCTCCAAACTGCTCACCTGCCTGCCTCCCTGATTGCCCCTAACCACTTCTGCCTGCCAGCCTGATCACCCGCTAATCACTACCCTGCCAGCCTAATTGATTTTTAGCTGCTCTCCTGCCAGCCTATTTGCCCCTGACTTCCCTCCTCTGCTGGCCTGTTCACCCCTAACTGCCCTCCCCTGCAGATTTGATCACCCCAAACTGCCTTCCCTTGCAGGCCTGGTCCCTCCCAACTGCCCTCCCCTGCTGGCCTCATTGCCCACCACTGCCCTCCCTTGCAGGGCCTGGAACCTCCCAACGTTCCTCCCCTGCTGGCCATCTTGTGGTGGCCATCTTGTGTCCCCATGGAGGCAGGAACTTTGACCACATGGAAGCAGCCCTCTTGTGTGTTGGAGTGATGGTCAATCTGCAAATTACTCTTCTATTAGATAGAATAGAGGCCTGGTGCATGGGTGGAGGCCAGCTGGTTTCTCCTGAAGAGTGTCTCAGATCAGGGTGGGGATTCCCTTGGGGTAAAGGGCAGCCTGGAAGAGGGCCTGTGGAGGTTTACAGGCCGGCCATGCCCCCCAGTGACCCAAAAGGAGGCTCCGGGATCTGGGATTAATGTAGGTCTACAATTGAAACTTTGTAGCCTGGAGTGGAGCCAAGCCTTCTGCTCTCTCTGGGGCTGCAGCCATTTATGTTTGAAACATTGTAGCCTAGAGTGGAGGCTTAGGGCAGCAACAGCAGGCTGAAAGGTTGGCTTCCTCTGTTGCCAGGGAAACCCAAGCCTCTGTTCTCTCCAGCTCAGTGACTGCTGCCATTTCTGTATCTTTTATAATTGAAACTTTGTAACATTGAGTGGAGGCCTAGGGAGGCAGAAAGCTTGGCTTCCTCTGTTGTCGGGGAAACCCAAGCCTTCCACCTGCTCTCAGTGGCAGCAGCCATCTTGATTGGGGTTTATTTGCATAATTTGCTCCTGATTGGCTGGTGGGTGTGGCTGCAGACATGACTTGTGGGTGTGGTGAAGGTACGGTCAAATTTGCATATTACTCTTTTATTAGATAGGATATATATATATATATATATATATATATATATATTCATTCTTTTCCTCACACACCTGCTCTCTCTGCTCTCAGATACACCACAGAGCCTTGAACATTTGCCTGGCACATTGGAGATATTTCATACATATTTTTAAATTGAATTAATATACTGAATTACTCTTTATAATTATCTTGGTGGGCACATCTACCACACAAAACAATGGATATTTATGGGAATTGCGTTTTCAGGAAAGCAATTAAGCAGGAATGACTGTGTGGGTGGCTTTGCTAACAGCGTTTGTCTTACATTTGAGCAGTATCCTTTCTAATATATTTACATGGCATTTTATCCAAAACTTTGGTTATAGACTTTCAAATAATATTTCAAAAATTTAATTCTCAGACTCCCAGAGGCTATTGAGATTGATATTAGATGGTAGTATGCCAACAAAGCATTTATTATATAAACATTAGAGCCATCATGCTTGAAAATTTCCTTTCTTTCCACAAGCTCCCCTTCATGAACACTGTACTATGAATAATAGTGTGATAGAAAAGATAAAATAGATTAGCAAACAAATTTTGAAAGTGTATAGATATGCTGAGTTAGAAACATTTTCTTCCCAGGAATCTTCAAATTAGTAACGTTTTTATTCTATTTTACTTTTTCAACTGAATTAAACATTTAATGACAATAATGAATGCAATATTGTTATTAGCCCTTTGGAAGTATTACCATTCTGATTCTTTTATAAAACTTTGTGGTTGGCCTCAATGATTACTCATTAGACGTTAATATTCTGTAAGTATTTTAAAGAAGGTTTATTAGTGGGCATCACTCTACCATATTAAGCACTGACTTTGCAAAAAAAAAAATCTTTTTCAGTGCTTAAGTAGTATCTTATATCTTTGAACACCTTTCTGTATCTTGGCTCTTTTTCTATGTCATATAAAATTATCTTTTTTGTTAGTGAAAATTTGTGTCAATTTAAACGTTATTTTGAAACAAACGTATTAACCTATATATTATCTTCATTTTTCTGACTCTAAACAGCTAAAAATCTGATAACCATTTTAATTGAGTTGAAAAGGTCATGCCAATACTAACTATGTATTATCATATTAGAGAATGAAATGTGTGTGTGTGTGTGTGTGTGTGTGTGTGTGTGTGTGTGTGAGAGAGAGAGAGAGAGAGAGAGAGAGAGAGAGAGAGAGAGAGAGACTAGAAACAAAAAAATGGAAATGAATTGAAAAATGAAGAAATCTCTTTCATTTCTAGTTTTTCTTCTTTCAGATTTGCTTTATTCTTTCATTTCTGCAGAATAGTTTTTGCTGCTACTTTAAATGTGTGGCAGAAGATGATTGACCCAGAGCTCTTGAATTATAACATCTTCACCCATCAGATCAGCCCAGACCAGTGTGGAATTCCTTAGTCCCAAGTCCACACTCTCAGGAGAAGGAATCTGACTGGCTAAGGATTTGTTCTTCATACAATTAATCAGCTGTGGTCAGGTTTGTGAGGTAAAGACATGCCTGGTGAGTTCCCAGCTAGTAAACAGAGTGGGCAGGTTCTAGAGAAGAGGGAGAGACAACAATCTAACAGGTGCTCCTGTTTTCCTTTAAAATATATGCTTTAAATTTTTTAGCAGTTCTATATAGTATAATGATATTATGGAATTAATTTTAGAACTAAGTACTTGTCTAAGCAAGCAGATTAGTGTGAAGACCCATATTGATTGAAGGCTCTCCTTCTACCCATATCCAATCAATTATCAAATGTTACTGATTTTAAAACAAGGGATGAAGCAACAAGCTAAATAACACCATGTGGCAAATATAGAACATGGAATTTTGTTTTTTTGTGTTTTTAAAAAAACATATTTTATTGATTTTTTTACAGAGAGGAAGAGAGAAGGATAGATAGTTAAAAACATTGATGAGAGAGACACATCAATCAACTTCCTCCTGCATACTCCCCACTGGGGACGTGCCTGCAACTAAGGCACATGCCTTTTACAGTAATCAAACCTGGGACCTGTCAGTCCACAGGCTGACGCTCTATACACTGAGCCAAACCAGTTAGGGCTAGAACATTGGATTTTGTATAGGACAACTGGTCTAATCTCTTCTACAAATTAATATCTTTTTTTTTAAAAGGAACAATACTACATTAAAAGAATCTTAAAAGGCATATAAACAGATGCTGTATGGTGTCCTAGAGTAGATATTCTTTAAACAAATCAGCTGTAAAGATCATTGTTGTGTCATTGATAAATGTTGTCTCAGGTTTAGATGAGAAAGTTTACTGAAATATTTGTTGACTGAAAAAGCAAATTTAAGAACTAGGTGACAGTATGATCTCATTTAGATAAAAGTAAATATATGTATCTGGAAGTATTTGCTCTAAGGTTTATAGCAGTGATTTCCAAATAGTAGAAATACAATATTTTTTATGTGTGCTTCTCTTATTTTAAAGTTTTTTATACCACATAAGTTTTTCACACCACAGTGTGTTAATATAATAATTTTTGAATGTTTTTTTCAAAGATAGTGCAAGCACTGGATTTAGAATGTCTTAGTTCTGGTCCATGGTTTCGATCCTGACCTAATATGGTGATCTTGGGCAAGCTATTTTCCTCTGTAAGCCTTGCTTTCCTCAACCCTGAATTGGCACTGATCACAGGACACCTTCATACAGTTACTGTGAGAATTAGAATGATAACAAATGCAACGTACTTAACAAAATGTCTGTCATCTAGCCATGGCCTAATATATGTTAATTATTATTACTATGCCCCAAATGTTACCAATGAATTTCTGAATATAGGCTTCATCTGAGAAACTAAGCCAATTTAATGCTTAAAATCATGGCATTTTGAGGCATATTATAGAGTGAGTTGTCCATAAATGAGTTTTCTTAGATTAATATGCTAAGGGCAATTCTATATGGCTTAACTAAAAACTAAATAAGGGCCCTGAACCCCAGCACACTCTGTTCCTAATGATCTGTGGGATCCAGACACAGGCCAATGCAGGAAAACATCAAATAAACTTGGGAGTTCATCCAAATCATTCTTCTCTACAGTACCCTTAATTATAATTTGAGGGTTTAAATTTCAAAAAAAATAAATTCACCATGGCAAGGGCACTACTACTTATTACTTACATTATGTGACCACATTTTGTAAATTGTTTTTAATGCCATATTATAGGATTCCCTGTATATGAAATCCATGATGAAATCCTTCAGTGAGGCCTGTTGAATTAAATTCAACACGTTAATGTCTTTTTTTTTAAAAGCATCATCCACATTTAGCAGTTTGCAGATTTCAGGAGATGAAATTACCAGATTATCATCCAGAAACTGTGTTAGAATTCTAGATCATCTTGAGTCAGGTAATCTCAATTGTCTACAATGCCAGTGAAGGCCTCCAGGAGTTGAATCAAGTTCAGAGGAGTCATTGACTTCATATCTTACCTTTCACCCCTCACCCCCCATGATGTACTGGTAGACATCAAGAAATATAATGTAGGAACAAGTAGAAATAAATATAAATATAAAGAGAGAAATAAATACAAAGGTTAAAAAATAGTGATTAAGAAACTTGGTAACTCAATCAATTAAATTGATAGCGTAAGACATAGCAAAAGACTATTAAAAATTAAATACTCCAACCTTAAAAAGCAAATGGAGCAGTGCTCGTCTTTATTTGTTTAATTAAAACCAACTTTATAACAGACAAACCTTGAAATCCCAATAATTTAACCCAATAAAAGTTATTTCTTGCTCTGGTTAGAGTTTATTAAAAAGTTTTTCAGCCCTGACCTGTGTGGCTTAGTTGGTTGGAGCAATGTCCTATAAACCAAAAGGTTAAGGGTTTGATTCCAAGTCAGGGCATATACCCAGGTTGCAGGTTCGATCCCCAGTTGGGGTACATGCAGGAGGGATGTTTCTCTTTCCCTCCCTCTCCCTTCCTCTTGAAGGAAAAAAATCACATAAAAACAAAAAAGTTTCCGGGTTAGCAGCCTTTTGTGGGAATATGGAATATATAGGGAACCAGGCTCCTTCCAAGTGGTATGGTCCTCACAGTCACTTATTATCCACTTTGGTCTAGAGGAGGCCTCTATCACCCTCTAAAGGGGGCTAGGAAATATGGTTTCTGTGTGGGAAGCCTTTTAGTAACTACAATTCTACACTGTAGAGAGGAGCACAAATATGGGGTGGTTAGCTAAGCATCTCCACTCCCCATTCCTTCTTTGTCCCATTTTAGGAGTGGTAGTGATGGTAAAACCTTTTGTGGCATTTCAATATAATTTCACAAGACCCAGTAAATGATATCACTAAGCATTACCCAATTCAATAAACATTTGTTAAGAATCTAGTATGTGCCAGATTCTACAGGGTACTAAGAGAGAGAATAATAAATGGACTTGGGTCTGGAAGGAAAAGTGAGGAGACAGATATATGCATAATTGCAACTGAAATCAAAGTGCCAAAATTGAAGTATAAATAAAAGCATTAGTAAATGCCAACCAGGAAGAAATTAAATTTTAAACAATAAGCAGAGAAATTTGTTCTCTATGCAAGATTTATTTCCAGAAGAAGCCTACTCCAGCTAACTCATGTAAAGGAGGGGCTTTTTAAAGAATATGAAGGTCACACAAAATGAAAATACACCCCTAGCCTCATGGGGAGGGAAAGCCTTAGGCAGATGAATTATAGCAGAAGCAGTCTCTGATCCCTGTTATCTCTGCTTTTCTTTGTACCTCCTTGTTTCTTTTTTTTCAATAGATGCAAAAAGCTTTTTTAAAAATAAATCATTATTGTTCAGATTATTACAGGTGTGCCTCTTTTTTTCCCTCCCATAGCTCCCCTCCACCCAATCCTCCACCCCACCACATGCCCTTACTCTCCACCACTGTCTTCATCCATAGATGTAAGGTTTTTGTTTATTCTCTTCCTGCACCCCTCATACCCTCTTCCCCTTGAGAATTGTCAGTCCATTCCCTTTTATGTTCCTGATTCTATTATATTCATCAGTCCATTCTTTTCATTAGATTTTTCATTCATTTGATTTTTAGATTCACTTGTTGGTAAGTATGTATTTGTTGTCATTTTGTTGTTCATATTTTTATCTTTACCTTTTCTTCTTCTTCCTCTTCTTAAAGAATAACCTTAAGCATTTCCTATAATTCTGGTTTGGTGGTGATGAACTCCTTTAGCTTTTTCTTATCTGTGAAGCTCTTTATCTGACCTTCAATTCTGAATAATAGCCTTGCTGAGTAGAGTAATCTTGGTTGTAGGTTCTTGCTGTTAATCACTTTGAATTATTTCTTACCACTCCTATCTGGCCTGCATCGTTTCTGTTGAGAAATCAGCTGACAGTCATATGGGTACTCCCTTATAGGTAACCAACTGTTTTTCTGTTGCTGCTTTCAAGATTCTCTCTTTATCTTTCGCCATTGGCATTTTAATTATGTTTTGTCTTGGTGTGGTCCTCTTTGGATTCTTCTTGTTTGCGGTTCTTTGCACTTCCTGGACTTGTAAATCTATTTCTTTCACCAGGTAGGGAAAGTTTTCTGTCATTATTTCTTCTAATAGATTTTTAATATTTTGCTCTCTCACTTCTTCTGGTGCCTCAATAATTTGGATATTGGTATGCTTAAAGTTGTCCCAGAGGCTCCTACACTATCTTCATATTTTGGGATTCTTTTTTCTTTTTGTTTTTCTGGTTAGGTGTTTTTCGTCTCCTCATATTTCAGATCTTTGGTTTGATTCTTGGGGTCCTTTGAACTACCATTGAATTTCTGTATATTCTTTATTTTAGACAGTGTATACTTAATTTCTGACTGGTCCTTTTCAATTTTCTTGGCATTATCATTAAGGTCCATGAACGTCTCACCAAATTTCTTGGTGGTTTTTAGAAGATTTTGAGTAACCTTATAAATGTGGTCCTGAACTCTATGTACAGTAGTCTGTTTTTCTCCATTTCTTTCATTCATGACATGTTTCTTTGTCTCTGCATTTTGCTGCTTCCCTGTGTTGATGGAGTGCAAAAGCTGCTATACTGGAGACACTCCTATGGGGCAGAACTTGCTTCAGTGGGGCTTTGGTGCTCACTGAGTCTGCCTCTTGAATGTGTCACTTATGGATATGAGTAGTTGAATTCTGGTGTCATCTCACACTGACCTCTAGATACACTATCTTTTGGATCTCCAATGGGGTGCAGGTCACCTCCAATCTAAGGCAACCCAGCAGGAGCTACAGCAAGAACTATAGTTTTCTCCTCTCTGCTTGGGGTTTGAAGGTTTTGGAGCTGTCTGACCAGAGCTGTAGTTTCTTAGATTAAGCTGTGATAGGGCAGGCCATTTATATGCAAATGCCACTGCACAGAGCTCAGGCAGATTTGGAGATTGTGCAGGGCAGGGTATCGGGGAGTCACTAGGCTAGGGCATGGCAAACAGCGATGGTTGCCAGTCAGCCCTCTCTGTGTCTCTGCATTTCCAAGTCCTTGCATTCCACACCCCCATGCAGTAAACAATGATTGCTGCATGCACCTCTGCAAGGGAACCACCCTCACTTTCCAACCAGATGGCAGACAATCCAGCTTCTCCCTATAGGAGTCTGGGTCACCAGCATCTCCCCAGAAACTGGAGTTCAGAGTAATCAGGAGCTTGTTTCCCTTCAGGTTGAAAAAAGCAGCGCCCGAATTTGCCCACTGCCAGCCCAGTTCGCGTGCCTTTGTACCTCAGCTTTTTAGTGCTTATTCACATCTCAATGCTCTTTTCTCTTTTCTTCTAGTTGCAGAACTTTCACTCAGCCAGCTTTCCCAGAGTTCTGTGTGATAGACGTTTTGCAGTTTTGAAATTGTTGTGCGAGGTAGCAGTTTAGGTGTTTTCCTAGGCTGCCATCTTGGCTTCTCCCCGCCCCTCCTTTTTCTGGTGTCTTCCTCAACTTTCACTTGGCCCTGTAGTTTTTCCAGCCTTAGCACAATAGGTCTTTTGGGGCCTAGTATTCAACACCACTTGATTGCAGTCTCTATATTTCAAAAGAACCTGATTGGTTATGAATTAGCTGATGGGTAGTCTGGCCTTGGGTCAGCCATTGCTGAGGGTTATGCATATGCAGAAAGATGGGATCAGATGGCCCACTGATTTGCTCCTTGCTTACAGAGATTGTGAGAGGGGCTGGCAAATTTACTGCCCAATACAAGGGCAACTTTTATTTTTCTATTAAAAGAGGTAATTGCGTTTAACTTGAAGGTAGAGGCTGGAGGACATTTTTGACTTAGGTGGAACAGGAACAAAGACAAGGAGAGAGAACAGTCCAAGTGTATTTTGGGGAATATACATGGCCCTGAGCATGATTGGAGTGTAATTTCCATGGGGCTTGTGATTTATGAAGTTGTGAGGCCAGAGCCAGAGAGTTTAGGGTCTGTATAAAATGGAGAGATCTTAGAATTGGTTTTTAGGCAAAAGCTAAAAAAAAAAAAACACCATACTTACACAGATTATGTTGTGAGTGTTCAACACAGTTTCTTCACGGATAACTTGTCAGCCAGCATCTTAATTGTCACTGAAAACCTCTTGGTGTGGAATGGGTCACACTTACAGAAGGAGGCATAGTACAGTGAAAAGAAAGGGATTTCAAGCTTTGGGATCAGAGAGATCTGTATTTCAATCTGACCCTGACATTTTCTTGCTGTATGTTTTGCATAATTTACTTTGTTTTTGTAAGACTTATTTTCTTACCTGCACAATGTAATTTAAGATTCAGCCATATATACTAGTATGGCATGACTGCAAGGGTCTGGATAGCTTAAGGGTCCATTAAATTAATTTGTTAGTGCCAGCTTTGTAATTATCATGGACCAGTATGAATCAGGTTTGTAATAGGATTGAATGGCATAATGTTTGTAAGATGCTTAGCAAAGAGCCTGGCACGTGGCAAATAGTCATTACACATTAGTGTTTTTTTCTCATGTTCATTTCTCCTTGAAAATTTCAAATCTTCAATATGATGATGACAGCTTGAATCAGCATGGAATCCTTGAACTGGCTGGACATATGCTGGCTCTTTCAGGCATCTCAGCAGCCCCCAACCCAGCACAGACAGGTGTGGAAGTTCCTTACTGTTCTGTCAGAGGGATTCATCTTCAACAATGGCTCTTGCCCAAGCCTGTGGATATAAATACTGCAGCTACCCATCATCAATCTTGGACCCTGTTATGGGTCAACCAGGTACTGATTTCTAGAACTCAGCTGTGTTACCTCATTCGAGTGATTCCTTAGTTTTGCAGATGACAGAGGACAGATTTATATCAGCTCACAACATTGGGATAATTTGCTATCAGAAAAAAGAAAAAGTGATCAGGAACACCTGGTGTCATCTTAGACGACACTGTATTAATTCCAGTCAAGAAATAGAAAATGAGATTTGTGATAGGCCCAGGCTACAAATACAGCAAGAATGTGGTCCTCTTAAATCTATTCCATTTTATAGATTGAAAGGAATCCAGTAACGTTGGATTTCCAAGCATAGGGATACTTTGTGGAATATTAAA
This sequence comes from Antrozous pallidus, assembly GCA_027563665.1. NCBI lineage: Eukaryota > Metazoa > Chordata > Mammalia > Chiroptera > Vespertilionidae > Antrozous > Antrozous pallidus. Next base: position 58,077,049 of record CM050508.1, on the reverse strand, counting down.
AAAAAATGCCCATGGGCTTTTTAGCCTCTGGTGTTGTAGCCTTTACTGTTTTAGGTAGAAAGTGGCCCACTGGGAATTCCTGGGGCACCTCTCATTGGGGATGATGCTTATTAGTATTACATATAAAGTATTATAGCATCCATTTTTTTTAACTCCAGAGGTTTGATATTCTTTTGCTACAGCTTAAGAAAAAATGCTTGACAGGGAATATAAATTCCACAGCAGTATTTGGCAAGAACAAAATAAAAATATTAAGGTACTATAAAAATGTAAGGCCCCTATTTTGTCACTTGGGACTCCCCTTATTGCCTTTGAACTAAAAGAGCCAAGATCAAGGTCAGAAGAGTAGAGGCCTCCTCGATATCCCATGAAGACACAGCTTCCTCTTTTTGTTTCACCTATATATTAATTTCTATTTAAGTGAGAGCACTTGTTATGCTTCTTGTCCCAGGCACAGAGCTCTCAGGATGACAAAGAGATATAACATTTCTTTTTTATTTTCAAGAACTGACTAGACTATCAGACTAACACACCAGCACATATCAGAAAGTGTACGCTGAGGGCAGCACAAGGCTCTAAAAAGGACCCAAACTGCACCAGAGCTATTCTCTTAATCACTCTGGTTAAAGGTTGTCATCAGTTCCATAGTGAGGCAGAACTGGAGATGCATTCCAAAGTCAAAATTTCTGTTTTATAGTTTACTGTATGCAAGTGTATAAAGTAAATGGAGTCAAATTCTCATACTAAATGTGGTTCAGTCAATTTTAGTAAGTCCTTCTGTCTTCTCCATATAATCCCAAACCCTTCAGGGATTATTACTTACTAGAGGCTTGGTGCATGAAATTCAGGCACCAGTAGGCTCCCTAGGTCTGGCTGGTGATCAGGGCTGATTGGGGCCTTCCTTCCTGCAGCTTCCGGCTGCCAGCCAGGGCCTTTCTTCATTTTGTGCCTCCCCTGGTGGTCAGTGCACGTCATAGTGAGTGGTTGAACTCCCGGTCAGTCAAATTCCTGAGGGGACAATTTGCATATTACCTTTTTATTATATAGTATGATTCTTGAGTTGTATTTACCTTACTATGTAATTAATATTTAGTATCCAGAATGAAGAAAACCAAGTAAGGGTCTGGATAAACTGATGCATTTACAGGGCTTATTTCAATGTTAGTATATGACTAGTGCATTGAGGTGATCAACACCACTATTTTTTTGTTCCTGGCACTTCATCTCACAGTATTGGGTTGGACATAGTTAAGTGCAAGTGCAAGGAAGCACTGAGGCACTAATTGCCTACTATTCAAGAACAGTGTGATTTGTAAAGCAGAACTACTCAGAAATTGATTACAAAGTCCTTGCCTTGAGAAGTTCTACAATTACAACTAAAGGTGCCACTAAAATTTGTGTTGATTGCAAATTTCTTTTAGTTTCTCTTCTAAAAAAAAAACAAACCTTTTAATTATGTTCTCTCTAAAGAAATTTGGAATCTTTTGTTCAATCTTTATTACTGCAAACTTGTTTATAAATCTGGAAGAACATCATTAAATGTCTTTGCCCTCAGCCCTTTCTTTCTACAGGTTCCAGATCATTTAATGTCATTCATAAAGAATCCCTTTTATGATAACTTGACAGTTATTCTGGATATTAATCCTTTTTTTCCAGCCACACTATTTACAACACATTTGAGAATTATTTGTGAGGAGGCAGAAGCTTTAGCTCTGGACAATGAATTATGATTTTTATATTGTTGTAGGGGAGAGTGCATATAACACATCCTAAATTGATTGGTAAAATAAGTCAAAGGTCTTATTTTTTCCCATTAAAAATATGAACATAAAGTTTTGATATTTTGTTGAATATTGATGCATAACAGCAAGAGTTTGAATGATTATTTAAATTGGGAATAATTTGTAGCTTATGGTACCCTGTGTTTTGAAACAAGTAGCATTTTGAATTATGTAATCCTAAGTATCTGCATAACAAATCAAGTGTTATTTGCAATACACAGATTACAAAACATTATACCATCTGGTAAAAATTCTGCATTTACTTCATGAGGCCCTGTAGAGGGATACTGTAGGATTCCTACAAGGGTTTTTGTGGCCATTGGTGGGCACTGCTGAGAACAGCTCTGACATTTCTGAAGCAGCATAGTTGAATGACCAACTACCACTATAAGTAGTAGAAAAAGCAATGACCATGGAACCACCATGAAATTAAGGAACAGGTTCTTTCGTTGGTTTTAGGCTTACATAAGCACCTTGGATTCTGTATTCTCAAAGGATAGGCCCCTAAAGTATGACACCACACCCTGGTGAGGGAAACTGGATGCTAGAGTTTATTTAATTTAAAAATCAACAAATTATTGTGGTGTTTTCTGCTTCCAAGTATGATTGAGCAAATTCATACTCTACATAAGTTTTAAAAAAACTTATAGGCTTAATATCTCTGAGCATTCTCTTCCTTTTGGTTCTGAGATTTGTGCTGGGGAGTTCTTTAAAAAAAATCCATTATTTCATATGTCTGTTTTTATAATTCACAAACCCACTTTCATTAATTCTTATTGTAGTTTTCCAACTTTGTTAGCTCTCTTTTTGGACTTCCCTTTTAAAGCTGGCTTTCAACCACTCAGATTTTCATGTTAATCTTTGTCTATTGTTCAGTAACTGGGGTCATTAATTCACTAATAGCATTGGAGAGGTGCTAAAGTTTTTCAAAATGCAGATTGACCTAATTAATGTTTTTTCTGAATTGTGTTAATTTCCCCATTAACCACTCTGAGGCCTCTTAAAACTCCTCAGTCTCTGCTGCCATCTATTCAGAAGTGTTATGTGCTTAGGGCAGGTTGTGATTGCCTTGATTACGTATAAAATAGTGTTTAAAAATGTTTGCAAAAGAGGTTTTCTTTCTTGTCATTTATTTCTTGGGTTAATCATGTCTAACTCTTACTACTCTGCCAACTTTTAATTGTCTTCTATTCTGCTTTACTCACCAAGGTCTGTGCCACAAGGTACTATTTCTTAGTGTTTAACTGTAAAGGGCATTAAATAGACCTAGATCAGAACTATTCTTTTAACCACATTGATTGGAGATAATTATGTCACAATAAGGAGTGATTAGGATCATTGTATAGCCTTTATTTATATTTATTTTTATTATTATTATTTAGGACTGTGTATAATAAGCTGCACATAACTATAGATTGTTCTATCACCTCCATGCTATATCTTTGTAGAGCTAGAGTTAGATATGAATACTTTAGGTCATGAGATTTATATTTAAGTGCAGAAAATAAAAGCATACACAAGCAGCTATTTTGGCAGAATGATGACTTAAAGCTCATTTCTGCTTGGGTGGCTTCTATACATAGAACTACACAGGTAACCATCATTTCTTATTTTATTTTATTTTATTTTATTTTATTTTATTTTATTTTATTTTATTTTATTTTATTTTGTAGTGTTGTGCTTAGTCACAAAATGTGATACATAATATTTATATTTAACTGCAGAAAATAAAGTTTTCATATGCAAGACATTGTCTCCTGAATGTCAGTCAATTCTGCAATGACAGCTAAGGACTAAATAAAAAAGTAGAAGGAAACATAAATCTACTCTGATAATGATTCAGATGCCCCTTTGGTGATTTATTTGATAAATATTCTAAATTTGGTGTGGTGATTAGCTCCTCATCATGACTTCTCATCCCTGCCATATTTGTTTTTCAGAGCATTGTGTTCACAAGGTATTTCTGATGCTCTGACATCTGGCATCTTGCTGACTCTGGAGATGCCACTCTCTCCTGGCTAACCAGTTTTTAGAAATAGTAGGCATCTGGCCTGTAAGTGCAGCTTTCATATGCAACCCAAACAACCCAAAGCCCAAATGCCCAATTACCCACTCTGGAGCAACATTCCCTGCCCTAAACAATCTGTGGGTAGGCATCTACATCCAGAACCCGCTGAAATTATTCAAACTAGTCAATCCTAAACCTGCTTATACTCACCCACCTGTTTCTTCTTGAAGAAACCCAAATAAATGCTCTAACCCACATCTTGTTTCTCCTGCCTCCTGATGGACCATTGTGTTTCAGCACGTGGACCCTGCGATGGGGTGAGCTCTCTCCTCTTGGGAATTCTGAGTATAACAGCTAACTTTTGAAAGGCAGTTATCCTGGTCTCTGAATAATTATAAAATCTACATTTTACAACAGGTATCTATTACCTTCAAAAACAATATGTGTTATTTAATCATATTAATTTTCTCTGTTCAACTCCTTCCTCTCTTCCCTCTATCTGCTAGAATAAATTGGATGGCAAACATTTTATCTCTTTTGCTTACTGATGAATTCTAAGGGTGTAGAATTTTGGCATATAGTATGTGCTGAGTAAATATTTGTTGAGTTGACTTAATTACTTATTTGATTCCTTTGTTATCTTGTTTCCCAGGGCTGCTCTACAGAGACTGGCAGAGTTCTGACTGTAGTCAAGATCAGAGCGAAGAAGTAATTTCTGTCTTGTTTTCTGTTCTTGACACACATAGAAGTAAACAACATGGCCCAAAGGATGTGAGCTCCATTCACTTTGAGTTCACAGTACAATAGCTGCCTTTGCTGGTGAGTGCCATCAGGTATAAGCCTAAATTCTGGTCCTGGTAACAGGCTAGCTGAGGGGTCCTGAACAAGACATGTCACTTATCTGTCCCTTGGTTTGTTCACTTATAAACTGAGGGGATTGTAACTTACTGTACTTAATGATATTTCATGAATTTTCCCATTTAGTTATACAAATCTGGTAAGTATTATCTTCATTTTAATAATAAAAATGGAGAAATTGAATAAATTACCCAAGGTCACAGAGTTTGTAAATGAGAAACAAAGATTTAAGTCTTTTTGAGTCCATCTATGTCTATATGAGTAGTTTTTCTCTCTTACTTTTTTTAAAGTTTGCTTTAGAAAGTACACAGATTGTATATGTATAGCACAATAAATGACCACAGGTCAGACCATCACTCTTGTCAAGAAATAGAAAAATCACTAAAGCACCCCTTTCTTGAATCCCCTCTCAATCTTTATCCCTTCTATTTTCCCCAAAGATAACTACATCTTAAATTCAAAAACCACAGATGAGTTTTGCTTACTTTTGAAATTTATATAAGTAGATTCCTAGCCATATTCTTTTGTGTCTAGCTCTTTTGCTCAATAGAATATTTATAAATGCATGCAAGTGTAGTTTGTCATTTGATATGCAATTGTATGAATATACTACCATATGTTTATCCATTCTACTATTGATTAACATTTTGGTTGTTTGCACTTTGGAGCTATTATGACTAATGTTACCTTGAACATTCTTTTGCACATAATTTTGGTGGACATGTGCATGTGATTCATTTGAATACATTCCAACAGTTGCGTCAAACTGGTCTAGTCCTACACATTGGGAAGATGAAGAAACCTTTTTTACTTAAAGTCTTACATTACTATTCCTGATTCCTGGGTGGACACCTCAGCTAAGACTAAAGAATACAAGGTTAAAGGTGGGAAATTGAACAGGGAGAAATCTCAGAGTCACTATTCATATGAGATAGCTCCCGATCATGGAATTAGACATCTTTTTCTATTAAAACTCACTTTCAGTTATAATATGATTCATTGGAAATACAGGATTCAATATACAAAACATTGCTTTATTGTCAAGGCATCTGCTTATTTTGTAACTTGGGGGAAGCCTATAATTAGAATTACCAGTAGTTCTGATTAATAAGTTCTATCTGATCTCACACTGTGCTAGGGTTCCTTAGAGTGCCAGGACATGTTTTATTAACATGGAAGGGCTGTTTCAGCTCACCTCTCCTCATTTGAATCAGTTGCCTGCTGGCCTGGCACTTAGTTTTGCGTGGCAGAACCTTACTGAGTCTGCATGATAATGGGTCTTTTAAATTCTAAACAATAAACATTCATTTTGCCACTCCACCCAGCACAGAAATGCTCTCTAACCTCAAATCAGCTACAAATAAGACTTGGAAATCAGTTCATTGTGCATCGGCTTCCTGCCTGTTTCATGCTTTGCAGCAAGTAATTTTACTAAAATATCTGCAGAGCATGTGTGTTCTGAATATGCTCAAGTAGAGGTATTACCTGTAATGGGATCTTCAACCTTTTTGTGACATTTCTGTTTTTGTCTACAGAACAAAGTCTATTCAGTAAAACTGATCTTTATGCATCACTCAATGGGATTAGAAAGCCCTGAGGTGGGTTTTAGGGGAGGAAAAAAACACCTCTGGTAATTTCCAAAAAATTTTGGGTGAATTTTTAGCATCCCAAAGTTCTCTGGTTTGAAAATTATGTTTCACGAAAAACCAATTTATTATATTAGTGCTTGTCAGATTCATTAGAATATTCTCATGCATTAGGTGTCAGTTGTTGGAGAAGCCAAGATGAGTGCATTTGGCTTTAAAGAGACTATCTTGTCAGATTGAACAGAAGATCAAATGGTTATGTCTCAAATTCCCTACTGCTGAAGTTTGAAGTTTGTCTCTGACCTTCTTCCTCATATCTTCTAGGATAGAGTTTCATTATTTCATCACTCTCCCATGCTCTTGGGAGCTTCCAGTTTCTTAAAATTCATGAGAACTTAAGGCCAAGAGGGGCAGAGCAAGTCTCAAATGGTTTTTTTAAGTTAGGGAACCACTCAGGGAGACAAAGAGTCCTTTCCCAGCTATTGCTATTGTAAGCACTCCCCATCTCCCTCCACTGCCACAACACTGCTGCAATTAGTGGCACAACTGATGTTGCTTTTGGGGATTTCAAGGAGGGGATATGTGTTTTTCATTAGCATAAGAAAATTAGTAACTTATGTCAGAAACTGAAGCATTGATTCTGTTAAACTATAATATAAAACTTAATATGCAGGAGACCAAGCCGCAACAACATGGGGGTCCTCTTGGACCAGACTAAGATGGATGTTTTAGAGCAGGGATGTGTGGTGCGGCCACAGTTAAGCTAACCCTTTAATGATGTTCATCCATTCTCATTACCTCATTCTCTCTCTCTCTCTCTCTCTCTCTCTCTCTCTCTCTCTCTCTCTCCTCACATATTTGCTCTCAGGCAAAGTTTTTTTTCCTAGTTTTAATCATCCGTTCTAATAAAAAATGGAGATCTCTCCAAGTTTATTGTATGCTTTTTATTTTACGTTTCCAGAGCTCATCGGGGAGAGCATGTGCCAAGGCTATTGTGAGGTGCTCATTTGATTTTAAAATCACTGCAGTGTGTTTGAGACAGAGGCATGATCTGATGATCTCCTTTATTGAAGTTATGATTAAACATAAAGAGTAGGATCAGTCTGCAAGCTTATCACTATTTTGTGTTGTAAAATTGCCCAAGAGTAAAATTCAAATCAAACAAGGAGTTTTAATGAGCTAATGTAACCAAAGATCCAGGCAACAAGAAGCTGTGGCTGTCCTTTGGCCCCTTCCCAATGGCTGGCTTGAACTGGACATCTTTAGAGCGAGTCTAAGTAGTCAGTTTCCAAATAGATTGCAGATTGGCTCTAAACAATGTTATTCACTTGTTAATCACCATTCTGCTCTCTGTTCTATGAAACTCAAATCTTAATCTAACCTATATAATACTAGTGGCCTGGTGCACAAAATTCATGCATATTAAAAGAGGATTAATTAGAGGAAATATTTTAATATTGCTATTTGCCCCTTCTCTATAATAGAAGTGTGAGAGATGAAAGAAAATTAGTAAAATGTATATGAAAATCTTCCTCTTGTCAGAATCAGGGGCATGCTGTGGGACCCAGAGTTAAGTCCCTGCACATCTGCAGTGCCTCAAAACTGTGTGAGACCCAGACCCAGCCAGCCCCACCCTCGTCAAGCCCTGATGGGCAGGAGGCACAGCCTCAGATCCTCTCACTTGTCCTGAGATCAGGGAGTACGCCCTGAAGTCCCCCATCAAGCCTTGCTGAGGTCCCCCAGCCTGGTGCCGAGGGAGGGGGCCCGGCATGAGGTGCCCTGGCCCAGCACCACTCAGCCTCAGATATCTGCTGATTGCTCTTGAAGGCTCGTTATGGGAACGTTGCCTCCACCGTGGGTACAGCCATCTTGTGCTATGAAATTGCTGCCTCCACTGTGGGCGCTGCCATCTTGACTGTTATTAGATGACAGTCAATCTGCACATTCCCTCTTTATTACATAAGATTCTAATGGTCAGGCTGAAATGTATTTCAGTCATCTCTTTGCAGAACAACAAAAGCCCTTTAGCTTTCTTCTCTTTGAATATACACACGCCTGCCTGCATGTAAATATTCTAAAAGTGCCAAAGATGAATCCCTACGAAGAGGGCACTTAGGTAAATTCAACATATGATGAATTTTTCTTTTTAGTTTTTACACAAGAGCTGGTTGTGATTTTAGACTTAGACACAATGGAAGGAGGAGGGAATATGAATCAGTTCATCTTCAGTTGCATTGTCAAGGAGCTATGTTGCTGGTGAATATTTTGTGAGGGGTTAGGATGGATATTCATTCACTGACATGGGAATGTCCTTTGAGGGGCTCAGGGCCATCCTGGGTATTATATATGTGTAGGCCTTTGGAGTGCAGCATCAGACATCCTCAATGATCTTTGCTGGTGGATTTGTCAGAGTAATCACATATCAGACATTTGGATTTCAGCGAGAAATTCTCAGGAAATCCAGACATAAGCGATCTCACTTCACTGTGAAATTTTAATTTTTGGGATAGAAAGTTGCTTTCTAGTATTGTTCATGATTATTTTTACCTGGAGCCTTGGGATTTAACTATCTCCTTTCTAGACATTTGATACAGTGAAGATGCATTTATCTTTGTGATTGCAGAGGTTCTGTCCAGGCTGACAGAGAGCTCTTACCAAAAATAGAGTCCAAAATTTGAAGGCAGTAAATAAAATCACAATTTTTGGAGGTGCAACTCGTCTCACTAGCACATGTGGGGAAGAAATTTAGGAATTTTTCTTCCTGTTTTGAAGCTAAGAATACAATTATCACTTGAAAACTTATTGGGGGTGACAATTATTTAATGACATCTAGTAAATACTAAATTGCTTTAGGGGATAGAGACATCATGTTACCAGAAATTCATTAAAAGGTCACAAGCCATTGTCAAAAACAGCATGTTTGAGCTCCCTGCAGTGATTTGATGACATTATGTTATGCCTGTAAAGATTCCAGAGCTGAAGGTTTTTCTGGAATCCAAATTTCCTAGGAACATGATGATGAAGATCTACTATGAATTGGGATATGTGAATGGAACCAAAAAGTGATTTTGTTTCAGAGAGATACCCTTTAAAACTTGGAAGGATCTATACCAACTGGCTTTCAATACATTTTGATCTGACCTCACTGCTCACACAATTTCAATGAATTTTTGTTTACTAATCTTGATTTAAATTTTTTCCCTTTTGTGCTATGATCTTTTAACCTTATGATTATGCCAGAAGCTTCCAAAATAAAGGAATAATTCATCTGCTGAAAAAGCGTAATTTATTTTTTTTGGGGGGATGGAGGTGTTTAGTAGATATCTAATGCACATGAAAGAAGGAAAAATACTCTGTAAAACCCAAAGCATCATAGTCTCCCCACACAATTCCTAAGTTTGGATTTTTGTGATGCTTAGGTGAAGATGTAAAGGTGTTGTCAGAGAAAACTTGACACTTGTAAGAGTGGCAGCTGTTACTCTTTCAGCTTCTTTCACCTTCTATTTTGAATCAAATTTCCCTGGTGGCCTTTCTTTCTCAAAGAACTTCTTAGTTATGACTTCAAAATGTACCTGTGGAAGGTACACACACAAAGATATGAGTAGCCTCTGTAAAGGGTCACACATTTCCTGAACTGTTGACAGGTGTCTGAAATACTCATCTTCAGAGATAGAGCTGAATTTAAAGTGCAATATTGAGATTGATAAAGATCTAAAGAGATGAGGGAAAAGAGACTGAGTTAGTTCATGTAACAGCTGCAACCATTCCCAAATGTTTTTCTGCATAATCATGCAAGAAATTCATCATGCATTTCCTATTAAATATTCATGCAACTTGCTCCATAGGAGGGCTGTGGTATTTATTAATTCCCGGTGTTGGTACGTTTTGGTACATCTACTGCCAGCAATAAATGTGTCATGCCTAGCAAATTCAATTCTTGGCAGAAAAAATTAGAATATAATACTTATTTACAGGATATTGCAAACTTTAATTATGCCTAAATGATTTTCAAGACTACATTGAAATAAGCAACAGATTCCCTTTGCTTGGAGATGAAAGGAAGGGTCAGTGGGGTGTGGAATGGATGGATAGATAGCGTTTCACTTTAAGTGCTCCAACATTGTAAGAGGTGGTCAATTTCTACCACTTAGTAGTAATTACTGTAAAGCATAGTTGGGTCATCTGCACTTTACACAATTGAAAGTTCTCTTTCATAAAATTTCATTAATTGAAAAGATCTTAAAACCCAACTCTCAAAATTTGTCCCCCAAATTTGTGAACATATAACATAATGAATCTCTAGTTGGGATTTATCAACATAGCTTGATAAAAATAAAAGTGGGGCTCATAATGCAATTCAGAATACTTTAACATGGACTGACACAGGATAAGGTGGCATATTTTTCCGTAACATATTTAAACAATTTCTATTTTGTGAATTTCACAAAACTTGGAACTGCAGGAAATAAAATGGAACTAGAGGACATGGGCACTGTCCTTAAAGTGTTTACAGTCTATTTGAGCAAGAAATACATTTATCCAATGAACAGCTAGAGAAATAAACTAGTATTTGATCACATAGAAATAACTGACTCTATTCATAATGTGCATTATGTGTAGTTTTCCAAACATTCAAATAATCACTTTTTCTCATGACAACTCCAGCAGATAATATCCTTGTTTATCAGGTGCACAGAGTTGAATGGCTGGTCTCTGCTTATTCAGCAGGTTATTGAAGAGTTGTGGTTACAACCAGTTATTCTGACTCTTGGGTATATAGAGGTAAAATATCACCCGGGGAAACCCCAGAGGATTTTCCCCCCAGTAGTTTCTCTTTTATGCCATAGCAATATTTCCCAAAACCCGTATTAAAAGCAATATGGACTTTCGTTTCTGGTTATGATGAAGTAGTTTGCAGCAGACCACTCGATACATGGAAACAACTAGAAAAGCTGGATAAAACAAAATGGAATAAATAGTGCAAGGCATTTGAGAGCTGCTGAAACAAGCAGTCCTCGGGAGATAGGGATACTTCAAAGAGGGGGACATTCTAGAAATTATAGCCAATAGCATGCACTCATTTCTTCCCTGAGGGTATTTGCTGGTTCTGCACATGGGGAAAAGGTGGAGAATCTGGAATTTACTGCTGGGGAACAGAAAATCAGCCGAGGTTGTTTATTTGTTTGTTTTCAGGAGAAAGAATGTTTAAGGGGGAAAAATGGGTAGAAAAAAATTGACATAAGGCCAGATTTCTTCTCAATACATTTGTTAAAAATATAAAAAACATGGCTTGGAAGACCAAGAAACTTAAAAGAAAGCCTGCCAAAAGCAGAAAGAAGTTCTTGGCAATCTTGCTATGGTTAAGATCCACCAAGAAGAGGACTATGTCTTAGGAGTCAAAGAAAACCAGAGACAGACTGAAACATACTAAACCTGCAGCCAGTCTGTGTCATTTTACTACTTGGTTGGATTAGGTTATCAGTTCTCACTCTATCTGACTAGCAGATAAAAGTCAATCTCTCTCTGGATGTAGTTAACATTATGTGGATCTTCTAATGCTATATCATCTATATAGCTTTGTCTATCTACATATTTTAGTAGTTCATAAAAAATTATTGTGTATGACAAGAAGCAAAAATCATGTGACCAAAGAGAGAGAAAAATATAACAGAAAAAGACTTATAGATTATGCAATTATTGGTGTTAGGACACAAGCATCTTAACAATGATTAGGATGCTAAGGAAAATAGAGAAAAGGTAGAGAAAATAGAAAGTCAAGAAGTTAGAATCTAATTTTTTAAAAAGGAAGTAAATGAACATTCTAGAACTTAAAAACAGTAACCTCAGTATATACTGTATGTTCTCTAACCATGATGGAATTAAGCTAAAAATCAACTAGAACATTCCCAACTTATTGAGACTTAAACAATATATGTATAAGTTAAGTCATATTTAGAAAATAGAAAATACTGTGTCCTGAATGGTAAGGAAGATAAATCCATTGTGGAGTACCAGTAAAATGGAATGACATATAGTAATGAAAATGAACTATTGCCACACAAACAACATAAATAAATCTCTTAAACATAATGTTGAACTAAAGAAGAGAAAGAAAAGTACACAGAATGTGGGAAAAAAAGACTTACATAGGCATTTCACAAAGGTAAATATCTGAATTGCCATACATATGTAGAAAGGTGCTAAACTTTCCTGAATTTCAGAGAAATGCAAATCAAGACTATACTGATATATACTATATACTGAAATGAGGTTTTGAAGTAATTGGTGATGGAAGTATAAATTGTTACAAATATCTTGGAAAACCATTTGGCAGTAAATACTAAAATTGGTTTAGCAATTCAACTCCTGGGTATATCTATAACAGAAATGCATATATATGTTCACCAAAAAAAAAAATAAGATTGTTCATATCACACAATTGATTATAGCTCCAAACTAGAAATAAATCAAATGCCCCTCAAGAGTAGACTGGATAAAAGCATCCTGGTAACAAATGACCATGAAAACACAATAATACAAAATCTATGGGAAACAGTGAAAGCAGTTCTGAGAGGGAAATTCATAGCTCTACAGGCCAACCTCAAAATAACAAGAAAAAATGGTAATAAATTATCTAACACTACAACTCAATTAGAAAGAGAGAAACAATAAAAGCCCAGAGTAAGCAGAAGGAAGAAAATAAAAAAGATAAGCGCAGAAATAAATGACATAGACCCCCCAAAACAAACAAACAAACAAACAAACAAAAAACAAAAACTCAATAAAACCAAGAGCTGATTCTTTGAAAGGATAAACAAGATTAATGAACCTCTAGCCAGAACCTCACCAAGAAGCAAAGAGAGGACCGAAATAAACAAAATCAGAAATGAAAGATGTGAGGTAACAACCAACCCCACAGAAATACCAAGGATTATGAAAAAATACTATGAACAACTCTGTTCCAACAAAATGGACAACCTAGATGAAATGGACGTGTTATTTAAAAAAATAAAAGCTTCCAAAATTCAATTAGGAAGAATCGAAAAATTTGAATAGGCTGATTTCTACAGAAGAAATTGAAGCAGTAATCAAAAATCTTCCAGCAAACAAAAGTCCTGGTCTGGGGGGCTTTACAGAGGAGTTCTACCAAACACTCAAAGAAGAACTAAAACCCATCTTCCTCAGACTATTAAAAAAAATTCAAGAGGAAAGCATACTTCTAAGCTCTTTCTATAAAGCCAGCATTATGACAATTCCAAAATCAGATAAAGACAACACAAAGAAAGAGAACTATAGGCCAATATTCTTGATGAACATAGATGTTAAAATCCTCAACAAATTCTAGCAAATCAGATCCAGCATTACATTAGAAAGATCATACCCTTGACCAAGTGGGATGTAAGGATGGTACCATATCTGCAAATCAATAAATGTGATACATAACATAAACAAATTAAGAGACAAAAATCACATAATCATATCAATTGATGCAGAAAAAGCATTTGACTGCATCCAACACCCTTATGATAAGTACTCTCAACAAAGTGGGAATAGAGGCATCATGCCTCAACATAATAAAAGCCTTGTATGGCAAAGATACAGCCAACATTACATTCAGTGAGCCAAAACTAAAGCCATGCCTCCTAAGAACAGGAGCAAGACAGGGATGCCCACTCTCACCACTCCTGTTCGACAGAACTGGAAGTGCTAGCCATAGCGATCTGCCAAGAAGACATAAAAGGCATCCAAATTAGAAAAGAAGAAGTAAAACTATCCTTATTCATGGATGACATGACATTATACCTAGAAAACCCCAAAGACTCTACCAAAAAAAAAATTAGACTTAATAAATGAATTCTGCAATGTAGCAGGATACAAAATTAACACCCAGAAATCTATGGCTTTTCTATACACCAATAACGAACTCACAGAAAGCGAAACTAAAAAAAAAATCCTATTTTCCATTGCACCAAAAAATTAAGATACATAAGAATAAACTTAACCAAGGAGGTAAAAGACCTATACTCAGAAAACTACAGGACATTGAAAAAAGAGATAGAGGAAGAAAATACCATGTTCATGGATTGGTAGAATCAATATCGTTAAAATGTCCATACTGCCCAAAGAAATGTATAGATTCAATGCAATCTCCATTAAAATATCAATGGCATATTTCACAGACCTAGAAAGAACTCTCCAAAAATTTATCTGGAATGAAAAAAGACCTGGAATAGCCACAGCAATCCTGAGAAAAAAGAACAAAGTTGGAGGGATCACAATACCAGATATTAAGCTATATTACCAAGCCACAGTTCTCAAAACAGCCTGGTACTGACACAAGAACAGACATATAGTCCAATGGAACAGAGCAGGGAACCCAGAGATCGACCCAAGCCATTTTGCTTAATTAATATTTGACAAAGAAGGCAAGAGCATACAATGGAGTCAAGACAGTTTCTTCAATAAATGGTGCTGGAAAATGTGGTCAGATACATGCAAAAAAAAAAAAAAAAAAGACAAAGAAAAAGAAAAAAGAAAAGAAAAAAAAGAAACTAAATCACTAACTTACACCATACACAAAAATAAAACTCAAAATGATTAAAGGACTTAAATGTGAGACGGGAAACCATAAAAATCTTAGAAGAAGCCATAGGCAGCAAAATACCAGACATACTTGTAGCAGTATCTTTACTGATCCAGCTCCTAGGCAATGGAAACTAAGAAGAAAACAAACAAATGGGACTACATCAAAATAAAAAGCTTCTGCACAGCAAAAGAAACCATCAACAAAACAATAAGAAAACCTACTGAATGGGAGAACATATTTGCCAATGCTATCTCAAATAAGGGTTTAATCTCCAAAATTTACAGGGAACTCATACAATTTAACAAAAGGAAGATAAGCAATCCAATCCCAAAATGGGCAAAGGACCTAAGTAGTCACTTTTAAAGAGGATATAAAGAAGGCTGAGAGACATGAAAACATGCTCTAAATCACTAATCATCTGAGATTAGATGCAAATCATCTGAGATTAGATTCAAATCAAAACAACAACGAGGTACTATCTCACACCTGTCAGAATGGCTATCAACAAAACAAATGACATGTGCTAGCTAGGATGTGGAGAAAATAATCCTCATGCACTGCTGGTGGGAATGCAGATTGGTGCAACCACTGAGGAAAACAATATAGAGTTTCCTCAAAAAGTTAAAGATGGAACTCCCATTTGACCCAGTAATACCCCTTCTAGGAATATATCCCAGGAAACCAGAAACACCAATCAGAAAGAATGTATGCAGGCCTATGTTCATAGCAGCACAATTTACAGCCTAAATGCCCATCAGCAGATGAGTGGATTAAAAAATTGATACACCTACACAATGGAATACTACACTGCTATTAAAAAAAAGAAGGAACATTTACCATTTACAATAGCATGGTTGGAACTGGAAGACATTATGGTAAGTGAAATAAACCAGTTGGAGAAAGATTAATATCACCTGATCTCATTCATATGTGGGATATAATGAACAACATAAACTGATGAGCAAAAATAGATCCAGAGACAAGGTAACTCTGAACAGATCGTCCAACCTCAGAGAGAAGGTGGGGGTTTGGGGGCAGTAGATATCAACCAAAGGATTTGTATGCATGCATATTAGCATAACCAATGGACACAGACCCTGGGGCGGTAGGTGCTTATCCTGGGGGATGAAAAGGGCTGGGGTGGGGTGGGGTCAATCAGGGAAAAAGGAGACATAGACATTTATAATACCTCAAATAATTTAAAAAAAAGAGAGTAGACTGGATAAATCGATTGTCATGTACATGTAAAATGGCATGGCATATAGCAATGGAAATGAACTATTGCCACACAAGCATTATAAATAAATCTCTCAAACATAATGTTGAACTAAAGAAGAGAGAGAAAAGTACACAGAAGATGAATTAATTTATATACATTTCAAAACAAGTAAAATTAACATATGGTGCTAGTAGCAATAAGAGTTTTCTTTCAGAGAGTTGTCAACTAAAGGTAAGCAGAAGAAATTTTGGGGTGGTGGTAATTTTTTATTGTGCTGACTACATGGGCACATTCACTGCACATGTAGGATTTGCATACTTTTATAGTATTTGTTGTACTGTGACACAAAGTTTACTCTAAAAGACTATAAGAAAGGTCTTGTATAAATTATTGAATGTGCTCAACCAAAGAGCAATTCTTTCAATTGGCTTAAAAGACTCTTTTGCAATAAGCAGAACATGAAAGGTAGCAAAAGCTCTTCTTCCTTTACCCAGAGATCTGGTGCGATCACTGGCAGAAGAGGATAAGGCCAGTGTGAGGCAGGTGAAAAAGAGAATTCCAGATAAATGGAAGGTAAATTCCAGAAATTGGGAAGAATGGGGTTAAAACAGAGACCTTCTGGATAAAGCGAGAGTTCTGCTTGAAGTAATTTATCTTTTTCACTATTAGCTGGAGTTATGTGAGTCAGATAGAGATGCTCCTGAGGTGTGGGGGGATAGTCAGTCATGGAATTGGTTGAAATCATCCATCATAGGGTGCATGGAAGGTGAGAAGATAATGCTAACTCACATTTGAACAGATTATCTGTGTGTCTTCCATTAACCATACATTAGGTGAAGAAGAGTTAATTTGTATATTCTATTATTTTGGTTTTCCAGGTACTCCTATGTTTTAGACATAACATGAAGTGCTAATTAGATAATAAAAAAAGCCCAAATTCTACTTTGAAAACTAAGCTTTTGTAACTTTTAACATTAGCTGAATTTTCATCATTAGCTTATTTTTATCTTAATTGGAGTCATTATTTTTTAATGTATGTGATGTGTGTGTGTGTGTGTGTGTGTGTGTGTGTGTGTGTGTGTGTGTGTGTGTGTTTATGTTTGTTGACATATACTCTATATTCTGGTAACACAGAATTAGTTTTTTTACTCCTTTATTTGATCATAAAAAAAAGTTCTTAGGTAATATAAGGTACAAATACTGAGTTCCTTAATCTCTTGGTCAATTTAAATCTTGTTTCTACTTGTGTAAGTCCCCTTAAAGTCATAGTTAGCTTCTTGCAGAAACAAAGAATGACATGAATACACTTGTTTTACTATAGTTACAAATATAAGCTTTTCAAGGTCTAATACTATGTTTATATGTTGTTAATACACACTCAAATCACCTGGATGGCTGCATTAGAATACAGGATAATCAATCAATATAAAAATATAACCAAAGATGAAAGGCAAGCACATTCAAGACAGTTTATGATTTTAGTTCTCAGAAAATTGTAAATGTTCGGCTGCATTAGATTTTAAAAATCTCTTCCCTAATATTTGCTGAGAAAATAGTATATTGCAATGATATATAATACTGATTTACTACTCAGAATCTTACGTAAGTAAAACAATAAATGGAGCTCAACAATATACAACCTAAAAGC
Organism: Antrozous pallidus; assembly: GCA_027563665.1. Taxonomy (NCBI): domain Eukaryota; kingdom Metazoa; phylum Chordata; class Mammalia; order Chiroptera; family Vespertilionidae; genus Antrozous; species Antrozous pallidus. The sequence continues at coordinate 58,059,362 of CM050508.1, read as the reverse complement.
CTTCCAGAAAGGTCCTCTGCAATAACAGTACATTATTTTCAAGAGCTATTAAATGCCAAGCCAATGCTGGTTTATTAATCCTCGCAGTCTCCTGAAAGAAAATAGGTAACAAAGGAAATCCCGTGGATACTTGTGAGCTCTTGGTGGCTGAACCCTGGCTTCTAGGCCCTGAGCACAGGGCCACATCAGATCCCAACTGGTAGTCAGTTAAAGCTGGAAGAGATCTCCAAGCAGGGTTCTCAAAGTGTGGTCTGCACTTGCGCTGGCATCACATGGGGTGCTGTTAAAACAAAAACAAAAAACACACTATTAGCAGCAGAACCTTGGGCCCCATCTGAGTGGGTTTCAGATTTTTATCAGGAATCTCTGGGTGTGAGGGTCTGCTTTTTTCCCCCCCAGGTTTCCTCCCAGTGACATTAATGTTCACTAACATTTGAGTCCTCCTCCCTTAGAGGCCATCTAGTCAACCTCCTCATCTGCAGCTGAGGATATTAAGGCTCAGAGAGGGAAGCTGACCTTCAGAAGTCACTGAGCCATTGCTTGCAGAGCTAGAATAGATCTAGGTTTCTTATAATAGTCAAGCCAAGCTCCTTTCTACCTACCTTGTTGCTTCTGAGCAATTTTTTCTTACTCCTTTAGTGTGACTGCTATTCACATCCCTAGAACCAATGCTATACTAACTTGCTCCCCCAATTCCCATATGAACCATGGTTAATATCTCCCTGATTCCTAATTAAATTAACAAGTTAAATACAATCTATGACATATGTAGTTGAATGAACACTGCCTTAATTTTTTTTAATTTATATTTTAACATGAAAAATAAATCACTCCAGGAGGCATGGAGGAGTGAGCAGCAACACTATAAAGTCTTCCCTGACTCCAGGAGTGCCTGGCACTGCCTTTTTCTCTGTTTCCATAATACTCCAAGTGTCTCTGCATTTGTCACATTGCTGCAAACACCCTCTCAGGGCAGGTTTCAGTGGCCATTGCAACTCATTTTTCATATTTATCATGGTGGATACTTAATACATTAAAAAAAGATTAAGTTGACTGCTTCTCTTAGTGAATGAAGATCTATTACAAAAGTGACAGCTGAATGCAATCCATGGCCACGTCACACACATTTTGCATTCCTCACTGTGCACTGTTTCTAGTAGACTTGCCAACAGAACCAATATGGTCAAAACTGCCAAAAAGTTGCTTTGTTTATGGAGACCCCCTTCTTGGTGGACATAGCAATAATAGTATACTATATACTATTAATAAGTAATGTACATTCTGCAAAGACAAGTACTTTCAGTTCTATAGGTAATATTTCAACCTCACACTGTGCTAGATGCTAAAAATAAAAAATCTTATCCCCATTTTCCGGAGGAAGAAACTGATGCACAGACAGGAAATTTACTTGACTAAGTTATACATCTAGTAAGAAACAGACATGATTTGAGTTGGGTTTCTTTGATTCCCAAGTCTACGAGTTAATTCAGATTTTGAAGCAGAATTTTTGAACTGGAATATGCAATGTTCCCCTCGGCAGGATGCCCCGAATTCTTTGTCCCTTGGAGTCACAGAATGAATCTATGGACAGAAGGTGGTATAGCAAAGGTGGAAATTTATTGAAGAACCTAGGGATAGGGAAAGAGTCCCACTGAATTCCCTAAGGCTTATAAAGGCTGCAGATCCTTGTGTCTTGATATCCCCTCTGATTGGTCACTATTCCCTGGGACTGGATACTATAATAACTCCTGAGCTCAAAGGTTGACCCTCACATGGTATATGTGAGGTCCCTCCCCAACTTCTTCCTTACTGTTTTCCTATTCCCTTTGGGCTTTCTTTTCCTTCTGAACAAAGGGCTTCCTACTCTTTATTTTGTAAATATGGACCTTTTGCTGTTTCCAGCCACTCATTCTATGGAAATGTACCTGTTGCAGTTTTTCAACTCCCCTATTCTGCTGCTCGGCAGCCCTATGTTTCTTCCAAGGTCCCCTTAATTTTTAAAATTTCTTAAACCTGTATTTTTCACCCCCCCCAAATTCCTGCTTCAATTTCATCAATTGCTGGCTATGGAAACCTTCCTGAGCCTTCATTTCCTTCATATCAGCATTGCAGTGTTATTTTGAAGATGAGAAACCATGCACGAAAAGCACTATTGTAGTGCCTGCCATTGTTGGTGTCTAATTAAAGAAAGCTAGCAATCACTCTGGTTATCATTGTTACCCTTTGGTACCTTCTTCCCTCACTTGAGCTTGCCTGGCTCATTCACCTGACCTCTCACTCACCTCTAGCATTTGTGTTTCCAGCTGTCAAAGCTCCAAGCACCTGCACTCTACCAGGGATTATTCCTTGGAATTTCTGCCTCAGTCCTAGAGCACTGCTTCTCAGATTGAAACCTTTGCAAGAATTTCCCTAGGGTCTTGTTAAACCACAGTCCTTGGGTGGAGCCCAAGATTCTTCCTTTCTAACAAGCTCCCTGGTGGTACACAAGCTCTTGGACCCTGCACCACACTCAGAAAAGCAAGACCCCATCTTTCCATCACTTTCTCTTGCAGCCTCTCTCAGTCCAGTCTCATTCACTCAAAGGCTTGTTTTTTGCTACTGTGACAACAGAAAATTATAGATGCTCATGATTTTCCCAGGTAACAAATTTGCATTTTAAATGTGGTATTCTGCAGTTCTTTGTCTCCCCTTCCTACCATCTCCAGGCACAGAAGAAAGAGTTCACTGTTAATTTTCAGCCCTGAAGAGGGAGTAGTAGTTGTGAGTGAGGATGGGTAAGGGTAAGATTAGGGGTGGGGAGGAAGCTTTTTGGTATTGTCAAGTCACATGTCATGTGGCCATTTAATTGTATGAGTCTACTTATTAAGTACATAAATTAATTCACTGTAACTTCAAAATTCTAAAATAAGGCTAATAAATTCCCCTATGAACCCATCTTTCATCTTAAAAGTGGGTTCTGGATGCCAGCACAGTATTCCTGTTGAAAATGTTGATTATCTTTTTGTGCTATTGAGCTATTAATAGGCAGTACAGCAGCTTTGGGAAATCTAACAAATATTGACAGAGTCCAGTGAGATGGTGTGATGATTACTATATTCTTCCTCACAAACACCAACTGGGGCCCTACCATGGCAACCCACAGGCTAACTCTGCCCTAGGGAGAGATCTAATAATTGACACAATCCTCTTTATCCACGTTTAGAAATAATTAATAAAAAATCCATTTTGTTGAAAATATAAATATATACTATCTCCATGTGTTATTCATGCTACACACTGAGTCATAGGGGTTAAGTATCTGGTAAGATTCTGAAGAAATTAATTGACATCTAAGGGGGGGAAATCAACCTTCCAGCTTTATGGACTATAACTCAGAAATATACTTTGCAAATGCCAGTATTTTATCATCATCACCATCATCACCGTCATTATTTAGATTCTAGAAGGAGGCTGTGCCCTCTCATTTAGTATGTAAGTGTACAAACATAGTAATGCATGCTGGTAAGGGGCATCATATGTAAGTACAAAGGAGTACACTTTCAATGGTTATGTTTAAAAAGAGCTGGTAATTTCTGTCGATGATACTAATGATCCAATTGCACCTTGTATTTCTCCTGCTATCTGCCCAGTCACCACTCACTCCTATCTAGTTAGCCTTTGATAGGCAAAAATGAAAAACAAGAAAATGATCAATATTGCTTTGCACCCTTACTGCTAGAGTTTAAGCATGTATGGGATTCTGGGCTTAAGGGACTTGAAGGGCAGTCAGTCCACACGGGGGTTGTGGGAAAGGCCTTTTTTCCCAGGTAAAAAGAGAGATGCATGGCAAATGTCTTTCTTCTGCGTTTTGGAGTGATTGTGTGAAGATTAACACAGTGGAACAGAGACAGCCATTTTGTAATTATTAGAGAAAAAGACTGAGCACAGATGAAGTCTGAGCAGGGAGAATGGAAAGCTAGAAAGAATCTGGTCCTCAGGGGCATTGGGAAGCCCTGGCTTCAGCTGTGGAGCTGCCCCTGCTTCCAGCTGTTTGCTTTAGAAATGATAAATGCCCTTTCACTTGTTTGTTCCTTGCAGGCCAGAGCATCCTAACTGGTGTTCCTGTCCTGGAGGAGGGAGCGCCCGGCCGTCCCAGGCAGAGTACGCTGTGCTCTTTGAACTCTTCCTGAAGTGGCAGGGAGCATAGTTGTGGTGAGCTGCCCTTGGAAACAGCCTCTATCTCATGAAAGCCATAGTAATTTGCTGCCAACTCTGATCAGGCAGACTGACCCTGCTTCCATCCTGTGCCAAATTCCTGGTGTCGATTATAACAAAATCTCAGGTTTGTGGCCAACAGTGGTTTTCAGAGCTTTTAGTTTCATGGGTAGACAGATGTTTGGGAAAGTTTATTTCTCTGAATATAGCTTATATAAATTATAGTCTCTTCAGTCACACGAATGAAATAGAATTTGAAAGCAGACTATTAACAGACAGAGGCCATTTATGTCCTTTGAGACTGATGTCATACATAAAGTTCTTTTCCTTAATAAGGTAAACTGTTTTCACTATTACAGGGATTATCTGAAATGGAGCCCAGGCCCTCAGACTACACTGCGATGGAAAGGGATATGTGTTTAAAAATGATGCAATACTATTTTGGGAAACCTACAAGGGTTGTTTGTAACAAAATAAATTAAAAGGAATGTTGATCTTGCCTGTCTACTTTCCTCTCAATTTTTATTACATCAAAAGTTACTTCTTTGGTTTAGACTGTTTCTCTTTTACACAGATAACATTTGATTTTCTATAACTATATATTATTGTAGTTATTGTTATTATGTCTATGACATTCAACAGTCAAAAAAAGGTGAATCTTATAAAATTAGTAATTCCTTACCATTTTGGACTTAAAGCCTCATTAGTTCAATGCTGACATTATAAAAATAGTATTAACCTCTTTCACTTCCTTCATTTCATCAAGATGCTTTCTTCCAAAATCTATTTTTACATACTGATGAAATCTACAGACAACATATATTTCATTCTATATGCATACAAAAACACTTTTGGCACTGGAAACCCACATTGGTATGTACTAGTTAAATTTAGAATTCACTTTTAAGATTTAACTTATCAGACAAACAAACAAACAAACAAACAAACAAAAAAAACAAGGCAGTGTCATAGAGAACAATATATGACAAAAACTTCAAAGTTGTCATCACATCAGCTCCGGCTCCGTGGTTCTGTATTCACTCTTCCAAAGACTGAGGGAGAAGGGAAGATGCTAAAGGAGGGAATGACAAAAGAAGACTAGGCTAGGGCAGCCTGTGGTTTCTCCCCACCTAACTGTGCTTCTCTCTGCCTCCCACCCATCACCACCTGTCAAGAATGTGCTATAGTTCCAAGTATCACTATTTTTTTCATAGTGTGAGACGAGTAAATATTTAACTAAGTCCTGCAGTAGTCCTTCAAATATAAAATACAAATAAAAGTATTGATTCTTTCAGTGATAGGGAGCTATTGAGAGAATTTTTTTCTTTTTAAAGAGGAAATCATGTTCAAAGTCATGCTTTAGGAAGATTGAGGAGACAATAGTGCATGGGGTAGATTGGGAGGAAGCAGAGGTGTTTAACTGGGAACACTGGTTAGATAACCACTGCTTTGGTTTAGATAAACTGAAGAGGTTTTGGCAGTTTGAATTAGAATAGTATCCAGAAGAATGGAGAGGAGGTGGGAGCAGAAATGCCAAGCTCAGTGTATCTTAGATCTTGAATTCCATTCTCCTCCACCTAAATTTGATATTTGAGCCTAGCCCATATCCTGGGCCACTTCTAGCCAGATGCTAAGGCTGTTGAACCACGCTTGCTGCTACTGCAATGAGCTTAAACAATTCGCAGTCCTCTGGGTCACTCCATCTCCAGCACCTTTGCTATGGCCTCCTTCTGAAGGTACCTCCCTACATTTCTGCAGCTAAATCATACTTCAAGAACCTGTTTGAACATCATATCTCCTATGCAGCCTGTGTAACACCTGCAGGGAGCAGAGCTGACCATACTTTCTTTGGACTCTTCTGAATCTTGTCTGAATTTGACTTTGGCATTTATAATACTGAACTATATTTACATTTAAATTCTCTCCCAGTATCCATTGCGATGGCCTACGGTAGTTAGTTGGTAAATATTTATTGAAAAATTAAATTCTGATAATCAAAGATTCTACCTTATTCTTGGGCCCTACCCTCCCTGCCTCATAACACAGTTCTTACAACTGACTTTCTGCCTTTATCCCTGTTCCTGAATTTCTCGTGTGCTAACTACTCAGAACATAGTCATATTCAAGGGCCATTGATCTGTGTTGTCTTATTGCTCTCCTTCCTGACCATTGGCTGAATCCTATGGCAGTGTCAGCCCAGAGGCTTCTCAATAGACCAACCATGAACCATGTGATTAGCCATGTGACAACTTCCAAGTGTCACCTGCTCTAGATATATGATGATTCAATTCCTAGTTCCCTTTTCCCATTGTCTGCCCCTCTTTGCAGACTACCTGGTTTGTAACTGGAGATCCCTGCACCCTTGATCTCATACTTATTCACCAGGCTGAAGCCTCTACTGCAGGGTGTAGACATCACTAGCAACTATACCTGCCCTGGCATTTGTTCTTCTTCCAACCACTCACCATTGGACAACAGTGATTGTTGGTCTAATATTCCTGCATCTCTAATATATAACTGGTGGTGCCCTGCAGAATCTCAAGCTATAATCGGCAAATCCATTGAATTTGGAAATGCTTGGATTTTGGGGAAGGAAGACAAATGTGGGACAAGAGTCAAAAACTAACTGAGGTTAACTGGGTGATTAGGAATGTGGCAGTGGCATGGTGAAAAGAAAGCATATAAGAAAGAATGTTTTTAGAAAGGGACTTAATGAGGACAGCTTTTAAGAGGAGATTATTAATCTACTTTGGATATACCCAGGAGTGATGTTAAAATATTTAATGAGGCATGACATTACATCAACCAAGCAGCACAGATATCAGTGTTAGGCTATATGGGTGCCTATCAGCGGATGGTATATTATGCTGGGTGGAGGAAGCAGACAGAACAACTTATTGTATATTCAGGGGTAACTTTTAAATATATATATATATATATATATATATATATATATATATATATACACAAATGATCTTTCTTCCTCTCCGAAATCAATAATTTTTCTTCCTCTCTGAAATATATATATATATATATATATATATATATATATATATATTGAAGATGAAGAGAGAGAGACAGAAACATCAATGTTGAGAGAGAATCATTGATCAGCTGCCTCCTGCATGCCCACACTGTGGATTGAGCCCACAACCCAGGCATGTGCCCTTGACCAGAATCAAACCCGGGACCCTTCAGTCCACAGGCTGATGCTCTATCCACTGAGCCAAACTGGCTAGGGCTCACAGGAATCATTTATCAGGGCCAGGCTCAATAAATTAGAAAAACTTCCCATCTGAATTTCAGCTGCCTTTCCCTTCCCCTTTCTGAGGTTTAGACTATGCCTATATACCACCGGGTAGCAGACTTAGTACTTTTCACACTCTCATCAACTGGCCGGTGTTTGTCTTATAATTACCCCCAGGCTCCTAATTAAACCATTGCACTGCACTCACTCTTGAACTATTTTACATGATTTTGCATCAGTATGGCCAGCCTTTTCCCCTTCAGTCAGCAAAGACCCCTTTTATCCTCACAAATAAGAGAAGGCTGGATTTGTGCAAATTCAGTTTTTAACCTGTTAACCAAAGAATAGGGCATAGAGGTTAATTCTTAAGATGTTTTTCAGCTTTTGAATTTTGTGTTCCAGGGAGAATGTTTTAATTTTTCTTTTTGACAGATTTGATGTAGACATAAAATGGAAAGTTAATTGTTAGCTCTGGGCATTCAAAGAAGGTGATGATTTCCCCCCACCCTGCTTAGAAAGGACAAACTTATTAGTTAAGGATTTAACTGTGGATTATTAGCTTCTGGTTCAAATAGAAAATACCATAAATGTCAGATAACTAAATTAGTTGCATTGGGGGTCACTCATTAAAGAGAGAAAAAGCACAGCTAATGAGAACATCTCTAGCAGGGAATCAAGAATGTTGGAATCTAGTTTCACTTCTCCTAGTGCCACACTGGGAACTCTGGAGTAGGGGACTTTGATTTTCCCAGATTCCTTCAGTTCTAGAACTGATCAAGGATAAATACCTATTTGTTTCCCTTTTGCCTCACAGGTGTGTAGGAAGTTTGACTATCTGGGAAAGGACTAGCTTTTGTGTCTATTAGCACTTAGGCTGATTACAAGCTTTTGTCCCTTTTCCCCAACTTGTTTATTAAGTACAAGGGGCATTGACAGCAGAGCTGCTTATCATTCAAGGCAGTCTGTTGCCTTATTCCTCGGAGACAGACTGCCACCTGGGTCTTGACTCTGCCATGAGATTTGCCAAGTGATGACATGAACACCCACTCAAATGTCTGTGAAATGTCTGCCTCTTGAGTGTGTCATTTGATCCATTCCCCATCCCACCCCTTGACACTCATTTCCTCACTGACCTTGCTCTAATCCCAGGAGTGAGCTTCCTGGCCTTGATCCTGTGCTGGCAGAATCAGCTACCTCCTCTGAATGTTCAAAAGGAGCCTCTTGGCAGGCGTATCTTTTCAAGTGAGTCACAGGGAGTAGGAGGTATATGACTTGGTGATCTTCATAAGAATGCACTTTATTTGGCTTTAGGCCCAGAGTTGTCTGGGAGGAATAATGTGTTGGCTAAATACTACATTTGCATTATTCATGGTGTCCAAGACATGGAGACAACCAAAGTGTCCTTTGATAGAGGATTGGATAAAAATGATATGGTACAGACCTAACTGGTTTGGCTCAGTGGATAGAGCATCAGCCTGTGGAATGAAGGGTCCTGGGTTTGATTCTGGTCAAGTGTATGTACCTTGGTTGCAGGCTCCATCCCCATCAGGGTTCGTGGAAGAGGCAACCAATTAATGTGTCTCTCTTACATCAATGTGTATCTCTCTCTGTCTCTCCCCCTCCTTTCCACTCTCCCTAAAAATGAATGGAAGAATATCCTTGGGTGAAGATTAACAAAATATGGTACTTATATACCATGGAGTACTACTCAGCCATTAGAAAAGATGAAATACTGCCATTTGCCACAACATGGATGGACCTTGAAAATATGCTAGGTAAAAGAGGTCAGCCAGAAAAAGCCAAGAGCCATATGATTCCACTTATATGTGGGATATAAAATGGAAATTTATAGACACAGATAATAGTATGTTGGTTACCAGAGGGAAGGGGGTGAAACGATAGTAAAAAGTAAAGGGGACAAAAATATATGGTAATGGAAAATGATTTGACTTTGGGCGGTGGGAACACAATGCAATATACAGGTCCTGTATCATAGAAATATACACTTGAAACCTGTATGATCCTATAATTCAAATAAATTTAATTAAAAACAAAACAAAAACTTCTATTTTACATTTATATATCCAAAACATACTACATTTGCAGAGATAATTAATGGACTTCTCAGTGTTTTGAGGTATATTCTTTACAGTTAAGGTTGCCTTCATAAAAAAATGAAACAAACAAACAAACAAAAACAAAGAACCACTACCTGTTCTCTGCCTTTAACATGCATAGGTTTTTCTCTACCTTGACCATAAATCTCTGCTTCAACATTGTCTTCTCTTACTATTGCATCAACACAACTATCTTTCAACTGCCAAATTCCTGATCAAGTAGTGTTTATTTCTTGTGTTAATTTCATCACCTAATGCTCATATTAAGCTTTTGTAATCTGGTTTCCTCTCATACCAAACACTGAAATACTTTTTCTCTTGTGCTTTTCTATCAGCCCCATGTCATGTTCTCAGTTTTTACCTCATTAAATCTCTCTGGAGTATTTGAAACTGTTGATTATTTCTTTCCTTAAAAATTTGTCCAAGCTTCTGTCTCTACCTCTTCAATGTTTATCTCCTTTGCTAACTCCCTTTTCTCCTTTTAGCTATTAACTCAAGGCTTTATTCTTGTCCCTGTGCCCATCCATCTTCAAAATTAATACTTATGGTAATGAGTTTCTTCAAATGTCTTAAACTCTAACTTCTCACATAAAATCTGTTTCTTACTTCTAACTACCTACTAATTTCCACTTGGATATCCAATTTCTCATCCCAAGTACTCCATTCCAGGAAACAGATTGTTTGGGTTTAAATCTAGCATGAATGTCTTCATAGCCAGAATTCCAGAGCCTCTTTGCTGTCTGTTGTATCATCTAATGGGTAGCTTCCCAATTGCCAATAAGTCACACCCTACCTCTCCCCAAAAACGTTCAATAAAGGTTTGGGAAAAAATTAAGGTATTATAAATGTAGATTATTCTTAGTTTATCTCCATAGTAGGCATACCATGCTAGTCACAACCATGTCTTTCTTAGACTTTTATTAGGAGTTTCTGCTGTAATGGAGGCATTTAACCAAGTTCATAGTCACTGACCACTGCAAACTGGAGCAAATAAGAGTATTACGCTTGTTTCTAGAGTCTCTTTCTTTGCTCAGGGGATGGCCTTGGTCACCAAACTAATGTAACAATTTAGTTCTTGTAGAACTCTGCTCTGATTTAGCACTATAAAGTTTTGTTTTTGTTTCTCCTGAGAGCACTAAGTGTGTCCTCTTTCATTCCTTTCTATTTATTTAAACCAACTGGGATTAGGTCAAGGCTGGGGCACTGGCAGTTCTTTTAGTGCTCTGTCAAGAATAAGTTCAAATTCTGTGGGTTCCTCTCTTTCTATCTATTGGTCCAGTCAACATTTGGGAAGCAGTGAATTTACTGAGACTTCTAAACTGTACTTTTCTGATTTCCCCCCAAATCCTGTATCCTCAAAAGAAAACACATATACACAATTGTTTGGAAAGACCTTCAACCTCCATATCAAAGGATAATTTAAGAAGAGCTCAGTTTTAAAAAAATGGGGATAGAATAAATGACTTCCTAAAACTTATCTTTCTGCCAGTCTAAAGCATTTCAAGTCCTAACATGATACTAAAGTGGGAGGTATTGGTAGGATGGGTATAAATTGAGCAGATATTAAATAGTTAACTCATATCTATTTGTGGGTTATAATTTCCATTTATATTTATGATTCCAAAAACAAAGATTTAATTTTTAAAACTAGTTTACTGGCCTGGAATTGTTTTTGAACAGCTGGAAATCTTTTGCAGAAACATCAAAGGTGATTACTCCTTCATGGAAAGAGATCAGGGGGTTTGTGTCTTTTGGCTTGATATTAAGTCAAACTTTTTTTTTTCAGAACATGCATGTATGTGTGCATGCATACACACACACACAGTATTTAAAAAATAAATATATATTTTTTTCTGAATTTAAGGACTATGAAAAAGCTTTAAGTGCCCCCATAGGGGAGCTCAAACCCAACAATGCAAGCATCTGATTTTATGTTTCTTCCTCAAAAGATGAGAAGGACACAGGGGAACCTTTGCCTATTTTTATCCATGAAATAAGGTCACTTAAACTATGTTATGCCACTAAAATCAAATTCCTATCTTTTAAAATGTTTCTAAGTAATATATATTGGGTCTTATCTTTGCTACAGTTCAAGAATGACATGGGTTCTATAACTATTATTTTCATAGTTTATTATAAGAGTGAATTTTTGTTTGCCATTTCTGAAATAAATACAACTACTAGAGCACTAGCATTCTGATTTTAAAATCTGACATTAAAAGAAAATTAACCTTTTCAAAAAACCACTGTTCTAAGAAATATTTTGAATCAAATTAGCTTTAAATTTTGTAACTGCATTTAGACTTTTTAGAAGGATTGCAACTCTCCTGTGATCTATTTTTTGAAGAAGAAAGAGTTAAATAAAATATAGGAAAAGTAACTATGAAAATTAAAAAGGAGATCATAAATAAAACTAATTTTCTCTAACTGAAATAGCTTTTTAGTAACATCAGGTTTAGAAATAAAAGTAGAAACTTACTTTATTATAAGTAGTTTTGATATTTTCAAAGCAAAATATCAGGTTCTAATAATATCCAGTAAATTATATGTTTTCTTTTGGAATTCTCCATGATACACTTATTTATTCATTTATTTCACATTTGACAGGCACTTACAATGTGCTAAACAGAAATTCTGAGGGTGGTGCTGAGAAGCTGGTGCACAGAAGTACCAGGTCTATTGCATATAAAATATGGTTAAAATATAATGCTAAACATTTGGATGGAAATGAGAGCGCATAGTATTTTCAGTTTACAAACTCAAATATGCAAACTCAAATATGCTATTTCTTAATTTTCTCTCCACTGCTTAATTTGGTATCCAGGTTCTGACCTCACCAGTTTGTAAAAAGCTTCACATCTGAAATTCTGGGGTTCCTTCTCACTTTGAGGTCAGGTTGAGGTGTTGGGGCCTATTATGGATTGAATTGTTGCCTCTAAAAAGTATCTCAGAATGTGACCTTATTTAGATATAGGGTTACTGCAGACATAATTAGTTAAAATGAGGTTATAATGGAGTGAGATGCACACTCAATTCAATGTGACTGGTGTTCTAGAAGGAAAGAAGAGAGACACACAGGGACAAGACAGCCATTGATGATGGGGCAGAGATTGGAGTGATACATCTGCAAACCAAGAAACTCCAAGGAGTGGCAGTGCCTGGTAGAAGAGGCAAAGAGTGATGCTTCTCTATAGTTTTCAGAGGAAGCATGGTACTGCTGACACCTTGATTTTAGACTTCTAGTATCCAGAAATGTGAGACAATAAGTGCTCCTTTTTCTAGATTACCCAGTTTGTGGTACTTTGTTAGGGGAGCCCTAGGATATGAAAACAGGGCCTTCTACCATGCAAGGAGTCAGGACAGGATGGCAGGGCATCTAGTTTCTGGTCTTCTGGTCATATAGATAAAATAGAAGCCCAGTGCCCAAAATTCATGCACAAGGATGTGTTCTTCAGCCCATCCTGCATCCTCTCCAATCTGGGACCTTTTGAGGGATGTGCGACTGCCCGTTTAGATCCGATCCAATCTAAGCAGGCAGTTGGACATCCCTCTCACAATCCTCACAATCCAGGACTGCTGGCTCCCAACTGCTCGCCTGCCTGCCTTCCTGATTGCCCCTAACCACTCCTGCTTACCAGTCTGATCACCCCCTAACCACTCCCCTGCCAGCTTGATTGATGCCTAACTGCTCCACTGCCAGCCCATTTGCCCTTAATTGCCCTCCTCTGTAAGCCTAGTCACCCCTAACTGCCCTCCCCTTTAAACCTGGACCCCCAACTGTTCTCCCCTGCAGGCCTGGGTTCCCCCAACTGCTCTTCCCTGCAGGCCCAGTCACTCTCAACTTCCCTCCTCTGCTGGCCTGGTAACCCCTAACTGCCCTCCCCTTCAGGCTTGATTGTCCCCCAACTGCCCTCCCTTGAAGGTCTGATCCCTCCCAGCTGCCCTCCCCCGCTGGCCTGATTGCTCATAATTGCCTTCCCTTGCAGACCTGGTCTCTCCCAACTGCCCTCTCCTGCTGGCCATCTTGTGTCCACATGGGGACAGTCATCTTTGACCAAATGGGGGCAGCCCTCTTGTGTGTTGGACTGATGATCAATTTGCATATTATTAGATAAGATTAGATAAGATAGAGGCCTGGTGCAGGGGAGGGGGCCGGCTGGTTTGCCCTGAAGGGTGTCCCAGATCAGAGTGGGTGTTTCCTAGGGGTATGGGGTGGCCTGAGTGAAGGGCCAGTGGTGGATTGCAGCCTGACCACATCCACTGGCAACCCAAGCAGAGGCCCTTGTATCTGGGATTTATTTATTTTCTATAATTGAAACTTTGTAGCCTTGAGTGGAGGCCAAGAAAGGCCAGGGATGCGGTAACTTGACTTCCTCCATCACTGGGGGCAACTTAAGCCTCCTGCTCTCTCCAGCTTCATGGCTGCTGCCATTTTTGTTAGGATTTATTTATCTTCTATAATTGAAACTTTGTAGCCTTGAGCAGAGTACTGGGCCGGCCAGGCAGGCAGAAAGCTTGGCTTCCTCTATTGCCATGGAAACCCAAGCCTCCTGTTCTCTCCGTGGCTGCAGCCATCTTGGTTGGGTTAATTTGCATACTTGCTTGGCTGGTGGGCATGGCTTGTGGGTGTAGCAGAAGTATGATCAATTTGCATATTACTCTTTTATTAGATAGGATGCTGAGCTAGCCACCATTCTTTATTCACAACCATCCACCCCATCTCATCCCAGATGAAGCAGTCCCTGCTGATTTTTTACCATTCTTGGGATTCAGGTACTTTTTAGCAGGCAGAAAAACTCTGAAATCTTCCCTTGGTACATCAAGTGGCCACCACTAAGGGCATGACAAAGCCTGGGGCTTCCTAGGAGGAGTAAGGCTTCTTCACTTTATCTTCTAGCCTCATCCTCCTGCTTGCATGTCCAGGTAACTCTGTTTCTTCTCTCAAAACTTGTGTTCCCATTACCTTTTTCTCAAGTCTTATGAATTTTCAAAAGGGTTTGGGGTTTTGAAAGCATCAGGGAGAGAGTCTTTCTTTGCACCCTGCCCTGCTTCCCACCATGAAACCACAAACAATGGAGGAGAGCATGACACATGTAGAGTGGGGATGAAAAAAGTGAAAAATTTAAGTAGGAAAGGCTATACAATAAACTATCAAACTATTACTCAGCCATAAAATGATGAACAAGACTACATTAAGTTATCCAGTGAAGTTTCTAAACTATTGCCCAGTCTTGTTGTGTCCTAATAGTAAATTAACTTTAGCACATTGGAGCTGAACCAAGAGATCAAGAGAACAGTCTTTAATGCGATGTTTCAGTGATGGAGAACCATTAATGGCCCCCCACAATATTTCATTTTAAGATATTTTTGCATGAATAATTGACTTACTCAACCATATGCATTACAGATCATCAGATGACAGTTACATTTGGTTTTTAATATAGACAAAGTAACCAAACACAACAAATTAAGAAATAGTTATCTTAGCATTCATAAATCAATGATTCCAAACCTGGCTCAGAATTGTTGTGGCTCTTTTAAAAAATACATGCCCAGACTTCTCACCTAGACATTGCCATATGGAATAAAGGCAGGCCATGCACAGTTTCTAATATTATTGGGGTAATTCCGGATAATTTTGGGAAAGCACTAATCTAAAAGATGAAATTAATTAAATTATCTGAACAATGATTATAACATATATATGGCCCAAATAAACACATGTTTAGTATTATTTGGATACTGTCTTCTATCATTTGCATAACTTTTGCTCTAGCAGAACTAGTTCAATATCCTTATTATGAAATCCACAATTAGCACTTAAAAGAAATTCATTGGCTCCTCGGACAAAAATCTTTACCATTGTCTTATGTGGCTGGGAGGAAGAATTCTTGCCATTTGATAAGAAATCTTATTATCCCAGGCCTTTGAGGGCCTATGGAGACTTCAGTTGACAACATCTAGTCCTCTTAATTTAACACTATTAGCATTTCTAAAACTAATCATTAAAGTATTCTAAATTAATTATGCTATTTGCTAATAAAGATGTCTAATTTTCAATGGAAGGATGTCTTTAACATACCTGCTTCAATACAAGAGTCTTATCTGCTTCAGCAAGTATATGAGTGTGTGTGTGTGTTGTGTCTGTGTGTGTGTGTGTGTGTGTGTGTGTGTGTGTGTGATGCACACGTGCAGTAAGGTGCATCTCACATTCCTTTTCACATTCCTGGCTCAGATATATCAATCATGAACAATAACATACCAATACAATGACAAAACTAAGCAAGATGGGGAAATTGCTTACCTTTATGTGTCTAGTAAATTCAGAACAGACAGTTGATCTGGTGGATTTAGAAAACATAAAACAGAGTCTATCCAGGTGGGAAAGTTTCCTAGATAATTCAATTAAGATAAAAAATACACACTGAGAAGCACCTAACATAAAGACACTGTCCAGTTGATTGCAGAACAAAAAAGACTCTGTTTATTGAGGGTCTTAAAGCAGGACCCAGCCCAGAAAGGCTGAGTGCTGGTGCATAAGGCTTCCAGGAAAGAAAGGAAGGAATGCTAACCAATCCAACTTCCTGGAGCTTATCACTTCTCCAGAAGTTGTGGTATTTAGAATTGCTTGTGTAAGAAGTAATAAAAACCTGGCAAGCTGGTACCTGTTAAGCTGCTGACATATGTTGCCCATGTAGTTTATAGGCTGGTTCTGTGTTCGTTCAGGGTGACGAGGTTAGTTACACAGCCCTGGTGCTAGCAAAACAAAGTAGAGTCGGGAAAAAAATCAACTCTGATCTCAGTACCACCTCCTTTTCTCTCAACTTCTGATCAGAGGTGAGGCAACTTTCATTTGGAGGCGAATGCTGGCTTCTGGAATGACATCAGCTTGATGCTTTGAAGTGTTTTGCTTGTCTCTTCTCATGTGGCTGTTTTTCCACACAAGTTTCCTAGCTACACAGCTTCTTTGCTTTGCTTTACTTTCCTATTTGGACCTAAATCTGTGTCCTTTGTTCTTCACTGGTCCTCAGAGACTCAGCATCCAGTTACTCTGATGTGATTCAGGTGTAAATGTATAGCGTTTGAGAGGAGGAGTGAAGGTCTCTATACCAAGTGCTCCTAAAAGGTACTTCTGAGAAGGTGGCTTACTGAGTCCTTGTCACACAGATCTTGCCCATCTCCATGTGAACACTTTACTGAGTATTGGTTTCTTGCTTGGTTTGGGGCATATATGAATGTTTCCATTTGGCTTAATAGGTTTTTAGTAGTAGATTTATTCTAAAATTACCTCCTAATGTAATGAAAACAATAACAGTATATTTTTAGCAAATCAATGCCACTCCTCAATTTTACCCTATAATTTGTAAATATGAAGCTGATAGAAATTGTGAAGCAGATTAACAGAATTGTGTAGGTGGTGCACTGACAACCCTAGAGTATACCATTTATACAGTTGTCTGTGGAATGGCAAAGTGACTCACTTTCCTACTTGGAAAATTTCATCTCAAAGGAAGAGTTTTCCAAAATTAGATTCTTGCATAGGAGGAAGGGGAGTGGGGAATCCTACGGAAAACAGAGAAGCTGGTTACCATTAAAATGTATTGGTAAATTATTTTCTCACTTGAGAGCTGAAAATTGTTGTTTTAAGATGTTTTTATTGATTTTAGAAAGAGAAGAAGGGAGAGGGATAGAGAGCTAGAAATATTGATGTGAGAGAAACATCAATCAACTGCCTCCTGCACACCCCTCTTTTGGGAATTTAGCCCACAATAAAGGCAGGTGCCCTGACTGAGGATCAAACTGGTGACTTCTTGGTTCATGGGTTGATGATGCTCAACCACTGAGTCATACCACCCAGGTGAGAGCTGGCCATTTTATATGATCCTCCATTTGAACGTATTTCACTTCTCTTTAAATGGCACTTCCATATCTTGCTATGCCAGCAACCTAGGAATTGTCTTTGACGCTCTGTTTCTCTTGCTTCCATGGTCAACCTATTACCAGATGTGGTTGCTTCAATCTCCAAAGTACATTTGAGTCTGTCAAGTTTTATCTTCATTGCTGCTACTTTTTGCCTAGAACTAATCCCTACCTAGCCCTCCTGCTTTTACACTTGCCCCCTTCCCAATCAATTCTGTATGGAGCAGCCAACATGATCTTTTGCATGTGAATTTCTATTTTCATGAAATTTGTACATGTGCATAAAGTTGTCATAATTCTTTTTAATTGTTTTTTAATTGTTTAAAGTCTTACAAATAGTAGTACATATGTTTCCTTTTTTCCCCCATTGACCTCCCCCTGGCCTCCCCTACCCCCCCCCCCCCAGCATATGCCCTCACCTGTCCCCCTCGCATAATCCTATAATTCTTATAATAACTACTCAGACATATAAAAAAAGCTGTCTCCTCCCCATCCACCATTCTCATTTCCCAGCAGTAACAGCTTTCACCCCCTTTTATTTGTTCCCTAGGAATTTCTCTATATTTCTCAATTGCATGTTTATGCTGCTTTTACTTGACTTTTCTGTTTTAGATATTATTTTCTGATGTTCTCTTTACCATGGAAGACAAATATTTCACTTTCTTAAAACTCCTCCCTTTCTTAGTCCCAAGACATCTTTCTAATAAAATTATACATAATTTTGAGTTAGATCAAACTTCAGTTTGTACTGTTCTGAATATGAGTTTTAGGGACAGCTAAGTCATATGGAATACTATTCTTATATTTCCTTCCTGCTTGACATCTCATTTCCCATTAATAATTGTCTTTGCCTCCCTCCCTCTCCTTCTCTCTCTCTGTCTCTCTCTCTCTGTCTCTCTCTCTGTATATATATATATATATATATATATATATATATATATAGTATATATACACATATATCACTAATCCATCCTTAATTCTCCATGAAAAGTAGAGACCTTGAGTATTAATACATGTTCATGTTCCAGTACAGTCCGGTGATTATTGATCCTGCGACACAGCTGCCCAGGGGTTTTATTTTACCATCATCCTGAGGATTTCTATTGCTTTTCTTTTGTATTAGATTCCTTGTGTCTTAGATCCAGTGACTAGCATGCTTTTGTTCTATCTTTATGTTTAATTGAGAAAATTAATTCCAGGTTAAAATAATATTTGCTCAACCCTATGTAGTAATTACTCCACTGTCTCTAGCTCCTAGTATTAATATTGAGCAATCCAATGGTATTCTGGTTCTGGATCCTTTGTATGTGACACTTCCTCATTTTTATCTCATGAGTCCCTTTTAGGACTGGCATGTCTCAGTGTGGGTTTCTTCCTGTTTCTTGGGAGGTCCTCTTTCTGCTATTTCTTTATTTTGGCTCTGACTCTCGCATTAGAGACTTCGTTCAACAATCTATGATCTCTGCTTTTCATTCCTATTTAAACAAGCTGCTGGAAGCTTTGTGGGGAGGATTTGTCAATAAATTGGCAAACTGAGACCTATGGGCCAATATGACACACTGCTTGTTTTTGTCTGTCACTAAGAATCATTTTTATATTGTTAAGTGTTTTTAAAAATCAAAATAATAATAATATTTTGTGACATGTAAAACTTTATATATTTTTATTCTATTAGTTTACTGTAGAAAAAAAGAGAATCCTAGATGATGCAATTCTTGAATGGAAAAAAAAATGACCTCACATTCCCATCCATGGTCTTGTATTCTTCATTAAGTGCAGTTTTTACCTTTTCATAGCTCTTATCCCAACTAGCAGAGATCTCCACACCATCACAACAAGTTGAGGCATCATATATTCAGGTCTGCTTCCATCTAAATGATTTGAAAAGAAAATGGTGAAAGAATTGCTCTAGATTAAAAAGAATAATAGAAGGCCCAACATGTTATTGTGTTGTATCAAGATGTGCAAGTCCCAGCTGATCCTGTGGGATGTTTTGTACCAGAGAGGTTGGATGGGAGGCAGAAACACAGCGGAGATTAATGGGAACATATGCATTTTTAGCATCCAATGTTATTTGAATTTTTGAAGTGAATGGGAGATTTCAAAAATGTTGATCAGGTCCCAACACTCTACTACTCAAATGTTCCCAGGGTTTCCCATCACATTTACCCCCAATCCAAACTCCAGACCACCTTCTCTCCACTGGTTTACCCTTTGCTTGCTCTGCTCATCCCACATTGGCTCCCTGACTGAGCTCAGCTAGTTTCCTTCCCAGAGTCTTCAAATTTGTTCTTTCCTCTGCCTGGTTTCTAAAATCTCCGGATGACTTAATCCCTTACTTCATTCACGCATCTGCTCCAATGTCACCTCCTCAAGGAGACCTTTCCTAACCACCCTCTCTAAAATAGTTTCCACTTGTCACCTGTCACTCTGAACCCTTTTTTCCCCTAGTGAGTTGTTTGTCTGTTTCATCTCAGACCCATTCCCCACCTCCCTCTACTCTCTCTGTACAGCAAAGACTGATCCTTACAAATTACATCTCCTAGCCTCTTTGCTAAGGCTTCCAGTTAAGTTTGTTTAGAGAGAGACATTAATCTTTTGTGGGAGGAGAGAAGGAAGGAAGAGAGGCAGAATCCAGGAGATTTCTCCACTTTTCTCTCTTTTGGGTGGCAATTTTGGAAATGACTGCATCTCATCTGGTTCCAGCATCTGCAAAATGGTCTTGGCCCCTGGGCTTCATTCAAAACAGGACTTCTTCCCTTCATTCTTTAGCCTGAGGGGCAATTGCACATTTCTGGAGTGTCTCATTATCACCTATTGGTCTTTAAAAGTTTCCGACATCATTGTAACTAATTCCTCAGATTAAATTCTGGATTTTTGTTAATTGGACTACTGTTTTTCTGACAGGGTCTTCACTGATATATCCTGCTTTATGTTTTCCATGGCCTGTATCACTACCTGTTATATTATTTTGGTTTACTTGTTTATTTTCTATCTCCCCCATTCGAATATGACTTCCATGAGGCCCACATACTTGAGGAGTCTATAGAGCAAGCATTTAAACTGGTGAAAAATAGAAGACCATACATTTCCATTCCTCATCATTTGTCAAAGAGCTGAAAAGAAAATTCATGCCTGAGTTTCTCCTGGAGAGCAGGAGGAAGGAAGCACGCACATTGAGAAAGGTGATGCCTGGGTCAGGTGCTACACCGAAAGCTCTCGTTGTTCTTAAAAGTTCTCTTTTATGTTTCTGGCTTCAGGGAGAGACATATCTAAGTTCCAGCTCCAGGAACCAAGTGATAATAATGGGAAGTAGGCCTGTGGAGGGGAAGAAGCCCAGCTGAAATAGGTGGGCACACTAGAAGATGGAACCTGTGTACTGGCAGGAGGAGGAAGAGGCAGGACTTTCCACTAAGCTGAGCAAGTAGGAACTCACTGATTAAAAGAACAATCACTGCCGAAGACCGGTTTGGCTCAGTGGATAGAGCGTCGGACTGGGGACTGAAGGGTCCCAGGTTCTATTCCGGCAAGGGCATGTACCTTGGCTACGGGCACATCCCCAGTAGGGGGCGTGCAAGAGGCAGCTGATTGATGTCTCTCTCATCGATGTTTCTGATTTTCTATCCCTCTCCCTTCAGCTCTGTAAAAAAATCAATAAAATATATTTTTAAAAAAAGAATAATCACTAACGAATGTGTAACACCTAGTTTGTGTCCTGTCTTAAGCATTTTGCATTATTAAATCTAATATGAATCTATGTGAATAACAATGTATAAAACTGTATTAAAACACATATTTAAAAATACCAAACTTAACTGCATGTTATATATGTTTTTAAAAGTTGGGCAATTTAATTTGTTCTTGAAGTACTGATTTACTTTTTAACAGAACAAACCAGAGATATCAATAAATAAACCAGTAAATATCAATCCCAGACACACACCAGGATATAGAATGAGAGAGGATAACTGCTTTGCTAAACATAAAAATGACAGATGGAAATGAAAGATGACTTCTAGTCTCCTCACAGAGGGCTGTGCATAAGTGATATGTGGGCCTCTCTTCTACTTCATAATATTTTTAGTAGTTGCTTTCATTTCCAAAGGTTATTTAGTAATATGAGTCTTAATTTCCAACTAGGTAGAATCACTTGGGTATATTTATTATTCATTCTAATTTTATTGCATTATGATTACAGAATATAGCCTATAAAATCTCTGATTTAAAATTTTTGCTGAGGACATTTTTTTGTGGCCATGATTTGACTCATTTGGTAAATATGCCATGGGCATGTAGGAAGAAAAAGAATTTGTCTGTACAAAATACCTCTACTTATATTATTAGGAGTTTGTTTATTATATTTTTGACTCCGTTTTCATATATATATTTCTTTTTCTTACTTTTCAGCCCACTTCTAAAACAGGTATTTTAAAATCTCTCACTATATTTTATTTATGTTTTGTACTTCTAAAGATTTTTTTCCAAAAGATTTTAATGACTAATCTTAGTCAATTCTGTAATTTTGTTTTTGTGTTCCCCCATCCAACTTTATATATGTTCTCTTCCTAAGGTCACAAAATGTGCTTTTGTTTGGTTTGCTCCCTTTTCACTCTAGACTAGTTATATGTGGGTCTTAAATACTTTTTAAAATATTTGTTTGATTTTTGCACTGGAAGTGTAGAAATATGCAAATATAAAAAATGGAATGCAGAATCTTTAAAACATCAGTACACCAGCTTTACAAATTACTTTAAGAAGAGCTATGGAAATAGGAATGCATAAGGAAAACTATTTTGGGAACCATAAAGAATCAGTAAAGCAGAATTTTAGCATTAAGTCACATTATTGAAACTGATGAAAGCACCAGCAACACAATAAACATGGATGAAGGATATAAACTCATTCACAGAGACAGAAATACAAAACCTTTTTCAAACTCCAGGAGGGATACTCAAACTCACTCATAGTAATAGAGATTGATATTAAACTGATAGGAACTTCTGATTCTGGCAAAGACAGAGTAAAGGGACCAGATATAACCTTCTTCCTTAGAAGAGTAGAAAGCTGAACAAAATATGTAAGGCAATGATTTTCAGATATTGCACAAATGCAGCCCAGGGTTGTGATCCCTGAGAAAAAGAAACAACAAAAAAGAGACAAGTAAGTGCTCTAGCTTACTTTGCCTGGAGACAGTTTCCAGGCTTCAGCACATAAAGAGAAGCCCAACAGAGATGGGCTATCTTACTCAGAAGAGGAAAGAACTTAGAGTTCAGGGAGGCCCAATGCTAAAAACTGTGGGGCAGATACTAGAAAGGAGGGACTGGATCAGAGAAAAGGCACTGGAAATCTGAAGGGAGTTTCCTTGAGTCTTTCACTGATTACCAATCTACTTGAGATTAAACTACCTGAAGCTGGGTTAAATACCACCAGTGGACATCAGTAAGCAGACAAATTCCAGGATGTCACCCAAGGCTGGAGTAGTCTGCGTTTACATCAGCCAGAGTGGGAAGATCTAATCATTGGTCATGGGGTAGAATCTTAAGAAGTAGGTCTAAATTGGTTCTAGACTACATACAGTCTGACATGGACGTATTTTAGGAGTTTAAAAGCAAGCCTTTAAGAAAAACTTATTTCAAATTACTTAATTGTGCATAAAAACACAACATTATTTAAAAGAATAAAAGAAATCTGGCAAAAGAGCAAGATAAAATCATAATGTCCAAATATCTACCAGCATGTAAACATATAAATAAATTCAATACAAACAGACAGAAATGATAGAACTAACAGACAAGAATGTGTAAACAGATATCATAAATATTTTCTGTTTCAGAAAATAAAAATAGCATGAGAAAAGAAATAGAAGATAAAATAATGGTATTTGTATATTTTCAAATAAATGAAAATTCAATGTTAGAAATAAAAATATTTTGGGAGAGGTTAATATCAAATTAGTAACTGCAGAATAAATGATCAAAGAACTTGAAGACATAGCAATAGAAACTATCTGAAATGAAGAACATGGAGGCAAAAATGATGCAAAATATAACAGTAGCAGTAATCTATTGGGCAGGATTAAGTGTTCTAATGTACATTTAATTAGAGTCTATAAAAGAATGTGAGGATACAAATATTATTTTAGAGAAATACTGACCGAACACTTTCCAAATTTGAACTTAAACCCATAAATCAAAGAAGTTCAATAAGTTGAACATGCAGAAACACAGAACAAAGCATATCATAATCAAATTATTGAAAGCCACTGACAAAAATATCTTAAGAGCAGAGAGAGAATAGACACTTCATGCACAAAGAGCTGAAATAAGGATGCTAGAAGAATTCTTACCAGATGCTATGTAAACCGAAGATGTAGAGAGATATCTTTATAATACTAAAGGGAAATAAATTTGTTAGTCTAGAATTTTTTAACCAGTCAAAAGGAGTTGAAAAAAAAAAAAAAAGAAAGAGAGATTTAGTTATACAAAAGCTGAAGGAACTCATAACCAGCATACATGTACTTCACAAAATATTTTAAAAAATTTATTCTGGAGCCCTAGGTGGTTTGACTCAGTGGATAGAGTGTCGGCCTATAGACTGAAAGGTCCCGTGATCGTTTCCAGTCAAGGGCACATGCTTGGGTTGTGGGCTCTATCACCCCTTGGGGGCGTACACGAGGCAGCTGATCAATGATTCTCTCTCATCATTGATGTTTCTTTCTTTCTCTTCCTCTCCCTTCCTCTCTGAAATCAATAAAAATATATTTTAAAAAATTCATCGGGGACAGGGTGAACAATACCAGAGGGAAGTCTGGATTTATACAAAGAAATGAAAAGCACCAAAAATAGAAAATATATGGATGATATAACAGGCATATTTTTCTTACTTAAAAATTTAATTTTAAAGTTAATTACCTATTCAAAGCAAAAAATATCAGCAAGTATTGTGGAGATATAGCATATATAGTAATAAGATAGACGACAAAATTGATATAAAGGATAGGAGGAAGGAAATGAAAACAATGTTATAAGGTTCTTATACTATACATAGGTAAAATATACACAGGTTAAAAATATACTTAAACCTAAACTGTGTTAAATTAAAGATATAAATTGAAAACCTTAAGGCAACCACTGACATAAAAAAAAACAAACAAACAGAGATACACCTAATAAGTCAGTAGTGGAGATAAAATGGTATTATAATAAAAAACATCAAGTTAACCTAAAAGAAGGTAGGAAGTAGGATGTGAAGAAATAAAAAAAATAATAGATTTAAATTCAACCACATTGTTAATCACATTGAATATATATAGTCTATATGCCCCAATTAAAATGCAATAATTGTCAGATTAGAGAAACATGCAGGATTCAATGATGTGATGTTTATAAGAAACACATAAATCTAAAGGCAGGTTAAATGTAAAATTATTTGAAAGTTATGCCATACAAACACTTATTAAGTAAAATGGCTGGAGCAGCTTTATTGACATCACACAAAGTAAAATTTAGAACAAGGATAATGAGGAAAGAGGAACATTTCTTAGTGATCAACAAGTCAGTTTTTAAAATATATATGTATTTTATTGGTTTTAAAGAGAGAAAAAGAGAAAGGGAGGGGGAGAGAGAGAAAGAGCGAGAGAGCAAGAGCAAGAGCAATAGCGAGAGAGCAAGGAGAGAGAGAGAGAGAGAGAGAGAGAGAGAGAGAGAGAGAGGCATTGATTGGCTGCTTCCATAAGCACCCCGACTAGGAATCAAACTCAAAACCTGGAAATGTGCCCTGACCAGGAATTGAATGGGTGACCTTTGGGTGCATGGGATGACACTCAACCAACTGAACCACACCAACTAGGGCAACAAGTCAGTTTTTGAAGAGGATATATTTCTAAATGTGCATGCAACTAATAACAGTGTTTAAAAATATATGAATCAAAAGCTGATAGTACTTAAAGGAGAGAGAGTTAAATACACAATCATAGGTAGGGACTTAGCACCACTCTTTCAGTAATTAATAGAACGAGTAGACAGAAAGTTAGAAATTGTATAGAACATTCAATAGTATCAATAAACTAGACCTAATTGATATAGAAAACATAATCTAGTAACAGAAGAATACATATTCTTTTCAAATGAACACAGAAAATTTATCAGGATAGACCATATTCTATGCTATAAAACAAGCCTCAATAAATATAAAAGGATTAAAATCATACAGAGTATGTTTTCTAACAATAACAACAAAAACAGGTTAAAAATTGATATAAGAAAGATATCTGAAAACCCTAAAGATGTAAAAATGAGTCAACACACTTCTGAATAATCCCTGGTTCAAAGAAGAAATTACAATGGTAAATTGAACTGGTGACCTTTGAGTGCATGGGGTGACACTCAACCAACTGAACCACACCAACTAGGGCAACAGGTCAGTTTTTAACTGAATGAAATTGAAAACATGATAAAACAAAATCTGTGATGTACAGCTAAAACAGTACTTATTGGAAGGAAATTTATACCATCAAGTGCACATATTAAAAAGGAGAAAAGTTCTTTATTTTTTGGACAAAATAACTCTGTTTTTCACTAATTTGAAAAGGAAATAAATATCTAATTCCATTTCCACATAGCCTTTCAAAACTGGCTTCTCCCAAACAAGCTTATATTTTTAAAAATAACTTTAATATAACTTTTATTTGCTCATCATAAAAACTGAAATAAATTTCTATATCCAAATTTGATAAACTCTATAAAACATTTAACCTATGAGGAAGCAGTATATCTTATATTGGTGCAGGCACCAAATTTGTTCTTTTGTCCTTCAGATGACTTTCATCAAAGTTCGGTGATGCCATGGCAAGATCATATTGCTCTATATAACCAAGTTTCAGATTGACGGAGATCTATCATGTCAAATTTATGATAGGAAAAATTCCATTTTCATTGATTGTTTTATGACATAGCTAAATAGCTCTGTCAGCTAAATAATTCCTCATTTGTTAAAAATGGAGAAAAGTCTTAAATCAATGATGCAAGCTTAAATTTTAAGCAGCTAGAAAAAGAAAATTAAATTAATCCTAACATAAACAGAAGAGATGAACTAATAAAGACAAATTTATAGTCAATGAAATAGGAAACAGAAAGGAGGAAGAAATACAATGAAACAGAAAGTTACATTTTAAAAATATTCTATATTACTGGTAAACTTCTAGTCAGATTAATAAAAAAAGAGAGAGAGATAAAACACAGTATCAAGAATGGGAGAGCTGAAAAATATGGTAAAATAAGGCTTTGTGCATGCTTAAAAATTCTCCAGAAAGGTAAAAAGTGTTAATAAAACTGTTGGTTACCTGTTGGAAAAAATAAAAGAGAAAATGTACACTATATTTGATAAGTTTTTAGTTTGAATTCTACACTACCATTTAAAAATAAAGTAATAGGCCCTGAGCATTCTTGGTGCTAGACTGAATTTAGATATAGGGCAGCTATTGGTGGTCAAGTCTCTGTCTGTAATCTGGGTCCTGCTCTGAGCTGGGCATGGGAGGCAAAGCAGCCATGGAGGCAGAAGACCTCCCTCAGAAGGGGTGAGAGTTCAGGCCCCTGCAAGGTTAGGGGGGTGAGGGTCTGTGCCCCACCTCTGTTAACCTTCAAGTTCTCTCCTGATGGCCCCTCTGTGACTGTGCTTGTCTTAGGTTGTTCCTTCCCCCGAGGAATCTTACCCGTCTCTGGCTAGCTAGCCATCCTCAGGGGCCAAGCAGGGTGATGTGAGTTTCAGTTCTGTCTCCTTGGTAGTCTATGCCCCCGTGGTCTCCATGCCCAGCACCTGCCTTGGGATCCCCTTGCCTGCTGGTGGGGTCCTAGTACTGATCACTTGGGGAACTCTGGTTTCTTCTCCAGGGAGGGCCCAGCACACACCATTGGGCAAGAGACAGATCCATGGTGCCAGCTACCCAAAGGCTTCAAGCTCAGCTTGAACTGAAAGCTCAGGCAACAGCTGTGTGCACTTATATTGTGAGAGAAGGCTCCCTCTTGGTAAAAACGGCAAGAGGGGCCAATATAAAATGCTCACGTGCCTTCCCAGTGCCTTAATTCCTTCTGAAAGGGATTAATTCCTTTCCTGTGTTTTTTTTTTAAGTTGCTGCCAAACATTCAAAGAATTAGTTTGTAAGTTTCTTTGGGATAATTGTACAATATGCTGTTGTAAAATATCAAAAATTATAATGACGTTGTAGAATAGTATCATGTAAGGATATCCTTTGCTCTAGGCCATGTCAATTCAATTTCTAACCAGCTACCAATTTTTTAAATAACTTTATATAAACTTTATCAGAGAGGTGAAAACACAAATTACTTACCTTAGTTCAAGAGGTCAAATATAATGACTTTCCCCTTACTCCTGCCACCCCCCACTTACCCTGAGGTTTGACATTCTGATGGACATTTCTCAGTCTCTGCAACCGTTCTTGTTCATCAATCAATGCCATTCATTATATTCCACAAATGAGTGAGATCATGTGATAGTTATCTTTCTCTGCCTGGATAATTTCACTTAGCATAATGCTCTCTAGCTCCATCCATGTTGTTGCAAATGGTAGGAGCTCCTTCTTTTTTAATGCAGCATAGTATTCTCAGGGCCTACTCAAGAATGCAAATAATCCTTTCCACTAATATTTACAGGGTAAACTAATATTATTGTTTGAGTATTAAGTTTTACAGTAAAATATTAATCAAGTTTTCAGATTAATTTAAATTTGGCCAATTGAAATAAATGAACACTCAAGAAAATTTAAGTGTAATGAACAAAAAACTGTTCCTAAAATACTAACTAAAATTTCTATTAGTAGTTCATCTCATTGTAAAATTGCCTCACATGCAAAGAACCTAAAGCAGTCATATTTTTATGCAAAAATTAAAATTTAAAGTTACCAAGACTGCAATATAAAATTTCCCAAAGCCTCCATTAATAAAAAAGGGGGGGATAGTGGAGTAATATCATGTAAGGAAAAGTACCCTGTAAGTAAATTACATCTATAAAATTCTTACTTCAGAAAATTAATTTCCATTTGTAATACTAACAGCAGGACACCCATGAAAAACACACATAGTATCAAAATAAACCAAAGGAAAATCATTTGGGCAAAAAAAAAAAAAAAAAAAAAAAAAAAAAAAAAAAAAAAAGGAATCCCAAGTCTAATTTACAGAAAAGATCCCTTTATTAACTTTTGGTCAAGAATATGTTTGTATATTTTCAGAAAACAACTCAAGACCATGTGGATTCCTGCAACAAAGAAGAATTGACAGAGATGTTCCAACCATGAAAACAGTCCAAAGATGGAAGACGCTGATGACACCTTGCCATGCTAGCAGTCAGCAGCTGTACATCACTGCAAGTGGATCCTGTATTGCCACCATTTCTCCACTATCCAGATATCATTGCTGACATGTACACACAAAGAACTATTTGACACTGAAACTAGGACTCAGAACTGTTGGACATTGAAACTGAGACTCGAACATTTTTTTGTTCTTATATGTTTATTTCTAAGATGCAGATGCAATATTTTTTTAAAGAAAAGAAACGAGAGGGGGCCAAAAATAGATACAGAGGCAAAGAGCTTTGAATAGACTGTCAAACTACAGTGGGAAGGCAGGCGAAGGTGGGGGGCGGGGGCTGTAAGAGATAAACTGAAGGACTTGTATGCATGCATATAAGCATAACCAATGGATACAAGACACTGAGGGGGGCAGGTGAGGACATCTGCTGGGGGGTAGGTGAGGGTGGGGGGGGAAGTTTATGAGGGGGAAACATATGTACTACTATTCATAATACTTTAAACAATAAAAAATTATACATGTATATATATATATATATATATATATATATGTTATACTGAGAAAAAATAAAGTAATAAAAATGAGAATGAATAAAGTCTATACAATATAAATACAAATATAGAAGAAAGATATCCCTGAGATGAAAAAAAAATATGTACCTACAAGGAAAAAAAGAAAAAAAAATGGATGCAAAATAAGGATTTGGATGAAGTTAATTATGATGCAAATTGACTAGACATTTAATTAATGTCCTTAAATCTTTCAGACATGCATGAAAGATGAACAAATGACTATAAAACAAGTTATAAAAAATCTTGAAAACATACTCATTAAAATATACTAAAAATATTCAGATCAGTATATATCTTAGCTACGGATAACATTATTAAGATAATTACCATCTTTATGAAGAAATATTTATAGAAAGCAGACTGTAGCAATATCACTGTGCCTACAGTGTACATGAAACAGAGACATACTTCTTGTCTTTAGAAGGCTAAGGATTCTTGATGAGGACAAAACCTAACCACAGGAAATTTCAATTAAACAAGCTGAAATATGGCAGGAGGTGCCTGTATGATTAGGAAAGTTTTCAGCAAGGAAATGGTCTATGAGGTGAACCTAGATTAGGGATGGGGAATCTTTTTATCTGCCAAGGGCCATTTTGGATATTTATAACATTTGCAGGCCATTCAAAATTATCAACTTAAAAAAATTAGCCTGCTATAATTGGTCAAACATTTAGTTAATACCTTGGCAGGGTCAGACCAAATCATTTTATGGGCCTTAAATGGCCCACTGTCGGACGTTCCCCATCTCTGTCCTAGATAGTGAGCAGCATTAAAATGGAGGGGTTCCCTTTCTAGGATAAGTTGGAAGGAGCAAAGGGAGGGAATGAGACAATGCAAAAATCAGCTGATCGGAAAGAACTCCACAGGCAAGATGGAGAAGATAAAGTTGGGGCATAAGAGGAGACAAATTTATGGAGAACTTGAACACTAGATTATGGTGTTTGCCTTTCTTTCAGGTACACGCTGCCACTGGAAGGTTTGAGCAGGAATTAGCCTGGCACAGTGAACAGGATGGATGGTAGCACTGAGAGATTACAGGCAGAGACCAATTAGGAAACTGTTGTAATAAATTAGTGTGAAGTGATAACTTCAATTCTGGACAAGGGTGTGGCTGTGGGATTGGAAAATAAGGCATGAATCCAAAATAGATTACTTCATAAGACTCAGATGTGTAGGAGAAAGGAAGGAAAGGGAAGAATCAAAGATGTTTCCTGGGTTTGAGATTGTCTTGCAGAGAGAATGATAGTACCATTGACAGAAATGATGGAATCAGGAAGAGATACTGGCTTAGAGGAGGAGGGAAAGGGGGAGTTTGACTTTTAAAGTATTGTGTTGGAATGGTATATTGGGTATCAAGTAAAAATGTTCCAAAGAAATTAACAAGAAAGATCAGACTTGGATAATTTAAATATGGAAGTCATCAAGAGACGGTAGGATAAAGAGGGAAATTAGCCTAGCTGGGTTGAGAGGGCAGATGATGAAGGAGTGGCCCATGCAATAATGGCTAACACTGCATTCATAATTCCTGCACTATTATTTTCTAATATTAAAAGAAATAACCCAAAAATTCAAGGCAAACACATTCTAACTTTGTCTGAGTATACTATATATTTTTAAACCAGTTGGGTTCAGTACATTTTACTTCTACTTGTTGTTTTCTTCTGAATTATCTCAGTATGCAGAGCCCACCTCTGCCCCCACCCCAGGGCTTCCTCTCCAAGAAGTGATTAAGTCTGAGTACGCCTGCCCTTGCCTTCCCTGTGTTCTTGGTTGCTTGAGTGTTCTTTTTATCCCGTTCGGTTTAATTACCATGCAAACCCTCTGTTGAGTTTTTAATTAGCAAGATATCTTCATCTGAAGACTGGAAACCCTGGGCGCTTTCAGCATATATTAGAGAGCTAAAATATGAAATGAAAGAAAACAGAGTTTTAGCCAACACAAGCAAGTGACTCATTTCCTTGTGAAAACATACAAGGTTTATGTTACTCTGGCAATGATATTCCAGAACAGCGTCCCTCCCCTCCCCGTTTAGAGTTTTATGTGTTCCTGTTACAGTCTGTGTTCCATGGTGACCTAATGTGGAACCAAGGCACTTCGTGATTCATGAGACAACAGAACTGTGCTTTCATGTCGACAACTCTCTCCTTTTGACCCAAGGAAGAAAAGTTTACTTTGTGCAAAGAGAAGAACTGTAAGAAGAGAGAAAGAATTATGGACTGCTTGCTGACTTAGGGTGTAAGTGTGGTCCTGCTGTGACTTTCAGAGCACCACAACTGGTTCCAGTTTGTTAGAATGCTAAGCATCTGTTTTGCTAAAGGCAGCTGGTTACGTCATAGTGTGCAACCTGTATGTGTGCGGCATGGGAGGGAAATGAAGATTTAGAGGCTCACTGCACAAAGGCCCCAGATTTTTCTTGGGACTCACATCGTGGGCGATAATTTCAGAATGCTTAGGGCTAAAATTTCAACCCAGATCACAGCAACTCTCCAAAGCAGAAATGTGGTCAGCAAAAACAGTTGCTCTCACCCCTTTTTTCTTCCAGGTTTGAAGCTCTCTGTGGTACTTGAAAAAAAGTGGAGAGAACCTTACATTTATTAGGCTCTTACTGCTGATGTTATTTTAAAATTATGGTCTGGAATGAAGGGGGAAGTTTCAGAATTTTAAGTTGAGAGATTCTTTGTGAGTAGCATTATGTTTTCATTGAAAAATAAGTAAATTTTATAGCTATTGGAATGAAAGAGACCAAAAATTACTGGCACTATGAAGAGTTGCACATTATGACTTACCACCTGTCTGCAGAAGAGATTCTTCAGCTTTGCTCAGTCATTGTTTTCTCCTCAAAAGGTGTCATGCCAGTTCTCTTGGCTTTGGAGAGAGAATAGAATATATAGATAGGACTAGTGGGAAGATGAAGAAGAACAATTTAGTATATATGATGTCAATTTATATCATGAAAGGTTAGGAGAGGGAAGATAAATTGCAAATAGTAGAAAAGGCTAAAGGTGGAGAAGGAGATTTTTTTTGGAGGATTTGAGGAGAAAGAATCAGGAATGGATCATATATGTGATGGTGACAAATGGAAAGAGAAAAAAATAGGATTTTAAGAATTGCTGAAACTCAGGAATCTTCATCATAGTGTATTTCCTAATACAAGAAAAGGACCTGGTTTATTTTGAAATTGAAATTAGACTTATTTTCAGGAATTGTATATTTTAAAACACAATACTGCTCTGGGACATGAATTATATGGGTCACGGAAATGGAAACAATAAGAAAATCATAATTATTTTAAAAATTGCTTGACATAC
Source organism: Antrozous pallidus (assembly GCA_027563665.1). Classification (NCBI taxonomy): domain Eukaryota; kingdom Metazoa; phylum Chordata; class Mammalia; order Chiroptera; family Vespertilionidae; genus Antrozous; species Antrozous pallidus. The sequence continues at coordinate 58,026,680 of CM050508.1, read as the reverse complement.
TTGAAATTATTCCTACAAGAGAATCTGAACTTAGGGAATACTGAATAAAATTTGTGTTTGTTTCCTTCTCTGTGTGATACTCAAATATTAAGGTATAAAGCAAAAGTCAACAACAATGTATTTTGGTCCAAACACTCCCTTTCAGTGCTGTCATCAAGAAGATGGCTCTTCTATGAGTGAACTCTTCCAATGTAAACAAAGTGCATTATAATATTCTTACATGATTTTTAAAAAAGTAAAACAATTTACTGATTTCTTTTTATTGACTTTTCTTGTTTCACAAACATCAACTATGTTTCTGAGTATTATTTTTTAAAAGAAAAAGTAGTCTATCAGTGGAATTGTACCTTTTGAAATTATAATTAGAATTCCCTATAGTAATACTGACAGAATATTTTCTTTTTTTAAATTAATAATTCAAAGTAATTGCAGATATTTTCAATTGTTTCAATATAAAATGAGAAAGCTAAACTATTTGCTGTGTAAAATCAAGAAAGCATGTTTTACATTAAAAAAATTAATTGTCTACCATGAGTGGGTCAAATCAAAGAGCATAAATGCTTAAGAATCAAATAGTTTGCATATATTTCAAGCTAGAAATATAAAATATGAATGAATTGTAATTGACTACAGGAATTGAATTTTAATGGAAATAATCACTGATCAGAGCCTTGACCAAAAGATGTTACATGTCACAATATATTGTCAATGAATGCATTATCAGTATTAATGAGCCTATGAAATGTGTCAGATTCCTAACTCATTATGCCAACTATTTGTTGGCCTAAATACTATTAAACTTCACAATAATACTGCCAAATTTTATAAGCAATATTGCTTATGAAAATTTAGGAGAATATTCAGGTGATTTCATTCTATAATACATTTTGTGGGTTTTTTAATTATTATTTTTTTAATCTTTATTGTTCAGTTTATTAATTACATTGTTCCCTTTTTTCCCCCCTATAGTTCCCCTCCACCTGGAACCCATCCCACCCTCCGCCCTCACCTCCCCCTCCCCACTGTCCTCTCCCATAGTTGCATGATTTTTGTCCAGACTCTTGCTGCACTTCCCACACCCCTTTCTCCCCAAGAGTTGTCAGACCATTCCCTCTCTATGTCCGTGATTCTGTTACATTCACAAGTTTATCCTGTTCATCAGCTTATTAATTCACTTGATTTTTAGATTCATTTGTTGATAGATGTGTATTTGTTGTTCATAATTTACACTTTTATCTTTTTCTTCTTCCTCTTCTTAAAGAATATCTTTCAGCATTTCATATAATATTGGTTTGGTGGTGATGAACTCCTTTAGCTTTTTCTTATCTGCGAAGCACTTTATCTGACCTTCAATTCTGAATGATAGCTTTGCTGGATAGAGTAATCTTGGTTGTAGATTCTTGCTATTTATCACTTTGAATATTTCTTGCCACTCCCATCTGGCCTGCATCATTTCTGTTGAGAAATCCACTGACAATTGTATGGGTGGTCCCTTATAGGTAACCATCTGTTTTTCTCTTGCTGCTTTTAATATTCTCTCTTTTTCTTTTGCTCTTGGCATTTTAATTATGATGTGCCTTGGTGTGGTCCTCTTAGGGTTTCTATATATTGGGGTTCGGTGCGCTTCTTGGACTCCTAAGTCTAGTTCTTTCACCATGTGTGGGAAGTTTTCAGTCACTATTTCTTCAAATAGGTTTCCATTGTCTTGGTCTCTCTCTTTTTCTGGCACCCCTATAATTCGGATGTTGGTATGCTTGAGGTTGTCCCAGAGGCCCCTTACACTATCTTCAATTTTTTGGATTCTTTTGGTTTCTTGCTTTTTCAGCTGAGTGGATTTTCCCTCTTTATATTTCAAATCTTTAACTTGGTTCTTGGGGTGCTCCAGAGCACTTTTAGGTCTTTGTATAATATTCTTTCTTTCAGTCAGTGTATGCTTAATTTCTGGTTAGTCCTTTTTCATATCCTTGAGAGACTCCTTCATATCCTTGAGGGTCTCCTTCATTTCCTTGTAGGACTCATTCATTTCCACATTGGTCTTGATCATTTCCACATTGGTCTTGCTTATTTCCTTGTAGGCCTTGACCTTTTGTTGGAGCCTCTTGAGAAGCCCTATTACCGTGGGTTTGAATTCCATGTCCAGTCGTTTTTTTCCCTCCATTTCTTTCACATCTGATTTCTTTCCATGTCTCTGTATGGTGACTGCTTCCCTGAGTTGGTCAATTAACTTTGTGTGGTAGACTTCCTACAAGGGACAGTGGCTCAGCCTCCCCAGTTACCTGAGGCTGATATGGGTTGCATAGTCTTGCTGAAGTTAAGCTCAGGTTAATCGTTGTTAGCACTTGTAGGGGTTGATTTCCAGGCCAATTGTTTGCGAAGTTCATCTGTGCTCAGGTTGGATGGGCGGAGTCTCCGGGCCAACAGACAGCATTAGCTCCACCCAATGCAGCCCCAGGGACTCTGTGCTGGGGACAATGGCCGCCAGCACCTCTGAGAGAGAGCCGCTGCTGAGCTCCACCGGCTGCCGGGGAATTCAGACTCTCCCCAAATGAGTCTGCACATCCAACGTCTCACCCAGGGTCATAAAACAAAGCAGTCTGATGGTTTTCTGAATGAGAGAGCAAGTCTCGAGCGCTCTTCCCGCAGTCACGCAGCTGCGCTGCTCCCAAGGTCACGCGCAAGCCTGCCCTCTCCACAAGCCGGCAGACCGCCGCAACATCCGAGCTTTGGCGTACCCTCCCACTGTCCAGTTTTTACCCGGTATGATAATGGGTTCCCTGGACTTCGCCCAGAGCTGGAGAATCAGTCCAGTGGGACGTCTTTGTCTCCCCCGTTCGAGAAAACTGGCCGGTTTTCAGTCGCCCCGCCCTATCCGCAGCACGTGCTCCAAACCTCTCTCTGCGCGAATCTTCAACGCTGTCCGCCGCTGCTCCTCCTAGTCACAGTGTTTTATCTTCACGTTTATTTGTGGAATTTTCACTCGGCCAGCTTTCTGGTGATTATGGAAGGTGTTTGTTCTTTTGTTAGGTTGCAGTTTCAAAATTGCTGTGCATGACAGCAAGATAGGTGTTTTACCTATGCCGCCATCTTGGTTCCTCTCTCCTATAATAAATTTTGACTATGTCTATATGATATGAGAACGAATAAGACTGAGGGAAACTCTGGAATCAAGGAACAAAGAAGCCCATGATTAAATTAAAAATTATAATTACAATTCAATACATAACATAAAATTTACCATCCTGTTTTTAAGTGTACAGACCAGTAGTGTTAAACATACATTGTTGTGAACCAATCCCTCAAACTCTTTTCATTTTGAAAAACTGAAACTCTATACCCATTAAAGGACTACTCCCCATTCCTCCCTCCCCGAGTTCCTGCCAACCACTATTCTCTGTTCTGCTCTAGATAACTTATGTAAGTGAATTATAGTTTGTCTTTTTGTGACTGTCCTGTTTCATTTAGCATAATGTTCTCAAGATTCATCCATGTTGTAGCATGTGTCAGAGTTTTTTTTTTCTTTATAAGGCTGAATAATATTCTGTTCATGTCTAGATCACATATTGTTTATCCATTCATCCTCAGTGGACACTTGTGTTTCTTCCATCTCTTGGCAATTGTGAATAATGCTGGTATGAACATGGGTATGTATATATTTCCTTGAGACTAGGCTCCCAATTATTTTAAATATATACCTGGAAGAAAATTGCTGGATCATATAGTAGTTTTATATTTAGTTTTTGAAGAACCACCATACTGCTTTTCCAGAGCAGCTGCACTGTTTTACCTCCTACTTTCAACCCACCAGGATTCCAATTTCTCTACAACCTCACTTCAAAAATGCTTATTTTATGCTTATTGGCCATCTTAATCAGTGTGAGGTTGTCCTTGATTAAATTTAACTGAATTCAAACATTAACATTACTAAATAGAGCTAAGCCCATTGTACATGTGGAAAGAGCCATAACTCAATTTTTGCTTAAGTAGCTTCTTCTTCTTTTTAAAAATATATTCTTAATTGGTTTCAGAGAGGAAGGGAGGGAGGGAGGGAGGGAGGGTGAGAGAGAGAGAAACATCAGTGATGAGAGAAAATCATTAATTGGCTGCCTCTTGCATACTCCCTACTGGAGATCGAGCTCACAACCTAGGCATGTGCCCTTGATCAGGAATCAAACCTGGGACCTACCCTTCAGTACGTAGGCCAACACTGTGGAGAGTGGCTACAGTGTTTGGACAGGTTCAAGCCTCAGACTAATGAGAAGGCACAGTTCTCTCATTGCCACATGCAAGTCCCAGCTTGGAGGGCAAAACCCTCCCAGCACAATTATAGCCAACAGTATAGTTGTAAACTTGAACCTATGATCCGAACACATGGCCCCATGTGCCTGAATGATGTGGGCTTGATAGGTGCAAGTAATTGAGTAGGATCAAAACTCACGAGAATGCTGTAAACACCTTGACCATGCCCTTACTTTGCCTTGTGGATTTTAACTATAAAATAAAGACACAGCTTGTAGTCTGTGGCGCTGTTGCTAGCTCTCCATCAGAGAGGCTCTCCATCAGAGAAGACAGCGTTCCACCAAGACCCAGCTTTCATTCTCTTGTCTGTCTTTTCTCAGTCCTTCACTGCCCCCACTCAAGTTCACCCTTAGCCCTGCTGGCATGGCACCCAACACTCTATCCACTGAGCCAAACCAGCTAGGGCAGCTTATACTTTTGTCAAATTCTATTTTCAACAGTGAAATATGTGTTATGCAATAACACATTTTAAAATACAATTATTTCACACTTAGAAATCCATTCATTTATTGCTGAGCATAAAAAACTTAGTGCCTTAAAACAACAACAATAATTGACAATCAATAATTTAGCTCACGAATCAATTATCTGTGCAAAGTCTCCGTAGTGGAGACTGGAATATTCTGAGACTTGCTCATTCACATGTGTGGTGGTGAATGCTGGCTGCTGATAGAACTCCAGTCAGCTAGGACTGTGGGCCAATATGCCTACTTTGGCCCTCTCTAGGTAGGGGCTTGCCTTCCTCACAACATAGTGACTGGGTTCCAAAAGCAAGTGTCCCTAGAGAGAGTTAAGAAGCAAATACATTATCTTTCATTTTCTAATCTCAAATATCACAAAGAGTCCCTTTTGTTGTACTCTATCATTAAAAAGTCATTAAGGTTTACCCAGGTTCAAGGGAAGAGGTATAGACTTTACCTCTTGAGGGGGAACTTGCAAGATTCTGGAAAAGCATGTGCAATGAGAGGTATTGTTATGGCCATTTCTGGAAACCACACTTTGCCATACTTAGTAATTTACTACTAAACCAAGCAACTGTATGTGGAAGCATCTTACTCTAACACTAAAAATAGTTGCGTTTAGTCTAGTGATAGACTACAGACACTTGGGATTGTTTATGTGCAGAAATCATCCTCTATTTACATATCTATATGTATCTATCTGTCTGTCTATCATCTATCTATATTATAGTTCCAGTGCACGAAATTTGTGCATGGGGGTGGTGGGAGGGTCCCCACAGCCCAGCCTATACCCTCTCAAATCTGGGACATCCCTCTCACAATCCTGGACTTCTGGCTCCTAATTGCTCACCTGCCTGCCTGCCTGGTTGCCCCTAACTGCCTGCCGCTGCTAAGTAGGTCACCCACAACTGCCCCCTCCCTGCCAGTTTGGTTGCTCCTAATGGGACTCCCCCACCAGCCTGGTCATCTCTAAGTGCCCCCCTCCCCCACCAGACTAATCACCCCTCACTGCCCCCCCCACCAGCCTAATCGCCCCTAACTGACCCACCTGCTGGCCTGGTTGCCCCCAATTGCACCCCCCTACTGGCCTGGTTACCCCCTAATACCCTTCCTCACCAGCCTGGTCACCTCTTATTGTCCCCCTTGCCAGCCTGGTCACCCCCAACTGCCCCCCATCAGCCTGGTCACCCCATGCAGTCTGCTTGTTCAGTCGCTTAGTCGTCTCTTGGGCTGGCCCTGAGCGACTGGGCAGCCAAAATCTGAGGCTTGCCTGTGCCTTGGGCATTGGCTGGGAAGCCAACATTGGAGGCTTGCCTGCACCTCAAGTTGGCCCTGGGTGGCTGGGGTGCTGAGGGGACTGGATGCTGCCACCTTGTGGCTGTGGGTGCTGTCATCTTTGAGGGCGTGCAGCCAATTAGCATATCCCCTCCTTACTGGCTGTGGGTGCCACCATCCTTGTGAGGGTGTGATGGTCAAGTAGGATATTCCCTCTTTATTGGATAGGATAAAAGCCTAAGTGAGCATTATGGTGGAATGACCAAAACAACTGGTTGCTATAATGTGCACTGAGCAGACAGGCAGGTGAGCAGTTAGGGACCAGCAGGCAGGCAGGCAGGTGAGCAGTTAGGGGCGAATGGTCCTGGATTGCAAGAGGGATGTCTGACTACCAGATGTCTGACTGCAGGGATTAGGCCTAAACCAGCAGTCAGATATCCCCCAAGGAGGCTGAATTATGACAGGATGCAGCCAGGACCCCCTCCCCATGCACAAATTTCATGCACCAGGCCTCTAGTGTACAAATAAAGTCTATCTGTCTATCCTGTTCCTGTTTTATGGCCCTAATGTAGGCTTTGCAGGTCCAGAGGAAGAGTGAAACCAATCAGGAGCAAGTATGTAAATAAACCCAACCAAGATGACTGTGGCCATGGAGTGAGCAAGCGGCTTGGGTTTCCCTGATAATGGAGGAAGCCAAACTTCCTGTCTGCCCTGGCCAGCCCTGGCCTCCACTAAAGGATACAAAGTTTCAATTATAGAAGATAAATAGAGCCCAGATACCAGGGCCTCCACTTGGGTTGCCAAAGGGCATGGATGGCCTGCAAACCACCACAGGCCCCTTGCCCAGGCCACCCATGTCCCAAGTGAATCCCCACCATGATCCAGGACAGCCTTCAGGGCAAACCAGCTGTCCTCCACCCATGCACCAGGCCTCTATCCTATTTAATAAAAGAGTAATATGAAAATTGACCATTACTCCAACAAACAAGATGGCTGCCCCCATGTGGACACAAGATGGCCACCACAAGATGGCCAGCAGGGGAGAGCAGTTGGGAGGGAACAGGTCTGCAAGGGAGGGCAGTTGGGGACAATCAAGCCTACAGGGGAGGGCAGTTGGGAGGGACCAGGCCTGCAAGGGAGGACAGTTGGGGACAATCAAGCCTACAGGGGAGGGCAGTTAGGGGTGACCAGGTCAGCAGAGGAGGGAAGTTGGGGGCAATCAGGCTGGCAGGGGAGCAGGTAGGCATAAATCAGGCTGGCAGGGGAGTGGTGATCAGGCTGGCAGGCAGAAGTGGTTAGAGGCAATCAGGAAGGCAGGCAAGTGAGGAATTGGGAGCCAGCAGTCCTGGATTGTGAGAGGGATGTCCGACTGTTCGTTTAGGTCCAATCCTACTGGGATTGGGCCTAAAGGAGCAGTCAGACATCCCTTGAGGTGTCCCAGATTGGATAGGGTATAGGCTGGGCTGAGGGACACCCCCCCCTGCACAAATTTTGTGCACTGGGCCTCTAGTATATAATAGTTTCAAATCAAGCTAGCAACATGTTCAGTGAAACTTTCTATTGTCTTACCTTGACATATTTCTTCATAACAACCTGGGAGGTCACATTTTAACTTAGAATTTTGGAAGCCCACAGGTTCTATGTCAAATGTGATTAGAAGGACTTCCCTTGACTCCTGGATCATGTTTCCTTTTCTTTTTTCCTTCCCAGCTCCATCCAACACATTGAAGGATCTCAGGCACACACATGAGGACAACCCCAGTTTGTGTCCAAACCTCAGCTACAGTTCCATACTGCAAAAGACTGTTCTTTGGTCACCCCTCATGGCTAGCAGTGCCCCTCATGGCTAGCAGTGCCCCTCATGGCTAGCAGTGCCCCTCATGGCTAGCAGGGCAAATATCAGAGCTGTGGACCCCCTCCCAAAAGAGGAGGCAGGGAAAGTGCTCATGTAGACCTTGGCCTGTATAGGGCATTCTAGGATCTAAAACTTACTGAATGAGTTCTAAATGTGGGGACATAGGCTCTGTGGGACCATGTCCACCTTACCCACTCACACAGGATGGAGGAGGGCCAGTGCAGGGTCTCTGAAGCTCAGGAAGCAGAACCGGGAGTCTGGAGCCTGGTCCGAGGGTAGTGCTTTTGGGAATGTGGGAGAAAGAACATTGTTGCTCTCTGTTCCGTCCCTTGCCCTGGGCTCTGTTTAAAATGTCTCTGTGTAGTCCTATTTAATCGTCCCCCATTTCTTCTTTCAATCTTTTTTTTCTCTCTTTCTCTTCTTCTCTTTCCCTTTTGTTGTTTACCTCCTCTTTTATTTTCTATTTTTTCTAGATCTTCCTAACTCCTTTCTCTCTCTCTCTCTCTCTCTCTCTCTCTCTCTCTCTCTCTCTCTCTCTCTCTCTCCCTCTCTCTCTCTCCTCTCTCTCTCTCTCTCTCTCTCTCTCTCTCTCTCTCTCTCTCTCTCTCTCTCTCTCTCTCCCTCTCTCTTCTCTTTAAAGACATCCCCTACCCTCAGTTAAATGCTGGGACTTTGTTAGAGGCCTTGTTGTGTGATAACACTGATTTCTGGGACTGAGGTGGTTCTGCCCCAATGGTGATTCCCGATGGTTGGAGTCTGCGTGTGCAAATTGCTGTGGCTGATACACTGCCCAGAGTTGAGACTTTAAAAACCAAACTTTGTCATACAGGAGCCATTTTATTTCAAGGTAACTAAAAAGTGATTTGCCCTCTTAACCTCTATGCAGGAGCAAACAACTTTTATTAGAATCGGTGACAGTTGGAGAGGATATTTCAAAGGAGTGAGTCAAAACTGTTTGTATCTTGTGAAAAACATTCTTTTTCCTGGTTTTCAATTAATTTAATTTAACTATCTTACCAATTCCAATTGGTCTCTCCAAAACTAATATAAACAGAATTAATTACTTCCCTATTCACCTCCTTTTCTCCCTTCAAGCTTCCTCTTTGGCTTGGACTATTTTGCTCTTTTATACCTAACAGTTTATTTCCTGCTCCACAACTAAAGGTTATTTAGTTCCTACTGGATTCATACACCCTCCACGTCCAGATGGGTGATGCTAATCGCTAACAAATGTACATTTTCCAATCAATTGCATTTTATGTCACTATCTTCACTGGCAAAATTATAAAATTATCTTTATAATTTTGTCTCTGGTAAAAGTTTAAAGTCTAAATGCTGACATATGCATTTCTATATAAAAATGAACAAATTAAAAAATAAAGTCACATCTGGACAAAAACTCTTCAATATAAATCAAAGAGCAAAACATGTTAGTTTCACCATTTTTCCACTTAGATTTTAAACTGGGCAGAAGCTTCTGGAGTCAACAATTGCTTATATCCAGAAGCTCTGGAACACAGTGGATATTCAAGACTCAGGGCACTGAAAAGTGAAAAAGAAAATTGATATAAAAATAAATCTAACGGTCTACCTCTAATCCCCAAAGGGATAATATAGGCTTTGAGAAGTTAAGCATGGAAGCATTGGGCTATTACAAAATGTTTCAATTTTTCTGATATGACCTGCCCAATGAATTTTAACTTTTGGTTATTTTTGAGAAGTTATGTGTGCTTTTTTCAACAAATAATACTTATTCTTACTTGGGTTTTTCATTGTGGAAAATTTGGAAGTGTAAAAATCATTAATAATTTCATAAACCAACGGTACCATTTATTTCCAAGCATTTATATATTTTCTTATTTAAAAATGCTATATTTTCCCATGACAAAAATCACTTTCTATAACAGTATTTATACATATTTTACATCAATATCTAAAAATATTTTTATAAGTTGCAAATGGCAACAAGATTTCAAACTATATAGGAGAATTCAAAATGGAAAGTAAGTTTTCCCCCTGGAAAACATGACATGTATTTTTATGCCACTAAATGTGTTCCATTCCAAAGAAAATATCACTAAAATAAATTAAGAAGAGAAAGAGTGAGAAAAAGAAATGAAATTTTAATAAGAGAGAAAGAGGATGAGAATGAAGATTTAAGTATCTATCTCTATTGAATTTATTTTGAAATGACATCTTTAATTTCTGAGAATGATTTTTATTGCATATTTTTCTTAGCATTGCATCTTCATTTTTAAAATAAAGCTTGTTCTCTAATATTTTTAAAGTTGAAAGTTATTTTCTCTTTCCTTTATTAGCATTGTCTCTTTTATAGTCGGTCATTTTATTTTTTCATCATTCTTATGAGCAAAGGACAAAAAGACACACTGGCTTAGCTGAACTAACTGAGCTGAATTTTCTTTGTAAGTGTCTAGATGTGCTGAACCAATAAGTTTCTGTCTTTCATGGAGAAATGAGTGTGAATATGCGCAGAGAGTGGTCACTGGAAAGTTTTATTTTGGGTGTAAGTTCAGAAAGCAGGTGGGCAAGTAGAACAACTCTATCCCGTTCTGTGCCATTTGGGGCAGCCTTGTTCCGGAGTGCTTCCATCCCCCATGGCCCTACTCCCTCCAGGCCAGTGGGTCAGTTTCTTTGGACATTAGTTGTTTGGTTTTATCCTGGAAGCAAACATTGTGACTCTCCTAGAAAAGGTAGGAAACTGTTGAAGAGGGGCCTAATTGTATCGATACTTTGCAAATAATCCTTGAATTAATTATCTTGATTTTTGTTGTTCTTCTTGTTTAAAGGCTCCCGGTTTGGAGTGTCTCCTTGGCTTTGCGACGGAGGAAAATTATTCCTCAGGCAGCCTTTTCAGTGTCCGTTCTCCCTTTCTCCAGAGATTTATGAAAGGCTCTGGCTGCCTTCTGCTTCCTTCCCTTCTTCATACCACTGTGAGCACTCACTCTTTTTTTCATGTCTTTACTATCCTTACCTTGAGATATGCTGTCTGCCATGTTGCAACTTTACCACATATTAATGGTTACTTAGCATTCTGTTAAATGGATGGACTGTAATGTGCATAAATAAACTCTTATGTCTGGGCAGTTATATTGTTTCCATTCTTCGTTACTTTTACACATATGTCAAGGAAGACAAAAATGTTATTTTAAGAGATAATGCTAGGTTTTTCTGGGTGTCGCTGAATAGGCTGGGTGAGTCCATTGGATAGCTAAACTCTTCTTTGTAAAAAAATACCGTAAGATTTGGGGGAAGAGAGGGTAAATGAGCTGAGGGAGAGGGAAGGTCAAGGAGTCTGGCAGCACAGCCAGAACTGAAGCTTAAGGAACATAGAAGAAGTAAAGGAGACTTTGTCAGAGGAGGGGTGTCAGGTTGGCTGTGCTCTGCTGCCTGTGCCCTCTGGCCTCACACCTGCAGCGGAGCTTCCTATTGCAAACCTAGGGAGGGAAGGGGTTGGGCAGTGCCCTGCAGTGGAGCCTGACACAATGCAAAAAAGAAACCCTGGGAATGAAGCATGCAGCAATAATCCGTACTTGAAACCAGAGGCATTAGAAAAAATATAAGCAACTCCCCACCCCAACCCAACACATACCTGTGGTTCCCTAGAGACCTTGGAAGAGGGACTGGGTTTTCCACTGTGCATGATAAAGGGATTCAGGAGATATTTTATTTGCAGTGCTACTTTCCGATACCATGTTTCTTCCAATCCACCTCAATCTCTTCTTATTTGGAGTCACAGTGTCAGAAAAGCTTTTCCTTTTCATGAGAAGTTTTCAGGAGGCCTTTAGTGAGTGGGGATAAACTGCTGACCTAACCCTGATTCCACGTATAAACCAAGAGGGTGGCCGGAAAGACAGGTTCATAGCCTTTGTATCAATTCTGAGGCTAGACGGTGGTGACATAAAGTTCAACTCACAGGAGCTTATAAAAAAGAGGGAGAGCCCTAACCGGTTTGGCTCAGTGGATAGAGTGTCGGCCAGTGGACTGAAGGGTCCCAGAATCAGTTCCAGTCAAGGGCATGGACCTTGGTTGTGGGCACATCTCCAGTAGTGGGTGTGCAGGAGGCAGCTGATCAATGTTTCTAGCTCTCTATCCCTCTCCCTTCCTCTCTGTAAAATATCAATTATATATATATATATATATATATATATATATGTATTAAAAGAGGGAGAAATGATTAACTGATTTAAATTAAAGTCCTAAAGGAGGGTAGCCTTTAATATGCACTTCATCTTGTCTCTCTCTTTGGTTGTCATTAGTCTTCCAGGGTTCAGAAATGGGCTGCAGATGTTTCTGGCCTGACACGTACACAAAGCAGCCCCCAGAGCGGGAAGACAGGACATCTCCTCGACGTTTCTCTTGAGAGGTAAGTTTTCTCAGAAGTGCCCAGAAACCTCTCATAACCTCTCTCATTGGTTACATGTTCCTTCTTAAATCAGTCCCTGTTCTCAATGGCTTAGGTGAATCCTGAACCAGACAAGAGATATGGGATCACCACGATTGAGGAGAGCTGGGAGCGGGGAGAAAGGATGTAAGGGAGACAGTCTCAGTGTAAGCAGGGCTGGCCTCTTCCATCTCTGACACCATATGATAGGATCTCACTAATAAAATATAACTTTCTTCCCATCCTCTTTCTGATTTGAGGCATCTAAGATAAAGTGGTGGCAGTTAAGCTTGGTTTCTTATTACTCTCCAAGCCCACTACTATTTTCTGACCCCAATAAGTGTTAGTTTCTATAACTCTTTGCTTCTTAGCGTCAAAATGGTTGTCGAGAAATTCCAATTGTCTCTAAAACTTACCCAACGTTTTTAACCCCATGAACACCACGCTCCATCCTCTGTGTTCCTGGTTGTCTCTGGAATGTGGTCATGACAATCCTATGCTCATTCTTCCACGAAGACTATCATTTGATAACTACCAGAGGATAGAACCACTTCAGTGTTGCTAGATGTTAGCATTCACCTTTAAAAGAGATTGCACCAATGTACACTCCCACAAATAAGAAATAAGGGCTTGTTTCCTAACACATTCCTGTCAACACTGTGTACTATCAAGCTGTTTGATCAATGTGAATTTTATAGGTTGAAAACTGGAATTATTAATTTTGTATATAATCTTGCTTAGCTATAGTACATCTTCCAGTGATTTTTGTGTATGTAAAGAACCCCTGCCTGAAATATTTTCTTAGCCCTTGAATATCTAGGACTATCTATTGTATACATGCATGAATGACAAGCCCAAAAGTTCTGGGTTTGCAGAACAACTGTATCTTGGTTGCTGAGGAAATTTGTGATATTAGGTTGATTTTTATCTTTGTACATAACTTGATACTATTATGCATCCTTGAAAATTCTGGGGCCTTTTTCTTATAATCTAGACTTTTCCCAGAATTTATTTATTTTAGGTACAAAAGTGTGTGTGTGTGTGTGTGTGTGTGTGTGTGTGTGTGTGTGTGTATACACTAGTCTCCCTGAGGACATTTCCTCATATTTTAGTTTTATTATTGCCACTGTCTGTTCTTTCTACTTTCTTCTTCAGAAAAATCCCAGTTTTCATAAGTTATACCTTGGCTTGCTGTTTTCTGTGGTCATTTGTCATTTTATATCTGGTCCACTTTTTCTTTACTAACTCTCCTAGCATAACACATACCCTTCTTATACATCTTAAAACATATTAATAAAACACTATAACATTTTGGTTATTTATTAACATATTTCATTACAAAGACAGTTAAATATTTTATTCTTTGGAATCATGCATTTAATAAGTACAAAGACAAGATGCTTGCAAGGGCATTCAGTTATCCATAACTAAATACAAGTTTTGAAGCACATAAGCAGATTTCCCCAAGAGCCCTTCGTTGTAGCAGTCTAGGTTACATGCACAATTCTTATATAAGCATATCGAAGTGAGGGATTAAAGGCCAATATGGGTGACATGTGTTTAACATTATACATTGCACCAATTATGAACGTTATTTCAAGATTAAGTAATTAAATGTGAGATAGCCACACAATTCTTGCAAACAATCATTCCTTGCTTCTTCTATGCCAGTGTCAACATTTACAAATAAAAGACTGGCTTTCATAAATCAGTAGAGTAGATAATTGTGGGTGAATTGGCCAGAGCAATCATGTGGAAACTAAACCCAGCTGAACTCTAGTGTATTTCATAGCTGGAACATAGAAGACGGTCTAAACCAGCAGTTCTTCATCTTGTTGCACATTGGAACCACTTCAAGACACAGTGCCCACTTCAAGCACATCCAACAGCCTCTACATACTGACCATCCTAACAGCTACCAACCTGTACAATGCATATGCCCTTTGATATAGCAGTTACATTTCCAGGAATCTGCTTTATAGACATACTTGCATGCAGACACAAGATTTATTTTAAAGATATATATTCCTCCAACAATATTCATATATTCCAGGGCAGCACTGTTCTAAATGCCAGAGATAGTGAAGTGCCTGATCTCTGGAAGATTACTGTCTGTGGGAATGTACAGATAATAAACACAAGTAGATATACTGAAAAAGTAACAAGAGATTACAATTGTTATGCAGGAAATTCAAATATGGCACCCACAGAGATCCTTGGGAACTTCTATTTCTTACACAGGACTAGGAAGACACTATTTTAGGCTTCTGTCTGCTTTGACTTCCCATGTTATTCCACTTCCACTCTACTATTGCAGCCCATGATGGGGAAGAGCCCCTGTGAGTGTGTCCATCAAAAATTCCAGGAGGTTGTGGGACTATATCATGGGAAACTAGAAAATCTTTTCTGTTCCTACATTATCCCAACCTAATCTATATGGTTTTTTTAAAGTTTATTTTTATTCTGGTAAAAAACACATAATAAAATTTACCATTGTAATCACTTTAAAGCACACACAATTCTATGTTACTAAATACATTCACACTGTTGTACAATCATCACAATCTATCTCCTGAACTTTTTCATCATCCCAAATTAAAAATTCATACCACTTATAACACTAAGTTTTCCTCACCCCCTGACAATCACTATTCTGCTTCGTGTCTCTAGGAATTTGACTATTCTAGTACATCATAAAAATGGAATATTACAATATCCATTCTTTTGTGTCTAACTTATTTCACTTAGCATAATGTCCTCAAGATTTACCCAGATTGCAGTATATGTTATATTTTTCTTCCTTTTTAGGCCTGAATAGTATATGTGTTTGTATAAATCACATTTTGCTTATCTATTTATCCTTAGGTGGACATTTGGGTTGGTTTCACCTCTTGTCTGTTTTAATAGTGTTGTTGGGAACATGGGAGTACAAATATGTCTTTGAGATTATGCTTTCAATTATTTTGGAAATGTGTCCAGAAGTGGGATTGCTATATTATATAGTAATTCTACTTTTAATTATTATTTTTGTTTCAGGGACTGCCATACCATTTTCCACAGCAGCTATGCCAGTTTATATTCCCACCAACAGGGAAAATGACTCAAATTTCTCCACATCCTCATCAACAATTATTATTTTCTGTGTGTTTTTAATAACAGTCATTCTAATAGGTGTGAAATGATACCTTATTGTTGTTTTATTTTGCATTTTCCTAATCATGACTGATGTTGAGCATCTTTTTATATATTTGTTGGCCATTTGTATATCTTTTTTGGAGAAATACTCTTTGTCAATTTAAAAAATTGGGTTATTTGATTTTTGTTGATTTTATGAGTTTTTCTTTTTATATATCTTTGATATTAGCCCCTTATCTGACATATGATCTACAAATATTTTCTCCCAGGCTCTAGGCTGTCTTTTCATTCTACTGACTGTCTTTTGATGCATAATCTATTGATATATTGATTTGTGAGAAAATTATACTAGAGTTTGATCATGATAGAATATTCATTAATTTCTCCTCATAGTTCTCATATTTTGTATTACAAAGTTTTATTGCTGGCTGAGTGAAGTTTTTTATTGATTGTACTTTTAATCAATGGAAAATATAACTTTATTTTCTCGTTCTAAAAATGTGTTAACAAAATTGCATTTTGTCTGATATTATATTAACAATCTAAGAGTTGCTTTTAAAGTATATTTTAGATTCAAAATATTTTCTTCTCAGAAGTTTGATAAATCTCTACAATGTGTTCTCATACTTGGTATTGACAAGAAAAAAAATCTACTATCAATCTGAATGTCTATTTTTATGTGATTTTCTTTTCTTCCTGGAAACAGGATTTTCTTTGTAGCTCTGAAATTATCACTGTGATGTTTCTAGATGCTACATTTCTATAATTCTTTTGCTCTGCTCTAGAGATCTCTTAAATCAGAGAAACGAAGTTTTTTTTCTCTTAAACCAAATCTTTCAGCTAAAATTTTATTTGATTATGTTATTGATTACTTGCTCCACCTGCCCTTCACCTTCTCTGTTCTTCCCCCGGATTTCTTATTAGATAGATGTTGGACTTCTGAGCCTATCCTTTATGTCTCCCACAAAGCTCTGATATTTCCCACAGCTTTGTTCTTTTAAGCTGCACATAACAAAGTCCTTAGATTGATAGTCTGAATTAATAAATTATTTTTTAAATTTTATTTTATTGTTTAAAGTATTACATATAGTAGTACATATATCTCCTCCCCCCCCTTGACCTTCCCCCAGCCTCGCCTAATCCCTGTCACATGCCCTTATAATAAATTATTCTTTAGTTGTCAATGTTCACCTATTCAAGTTAGATGTTGTACTTTTAATATTATTAATTAAATACTTAATTTATGGTAACTTTATGTTTTTGTTTTGTTTTCTTTCTTTTGTTCTTTTTCAAGGGATACATTGTTCTCTCAAATCCCTTGGACACAAATTTTACTTACTTCAAAGTGTTCTTGCTATACTAACTTCTTTTTCTTGAGGATAAGTTTGTTTGCTAGTAGAGTTTTAGGCCTCTTTTTCATGGCATTCATTGACTTCCCTCAAATATTTTGGGGATCCTGCTCACCTATGCATTTGCAAATCCCTGCTTATTGCCCTGTGAATATTGGCTCTGCTATTGGCATTACCACTGATCATTGTAGACAAGGACAGAAGAAGCTCACATAAAGATATATTAATCCTTGTCTTCTTAATCACAAATTACACATATTTAGAAAAATAAATCAAAGGCAAAGGAGTCAAGAAATATGCCATTTGTATAACCAAGGAAAAGGTAATGCTAGAAAATATATACACACATGCATATATTTATCCTATATAATAAAAGCCTAGGTGATATCACACCCTTACATGACGCCCTCGTGAGATGTCATAACAAGATGGCCACAAGATGGCTGCATGCATAGCAGAGGCGGGGTCTGGTGGCCACTCCATGAGGTGAGGCCTGGGGGTCCTGCAGCTCTATGTGGTGTGGAGGAGGCTAGTCCCAGCATCTCTGCTACCTTGTTTGGAGGAGGCAGGTTGTGGCAGGGGAGGGCAGTTGTGGGTGATCAGGCTGACAGGGGAGGACAGTTGGGGGTGATCAGGCCAGCAGGGGAGCAGTTAAGCATCATTAAGGCTGGTAAGGGAGCAGTTAGGGGGCGATCAGGCTGGCAGGCAGAAGCAGTTAGGGCAATCAGGCAGGTAGGCAGGCAAGCATCTAAGAGCCAGTGATCTCCAATTGTGAGAGGGATGTCTGATTGCCAGTTTAGGTTGACTGTCAGACAACCCCCAAGGAGTCGCAGATTGGAGAGGGTGCAGGCTGGGCTGAGGGACACCCTCATCCTCCCCAAATGCACAAATTTTGTGCACCAGACCTCTAGTTTATTTAGATTTAGCCTCGGAGACCAGGACATCAGAACAGTTGTGCATATATGCAACTTATTTTGAAATTCATCATCAGTTAATTCCTTATCCCTGTCAATCTTTTCATTCCCTTTTCTTCGATGTCTGCAACTTATTGAAATTATTACATATACACTTATTATTTCTTTCAGAATTTGAGAGGAATAAGTGTTATAAAGACAACACTATCTTGTTTTGAAGGACAATTTGGAAAAGCATTAAACGATACATTTAATTTCCATATCTAGAAAATATATTGGAAAACATTACAAAATTATTTTTTGAATTCCCAGAAAAATATGGATTAATCATTATCAAAGCTTTGGCAAGACAAATGTTCAGTGGGTCAATCTGACATACTTCTTTTGACAGACACTGATCAAGATGATACATGGAATACATTAAAGAATTGTTATTAATAGCTCATTGTCCACTTGGTGGGTCATAAAAATGATTTAAACTTTGAAAACCATCTTCTTATGTGTCTCAGAGATAAAATATTGTGGGGCAGTTAATGGTCCTCAGGGAACTGCAGAAATATTGGATGGGAAACTTGTCTTTGTACTCAATGACTTGATAGGAGAGAATAAACTTCATCTGCTGCAAGAGGGATTTATATTAAAGTTTAGAAAACTCCCTTTCATCTAAATGTGAAACATTGAAGTATGTGCTATCAGAAATCATGGAGGCTCATCCATTGGAACATTATGAGAATATGGGGAATTATTCTTCCTGCATAATATAAATGCATAGGAAATAATCTGAAAGATACTACTACTGGGGGTGAGATTCTAGATTAGCACTTCACTTTAACTAATAATCTAAATCACAAAATACGTAGAATGGGAAGCATAGACTGCACTCCCAGGCCTCTGCACCGTCACAATGGTTCTAAGAGGCAGGTGGTCCAAGAGATGGGTCACCTCGTTTCATGCTTAATAGAGGGAAGAAGAGTACCAGTACATTGAGAGATCAAATCGAGTGAGGTTACCTATGGAAAAATTTTTTCCTAGAAATTTAAGTTTTAAAATTACTTTAATAAAGTTGAACACTAGTCAGAAACCAGTAGAACACAGCTTCATAGAAATAAATGGAAAGTAATAATAACAATAGCAAAACACTTTTATGTCACTCACCAGATACCCTTTCAAATACTAACACTGGAGGGAAATAAAAAGCACATACATAATGTAGTATGGTATGTCCTCAGCTTATAGAGGGGGAAAGAGTTGAGGTTCTCATTTAAGGAAATATTAGAAGTTTTTATTTTTATGGCATTCTGCTGAAGGACTAAAAGTTGGTAATATGTCTTTGTATTTTTAAAGACAGAATGCAGCCAAAAAAGTAATAGGTATGAAGACTATATAATAAAAGTAAAACATTTCAAAAAATCAGCTGTTAAGCATTGTGTCACTTATAATTGTGTGACACATTATTTAATCCTCACGATAATCCTTATAGGTAAATGTTATTATCACCATATTGTGGATGAGGAAATTAGGCTGCAGCAAATAAGTAGCTGTCTCTCAGGTGGCTGAGATTCCCAGATATTCAGTTAAATATGAACTTTTTCTCATCATTTAACTTACACTTTTAAAAATATATACTTTTATTGATTTCAGAGAGAGGAAGGGAGAGGGAGAGAGAGACTGAAACATCATTGATGAGAGAGAATCACTGATTGACTGCCCCCTGCACATCCCCTACTGGGGATCAAGCCAGCAACCCAGGCATGTACCCTTGACCAGAATCAAACCCAGGATCCTTCAGTCCACAGGCTGACTATTCTTTATGCAAACCATCTAGGGCTAACTTATACTTTTGATAAGTTAAATGATTGGTGATCAATAAAAGCCTGGGAGGAAAAAAGTAAAGGTTATAAAATGACACATTTCCTACAGGTTATTGTTAAGAGATAGCTCATATGCATTTAAAAAATATTTTTTATTGTTTAAAGTATTACAAATAGTAGTACATATGTCTCCTTTTTCCCCCCATTGACCTCCCCCAGCCTCCCATACCCCCTAGTATATGCCCTCACCTGCCCTCCCCCCTCAGTGTCTTATATCCATTGGTTATGCTAATATGCATATGTACAAATCCTTCAGTTTATCTCTTTCAGCCCCCCAACCCCCCCACACACACACCTACTCTATCTTCCCACTGGAGTTTGACAGTCTGTTCAATGCTTCTTTGATTCTGTATCTATTTTTTCCCATTTCTTTTCTTTAAAAAAATCTTGCCTCTGCAGACTTGAAATAAAAGTATAATAATAAAAAAGTTTGAGTCCCAATTTTAATGTCCAACAGTTCTGAGTCCCAGTTTCAATGTCAAACAGTTCCTTATGTATAAATGTCAGCAATAATATCTGGATGGTAGACACATGGTGAGAATGCAGGTCTGACCCTCTCTGGTTTTGTCCTAGGCAACTGCAGCAGCGCACAGCTGCTGACTGCTTGCATGGCAAAGCGTGGTCGGCATCTTCCATCTTTGGCCTGTTTCTCCTCTTGTCTTCGTGGATGGAGCAGACCTGTCAATTCCTCTCTATTGCAGAAATCCACATGGTCTTGGAGTTTTTCTCTGAAAATATACAAACATATTCTCAACCAAAAATTAATAAAGGAATCTTTTCTATAAAATTGACTTGAGATCCTTTTTATTTTCACCCAAACAATTTTCCTTTGGCTTATTTTGACACAATATGTATTTTTCATGGGTGTCTTGCTGTTAGCATTACAAATGAAAATTAATTTTTGTAAAGTAAACATTTTCTAGATGTAATTTATTTACAGGATATTTTCCCTTACATAATATTGCCCTACTACCCCTCCTTTCTTTTTTTTTTTTATTAATGGAGGTTTTTGTAAATTTTGTAATGCAATTTTGATAACTTTAAATTTTAATTTTTTGCACAAAAATATGACTGCTTTAGGTTCATTGCATGTTAAGCAATTTTACCTTGAAATGAACTACCAATAGAAATTTTAGTTAATACTTTAGGAACAGCTTTTTGTCCAGTACAATTAAATTTTCTTAAATATTCACTTATTTCAATTAGCCTATCTAAATTAATCTGACAACTTGATTACTATTTTACTGTTAAATTTAATACTATACCAACAATCTTAGTGTACCTTGTAAATATTAGTGGAAAAGATTATTTGCATTCTTGAGTAGGCCCTGAGCATTCCTGGTGCTAGGCTTGAGTTAGATATAGGGCAGCTGCTGTTGCTGGCCAGGTCTCTGTCTGTTACCTGGGTCCCCATCTGAGCTAGGCATAGGAAGCGAAGCAGCCATGGGGGCAGGATACCTCCCTCAGAAGAGGTGAGGGTTAGGCCCCTGCAAGGTTGGGGGAGTGAGGGTCTGTACCCCACCTCTGAACCCCACCTCTGTTGACCCCCAAGTTCTCTCCTGATGGCCCCTCTGCAACTGTGCCTGTCTTAGGTTGTTCCTTCCCTGAGGAATCTTACTCATCTCTGGCTAACCAGTCATCCTCTGGGGCCAAGCAGGGTGATGTGAGGTTCAGTTCTGTCTCCTTGGTAACCTATGTCCCTCTGGCCTCCACGCCCAGCACCTGTCTTGGGATCCCCTCGCCTCCTGGTGGGGCCCCAGCACTGATCACATATCTTGGAGAACACAGGTTTCTTCTCCAGGGAGGACCCAGCTCACACCATTGGGCCAGGGACAGATTCATGGCACCAGCCACCAAGAGGCTTCAACCTCAGCATGAACAGAAAGCTCAGGCAACAGCTGAGGGCAATTGGATTGTGAGGAGAGAGTTCCTCTGCTCATATGCATTTTGTTCCAGTTACCTATTTCTGAGTAACAAATCTCTCAAAGATATAAAAAGCAGTCAGTTTAATATGTCCACAGATCCTCCTGGCCAAGAATTAGGCATGGTGAGTAAGAATGGCTTGTCTCTGATCCACAATGTCTGAGTTCTCAGTTTGGAACCTTGAATAACTCCATCACCTGGGCCTGGAATCATTGGAGGCCTCTCTCAGATTCCTGGCACCTAGGCTGTGAGGACTCAAAGGGCAGACTCAGCAGGGTCTAGGGACTGCAGGTCCTGTGCGTGGCCTTGCCATGTAACTTGATCTTTGCCCAGCAAGGTGGCTGGGTTGTAAGAGGGGCATCCTATGAGGGAGCACCTGGAGGGTGAGCATTCTCAGAGAACCAGATGCATTCTTCTGGGTCTTTCCTGGTGCAGCTGTTGAAGTCACATGGCACCACGTCTGCCTCACTTCATTGACTAGCAATGAATAGCCAAGGCCAGTGCAAATTTAAGAGAGGGCAATGCCACTCCAACTCTTGATGTGGGAGTTGCAAGGACACATGCAGAATAGCAGCTGGAATGTAAGCAAGGTATTATTGCAATCACTTTCAAATAAAACAATCTGCATGCATATGAGCAGCATTGGATGAGAGCACAAGGAAGTAAAAACCATTTATCTGGATGCATTGTAGTGTGTGTGTGTGTGTGTGTGTGTGTGTGTGTGTGTGTGTGTGTGTGTGTGTGTGTGTGTAACTTTAAAAGATTTCTCTTGTCAAATATTTTTTTGCAAACACATTTTAAAATGAAGCATGTCTCTTAGAGGTATGAACAGTTATAGTCTGACAAGAGATGCTGGCTCCAGTTTCTGGTCCACTTATCATGCCTTCCTGATAGAAATGGAACAGTAGGACCCAATTCCTAAATGAAATTGAATTTAGGAGGAAAAAAAGGCACAGAAGTGTGGCCTAAGGTACATGTGGCTTATATGTCTTCAGGGTTATTACTGTGACTTATCAGAAATGGGGTAAATTGTTGCTAAAAGGATTTAGTTTAGATCCAAAGAAGCAGCTCTGGTACAGTAACATTTTTTTAGAAACTCCAATGAGTTTTTTGGAGGAAGATTGTGAAATCCTTTTTACTGTCAGCCTCACTTGCAAGTTTGCAAAAAGAAATGTGATTTACACAGGACAACTGACAGCCCATTAGTAATCAAGCAGATATTCCACCTTAACCTTGGGAGACCTAGTGCTCTTAGCGAGTGCTGCTGGGCTAGGCTTACCATTCCAGAGGAAGGAGTAGAAAGGATGTGTTGCAAACTCAGAGGTTGATTGTTTTACTCTGTGCTCTGAGTCTAGAATTTTCCTGAATCATGTCATGAGGATGGTTGAGTGTTGTGGTGTTGGTAAAAGGATTCCCATTGACTGTGTTTAGAAAAACACTGCCTAGATTTGCCCAAATATTAATTTATGGGCTGTGTTGTTTTTTTCCCCCAAGCCTTGGTAATTTTTTGGTGGATTCTGCTGCTTAGTTTTAGTAAGACAACATAAATGTGAAATTAAAACCATAGGGCTAAGTGTGCGTGATGAAGAGAACTTGGGACTGTGTTGAATAGCCTTCACTTAGAGGATTACTGAGCTTGAAGAAACAGGGCCAGCCATCAATGGAAACTTTGTGCTGTGAGGAAACCAGCCTACACAAATATTTTACTAGCTGAGATAATAACATATTCTTAGAATAACTTTTTTTTTTACTGTTGCAATCAAATATGATTTGATCTATAAAATCCTAACTACAAGTTTACCTGTAGTGACTTAAGCAGTGAGACACATCAAAAATTAACTTTGTCTCTTAGAACAGTATGTGGAATAAGGTGAGATGCATAGCTCTCTTTTATTAGAAGTGACTATTTTTCCAGTTATGGTGATAATAATTTGCAAGTAATTTTTCAAAAAGAGTACTTTAAGAGTTCATACATATATTGTTGTCGATTTTTAAAATAATTCTTAAGAAACCAAGAGGATAATATTTTGGAAAAGGCACTATGATTTGAGAATTTCTAAGAGTATAAAATACAGAACTGTTATTGTGATATGCTATACCACTCACTGTCCTTCATGCCCACCCATATTTCTGCCCCTCATTTCTCCTTGAAGAAAGAACAAGGAAAGCAGTTTAATTCCCAAGAAGAGAGATTATAGTTAATTACAAGGCAGAATAGCCGTCCTTGAGAGCGGTTAAGTGGCAAGAGCTGGTGCCTGTGAATATCCTTTTCATATTTGAAAGTTGGATCAGTTCCCAGGTCTAGGCTAGGAAGATGGACTGCAAACTTGTCACTCTGCTCTAAAAAAACCTTGCTCAATGTTGGAGGACTTATCAGTCAATATCCTCCTCACTCTTGGTCAGCAGAGTAAAATCTTAGCTGAACTGAAATGACCAAAACAAACAAACAAACAAACAACAACAACAACAACAAAAAAACAGGCATTGTCCCATAGGGAAGAGACAGAATTGGTTTGTTCTCTGGATTCCACCCAGCTTCACATCTCTTGTTCTGTCTTCCTATAGATAGTGGTGCAGACACAGAACATCACCAATAAGACCAGCACCACAGTAGCAACCACAACCACAACCACAACAGAGACTGCTGAACGCCCTTATGGAAATGGCACCATAGGTAGAGTGACACTTTTGCAATTTATTCATACACCCTTGTAAATGAATGTTCTATTTTGACAATTGACTAGAAACTACTGAAGTATTTAGCTCAAGGACTAATATTGACATCACAATTTTTTTTATAAGACTAACCATGTAACTTTACTAGTATTTTTTTTTCAGGAGGTCTTTCACTTGGGTGGATAAAACAACATGACTGAGATTGTTGAAAAAACAATAAGCTTTAGTAATAGCTAACATTTTTGGAGTACTATATATTGGCCAGGTACTGTGTGTATTAATAGTGACCAGAAGTCTATGAAATAGGCACTCTTATTATCATCACATTTTACAGATGAGTATCTCGAGGCTTACAGAGATTAAGTAAATTGCTTGAAATCACCAGCCAATAAGTGAGATAGCCAGAATTAGACACTAGCTCTGCCTGACTCCCAACCCAGCCTGGTAACTGTCTTCCTGCTCACAGGGTTATAGAGAATAACAACTGAATACAGTGTCATGCTGATGTGGCAAATTCAGAAATTGCTTGGTTCCAGGGATTGACAAAAACAGTTTGCTCAAGAAAATTCTTATCCATCCAAAACTCCAATTTAAGTCACAGTGAAGTGATGCAAGGAGGCTGGAGACATTAATTTGACAAATGAGAAGTGTACATTGTCACCCTTGACTAAGGAAGTATGCTTTCAGAATAGAATTGCCTGCCTCTCTACCAGTTGGTAAGTTGGTAAATCTCAAGCATTCTGTATTGCCAGGTTGAAATAAAAACCCAGCTGGCCATTACAGAATCAGAACTAGATTGGAGAAATGAGTCACCACCAATTCAAATATTTTGGTAATTCAGCAAAGGGTGTACTTTCAGGGTGGAAATTCCCCATTAGAATTTACAACTTGTTGAAAACTTCATGTTCAAAAGGTAATTCTTAGCAATTATTAATTTCTATAGATATTAGTAGTAATGAGAGCTAACTTTTATTGAGCATTTATTATGTACCGGGTATCTTAATGAGCTTGGCATGTGGACTCACATATTCTCACATCAATCTTACCAATGAAGGGCTATTATTATCATCTTTTCTAGTTAAAAAGATTTAGGCTTAAAATGGTTAAAGAACCAGGCCAGCCATGTGGTTGAGCAATGACCTATGGATCAGAAGGTCACAGTTTGATTCCTGGTATGGGCAAATGCTTGGCTGTGGGCTCAGTCCCCAGAGGGGAGGGCATGCAGGAAGCAGCTGATTGATGATTCTCTCTTATCATTGAAGTGTCTCTCTTTTGCTCTCTCTCATGTTCTTTCCTCTTTATGAAATCAATAAAAATATATACCAAAAGAAAGGTTAAACAGTTGTCCAAGGTCATATGGTAAGCAGAGTAGCCAGGCCTATATTAAACAAAGTAGTTGGTCATTGTGTACTTGTTTTTATGCTTCTGGTACCTAAGGAGAATATGCAAAAAGAAAGAGATAGCAAGCTATAGCAGAAAAGAGAGAATTGGCTGCTTTTTCCTTTTCCGTTGTTTATGGAAATAAATTATTTAAGAACACTCTTTGGGTTGAGAGCATTGAGGCATTATTTAGTCACTAATCTCTCCCAGTTTACTAGTGCCTTCCTAGCTCCTCTTTCTACTTCTGCTGCTAATGCCCTATATTCTATGTACACACCCATCCTCTCCCAGCACTGTCATTTCTCTTTCCTCCTTATTTTACCACAAAACCTGGCACACAAACCTCCAGCCGTTGGAAGATCCAGCCTTTGTTGCTTCCTAAACTAAGTCAAGCTGACTCCAGGGAACACTAGAAAAAACTCTCCCAGCCAAGTAGTGGCCCACTCTTCAGTGATTGGGTGGTACTTTCAACAGACTAGTACACACTCCTGGACAGTGCTTCTCCAATTACCCTTGATCTCAGCTTCACATTTGTACCCTTCCCCTCTTTACTTGGCATCTGCCGCATGGAGTCCCACCAGAATACCTCCTATCTTCCTCATTAAGGAAAAGAGCCAGCAGACAAACTCCGAAGCTCAATCCTACAAATTTGCCTCGATCTAACTAAGCTGGACCTTTCCCAACTCATTCCCTACCTCACCCCTGTGAGAACCCATATTTCAATGTATGAAGTGGGATGTCCCATGGGAAATTTTATGGATGGCAGCCGAAATCTTGAGCATGAATGAGATTGCTTCAGTGCACAGCGAGGAGCTAAGGGGACTAAGAAAAAAAAGCTGACATTTATTAGATGGTCAAAGGAACGAAGACAGTGTAGGATCAGAGATGAGAATGTTAGAGAGGTGGGATCCAGGAAGAGGTGGTGTTAAAGAAGCCAGCAAAGTAACAGAAGGTCCACCATATTAAATACTTTGTTGACAAGTCAACAATGGTTGACAAGTCAACAATTCAAATTCAACTCTTAGATTTCATAATAAGTTCACCAGATACATTGCCCAAGAAGACTTAGTGGAGGAGCAGAATGCCAAGGGGAAAATGGTAGAGCTATGGGAATTGCAAACACTTTGTGTTTAAGGGAGTGTTCAGGCCTCTATCATAATTTCTTTGCCTGGTCTATGCTCGCCTTCTCTGCCTAACTCCTAGTTTGTGTGATTTACCATGCCCATGGGGCAAACACTAGAACATATTCTCTTTCAAGATGTTCTAATGTTTGATGGTAAACAAAGAAGAAATATGTGGAAGAGGCTAAAGATGAATGTAGGCTGAAAGGGAGGATATTTTCATATTTTTATCTGGGAAGGACTGGTGCATCATCAATTAATCAGTACATGTCTTCTGGGTACTTTACCTAAGCTCTGTGCAAAGCAGGGCCCTTGTTCCCATGGACTGATAACCCATCAAGAACAATGGACATTATGTAATTTTAAACAGTTAAGAAAACAGACCAGGAAGTATCAGGTACTCTGGGAATATACAAAAGGATTGCCTATGGATTTGAGGAGTTGGCTAGGTGAAAGGAACTGAGTGTAATGAAGAGAACCTTCAAGCACAGTGTAAAGCCTATGCAAGGATCCTGATGTAGGAGAGAGCCTAGTACCTGGAACCAATCAGAAGTGCCCTGTAGTGGGGACACAGAGAAAGTGGGAAGTGGGTGAGGTGAGGCTGGAGATGGGGATGGAAACCATGCATGGAATGTGGCTCCAGGGAAAGAGCTCACAAAGAAGGTGAGGTTGGAAGCAAAGAACAGTGAGGGAATAATTGCTATAGAAAGTTACTGGAGAAATAAAAAGGAAATAGAATTATTATTACCTTTAGACAACTCCACATAGGTTTTCTAGAGCTGTCTCCAACATATAAAAATGGAAATTATCTCTTCCCTTCATAATATTCCTCTTCTGAGGCCCCACCCCCACTCCAAGCTCTTTATCCTGTATTCTCTTTCTTAGTAAATAATATCGACCACGGACTAAGATGCTTTGTTTAGAAAGTCATAAACCTGGTAGTGGGGTTACTCTAAATTCTTGGTAACACTCACCTGCTTCATGTGATCAATCCCTAAGTTTGGCAAGTACACAAACATAACAGCTTTCAAATATGTCCTCTCCTCTCCATCCCCAGAGAACTGCCCTAGTTTAGCCTTACTTGGACCATTGTAACACCCTCCTAACCTTTTCTCCTGTTTCTAATCAAGGTAGGATTTTTTTTTAATTTTTTAATTTTTTAATTTTTTTAAAGTTTATTTTTTTATCTTTATTGTTCAGTTTATTAATTACATTGTTTCCCCTTTTTATCCCCCTATATCTCCCCTCCACCCTGAACCTATCCCACCCTCCACCCTCACCTCCCCCTCCCCACTGTCCTCTCCAACTGTTGCAAGATTTTTGTCCAGTCTCTTGCTGCACTTCCCACAACCCTTTTCTCCCCAAGAATTGTCAGTCCATTCCCTCTCTATGTCCATGTCTCTGTTATATTCACCAGTCTATCCTGTTCAACAGCCTATCAATTCACTTGATTTTTATGTTCATTTGTTGATAGATGTGTACTTTGTTGTTCATAATTTTCATCTTTACCTTTTTCTTCTTCCTCTTCTTAAAGAATATCTTTCAGCATTTCATATAATGTTGGTTTGGTAGTGATGAACTCCTTTAGCTTTTTCTTATCTGCGAAGCACTTCATCTGACCTTCAATTCTGAATGATAGCTTCGCTGAATAGAGTAATCTTGGTTGTAGATTCTTCCTATTCATCACTTTGAATATTTCTTGCCACTCCTGTCTGGCCTGCATCGTTTCTGCTGAGAAATCTGCTGACAATCGTATGGGTGCTCCCTTATAGGTAACCAACTGTTTCTCTCTTGCTGCTTTTAATATTCTCTCTTTGTCTTTTGCTCTTGGCATTTTAATTATGATGTGCCTTGGTGTGGTCCTCTTAGGGTTCCTATATATTGGAGTTCGGTGCACTTCTTGGATTCCTAAGTCAATTTCTTTCACCAGGTGTGGGAAGTTTTCAGTCACTATTTCTTCAAATAGGTTTTCATTGTCTTGGCCTCTCGCTTTTTCTGGCACCCCTATAATTCGGATGTTGGTATGCTTGAGGTTGTCCCAGAGGCCCCTTACACTATCTTCAATTTTTTGGATTCTTTTGGTTTCTTGCTTTTTCAGCTGAGTGGATTTTACCTCTTTGTATTTCAAATCTTGAACTTGGTTCTTGGGGTGCTCCAGAGCACTTTTAGGTCTTTGTATAATATTTTTTGTTTCAGTCAGTGTATGCTTAATTTCTGGCTGGTCCTTTTTCATATCCTTGAGAGTCTCCTTTATATCCTTGAGGGTCTCTTTCATTTCCTTGTAGGACTCATTCATTTCCACGTTGGTCTTGATCATTTCCTTGCAGGTCTCATTTATATCCTTGAGGGTCTTGTTCATTTCCTTGTAGGACTCATTCATTTCCTTTGTGGTCTTGCTTATTTCCTTATAGGCCTCGACCTTTTTTTGGAGCCTCTTGAAAAATCCTATAACCGTGGTTTTGAGTTCCATGTCCAGTCGGGTTTTTTTCCTCCATTTCTTTCACATCTGATTTCTTTCCATGTTGCTGCATGGTGGCTGCTTCCCTGAGTTGGTCAATTAGCTTTGTGTGGTAGACTTCCTACTAGGGACAGTGGCTCAGCCTCCCGGGTTACCTGAGGTGGATATGGGCTGCACAGTTTTGCTGAAGTTAAGCTCAGTTAATCGTTGTTAGCACTTGGAGGGTTGACTTCCAGGCCAATTGTCTGTGAAGCTCAGCTGTGCTCAGGTTGGATGGGCGGAGTCTCCGGGCCAAGCAGACAGCGCTAGCTCCACCCTATGCGGCCCTGGGGACTCTGTGCAGGGGGCAATGGCTGCCAGCACCTCTGAGAGAGAGCCGCTGCCGAGCTCCATCAGCTGCTGGGGAATTCAGACTCTCCCAAAATGAGACTGCACGCGCAATGTCTCACCCAGGATCATAAAACAAAGCAGTCTGACAGTTTTCTGAATGAGAGACAAGTCTCAGAGCGCTCTCTGCGCTGTCACGCAGCCGAGCTGTTCGCACAAAAGCTGCCTTCTCCACAAGCTGGCAGACTCGGCAGCACCCGAGCTTCGGCGTGCCCTCCCACTGTCCAGTTTTCACCCCGTATGATTGTGGGTTCTCTGGACTTCGCCCAGAGCTGGAGAATCAGTCCAGTGGGACGTCTTTGTCTCCCCGTTCGAAAAAACTGGCCGGTTTTCAGCCACCCGCCCTCTCCGCGGCGCGCGCTCCAAACCTCTCTCCGCGCAAATCTTTCAACTCTTTTCGCCGCCGCTCCTCCGAGTCACAGTGTCTTATTTTCACTTTTATTTGTGGAATTTTCACTCGGCGGGCTTTCTGGTGATTCTGGAAGGTGTTTGTTCTTTCGTTAAGTTGTAGTATTAAAATTGCTGTTTATGACGGCAAGATAGGTGTTTTACCTTTGCCGCCATCTTAGTTCTCCCAAGGTAGCATTTTTAATATTCAAATATATTAATATAACTTCTGTCCTTAAAAAAAAAAACACCTTTGCTACTTTCTTTATTGTCTACAGTGTAAAATCAGGGTCTGGAACTCTTCAATATCATGTCTTGCTTTGCTTCCTCATGCTACTTGCAACCTCTCTACTTATGAACATTAGCCTAGAAATCTCCTCTTCATCACATCTATAGGCTAATCCAAATCATCCTCAAGGTCAAGTATTATGTCTTCCAGAATGTCTCCTGCCTTTTCCACCCCAGCTAGGTCATGGTCCCTGCTCTGTGCTTTCATAGCGTCATGTGCATGATCCTATCATATCATATATCAAACACTGCCACGATTGTGGATTTTCTACCTGTTGCTTCTACTTATGATGCATCTTGAGGCTAGGAACTGACTGAATTTTTAAATTCTCATAACTCAGCACAATCCCTAGCATAAAGCAGGTACTCAACCTGAATGATGAATTGGATCTATTTCTTTGTCAGTTAACTAAGAATAGAAACTATATATAAAATTTTGCAGGAGTCTCCAAATTCTAGCAATGAAACAGCTTGGAGATTTTGAAATAGAAGTCAGGTTAGTCAGAAATTACATACTTCACACACCTGAGTTGTAGTTGCATCATATCAGAAACTATCTGAGAATCTTTTGCAGTAGCTTATTGTGATATGATGTATTTAACTTTTTATTGGTACTCTCTAAATCAAGAGACTTTAAGTGGTTTGTAAAGATTACATAAAGTGACTTCCCATGAACCAGGAAATCACAGTTCGATGCCCAGTCAGGGCACATGCCCAGATTGCAGGCTTGATCCCCAGTAGAGGGTGCCAATCAATGATTTTCTCTCATTGACCATTGATATTTCTATCTCCTTCTCCCTCTCCCTTCCTCTATGAAATCAATAAAAATATGTTTATAAAAAGATAATATAAAAGTTCCAAAAGATGATTGTGTTGTCACTCTCCTTGTCTTTCTATCAATCAAATCTTGATTTTGTCCAGGTTGCAATGAGTCCAAAAAAACAAAAAACAAAAAAACATCTTCCATTGTCCTTTCCAGCAAGGGTTGGTCATATGATGAAATTGTGCCTGATGAAAACAAGCATAGATGGTACATGCCTTTTGATATTTGTGTTTATTCATTCCTGGAGTGCGGACTTAGTGCTGGAGTAGAATCACCCTCTTGAAAGTACAGGATAACAACTGTGGGAAGGAAAGTGTCCTTCTCTCCTGAAAGAAAGTGCTATTGTTATGTGAGTAAATTAAGCCTCTACGTGTTTAAGCACTTATTTGGGGAGTTTCTCATGCTCATTGTCCAACCTAATTACTAAATGATAGAATGATAAATATTAGAGGTATGTGATGAACGTGAAACAAAGAAAAACAAGGCCAGAAACATATTTAATACAAAAAGCACATTCTGTGGGCAGGCTGTCTATTTGTTTCTAAGATGTTTAAAAGACAATAGGAAAAAGGAAATGGGTCACTTATCTGTATATAAGAGAAAAAAACAAGCTTACTCAGAAGAATAAAATGAAGTTTGATAGCAAGAAAAGACAGGTATTTCTCTGCAAAACTCCTTCTTTACAAAAGAGACAGCATAACAATCAGCAATGTCCTTGTCAGTATCCTTATAGCAGCAAACATCTCTGGATTGTTCTAATAACTAATGGTCTCATCTGAAGTCCATTTTAGCAAAAAACAATTAGAGTATTTAGACAAATAATGGCCATGCATCATTCAGGCAATCCTCCAGAGATAAGCTTTCTTTAATTTTCTTTTAGGTGAAGCAAATGACAAATCTGATTAAAACTGTGGGCTTTCCAGCAGAAAAAATATACATACACACCAAATTTTAAATATAATTTCAGAGTTACAGACTTTTAAGGGTTTGGAAGTTCTAGACTAAGAACATAGTCCAACCGGGGCTTTTATATTTAGCAGCAGTGAGGTCTTATTTTAAAACATGTCTGTGTTGTCACTCAAGGTTATCTTCTGAAATAAATCTTTTGCAAAATGTATTCCACAGTAGCTAAATGGAGAGATTTGTTGTGTAGAAATAAGTAGCCATAAGCCAGTTACAAGTTGGGGAGAATCATTAAACGATATATAACTTTGCTTGCAGAATGGTTGATTTTAGGTTTTAGAATCATTGAGGTTCTCTGTGGCCATATTTGTGTAGTAAGGCCAGTTTTGTGTTTTTGAAGTCACCACTAAACTCTCATATTAAAATTATACTAGGTATAAAGAAATTGCTGATTTTATAATCTATCTAACATGAAGGGTGGACACAAAAGCTGGACAAACAACAAAAAATGGTTATCATATTGACAGAGAAGCCAAAATTTGTCTGTTTTACCTGTTCTATAATCGTTAAGTGTCCAGTGAGGTGAGCTTTTCTGCCATCATTTCTTCACAGCGGGAAGTCTTCTCATAACATTCTAAAGAGGCATCAATGGTCAATGTTCACAGTTCAAGTAGTTTGGCCCACCCCTAAAGGCTTGCAAAAGTTGGGAAGCACTGCAAACAATCTTATTATTGTTGAATATTTCTTCATATGAAAATGAAGGGCCCTCAGTTGCAGGAGCCCAGAGTATGCTGGGAACTGTTGGTTGTATTAGAGGTGGAAGAAGAAGACGGATAACAATCTCGAAGCATTTCAGGTAAACATTTCTGGCAAGAGATCTTAGAAATTATGTCCAAGACTTCCCAAATTCTTGTGATTGCTTTTCCCATTCTAAAGTGTACCTAATTTGTACCTAATTTGGTGTTTGTAATTTTATACTCTTTTTATTAAAAGTGGCCCTCCAAATTGTGTAAGTTTCAGGTTTTGCAAAACATGAAACTGCTCCCATTTGAAGTCCAGAAAATCTTTATTTTCCTTGGAGACTTACTCTTTGCCAACAAGAGATTGTCATAAGTTTTCTATAGAACAACTAATAAATTAACAAAAGACAAGATCTAGCTTCCAGTGACCTGTTATGGTTCAAGTCTAAAGAACAAAGGTGCTGGAGGGCCAAGCTCAGAAGGTTGATGTGATCAGCAAGTTTTTTGAGTATGAGAAATGGCCATAAAAATGAGATTTATTATGCCCTGGGCAAGTTCCAGTCTTTAATATAAATTAAGTTGGGGCAAAATGGAAACTATAGGTATTGTTGTGAAGTGGATGTGAGTGAAAGACCACTGGAGCCCAGACCAAATTAAAATGTAGGGAGCCTTTATTAGCTCGCCTGGGGACTGCTCTGCTATCTTCCATGCAGGGAGACCAGAGAGCAGCCCCAACCCTTTGTGCAAGACCACTTTTAAGCACATAACCACATCCTGTTTTTGCACAACAAGCAACCCAAGATAAAACAGTTTTCCCAAGCAACATCAGAGTCATGCCATTGATGATCATGCCACCCACAGGGTCATCCTGTTCTTCAGAAAGCTGACAGTGTTCTATCTAGCAAGGCCTATGTGTTGAGAAGGGACCATGAGACCATATCTCAAGGCCTGGTCTGACTACTCTATCCAGGATATAGTCCATAGCCTCTCTAGAGTGCTCAAAAATTCCCACTCTCTAACAGTATAATCTTTGTTGAATAGGAAAGAAAACTGATTAAGGTAGGGCCATATTATTTTGCATTATACAAATAGAAAGTATACTAATATACTTGACTAAATAAAAATACAATTCTTTCATAAAAAATTTAGTGTGTGGTGTGTGTGTGTGTATGTGTGTGTCCATACCTTGCCTTAATCCCAAAACAGAATTCTGTTTGTAAGAGATGAAAAGCATTCTAGAATCTTCTCCAGTAAGTAAAGCCTTATTACTTGACAATGAAAATTATGAGATTCCATAATTATGAGATTGGCAGTGTTTCCCTTTAACCACTATGCTAACTTATGTAAATAGATCTTAGAGTGAGAAGAGAAGTAGTCACTTAGTTTGGCCAATGTATTCTGATCCATTATATTCCCAAAACCAAAGTAAATGTCTTCCTATAGTACTGATTGACATGGGGTACAAGTGTCAAAGGATTATTGGAATAAGAATGAGAACATAAAAAAAAATCACTGCATTTAGTTTTATGGATACAAGACATTGGTTTAGGGAAGCAGTAATTACAAAAAGATGAAATTTCCCTTAAAATAAAAACAGCCATTGCATAGATAGAACACACTTTGGCTTTTAAAACTTTTCTAAGATTAGAGAGGATAGATGGGAAAAATTTGTGAGCGAAGTTAGTCTTACCACCAGTGACATCGAAAGAACAGAATATATTTGCCATGTCCCAGCTTATATCCCAAGAGTTGTTTTGTTTTGTTTTGTTTTAAATTGGGGTGCAGGCTTATTAATTAGTCAAGCACATTATCAACATGAATGCTGGGCATTTCTCAACTTGTGTCCCTCCTTGAATGTTTCCAGACTGCTGATGCTTCCTTTCAAAACCACTGGCCCAAGAAAAATGTGCAATACTGCGAGGTTAATGAATTTTGATATTTTAGGTATCCAAGTAGAAAAAGGAAAATGTGAGCAGGGAATGATTTTTTTAAAGCATTTAAGCTGAATATAAAGAGCTTGATGAGATTGAGAATTAATTCTCAGTTTTTCCAACTGAACTAGTGTTTCAGTCTCTATGATTCCTGCTATGTGCTATAACATTGGATTTTCAAGTTGTTGTTTTTTTTTTTCTTTTTAAGTAAAGAATATGTTTTATTGCCTTACCAAATAGTTCCTTGCTATTTGTGAAGTATTCTCCATTTTACCTTTGGGAAAACATGAATTGTTAAGGGGCATATGAATTGGTCTTTATAATATAACAACTAATCTTGAGTCAACTTTGAAACAACATTATTAACACAAACCAAATCTCTTCTGTGTCTTCATTTTACAAGGGCATATTCTGAAATATGATAAGAAAAGCTATCCTTGAAATATTCCTAGGCAAATTAAAAGCAGGAAATACCAGAGATTTCATGTGCTGAACTCTCAAGAGATTTAGTGCCCAATTTAGCAGTTTCAGCATGAGCCTGGGCTCTGCCTCTGTGCATTTTGACACGAATTCCAAGTGGACTGAACTTGTAAAGCTTTAGAATTTCATCCATCATTTAGCATTTCTTTGATTTGGGGTTATGTGTCACCATTAATCATAAAAATACAAGACTCCTTGAATTATAGCCACTTGGGCTCCTCTGTGGAATCAACAGAGTATATATGAACAAACCAAGTAACAAATCAAGTTGACCTATGAGTATAATGATTCATATTTAAGACTAAACATTATTTTAATTTTATATTTTCAAGTAAATTTCAGAATGGCTTGAGTATAGCATTGTCTGAGGAGGCTGATGTGACTTCCTGAACTGCCTCAATGTGGAAATTGAGCAGCAAATGTGGAACCTGAAGCCACACATGATCTCCCTAGGGTTTGCTCTCCCCAATATAGCTGTCACCACATGCTTAATGCCCCTTTGACATGCTGGTTCCCATAATGGTAAAACAATTAAAAAGGTAACAATATGTAATAAGAAAATGTGGCTAATGGACTAAATGAAATGCAAGAGTTATTTTTATTTTAAAAATGACGCTTGAATAATTCTTATTTAAGACTAGGGGCCCAGTGCATGAAATCCGTGCACTGGGGGTAGGTGGTCCCTCAACCCAACCTGCCTCCTCTCACATGCTGGGAGCCCTCAGGGGATGTCCAACTGATGCTCACCCCCAGCCTGCCCAACCATCGCCCTGCTCAGCTCAGCCCCGGCTGCCAGCGACCACCCGGCCCTGGGGGCTGGGCACTTGCTGCCATTGCCATTTCATTTCCATCCCCGGGGCCCAGTGCTCATGCCACTTGGCCCCACCCCAGCTCCTGATTGGCTGGTAGCATAGCCAATCAGGAGAGAAGGTAGGGTCAAATTTGCATGTTTCTCTTTTATTATATAGGATTTTCATAAATTTCTCATTGGCTACATCTAGAAATCTAAGATTTAGTCTGTGGCAAAATATTTAATGTATCAAAGTTAAAGGAAAACAAAAATTATAGAAATTTTTAAGATATAAATTTACTCATTGAAATAACATTCCCCCTATCACCCCCTGGAATTATGTTCTTTCTATTTTGGGGCATTTAAAATTGTCCTCTTATTTATGAAATTCCAGTATTTGCAAATGTAAGTTTGCGGATAAATGACTCAAATAAAATAAAAATCTGGTCATTTAAAGATGTCTTTGAAATTTACTGGTCTGTAAAATCTAAAAGTCTAGGAATCACTGCCCTATGAGATGATGATTAACTTCTTATTATAGCATTTAAGGCTCTTCTGAGTCTGGCTGTTTATTTTTCAGCTTCGCTTTTCACCACTTTAACCACAGGAATTTTGGAATGGAGACTTGCTTAATGAGTTGTATCACATACTTCTACACCATGCAATTCCCTTCATTCCTTGTCCTCCTGGAAAACTCCTAATTACCCCCACAACACTCAGGGGGTGGAGGGAATGTTACCTCCTCTGTAAAGCCTTCCCAACAACTCCATCTGGTTGCTACATGAAGAGATTGACATTGTTTTCTTATCCTACAGTTTCCAGATATAGCATTGGTCATATGACATAGTGACATGTTTGCTTGACTGTGCTTGGGAGAAGGAATTTTCTTTCTTGGCTTCTTTCTTTTTTTTAAATATATTTTATTGATTTCTTTTTTTTTTTTTTTTACAGAGAGGAAGGGAGAAGGATAGAGAATTAGAAACATTGAAGAGAGAGAAACATCGATAAACTGCCTCCTACACACTCCCTACTGGGGATGTGCCCACAACCAAGGTACAAGCCCTTGACCGGAATTAAACCTGGGATCCTACAGTCTTCAGGCCGACGCTCTGTCCACTGAGCCAAACTGGTTAGGGGCTGGCTTTTTTCTTTATCTTCTGCATTTATGCCAATAGTTGACACAAAGTAGGTACTCAATAAATGTGTAATTGAATGAATGAGTAATTTAAAAACTTGCGATAGTCTTTATTTTATTCATTTATTTGGCAATTTATAAAGAAATAATTAAGTGCTGCTGGAGAAACAAGATGGCGGCATAGGTAAACACCTATCATGCTGCCATACACAGCAATTTCAAAACTACAACTTAAGGAAAGAATAAACACCATCCAGAATCACCGGAAAGCTGGTTAAGTGAAAACTCCACAAGTAAAAGTAAAGATAAGACACCGTGACTCGGAGGAGCGGTAGCAGACAGCATTGAAGATATGCGCGGAGTCAGAGGTTTGGAGGAGTGCGCGTGCCAGCAGATAGGGCAGGCGGCTGAAAACCAGCCAGTTTTCTTGAAAAGGGGGAGACAAAGACGTATCACTGGACTGATTCTCCAGCTCTGGGTGAAGTCCAGGGAACCCACTATCATACGGGGTAAAAACTGGACAGTTTGAGGGCACGCCAAAGCTCGGGTGCTGCAGGGGTCTGTGGGCTTGTGGAGAAGGTGACCTTGTGTGGAGTGCATGGGAGCTTGGGAACAGCGCAGCTGTGTGACCACGCAGAGAGCACTCATGACTTTTTCTTTCATTCGGGAAACTAGGAAACCATCAGACTGCATTGTTTTGCGACCCTGGGTGAGATGTTGGGTGTGCAGACTCATTTGGGTAGAGTCTGAATTCTCTGGCAGCTGGTGGAGCTTGTCAGCGGCTCTCTCTCAGAGACCCTGGGGCTGCATAGGGCAGAGATGACGCTGTCTGCTTGGCCCAGAGACTCCACCCATCCAACCTGAGCACAGCTGAACATCACAGACAATTGGCCTGGAGATCAACCCCTCCAAGTGCTAACAATGATTAACCTGAGCTTAACTTCAACAAGACTGTGCAACCTATATCCACCTCAGTTAACTGGGGAGGCTGAGCCACTGTCCCTTGTAGGACATCTACCACACAAAGCTAATTGACCAACTCAGGGAAGCAGCCACCATGCAGAGACATGGAAAGAAATCAGATGTAAAAGAAATGGAGGGAAAAAAACGACTGGACATGGAATTCAAAACCACGGTTATATGGCTTTTCAAGAGGCTCCTAGAAAAGGCCAAGACCTATAAGGAAATAAACAAGACTTATGAGGAAATGAGCAAGACCTACCAGGAACTGAAAAAGACCTGCGAGGAAATGAACAAGACCTGCAAGGAAATGAACAAGATCTACAAGGAAATGAATGAGACCTTCAAGGATATGAACGAGACCTACAAGGATATGAATGAGACCCTCAAGGATATGAAAAAGGACCAACCAGAAATTAAGCATACACTGACTGAAATAAAAAAATATTATACAAAGACCTGAAAGTACTCTAGAGCACGCCAAGAACCAAGTTAAAGATTTGAAATACAAAGAGGTAAAATCCACTCAGCTGGAAAAGCAAGAAACCAAAAGAATCCAAAAAATTGAAGATAGTGTAAGGGGCCTCTGGGACAACCTCAAGCATACCAACATCCGAATTATAGGGGTGCCAGAAAAAGAGAGAGAGCAAGATAATGAAAACCTATTTGAAGAAATAGTCACTGAAAACTCCCCACACCTGGTGAAAGAAATTGACTTAGGAGTCCAAGAAGTGCACCGAACCCCAATATATGGGAACCCTAAGAGGACCACACCAAGGCACATCATAATTAAAATGCCAAGAGCAAAAGACAAAGAGAGAATATTAAAAGCAGAAAGAGAAAAACAGTTAGTTACCTATAAGGGAGCACCCATATGATTGTCAGCGGATTTCTCAACAGAAACGATGCAGGCCAGATGGGAGTGGCAAGAAATATTCAAAGTGATGAATAGCAAGAATCTACAACCAAGATTACTCTATCCAGCAAAGCTATCATTCAGAATTGAAGGTCAGATGAAGTGCTTCGCAGATAAGAAAAAACTAAAGGAGTTCATCACCACCAAACCAATATTATATGAAATGCTGAAAGATATTCTTTAAGAAGAGGAAGAAGAAAAAGGTAAAAATATAAATTATGAACAACAAATACACATCTATCAATAAATGAATCTAAAAATCAAGTGAATTAATAATCTGATGAACAGGATAAACTGGTGAATGTAACAGAATCACAGACATAGAGAGGGAATGGACTGACAATTATTGGGGAGAAAAGGAGTGTGGGAAGTGCAGCAAGAGACTGGACAAAAATCATGCAACTATGGGAGAGGATAGTGGGGGTGGGTTGAGGCGGAGGGTGGGATGGGTACCGGGTGGAGGGGAGATATAGGGGGAAAATAGGGAACAATGTAATTATTAAACTGAACAATAAAGATACAAAAAAGAAATAATTAAGTGCTTATAATGAAATAGCTTTACTACGTACCCTAATAGTTTCACAGTGTAAAATACAGCTTTTATTTATGATTTTCTTATAACCCAATTGGGAAAGACAAAGAATGTTATATAGGCAATGTTACATAAGCCACACATAAAATGATCAAAGACCAGGGCAGCATATTTGATGTGTGAATCAATGGAATCTAAGGGCAGTGTTTTCTACTTTTACTTGGAAACTTTGTTTCAGTTGACATTGGCCAGAGATTTCAAGGAGGATTGCAAATTGGTAAGAATATTATGAGCCCCTCTGTGCTGCATACAAAGCCGGGGCCACACAAAATCAAGGCTCTTGTTCTCTCTCCAAAAGCTCTTCCCTCCATCCATTTCATGACCCTTTAACTTGTCTGCCTGTTTATAGCCTTGACTCATCCCTCATACTTGACACCTAGGACTGCTTTTCTGTCTCTGATCCTTCAGGTTTTCTTCCTCAACTGTAATTGATACTTGCTGTATTTTGATATTGAAGGATTTTACTGCCTTCCATAGAGGCCTAGGGTAAACAACCCACCTGACATTTTCTAGTCCAATCCTGTTATTGACAAGAAATCGAGCCAGGGTGATCACAACTCACCTGAGGTCTGCCAGTTATCACTGAGGTTCTTTTTCCAGGCTCCTACTTTGTATTCACATGGAGCATTTTTAAGATGCTGAAAGTAAATTAATGCGTGGGTCTCTCTGAAGTGAGTTTTGTTGCTTCCATAAAAGCTCTGTCACTGGCATGTTTACTTGAAGGCAAAGGATCTGTAACATATTGTAGCAAGCTTCCATTTGATTTTCTTTCATATGGATTTTACACTTTTCTTTTTATTAAAAATGTTAAATGTCAAGTAGAAATTTGTTTTTTAAGGAGGCCACGAGGAGCCTGAGCAGTGAAGTGGCCACCTGAGTTCTACCCTGTCCCTGCACGAGAGACAGTGGCTGTCTCTGGATCTCAGTTGGCCAATAGGGGGAAGAAGAGAAAATCACTGGGGTCTTTTCCCGCTTCTAAATTCTAAAATGATTTGCAGACATGCTATATTATTATTTTTATTTATGTAGTGATGCATGTTTAATTTAAAATGTTCAAACTATACAGAAGCATATAAAATAAAAACTAAAAGTGTTTTATTGTTTACTAGTATATGTACCTCCCCTCACTTAAATGGATATACACTCACACTCATATTCAGAAATGTAAGACACTGAACCCCTTTTATCCAAACTTCCTTGTGGGGTATCTTTCAGACTATATATATATATATATGTATATACATATATATATGTATATATATGTATATACATATATATATGTATATATACGTGTGTGTATATATATATCCAAATAACTTTCATACTCTTTAATTTAGGCTATAAAGTGGCATATGAATGTTAATATTTAGTAGAGTGAAACTCCATAGAATCTTAGCAATTATTTCTAATAAAATAACTACTTACATTCCTAATGGCATTAAAGTACAAAACGTCAAAGATCATTTTCATTTTTATTCAAGTTGTCAGATTTACTTTATATTTTTAAATCAACTTGCCAGCAGCATTTAAATATCATTTTGTTTAATTTAAACTAATTTGTTCCCTATTTATATTTACTCAGATATGACAGAAGTCACAGCTTTCCACTGTTTTGTTTTTGTTTTGATGGTGAAATCTTAGTTGTTTAATGAACTTCAATATTTATCCTTAGTTAAAACTCTGCTATCATTTATAACCAGATGAGACAGCCATGAAAGATAAATTGATCATGTATTCCTCTTGCATTAGGGAAACAGTTCTTGTATTTACAATATGCTTAGCATTGCAATTCCCTTCCTAGCCTCCTAATATTTGTGTACACTTTATGGGAGAGTGTAACTTTCAAATTAAAAATGATTTGTTGCAAGAATATTGACTACAAATGCATTCTGAGAGAAGATAGCAGAGTCTCGAGATGTAATGAGATTTTTCACTACCCTTAGCCCCGGGCTATTCAATAATTTTTCTTCTTTCAAGCTAAGAGGAAGAAAGGGAACCTCAAACTGAGTGGCAGATGTTAAGTCAGGAAATGGGAAACTTTGCCTTCCCCAGAGCTTCAAGTCATCTCCGTGACCTTTGTAGCCTTGTTGAAAGGCTTTCTCTGAATTGAATGACAAGACAGAGGCTGTGGGTAATATTGCAAATCAGAGAATGCGGGTGTGACTGGGAAGCAGTGACCCCTGCCCTGTGTGGTAGTTCAGACCCAGGTTAGGGGCGAGGTGTGGAGGGCTTTGCAGTGCTGGGTGGTCCGGCCGGGTCTGAGGTCCTCCCACCCAGAGGAGAGCTGAGACGACTCAGTGGGCTCCTGCCCTGGCTCCTGCTCTGCACCTCCGGGTCTATCCTCCAAGCCTGTGTTTAGTGTATTCAAATTGACATATTCAGTTAAGTACCACTGAGCCAGGCATTTTCTAGAGTCAATGTCAGCATGCAAACAAAACATAGGCAACTGCAGATTGTGTTAGAACACCATTCCTGCTTACCTGTCAGGGCATCTACATGGTGGTGTGCCTCAGAATAGACCCACAGTCTTACAGAAAGAGGGCACCAATTGGTACAGGTATAAGAGATGAAAAATAAAAATTATTCTGAAAATATGGCCTCCCCTCTTCCTTCCCCCAGCTTTATTGCAATG
Organism: Antrozous pallidus; assembly: GCA_027563665.1. Taxonomy (NCBI): domain Eukaryota; kingdom Metazoa; phylum Chordata; class Mammalia; order Chiroptera; family Vespertilionidae; genus Antrozous; species Antrozous pallidus. The sequence goes on along the minus strand of CM050508.1, from coordinate 57,984,600 downwards.
CAGTTAACATACAACATTGTGAAAGTTTAAGATGTACTATGGTCCTCCCTTATCCAAAAGGGATATGTTCCAAGAATCCCAGTGGATACCTGAAACTATAGAAAGTACCAAATCTTGTATATACATAATTATGATAAAGTTTAACATATAAAATTAGGCAAAGCAAGAGATTAACAACAATAACTAATAATAAAACAGAACAATTATAATAATACTGAAATAAAAATGATGTAAATATGGTCTCTCTCTCTCTCTCTCCAGTAATTTTTATTTTTTCAGTCCAAACCTAATCCTGAATCATCCCTTATTGCACAAAATGACTTGGTGTCACTCATGTTAGGGGATCGCTTGCTGAAGTCTTTCTCTAGGCTCCATGCTTCCTGGAGCAACACATTGCCATCAATAGAAACATGTTCATGTCTTCTACTCACAAATGTAATTCCTTTTCCATCCTAACTTGTCATACACTGTGACTGTAATGTCTGCAGTTTGAGGTGCAACAGCAAAACTAGCGTGAACTTATTTTTTCTTTTTCACAATTTTACAGATAGAAGATTTGTTCTTACCATAGATCTTAGCAACATCAGCATATGATTTTTTTTCTTTCTATATGAAGTTAGGAACTTCCACCTTTTCACTTAAAGAAAACACATAATGGCATATCCAAATTGCCAGCATCACTTCTCCTGACTTCTGGGGCCATTGCTAAGTAAAATAAGGGTTACTTGCACACAGGTACTATGATACTGTGACAATTGATCTGATAACAGAGATGGCCACTAAGTGACTAACTGGCTGGGACTGTATACAATGGGGGTATGCTGGATAAAGCGGTGATTTATGTTCCTGGTGGGACAAAGAGGAATGATGCACAATTTAAAATTTATGAATTGTTTATTTCTAGAATTTTGCATTTAGTAATTTTTGACTGCAATTGATCGCAGGTAACTGAAACCACAGAAAAACACAACAACCCATGGATAAGAGGGACTACTTGCTGTACAATCTGATGATTATATATATATATATATATATATATATATATATAGTATATAATAAATAAGTAATATGAAAATTAACTCTCATGCCCTCACAAGATGGCTACTTACAACCAGGCTGGCAGTGGGGTTAGTGAGGGACAACCAAATGACTGAACAAGCAGGCTGCATGGGGCAACCAAGCCGGCGAGGAGGCAGAGCATGAGGGGCGACCAGGCTGATGGGGGGGCAGTTGGGGGCAATCAGGCCACCAGGGGAGGGCAGTTTGAGGCAATTGAGCCAACAGGGGTGCAGTTAGGCATCAATCAGGCTGGCAGGGGAGTAATTAGGGGGTGATCAGGCTGGCAGGCAGAAGCGGTTAGGGGCAATTATACAGGCAGGTAGTCGAGTGTTTGAGAGCCAGCAGTCCTGGATTGTGAGAGAGATCAGGCCTAAACCAGCAGTTGAACATACCCCAAGGTGATGATTGGTGATGGTACAGGCTGGGCTGAAGGACATCCTCTCTTTCAGTGCATGAATTTCATGCATCGGGCCTCTAGCATATAAATAATTACTGTAAGGTTAATTAACACATCCATTGCTGTGCGTGTGTGTATGTGTATGTGTGTGTGGTGAAAACTTTAGAAACCTACTGTCTTAGCAACTTTCAAGCATACAATACAGTCTTGTTAACTATAGTCACCATGCTGTACATTAGACACCCAGCATTTATTCATCTTAAACTGGAAGTTTGTTTTGAACACTCTGATCACCTTCACCCATTCCCTGCCCCCTATATACTCTTTTTAATGAGTTGCATTTTTTTTTCAGATTCCACATATAAATGAGATTATACAATATTTGTCTGCATTTGTTTAACTTAGATTTTTAATAGAAAGTTCAAGACTTTTTTGTTTTTATGTGTTTTTTAAGAGATGCCAGTTACTAAGTCTAACAAATTATTACATTCTTCATTTAAATTGGTCCATTTTTCAAAACCTACATCTTTTACAATTTATCACACATTGAGTCTCTTCTCTCTCTTGCTCTCTCTGAATGCATTTATCCAATTTGCAATATCTTTTGTTCCCCCATCATAGCTTGTTAAACTAGTGCCTTTTAGTAGCTTTCCCTGCACTTCCCTGTGTGTAACCCACTGCCAAGCAGATGAAAATGGTATTTGTCACACCAGGGCAGCTTTTCACTGCTAGTAAGTATCAGCTGTCCAACAGCAGGCATAGGGAAGTCATACAAGCAGTTTCTATGAAGAGAAGAAAAGACGGAGAAATGAAAACTAATTAAAAAATGTTTTACCCAGAGGAGCCAGCATGCATTGCCAACTAAGATAAAGAAGAGAGAGGGGGGAACTCCATAAAAGAAAGGGGTTAACCAGGAAGGATAAGGAGAAAAGGAAATAGCCAGAATAAAATGTTTTAGATCTCTGAAGGTTGCCTCATAATTTTATTTGAAGTGACTGGGCAAGGCTGTCTGCTCATAGGAGGTATCTGGAGGCATAATCTATCTCTTTTTTCCCTCTTGACCTGGTTCTGTTGCTTTTGGAGAGTGTGTGAAGTACATTCCCTGCCTTGGGAGATTGGATTAAGTCCAGGAAGCAAGCCTACCTGGGTCACTGACGGCACACCTTTATTAGAATCTATAATAATCTATATAATAAAAGCCTACGTGACCATTACAGCGGAACGACGAGAGCAACTGGTTACTATGATGAACACTGTCCACCAGGAGGCAGATGCTTAGCCAGAAGCTGGGCTCATAGCTAGTGAGCACAGCAGCAGTGGCAGGAGCCTCTTCTGCCTCCACAGCAGCACTAAGGAATAGAGGTGAGTCAAATGGTAAGGAGCAGAGAGCAGGAGGGTGGTAAGGAGTGAGGGGTCCCAGAGTGTGAGAGGGTGCTGGCCGGGCTGAGGGCCCCCCCACAACCCCAGTGCACGAATTCTAGTATTTGTTATAACTGTCTATTTCTTTGTCTATTTGTCATTAAGAAAATAATAACAGGCATCATTTCTTTGTACATGTGGGTACAGGAAAGACACTAATGGACTAGAAAGCAAAAGGATTCAATGCCCAGGAGATGGAAGTATAAACGGAGTAAGTATTGTTTGTGATGGGACACTGGAATAAAGGTACTTCAGATTTCAAAGAGAACAATTGTTTGTCATGATAAATTCTGGGGTATAGCCATGGCAATGTGAAGCAAGAGTGGGGTAGAGGTAAAAATAAAAAATGAGCAGGTAGAAAATCATCAAACCCACCTGTTGAGGTTTGTCCATATATAATTATGAAAAATCCTACCTAATAAAGAGGTGATATGCAAATTGACCATCACTCCAACACACAAGATGGCCACCCCCATGTGGGTGATCAGGCCAGTAGGAAAGGGCAGTTGGGGGCGATCAGGCCTGCAGGGGAGGGCAGTTAGGGGTGACCAGGCTATCAGGGGAGGGCAGTTGGGGGCAATCGGGTTGGCAGGGGAGCAGTTAGGCATCAATCAGGCTGGCAGGGGAGTGGTTAGGGGGTAATCAGGCTGGCAGGCAGAAGTGGTTAGGGGCAATCATGCAGGCAGGCAGGCAAGTGGTTGGGAGTCAGCAGTCCTGGATTATGAGAGGGCTGTCTGACTACCCGTTTAGGCCCCATCCCACTGGAATTGGGCCTAAACAGGTAGTTGGACATTTCTCAAGGGGTCCCAGATTGGAGAGGGTGCAGGCTGGGCTGAGGGACACACATCCCCCCACCTCACCCCCATGCATGAATTTTGTGTACCAGGCCTCTAGTAAATAAATAAAAGCAAAAATTCAAACGATGTAGAGGTGCAAATGAAAAGTCAAAAATTTTCATACCAAATCATCATCCCTGTCTGACACTATGGAGGTGTTCTTATTAAAAACATACTTATTTTGGCCTGGCCAGAGTGGCTCAGTGTTTGAGTATCAACCAATGAACCAAAAGGTCTGGTTTGATTCCTGGTCAGAGCACATGCCTGGGTTTCAGGTTCAATTCCCAGTAGAGTATGCAGGAGGCAGCCAATCAGTGATTCTGTTTCATCATTGATGTTTCTATCTCTCTCTCCCTTTTGCTTCCTCTCATAAATCAATAAAATATATTATATACATATACATATACATATACTCATTTTGGTGGTGCTGGAGGTCAGTACAGTGCTTAACTCCTGCAAGGGGCTAGGGTGCTGGGGTATTGGTGATATTATGTTTTTTGTTCCAGATGCTAGTTGTATTAAACTTGTAAAAATATATCAAACCTTATACTAACTATTATTTGGCCTATATTATACTTAAATTAAAAAGATGATTTACTTAAGCTATATTGATTTTTATATATGTTAGACACATAATAAGATATTAAGAATAATGCAACAAACACAAACAACCATATCCACTATCTAGTTTAAGAAATAACATGTCAGGAAGACCCTGTGCATTATTACGTGAGTACATTTCTTCCTCCCACCCTCAGGTAACTACTACACTCATTTCATAGTTTTTGTTTTGCATATATGTATACTCTTATCAAATATGTATGTATTCCTAAGCAATTTATATACTTTTTGAGTGTCCAAAGGTTTCATTCCATATATATTCCTCTGCAACCTCTTTTTTTAGAATTCAGGTAAAATTCATATAACATACAATTAACCATTTTAATAGAATAATTCAGTAGTATTTAGTGTTTTCACAATGTTGTTAACAGCCAGATTCTCTAGTTTCAAAACCTTTCCATCATCCCATACTCGTTAAGGAATCTCTCCTCATTTTTTCTTCCTCCTAACCCCTGGTGAATTTGAATCTGTTTTAGTATCTATGGATGTGTCTATTTTGAAGATATCACCTTAAAGGAATTACACAATATGTCATACAAAAATATCTTTGTTGGCTGCGTTCTCCTACTTAGTATGAAGTTTTAAAGTTCATCCAAAGTTGTAGCATGTTTCAGTACTTCATTCATTTTATTATTAAAGCCATCATAGTGGGTGTGAAATGGTATCTTATTCTGGTTTTAATTTGTATTTCCTTAATAGCCACGATGTTGAAAATCTTTTCATTTGTTTGTTGGGCCATTTGTATATCTTCTTTGAAGAGATGTCTATTCAAGTCCTTTGCTCAGTTTTTAATTGCATCATTTGCCATTTTATTATTGACTTGTAAGTGAAATTGATATATTCTGGGTATTAGACTACTTATCAGATATATGATTTGCAATTACTCAAATTCTATGAGTTTTTATTTTAGTTTGTTGATAGTATTTTTTCATGCACAAAAGTTTTTAATTTTGATGAAGTCCAGTGTGATTTTTGTTGTTTTTCTTTTTCTTTGTGTGTCTTTATGTGTGTATTCAGAGTCACATCTAAGAAGACTTTGACTAACTCACAGTCATAAAGATTTATTCCCATATTTTCTTAAGAATTTTATGGTTTTAGCTCTTATATTTAGGTAAATGGTCCATTTTGATTACTTTTTATATGTGATATGAAGAAAGGGTTTACCTTTATTCTATTTTATGTGACTATCCAGTTGTCCTAAGATCATTTGTTGAAAAGGCTAATCTTTCACTTTTGAATTGTCTTGGCACTATTGTTGAACATCAATTGACTGCTATTCTGCTAAAACTACAGTTTTGATTACTGTAGATTTGCATTAAAATTTGAAATCAGGGTTATCCATTTTTTTTCATATTTTTCTAGATTGTTTTAGTTACTGCAGGTCCCTTGAGTTTCTATATGAATTTTAAGATTGGCTTACTCAATATATGAAAAAACTAAGTTGGAATTTTGATATGAATTGCATTAAATCTAGATATCTATTTGGGAAGTGTTGCCATTTTAACAATATGTAGTCTTCCAATCCATGAACTTGAAATTTCTTTCTATTTACCGAGATCTTTGATATCTCTCAACAAAATTTTATGTCTTTTAGAGTGTAAGTTTTACACTTCTTTGTTAAATTTATTATGAAGTATTTCATTGTATTTTATGCCATTATAAATGCAATTGTTTAATTAATTACATTTTTTAAGTTTTTCATTGCCAGAGCATAGAAATACAATTGATTATTTAAAAATATATATTTTATTGATTGTTACAGAGAGGAAGGGAGAGGGATAGAGAATTAGAAACATCTATGAGAGAGAAACATCGATCAGCTGCCTCCTGTACAACCCCTACTGGGGATCGAGCTTGCAACCAAGGTACAAGCCTTTGACCAAAATCAAACTCTCAGTCCATGGGCCGATGCTCTATCCACTGAGCCAAACTGGCTAGGGCACAATTGATTCTTATCTATTGATTTTGTGTTAAAGTTTAGTTATAGCCCAGAATGTGGTGTATCTTAGTGAATATTCCACTTGCACTTGAGAAGCATGGGCATTTTTCTGTTGTCAGGTGGCATGTTCTATAAATATTAATTACATTAAGTTTGCAATGGAAAAATATGGAAAATAGTATATGTTTTTCATCATCATCCTAATAGAAATAAAGTGGGTTTATTTTGACACCATATAGTCTATGTGTTTTCAATGTATATATATGACTATCTGTATCATACATATATTTATAGCTTTCTATCTATATAAACCAATACAACTGATTTATATTCCTAAAATGTTATCCAATGAAGTCAAGGTCCTTTTCTTTCTGAAATACATATAATTATTGAATTACTAAAGACCCAATACACAAAATTCATGCACAGGGGTAGGGGGTGTGGAGGGAGGGTGGTGTCCCTCAGCCCGGCCTGCAAAGACACCAGCATCCTTCACCCAGGCCTCTAGCCAGAGGTTCCTCTCCTCTTTCCGCACAGCCTCTGGGGAGATGCTTGTCCTGGGGCCACCTTAGGGCCCCGGCACATGATGCCCTTTTGGGTACTGGGGTGCTTTCCCGCCTGTAATGGTGCACATTTGCTGCCATGGGAGCGGTGCCACAGGAGTCGCCCCCTTGGACCATACTACTTTCCTGTGTGTGTGTAAGGGGTGTGGGAGGGGGACAGCTTTGGTGGCAGTTATTTGATGCCTATAGTGTGCCCACCGGACAAAACCCTGCCATGGGCCATGCTGGTTGTGTCTGGACTGTGGGCAGGGGTCTGCTGGGCTGCGACTCGGGGCTGCAGGTGAGGAGCCCAGCACCCATAGGGCTCCATCAGCATCAGAAACTGGAAAGACCTATTTTTCTGGTTCTTCCCCTCCCTCCACACTGCTGGCCCATTCCCTCTCTCCACGCCTGCATGGCCAGGCTGGTGGGGCACAGATGCTGCACTCATGGCCCCGGCTGGCCCCTTTCCTCCCTCTGCGTGGCCAGGCGGGCCAGTGAGGCACGGTGGCTCATTCTCTCAGTGGCTGCAGCCATCTTGGTTGGGGTTTATTTGCTCCTGATTGGCTTGTGGGTATGGCATGTGGGTGTGGTTTGATCATAGGTACAGTCACTTTGCATATTACTCTTTTGTTAGATAGGATGTGATGTAACAGAACATTTTTATAAGTAGTTTCCTTCGATTTTCTCAGTTGCAATATTCATTTCTTAAAGTTACTTATTTCAGATACACTTATATAGTACTAGAGGCCCGGTACATGAAATTCATGCACGGGGGGGGGGGGGAGGGAGGGTGTCCCTCAGCCCAGCCTGAACCTTCTCCAATTTGAGACCCCTGTAGGCAGTCAGACATCTCTTACAATCCAGGACTGCTGGCTCCCAACTGCTCGCCTGCCTGTCTTTCTGATTGCCCCTAACAGCTTCTGCCTCCCAGCCTAACTCCCCTGCCTGCCTGATTGATGCATAACTGCTCCCCTGCCAGCCTGTTTGCCCCTAACTTCCCTCCACTACAGGCTAGGTCACCCTTAACTGCCCTCCCCTGCAGGCCTGGTACCCCCAACTGCTCTCCCCTGCAGGCCTGGGTCCCCCCCAACTGCCCTTCCCTGCAGGCCTGGTCACCCCTAACTACCCTCCTTTGCAGGCTTGATTGCCCCCAACTACCCTCCCCTGCTGGCCATCTTGTGATGGCCATCTTGTGTCCACATGGGGGCAGCCATCTTGTGTGTTGGAATGATGGACAATTTGCATATTACTCTTTTATTAAATTGGATAGAGGCCTCCTGCACAGGTGGGAGCTGGCTGGTTTGCTCTGAAGGGTGTCTCAGATCAGGGTGGGGGTTTCCTTGGGGTGTGGGGCAGCCTGGGTGAGGGGCCTATGGTGGTTTGCAGCCTGGCCACACCCCCAGGTGACCCAAGCAGAGGCCCTGTTATCTGGGATTTAGTTATCTTCTATAATTGAAACTTTGTAGCCTTGGGTGTAGCCAAGCCTCCTGCTTGCTCTGTGGCTGTAGCCATTTTTGTTGGGATTTATTTATCTTCTATAATTGAAACTTTGTAGCCTTGAGTGGAGGCATGGGCCTGCGAGGGTGTGCGGAAAATTCAGCTTCCTCCATTACCGGGGAGACCCAAGCCTGCTGTTAGTTCTGTAGCCATTGCCATCTTGGTTAGGTTAATTTGCATACTTGCTCCTGATTGGCTCGTGGGCATGGCTTGTGGGCGTAGCAGAGTGATGGTTAATTTGCATATTACTCTTTTATTAGATAGGATTGGACATCATGGGCTGAGATATGATTATGTATCTAAGGGGACAGAAGAGTCCAGGGGAATAAAACTACTGAACAGAAGAATCCTGAATTTCAGCAAACTTCATAAATCCAAGCAAGTTCACTTATTATATGTGATGATTATGCCCTAATATAGCAACGACTTGGATTGACTACAAGAATAGAGTTTAGATGAGATCAGGTACAACATTCTCAATTCATAGATGAGGAATCTGAGACCAAGAGTTACATGGCTCAATTTCCATACATCAGATCCTATTTTTCCTGACCTTTTGGCAGATTGAAGTAAGTTACATAATTATATTGATTCTGTGATTGTTTGACCAGTAAGATCTATTCCAGCAGCTACTTAATTAATGCTTTCGAGTGGTCATGAGGCAGGAGAGAGGGATTGCTTTCTGTGCTAAGGGGAAAGGGACAGTATAATAAATAAGCAATCCCAATCTTGAGGTGTGTTCCATGTATCTAAGCTCTTTTTCAGCTACTTCTCACCATTTTTGTGCTATTTTTCAGATCTTACAATTTTTACTCTTGAACTAAAATTGCCAAATTGTATTTGCCAATTCCTTGGTAAATCACATTTTGTAAAATTAGCATTCTCTTTGTTTCTGGGTACTTTGTCTTCCAGCTAAGAGATTTAATACATAAATGATTACAACTTGGCAATGAACAACAGATATTTCAGACCTGACTTTTCTAGGCAAATTTATTGATAAAGGCATATTGATTGGTTTAGTAAAAATTAAAATTTTAAAAATTTTTTTAAAAATAGAAGATTAAAATTGTGCAAAGCTCAAATATCTTCCTAAATATATCTTAAGATTCAAAATAAGGACTCTTTAGATATTTTAAATTTTTTATTCTATTCTATTCATTCATGATTCCTATAAGTAAGAGATGTCTTTAATTTAGAGAAAACAATCACCAAATATGTGTAGCATTTTTCTTTTCAAATGTCTGAAATGTCAGTTTTATTTCAAGATGGTTCTTAATTTATCTAAACAGACTTGTCAGCCTGTGCTATTACAGGGGCTCCTGGTAATATAGGTAGGATGACAGTGTTAGTATGTCTTTCTATTATTGCAGAAACTCAATTTTTTGAAGTGCCTTTAGTATGATTCTGGGAATTCACTGTCGGTTAACAGCGAGGCTCCCACCATTTAGAATTCTTTTCTCCTAATGAGAGGAGGCTGAACCCTTGAACTCTGTCAGGGACTTAGGCATGTTCCCTGGGCCTGATTTTTATCCTTAGAAAATGGAGGTCAATACATGTCAAGAATAAAGGAAGGGTCAGATTAGAGTACTTAAAGACTTTGCACATGTCCGGATGATGTTAATGTGTTGACCATAGTGTCTGAGACCTGTTAGGCCCTTGGTGAGTGAGTGAATGAACAAATGAATGAGTAAATAGTGAATAAAAATGACAGAAAGTATTCAGGGAAGCAATTCATTATATGCAAGGTAAAATGTCTTACTTTCAATGTGTTTGCCTAGGCTAAACAGAGGCTGTTATAAAAAATGTAATATTTGTCCAATGTGCTCCTTTTCAAAAGGACTAATGCAGTATAATTTGGTCATGCATTTTCATTTAAAAATGACTATTAGAGTTGCTAATTTAGGATTATAGGGATTCTATCATTCTTTATAAATATTGCCTTTGGTTATGACTACCTTACCTGATAATATACCTATGTACCTTCTAGCCACTTTGAACCTTCATTTACATAGTTTTGATAACCTGTGAAACAACATACTAGTAAAAGGGAAAATTTATGTCTGTGTTCTAGCTTCTAATTACAACCATAATGAGTTTATAAGCTCAGGTGTACCTTTATAGTCTCTTACTCAGTTTCTGGCTCTGAGCTTCTTTTCTATTAGATTGTCAAAAAAAAGGGGAAGACAACTTCAGATCCGTGCTGGGCTCCTTCCCATACACACTTGGTTCCTGGGTTGTGCTGAGTTTCTTGGAACTAACTTAGGACTCAGATCTCCCAAGATGTCTCTCATCTGTTCCTATGGCCTCATCAGGTCCAGATGGCATCCTGGCTCCTGTGTGGAGCACAGACATTTTTGGGGAAGGCTGCTGCAAGTCCCATTTTCCGAGATGTGTTCCCTGCTTCTTTTCCCCTCAGGGTCTTCCTCTGTGGGATTTAGCCACCATCTTGGTGGCCTTGTTGGGATGTATTTCTCTCCCATCCCAGTCTCTTCAATACACTCCTTCACTCCTCCTGCTACTCCTGCACCTCTCGGAAGATATCTATCTAATTGCCTAACAGGGGGAAGAGCCTTCTTTACATTTTTCCCTCAAGACACCCACTCTGTGGCTGTTAGTGAAACAAATGTAAGAAAGGCTTATAACGGGCATTATTGCTCTGCTCTGCCACTTATTTTCCTTACCAACAACTGACTCCATGCTTCAAAGAAAGGAGGGAAAGAGAAACTGACAAAGAAAGAGGGGGGACCCAAAGAAACATAAAAAAATGAAAAAAATATTCATAAGTAAATATCACAAAATAACACAATAGATTGAGAGCACAGGTGTGAATGGAGGCAAATGTTATCAAGTATTTCCTATGTTCCAGGAACTCTGCTTGATTTCTTTGGATATATTACCTCATTTCATCATCATAAGACTGTGAATGAATGTGCTTATCTCCTTTTTACAGCCAGGAAACTGAGGGTTAGAGATTAAATAACCTGCTCAATATTAAATTTGAAGTCAGGTCATTAAATTTCTAAATTCCATACTTTTCTCTATTTACTTTGTTCCACTTCACAGCCCTACCAAAAGAATAGTCATTAAAAGCTAGGGAACTAATCAGAAATATGGAAAGCAGCTATTTAAAATTAGATTAAGCCAGTTAAAATCTACATGGGGACATTTGGACTGCTAACTAGGGTCTAAAAATTATGGTTTAGATCAGCGGTCGGCAAACTCATTAGTCAACAGAGCAAATATCAACAGTACAAGGATTGAAGTTTCTTTTGAGAGCCAAAAACCAACTTCTGTGCACAGGCCAGGAAGTTTCAATAGCACTGTACGTGCGCCCGCACGTGGTATTTCATGGAAAAGCTACACTGAAGGGGCCAAAGAACCGGATGTTGCTTGTGAGCCACAGTTTGCCAACTGCTGGTCTAGATAACATGGACCTCACTTCTCTCAGAAAACACAACACAAAGTCACTCAACCCAAATGTTCCTCACTGGTGGTGCATTACATTGGGATATGACTACTCAATAATAAAAGGGAATGAATTACAGATGCATCAGCAACCTGGATGAAATGCAAATACCCAATGATAAGTTCAGAAGGTAATACTTACAAGGCATAGTGTATGATTCCATTTACTAGTATATGACATTCTGGAAAAGGAAAATTATAGAGATTGTTTTATATTTTGAAACACATGACTGTATGTATTCGTCAAAGATTGTCAAAGATTATACACTAAATGGGTGGATAATACTGTGTATAAATTATACCTTAATTTTTTAAATGGGGAAAAACTCAGATTTGTTTAGAATTAGCTTCTTTATTAACCTAATTAGAAACACACTAACTTATGCTTTTTAGGCAAAAATGTAAAAAAAAATGAATTCAGCTTCTTAATAACTAACTTCCTTTTAATATTATATATATAACCTATAGGGGCCCTAAGGGACACCAAATACTATTTTTACTTAATTAAGTAACCATTTTGAAATTACAACGGTGGTAAGATAGCATTGCCAGTTGCATGTAGATCAGTAAGTTTTGATGTAGTTATTATCTGCAAATATGTTAAATATAAAAAACTAACCATTGAGTAATTAATATTGAAATTTAATTAAACTTAGGTTGGTTGATTGTTGCTTCAAGTGTTTTTACGTTATTTTGCACACAGAGGATTGACTGACACCTGGCAGGCAATTCAATTTAAGGCAGAAGAAATTGCCAAGTACTGCATAGACAAGATGCTTCAACTTAAATATTTGAAGAAACATTACTCAAGCACTGAATATCCACCTTTGACAAGACAGTATAAGCCTTTGACTCTCCTTTGCTGCCATGAAGAAGTCTCTGGACCCCCCTCATTTCTGAGCTTTTTGTCTGACAATTGGGTCATGAATGAGAGGAAGAAGTCCAGTATGGCTAGTTCACATTGGGAAAGGCAGAGATTTATTATGGAAAAGACAATGCAATTCAGAAAGCAAGAGGGAAGAGAAAAGAAAGAACAGCCAGTAGTGTATCGGCTTTCGGCAGAGTTTCAGGAGCTGTTTTTGTTTTCTGTTTGGTGGGGAGCAGAATGGTTGGAATGACTGAGCTAGATGGAGAAAAAAGTATTTGAATGTGTTTTTCTATGTGATATAAGTAAATGTCTCTTCTGACATTTTTAAAAGATTGCACTAAAGATTTAAATTGCTTTTGGATTATTCCTGCACATTAAGATTGGTTTTTCCCTTGAAGGTGACACCATGCCAAGATGGGCTGCGAAGAACCTCAGCAGTCATGAGTAACATCTGTCAAAAGCTTCAGCCTGACTTTCAAGAAAAGCGGTTTAACTCCCGGTGATGTGTAATTTAATTAAGGAAAAAATATGAAACTATTAGTTTAACCAAATAGGAAATTCAGAAGAAATGCTAACATTTTTCAATATCCCTCTGAATTATACTGTCAGTCTTCAAGAGCTAAAGAAAGCAAAATGATGGAGCAAGGGTTATAAGAAACAGCTGTCACCATGATGCCAGACATATCTGTCAGGAGAGAAAGTGAATCCAAAGATTCTTTAAAGAACATATACAACAGATCTTTGACTCAACTTTTGCTTGTTACACTGAAGAAGAAAATTAGTCTAAAAGTACATGGATATATGGATGCTATTGTCACTTATTAAAAATGAATACTTGCACAATTAGTTTGTGAGGCTTTTTCCTCCTGCAAAGCTACTATTAAATCTATGATGCCTCATACATTTATGGCATCTTAGAATCATGTTCTAAATATTCCAAAAGTAATTTTTGCAGTTACCGAATTTTTCTTCCAAGAGATTCATGAAGATGTTTAACTAGTGTATTTTTTGGTCCCTCCCCTTTGTTCCAATATTGTTCTCATGACCTTCAAATATCCTGGACTGTTCTGAATTTGTATTTGATGAGGACCCTCATATGACACAACACACACACACACACACACTTTCTTTCAATCGTTTGCCCTAGTTTTATGTGTTTTACTGGATATAGGAGTGGAGAGGGGTAAGGAAGCTGATAGTGAAGAGATGTAGGAGGAAGCAGAAGGGCAAGAAACATGCTGACAGGTGTGCCCTGCTTTCCCCCATAATATGGTCCCCAATACATGCCCTCAATCACAGCATGTGTGAGACAGGAGGGTTTACAATAAAGTAGCAATGCTGGTTGGCTCTTTCCTTTTAGTTAATACCCATAGGGTTCAGGAGGCTTTGCTGCCTGCAGTTTGGGGTCTTTCTTTCTCCTTTATCTCTATGGTTTGTGAAGCATCCACCATTGATCACAGAGCAAGACCTCCTCTGAAATATCTGTCCCCTGCCCCAATGTCGGCTGGCATGTCAACTGTTAGAGTAAGGGTGTGGTAAGATAAGAGTTTTTTTTTTTTACTCTGCTCAATAGCACCTTGAGAAAATCTCTTTCACAGGAAGAATGTCTTTAAGTTGCAAGAAGACTTGGTTTATAAGTGCCTCTGACATGCTCCTTGCACTCTTGCTGATCAGACTCATTTATATTTGAAGGGAGCAATCATGACTAAAATAGCTCTATAATTTAAACAATTTATCAACTAGTTATAGCAACTTTTCCTGAACTGTGGTCTCTGTTTCCGTGAATATTAATAGTTCAGCAGTGTTTAATTACTTGTAAATAAACAGAGTTTAATTACTTCAATGCAGGAAAATCAAGACTAAAGCAAGGACTCAAAAACCTAACTTCAAAGGTGAGGCAAGCACCATGTGTTCTACTTGGTATCAATGATAACTAAAGAGACCAAAGACCCACCGTGACCTTGAATGGGAGGACTCCATCATTCCTTTATCATTTACTCATTGAGTGGCTGTGCTGGGCATTGTTCTGGGTGGTGGGTTTACAACTGGTGCCGAGCAACTGACTCTTGGTTCAAATGCTGCCTGTGTTCCGATGTAGGAATAATGTATGGCCACAGTCAGACAGTGCTTTATTCAGAGCATGCTTCCCTCTGAACTTCTCTGAGCTCATTTCTGCAGGAGTTTCATTCATTGTCTTCTCTCAGCTGCTCATTATTTTTCTTTATAAATGAATTGGCTAAGTGACATGCAATACAGATACATAATATTTCTACACACCCGGAACCTTAGTTCTGGTAAACATAAGCATTTGCCTTGAACAGAGGAAGTCACAATAATAAGCTGAAGTTGTTATAGCAACAGTGAGAACACTTTGATATTCAGGAATCATGCTTTTTTCAAGAGTAAATGATACAATTAATGCTTGATACTCTATTGTTTACAGACTTTCTTGTGACTCATAGCTCTTCACATGTCAATCTCAAGCAGATGGAAGAGAGACTCTATAGAGGCTTAAACAATAATTCAAATATTAGTAGTCAGAACTGCTTTAAAAAATCTTGACAAGCTATTACACATGACAGATTTACACATCATTTTTATTGTAGTAAAACTTCAAAAATTGCACCTAAAAAAAACCAAAACTTCTCTCATTTCTTCAGATGTGTCCATCTAGCTAAGTATTTCCACACATACCCAAGAAGACGGCAGAATAGTAGATGAACAGAGCCCACATGGACAATGAAACCAAGTGGACTGGATTTGAGTTCTCCTGCCTCTGCTGCTTACAGCTGGATAACCTTAGGCAAGTACTTCTCATACCGCCTCAGTCTTCCCATCTGTAAAATGGATATAGTAAAGTACCTACTTCATGGAGCTGTTGTGAGGATTAAAGTAGTGCATGTACATTGTGGAAAGGGTTTTGCCCAGAGAAAACATTACACAAATGCTTATTTTTATATCTAGTTCAGGTATTTGCATTTGAGCAACATTTAGTTTCAGCAAAAAGAGGATATTAGTTACTCATTATTTTCTTAAACTTCTCTATGGAACAAAGAAATTAAATATGTGAGAATATCTATTTTGTATAGATTTTTCTACCCTGAACATAGTCAAAATTGTTATAGTGCCTCCAGTGTTCTTATCAGTTCTTGCATTATGGGAGGAACAAGGCCTTTAGAGTCAGGCAAACCTGATTCAAATCTAAAGCTCTGCCACAGACAGTGGCTTAACCACTTTTATTACCTAAAAATTGGAACAATGATACCCGTTAAGGTTGTTGTAAGACTAAATAGGATGTTTGTACTTAGCACGTTCTAAAGAACAACAGATGCTCATTCCCGTCTGTGTGAATAGTCTTACACCATTCCTTGAGCAAAAGTGGCCAAACTTCTAACCCACGTAAGCCTACTTGCTCCTCACATACCACCTCACCCTTGAAAAACTCACAAATCACTATAAACACATGGGTAATTTCAGCATATGTCAGACATTTAATAGGATAACATACAGCCTATACAATCAATTGCTATGAAAAGCTCTCTTCAAATAGAGAAGTTCAGCTTGGTCAATCAGTAAAAAAGTTGGAAGGAAATTTCAGTGGGAATAAGCAAGAACTAAAGAGCCAAGGTTTGAGGTAGTCAGGCCCACAAATATTCTAACCGTAAGGAAGCAGAACCTATCAGCTGGCACAAACTGTGAGAATTAAGGGAAGGGAGGGTGAGTTGTTTGGGCTGGCAGTACAAGGACCAGGAAAAACGAAGCCCAAAGCGCCAAATCATCCTGGCAGAGGTTCTAGCAACTCCTGCTGCTGAGGGAGTCCTAGAACCCCTTGTGGATGTGAACTCCCCAGCCAGTTCATCTCCCCCAGGCTGATCTTCCACACTTCCTGCTCTTCCCATGAGTCTACGGGTTTTATTTTCCTGTGGGTGTCCAAGAAGGCCTGTCCTGAGGATGGAGCATCATCTCTACTTCCACCCTTAGGATAAACTCTTATTTTACTTGGCTCTCTTAAGTCCCTGTTCCTTTCTTCTCCCAAATTAATATTGCACCAAGAAAAAGAATGTGTCTGAGACCAGGAAAAGTGTGGAGCCCCATGTTGTCTGTGGAATTGGCCTCTTTAATTTCAGGTTACAGTGTGGCTAGCCTTTTTGAAATAAAGTCCAGTAAAAATTGGCTTTCTAAGCTTGAATTTTGGATGTCAGACACCTATAGTCGCTAACTCACTATCCTTACAACCTTTAATTTTGTGCCCTTAGACAGGAGCCAGTGTATAGATAAGCATGGCTCTGGCATCAGATTACTTGGGTTTAATTTCTGTCTCTACCCACTTACCAAATTGGGTAACATTCTTATCTTTCTATGCCTCAGTTTCATTACTACTACTACTACTACTATTATTATTATTATTATTATTATTATTATTATTATTAACTAGAGGCCCGGAGCATGAAATTTGTGCACTCAGGGGGCAGGGGAGGGCAGGAGAGGGAGAGAGTAACTCAGCCTAGCCTGTCCCCTCTCAAAGTCCAAGAGCCTTCTGGGGTTGTCTGACTGACTTAGCCCTGCCCAGTTTCTGCCTGAGTCTGGTTTCTGGCTGAGTGGTGCTTCCCCTGTGGGAGCACACTGACCACCAGGGGCAGCCCCTTCATTGAGTGTCTGCCCCCCGGGTGGTGAGTGCACATCATAGTGACTGGTCATTCTTCAGTTTGGTCAATTTGCATATTAGCCTTTTATTATATAGGATATTATTATTATTCATACTTAAAGATTATCACTAGATACAGTCTCAATCTTCTACCAAAACACTCATGTGTTGCATTGTTTGCTTACTTATATTTCTCTTATTAGACCCACAAGTCCTTGAAACCAAATGGGAAATACTTTTTATTTCCATTACTTAGCATATAGTAGGTGCTCAATAAATTATATTTTTTTTTCTTAAACAATCTTCTTATAAAACTTTGATTCTGATAAATTTTGTTCTCTGAATTTTAAGAAGATTTCTCAATCTCTCTTTAACTCTTCTTCCACATATGGACATAACCTTGTACATATTGTGCTTACTTTAATATTCCTTTATTTTATTAACTGGTCTGTTATTTGATTAGCTTCAGTTCAACAACTTTCAGGCTCTTTAAAGCCCACCTTTGCTTTGTATGCCCCTTTCTCCTGACATACTTTTTGCCCTATTTTTACTCTACAGTATTTATTGTGCTTAGAAATAATTCTGAGTGTCTTTCTGCCTAGGTCTATCTGATTCTAGAATTTAGCAAAGTCACTTTTGAATTCCATTCCCATCTGTTGAGGAGTACACTTCCTCTCCGGATGACTACAGGAGCTAAATCAATGAGTTTCCTATTTCTTCAAAGGTCATTAATGCCAGTTAAAACACACAGTTTCTACCCACTTTCTTTTTTTAAAAATTTAATCTTTATTGTTCAGTTTATTAATTACATTGTTCCCCCTTCTTTCCCCCTATAGCTCCCTTCCACCTGGCACCCATCCCACTCTTCACCCTCCCCTCTCCCGCACTGTCCTCTCCCATAGGTGTACGATTTTTGTCCAGTCTCTTGCTGCACCTCCCACACCCCTTTTCTCCCCAAGAATTGTCAGTCCATTCCCTCTCTATGTCCATGATTCTGTTATATTCACCAGTTTATCCTGTTCAACAGATTTTTAATTCACTTGATTTTTAAATTTATTTGTTGATAGATGAGTATTTGTTGTTCATAATTTTGATTTTTACCTTTTTTTTCTTCTTCTTCTTAAAGAATATCTTACAGCATTTCATATGATATTGGTTTGGAGGTGATAAACTATAGCTTTTTCTTATCTGTGAAGCACTTTATCTGACCTTCAATTCTGAATGATAGCTTTGCTGGATAGAGTAATCTTGGTTGTAGATTCTTGCTATTCATCACTTTGAATATTTCTTGCCACTCCCGTCTTGCCTGCATCATTTCTGTTGAGAAATACACTGACAATCATATGGGTGCTCCCTTATAGGTAACTAACTGTTTTTATTTTGCTGCTTTTAATATTCTCTCTTTGTCTTTTGCTCTTGGCATTTTAATTATGATGTGCCTTGGTATGGTCCTCTTTGGAGTCCTATAGTTTGGGATTTGGTGTGCTTCTTGGACTTTTAAGTCAATTTCTTTCACCAGGTGTGGGAAGTTTTCGGTCACTGTTTCTTCAAATAGGTTTTCATTGTCTTGCTCTCTCTCTTTTTCTGACACCCCTATAATTAGGATGTTGGTATGCTTGAGGTTGTCCCAGAGATCCCTTACACTACCTTCAATTTTTTGGATTCTTTTGGCTTCTTTCTTTTCTGGGTGAGTGGATTTTGCCTCTTTGTATTTCAAATCTTTGACTTGGTTCTTGCAGGCCTCTAGATTGCTTTTAGGTCTTTGTATAATATTTTTTATTTCAGTCAGTGTATGCTTAATTTCTAGTTGGTCCTTTTTCACATCCTTGTAGGTCTCATTCATTTTCTTGTAGGTCTTGTTCATTTCCTTGTAGTTCTCATTAAATTCATCGGCCTTTTCTAGGAGCCTCTTGAAAAACCTTATAACTGTGGTTTTGAACTCTATGTCCAGTCGTTTTTTTTCCCCTCCATTTCTTTCACATTTGATTTCTTTCCATGTCTCTGCATGGTGGCTGCTTTCCTGAGTTGGTCAATTAGCTTTTGTGGTAGGTGTCCTCTAAGGGACAGTGGCTCAGCCTCCCCAGTTACCTGAGGTGGATACTCTTGCTGCAGCCCTTTATAGGTTGCACAGTCTTGTTGAAGTTAAGCCTAGATTATTGTTGTTAGCACTAGGAGGGTTTGACCTCCAGGCCAATTGGTTGTGAGGGTCAGCTGTGCTCAGGTTGGATGGATGGAGTCTCTGGGCTGAGCAGGCAGCATCAGTTCTACCCTATGGGAAACCTGGGTCTCTGTGCCAGGTGGTAATGGCTGCAAGAACCTGTGAAAGAAAGCTGCCGCTTTGGTCAGTTTGTCCAGCTCTACCCGCTGCTGGACAATTCAGCCTCTCCCCAAATGAGTCTGCACACCCAAATTCTCACCCAGGGTTGTCCATTTTTACCCCGTATGAGTATGGGTTCCCCGGACCTTGCCCAGAACTGGGGAATCAGTGCAGTGGGACACCTTTGTCTTTGCAGCCGCCCGTCCTCTCTGCTCTCTCTTTCGCACAGGGCTCCAAACCTCTGACTCTGCGTGTATTTTCAACGCTGCCCTCCACTGCTCCTCTAAGTCACAGTGTCCTATCTTTACTTTTATTTGTGGAATTTTCACTCAGCAAGCTTTCTGGTGTTTTTGGATGATGTTTGTTCTGTTGTTAAGTTGTAGTTTTGAAATTGCTGTGTGGGGCAGCAAGATAGGTGTTTACCTATGCCACCATCTTGGTTCCTCTCTCTCTACCTGCTTTCCAAAGCTATAAGACCATGAGTAGATATGTGAGGAGCCAAGTTTAATGGGAATACAATTGTTTGGCAGAAGATATTTTTAGGTAAGAAAAACTTTTGACTGTGTGAGAACAAATGGTTCAATAAATCTTTGTTTAATTGCATAGTGCCCTATAACCCAACATTTCAGTTCATTAAATCAAGAGTTAGCCTCATGAAATTTTTAGTTGTTTAAAATCTACCGGAGCCTGCCCCACATCTGAGTTCACTCTGTAGATACAGAGTATCTTATATATTGGTGTAAATTAAAATTGACAAACCAGCAAGTAAGAATATATCCTAATTTTAGTGCTCTTGTAGGCTGGGTTAGAACAGTTTATATACATTTTCAGCAATAATTGGTAGATTCTAATTTTAATTAGGTTGCACTCTGATGTTAAGATATGTTACTCTAAAAAAAAGATGAGCCAAAAGATCAAAATCTAATTGTTTCATCTGATTAAAGTAATAAATGGAAACAGCATTTGCAGAAGAAAGGAAATCATTCTTGTGTTTTGTCTTGGAAAAATATAAACTTATGAATCCAAGATAGCTTCTTAAGTGAAGTTGTGCTCCAAAACACTTTGCTGTGCTTAAAAATGTGTTCACCTTTCCGGGTATTTACCCAGGCAGTACATGCCACCTTTAGGTCACAGAAAGTGACCTGAGCTCTTAACCAATGGGGACAAAGTTTCTCTCAAGTCCTCAGATGAATGCCACTTCAGCCAGAGATTTATAGCAGCTTGTTTATATAATCATCTCCTGGAACATTAAAAAAAATCATGACAAAGGTAAAGATATACAGTCATAGTTACAAGATAGACTGAATTTTAGTGGATTAATTTGCTTCATTGAAGGACATCTTTTATGGAGATATGAAGACTTTTGTAAGCAAAAACAGAAGAAATCTTCTGGGGCTTTCAGCCCAATGTTTTGTTTTGCCCAATTGGGGCTTTTCCTTGAGGTTGTAAATTCCAGCTTTTGAATGTCAGATCCCTCCTCTGTTGAGCTTCAGGCATTTCTGGAATTACTCAGCAAAGGGACTTTGACAATTCCCTGCTCTGTCCTTAGGTCATAGAGCTGATTTACAGCTGGAGGTGGTTCTTTAAACACTAAATGGAGTTGGTGAAATGGAATCCATTTATTAAAGTGGATTCCGGAGTTCCTCCTGCTGATCAGTGGGAGTTGTGCTAAAAAAATTAATAAATTAGCCCAGGATGTGTTGGCTTATTGCTATGTTGTGAGTTTTATCACAGGAAAATAAAAGTCACCCATATCGAAATTGTTTAAGGGTAGATTCTGAAGAGTATACTAATGGTGGTATTTTAAATCTATTATTTCAGGTTGCTGGCATAAAAGCAGTTTTAGAAATGGCTGCTCTTACTAATGTAAACTCATAAATAAACAATATTTCTTAAACTAACATTTAATTGCTAGAGGCCTGGTACACAAAATTTGTGCATGGGAGGGGGGTGTCCCTCAGCCCAGCCTTCACCTTTTCCAATCTGGGACCCTTCAAGGGATGTTCAACTGCCCATTTAGGCCCAATTCCACAGGATCTGGCCTAAATAGAAAGTTGAACATCTCTCTCACAATCCAGGACTACTGGCACCCAACCGCTCACCTGCCTACCTCCCTGATTGCCCCTAACCACTTCTTCTTCCCAGCCTGATCACCCGCTAACTACTTCCTTGCCAGCCTGATCAATGCCTAACTGCTCCCCTGTTGGCCTGATTGCCCCTAACTGCCCTCCCTGCAGGCCTGGTCCCCACAACTGCCTTCCCTGCCAGCCTGGTCTCCCTCAACTGCCCTCCCCAGCTGGCCATCTTGTGGTGGCCATTTTGTGTCCATATGGGGGGCAACCATCTTTGACCACATGGGGCAGCCATCTTTTGTGTTAGAGTGACAGTCAATTTGCATATTACTCTTTTATTTGATAGGATTTATTTATTTATGTTAATCCTCACCTGAGGATGTTTGTTCATTGATTTCTAGAGTTAAAGGGAGGGGTAACAACAGGAAAAAACATGGATATGAGAAAGACATGGATTGGTTGCCTACAGCACTCACCCTGACTGGGGCCAGGGATTGAGCCTGTAACCGAGGAACATGCCCTTGACTGAAATTGAACCTGGAAATCCTCAGTCCAGGGCCCACACTCTATTCACTGAGCCAAACTGGCTAGGGCTCAACATTAAAAATTTTTTAAATTGAATTGAGAGAGAGAGAAAAAAATTGGTTTGATTTGTTATTGCACTTATACATTGGTTGCTTCTTGTATATGCTTTGACTGTAGACTGAACCCACAATCTTGCATTTCAGAATGAGGCTCTAACAAACTGAGCTCTCTGGTCTGGGCCCAACCAATATTCACTGAGTTTCCTTTTTGTTCAGATACATCTCTAGGTAGCGTGGACAGAGGAGAGAATAAGGGAGATAAACTCTGCTTTTTGTAACTTACTGATTTCAGACAACAAATAATAACAAATAAACATGCAGCAAAATGTCAGGTAATGTTTGGGGCTATAAGAAAAATATAGTTCAGGGGGAGAACCAAGATGGCGGCATAGGTAAACACCTATTATGCTGCCCCATGCAACAATTCCAAAACTACAACATAACAACAAAACAAACATCATCCAGAATCACCGGAAAGCTGGCTGAGTGAAAATTCCTCCAATAAAAGTAAAGGTGGGACACTGAGACTCAGAAGAGCAGTGGAGCACAGCCTTGAAGATGCACACGGAGCCAGAGGTTTGGAGCCGTGGGGCACACATGGGCTGTAGGGCTGGCAGCAGTAACCCTGGATGGATCTCTCCACCGGGGAGGGCAGAGACGTCCCACTGCACAGATTCCCCAGTGCCAGGCGAGGTCCGAGGTCCGGGGTACGCACCCTAAAAGCCGGGCATGGTAGAGACCTCCAAGTTTGAGGAAAGGGTGCACCCTAAAAGCCGGGCGCAGCAAAGGCCTCCAAGTCTGAGGAGACTGAGCGTAGCTTGGAGCTGCAGTTTTGCGCGTAAAGTGCGCTATAGCACAGACATGCGACTTGCTCCCTGGCAACTTGCTCCCTGGTTCGAGAGACCACCGGACTGCTTTGTTTTACAACCCTGGGCAAGACATTGGGGGTGCAGACTCATTTGGGGAGAGGCAGAGTTGTCTGGCAACAGGTAGAGACCAGCGGAGGCTTTCTCTTGGAGGTGCCTGCTGCCATTACCACCCAATACAGAGACCTGCGTGCCGCAGAGGGCATAGCTGACGCTAACACTGCCTACTCAGCTCAGAGACTCCGCCAATCCAAGCATAACACAGTTTCCCTACACAGCCAATTGGCCTGGAGGTCAAACCCTCCTAGGACTAACAACAAGTTGGGCTTAAATTAAAAAATACTGTACAACCCACAAAGGATTGCAGTAAGAGTATCCACCTCAGGTAACTGGGGAGGCTGAGCAATTGTCCCTTAGAGGACACCTACCACATAAAGCTAATCAACCAACTCAGGAAAGCAGCCACCATGCAGAGACATGGAAAGAAATCAGGTGTGAAAGAAATGGGGAAAAAAGACTAGACATAGAGTTCAAAACCACGATTATAAGGCTTTTCAAGAGACTCCTAGAAAAGGCCAATGAACTTAATAAGAACTATGAGGAAATGAACAAGACCTACAAGGAAATGAATGAGACCTACAAGGAAATGAATGAGACCCTCAAGGATATGAAAAAGGACCAACTAGAAATCAAACATTCACTGACTGAAATAAAAAAAAATTACACAAAGTCCTAAAAGCAGTCCAGAGAGCCGCAAGAACCAAGTCAAACATTTGAAATACAAAGAAGCAAAATCCACTTGGCTGGAAAAGCAAGAAACAAAAAGAATCCAGATAATTGAAGATAGTGTAAGGGGCCTCTGGGACAACCTCAAGCTTGCCAACATCCGAATTTTGGGGGTGCCAGAAAAAGAGAGAGAGCAAGGTAATGAAAACCTACTTGAAGAAATAGTGACTGAAATCTATTACCAGGAATGCTCAGGACCTACTGAAAAATGCAAATATACCTTTCCACTAATATTTACAGAGTTAACTAAGATTCTGCTTGAGTATTAAAATTGACAGTAAAATAGTAATCAAGTTTTCAGATTAATTTAAATTGGCCAAGTGAAATAAGTGAATACTCAAGAAAATTTAAGTGTACTGAACAAAAAGCTTTTCCTAAAACATTAAAATATCTACTAGTAGTTCATCTCACTGTAAAATTGCCTAACATCCAAAGAACCTAAAGCAGTCATATTTGTGTGCAAAAATTAAAATTTAAAATTACCAAGACTGCAAGATAAAATTTCCAAAAGCCCCCGTTAATCAAAAGGGGGGGGGGGTAATGGGGTAATATCATGTAAGAAAAAATATCCTGTAAGTAAAATACATCTAGAAAATTCTTACTCCAGTAAAGTAAATTCCATTTGTAAAACCAACTGCAGGACACCTATGAAAAAGCACACATAGTGTCAAAATAAGCCAAAGGAAAATTATTTGGGCAAAAATAAAAAGAATCCCAAGTCTATTTTGCAGAGAGGAATCCCTTTATTAACTTTTGGTCGAGAATGTGTTTGTGTGTTTTCAGAGGACAATTCCAAGACAGTGTGGGTTCCTGCAACTGTGAGGAACTGACGGGTCTGTTCCAGTCACGAGGATGGTCCAGAGATGAGGGACACTGACGACACCTAGCATTGGTAGCAGTCGGCAGCTGTGCATGGCTGCAGGCAACCCAGGACCAAACCAGAGAGGATGGATCTTGCATTGCCACAATGTGTCCACCATCTGGATACCATTGCTGACATGTACACATAAAGAACTATTTGACACTGAAACTGGGACTCAGAACAGTTGGACATTGAAACTGAGACTGAAACATTTTTTGTTCTTATACATTTATTTCTAGTATGCAGAGGCAAGATATTTTTGAAGAAAAGAAACAGGGGAGAGTGATTGATATAGAGGCAGGGAGGCATTGAACAGGCTTTCAAGCTACAGGGGGAAGGCTTGGGTGGATGGGAGGTGGATGTTGGGGAAGATTAACCGAAGGACTTGTATGCATGCATATGAGCATAACCAAAGAATGAAAGACACTGGGGTGGGGAGGGGGGTGGGGAGGGACATGTGCTTGGGGGTAGGGAAGGCTGGGGGGAGGATAATGGGGAGGGGGAAAGGAAAACATGTACTACTATTAAATATAAGTTATACTGCAAAAAATCAATAAAAATATATTAAATTGAAAAAAAAGAAATAGTGACTGAAAAGTTCTCCCACCTGGTGAAAGATACTGACTTAAAAGCCCAAGAAGTACACAGAACCCCAAAATATAGGAATATAAAGATGACCACACCAAGACACATCATAATTAAAATGCCAAGAGCAAAAGATAAAGAGAGAATATTAAAAGCAGCAAGAGAAAAACAGTGTACTGAACAAAAAGCTTTTCCTAAAACATTAAAATATCTATTAGTAGTTCATCTCACTGTAAAATTGCCTTAGTTACCTATAAGGCAGCACCCATACGATTGTCAGCAGATTTCTCAACAGAAACGATGCAGGCCAGACGGGAATGGCAAGAAATATTCAAAGTGATGAACAGCAAGAATCAGGACCAAACCAGAGAGGATGGATCTTGCATTGCCACAATGTGTCCACCATCTGGATACCATGGCTGACATGTACACATAAAGAACTAAGCTATCATTCAGAATTGAAAATCAGATAAAGTGCTTCACAGATAAGAAAAAGCTGAAGAAGTTCATCACCACCAAACCAATATTATTTGAAATGCTGAAAGATATTCTTTAAGATGAGGAAGAAGAACAAGGTAAAAATATAAATTGTGAACAATAAATACACATCTATCAACAAATGAACCTAAAAATCAAGTGAATTAATAATCTTATGAACAGGATAAACTGGTGAATTTAACAGAATCATGGGCATAGAGAGGGAATGGACTGACAATTCTTGGGGAGAAAAGGGTTGTGGGAAGTGCAGCAAGAGACTGGACAAAAATCTTGCAACAATGGGAGAGGACAGTGGGGAGGGGTAGATGAGGGCGGAGGGTGGGATGGGTACAGGTTGGAGGAGAGTTATAGAGGGATAAAAAAGGGGGAACAATGTAATTAATAAAGTGAACAATAAAGATAAAAAAATTTAAAAATTTTTTGGCTCTCAAAATAAATTTCAATGGTTGTACTGTTAAAAAAAAGAAAAACATAGTTCAGGAGGGGTATAGAGAATTGGGAGTCATAGTCATTCTAACAATGTGTAAGTTTTCTACTGCTGTTTTAAGAAATTACTACAAATTTAGCAGATCAAAATAACACATATTTATTATATCACAGCTCTGTAGATTAGAAGTCCTATACTGTTAAAATCAAAGCATCACAGGCTCTAGGGGAGAGTCCTTTTCCTTGCCTTTTCCAGATTCCAGAGGTTTGTTGTTTTTTTCTTGGCTTATAGTTCCTTCCCTTCATCCATCTTCAAAGACAGCAACATCACATCTCTCTGACCCTTCATTTGTTGTCTCTTTCTGAACACAGCCAGGAGAGGTTTTCCTGTTTTAAGAGCTCATGTGACTACATTGAGCCCACCCAGATAATCCAGAACAATCTCTTCATTGTAAAGTCAATTAATTAGCAAATCTACTGCCATCTGCCTAATTCCACAGGCCCTACAATAATTTGAGCACTTTCTTACTTCTGGGAGAATAAGATGATCCAGGCCCATTTTGTATTTTCCTGGCTTCAGCCCAAGTCTCTATCGGCCATTTATTCAAGGATTCCTGGTTCTTTTTAGTGGAAAATTGGGAAGTAGTGGCTAGGTATGCTCATTGTTTTTGAGATCTGTATGTGTTTTTAAAGGTAGAGTCTGAAGGTGTGCATAAAAAAAAGGGACTCAAGGATGATTCCAATGTTTCTGGCCCTGACCTAATGGGAGGATGAAGTTACCAAAAACTAGAGATGGGAAAACTGAGGTGGAGCAGTAAGTTTGGAGGGGAATCTAGAATTCAATTTGGCCATGAGATGCCTATTAGACATTCTAGTGGAGATGCAGATAGGCAGTTAGATGTCTAGTTCTCTAGTTCTGGAGAGAATCCAGGGCTGGGGATAAAATTTGGGAGTTGTCAATGTATAGATGGCATTTAAATTCATGAGAAGGGATAAATCATCAGAGGAATGAATGTAAATAGTGAAGAGAAGTAGCCAACACCTGTCTCCTGGAGCACACCAGCATAAGAGGTCAAGGAGAAGAGGAACAAATAACAAAGGAGAATCAGAAGGAAAACCCTGAGGTATATGGAAAAGCAGATGAAGATCTGTTCTGGAAGGCAAGCAGAAAAGAAAAATGTATCAAGGAGGAGAGAGATGATCAGCATGTCAAATGCTGCTGCTAAGTCAAATAAGGTGAGGGCTGAGAACTGACTATTACTGGGAGGTGGAGGCAGTTGTCCTGATTGGAGTGAGTTAAAGAGAGACTAGGGAATGTGGAATTAAACAACACAGTGTAGACAAGTTATTTTAGGGGCCTACTGCAAATGGGAGCTGAGGAATGGAGTAGTAACTTCTGGAGAATTGAGGTCACAAGGTTTTTCTTTATAAATAAAATAGAAGAAATACTAGTCTGTTTGTATGTTGATGGAAGTGATGTATTGAGTAGGGAGTGGAAAAACTGATAAATGGTAGCTGGTGAGATGGGTAAAATCTGTTTCTTTGACATTACAGCTTCTAGATGCTATCCATGTTCTGGCTCCTTTCTTCCATTTTTAAAACCAACAACAGTTAAGTCTTCTTCACATCTCTCTGGCACTTGTCATCACTTTGCATTTGGGAGATATGTTCTCATTGTACGGATCCATTTGATTAAGTTGGACCCACCCAGATAATCTCCCCATCTCTAGGTTCTTAACCTTGATCACATATGCAAAATCCCTTTTATCATGTAAAGTAACATATTCACAGGTTCTGAATATTAGAACTTGGCCATCTCTCTAGGGTCATTATTCTACCAAGCAGAGAATAACACCCCAGAGGTACCAAATACTTGAAAAAGATGTTTGTTTGTGTGTTTTTTTTTAGCTTGTTTTGATTGCTTTAACCTCATTAGCTCACTTTATGTAGACTGGGGTGAACTTCTTGTGAGTCCTCATGAATTCTAGCTGATGGGGCTTAATTCTATGTGCACCTGTATGTGGGCCTCATGAATCTGTCATTTAACTGATGTTAATTAGGTTGGCATTCACTCAACTATCAGTGGAAGAGAAGACAGATACAAGTCCCAGATTTAAATCCTAATCCTCTCCTGCAAATAATGGTTTTCAGGTTTCCTTGCATCTGGCTTGCCATTAAATCACATAGTAGAGGCCTGGTGAGACATTACACAGCAGGAAGAAGGAAGCAACCATGGTAGCTCTCCCTTTCTCTTCCTGCCTCCTGGGGTGGTTTCCCGAAGTCTATAGTCCCAGCAGCTTTGACTGGAGGTCTGGCTTCTGGCTTCTAGTCCGACTACTCCATCTCTAGGGAGGCTTGTGGCTTCCTGCTATTGCTAATCTCTGGGATGCCTCTATTCCCTTCTTGGCTTCTTAGTTTTCCTTCACTGTATAATCCATTCTCAATATTAAATTTCCTATATTTGAAATACCCACAGTAGATTCTATTTTCCAGACTCAACTTTCACCGATAGAATGGAAACTAAAACTGCTAATTTCAATCTTGCCTTCATACATAAAATCTTCCTTACCAGTATGAAAGGGACTCTTTTACTTAAAACACAGAAAGTTAGACAGAAAATCAATTCTACTTGCTTAGAGGTATATTTAAGAAATTTAGCACTCTCAAGGCATTTCAGACATGAAATATGTGGCTTGGTGTTTACTTACTGAGCCTGATGTCACATGGTGAGTTCTACTGGTAGCCGAGAAAGGAATTTCAGGAACTGCTGGGGATTAGATTTCTGAATGATGAGATGGGAGGTGTTGGTGTAGCCATGCCCTACTGCCATGACAATCAAGGACACTCAATCATGGCTTTGAGTCACAAAGGACAGAGTAAAGAGAATTCCATATGTCCACCAAGTGGTTTCCTCTATTGAAGGAGACGGAAAACTAGGGCAAGAATGCAATTTGGGCTGCTGGGTGGCTAGCTACCACTCATTTCTTTAAAAACAAACAAAAACAACACAGACACACAGTGGAAAAGGGATAAAAGGAAGCCTGTTCTGCCCTGGATAGTGAGGCTATTAGCAACAAAAAAAGGATTAAAAATAATTTGCATACATGATTATTAGAACAGGAAAGTATGACTCTAACTGCAGTTCTTGACACAACTTTGTGGCTTTCTGTGGCTGAGAAAATGTACATAAAGCAGAGACCCCACCATCTGACTAATTAACTTGGCAGCAGGGAGGGAATGGATGAAAGGATAATTAATAGGTCAGAGACCCAATGCTGTGTTATGATTATTTGAATAATATTATGATAATTTGAATAATGCACAAGAGTTTGTGAAAATTGGTTGCTGGCTAGGGCTCCAGCTGACAAAACATTTGAATCATGCTCATTTTATGCCTCCTGGGTAGCTTTCCTTCCTTCCTGAAAGTACTGAGCATATGTTTGAATATAGGGGGTATAGTTGTGGGGCAGAAAGAAATGGGTGGGAAATGACTGTAAAAAATACAATTTTAAGTGTCCATGGCAGAATTGTACAGTTGTAAGTGTCCACAGCAGAATACTTCCATTCGGTTCACATTGATGTGACCTTAGCTGGCAAGCACAGTTGCAGGCAGAGATAATAGACATTTTAGCTTTGAGTTTGCAGTGACGGCTCAGTGAAATGAAAAACTTACTGCCTCTCTCCTGATTTAAAAAAAGAATTACTTAATTAGATCAGGTCTATGGTTGATGGATTTCCATCTTTATTTAGAAAAACAAAACTAAAGAATCAATTTTATTTTAAAGAAGTAAGGGTTTGAAACCAAGACATTTATTTAGAATTTTTTAAACACACTGAATGTTGAGGACCTACACAAAAATTTGTCTTGAAAGTCTTGTAGATTCTGAACTGATGTAGCAGTATTTTTAATATTCTTACACTTGACATTCGTGTGGCCCCATGTCATTTATCATTACAGTGGCTTCCATCCTTTCCCTCCTCACCCCCTTTAGTTCATTTTACTGAGAAGATGGACTTCACTGTCAACATCCAAGCTGCAATCTAGAACACAGCCTAAGGGTTTTTAGTACAACTAATAAAAAGGGCAACCCGTTTTTTGCTGCATGAGTTTATTTCCTGCAGGAGTTCTGTGTGTTTTATTACTCATATGAAAAGAGTAGTTTCCTTCCACTGTCTTATTAATCCAGGTGCTCATTTGAGGGCAATTTTGCCTTGATAGGGGACATTTGGCAATGTCTAGAGATAGTTTTAATTGTCAGGACTTGGGGTAGCTACTGTATCTAGAGAGTAGAGACTAAGAATTCTGTTAAACATCCTGCAATGCACAAAATGGCCCCCAGAGCAAGGCACTATCCAACCCCAAATGCCAATAATAGTGAGGAGGATAGATTACATTAATCCGAGTGTGGTCATTGTAAATGCCAAAGTAGAAATGACGCCATCTTGTTTAAACTTCTCCTTAAAGTTACCTAAGCCTTTGTTCTCCACTTCTAAGATTATGTGTCTAAAGATAGGGAGATGGGGCACCCTGTTGCATATGACTCAATGACTAACTTTTTATGTTCTCATTTTAGATATATATGTTATATGGCTAAAGCTTGGTTATTAAAAATTAACATTAATGAATGAAAAAGTGCAAGTAGTCCTCATTTTCAAGAAGTCATATATGAACATAGGTCAAACATGAAACTAGGAGATAGAAACAGTATATATTTCTGAAGGGCTGTTCCGATAAGCAGTGGCCTTGGGGGAACTCTAAGTGTATTGATAAACTTTTCCTGCACCCTAATGTGATAGAGCTGTGGGTACCAAGGAAGCTGAGGAAGACTTCAGAACAAAGCGGGGTTCTGTATCTCTGAAGGATACAATCTAGATGCCCAACTCCTCAGGGTTGCTGTCTCATTTATTCTCACCAGCTATTTTGAAGAGATTTCATTAAAGATTTAGTTGAGAGTGTGCCGCATATTAACTGTTTTGACTGGTAGGTGAATTAAAGGGACAGCTTTATTCCTGAAATAGAACCACAAACAAAGACTATAGGTTCTTAGGGCATAGCATTGATAGCAAAGAATATCCTATCAGGGGTTTAAGAATGCTTGTCATAAAATCTGATTAAGAATTTGATTTGTATTTTGAAAGTAGTGATCAGGCTTTCAACTACTTTAGAATTTCAGTTTTCTAGCGTAAGTATCCTCTCCTTTAGTTCACTTCCTACACAAAACACTATTAATGTTTAAGTTGTCAAGCAGCCCATAAAAGCAGCTGTATCCAAATAGAAAATACAGAAACTATCATTGTTATGAAGTTAATGACTTGATATATGACAATAAATTATACACATTTTATAATTAAAATGTGATTTTTGAACTATAAACCTATGTAACTTGAGTTACAAATGTATGTAGTTATATAGGTATCTTTGAGAAATAACAGGAATCAGATGCAAAAATTTCATCAATTACATGAAGTGAGGATGTGGTAAAAAGATGTAATAGTATGTATCTCTATGTTCATTGCAGCATTATTTACAATAGCCAAGGCATGGAAGCAACCCAAATATGCATCAATAGAGGAGTGGATAGAGATGTTATACAAATATGCAATGGAATATTACTCCGACCATTAAAAAAAATGAATTCCTACCATTTGGGATAGCATAGATGAACTTAGATAGTATTATGCTAAGTGAAATAAGCCAGACAGAGAAAGATAAATACCATCTGATTGCATTTATATGTGGAATTTAAAGAACAAAATAAATGAATGAACAAAACAGAAACAGACTCATAGATACAGAGAACAAACTGAGGGTTGCCAGATAAGAGAGGGTGAAGGTTTAAGAAGTACAACTACAGCATAGGGATATAATCAATAATATTGTAATAACTGAGTACTGGAATTATCAGAGGAATCATTTTGTAAATTACATAATTTTCTACCACTATTCTATACACCTGAAACGGATATATAAAATAGTATTGAATGTCAACTGTAACTAAAAAAATAAAATTAAAAAATAATGTGGAAAAATACAGTCATCCATCCTTTCTTTAATTTATGAAGCCTTGTCTTTTAAATGCAAGTTCCTCATTTTTGAGTCCTTAACATAAAGAAAATTTAATAAAATCTTCCTGTAATAAAACAATGGAGACATCATTTTTTAACTGCTGTTTTTTGCCATTGGCAGAGAGTTTAGACATAAGTAATAAAGGTACACCCACTGACATTCATCAACACAGCAGGAGATGAAGTATGTGGTATTATTCTTTAAATTTTGATTAAATAATAAACCATATTTAAGTAATAGGCATATACACATTATGATGGTAAGATATGAAGAAATAGTTGTGATGCTTAGTTCAGGTAGATAAATTTGGTAGAATATTAGTACATAAAAACACAGTATATTTAAAAATTATGTTGGATTGAAAAACATGACTCCTTTGTAACTTGGGAATTATCAAAATATGCTACTAGACTGTTAAAAGATATGATCTGGGATTGATGGCTCAAAACTATAAATGTTAAGAAAAGATAACAGTCATTAAAAGAAAGGCCACTAAAATATAAAGATCAGTTCTTCAGACACAGACACAACCATAAGCTGCGGAGTCTTTTCTTAATTCAACAAATGTCTGATAGACATATGAGAAGTCATTACATGAGGGGCCCCTCTGTGATGTCCTCGAGTGCCAGACAGGAGAGGGATCCAGCAGAGCTAAGGCTGGGAGGATGTGCTTCTACAAAGAAGATGAGTTCTCAAACTTCGTATTCTAGCGAGTTCTTGATAGCTGTGAGTAGGGCGACTCCTTTGACTTGTTAACATTAATTCACATCAGCTGACAGTAAAGCGGTGGTGGCCTACAGCTTACCCCTGACCCACTGTTCTAAAAGCATATCAGCCAGAAGTGTGATTCCTACCTTCCATTACCATAATACCCAGAAGCTCCTGACTGGGTGGGATTTTTAGAAGGGACTGCAGCTCTCTCACCAGACATTTTTCATATTTACCAACAGTGTGTGAATTTCTGATTTACAGTAGAACTTTCTCTCCAGCATTTTCTTCATTTCCTCATCTCCTAGTCTGAATGTTACTCACCCAACTCCACTGAGGATTCTGGTGCCCAACTCATAAAGTTTCTCTTTAGATCAACCCAAATGATGCTGGCAGTGCACAACTTGACCCCATGCACTCACTGCTCTCCTATCCACCGGAAATGTCTATTACAAGCACCTGGGACTCTGGTTCAGAGTCACAAGTGCCAAGAAGTCAACAACAAAAGGAAGCTTGTGAAGGAAATGCCCCAGCTTTCTTACCATAGAGGGAGTGTGGGTAACTGTGAGAGGTACCCAGTAACATTCAGACCCAGTTGTTCACAAGAGTAATGATAACCTATAAGCAAAAGGGCCTTTTAAAGTGAGAGGCAAAAAAAAAAAAAAGGAATTTACTTGAGATCGGTAAGAATGCACTGATTCAGGCAGGAGCCCAAATAGTATTCTGATAAGACAAAAGTAATGCGTATTTATGAGAAAGGAAAAGGAAACAATTATATCAATAGAAGAAAGGCAGTTTTTATTGATTCAGATAACATAACATTGAGACACTAATTCTAAACAATGTTCAAAAATTTTAGTTCAGTAGTGGTCAGTCCAGGAGTCATAATATCTGTTTCCTGGTTATCTTTGCAAATAGTTCTTCAGGACACAATGTTGCCCTAGGCCCAGTTCAGAGGTTATTTTTCCTTGTTTTAACATTCCAAAGATTTGAGGCATGAGCCATGCAAGGCAGTTCCTCTGGCATGACAGCGAGATTTATTTCATATATATATATATCTCCTACCTAATAAAAGAATAATGCACAGATTGACCATCACTCCAACACACAAGAGGGCTGTCCCCATGTGGTCAAAGATCCTGCCCCCATGTGGACATAAGATGGCCACCACAAGATGGCCAGCAGGGAAGGACAGTGGGAGGTTTCAGGCCTGCAAGGGAGAGCAGTTGTGGGCCATCAGGCCAGTAAGGGAAGGCAGTTAGGGGTGACCAGGCTGGCAGAAGAGGGAAGTTGGGGGCAAACAGGCTGGCAGGGGAGCAGTTAAACATAAATTAGGCTGGCAGGCAGAAGCGGTTAGGGCCAATCAGGAAGGCAGGCAGGTGAGCAGTTTGGAGCCAGCAGTCCTGGATTGTGAGAAGGATGTCTGACTGCCCATTTAGGACCTGTAGGATCAGGCCTAAATGGGCAGTCGGACATCCCTGGAGGGGTCCCAGATTGGAGACGGTGCAGGATTGGCTGAGGGACACCCCCTGCCAGCCCCCATGCATGAATTTCGTGCACCAGGTCTCGTGTGTGTGTGTGTGTGTGTGTGTGTGTGTATTGATTTCAGAGAGAAAGGAAGAGGGAGAGAGATAGAGAGATCAATGATGAGAGAGAATCATTGATCAGCCACCTCCTGTACATCCCTCAATGGGGATTGAACCCACAACCTGGGCCTGTGTCCTTGACCAGAGTCGAACCTGGGACCTTTCAGTTTGCAGGCCAAAGCTCTATCCACTGAGCTCAACTGGCTAGGGCTCAGCTTCATGTTAAAGTAGCTCCATTTTTTTGGATAGTAGCATCCTCAATAATACCCCTTAATATTGGCTTCCTTCCTTTTTCTCTGCCACTTTCACATTCTCCCACCACTGTTTCATGAGTTTGCCTTCCAAATAAACATCTTGCACTCAAATACTTGTCTCAGGATGTACCTCAAGGGGAACCCAGTTTAAGAGAGTAATTCAAAGTTCAGGAGAACAACTCCTAATGCTCTTGGCTCATAAGAGAGTTCTTGTAGTCCGGTTACTTTTGTCTTTAAAATTGTGGACTAACTTTTATCCCCAGACACATCTTCAAATGTGAGGCCTGAAACATCAGAAATTCATTCTTTGAACAAATCTATGGAACTACTCCTTCGCTTAACTTCCTTAAACCTACTTTTTGAGCTTATCAACACCTGCAGCTTTGAGTCTCCCCCGATTTGAAGTTACTTTCCCCCTAATCTGTACCATTTGTTGGTCAGTTTATTATACTCACCTGCATCCTTATGTAGTCTCTTAACCCATGATCGCCTTCAATTCTGATCTGGAAAGTCATCAAACATAGTTGAGTCGAACCATCTTATTTAGATTCAGCTTCCCACTTCCAATCTTACCCATGTGTTCAATACATAAACCTTCTCATTATTCACTGAAAAAGCTGTATGCTTTCATGCCACTATATTCATATTTCCGGTGTGTTGTTCTGGCCTTTGGAATTCCTGTCTTCCCTGCTTAAAAGAGTACTGCTTTCCCTGACACTCTCAGGCAGAATTAATTGCTGTCTGTCGTGGTTTTCATATCATCTTACATATACCATTTAGAAAAGCCATCATATGGAATTGTAATTATTTATATGTCTGCCTTCTGACCCAGAGTATGGACTTGAGGACTAGGGTAGTCTTTCATCATCGATATCCAGAGTTCCCAGGGCTAGATTGGCAAGAAGATAGCATGTGATGAATGAATAAAAGTTTTTCACTTAAGTTAGAGCTCCCCTTCCCCTAATACTCCTTCTGATTTTCACAGAAAGCAAACTTGTTGCCTGTTATTTCTGTGGGGCCTAGTTCTTGTAAAGTTCTTTATAATAGCTTATCTTAACCAGTTGGTATGTGTCGTCTCCAATTCTGACATGATCAGCCCGCTGGTTTCTTCTACTCACATGTCTTCCCCTTCAGCTAGGTGTTTTCAATTACTAACTCAGGCCAGACTGACAGCAATCAGATTGTTTTCTGCCACCACAGAACCCATAAAACAGCTTTGGGCCTAATTTGATTTGCTGTCTTCCAGGCACAGTCCTACCTCCAGACTTCTGCTTAGGTAAACAGACGTCCTTATGGTTTAAGTCACTGTTAGTTTGGCTTTAAATTAATTGCAGGTAAAAGAAATCCTAGACCAAGAACATATCAAATGAGGGCACATTTAGAGAGGCAGACAGAGAGGAAGGATAGAGGAGGAAGTACTGGAGTGAGGAAAAATGAAGATGCGGAAGAATTAGCCTATCTAGGCATTATGTTATTGATAAGTCTTAAATAGAGTATTAAATAAGAAAAAGGCATTGTTTGGTAAAAAGATAAAACAGCATTCTTGAATGGAATGGTCAATAAATGACTTGAGATAGGAGAGAATAAGTAAACTAATTTTTCCATAGAAAAGAGCAAGCTACTTAAAAACAAACATTTGAGACACAAATGCACATGAGTTAACAGAACTCATTATTTCTGATTTATGGAGGACACTATTTAAATGAGTAACATAATATTATTTCTGCACAATTGAGGGACAGTTGTACTAGGCATTGTGATGGTGGTATTGGGAACAAAGTTCCAATGCTGCCATTGGCAGTGACTCCGGAGCACCCAGCATCACCAAGATCTTGTTCACAAGCATTTTAAAAGCAGATCTATGCTGTGCTGGACATACTAATAACAGCATGACATAGAGCTAGTCATTTAATCCTGCTCAGTTTCTTCATTTTTGGAGAAAGGAGAATGAGACTGAAGAATTAAGTCCTTTCAACTCCACATCTATGGTTCAATGGTCCCAAAATTGAAAGATTTTTTTTCTTACAAGTAGTCTTAATGTCCTTATATACTAACTAAAGTTTTTAAAAATTACAATGAAAGTATTTAAAAGTAAGGACTTAAAGAAGGTTCTCAAGAAAATTTTATTTAATAATTTTTTTATGAACCAAATTTCTTCTCACAGAGAATTCTCTAATTTTACTACTTTTGAATGCTTGTTGCTTTTAGCCCATTAGAAAGGCAATTAATGCTCTGAGTTGTATTTCAAGCACTAAGTTTTGTCAATACTAAATAAATAATGACAGTATTTCTTTTCTGCTTCTGGGATTATAGACCATAATAATTAAAAAATTTTAATTTTCAGACCAGTGAAAACATTTCTCTTTCTCAAAGAGCAGACAATTTCAAGGATAACATGTACAACCCTCATTACACCCATATTAGAAAAATAGCTTCCTTATGGTATAGAAACAAACAAAAATCCAGTGGCTTAGGACTTGCTGGACAAGGTTCTGGTTCCCATGGAAACCAGTGTTTACAGATTCTGACAGCACATGGTCACCTGATGATCTTGGCTCAAACAACTGCAC
This sequence comes from Antrozous pallidus, assembly GCA_027563665.1. NCBI lineage: Eukaryota > Metazoa > Chordata > Mammalia > Chiroptera > Vespertilionidae > Antrozous > Antrozous pallidus. Next base: position 57,947,128 of record CM050508.1, on the reverse strand, counting down.
ACAGCATCTCAGTTCAGTGTCAAATGAAAAATAACCCAAAACTCACTACTGAAAATCTACGAAGCACCTTGACAGAAGTTGACAATGGCCTTGGCTACACTAGAACAAACATGACTTAGAGCTACCCATGAGCATTAGAATATCTTGAGACACTAAATCTGTGTGCCTCCAAAATTGTACTTGTGAGAGTAAATAAATTATACTTTCTTTTTAAAAATTATATGGGCTAGAATTTATGTGATTAGTTGGTTCTATTTTAGTGTCTTTTTAAAAATTAGGGCATGTGTTTCTCTAAACACAGGAAATAAGGACAATCCTGTATACTCTTTGGAAGTATTTAGCCTTGTAATGTATATGAACTGCAAATATTTCTCAGGCTATACAATAATATGAATAATTCATCCCAACATGACTTAAAAAGCTTTTATTTTTTAACCTTGGGGAACATACTTGTATTGCGGGTTATGTTCCGTTGTTATTGTTTTGTTTTGTTCTCTTTTGGTCTGAATTTCATCTCATTTTGTTCCCCTCAAGGCTATGGTGTGAGGGATAATTAAATTTGTATTGAGTTTGTGAACCCTGTGGAGAAAAGATTTATATCTACCTAGGAAATCTTGGAGGCATGACGTTTTGTGCACAAATTCTGGGATTTATGTTGTTATCTTATCAGAAATCTTGAGGGTTAGCCAAGAAGTAGAAATATAGAGCACACCTAGGAATCTGGGAAAAAACTGGAAAGACTGAGAAATGTGAAACATTTAGTCTTTTTCAGAATTTGTCCTGAGGTAACTGCAGACAAATATCTAGATAAGATTGGATCTAGAATAGAAGCATACTAAGAACTAATTTTTGAAAATGATATATAAAGGCTCTTATGTATCTAATTATAAATGATAGGATTTATACATAATTGTTTAAATATTTAATCAATGAACAACATTTTTTATCAATCATGTTTACCATTGGTGAATTTCAAGGTAGACATACAATGTTATTCAATAGGAAAAAATTGTAAATTGAAATTATAATAAATTACTTAATCATTTCCTTGTATACAAAATGAGAATGACTATTGAGTATGACAGTTGGAGGTTAATGATCCACCGAATACTGAATATACATAGAGAACATGTTTCCAGAACTATTGAAGAACACTTAAACTGTGTGTAAACTTAATTGCTTTATAGACACTGGCTTTATTTTTCAGTGAAATATTTTTAAGAACGTGCAATGATTCATAATACACATTATTGTTAATTATTAATAAAGAGTATCATCTGGTAAAACACAAACCTTTCTGTGGAATACTGAATGTAGGGTCATAATGGAGAGGAAGGGCTGGGTCAGCACAGCCATGTGTTAAGTTGGAAGGTGGGAATGAGCATCCAGGTAAAAACAAAAGCTCTTATGCTTGAAAAATGTTCATTTGAAAATTCCTGCTAGCAAGCTGTTGCCATAAACAACAACAATAATAGCATCAACAATAAAACAGCTACAGACTGGTCTTTTGAATTTATATTTTGATGAAATTCTCCAACATTTTGCTGGTTTATTAAAAGCCAGCCCTTTATGTGTTACCTTGATTGATATTTTTGCAAGAGCACAAGAGCACATTCCTGGTGATCAGTTAAGCCTTGGGAAACATTCCTTTCCAATTCTAACCAAACAAAACCAAAACAAAGAGATCAAAGTCAGCAGGTACCATTTTCTCTCAAAGGATGCCTTGACTGGAATCTTTATTGAGCTTAAAAGTATTACCATATTCATTATTCCATGTTCATGGATTAGAAGATTTTGTGTCAGTTTTCCCCCAAATTGATCTCAATGCCATCACAGTGATAATTAAATAGGAGAGAGAGGGAGAGAGAGGAAGAGAAGGAGAGGGAGAGGGAGAGGGAGAGGGAGAGAGAGAGAGAGAGAGAGAGAGAGAGAGAGAGAGAGAGAGAGAGAGAGAGAGAGAGAGAGTAAATGCCAATCTGAACTCTAAAATTTATTTGAAATGCAGAGCCAAGAATTATGAGATATTCTTGAAAAAGAACAAAGCTGGAAGCCTTCACTGCCAGATACAAAAACTTGTTACTGTAAAGATACCTAAATTAAGACACTGTACTGTGGCAGTAAAAATAAACAAATAGCCCACAGAACAGAATAGAGTTTCCAGAAACAGAACTACACACATATGTCATTTGATTTATGACTGCCTGAACATGACAAAAGTGGCACTGCAGTGCAGAGAGAAAAGGATGGTCTTTTTAATAAATGACAGTAAGTCAATGGCTGTCCATAAAGGAAAGAAGTTTATCCTGACCTCTGTATTACACTAAACACAGAAATAGACACACAACAATTTACTCAAAATAGATTAAAGACATCTAAACATAGGTCTGAAACTGTAAAGTTACTGAAGAAAACATAGAAACAAGATTTTTAAAATAAGATGAAGAAAGTACTGACAAAGAAATAAATTGAAAAATTAGACTACATTAAATTACAAACATTTTTCATCAAAAGACATCATTAAGATTGTGTAAAGGCAACGGGTAAAAAGGGAGTTTTTTTAAAAACATATAACTTACAAAAGCTCATATACAAGCTAACCCCAATAAATTAATAAGAAAGAAATAATAAACCAACCCAAGAAAAAATGAACAAGAAATTTTGACAGAGAATATATGAATGGCCAATAAATCTATTAACCTCATTAGTTATCAGGAAAATGCAAAACACCACCACCAACAACAAAGATAACTAAAAAAACCACAGTGAGAAACAGCTTCGTACTTACTAAAATATAAAAGACTGATAATATCAAGTGTTAAAAAAAGATATAGATAACTGGATGCTCATAAATTATTGGTGGAAATATCTAATAAATTTGGACATAAGCTTACTCTATTATCAGTAATTTTTATCCCTGAATATATATATACCCAAGGAAATTTGCATATATATTCACCAAAATAGATGTATAAGAATATTTTAGCAGCCTTATTTGTAATAATGTATATCTGAAAATAATGCATTGTTCATGAATTGAGTGGACAAATAAATTGAGTTATATGCAGATAATAGAGTAAAAAAATTATGGAGACTATCACAGACATAGTGTTTACCAAAAGCAGACACAAAAAGAGTTACTCACTGTATGATTTCAATGCATAAAGCTCAAAAAGGTGGCAAAGCTAATTATGGTGTTAGAAGTTAAGGTAGTGGTTACGTTGATGGGGGTGGTGACTAAGAGAGGGCATGAGAAGGATATCTGAAGAGTTAGTAATACTGTTTCTCCATTAGGATATGATGGATACATGGGTATGTTTACTTCTTGAAAATTCAATATTGTATATTTATGTGTATTTACATTTCTATATTATTCTATATTTAATAAAAGGTTCATTAAAAATCATTACCTTGCTTGCACATAATTCAAGCTTGATTGGAGGAAAGCTTGGCAATATCCATTAAAATTTTAATACATTTATAGCCTTCAATCAAGCTATTTCACATTTAGGAAATTGCCCTCCTAAAAGACTCAAACAAAGGCACACAAATAAGTTCATTGCCCTTTTGGTTATTCCCTTTCATCAGCCCACTGTCATCCCATGCTTTCATAGCACCATATTTGTCTAGTTTCCCCTACCTCTCTGGCATTTCTTCTTGGTCTTCTTCACTGGTGCTACCTCCTCTTCCACCCCTCTGCTGGCCCCACAGCTCTGCCCTGTGCCCTCATCACTTCCTTCTAAGCTCTTTCCCTATATAACCTCTTTCTGTCTAGTAGCTTTAGGTGCCTTCTAGATGCTCTCAGTTTTATTTCTTTAGTCCCTGTATATCCCCTAAGCTCTAGGTTCATAATCCAATGTCCATCTTGGCATTCCTACTTGGCTGTCTAACAGGTGTAGCAGATTTAATATATTCAAAATCAAATTCTTCACATCTTGCATGGCCAAGCTCATTTTTGCCCAGTCTTCTCCATCTCAGAAAATTACACTGTCATCCTCCCAGTTGTTTGGGACCCATATCTAAGACTATTTGTCCCCTTTTTTTACTGTCCATTTAATCTTTCACCAAAATGATCATTGTGTTTGAATCTACTCACTTTTCATCTCTACTGTTATCATTAGAGTCATTAAATCCCAAGTAGTTGATTTAAAGAAGCTCTTAGATAGTTTCTCTAATTCACTTCCTCCTTTTTATGGTTCACTTTCTTGTCAGAGTATTTTTAAAATCATAAACCAAATTATGCCACCCTTTTCCTTGAGACTTTAAATGGTTTCCCATTGCTTTTAAATTGAAATCTAGATTCTTCCCCACAATGATTTATAACCCTGCCTTTTCCAGTTCCTTCCTTATATGATACACCTCTTGTCACCCAATTTCCCCCTTGCTCTCTGAACCCCAGTCATCACCCCAATACCTTCCTCTCTCTCTCATGGGTCTTTGTATTTGCTTCCCCTTTGCTCCGAATGATCTTGCTTTATAGATAGTGACTAATTCTTATTATTTAAGGTTCTGCTCAAATATCCCCTACCCAGAAAAGTCTTTCCTGACCTCCCTAATCTAAACCAAAGTCCCCAGTTACTCATTGTCTCGTGCATTTGTTTCCTTCATGGCATTTATTATTAGCTGAGTAATTTAAAATATATACCTATTTATAATCTGTAATCACTTTATTTCTTTACTTTCATATTTCATTTGAAATGCAAGCTGAATGATGGCAAGGTTCATGTTTGCTTGACTTATTCACCAGCACCTAATAGAGTTTCTAGAAATGGTAGACTTACAAAATTTTTTTGTTGAATTAAGAAATACATAAATTGTAACATTATTTGTAATTATGAAATATTGGAAACAATAATGTACTGATTAAATAAAGTGGTCTAGTTATATAATAGAATACTGTGAAAGCATTACAAAGAATGATATCTGAATAAACTAAATTGAAAAATATATATATCATACAGCTGAGAAATTCAGAAAAGCAATATCCCTAAAAAGAATTGAAATGGATCTAGTGAAAGACATTTTCAGTGATATAGTGTGCATATAGGTGGATTTCAGAGCCTCAAGTGGTGAGTCCAAAGTTTCTCCTGTCATGGATCTCATCTGGGGGGTGAATTTTTCCCCCAGGAGATATTTGACAATGACTAAAGACATTTTTTACTTTCATAACTTGGGGGAAGGGAAGAGGTGCTGCTGGCATCTAGTGGGTAGAGATCAGGAATGCTACTAAGCATCCTCCAATACACAAGACAACTTCCCGTCTCCCGCCTCCTTTTCTCCTCCCCTTCTACCCCTCCTCTACCTCTACACACACACACACACACACACACACACACACAAAATACTTACTTGGTAGCCATAGTGCTGAGGTAGAGAAACTCTGGGTGAGGATGCAGTGTATCTGTCTGTAACTATCTGGTGTCTGCTTGAAGACATGAGCAACATGGAGTGGTGGGTCTTCACTTTTGTAAAACTGCCCACATCCAGCCATCCTTTGTAACTGATATATTTACTACCAACTATCAGAATAATCAGGATTTCCCCAAGTTTCTCAGTCTAATTTCCTAATTTTCAGTCGTTTTCTGAGTAGTTCAGACTTGAGACATATTTCTAAAATAGTTTAGGAGGCATTTGCTTTGTGTCTGCCCTCTGCCTCTCTTCTCTAGTGGATAATTAGAAGGATTTATTCTCTGGAGATGTCAAGTAGGCACCTCTCTCATTACCACAATTCACTCCAAGAAAAATAAATCAGTATCCACATGAAAGGACAGGAAGTATTCAAGGGAGCTGTTTCAATCCAGAAAAAAAAATAATTTCTACTGTGTATAATCAGAAAGCTGATAAAGAATTCTTTACTTTCTCAATTTGCAATAACATTCTTACATTCCCGAAAACTGTGTTGAGGCAGAATTTATAACTTGCTTAATTTACAGTACAAAGAAGAGCCTTTACTCACTAGTTGTTGTTCTTTGTTTTTTCAATCAGTGCAGGTCAAGTTCCAGGGTCATGTGAGGAGGGAGGGGACCATATGTTTCCCAGGGCAGGGTGAAGATATCAGTTTGAGTAGAAATAATGTTCTCATCTATCTTTTAGAAGGGCACAATGAGAGACAATCAAGTAAGTGCCAGGGAATAGTATGCTCTCCAAGTTATTGCATGAAGAGAAGAAAAATACTGCAAGAAGCTGGGAAATAAGCCTGGAATGGCATTTCTTCAAAGTCATGGCTCTTGAGATAAGAGAAGACATTTCACTGACAGACTCTCGTAATGGATGTTATAATGAAGTGCCATGGACTGTGTGGCATATAAACAACAGAACTTTATATCTCACAGTTATGGAGGCTGGAAGTCCAAGATCAAGGCAGCATGGTCTGGTCTGATGAGGGCTTACTCATTCACTTGCTCCTGGGTTGCAGACCAGGTTGTAGACTGCCGACTTCTTGTTGTATCCTCATATGGCAGAAAAAGAAGGCCAGAGCACTCCTGGGTCTTTTTTATAAAAGCACTAATCCTTAGAAACTAGACCCTCATGACCTAATTATCTCCTAAAGAACCTACCTCTAAATACCATCACATCAGGATTAGGATTTCACAGTGGGATTTAAAGTTTATTGCAGCCCCAGCCCAATGTGTAGGGCCCTGAATCAGGAGGAGAGATCTTTTAAAATTTCCTAATACAAGACAAAATGATAGAATGATTTTTCTATGTCCATCTCCACAAGGTAACTATTTTATGACTTGTTTTCCCTTTTATGATTGTGGAAAAACCTGGGAGATGGTGAGTACAGGGTGAGGAAATGTCAGGTCTCAAAGTCCTTTGGGATCAACTTGAGCCCCGAATTCCTCTCAGAACGTGGTAGCAGCATTGGGCAGCACATCTTCCTACACATCCTCATTCAAGCATGTCTGATCACCATCTCCAAATAGTGTGGGAAAGTCAGGAGGCATGGGTTGAAGGGGACTGACTAATCTCTTTGACTGATTGCAGGCTCTGGTACCAGATTCGATGTTCAGATTCCAGCTCCAACGTTCTGTGCAATCTGGGGCAAGTTACTGCCTCAGTTTCCTTAATGATCATATTTACCTCTCTGGGTTTAGGAAAATATTACATGAATAAGTGCATGTAAAGCACCTATCACAGTGCCTGGCACTTAATAAGTACTCAATAAATGTGATTTGCTGCTATGATCACTATTAATAATGCCAATAAAAACAAGAAGTCTGTTTTCCCATGATGATTATGGTGAATAGGAAGTCAAGTAGGGGAAGATGTCAGTTCTACTATAATTCAAATGAGTCCTGTGATTGAGAACAAAGGAGGCTAAGAATAATAGAGAATGGCACGTCCTTTGTCTTAAGAGCTACTAAACAGATTCATACTGAGACAACTTGGTTTACCTCCCCCTCCTTGCTGTGCCAGTTTAGTGTCTCCCAAGGGCATCCTGCTCTCCAGGAGCCTGCAAGTCTTCATTGGCTGCCATCTAGAGCCCTTATCCTCTCTTTTTTATTCTGACTCCACCCCTTCTATGCTAAATCCTAATCTCTTTCGCTAAAATGCCTCTCAAAGTTACCTCTGTTCCCTTTCATTCCAATTAGCTGGCTCTTCTTGTCACACTTGACTGTGCTCCTCTCACCTCTGGCCCCTGCAGGGAAAGAAAGGACCTTTATCCACAGCAGTTATCCCAGTGTCCAGCACACGGTCGGTTCTCAACAGCAGTTGGTGGGACATGGTGTCCATGTATCATACTCCTGAAAACACTGCCTCAGTTAATCTAGTATTGTAATTTAACTCTTTACATATATGCCGTGTCTCTCCCTGCCCTCCCCCCCGCCCCCAGTGGTCAGCAAACTCATTAGTCAACAGAGCCAAATATCAACAGTACAACGACTAAAATTTCTTTTGGGAGCCAAAAAACGACTTCTGCGAATGGGCCATGAAGTTTCAATCGCAATGTATGTGCACACCCGCACATGGTATTTTGTGGAAGAGCCACACTCAAGGGTCCAAGGAGCCGCATGTGGCTCACAAGCCGCAGCTTGCTGACCACTGCCCTAACCAGAATGGAAATTCCTTGAGAAGGGAAATATATTTGTTTACTTTTGTCTAATAATGTATTAGTTGCCACTATTGCCCTGCTACTCCTTCCTCCGATGTTACCACTGTGCGCACACACACCCAGCTTCCAGATCCAAGATCACATCTCTTTGCCTAAGGGCTTTCTTTGGCAGCTGGCACATACTCCACCAGATCCCACCGTGTTGTTGCATAAGGCAGGCCAGAAATGTCAAAGGATTAATATTCACCACCCAGAGCAGCCTTCAACCAATAAGTGATGGAATTAGTGTAGAAATACCTCACCCTTTGGTGAGACAAATAAGATGTATGTCCTATTAATTGCCAGCAAGATTTAGCTCTAGTTAAAGGGGATAACTTGATATGGCACACCTTATTGATTGCTGTCTTAATCCTGCTATAACAAAATATACAGATTGAGTAGCATATAAAAAAAATAAAAACACAGAAATTTATTTCTCAGTTTTGGAGTTAGGGTCCAAAATCAAGGTGCCTAGCATTGATCTCATAGCTTGGGACTGTGCATTCATGTGTCTGAACAGGGAAATGACCTCAGAGGTCTCTTTTATAAGAACACTAATCCCATTTATGACCTGAATACCTCTCAAAGGCCCTACCTGTTAATACCATCATCTTTGAGGGTTACAATTTCAACAAATGAATTGGGGGCAGGAGATACACACCTTCAGACATAGCAACTGCCTATCCTGTCCTGTCTCCCTTACCTGTGTTTTCTAATTTTACTTTCCAAATAAAGGACCAGCACTGAATCCTTCAAAATCAGGATCTGTTTGTGGGAGGACCCAGACTAAAACAGATATGGAAAAAATTGTACAAGAATCTTGCTTTCCAGGCCAGTGAGTTAATGGCACCGAGGACTGAGAAAAATAATTATAGCTGCTCTTTTGTGAGACAAGAAACTAAAATGTTTGTTCTTAGAAGTCCATTGTTCCCCAGAGCAATGGAAAGAGAAACCTAGGGCAGATGGAAGGCCTGAGGGTGGGGTGGGGTGGGCAAGATATTTCACAGAAATCACCTGCAGGGACAGCTGGACACCTGACATATTCATATCATTAAGACCATCTAACTCAGGCTAAGACACACTTTACCCACTGAATTTTTATTGAATGACTACATAAATAAATATACTGCTTTGCCTTTTCATAGGCACATAGATTAGTAATCAATAATAATCATTTTCTGTACTCTCTGGTTTCAAATTGCTTCTGCTTTAAAGTACACCTCTTCACATTAATTTATTTCCTCAGTCATTCTATCCTTACGTCAGTATACACACACACACGCACACACACACTCACTCACAAAATATATAGTTCAACACTCACAGAATTTACTACTGGTGTTGCTCAGAAAAGCCAAGAAAAATAGAACTCATTTAATCATTCAACAAATATTTATAAGTTTTTGCAGACTCAAAAATGGAAAAATAGGGTTCTTGTCTTCAAAAAAAGGTCATAGTCTGAATTTTGGTCATTATTCTTTCTCCAACACTCTTCCTTCTGTGCAGACCACTGGTGAGTCATTCCATGGAAATACCTAGGTCTCGTTCAGTTTTACTTGATGAGGACAAATTTACTGTGCCATTTGTATATCTCTGGCCTTTTTTTCTTCAAAGAAAACTCTTGAATATCCTTCACAACTCCTAGCTCAGGGCTAACCTACAGATTAACTACGCACTGAATTCTTACTGAATTCTCAGGAAAAACTGATGGATAAAATGAAGGGGAGAGGAGGAAAAATAGTAAAGAGGCTTAAGCTGTAAGTTACAAATCTACTGATTCTGACTCTAACCTTCAAAGAGAAAGAAAAATTGTTTCTGGCTTGAAGAGAACAATTATGCACTCTGGTCTGTTTTCAGGCTCAATTCTCCCTTAAGCCCTTAAAAGATAAACCCAAGAATAAATCACCTTGAAAAATAGACTTTGAATCTGAGTGGGGCTGCGTTGTTTGCTTTTTATTCCTCTCTACACATGATGTGTGTTTAAACAAGCATTATTTGACCCTAACAAATTCATCTAATGGACTTACAGGTATAATTCACTAATATACTATGGTTTTCACCACTATCTATCTATATAAAACCCTAATATGCAAATAGACCAAAAAGTGAAACAACCAGTGGAACGACTGGTTGCTATGACACCCACTGATCACCAGTGGGCAGATGCTCAATCCAGGAGCTGGCCACAGCCCACAGGCCCCAACTGGTGGCAGCGGTGGGGCGCTGGGCCAGTGAGCAGGTGGTGCCAGGCTAGCCAAGGTGAGTGCAAGCAGGGTAATGGTGGGGATATGAGGCTGGTGAGTGGGTGGCACCAATCCAAAGAAAGTGTGAGTGGGGCCCTTGATCACCCCATGGGTTGCCCCACAGATTGACCCTGATTGCTGGCCAGGCCTAATGGGACCTTACCTATGCACAAATTTCATGCACCGAACCTCCAGTCTTATATAATAAAAGCCTAATATGCAAATTGTCTCCTTGGACAGACATTCAGCTGGGAGTTTGACCACTCGCTATGACATGATCTGACCCCCAGGAGGCAGCACGGAACATGGCGAGTGTCAGCAATGCAATGCTGGCAGCTAGCATCAGTGGGGGTGCTGCTGGCCCTGATGGGCCCCAATGAGAGCAAGACCATGGCAAGATGTTGGAGCAAGTGAGGGGGCGGCACCAGGCCAAGGCGTGGTGCAAGGATGAGCCAGGGCCCGATCTCCACAGGACACACTGATGGACCCCGCCTGTGCACAAAGTCATGCACTGGGCCTCTAGTATTTAATAAGTGTTAATTTATTGACTAGCAAATATATAAAATATAAATTTTGCAAATGTAATATAGTATATATTATTTTATAATATAAGTATCTATATATCTATAAAGGCAAACCAATGAGAATTAAAGCAGATATTACATTTTATGGGATGGCCAGAAAAATGTTCCTTTCTCTCTCATTTAATGCTTTGTAATGCCATTTTAAAAGAGATATACAGCGTTGTCCCTGACTTTGAAGGAGTTCATAATTTTACTGAAAAGATAATATTTTATTTACATACTAGGGGCCTGGAACATGAAATTTGTGCACTGGGTGTGTGTGATCCCTCAGCCCAACCTGCCCCCTCACACATACTGGGATCCCTCAAGGGATGTCCTACTGAACACTCACCCCCAGCCTGCCCAAGGCCTAAAGCCTTGGGCTCTGCAATGGGGCCAATGGCTGGCTCCACTCCAGCCCCACCCTCCCGGCCCTGGCCTCCTTAGCCCAACCCCTGGCCCTGGCCGCCCCAGCGCCTCCCCCTGCCCATGGCTCTGGCCACATTGGCCCCACCCCCGCACCCTGGCAGTCTCGGGACTGCCCCCCATGGCCCTGGCCGCCTTCGCCTCACTCCCCCCACCCAGCCCTGGCCACCTTTGCCCCCCACCCCCCATCTTGACCACCTTGGCCGGGCCCTCCTGGCCCAAGCTGTGCTTGCTGCCTGGCTCTACCCCAGCTCCTAATTGGCTGATGGGCATGGCTGGTGGGTGTAGTGAAAGGTACGGTTAATTTGCATATTACTCTTTTATTACATAGGATAACTAGTGGAAAACAATTCAAGGCTCTTTATGTTTGCTTTATTTAAAAACTAGAAGCCTGGTGCACAAAATTCGTAAAAGAGTAGGCCTTCCTTCCCCTGACTGCTGGGACCAGCTTCCCTCTGGCACCTGGGATCCAGGCCTCCCTCTGGCCACCGGCAGGCACCCAGGACCTGGGCTTCCCTTGCAGCCCCATCTTAATTCAGAAGATTGTCTGGAAGGATGTCTGGAAGGATGTCCAGTTTAATTAGCATATTACCCTTTTATTATTATAGATAATAATTAAGAACTACAGGAATCCTGGGATGGGCAAAGATTAATTAATAAATTCAATGTTTATTTATGAAATGACTATAAGGATTATGGGATTGGAGCTGGACTTCAGCAAGATATGTAAGAAAAACTCTAAATATGTGCTGACTACAGGGGTGAATGGGGTGGGAGGAGGTGAGACAAGGTAGGCTGTGGTTGAGAAGAACAAGTCCAAAGAATGAAATATGATCAGAGAGGAAAGGTGGAGCCTAGTGACAAAGGGATTTGAAGTAGTGATGTGGCAGAGCTATTTTTCTCACTGCATCTGCAGCAAGTGGTAACTTGTGTCTTCCAAAAAACAATTACAGTTTTCATTGATGTAAGTGATTTAATCAGTACAACCTCTGTCTTCAATGAAAAAAAAAAATCTGACTTTCTCCTATTGAAAGAACAAATTCTTTCCAAGGCTTAAGTCAACATCAAAGTAAGAAATCCAGTCACTTTTAACAGCCATGATTAAGTGATGAGTATTCTCTTCAAACATCATAACATATATTAACTAGTGTAACATGATTTTCAGGCATCTTATATACATATATAAAAAGATCCAATATTTCCAACCTTCCCATAGGAAACTAAAAGATGCATGGAAAGAGAATTTTTTTTAAACAACAGGCCCAGACAAATGCTTTCTTCCTCTGGTTTCTAAGCTAATATAAAATTAATGCAGCTTTGGAGAGGATGGGAAATGTTCTATACACAAGAGGTTAATTAAGTTGAATTGCAGAATCAGATGACTGATTTGACTGTTCATGTTACCCAAACCAGCTTTGCTTGATTATGGAAAATCTTAAGGGTGGGAAATACAGCTAAAAAAATACTCAAAGACATTTTAGAATTCATCAGTATTTATTTTACCCCCTCAAGTTTCCCCTCTGTACAAATCTAAGACCATTAAACTTGGTTAATTGTTATCTTTATATCTATGTAATATTTCTGACTTAATTTACAATATATATTGCTAATTTGTTAAAAGGAAATAACAAGAAGCATTATTATTGAAACCAGAGGTTGACAAACTTTTTCTTAAAGGGTTTGATAATAAGTATTTTAGACTCGCAGCTACTCAGCTCCACTGTTATAAAGTCAATTAACAAAAAAGCAGCCATAAAAAAGGAAATAAAAAGAAAAGAGAAAAAAATGGGCATGTCTGTGCTCTAATAAAACTTTATTTATAAAAACAGGTAACTGTGCCAGGTTTGTAATTTGACAATTCTTCATCTAAATAATGTAGCAACTAGGGTAATTGCTAAGCATCTTTCAAGCTGACCATCAGTATAAGTTCCTCATCTCTACTTATAGCTAACTACTGCTTAGAGTGGGGAGTTGGTACATGGAAATGGAGATTGTTGTAATAAGCAACTAATATTTTATTAGTAAATATTATGTACTTCTTTTCAATTTTTCATATTTTAGTTTTGAAATAAGTTAGACAGGTAGATAAGCAAGAAAATAATATGGCAGACACCATTTACTTATCACTCTGATTTTACATGTTTTATACTTGCTCCAGATCACTTTTTAAAGAACTAAAATGTCACAAATATAAGTGCTTATTCCAATTTTATCATTTTTTTCTCCATGCTAAGAGCTTTACACTTCCTTTGTAGACAATCTGTCTTTTCTCTCTGATTACTTCTAAGATTTTCTTGTTGCTTTTGAGGTTCTTTCATCTGGTAATGAAAAATTACCAGAGAATATATTTTTTAATGTGATTTCTTTCTCATTATCTATTCTCCTATTTCAACATAAATTACAGCTTCTATCTTTCATGTTTCTAACCTCTGTTTTGTACTTTTTTTCTTTGCTTTAAATACATCTTTACTGATTTTAGAAAGGAAGGGAAAGAGAGAAATAGAAATATCAATGATGAGAGAGAATCATTGTTTGGCTGCCTCCTGCATGCCCCCTACTGGGGATTGAGCCTGCAACCCAGACATGTGCCCTCACTGGGAATCCAACCTGTGATTTTCTGGTTCATAAGTCGACCATCAACCATTGAGTCACACTGACTGGGCTGTACCTTTTCTTTTCTCTCTGTGTTGCAGTTGGGTAATTTTGTTAGGACAACTTGCCATTTTATTAATTCTCTCTCAAACTGTCTAAAGTTAATCTATGTCAATTGAATTTTTAATTTTAAATATTCTTTTTCCTTTCTAAAGATGTATTTTTATTTTAAAAATTTGCCATATATTACATAATATCATATTCTTTGAGATTTAATTCTATTCCTTTTTTTTTACTCTAATTATTTTGTTTTATAAGTTATTTCAGATTTTTTGTTTATATCATAATCGGGGTGAGAGGGTTACACAGTCCTCATATATTGCTGTGAATGCTTTCTTGTCCCCTTGCTTGTTATTTATCTGAGTTTAAGAGCTCATTATTACAACAGAAGAACATTCTCTTCTTTGTATGTTTTTGTTTTTCTTGTTGGAGTTCTTGCACTTACAGAATTGCTTTCTGGAATGGTTTTGTATTTGGTTTTGCTGGGTGCTCCAGGAAGTTCACCAAACTGAGATCAGTCTTGTTGTTTATTTCTCAGATTAGACATGTCCACACCCATGCATCACAGAAATTTGGACGTACTTGCAGCCTTTATTTTTCATAAATGTATTTTATTTTTCACAATTAGAATCCCAAAGTTTTCTTTTTGCTTTCTGAGTCACTAGGTAGAGTTGCCCTAAGCCCCCTTTTCGCTGAGTCTAAAAAGAGGCTTTCATTCTTGAACACCAATTTAAATTTGCTTATGGAATTTGTCCATTTGGGGTGGGTCTAGAAAAAATAAAGCTCTAATTATTTAACAAGAGAGGTATCATTTGAGAAATTACTGAGTGTAGCTACTATTTCCCATGAGTATACATTAAACTCTTCTTAAAAAATTAATAAATTTCACAATTTTCTTCTGGTATGTAACTGAAAATATTTACCATTATACCAAGAGAAAGTCAGCACACTCCATCATCAAGATGCTTTTGCAAGTATATTTTGAAATCACATTTTTTTACATTTTAGGAAAATGTATGGTATCAAACATCTGCAAATTGTACTCGCATTGCCCAGAATCCAACTATTTAATGTTACTTGGAAACAGGTTTTGCATATTTGATCTCTAATTTTACTAAGTCCATCCCACATAAGGATCAGTATTACAGCTTAATTTCTGCGCATATACGTATATATTAAGGTACTTCTTTTTTAATGACTGGATGATATAGTCTAGCCTTCTGAAACTTGAGCATACATAAAAGTTGGAGGCTGGCAATCCTTAATAGCTTCTCCTTCTCATCATCCTACAACATAGAATTTTTAGAAAGTGCTTCTGAATTCAATTGTCCTCGCATGCTTGGGACTGTGCCTGGGGAGGCACCATGTGCTGAAATGCTGAGACTAAATGAATGTTGACACTGGTGTCTTCCTGGAGGACCTAACAGAAAAATGTCTCTTCCTCCCACTCCCTGCAAACAGTTCACAGAATCTAGTAGCTATCACAAATGTAAGCATTTTCAAAATGGAAATTAAAAAATTAAATGTCTAATCTGAGAAATTAAAAAATCATGTGACAGCTAGAGTCAGCGTGTTAAGACATTTAGGCACCCATGTTTCTCTGATTATGGCATATATAAAGCAATCTATCTGGGGGGATTCAAACCAAGCATTCAGATTTTCTGGCAAACACATTGGCCTACTCCTCACTCATTAATGTTTCTTCCCAACCCTCAGCTCATTAGCTTCTACTCTTCTCCTGACCTCATCCGTTAGTGTTTTGATGATCTTTGGAATGCCTGCCTCTCTTGGAAATCCAGACTTCAGTCTGTTCTAGCAGAGCTGCAGAAAAAGTGGTAGCACTTTTGCCATGTTTTCTTTAGTCAGACCCAACTTTTCCCTTTCTCTTGATCTAGTTAGTACTGTTTTCTCCAAGAGTCACTTTAAGCGGGATCTTTCTTTTTTATTTCTCATAAAGCTCCCTCTGACTTAGGTATGTGTTGGGAGGAGGGGAAGGAGGGCAACAGATCTCTGCAATCTGGCTTAGGGCAAAATGCCTGTTTTTTTTCTCTGATTTTTTTTTCTCATGTGATCTTTTGTTCCTTCCACTGAAATGTATCTTATCTGATACCATAAAGGTTTTTAAGCTCTAACAATGCTAGGAGGTTACGGAGGTGAGTGATTCATCAATTTCAAATGCATTAGAGTTATCCCTAAGTTGTATCCTTTCTGCTTTATGAGTGCTTCCAGATGCATTTCCTATAAGCAAACTTTTCCATTTTTCTTCATACCACCCCCCCAACTCAAACCATAGCTCTGTCTCTGTAAAAGATGGCATTGACCTACTTCCCTTTGTACATACAGAAAGGATTGAGCTTGACCTTAACACCAAGAGTAGGCACTAAACTATGCTATAAACTGGCTATTACAAAGTAGTCTATGAAATAGGTTATTTACCAAATAGCGATTGATAAACTATAGAATGATCTTACCAAGACATCAGCATCTATAACTAGATGTAGTTATCTAATTATTCCTAATTCTGGAGACACATATAGTAAATCAAAAGGAAGCAAAACCTCTCTTAAAATCATGAACATTACTAAGTACATACAAATGTATGTATTACTTTTCCTTTAAGAGGCTATTTCAATTCACAGATCAAAGAGTTGCTTCCTGTCAGATTCCTCCTAGTCATCTTCCGTCTGAGCTTGGCAAAGTCACCCACATTAGTGGTCACACCTTTTCAAATATTGACTTGTAAATCAAAGGAAGCAAATTGGACCACAAATAATTGAAGAACAGTGAAAACTTCAAAGCAAGAAAAGTCACTTGACACTTAAATAAGTATAAAAATGTTATATGTGGATCTGAACATTCTGACCACTTGAGTTTATACTTTTTTAAGCCCAGGACAATAATGTGTCAGGCTAGAATCACATTTAGTACCCAATCAGGGGAGAACAAACCACAAGGAAATGAAAGTGTCTTGACTGTCACCTGTAATTCTAGAGAAAGTGGTAGAATTACAACTGTCCTCAGACAGATGGGCCATTAAGCAGGTGTTATCAGGGGTGGATATCTGGGGAACAGGGCAGTACATCTTCAATAAGGGGATTCATTTAATAGAAAAATCTTAACCTTTGAAAATATAATTTATGACTTTCAAAACACTATTAAGCCTACTTTTAACTCTTACAGTGGATTGTAAGTAGGACACATTGTTCTGAGACTAGTTCAAACTCAGTCTATTTATTTATTTATTTATTTATTTACTTACTTACTTACTATTTATTTTTGGTTCTACTGATGTTTTTTTCTTTTTTTATTCTTTAAAATATTACAAATAGTAGTACATATGTTTTTCTTTTTTCTCCCATTGTCATCCCCCCAGTCTTCCCTACCCCCCAGCACATGTCCTTACCTGCCCCCCACCCCAGTGTCTTGTATCCAATGGTTATGCTTATATGCATGCATACAAGTCCTTCGGTTGATCTCTTACAGCCTCTGTCTTCCCCCTGTAGTTTGACATGCCAATGTCAATATTTCTTATACATTTCAAATGAAATTTGAGGTAAGGAGTATATTTTTTATCCATATGGGCATGAGTATATTTTATATTTTTGTAACTTGTGTCTCAACACAGTCTGTAAGACACATATTATCTAGTAAAAGAATAATATGCAAATTGACCGTACCTCCTATCAAGCCATGCCCACTAGCCAATCAGGAGCAAATAAACCCCAACCAAGATGGCGGGCTGCCCCACCATGGAGGACTGGGCAGGCGGGTTAGATCGCAGCCCCATCATGGAGGACTTGGCAAGCCAAGCAGGCAGCACCGAGGCCAAGATCAGTAACCAGGCAGGCCAGGGAAGGGGTGGTGGCAGCACCTGACACTGACTGTGGGGTCCAGGCCACCATCGGGGTCGGGCAGGCCTGGTGGGCAGCACCTGATGCCACTGGCGGATCCAGGCCACTATTGGGGATGGGCAGGGCAGACTGGCTGCTCCTGACACTGTCCACTGGGTCAAGGCCGAGGTCAGTAACAGGACAGGCAGAGGAGGGCGGGGCGGCAGTGCCTGTTGCCTCCTGGGAGTCCAGTCCAACTTGGGGGACGGGACAGGCCTCACAGGCAGTGCCTGAGGCTGCCTGTGGGGGTCCAGGCTGCCATCGGGGTCAGACAGGACTGGTGGGCAGCACCTGACTCTGCCTGCAAGGTACAGGCAGCCTTCGGGGTTGGACAGGGTGGGCTGGCTGCGCCTGATGCTGCCCACTGGGTCAAAGCCGAGATCAGTAACAGGACAGTCAGGGAAAGGCGGGGTGGCTAAGCCTGACTCCCCCCATGGGGGCCAGGCTACCATCGGGGATGTGATTAGGCAGGGGTGGCCAGGGTCTCTGGGATCATTATATGCCCCTGCGCTGCCTGTGCACACCAGTGGAGCAGACCAGGGTTGAACATTTTAATGAAAATGGGATGCCTGTGTCCCCGCCCACCGAGCCCAGTCCCTGAGGAGGAGAGGGCTGTGGGCAGTTAACAGGCACCAGGGCTTGGAAGGAACTGGGAGAAACCTGCAGACATACTACCGCTGGCTGATGGAGGTGTGCAAAGGTGCAGTTGAGGCGGCTATCGCTGGAGCTAAGCTTGAAAAGTGCATTGACAGCCTGATGGACTAAATTGCCTTTTTGAAGAAGGTGCTTGAAGAGGAGATAGCTGAGCTGCAGGCACAAATCCAATATGCTCAGATCTTCGTGGAGATGGACGTGTTCTCCAAGTCCAACCTCTCTGCCTGCTCAAGGACATCTGTGCCCAGTATGAGAAGCTGGCTGCCAAGAACATGCAGAATGTCGAAGAATGGTACAAGAGCCGCTTCACTATGCTGACTGAGAGCACTGTTAAGAACATATATGGGGTGCGTGAAGCCAAGGAGGAGGTGTCTGAAAGCCACTGCCTGCTCAAGGCCAAGACCCTGGAGATGGAAACATGCTAGGGCATGAACTTAGCTCTGAGAAAGCAGCTGGGAAAGCTGGAGGATAAGCAGAACTCGGGTGTTAGTGCTATGAAGGACACAATCAACAAATTAGAAAACAAGTTGAGAACTATAAAGAGTGAAATGGCACGATATTTAAAAGAATACCAGGACCTCTTCCTTATGGCTTTGGACATTGACATTGCAGCTTACAGGAAACTCTTGGAAGGTGAGGAGACCTGGCTCAGTTTCACCAGCATGAGAAACATAGCCAGCGGCTACTCCCACAGTTCCCAGGTCTTTGGTCGATCTGCCTACGGTGGTTTACAGACCAGCTTCTACTTGATGTCCGCTGGCTCCTTCCCTTCTTAATACACCAGCCATGTCCAGGAGGAGCAGATCGAGGTGGAGGAGACCATGGAGGCTGCAAAAGCTGAGGAAGCTAAGGATGAACCCTCCTCTGAAGGAGAAGCTGAAGAGGAGGAGAAGGAGAGGAAGTGGCTGATGAAAAGGAAGGAGAGGAAGAGGAAGAAAGTGCCAAGGAAGAATTTGAGGATGCAAAGGAGGAAGAAGAAGGAGGTGAAGGTGAAAGAGAAGATGCCCAAGAAGCTGAGGATGAGAAGAAAGATGAAGGTGCTGGGGAGAAGCAAGCAACCAAGAAAAGATTGAGCCCCCCTTTCCTTAATTATTTCAGGAGTAATCCTCATGAAACCAGGTCAACCTCATCACCAACCAAGCAGTTGAGTTCCCAATACTATATGAATTAAGAAGTCAATATATATAACATTCTGAGGTGACTGAGGTTGGACATTAAATGTGCAATGACTTTTCTCCTTATGCAGAGTATCTGTTTGCTTTCAGAGTGGCTTCTTGGCTTGCTGCCAGCCTGTGCATGGTCCATGCTTATGACTTCAGGATCTATGACAATGAGATTAATTCAGATGTTTACAATAAAAACATATGAATACATGAATTCACTGATGTTAATGTTAAACTTCGTGGAAAAAATAGTCCTTTGAATCTTTAGTGGTTAGAAATTAAAGACCTCAAATCATGTGCAATAAACAGTAAAGTTACACTGAATGACAAAATAATACATTAGAGGTCAGGAAACATACAAAGAACTGGGGAACCATTCCCAGATCAGAAAGGGAAGTCACAGGGTATATATTATTGCTATGAATACAGTATTTCCTACTACTTACAACATATACAATGTAATGTATTAGATGCCTTCCTACTGCATGAAGCATATATTTTCATAAAATAATACTGGTACATATGTTATAGTTATGGCAGTATATCATATCCTATCTATATTAATAAAGGGGTAATATGCTAATTAGACCATGAGACCTTCCAGAAGTCCTTCCAAACAAAGCCATGGTGGTGGGGCTGAGGCAGAGGCGGTTAGGGGTGATCAGGCCAGGAGGGGAAAGGAGTTGGGGGTGATGAGACTAGTGGGGGAGGCAGTTGGGGCTGAGCAGGCCGGCAGAGGGGACCAGTTGGGGCAATCAGGCCAGCAGGCAGAGTGGTTAGAGGTAATCAAGCAGTCAGGCAGGTGAGCAGTTAGGAGCCAGCAGTCCCAGATTGTGAGAGGGTTGTCCAACTGCCAGTTTAGGCCCAATCCCACAGGGATCTCATATCGGAGAGGATGCAGGCCGGACTGAGAGACAACCCTCCCCTGCCACCACATGCATAAATTTCATGCACCAGGCCACTAGTACTTAATAAATACTTTGTGATCATTTTGGGGTCAATCATTCACTGTCACAGAACAAATTAAAGTTAAAACTGGGTTTTCTATGCCCCAGTTTAGTAAAACTTTATAAGATCTAAAAAGCAACCATCTTTCCACTAGCAATAAATGTATTCCTAAATAATCTTGGTGGGTTACCATTCAAATGAATTTTTACACTGACTTTTTTCATGCTTTTTTAAAATGAGTGAATCTTTATTGGCTAGGAGTACTGGGACATTCTGACATCCATTAGTTGCTATTACTGCTATCTTAATGAATTCTGAAATATGAGAATTGTATTTGGTTATAGTAGAACACAAGGGACTAGGATTTTAGTCAGAGACAGTGACTTAAGCAATTGGGCATAAAATCAAAATAAGGAACATTTTCTAGTGTTCGCTACTATAATAGCATTTAAGCCTTTAGGAATACTTGAGATGCAAGAATCAAAGAATCACTCTATGCCCATAGTATCATTGAAAGCAAAAATAAAATCGTATTACACCCTTGCAGAAAGTTTCAATGGTTTACCAAAGGACTTAGAATAAATTCCAAACTCCTGACATGGCTCTGCAGACTCTGAGTGATCTAGTTCCTGCCTTCATCTCTCACCATCCTTTCCTGCTCTCAGGAGGCCTCAGCCATTTGCTCCTCAAGCATGCCAATACCTTTGCACTTGTTCTTCCTCTGCCTAAAAGCCTCTTCCTCGGCATCCTGCCTTCTCCCTATTCCTTAGGTATCAGCTCAAATGCCATCTTCCTTAGAGTACTTCCCAAACCAGTCAATCTAAACTTACGTCCCTGTGCATACACACACACACACACACACACACACACACACACACACACACACACACACTGCAAGGATTTATCATGGTACATACATCTTTCAGAGATTATCTGTGTTTAATACTTCCACCTATGGCCGCTGTCTCTGGGGCTACATGTCACAGTCCCTTGGTCCAACCTGTTTCTAATAACAACTGCGATTGACAATTCCCTGAAGCTCAAACTGATCTCCCTAATAGCAACTCTTCTCAGCACCCACCACTTGTTGCTCTCTTTCTGCTCCAGGGCTTTCTCTGGCCCCACAGATGCCTGTTTCACCAAAGCACAAGCACAGCCAATAGACAACGGGCATTAATTAATAAATGCTACGGTCTCCCAGTCTTCAGATGGATGAGGTTGGTAGGCCTTTTGTACTTTCTCAGAAGATTTTAGCAAAAATCAAGCACCTGTTTCTACAGCAGCAACCTTAATATTTGCTTGTTTCTTCTCTTTTCCCTTTTTGTGCTTTCCTCCCCTTCATTCCTGTTTCCTGGGACCACTTTCAAGTTTACCATTAGTAATGAGACTTTGTCTCTTGCTCAGCTTTCAGAAGAACCTAGGACATCTCCTAGAAGATATAAGATCCAGAAGAATCAAGGAGCTTATATTTTTTTCATATCCTATCTAATAAAATATTAATATGCAAATTGACCATACCTCTGCTAAAACCACAAGCCATGCTCACAAGCCACACCCACCAGCCAATCACAAGCAAATATGCAAATAAGCCCCAACCAAGATGACTGCAGCCACTGAGAGCAGGAAGGAGGCTTGGCTTTCCCCGACAATGTAGGAAGCCAAGCTTTCTGCCTGCCTTGCTGGCCTAGGCCTCCACTCAATCCTACAAAATTTCAATTATAGAAGATACATAAATCTCAACAGAAATGGTGGCAGCCATGGAGCTGGAGAGAGCAGAAGTTAGGATTGCCCCCGGAAATGGAGAAAGCCAAGCTTCTGTAGCCCTGGCTGGCCTAAGCCTCCACTCCAGGCTATAGTTTCAATTGTACAACATAAATAAATCCCAGATACCAGGTCCTCTGCTTGGGTCGCTAGGGGGTGTGGTCAGCTTGCAAACTACCACAGGCCCCTCACTCAGGCCACCCCATGCCCCAAGGGAACCTTCACCCTGATCCAGGATACTCTTCAGGGCAAACCAGCTGGCCCCCACCCATGCACCAGACCTCTATCCTATCTAATAAAAGAGTAATATGCAGATTAACCATCACTTCAACACACATGATGGATGCCCCCATGTGGTCAAATATCCTGCCCCCATGTGGACATAAGATGGCCACCACAAGATGGCCCGCAGGGGAGGGCAGTTGGGAGGGTCCAGGCCTGCAAGGGAGGACAGTTTGGGTTGATCAAGCCTGTGGGGGAGGACAGTTAGGGGTGACCAGGCTGGCAGAGGAGGAAAGTTGGGGGTGACCAGGCCTGCGGGGAAGGACAGTTGGAAAGGCCCCAGGCCTGTAGGGGAGAGCAATTGGGAAGAACCAGGCCTTCAGGGAAGGGCTATTGTGGGGGAGGACCAGGACTATAGGTGAGGGCAGTTGGGAGGGACCAGGCCTGCAAGGGAGGGCAGTTGGGGGTGATCAAGCCTGCGGGGGAAGGCAGTTAGGGATTACCAGGCCAGCAGAGGAGGGAAGTTTAGGGCAAACAGGCTGGAAGGGGAGCAATTAGACATCAATCAGGCTGGCAGGGGAGTGATGAGGCTGGCAGGCAGAAGCAGTTAGGGGCAATCAAAGAAGGCAGGCAGGTGAGCAGTTGGGAGCCAATAGTCCTGGATTGTGAATGGGCAGTCGGACATCCCTCGAGGGGTCCCAGATTGGAGAGGGTGCAGGCTGGGCTGAGTGACACCCCCTCCTCCAGTGCACAAATTTCATGCACTGGCCTCCAGTATATATATATATATATATATATATATATATATATATATATATATATATATGAAAGAATTCTAGGCAAGAGTAGATGTTATGAACAATTTTAGGAAGAAATGGTATTCAACAGAAAGGAATGATCAGAGAAAAAATGTAGAAAGCGTAAGATAGAATGAGAATAAATAATGCCAACTGCACATAGAGAACATGTAAAACATGCATCCAGATTGCTGAAAAATTCTAAGACATTTAACCAGATTTAAGAGGGTTTGGGATTGCAAAAATCTGGCTATTCTCTAGTATGTGGCATTCATTTTGTCATAGAAGACAAGTGATGTTATTGTTTTACATTTAATTAGCACCAGAAATTTCATTTTCTTGAAATTTCAAAGTTTCATTCCTGTGTTAAAGCATGATGTTAAATCCAAAATTTTAATTTGCTAACTAGTACTTTTTTAAAAACAGGGATTCAGGGACTTGTGGTTATAGCTATGCCAGGGTACCTGGCACAAGATTTGTTCTGCCATAAACAATGAGACAATATACATGAGGTGAAAGTTCTCAGTAATTAGACACTGTGACCACAGGATTGACAACTTCCAGGGAAGGAAAACACATAAAGTGAGTCCCATGTTTGCCTTCCCTATGTGCCTGGAGACACCAGTAGTGAGCACAGGCGCTAGAAGCAAAGTAAAGAGGGCAGCTTTGCTGAGTGGAAAAAGCTGAGGTCAGAGTTAGGAGTGACTGAAGTGACTAGAATTAACAGGAAAGGGGACTTGGTAGGAAGAAGCTGCACAGTGAGAAGGGAGAACCAGGAGAATCTCCTGCATGGCTGACAACTAAACAAAGACAGCAGCAGACATGCAGTGATGGACAATGTGGGAGTTCTGCTGTTACAAGGAGAGATCTTCCTAAATATCTCAGATATTCCGTTTGAACCCTAGAGAGGCCAAACCTTACAGGTATACACTATACTCTAAAGTAAGAGCCATGTTCTAGGACTTAGGCAAAATCAAATGAGAGCAGAATGAACAAACAATAATATTAACCTTGACAGGATAAAACAGGATTCACAAGTAGCATAATTATTTGCTTGAACAGAATCAACACCCTTTATAGGAAGATACATAATCTGGACTTCCTACAATGTGTCATACATAATATTCAACATCCAAAAAGAAAAAGTACTGTTTTCAAAATAATCATTATACTAATAAAACTCTAAATAGCAAGTTTAAGAAAAAGAGAAAAAACCAAATTACCAATAGCAGGAACAAAACAGAAGCTATCAGACAGATCCTACTAGCATGAGGAAGGTAATCTGGGAATTTTATAACAGCTTTATGAAAATACATTTGACAACATAAATAAATGAACAGATTACTTAAGTAACCCAAGATGGACACAAGAAGAAACAAGTAATTCAAAATGACAGGGTCCTGCAAAGTCAAAATTATTTCTATAACAATGCTAGGAACTTTCTGTACTTGCTACTTTTATTCTCTCTCCAGTGGAGTTTTTTCCATAGGCGGCATAATGTATTATATTGTAATAGCTTGAATACAGAAGCAGATGTGAGAACTAGTGGTCTTCTATTGAGCTATACATTAGAGACTGATAATGTAAAACAACACCTTCCTTCTCACAAAATAATTATTTTTCAGAGACATGTTTTTAAAAATGTTATTGCAATGTACTATTTTTAAAAGTTGATAAACATTTAAAATTTTTCTGTTTTAATTTTTAATAGAGCTTATAAATGTAAGCTGTATTAAAATTATATAAATGTAACTTACATAAACAAAGCTTTTTGGGGATTCAGCAATTTCTAAAATTTAAGAGGATCTTGAAGAAAAAATGTTTGTAAGCCACAATTTAATAGATCTAACATAAGCTCTTTCAGAAAATAGAGGTGGAGGAAAATTTCCCAACTTGTTCTATGAGGTCCAGCATAACATTGATACCAAATCTAGTAAGTTATAATTAGTCTTCTAAAAATATCAAATAAAACAATAAATAAAATATAATACATCATAATCAAATGGGCTTTCTTCTAGGATTGTAAGGTTAGTACAACAGTTGAAAATTACTCCACGTAATTCATTACATTAACAGAAAAAATGTGGCTATAAAACAATCATCTCAATAAATGCAGGAAAAAAAACAGTTTACAAAAGTCAACATCTATTTCTGGTAAAAAATTCTCAGCAAATTAGGAACTGAAGGGAACTTCATTAATCTGATAAAAAGCATCTACAGAGAAGCTATACTTCACATTACACTCAATAGTAAAATATTGAACACTTTTCCCTTAATATCAAGTACAATTTAAGGATATCTCTTCTCTCCACTTCTATTTAGCATTATATTAGGGTCTTCGCATGTTCAATAGACTAAAACAATAAAAAACTAATCAAACAAAAGCCTGGGGTGGGGTGTAAGCAGGGAGGAGTGGAGCAATGGGATAAAAATAAAAGGGGACATCTGTTATATCCTCAGAAATAAATGTAATTAAAAAATCAAAGTAATAAGTAAAAGCACTAAATTTCAGAGGAAGCAATAAAATTGTTTTTATCCTTATATAACATATTTTTTAATGACAAATCTTCTAAAGTTTGCAAAACAGTAATAGAACTAGTAAATGAATTAATCAAAGCCAGAGTGCAAGGTCAATGACAAAATTTAATTGTAGTTCTATACATTAGCAGGCAAAAGTTGGAAAAAATAAAATTTTAAAATACTATTTACAATAACATTCAAACTACAGAATACCCAATACCACCTCTGTACTGAAGCTACAAAATATTCTTGAGATGAAAAAAGAACTAATAAGTGAAGAAATAGACCATGTTCACAGATCCAAAATATTTAGTGTTGTTAAGATATAAATTTCTTCCTAATTGAACTTTAAACTACATGCAAACTTAATAAAAACCTCAGCATACTTTATGTGTGCATATATGTATGTATGTATGTACATATGTGTGTATTTTTTGGAAAGATCATCAAGTTGATTCTAAAATTTACATGGTAATGCAAATGTGCAGAATTGCCAGCACAAATCTTGACCAATAAAAGGGGAGACTTTAGAAGGCTTATATTATCTGATTTCAACACTTAGGTTAAAGCTATAGTTATTAAGACAGAATAGTGTTGGAGTAAATCTAGACAAAAAGATTCATGGATCAGGATAGAGAGATCAGGAGTCATCCCACACATGTAATGTCAATTGATTTCTAGAATAACACCAAGTTAATTCTTGAGGACAAAAACTTACTAAGGCAATTGAACAAGTATATGAATAAAATTAAATTTGACTGCTGTTTCATAATTTACATGTAGAAGAAACTGTGGTACACAGCCCACATTTTCTTTCAGGACTGAGGTACTCATTCTTACAGATTCTGGGAGTGCTCCTCTTGTGTATTGAATTGTGCTCCCCTCGAATTTATATATTAAAATCTTAACTCCCTGTATCTCATAATGCAATTATAATTTGAAGATAAGAATCTTTAAAGAGGTAATTAAGGGTAAATGAGGTCATTGGTATGAACACTGATCCAATATATTTGATGTTCTTATAAGAAGAGAAAATTAAGACACAGACATACACAGAAAGAAGACCATGTGGAGATACAAGGGTGGTCATCTACAAGCCAAGGAGAAAGTCTTCAGGAAAACTAACGCTGTTGATTCCTTGACCTCAGACTTCTAGCTTTTAGAATTTTGAGAAAATAAAATTCTGCTGCCATCCAAACTGTGGTACATGGTTATTAGTTGCCTATTGATGGCTTACATCTGAGTTCTTCCCCAAGAATTGCATTCAGTTGAAGAGAGCTTCCCCACATAAACTTAGAGCAGTTGTGTCCAGTGACTATATGGTGTGATAGTAAAAGGCCTGTCCCATGTTTCTGCATACGACTTTTCATCTAAGATCAGTTTCAAGTCTACCAGTTTTAAGCAAATTCTAAAATGGGCTTTTGAAGCTAGGTCACCCACTAGCAGACTGGTCATGAATAGTCAATTACTAATTATAGGTAAAGTATGGATGTACCTGTGCAGTTGTATTTCTACTGTTTGTGACTTGCAATGTGATACTACTTGCAAATAATGTCTGGGAAGGGGTCAGAGGTATAATATTTCAGGCATTTGAGAGGTCGGGGGGAAGTAGTAATTGTAAGGACAAATAAAATGTGATTGTTGAAGGCTATTAATGCATTGAAGAAAGAATTAATAATTGAGTGTAATAAATCACTAATTTAAAAGGCAGAAGGCCTACTTATAAACATGTAAATATCTCAGTTCTTGCACCACAGGTCACAAATACTGAGGAACAGTCACCCAACTCAATTACTGAGAACATTAACTTAGCCTAAGCAGGACTGTTTTTGCTAAGCTCATTGAGCTATTGTGGAGAAGGAGTGGAATCTTAAGATCTGGAATACAACATTCAGGTCAATACACTCAAGCACACTGAAATCCTAGATTACTTGAACCCTCTGGGCCTGCAGAAGAGCTATCCTCCTTCTTATGAAAGGTTAGTGCAGGTCCACAAACTGCGGTTCCTGAGCCACATGCAACTCTTTGGCTCCTTGAGGGTGGCTCTTCCACAAAATACCACAGCCTAGGAGAGTCTATTTTGAAGTAGTGGCGTTAGAAGAAATTTCAGCCGTTGTACTGTTGATATTTGGCTCTGTTGAGTAATGAGTTTGCGGACCACTGGATTAGTGCTTTGAACTTGCTTTCGAGAATTGCAGAAGCCTCTCTTTTGCAAGATAAGATGCATTGCCTCTCCTTTCCTCCAATGATTTTCCATCTTCCCTCTTGGCTGAAAGACTAATAACTAGTATTCTCTACAACAAAATGCAGCTGAGAAAGTGCTTAGTTAACTAAGAGTGGAAGGAAACAATACACTGAAGCAAATGCAACATTTATCTCATATGTACCAGTAATAACTGGGAGAGTATGTTGGTATGGATTCCAAATGTGCCAAATCAAGGAAAACAGAATGTAAGTTGAAAGGGGAGAATTTATTGATATGGGAGCACCCTATTATGATACAGTATTTGACAGTCTGGCAAGAATCCTGGGAGACAGTGCTAATATAGGTAATTTCTTAGAAACTTAAAGATTATATCACACATCATGTAATGTAGAAATGCCAGCTTTATTTGTAACAGTCCAAATATGGACACACCTTATATATGCATCAACATGAGAATGAATAAACAATTTGTGGTATATTTATACAATGGAATACTATCCTGCAATAAAAATAAAAGAATAATTTTGTGATACACACAAAAATATGGATAAATCCTAAAATTATCGTGGTGAACAAAGTAGCCAGTCATAAAAGAAAACTCACATAACTTTATATGAAATTCTAGAAAAGTCAAAATGAATATATAGTGGTAAAAATAAAGACATTGATTATCTTTGGATGGTCAATTTTAGGGAGCGGTTATAAGGTTAAGCCTTAGACTTGCTAGCAAAGTCACAAACAAGCCCCAGCTTAAAGGGCACAGCCCTGGAAGCATAATTAAGCTTGATCTTGTGACTGCTCCCTAGATCTTTCTTGGGTAGCTAATAGGCAGTAGGAGGTGCAACAAGTGCTGCCAAACAAGTGAAACTTACAAGAACATTGTAAATTACCTTGTTTACCCCTGACTATAAAATAAAACATCAGCGTTCAGTCTGGATCTGTTCTGTGGCCTCAGCAAGGCACAGAAGATCCACCTAGACCCAGCTCATTCTAGGCTCGCTGAACCCTTGGCTGTGCTGACATGGAACAGTCAATAGTGACAGAAAGGGAACATAAGAGAAGTTTTATGGCAATAAAAATGTTGTATATATTTATTGGCGTGATATTTACATGGATATAAGCATTTGTCAAATTCATTGAATCATACACTTAATTCCGTGCATGTCATCTGGATATGAACTGCACCTCAATTTTAACAAACAAGAAAATAAAATATATACTCAAGCATTTTTTTGCCCATTTTGTGTAAAGTTCGAGATGTTGGATATGACATTGAAAAGAGAAAACAAAAGCATAGATCATGCCTTCAAGTAGTTTTCAATTAAAAATAATAAGGGTAATTTGGTATAAAAGTCAGCCATATGGAAAATCTTACAGTAGATATAAGTTCATCATAACCCTTTAATATAACACAACTCTTCTTTAAATATTTTAACTGTACTTGAAAAAGTTAATTGAGTAACATGCAAATTTAGACATTAGTTCAAATCTCTTTGATATGTTCTTAGCTTGATCTAGTTTGCTATATAAAAAAAATCTACAATAGCCATTAACTCTATATCATTTAATTTGTGGATTGTTAAAAAATCTTCATGTTCTACAAACATTTGACAAGCCTCTTTTTTACATTTCATTGATACACATAAACTCTCAATGACTCTGATTAATAGCAGGTATAGTGGTATAGTTTTTAAATGATAAGGGCTATTTAAAAAAAGTCTCTAGGTTTATACAATAAATCATGTGACTTTCAAGAATGGAAGAGCAAATCCTCAGAAGTTTATATTTTAACATTATTAGTAAAAGCTATTTACATTTATTAAATTATGGGCAAGCTGGGATGATCCAAAAATGCCCCGGAAAATGAAACAAAGTTTGATGTGGAAAATATTTATATAATTAGAAATTGACTGTGCTAAGTATCACCTTGATAGGTGGAAGGCAAAGGTTCTGATTGTACTTAGGCCATATTATTGAAACAAATGTCTGGGCTTTGAAATTTCTATAACTTATTAAGTGGTTTGATAAAGCTATTAGTTAAATCTCATGCTTTTAAACAGCACTGTTACATTTACAACTAGCAGAAAAGTTATGTTAAATGTGAGTAGTGCATATGCAAAAGCACAGCATTTCATTTAAGAATGAGACATAGAAAAGGTCAAGTAATATAAGTCTTTTCATAATTTGGTCTTCCTATAAGATGAGTAAACACCCAACTATAAATGTAAGTTGTCAAAAATAACATTTCTCTTCATCTACATACTAGCAAATAAGAGTCACGAAAAATAGGAAGATACATATTTTACTATCTTTCATTATATTAGCATACTAGCTATAGAAATGAAAGGGGAGGTTTAATAGAAATGTTCCAATTTTTATTACCATCAGAGATAGGTAACTTTTTTGGTAAATATAATTAAATTTATCATTTAAAAAATATAGTCTATGGTACATACTTTATTTTTTATTCCCAATAACTGACATTATAGAGTAGTGAATGTTGACTGAATATAAGTTGAATTAACAAGGATATTAACATGTTTTAGTGCTGACATCTTGTTGTTATGAAGTATTTTCATGTTTACCTTTTTCAGGAATTAAGAAAAATAATATCATACCAATGTTCAAATATTTAACAGAATCATTCTTTTCTAAATCAAACTTTGGTGAAATCATCACTTTGAAAACTGATGAAGAAGGAAGGACTTCTGGCATGACAGCTTGAGGAGCTCAGTGGACCTGCTTTCCAGGGAAACTGGTGAAAATTATAAATAAAAATAAGCATTTAACATATTTGAAAATGGTTCCAAGAATCAGCAGATGAAGAAACATTTATTTAAGAAAATCTAAAATTCAACAATAACATCATGAGCCTGTGGTATTTGAAACAAGACCTGCTCACTATCTCCCACCTCCTAAATCAGCATGATTCAAAATCTACTCTGGACTAGTTCAGCCAACAACACAGAACTTTTCCTCCCCTCTACCCCCATTTAGAATTCTATCTTTCATGAGTTCAGGACATCAGCATTTCTCCTTTTCCCCAAGCTACCTGTTGCTGAGGTTAATTTCAGCCTATTGTGGTGGGAGGTGGGAATTCTTTCTTTAGCCCAGTTCCCACTTATGAAATGGAGGCTCTAGCTTGGGCATGATACTGCTAAAAACACTGGAACTCCAATTGCCCTTAGCCCCATTTACTAGTATAAAGTGGTGAATCTGTGCTGGGAGAGGAAAGCCAAGAAGACATGAAGTTACTGAACCCCTTCTGCCAATTTCTCACTTACTAAAGCAGGGGTATATGCCTCAAAGAGAAGCATGCTATTATCCTTACCTTCAGTGCTATCAGAAATTTTGCCTGGAAAGAGAAGAGGCCATGAAAGAGAGAGTTTCTAATATATTTATGAGGAAATTGCTTTCATTTGCAACAGAGCATGGAAAAATTCAAGCCTAAGGACATTCTTAAAAACAGGTGAGGTTGTAGTAAAAGCAGAATTAGGAGATTTGTATATTTATTGGACAAATATAGTAGTTTTTCCCAAAGAACTGGTGAAGAGATAACTGAAAGGAGACACTCTGGGGTCAGAACAAATCTCAAACTGAGGAACATTCTCTTCAAAGGAACCCAAATTTTATTGATTCAGTATATGGAGCAAGTTATTACCAAGAGAAATTTTGCATTCAATAGGACTATCAGTAGAGTTTAATATCTGGGTGTCGTCAGGAAAGAGCCCTCAATATGTGAGGACTGGGAGAGGTGTCTGTCTTACCAACTGAGCAGACACCAATAAGAAGAGTCAAGGCAAATGAAGAAACAAGGTAGTATGTATCAATTAAAAGAAAAAGAGAGAAATCTCAAGAAACCAACAGCAACAAAATGGTGATATATAATTTACCTGACAGATAATTCAAAATAACTGTCAGAAAGATGCTCAGTGATCAGGATAGCAATGTATAAACAAAATGAGAATTTCAACAAGGAGATAGAAAATGTTAAAAAAAAACAAAACAAATAAATCATAGAGCTAAAGAATAGATTAATTGAACTGAAAATATTCAATAGAAAGATTCAACATCATACTAGATCAATCAGGGAAAAAAAATCAGCAAATTCAAAGACAGGACATTAAAAGTCATTTAGTCAAATGAACAAAACAAAAGAACAAATTTAAAAAGAGTGAAGAGGAGGAACCAAGATGGCGGCATAAGTAAACACCTCATCTTGCTTCCCCACACAACAATTCCAACACTACAACTTAACAACAGAACAAACATCATCCAGAATCCCCGGAAAGCTGGCTGAGTGAAAATTCCACAAATAAAAGTAAAGACAGGACACTGTGACTCAGAGGAGTGGCGGAGTGCAGCCTTGAAAATGCGTGTAGCCAGAGGTTCAGAGCCGTGCACACCATGAGCAGAAAGGGCAGGCGGCTGCAAACCCGGCTGGTTTTCTCCAACGGGGAGGGCAAAGGCGTCCCACTGCACTGATTCCCCAGTTCCAGGCGAGGTCCGAGGTCCAGGGAAGGCACGCTGAAACCCGGGCGCGGCAGAGGGCGCACTTGTGGAGAGTGCGAGTAAACTTAGAAACAGCAGTTTGCGCATAAACTTGGGAACAGAAGTGTGCGACCTCGCAGAGAGGACTCGTGACTTGCTCCCTCGTTTAGGAGACCACTGGACTGCTTTGTTTTACAACCCTGGGCGAGACTTTGGGTGTGCAGACTCGTTTGAGGAGAGGCAGAGTTGTCTGGCAGCAGGTGAAGACCTGCAGCGGCATTCTCTCAGAGGTGCATGTAGCTGTTACCACCTGGCACAGAGACCCACACGCCATATAGGGCAGAGCTGATGCTGCCTGCTCAGCCTGGAGACTCCACCCATCCAACCTGAACACAGCTTACCCTCACAGTCGATTGGCCTGGAGGTCAAACCCTCCTAGTCTAACAATAATAATCTGGGTTTAACTTCAAGAATACTGTACAATGCATAAAGGGTTGCAGTAAGAGTGTCCACCTCAGGTAACTGGGAAGACTGAGCCACTGTCCCTTAGAGGACATCTACCACACAAAGCTGACGGACCAACTCAGAAAAGCAGCCACAATGCAGAGAAATGGAAAGAAATCAGGTGTGAAAGAAATGGAGGAAAAAAGAGTTCAAAACCACAGTAATAAGGTTTTTCAAGGCTCCTAGAAAAGGCCAATGAACTTAATGAGAACTGCAAGGAAATGAACAAGACCTACAAGAAAATGAACGAGACCTACAAGGATATGAAAAAGGACCAACTAGAAATTAAGCATACACTGACTGAAATAAAAAATATTACACAAAGTCCTAAAAGCAGTCAAGAGGGCCACAAGAACCAAGTCAAAGACTCGAAATACAAAGAGGCAAAATCCACTCAGGTGGAAAAGCAAGAAGCAAAAAGGAATCAAAAAAATTGAAGATAGTGTAAGGGGCCTCTGGGACAACCTCAAGCATACCAACATCCGAATTATAGGGGTGCCAGAAAAAGAGAGAGAGCAAGATAATGAAAACCTACTTGAAGAAATAGTGACCGAAAACTTCCCCCACCTGGTGAAAGAAATTGACTTAAAAGCCCAAGAAGTGCACAGAACCCCAAAATATAGGAATCTAAAGAGGACCACACCAAGACATATCATAAATAAAATGCCAAGAGCAAAAGATAAAGAGAGAATATTAAAAGCAGCAAAAGAAAAACAATTAGTTACCTAGAAGGGAGCACCCATATGATTGTCAGCGGATTTCTCAACAGAAACAATGCAGGCCAGATTGGAGTGGCAAGAAATATTCAAAGTGATGAATAGCAAGAATCTACAACCAAGATTACTCTATCCAGCAAAGCTATCATTAAGAATTGAAGATCAGATAAAGTGCTTCGCAGATAAGAAAAAGCTAAAGGAGTTCATTACCACCAAACCAATATTATATGAATTGCTGAAAGATATTCTTTAAGAAGAGGAAGAATAAAAAGATACAAATATAAATTATGAACACCAAATACACATCTATCAACAAATGAATCTAAAAATCAAGTGAATTAATAATCTGATGAACAGGATAAACTGGTGAATATAACAGAATCATGGGCATAGAGAGAGAATGGACTGACAATTCTTGGGGAGAAAAGGGGTGTAGGAAGTGCAGCAAGAGACTGGACAAAAATCATGCAACTATGGGAGAGGACAGTGGGGGAGGGGAGGTGAGGGCAGAGGGTGGGATGGGTACCAGGTGGAGAGGAGCTATAGGAGGAAAAAAAGAGGGAACAATGTAATAAACTGAATAATAAAGATAAAAATAAATAAATAAAAAGAGTGAAGATAACAAGAAACTTATGACATAGCATTAAGTGAACCAATATACATACTTTGGGAACCCTGAAGGAGAAGAGAGTGTGCAAAAACCAGAAAGCTTATTCAAATAAATAATAACTGAAAAGTCCCAAATCTGGAAAAGGACGTAAATAGACAGGTCCAAGAAGCCCCCCAAATTTCTATACAAGAGGAATCCAAAGAAATCTACATTGAGACATCATAAATTTGTCAAAAATCAAAGACAAAGAGAGAATTTTGAAAGAGAAAGCAACTTGTCTCTGAGAGAAAGATCTCATAACAATTATCAGTGAATTATTCAGCTGTTACCAGCTTTACAAGTAATGCTATAGGGAGTTTAAGTTTAAAAGTGGGTATTAAACAGTAACACAATGGCATAAGAGAGTATGAAACGCTTTGGTATAGGTAAATATATAAATAAACACAGAAATTTGAATTATTGTAATGGCAATGAGTAAGTTATTTTTAATTCTAGTGTAAAGTTAAAAGATGAAAATATTGCCCAGCTGGCATGGCTCAGTGAAGCATCGACCTATGAGCCAGGTGGTCATGGTTCAATTCCTGGTCAGGGCATATGCCTGGGTTTCATGCAGGAGGTGTGCAGGAGGCAGTTGATTAATAATTCTCTCTCATCATTGATGTTTCAATTTCTCTCTCCCTCTCCCTTCCTCACTGAATCAATACAAAATATATTTTTTAAAAAGATGAAAATATTTATAAAGTAAAAACACACTCCTCCTGTGTTCTCCTTTACTCACAGACGATATTTCTGACACCAAATACATGTAGGTTTCTCACTCATCAAGCAATTATCTGTAACACCATCAGGTTTTGCCACAATTTAACTCAATTATAACATTACCTACCCAGAGATAATATCAGTATCCACAAATTAAGGGCTCAGTCCTACAAAACCACCTTTCCTCAACTTCAGATTCCAATTGCATGTCCCAGGTGATAAAAACGTTCTAAAATCAACTATGTTGATACCTGCATATAACTGTATATACAGTAAAACTACTGAATTACATACTTTAAATGTGTGAATTTGTGGTATGTGAATTGCATACTTTAAATGTGTGAATTTGTAGTATGTGAAGCAATAGATATTACCCTGGCCAGTTGCTCAATGGTTAGAGTGTCTGTTTAATTTCTTTCCCAGATTTGGGACATTTCAGTAATTATTTATTTGAATAAGCTTTTTGGTTTTTTTCATTCTTTCTTCTCCTTAAGGATCCCCCAAGTGTGTATATTGGTTCACTTAATAATATGTCACAAGTTTCTTGTTATCTTGGATTCAATTCTGGTTAAGGGAACAAAGCTGGGTTGCAGGCTCCATCCC
The DNA here is from genome assembly GCA_027563665.1 of Antrozous pallidus. Classification (NCBI taxonomy): domain Eukaryota; kingdom Metazoa; phylum Chordata; class Mammalia; order Chiroptera; family Vespertilionidae; genus Antrozous; species Antrozous pallidus. The sequence continues at coordinate 57,911,308 of CM050508.1, read as the reverse complement.
CAGACTGAGTCAGGGCACATGCAGGAAACAACCAATTGATGTTTCTCTTTCTATCTCTCTCTCTAAAAAAAGGAAGCAATGGGTATTATTTTTGCACTTATGACACAAATCAGTAAGTCCACTTGTTTTGAAAATTGTGTCAGCTATAATAGATATAATTATTATTTATTATCTCAAGACTGAAAATTGCAGTATATGGATAAAAATTGTTCCTTCTTTATTTGCTTCCATAAAATTGCAAACTCTATGAATGAGATGACATACTAGAGATAGTCACAGGACCATAGAATGTTAGATCAAGAAAGAAAGAAACTTGGAGCAATGGATAGAGCATTGGCCTGGGGACCGAAGGGTCCCAGGTTCGATTTCGGTCAAGAGCAATTCCAAGTAGGGGGTGTGCAGGAGGCAGCTGATCAATGTTTCTTTCTCATCGATGTTTCTAACTCTCTATCCCTCTCTCTTCCTCCCTGTAAAAAAATCAATAAAATATATTTTAAAAAGAAAAAAAAAGAAGGAAAGAAAGGAACTTGGAGAGAATTGCTAAAAGCAGGAACATTTCAAATGACTCTAAGACACAGGCAAGGAAATGCCTGTAAATGTATGGCATACCTGACTATGGAACTTTTTATTTTTGATTCCCTGACCCAGTCAAATAATTCATGAGGAGGGAAGAAAGCATACACCAGTGAATTTTCGCACATCCTCCGAATTGTAGGAACTGAAGAATCCAGGCTTCCTCTAAAAGAAAGCAGCATAACTCAGCCCGTCATGGTGGCAATGAGGGTTTTAAGGTAGGACTGCAGGCCCATTGTTGCTTCACTTTCATAATTGCCCAAGACACTAAAAATCCAGATTCCTGCATGAAATCTCCTGACTTTTAGCTTTAAATAAATTTAAAGACTTACATGTGCTGGTTTTGATCTAGAGTCTAGCAGTTTTTAAAATTTATTTTTCAATTACAGTTGACATACAACATATTAGTTTTAGGTATACAGCATAGAGATTAGACCAGTGGTTCTCAACCTTTCTAATGCTGCAACCCTTTAATATAGTTCCTCATGTTGTGGTGACTCCCAACTATAAACTTATTTTTGTTGCTACTGCATCACTGTAATTTTGCTATTGTTATGCAACATAATGTAAATATCTGTGTTTTCCTATGGCCTTAGGCTCTACAGCAGGTTGAGAACCACTAGCAGGGTCGCCTAAGACTATCAGAAAACACAGATATTTACATTACAATTAATAACATTAGCAAAATTACAGTTATGAAGTAGCAATGAAAATAATTTTATGGTTGGGGGTCACCACAACATGAGGAACTGTATTAAAGGGTCACAGCATTAGAAAGGTTGAGAACCACTGGATTAGACATTTATATACTTCATAAAGTTATCACCCCAATAAGTCTAGTACCATCTGACATCATACATGGTTATTACAATCTTACTAGATTCCCTATGCTGTTACTTTACATACCCGTGACTATTTTTATAACTGGCAATTTGTACTTCTTAATCTCTTTCACCTTTTCCACCAGTCCCCTCAACGCCCTCCCATCAATTTGTTCTCTGAATCTGAGTGTGTTTCTGTTTTGTTTATTTTTTGTGTTTTTTAATATATTTCACAAGAAATGAAATCATGTAGTGTATTCCTTTCTCTTTCTGTTAAGTCCAGCAGGTTTTGGCCTCTGGAAGTTTCTTCTCCTTAGACTTTTCCTTGGTTCTTTTCCTCTGTCTTGAATTATCTCAACAAACTAAGGAGATTTCATTTAGGGCTCAGTGTTGTCATGGGACAGATAAGAAATAGAGAGGACACACCCAAAGAGAGTTTACCAGTAATTCATTATCAGTTACAAGAGAAGAATCTATTCCTTAGTTATTATTTAGAATCCCATACAACTCAACTTTTCTCCCTCCCCCCATGATACATACTTATTAGATGAGTGGGCATCCACAATTTATTTGAAAAGAAGCAGATTACTTTTCTCAACCAATTTAACTTCCTTCTGAAAAAGTGTCTTATAGACATCACACATTTTTAAAAATGTAAGTAAATATGTATAAAGAGTTGTTATACTTTATTTTTTTTCACCGGATGTGGATATGCACACCCATTCAAGCCAATTCAGCTTTACCTGCTACCAAGGCAGGTTATTAGCAAGAATGAAATTGCTGCTATTTCAGAAAACATGTTAAAGGAAATTATTTTCTAATTATATTCTAATATGTGAGTGGTGAGTTACTAAGAAAACTTCTAATGGGAAACATCTGTACTACTGTCAAAAATAAAATTTTTAAAAAGAAAAAGAAAACTTCTAGGAGCTAAAATCAGTAAAGGAGATATAATAAGAAAAAACAGAACTTCTACGCTAGACAGGTGCTTCCAGACTCGGAGTGTGTGAGATGCTCTGCACTTGTCCTAGAGCCTCAGCCCTGTGGGTCAGGGCAGCTGGGAATCTGGAGAGTGCTAAATGCTGAAGCAGAGACAAATAAAACAGCCATCAGCCTTTATTTTGTGAAATTTGTTGTATTAAAGTGTGCTGTCCACCAAGTAAAGGTGAATGCTATAAACTCATTTTTTAAAAGCCCAGATCCCATTTAGAATATGAAAATATTCTTTGGTTCTGTCCATTTGGGCAAAATAAATGCTTCTAGCTAGTGATAAATTCCCGGGTTGCACAGTGCTTCACAACGTCAGCCAATTTCTGGCCTGAAAGGATTTCTCCAATAACTTCCCTAGTCCATTCCCTTAAATACGCAGATTTGCCTGACTCAGTCAAAAATGTCATCATTCAGGACTGTGCAGTAAATAATAGTGTAGAGATTGTTCCCTGAGCAAGAATGAATGATTGTCCAGAAACACAGTATTCAGGATCATTAGGTTAAAAGTAAAAAGTCACGGTAGGATGAATTTTGCCTGCTAAAGCAGGCAGGTGACTCCTGCTCACTACTGGCAAGAAGCATGTTATAGGGAAATGACTAAAATAATAATAATATGAAGTTCACATTGATTTTATTCAACAGGCATAGGTGAATATAAAGATGACTAGCCTTAGAAAAGGCCCAACTATTTACATATTATAAGAGCCATAACTCTTAAGAGATAATAAAGTATTTTCTCTCTAATTTTGACTTTGAAGTTGTTTTTTACGTAACATAAAGTTGTATCAATGTTTATATGTTGCAAATCAGGTCTGTCAAGTTCCAGATATAGTAGTGTCCACCCCTATTCCTAAATAACATCTTGTCCACTTGCAAACTTCTAATCAACCTTTAAGACTTTCCCTGAGTTTGATTCTTTCCCTCCCTTTAGGAGGATGAATTGTGCCCTTAACTTTATGCCTGTAATAAAAGTAATAACAATACTAATTCACAACTATCAAGAACTTTCTATGTGCCAAGTCCTGTTCTAAGGAGTGTTAAGTTATTTAATTCTCACAATACTGTATGAGATGAGTATTGCCATTACGTTTATTTTACATATGAGGAAATGAGACACAGAGAGGTTACACATTGTGGGAATCCCTTTTCACGTTCCTCATGATTCAGGGTGCTGGTTCAGGGTTCGGGTTCTGGAGAAGGCAGCACACAAATGAATAAAGACTCAGAAAAACATTAATTTGGAAATGGGGGCCAGGTGGTAATCCAACTCTAGTGGGAGGACTACTCTCACTCTGGCTTTACCATCCCTTTTATTAAGATTAAGATAATAAGATACACCCATATCCTCCAGGCAGAAAACACCAGTAAAAGCCAATCAGGAAGTCTTCTTAGGACTAAGAGGTGGGGGCTACTTCAACTACCAATATCTAGTAATTAGCTCTGACGCGCTTCAGAGCAATTAATGTTGACCAGGCCTCCAAATTCCATTAAAACAATGATCAGCTTCTAGCATCTCCCCCATTTCTTTCCTTTAAGAAATCTGCAGATTTAAAAATAAACATATAAGAATACAATATTTGAGTCCCAATTTCGATATCCAACAGTTCTCCATGTATACATGTCAGTAATGATATCTAGATGGTGGACAAATGGTGGCAATGCAGGTCCAACCCTCTCTGATTTAGTCCTGGGCAACCTGTAGCGATGTACAGCTGCTGACTGCTAGCATGGCAAGGCATCGTCAGCATTTTCCATCTCTGGGCTGTTTTTAATCCACATGGTCTTGAATTGTTTTCTGAAAATACTCAAATATACTCTTGGCCAAAAATTAATAGAAGAATCCTTTTCACAAATTTGACTTGGAATTCTTTCCATTCTTGCCTAAACAATTTTCCCTTGATTTATTTTGACACCATGTGTGTTTTTCATAGGTGTCTTGCTGTTAACATTACAACTGAAATTTTTTTAAAGTACAAATTTTTGTAGATGTAATTTACTTACAGAATAATTTTCTTTACATCATATTACTCCACTATACCCCCCTTTTTAAAATTAATGGAGGCTTTTGGAAAATTTTCAATGCAGTCTTGATTAAAATTTTTAATGCAGTCTTAATTAAAATTTTATTGTTTTTCCACAAAAATGTGACTGCTTTAGGTTCGTTGCATGTTAAGCAATATTACCATGAAATGAACTACCAATAGAAATTTTAGTTAATATTTTAGGAATAGCTTTTTGTCCAGTACAATTAAACTTTCCTGAATATTTACTTATTTCAATTAGCCAATTAAATTAATTCAAAAACTTGATTGCTATTTTACTGTCAAATTTAATACTCTAATAACAATCTTAGTTTGCCCTGTAAATATTATTGGAAAGGATTATTTGCGTTCTTAAGTAGGCCCTGAGCATTCCTGTTGATAGACTGGATTTAGATACAGAGCAACTGCAGTCGGTCAAGTCTTTCTCTGTTGCCTAGGTCCTGATCTGAGCTGGGCCAAGCCTCTGTGTGTTACCAGGCTCCCAATCTGAGCTGGGCATGGGGAGCGAAGCAGCCATGGAGACCTCCCTCAAAAAGGGCTAAAGTTCAGGCCCCTGCATAGTTCCGGGGTGAGGGTCTATGCCTCACCTCTGTTGACTCCCAAGTTCTCTCTTCATGGCTCCTCTGCGACTGTGCCTGTCTTAGGTTATTCCTTCCTTGAGGAATCTTACCCATCTCTGGCTAACCAACCATCCTCTGGGGCCAAGCAGGGTGATGTGAAGTTCATTTCTGTCTTCTTGGTAGTTTATGCCCCCATGGCCTCCACACCTAGCACCTGCCTCGGGATCCCACCTGTGCCACTGTGGGGCCCTGGCACTGATCACAGATCTTGGGAACCAAGATTTCTTCTCCGAGAGGGCACAGCTCATACCATTGGGCAAGAGACAGATCTGTGGTACTAGCCATTATGGCGTTTCAACCTCAACATGAACAGAAAGCTCAGGCAATAGCCATGGGCAATTAGACTGTAAGAAGAGGGTCCCTCTTGGCAAAAAAAAGCAAGAGAGGCCAATATAGAATGCTCAGGTGCCTTCCCAAGGATCATTCTACACAGTGGAAGGGATTAAATCCTTTCATATCCTTTTTTAAATTGCTGCCAATCATTCAAATAATTAGTTTATAAGTTTGTTTGGAATAATTGTACAATATGCTGTTGTAAAGTGTCAAACAAATATAATGACATTGTAGAATAATATCATGTAAGGATATTCTTTACTCTAGGCCATGGCAATTCAATTTCAAACTGGCTGTCAATTCCTTTTTGTATAAAGACAGATCTTAAATTTTTTCTTTCTTTTTCACTTCCCAAAGCAGTAACTAACACCCAATTTAGCCAAGATTTGCATTTCCCTGCGAGTTCTTTTATAATTTTTAAATAACACCTGAAGCAGTCTCATTGCGGGAGAGCAGATAGCCTTACCCTCTCCTACTGCCTTTGAGTTTCTCCACACCAGAGGCAGTTTCATCAGTGGAGTTTCACTTATTACGGATTTTAAATTCCAAGTACCAATTAAGATTTTAATTTGAACAAGAAACCACATTCTTTAAGCATACAAACCAAAAGTCTATAATAAAATTTACTTTATAACCTAATTCTTCCCCATTAGAGTGGCTGAAAAAGACGTTCCCACCCTACTTACAGAACACGACTCTGCAGTTAGTCCATGGGCTTTGTGTGTGGTGAACCTCTCTCACCTTTCTCTAGGTGAATTTTCCCCACACCTTTTCTCAAGTGTATTTTTCCTCTTTCGCTCTAGGCAAAAAATATCATATCCTCCAGACGTCCCACAGTCAGGCGCCAAATGTGGGAACCCCTTTCACCTTCCTTGTGATTCAGGGTCCCCGGTTCAGGGTTTGGGTTCGGGAGAAGGCCAAACACAAATGAATAGAGACTTAGAAAAACATTGATTTGGAAATGGGAGTCAGGCAGAGTCCAACTCTAGTGGGAGGACTACTATTCGCTCTGGCTTTATTAAGATTAAGATCATAAGATACAACCATATCCCCCAGGCAGGAAACACCAGTAAAAGCCAATTAGTGAATCTTCTTAGAACTAAGAGGTGGGGGCTGCTTCAACTACCAATATATAGTAATATAGCTCCGACCCTTCAGAGCAGTAAAGGTTGACCAGCCCTCCAAATTCCCTGTCCACAGCTATCATTAATACAATGATCAGCTTCTGGCAACACATGTTGCCCAAATCACACAGCAAGTAAGCGGGGAAGTTGCAATATGGACCTAGGTGGTTGCATCCTTTATCATTATACAATTCTCCTTCCCATTAGCACTCATATACATTCATCACATAGTATTACGTTAGTGTTTGGGGGTGAGGGGTCTATTGTTACTGTACACTGTGTTCTCTTTAAGAGTTCTCTGTGCCTTATTGGTATTCAGGTGCCCAGGGTCCAGCAAATCCATAGAAATATAGCTGTTTGGGCCAAAGCATAGACCTGTCACTTGCTGTCCCTGGCTGTTTGGGCTCCTGCATTCTTTTTAAAGAAGTTATTTTGTTAATGCAAAGTACTCTTCTCTTTAAAAACCAGCATCTTGCATTAAACAGTGCTTCACTGATAATGCATTACCATTCTTCCAAGTGGCCCCATTGCTAATGAAAGGCCATATAGCTTCTTAGTCCTGAAGCCATGAGCCACCAACCCTGAAGGTGCAAGGCTAGAGGTGCCATGAGTAGATGCTTTTGGCCACAGTCTCAGCCGAGCCCAATTTTCTAGCCATCCCACCAAGGTGCCAGACCAGTGAGTGAAGGATTCTTGGACCTTCCACAACGGTTCATTCACCAGTTGAATGCTGCTGAATGACTTAATTTACTGCTCTGCTATAGCCATCTTTGATTCTTATTTTTTTTTAACAAGATTGTCCGTCATTTTTATTTTACATTGGGCCCAACAAATAGTTTATCTGATCCTAATTATACCATTGAATTATACTTCATTATATATTCTTTGAAATTGCTTGCTGTTTTTATTCACTATTCCTATCTCTTCACCTTGATTGTTGATTGTATCTTAAAGATGAACAACATGTCACTCTTGGCCTTCTACAACTCTTCTCTAGTCCTTAGCGTCGGTACCCAGACAATATATTTTAAGAGACTTGACATAAAAAATAAAATGGCATTTTAGTGTGTATAGCCCTCCATGGAGAGCATGCACAGGGGCCAGAGAGGAACCAGTAGGCATATTTACCCCCCCCCCCCATGGTATACTTTCTGCGTGGGGCTCCTGGTGACTCTTTGGAGTCAGATGAGGCAAAAGACAGATGTAAGCAAAAGCTATGGTTAACCTCAACATACGAAGAAGGCATTTGCTTCCCATTCATTTTCCTTTTTCAACCCAAATTGATGAGTTTTATTATGTGAAGGGTTCAAATTAAGCTAGATGGTTTTGCTCTCCAGAGAGTGATAAGAGACTAGGTAGAGTGGTCTAGCAAAGTAAAAAATACCAATCTGAAAGGCATGGAGTAAGTCTGCTTAATATCTTACTTTATAACAGCAATTTAAAAAAATATTTCCTATTAAAAGAGTATCAATAAAGTGAATAAAACTTGTGTCAACAGAAAAGAATAAGAATAAAACTGAAACCACAGAATTAAAGGAAGAGGGGGAAAAGAGGGAGAGAGATATTATTCTGTCAAAAGAAGAGTCAAAGTTTCAGTGTCACTTGGAAATAAGTTTACCTAAAACGCTGTTATAAATGCTATCAATTTCACTTTCTAACCTCTTGGCAACCGAAATATGCAATAATAAGTGAGTTCTTTGCTTTAGAGAACAGTGACACAATGTGAAGTATTTCTTTTGGTAGGTGAGGGTAAGGGGGCCACTGGATATGATTTTCTGGTATACTGCAAACATTTGTGAATAAATTAAATTAAGCCTTGCATATTACGCAGAGAACTAAGATATATAACTAAAGTGCTTACTATATAAGAGCTTTAATTCTAGCACAAAAGCTTGCATTCTGCACTTCATGTATTTCTTCACCAGATATTCAAGAGCCTGCTCTTACCTAGAAATAGCCCAGGTATCCAAGAAAAATGCTGAAACATAAATATGGTTCTGAGCCTTTTATGTACTTCAGATGATGAAAATAATTTTCTCTAATTTTCTCATTCACGGGCACCTTGTAGAGGACAGTTAGACCCAGCTGGCGATGAAAACTGAGTAACATCTGCGGTTCATGTTTTCCCTTATTCACAAGTCACTGTTTACAAAACTTACTCAAGACCCTCTCATCCCCCACCAGACAGAGGCACTGCATCGCAGCCAAAGAAATGATCCCAGCCAGCATTTTAAAAACAATAGACCGTTTTTACTCCAGAGAGGTTACAGGTTAGGTTTTAACGACAAAAGGAAGCGTTTTCCGCAAATATTGGAACAGTACCACCTGTTGAAACTTGTATTGTTAGTTCCGGAGACTCGTCAGAATTCAAGATTTAAACTTTCCTCTGGTCACAAGGGAGCTGATGTGAGCACTGCCAAGAAAATAATGGCGAGATCTCCTGTCCCTGAAACGCAGAAGTTTCTGAGCCCAGCTTCAGGGAGCAACAGCTCTCCGCACCAGCAGCTGAGGCATATTGTGTCAACAAGATGGAATGTGCCTGACTCCACTTTGCAGCGCACGCTGGAGCCCGCACCACAGCAGGATGGCTGTTTGACGCGTGCAGTTCCTTGGGAGTCATGACAGCGTCCTTGCAATGTGCTGGGATGGGAAACAGCTGTCGCACTGGAAGCCACTGTCAGATGTGGCCGTTCCAGGCGTGTTCAGTGACTGCTGCTGCTCAGTTCCTGACGGTTAACTAGAGCAAGGGTCGAAATTATTTTTTCTAAAAATAAATAAATAAATAAATGATTATATGAGAGGAACAAGTTCAAGGAACAAGAACATCAACTGTTGCTCTCTGCTTTCAGGAAAATCCAGCAGTTTGGCCCTGGAAAGGGGTATTTATCATAACTTTACCATGATAATGGTGTGGGGGTTGCCTTTGGATTGTTCTAGGCAGGGACACAGGCTGGGGCTTGCTCTTTATTTAGTCTGTCTCTCCTGCTCCAACCTGCTCGTTCAAACAACACAGATATTACTAATTTTAAGGGAAATGGCTTGCATTGTTTTAGTTCATAATTGACAATTTAATGGGAAATTGGGAGGAGGTAATGGAAAATGATGTAGCCCATCACAGTGATAAAAATGCAAAGGATAAAAAGTCATTTATCTCAAATAAATGAGAAAGTGAATAGAAAAAGAAAGATGCCATTAATTCTTTTTTCAGATAACTTCATGGTAATAGAAATAAGGGGGAGGTAAAATTCAAAAGATGATATTTTATTTCAAAATATTTGTCTATCTGTATATCATCTATTTATCTATCTATCTACCTACTTATCATCTATCTATCTTTAGTCCTGTTCCATGATTCACTTTGTCAGATCCCAAGGACTCTTTTGCCTTTGGATTTAGACAAGAACAAGTTTCCATTCATTTGTCCATGCTTTTGAGCATTTTTAAATGATAGCTGAGTTATGAGTCATTGCCAAGCTCTTCGGCATCATTGTACCAAAAGCACATAACATGTTTTCTACCTGTCGATGTAAATTATTGCCTGCATGGAGAACTCCAGGAACAATTTGGCTTCCTGCCCACACAAATGACTTCTCATCGTTCAGGTTTCAATTTAATGCCAGTATGTACTGTAAGATGTATGTTCAATCCTACAAATGAGTTGCATGTGCATTACAATTTCAGAAAACCTGGGCTGAATTTTAAAAGAAAGCATTTAGGATCTGTTGTATTAGAGGTGCTTCTGAGCTAAGTGCATTCTAAATACACTGCAGGATAAAAAAAAAATAGTGCTAGACTTTGGGTGGTACACTAAATTTTACAAAAGAAAAAAAAAGACAAATGATGTATTCAGCGTTTGAACTTGTTTTTCCAAAGAACTAAAAGATATATTGTGAGTTTTCTTTTTTGTTACCTTGGCTTTTTTATTTTCAATTTGCCTTCTCTCATCTTCTGACAACTAGCCTAGTAAGTCAGATCAACCTTTAAAAACCTTAAATAGGAAACTAATGATTCAGAAAACATTTGTTGTAGAAGCAGAATCTACTCCAAGCACAAATTAGAAAGATGCTTTTAGACTTCCTTGCTTCCTATTAGTGATTATGTTGATGGATGGAGTTTCATATGAAGTATATCAGAATGCACTCCAAATTTAACAAATTTAAAACATTGTCAAATAAAATGCGTTTTAAGGTGTGGCAAGAAGCATTTATTTCTTCACAGGCCTGCTAACACAAAGGTCAAAGGACATAAAAAACATGATTGCTCACAAAAGAAGTATAATATAGAACAATTAAACAACAGAGTGTTCTAAAGTGACTAAAACCAAGAAATGTTTCATGTTGTTTTATATTATTTCATGTTGTTTTATATTAGTAAAAACAGATGCAGCATTCTACTGACCAGAAGTACTCTAGTAGTGAGAATTAAGGAATTCTTCTTCACTAGAATTTGGGCACCTCTGTGCAAGCTGTCATCTACTTCTGTCATGTAATCCCACAACAATAAATATCACAGGTTATGCCAGATATGTTTTAATGGCTTCTCTTTCACTCAGCTGTAGAACAGAACCAACAAAGTAAAACAGTGTTTGTCAGTCACCATTTTTAATGTATGAAACTTAAATTGAGAAAAAGTATAATGTCAGCATTATAAAATATAATCCTTCCTTGTTTTCCATTACTCTTCATGTTAGAAGAACACTAGTTTCAAGTTTGAATCATCATTAAATACTGGTTGTAAATATTTCTCTCATTTCCATGTCCAATGTGGCTAGAGAGCAGTCTAGTTCCTGAGTAGGAGAAAATGAAAGAAAGAGACATACACAGAGATGGAAGGAAAAAGTTGGGGCCAGGTGGGACCACTGTCCTCTTGCTGGAGAGACAGGGACCCAGAGCCAATACAGCATGTTTATTTTATACAGGAAGAACCAAGAAGTTTTACTAAAATTCAAGACAAAGGATATTATGTGCATCTTGGGTGGGCCCTCCTTGTATTCATTCCTGGAGCTTGGCTGGATTTAGATAACAAACCCATCCCTGGTGCCTGGGCTGAAGGTCAAGCTGACAACACTCCTGCCGCTGGCAAGGTGTGTTTCCAGGACGTGGCTCTGCCAATGCCACTGGATTCAGCTGACAATAATTAAAGAAATGCCCATGTGCCTTCTCAGGTGCTCTCTACAACTGGATTACAATATTTTCTATGCACTATAATTTTATTTGCTTTTGAGGATTTGTGTCCCACATTATACCAAAGTCTCATAGGCAAAGGAAGAGTCAGTGGGGAAATGATGGAATTGTGAGTTGCAACTGTTAGTTGTCAGTTATAATCTGAGTGCACTCTTCTGGCCCTTAGAATTTACATAATGTTTTATTCTCATATTTCATTATATATTTGCATTTGTTGTTGTGGTTTTTTTTAATCTTTGTTTTATGGCCCAAACTAGGTGGTAAGTTTCTTAAAGATAAGGATCATTTTCCTAATTACTTTTATAGTGTGATGTCAGACTCTGGTACATCACCAAGGCATAGTTTTGGCTTCAACTTCATTTGCTCTCACTGAGTCTGGATCCAGGTTCTGTGCTAGTGGTATCAATATCCCCTCCCTTTGCTAGCAGTCATATGTCTACAGAATTGTAAAACTAAAACTTATATCCCAAATAACCAACCTTTTTTACTTTACAGCCATTAAATTTTTGGCCCAAAGTCAAATGGAGGATTCATAGCCTATAAGCATAGGAATGGGGTTCATCTTTTATTTGACTAAACTCTGGCCCAGACACTTGGTGTTTCTTGGCAGCCTGCCTTAACAAGGATCATAACTGATGAATGGACATTTATGGTATATTTAAATTAAGATAGATCTCACTCATCAGTTGACATAAGGTGAATTAATTCCTAAGCATAATTTTTAGAAACCAAATGCTTTGGTGCAAATAGGGAATCAAGATCAGTAGTTTAGGTGAAGTTGCCAAGGTTTCCAACAAAGTATCTCTGTAAGGTTGAACAAACTACCTAAGGATCATTTAATTACTTTATTTACTCATGCATGGACATATGTGAACACAGCAATGCATCTGGCAGCCTCCTTTCTACAGAGTTTTAAAAGAGTCATCAAATTTTCTAAATCATGCTTGTCAGGATTTTCCAGGTTAGAGGAATTTGATTGAAATGTCATTGAATATGTTTCAGAAATAATTACTTTTGCTTGGTGCTGGATAAAAAAATGTTTGCTGAATTAAATGATGCATAAATCAGTAAAAGGATTTTAGGCAAGTTAAAAATATATCAATTGGAACAAGGTCAAAGGCAGATTCACAATAGGTATGGGGAATCATACTTTTTTTCTCTCGGTTGTGCAGATTGCCCTGTGGCACACCAAGAATTTTCTTAACATTTCACTTACTAAAGGCAGAAACAACTTGAGTTTGGACCTCCTTCTTAATATATTTTCCAAGAGAAATGAAAAGGGTAAGATGTTAGAAGCTGAAATTAAGCTGAAAATGAATAACACTTCAATGAAATAATGCTATTTGCTGTTATTATCAGAATATCTATGCAGAATATTTATTCTCCACCTTGTTTTTTGAAAAATCACAGCTATATCTGTTAGAGAGTGGAAATTTTTTAGCACTACTGAGGCTGTGGACTATGCTCCAGATAGAGTTGTCAGTGCTGACACCAGGCCAGGCCTTGAGATATGGTCTCATGGCCCCTTCCCAGCACATAGGCCTTCTTTCATAGAACACAGTCAGCTTTCTGAAAAACAGCATGACCCTGTGGGTGGCATGGTCCTCAATGGCATGACGCTGGTGTTGCTTGGGAAAAACTGTTTTGTCTTGGGCTGCTTGTGTTGCAAAAACAAGATGTAGTTAATGTACTTAAAAGTGGTCTTGCACAAAGGGTCAGGGCTGCTCTCTGGTCTCCCTGCATGGAGGATGGCAGAGCAGTCCCCAGGCCGTCTAATAAAGGCTCCCTAAATTTTAATTTGATCTGGGCTCCAGTGGTTGTTCACTTGCCTCCGCTCCACAATACATCTTGATGTGAATTGAGACCAAATTCGCAAATTAGTTTTTTTGAACTTTCTATTTTTAAAGTCATAACTTGATATTAACATCAACAAATACCTTATGAATGCTGCACCCATCAGATAATTTGTCCCAATTTTTTTTCTGTAGAAAAAAAAGAGTACTTAAAAATGAATTAAGCTTTTTGTCAAACTGTCAGAATAATAGAGAGCTGCATTTGTTTAATCTAATAAAGTGAGAATATCTTATCTTCTCACCCACACTCTTTTTTTATTGAAAGATGACTTACATATAATAAAATCACAGATTTTTAGTTAATTAAATGATGTTTAAGATAATCATACTTGTGTAATTGACAATCCAGAAATTTACCTCATACTCCTTTACACTTCAATTTCTTTTCCAATGGCAACTTTCATGTGATCATATATTTGCTCAAGTTTCTTACTCTGAAGAATAATGTTACTGTAAGTTTTATGTAAGTGTTAGTTAACCATCTGAGAAAGTTTCATTTTATTCCTAGTTTGTTGAGAAATTTTATCACTAAGAGGTGTTGGGTTTTGTCAAATACTTTTTTGCATATATTATTACTAGAAGCCTGGTGCATGAAAATTTGTGCACTGGAGGGGGGGGGTTGTCCCTCAGCCCAGCCTGCCTCCTTTCACAGTCCAGAAGCCCTCAGGGGATGTTCTACTGATGGCTTAGGCTGGGGAGCAGGCTTAAGCCTAAGTCTGGCCTCCCTCTGCAGGAGGCAAACTGGATGATTAGGGGAAGGCGCTGCCCCCATCACCCTGCTGAGGCAGCCATTGATAGCTGCTGCAGCCTCCAAGGTGTTTTCATTAACATGGGCTCCACTCCCTTCACCACAAAAACATGACAACTTTCTTTAGGCATTTTCAAGATGTCTATTTCATAGGACATGACATTTCTTTCTTTCTTTTTATTTTTACCCTCACCTGAGGATATTTTTCCATTGATTTTTAGAGAGCGTGGAAGAGAGGGAAAGAGAGACAAATATCAATATGAGAGGGACATTTTGATTGGTTGCCTCCTGCATGATTCCTGACCTGGGCCCTGGCCAGGGAGGAGCCTATAACCTAGGTACATGCCCTTGATCAGAATCGAACCCAAACCCTGAGTTCGGCAGACTGAGGCTCTATCCACTGAGCCAAACTGGCTAGGGCAGGATATGGCATTTCTTAGCCCCTCTAGCAGCAAACCTTTGTTTTTTCCTCTAGGAGTGAGGTGTAAAAACCCTAGACCACCTTCTTGGACTCTTATTACCCACATTACTAAGAACACTGGGAGTAGCATACCAGGAGCTTAGCCAATGAGCAGTCAGAAAAGGTGTTTGTTGTGCATCTCATGCGCAGGGGTGGGACTTCTGGTATGTCCCAGCTGGCAGGCCCTATCTCTCTGGGCCTTGCAGAGTCAAGGACTCACCCACTCTCATGCATCTGCCGGGCATGCAGCCTCTGCTGATAGGTCATTACACATGAGGGCATGATGATCACTTGCATATATATCTTTATTATATAGGATTGTCATACTAGAGGCCTGGTGCATGAAACCCATGCACAGGTGTGGTTCCCTAGGCCTGGCTGGCAATCAGGGCCAATCAGGTTCCCTGCCTCCCCACCTCTCCTCCTCCTTCCCTTGCTGCCCACATCCACCACCATTCACCCCTGGTTCTTCATCCCAGCTTGGGGCCTGCCAGCTGAGGGGAGGAGCCAAAAACCACTGCAACAGGCAGGTAGTGAGCCGATCGCAGCCTGCTGGCCAGGGGAGAAACAGGACAGGGACCTAGAATGTTGACCACAGAGCCCAAGGAAAGAATTGGCCCTTGGCCTCCCTGGCAAAGAGGCTGTGTCCACCACCACCCATCTCTGATTCCCCCATCCCAGCTGGTAATTGGGGCCTACAGGCTGAGGGCAGTTCCTACATTGAATATCTGCCCCCTGGCAGTCAGTGTGCATGATAGCGACCAGTCATTCTGGTCGTTCCAGTTGTTATGTCATAATAGTTGCTTAGGCTTTTATATATACAGACTAGAGGCCCGGTGCACAAAATTTGTGCATGGGGTGGGGGTCCCTCAGTCAGGCCTGCACCTTCTCCAATCTGGGACCTCTTGAGTAGATGTCCAAACTGCTGGTTTAGTCCTGATCCCTATAGGGAGATGGACATCCTCTCGCAATCTGGGACCACTGGCTCCTAACCTCTCTGCCTGCCTGCCTGATCACCCTAACCTTTCTGCCTGCCTGCCTGATAGCCCCTAACTACTCTGCCTTCCTGCCTGAATTCCCCTATCTGCCCCCTTGCTGGCCTGAACACCCCTACCTTGCTTCCCTGCTGGCTTGATAGCCCCTACCTTGCCTCCCTGCTGGCCTGATTGCTCCTACCTTGCTCCTCTATTGACCTGATCACCTCTACCTTGGCCCCTGCCAGCCTGATCACCCCTAACTCCTTTTGCCTTGGCCCTCAGCCTAAACTGCAGTCTAGCCTCCCTCTACCAGAGGTGACCTGGCCAATCAGGGGAAGGCGCTGTCCCATCACCTCGTTGCTGCTGCCATTGGCGGCTACCATGCTGCATGAGCCTCTGGCCTTGCAGCTGCAAGAAGCTGTCTGAGTCTCAGGCCTGGCAGCCTGGTGTGGCTGCCTGAGCCTTGCGCCAGCCTTGGGCAGTGGCAGTCACCATCCATGGTTTGCCTGAGCCTTGGGCAGACAGTGCAGCTTTGTCCAGAAGAATGTCCAGATGGTCATCTGGAAGATGTCCACCCTAATTAGTATATTACCCTTTTATTAGTATAGATGATTTTTCTTCTTTGATCTGTTGCTATGATGTATTAATTTTCAAATGTTGAACCAACCTTGTATACCTAAGGTAAAACCCACTTTTATGCTACATAATTTATTTTATATACTCTTGGATCCTATTTGGTAATATTTTGTTAAAGATTTTTGCATACTTGTTCCTGGAGGATATTGATCTATAGTTTCCCTTCCTGGTAATGTTTTTGTCTAGTTTTGGTATTAGGGTAATTCTGATTTCATAATAAGTACCCCCTCTGTTTATACCCCCTGTGATTGTATAGAATTGGTATAATTTTTTTTTTATTAAATGCTGGTAAAATTCACAAGTGAACCTATCAGGGCCTGGTTCTTTCTATTTTGAAAGGTTATTAATTATTGATTCAATGTCTTTAATAGAGGTAAGCTCATTTAGATTTTTTTATTTCTTTTACAATTTTTATTTATTTATTTCAATTAAAGTTTACATTCAATATTATTTAGTATTAGTTTTAGGTATACAGCATAGTGGTTACGCAATCAAATACTTTGTAAAATGTTCTCCTTATTCTTTTTATTACTCATCTGGCACCATACATAGTTGTTATAATAATATTGACTATATTTTCTTTTCTGTATTTTATATTCCCATGACTATTTTATAACTACCAATCTGTACTATACTTCTCAATCCCTTCACCTTTTTCACCCAATCCCCCAATCTCCCTTCCCTTTGACCATCAGTCTATTTTCTGTACCTATGAATCTGTTTCTGTTTTGTATGTTTGTATATATTGTTCTTTATAATTCATATATAAGTGAAATCATATGGTATTTATGTTTATATGACTGACTTATTTCACTTAGCATAATACCTTCTTGGTTCATTCATGTTATCACTAATGGTAACATTTCATTCTTTTTTATGGCTATACTAGAGGCATGGTGCATGAAAATTCATGCGCTGGAGGGGGGTCCATCAGCCCGGCCTTCCCCCCTCACAGTCCAGGAGCCCTCAGGGACAGGAGGTAACCCGGCGATCAGGAAAAGGCAACTATCCCATCACACCTCTGCTGCTGCCACTGCTGGAAGAATAAGCCTTTGGTAGCTCTGGACAGCTGAGCAACCACCAACTAAGGCTTGCCTGTCCCTTGGGCAGGCCATGGGTGGCTGGAAGATAGAGGGGACTGGGGGACTCTGGAGGCAGGTGCGTGAAGCAGCCATATCCGCCTGGGGGCAGGCTCAACTGTGCTGCATGCCTGCCGCCCTGGCGGGACTGAAGGTACTGGGCGCCACCATCTTGTGGCTGGGGGTCCCACCATCTTTGAGGGCATGCCAGTCAATTAGCATATTGCTTCCTTATTAGCTGTGGGTGTCACCATCTTTGTGAGGGTGTAATGGTCAATTAGCACGTTCCCTCCTTATTAGATAGGATATATACCACCACTTTAAAAATATATATATATTTATTGATTTTTTACAGGGAGGAAGGGAGCGGGATAGAGAGTTAGAAACATCAATGAGAGAGAAACATTGATCAGATGCCTTGTGCATATCCCCAACTGGGGATGTTCCCGCAACCAAGGTACATGCCCTTGACTGGAATCGAACCTGGGACCGTTCAGTCTGCAGGCCAGTGCTCTATCCACTGAGTAAAACTGGCCAGGGTTGTACCACCACTTTTTAATTCACTAGTCTATTGATGGGAATTTGAGAAAATGGTGCTTCAGTGAACATAGGAGTACACATATTCTTTCAAATTACTGTTTTGGGTTTCTTTGGCTATATACTCAGAAGTGGAATCACTGATTCATGCAGTTCCAGTTTTAATATTTTTTATGAAACTCTATAATACTTTCCATAGAGGCTGCACTAATCTGCATTCTTACCAACAGTGCATAAAGATTCCCCTTTCCCTATGTCTTTGCCAACACTTGTTGTTTGTTGATTTATTAATGATAACCATTGTGACAGGTGGTAAAGTGACAGCTCATTGTGATTTTAATTTACATTTCTCTGTTAATTAGCAATATTAATATCTTTTCATATGTCTGTTGGCCATCTGTATATCCTCTTTGGAGAAATGTCTATTCAGCTCCTTTTCCCATTTTTTAATTGAATTGTTTGGATGCGGGGGTATGGAGTTATATGAGTTCTTTATAAATTTTGGATATTAACCCTTTGTCAGATGCATATTTGATGAATATCTTCTCTCATTTAGTAGGTTATTTTTTTATTTCATTGATAGCTTCCTTTGCTGTGTAAAAACTTTTTAATTTCATGTAACTCCATTTGTTTGTTTTTGTTTCCCCTGCCAGAGGAAATATATATAAGAAAAAAATATTACTACAAGAAGTGTCTGAGATTTTACTATCTATGATTTCTTCTAGGAGTATCATGATTTTGAATTTTACATTTAAGTTTTTAATCCATTTTGAATTTATTCTTGTGTATGGTATAAAAAGGTGGTCTAGTTTCATTTTTTGCAGTTATCTGTCCAATTTTTCTAACATCATTTATTAAATAGCCTTTACTCTGTTGTACATTTTTACTCCTTTGTCAATTATAAATTGACAATATAAGCATGGGTTTATTTCTGGGCTCTCTATTCTATACCATTGATCTATGTGTCTGTTTTTATGCCAGTAACACACTGTTTTTATTTTGATTGTTTTGTAGTATAGCTTGATATCAGGTAGTGTGATACATCCGACTTTATTCCTTTTTCTAAAGATTGCTGTGGCTATTTGGGGTTTTCTGTGGCTTCATGTAAATTTTTGGATTATTTACTGCTGAAATACACCATTGGCATTTTGATAAGAATGATGCTGAATCTATAAATTGCTTTGGGTAGTTCTTATATGAGTTTTGCTAGATTATGCCTTTCAAAGAATTGGTCCACTTTATCTTTGTTACCGAATATGTGATACCTAGATAAAGTGGACCAAAATTCTTAATGGTATTCCTTATTATTATTTGATGTCTGTGGGATTTATGAGTGATGTTTCTTTCATTCATGTCTAATATTAGTGCTTTGTGTCTTCTTTTTTTTTCTTCATTAGGTTAGCTAGAGGCTTAATACTTTTATTGACATTTCCAAAGAACAAGCTTTTGATTTTCTTTTTCTTGATTTTCTGTTTTCAATTTCACTGATTTCTGCTTTTGATTTTATTATTTCTTTTTTAAAAATATATATTTTATTGATTTTTTTACAGAGAGGAAGGGAGAGGGATAGAAAGTCAGAGACATTGATGAGAGAGAAACATCGATCAGCTGCCTCCTGCACACCTCCTACTGGAGATGTGCCCGCAACCAAGGTGCATGCCCTTGACCGGAATCGAACCCGGGACCCTTCAGTCCACAGGCCAATGCTCTATCCACTGAGCCAAACCAGTTTCAGCAATTTTATTATTTCTTTTCCACCACTTACTTTGGGTTTAATTTGCTTTCCTTTTTCTAGTTTCTTAAAGTGGAAGGTTAAAGTATTGATTTTAGATAATTTTCTTTGCTAATATAAGCATTCAATATTATAAATTTTTATCTAAGCACTGATTTCACTGTTGTTTCATGTAAATTACACAAATTTTGGTAAGTTGTGTGCTCATTATTATTTAATTTTCTTGCCCCTTAAGATTTCTTCTCTAACCCATGTGTTATTTAGAAGTACATTGTTAATCTCCAAGTATTTGGGAGTTTTCCAACTATCATTTTATCATTGACTTCTAGTTTAATTGTACTATGTTCAGAAAGCATACAATGTATGGTTCCGATGTTTAAAATTTGATAAGTTGTGTTTTATGTGCATATTTTAGAGATTTTCATGAGGCTGATTATTTTGGAAGAAGGTATTGTAAAACATGAAAAATTGGTTGGGCAATACCTATTGACTGGAATGTTTTACTAGAGATCCTTGATATTTAATGTTCAATTATAGACTTTGTTCTGCAACATCATTGTGGACCAACATAATACTGTGTTATGGCAATTTGTTCCAACATTGACTACTGATATATAGTTTGGGCTGGTATCTCACTATTTTAGTCCAGGAAGTAGTAGGGGGTACACACATTTTGTCTGGATGCAAATTACTCTAAGAACTGCTCTCTTGTTCCAGCATTGCAACAAACCAAGAGTGCATCTTTGCCATTCCTATTTAGGGCAGGTCAGGTCTGACATGCTAAAGGAACCCCTGAGGGCTTTCTTCCACTCTCTAGTAGTTGCTTGCTTCACAGAATTTTATCCGTAATTAAATATATTCTGTCTAATTTAAGAACAGATGTGGATAAAGATTATAGCTTTCGTGTGAAGGATAGAATTCCTTTTAGTGGCAGACACTTCAGAGCTGTATAATCTTTTCCTCTCACTTTGTTAAGGTTTTCCAACTTGACTTTGGATACTTGCTTAATCTCTTTGTGTTATAATATTTTAATTTTCCAAAGGAGCAGCCAACTTCAAAAGCCTTTGAAAAAGGATATTTATATGTATATAAATTTTCTAGAGTATTCAAAAGTTGGCTGAATTGTAATGAGATGAATTGGCTTAATTTCAGTGCCATAAAATTTAGTTAACCTCAAAGTCACTAAATCTGACTCATAAAAAGAGCATAATTCTACATAAAAATGGTGTTTTACACTTCATTAGATTTGATTTATCTCAATCACAGTTATATATATGCTGCAGATTAGTTTAAATAGGATTTTGACTTTTAGGCGGTTCCAGCTTTATATTCCTTAGATTCTGGAATATCTTCATAATTACTTACCTCGTGATAGATTAAAAATCATTGTACATTGAAGAGATTAAATATTACTGTGCTGTTGAAGAGATTAAGTTCTCTCTGAGAGAGAAAAGAATGGAGCGATTAAAAAATGAAAGCTTATCACCCAGCCTGAAATGTAATCCTGTCCCTATGTATAGAAGAATGAGGCATACCGAGCAGTTTAATGAATGTGCCCCTAAGAGCATTTTCTTGCATTCTATCATGTTGGAAAATAGAATGTAATTTTATTTTTTGAACACCCGCATCTAGTTTTAGTGAGTTTGAGTCTGTTGTGGACAGACCTTTAGGACTTACATCAGATGATGCTAGCTTAGAAGTCAAGGCAGAGAAAAAAAAAACAAGAAAAAAAAACAAAAAAAACCGCTGGTCTATGATATACCACAAACTTGAGAGATCCAGAGAGGTCTCCTTTCATAGGCCATGATAGTAGCAATGCCTTGGTCACCATCTCTTTTTATAGACCAGGGTCTTAATAAAACTCTCTATTCCTCTAGTGTGCTCTCTTCTTACCATTGGTGAGCATCCTCAAAAGTATATTTATAAAACTGATACATTTTTTGTCTTAGTTCTTTCCAAATTTTAGCACTCTTTATAAAGCCCAATAAAATAGCATTTTGTGGTTAAAACAATTTTTAGGAGAAACTATCAAATTAGTAATCTAATAATAACAGCATTTTTTTACTCCTGCATCCTCCTTTGAAGACTATTCTTTCTGTTATTGCCTCCCTTCCTCCCAATTTAGCAAATGAACAACAAACCTAAAAACTGATAGGAGTTGTATAAGAAATAAGTATTCTAAACCATATAACACTGTAGCAAAGATTGTTAATGATCCACCAATAGGAATGTTTCTCTTTTTTCATGATAGTAGAATCTTTGATTTTTACCTAAGAACATGGCTACTCAGAACAAAGATTACTTTCTCCAGCTTTGCTTTTGTCTACATGTGACTTGTGTGACTAACTTCTGGTCAGTGAGAGGTATGTAGAAGTGTCATGTGGCAGCATATAATAATCTTCCTTAAAAGAAGCTAGTGTGTTTCATTTGTTCTTCCTTCTTTATCCCTTACCATCTTCTAGACAGAATGCAGATGTGGTGATGGGACCAGATAAAGCCAAAAAGAACGTTGGTAATGGCAACTGTTTCCCTGGGTATCTCTTCTTTGAGCTTCCTGCTTCTAGAATTCTACATGAAGAAAAATCAGTCTTTATGTTGTTTCAACTATTTTTGGGGTGCCTATTAGTTGCTCCCAAACTTATCCCCTAAATAGTATATCAAGTATTTCTCATCTTTATTGGAAGGATTTCTCCCAAAGGTATAAATTACAATAATTACATATTTAAATTATTGTAATTTGCATGCAGAGAAGTCAACAAGTGTTTGAAGAGTCAGTCTTTTTTATTTTGATGCACCAAAAAGAGAATATGCTTTCTGTATGCCAGCTGTATTTGTATAAGAACTTTTATCTTTGAAATCATCTTGACAAATAATAAATTTTTCTGTCTTCTGAAATATCACTATTGATTTAAAGATGAGCACTAATACAAGGGTCATTGTAGATCTAATAATACCTCACCTCATCTTTGTAGTCCAATTCTTCTTTGCCTGTATTATTATTTTTTGAAACATCAAAAAAAATGATGGTGTGGTTTCCAGTTCCACATGTAAGGAGCTTGGAAGATGCCACTGTAACCTAACAACAAGTAAAAAGCTGAGAAGACTGAAAAATCAACAACTCTCTTGAATCCATAAGAGCTTCAAAGACACAAGATAAACCACTGCTCCTGATATTGACAAGAAAGGAAGATAAATAGGAATCACGGTTTTTCAGCGGAGAGACACCAAAAACCAGTGCCAGGGAAGGAAACCCTGAACTATAAATGTAAGTTGCTAGATATAAAGTGCAGACAACTCTAACAGTTAAAACTCCGGGGAGACCTAGCATGGAGGGAAAAACAATATTGTGAGAGGTCAACTGGGTTCTCATAGTAAATATCAGAGAAAAAAATGACAGGAGGAGGGAAATAGGAATAATTTTGAAATATGCCACAGCATTTTTTTCTTAGAAAATCTGTCCTCGTGGGATTCTAGTTAAGCATGGAACTAGTTGAGCAGGACTTAACCTACTGGGTATTATAGGAGCCAAGCAGAATGGGGGGAGAGGAGACTGGAGGGAAACACCTAACTCCAGTGCACTCTAGTCCACTTTACCCATCCCCTGACAACTAAACAGAGACAACAAAACCGATAAACACTTATGAAATTCATAGTCCAGAGACATAGGCTCCCTAAAAGATTGAGAGTCAATCATAAAACACTTCCTTCTCCCCACACCCTCTATACCACATTACTAAAGGCCTATTTATACAAAATCCTTTTATGTGATACATTATGACTGGCTATCAAGAAAATATTGCAAGACATATCAAAAGGCAAGAACACAATTTGAAGATATAGTACAAGCATCAGAGCCAGACATGGCAGGGAGGTTGGAATTATTATATTAGGAATTTAAAACAATTATGATTAATATGGTAAGGATTAATATGGTAATAATAGAGATATATACCATCTATCTCTATTATTGCACTTAACACATTTATTGTTATAAAGTGTGCATTTACCCCTCCCCCCATTATACTATGAATTCTTTGGAGGCTCAAACTGTCAACTGGGTTTATCTCTGTGGGCCGCATTGCTGCAGAACATGAAACACGACCCTCTAGCAGAAACACACTGCAACAAACACATCCTTTGATATTGCATTCTTTCTATGACCTGATTCTGGGCAGAAGGTATTTGAAGAACAAGCCAGAAGATCTGATAATGTCCTCAGATGTATGCTGGCTCTTGTTAGGATACAATATCACAAATCAGGAGTCCTGATAGGGTTGGCCAGATTCCTACCTAGTATATTTTGTTACATATGCAAATGCATGTGGGGGAAGTGCATGTATGTATTTCTAGTATCTCTTGGATATCCCCAAGTGCTTTGACTTCAGCAGTCATTTTTGTCTTTAATGTTCAAGTAAAGTGCCTCACACTTCCCTCCCCCCCCCCATCTCTGAGGGTTCTTGGGTGCTTGATGTTTTTTCTGTGTATCTCGGATTCCAATTTCTCATATTGCATTTTAATCTCTGATCTGAAACTCATCCTCTTTATCCCTTGTTCTTACTCCTCTCCCTCTCACACTCATCCTCCTGTTGGTATGATCTAGTGTCCTTCATTTCCCTAGTGAACCACCAACATAGACTTGTGTGTGTGAATCAGGTTTTACTACAGTTTGAGGGAAATAGCCTATCATATTTTAAACTTCAAAATTAGCATTAGACATCATTGTCATAAAACGTCAACATCCTTTCCCTGCCAAGGGAATTCCTTACTGGCCAGAATTCCTTAGGCCAGAGCTTGCCATCTTTTCTGGTTTTCATTTCTCCGATCAAGATATTCCAGCTGCCAGCTCACAGTTTTCCAATATAATAAGAGTTTTTACAGAGAAAATTAACTTTTCTGCACTCAACCTCCTATATGTTTCCAGTCTACTTTTGCATCTCCAAAGATTATTGGGAAACTCAGCTAAACAAAGGAAGAGTGATTATCTCTAGCCTTCAGCAGTACAAAGAATCAGCAGAATAAAAATGAAATTTCAGTTTCTTTTCTAATTAAATTCTTAGTCAGGTCTCCTTCCCTTCCAGTATGAAAAAGAGAAAAAGATTTTTCTTCTCCTTTACAAAGTAAGTCCCCAGAGGTTATGGTTCACATACATTTACCCACGTTGCACGCTGAAGGTATTGATATATTTGCTTGGGTTCTTGAATACAACATTTCCAAATGCTTTATTGAGGTGATTCATAATCCACATCCTATCATATTAAAAAAAAAATATTCTCAGACTGCAGAGAGGGTTTCCTTAACTAGGAATCAGGTTGAGAATTTCCTTTTGCTTTCCAGAAAAGGTTTATAAACCAAGCCATTTATGAGAGTATACAAGGTCTATTCAGCCTTCAGAATATTATTTGCATTCTCAGAAGCCTAAACCCAGAGCAGCCTAGAATTAAGCGCAAAGGCCATATTGTGCCCTGCTATTTTGTGCTGATGTGGTAGATTTGTCTAAGCACTGAAGTACTACAGGACAAGCCTGCTGCTTTCAGCTGTTCCTGTTGGAGAAACATGACAATTATTATCTGACTCCTTGTTCTCATTGTCTGCATAGTACAAGGAAAAAAGAAAAATGTTTTTTAGACCTCAGCATCTTAATAACACAGTGACTTCGGCGTGCTGGTGGGAATGTAGCTAGGCTGACACAGAGAATTGATGAAGATAAGCCTGAAGCCTCTCTCCCTTGATGAGCCCTAACTCTAACACATAAATATCAGCTATTGATTTAACACATGTGAGTCAATGTTATAAAGAAGATTGAGTACATATTTACTAAAACAAACCTCATTATTATCAAGTAGAAAAACAAGCCAAACAGCAAGCTAATAAGGGAAGAGAATAAATTTATTCTTATAGGCTGTTGCAGAAAAGCCCTATCAACTATCTAAGTTAGTAAAGTTATACTGGAGCAGGAAGGAAGTGAGAAGAAAGTGAGAGAAATGGCAATATATATTAACCCAACCACCATTTTACATTTATATAATACAATAACACTAAAAACTTAATCACTGTGATGTCAATACTTGCATTAATTACATGCTCTCTCCAAGTCAAAGTTGAGGAAAGTATGAGTCAGAGAAGTTAGGTAATGTGACCAAGTGCGCATAGCTGCCAAGGGATGGAGTGTGGACTCAGACAGGGGCTTTGACCCCTGACTAGATTTTCTTCCATGTGTCTCTTGCTTTTTCTGAAACCAGGTTTGCCCTGCACATAATACAGAAAATTCTGTTGTCATCTCACCTAGTGCCAGTAGTTTCCAGAATCGTGTGGTCAGTTTCTTCCCATCCTTTTTGTTTTTTCTTCTATTTTTGTAAGAGTTTACAAATTATTATGGAGTATTGGAAGATCTTGAATAGATAAAGAAGATTATGATTTTAAATAAGGTAAATATTTGTTGGAGACATAGATCAAATACAAGGCCATGGTATAAAACAATCATCTCCTTGATTGTGAGGCTTCCAAAGGAAGCAAAAGATACACTAGTGAGAGGAGGTGCAGCTCTTATCAGAATCCAGGTTCTCTGCCTTGTGAATAACAAGGGAAAACATTGTCCTTTTTTGCCCTTGAATCTAGGAAAACTTGAAACTCTTCTATATATAGGTGATGTGGGAGGAAAGAAAGAACTTAGCTGTCTTTCTAAATCTCATATTTTAAATGAAATGTTTTTCAAAAGTAATCATTTCATAGACGATGTTCCTTGAACTTTGCATATATTAAGGATGAGGAATATATTTCTTTTATAGCATAATTCCAGTTATTTTAAAATAGTTCTCTGAGATCCAGAATCAACATGGCAAAAAATTTGTCTCCATTATTCTCTTCTGAGCACACTTATTTTAAGATAAGTTAAATGTGGCAGAGTGGGACTTCCTGATTATTCTCTTTTAGCTTTGAGAGTAAGAGCCTGCAGCATGCACTAGGAATTGGTAGGGCACTGGGGGAAGAAGAGAGAAATAGAGACAGACAGAAAGAGAGCAGAAGAAAGGAGGCATTAGGGTAAAAGGAGACTTAATGAGTTGACCACAACTCACAGGAGCAGATTTAAGCTGATTACCCTCTAAGACAGGAGTTGAAAGAAGGAAGCAGGGGGATTTTCTGGTATTAGTGCAATGAAAGACTATTTGAGACTAGCAGGGAAGAACTGTTCTTAACCAGCCTGTGTGCTCAGAAAATATTATAATCAGCACCAATGAAAATGTGTTTGGGTGTGTTTTTTTTTTTGGTGACAGACTGAGGCTATGTGGTTTTCAAGACATTGTTCAGTGTGGCAGCAGATTTTGAAAAAAAAAAGTTTCCATTGTTTTTTAATTTGTAAAATATTAATCTTCAAGGTGGTATTTGAACTCAATAGACTGGTCATCCTAGTGAAATAGTAAGTAGCTGGATATGGAGGTAAAGTACCTGTCATCAGGTAACGTGTCAGTTTCTGTCCCTCCCCAGAAGTAAAGACAGTTCAGATGGTCTCCCTAGAACACTGAATATGTGTTTAGGACACACCATAGCAGGAACAAAATTCTTGGCCAGACTCAGTATTTGATATGCTTTTAAAAGCGTTAAAGGCCAATAGGCACATGAAAAGATGCATAACAAAGCTAATTACTAAAGAAATGAATACCCAAACTACAATAAAACACTACAGATCCCATAAACATAAAAAGTTAACAAATGAATACTATAAACAAATCTATGGCCTCAAATTTGATAATGAAATAGACAAATTCCTTGACAGACACAATGTGCTTAAACTCACACAAGAAAAAATAAACAATATAAATAGGCTTATGTCTATTAAAGAAATTGAACCAATAATTGATAGCCTTCTAAAACAGAAATAGAGATGGGTTCATTAGTGAATTCTACCAAACATTTAATTAATAAATTCTATCAATTATGTATAATCTCTTTCAGAGGATAGAAGCAGAAAGAATATTTCCTAAATTATTCTACAAGGCTGGCATTACCTTAATACACAAACCAGTAGGTCATGATAAGAAAACCAGAAACCTAGATCTCTTATGAACATACATGCAAAATCCTCAAAAAATAATGCAAATAAAAATAATGAAAATCAAATCCAACAATGTATAAAAAGAATCATATTCTACAGCAAAGTGAGATTTATCCCAAGTATGTAATGCTGGTTCAACATTCAAAAATCCATTAAAAATTAATCCATCACATCAACAGACTAATAAATTAAAAAATCACACAATCATATTAATAGATGCAGAAAAAGCATTTGACAAAATTCAACACCCATTCATGATAAAAACTCTCAGGAAACTAGAAATAAAATGGAAGTTCATCAACTTGACGAGGAATATTGACAAAACCCTACAACTAACAGCATTTTTAATGGTAAAAATTGAGCTTTCCCACTAAGATCAGTATGAGGTAAGGATGTCCCATCTCATCAATGTTTTCAGCATTGTACTGGAAGTTCTTGCTAATGCAAAAAAAAAAAAACAGAAAAGGAAATGAAAGGTATACAGATTTGGAAGAAAGAAATGAAACTGTCTTTGTTCACAGATAACATGATTGTCTATATAGCAAATCTGACAGAGTCCACATAAAACTCCTGGAACTAACAAATGAGTATAGCAAGGTTGCAGAGTACAATGTTAGTATTCAAAAGTCAATTTCTTTCCTGTAACCAACAATGAACAAATGAAATTTGAAATAAAAAACACAGTACCTTTTACACTAGCACTCAAAATGAAATATGTAGGTTTAAGTCTGACAAAATATGTATAAGATCTATATAAGGAAAACTTTAAAACTTATGATGTATGAAATCAAAAAATCACTAAAAGAAGAGCTATTTAATGTTCATGGATAGGGAGACTCAATAGTGTCAAAATGTCAGTTTTTTCCTACTTGATCTATAAATTTAACACAATCCAAATCAAAATCCTAAGTTATTTTGTTGATATTGACAAACTAAAGTTTATGTGGAGAGGTGAAAGACCCATATAAGACCCAGTGGAAGGACTGGAACTACCTGACTTCAAGACTTACTATAAAGCTACAGTAATTAATACAGTGTCATACTGGTGAAATAATAGACAAATAAATGAATAGAATAGAAGAGAGAGCCCAGAATTAGATGTACACAAATATGGTTAACTGATCTTTGACAAAGGAACAAAATCAATTTAATGGGGAAAAGGTATTCTTTTCAACAAATTGTGCTGGGACTATTGGATTTCCACGTGCAGAAAAAAATATGAATCTAAACACAAACCTTACTAGTACATGTTTCACAAAAATCAACTCAAAATCCATCTGATCTCAATATAAAAATGCAAAATAATATTTTTAGAAGATAACAGAGGAGAAAATCTAGATGACTTGGGTATAATGATTATTTGTTAGATACAACACCAAAGGCATTACCTTACAAAAAATTGATAAGCTGGGCACATTAAAATTAAAAACATCTGCTCTGCAAAAGACTGTCAAGAGAATGAAAAGGCAGGCCAAACAGTGGGAGAATATATTTGCAAAAGATATATCTAATAGAGCACTGTTATCCAACATATACGAATAACACTTAAAACTAAACAATAAGAAAACCAATAACCCAATTTAAATAAGAGAAAAATATTTCAATAGACACCTTACCAAAGAAGGTATACATATGTGAAATAAGCATATGCAAAGATGCTCAACGTCATATGTCATTAGAGGATTGCGAGTTAAAAACAATGAAGCACCACTACACACCCATTACAAAGGCCAACATTTAAAACACTAACAACACAAATTACTGATGAGAATGTGGAACAACAAGAATGCTCATTCATTTTTGGTAAAAATGCAAAATGGTACAGCCATTTTTGGAAGACAGTTTGGCAGTTTCTTACAAAATTAAACATATCCATACTATATGCCTTGGTATTTACCCAAAGGAGTTGAAAACTTACATCCACATAAAACATGTGCATGGATGTTTATAGCAGTTTTATTTATAACTAGAGGCCCAGTACATGAAATTTGTGCATGTGGGGGGGGGTGGAGGAGTGGGTGTCCTTCAGCCTGGCCTGCACCCTCTATAATCTGGAACCTTTGAGGGATAACCGACAGTAAGACATCCCTCTCACAATCCAGAACTGCTGGCTCCTAACCACTTCTTTGCCTGTCTAATTGCCCCTAACTGCTTCTGTCTGCCAGCCTGATTGTCCCTAACTGCTCCCCTGCTGACTTGATTGCCCCTAACCGTCTCTGCCTCGGCCCTGCACTGGGACCCAGGATTCCCTCCTCCTGCCGATTGCAAGCACCTGGGATCCAGGCTTCCTTCCCTCTGGTCAGCCATAGGCGCCCAGGCTGGCTGCAGCCTCAGGGGATGGTGGGCAGGTGGCTCCACCTGTGCTGCAGCCACAAGTGCTGGCGCCCAGGACTGCGGGGTGGGCGGCTTCTCCATCTTCCCTGGGATGCAATGTGGGCGACTTCTCCAGCTGGCTGCAGCCTGGGATTACAGGGCAGGTGGCTTCTTCATCTCCCATATTGCAGCCCGCCTCAGGCACTGAGGCCCCAGTTTCTTGTATCCCTCAGGATGTGGGGTGGGTAGCTTTTCCAGCTGGCTGTGGCCTGGGATCATGGGGCAGGTGACTTCTTTATCTCCCAGGCTATATTTAGCCTCAGGTGCTGGGGCCAGGTTTCTCAGTCTCCCCCAGTATGTGGGGTGGGAAGACATGAGGTTTCTGCTGCTGGCTGCGACCTGGGATCATGGGAAAGGTGGCTTCTTCGTCTCCCAGGTTGCAGCCAGCCTCAGGTTTCTATGTCTCCCTGAAAACGTGAGGCTTCTGTGGCTGGCTGGGGCCTGGCCTAGGATCACAGGGCAGGCAGCTTCTTGGTCTCCCTGGCTGCAGCCAGCCTCAGGCACTGGTGCCAGACTTCTCTGACTCCCACAGGCCCAGAGTAGCTAGAGAGTAGGGCTGCTGCCATCTTTTCAGTTTAATTTGCATACTTACTCTGATTGGCTGTTGGGTGTAGTGGAGTGATGGTAATTTGCATGTTTCTCTTTTATTAGTGTAGATTAGTGTAGATTGTAAAAATTGGGAGGCAATCAAGATGTCCTTTAGTAAGTGAATCAATAAATAAACTGCAGAACATTAAGCTGATGGAATATTACTCAGCACTAAAAAGAAATGAGCTATCAAGCCATGAAAAGACATGGAACCTTAAATTCATATTACTAAGCAAAAGAAGCCAATCTGTAAAAACTACATATTGGATATTTCCAATTATATGATATTCTAGAAGAGGCAAAACTATGGAATGGTAAAATAATCAGTGGTTACCCAATGTTAGTGGGGAGGAATGGATAAATAAACAGCACAGAGGACTTTTAGGGTAGTAAAACTATTCTCTATTTTATGTTATGTACTATTCTGTATATTATGTGTATATTCTATGGTGGTAGATGCATGTCATACATTTGTCAAAGCCATAGAATAGACAACTCCAAAAGTGAAACCTAAAGTAAACTATGGACTTGGGAGATACTGATGTGACGTGTACGTTCATCATTAGTAACAAATGTACCCCTTGATTAGGGATGTTAAAAGTGAGGGAGACTAGGCATGTGTAGGAGCAGGAGATATATGGGATTCTGTGCTCACAATGCTCAATTTTGCTGTGATTCTAAAACCGCTGCAAAAATAGTCTATTAAATGCACACACATGTACACATATATACATACACACACACACACACATACACACACACAATACCACTTATCAACCATTAGTTGGTTATTATGGAAAACAAAACAAAACAAAATGAAACTAACAAGTGTCAGTGAGGCTGTGGAGAAATTTGAACTCTTGTGTATTTCTTATGGAAATGTAAAATGGTGCAGCTTCTATGGAAAGTTGTGTAATGGTTCCTCAGAAAATAAAATAAATATAGAATTAACATAATATGCAGCAATTTCGCCTCTAGGTATAAACCTAAAATACTGGAAGCAGGGGCTGAAACTGATATTTGTACATCTATGTTCATAGCAACATTATTCACATTATCCCAAAGCTGGAAGCAACCCAAACATCCTTCAAGGGATGAATGGTTAAACAAAATTTACATATATATAATTATTGTATACAATTATATATTACTATTATTGTTATTATTATTCAGCCTTAAAAAGGAAGGTAATTCTGGTACATACTACAACATAGATGAAACTTGAAGTCATTATGCTAAGTGAAATAAGCCAGTCAAAAAAGGAAAAATGTTGTATGACTCTACTCATATAGAGCAGTCAATCAATCATACAGACAAAAAGCAAAATGGTGGTTCCCAAAGGCTGGAGAGAAAGGAGAACAGGGAGTGTTTAATGGGTAGAGAGTTTCAGTAGAGGAAAATGGAAAAGTTCTGAAGATAGATGGTGGTGATGGTTGTACAACAATTTGAGTGCACTTAACGTCATAGAACTGCCCACTTAAAAAATGGTTAAAAAGATAAATTTTATGTGATGTGTATTTTACCACAATTTAAAAAAATGGGAAAAAAGCATTAAAATTATGAGGGGAAAAAAGATCTGAAATGTGTTGCACTTCTTTTGTGGTGTGTTATTTTTATTTAATTATGGGTGGGTGGAGTACCAAATAAGTTTTGGATTTTCACTTGGGCCTACGTAAGTCACAATTTCCCAGGCATACCGAAGAATGCTAGCAAGTTATGCAGAATCACTAGCCCTGGGTTGTATAGAAACTCACGTCCTTTCACTTCATGACTCACAGCAAGCAAGGGCAGCATCTAGATATACTTGGAAGTTTCTCACATGTTTTGATAATTTGAGAACAGTGCCGCACTGCTGTCAGAACACTTCCTGTACTGTTTCCTCAGCTTACAGTAACACCATGAGAGAGAATTCTTGATGCCAAGGCATATAGTGAACATACCTGGTGGGGAGAAGTTCAGGAAAACACACTGAAGCTATCTATGCCCAATGAAGTATTTCATATAGAAATGCAAATATCATTCAGTTGACTTAAATCGCACTTGTGCATTTAGCTAATACTTATTGAGCTTCAAATCACCAGAAATAAAACAGTGAACAAGATGCAGTCCCAGTTCTCAAAATGGTCAGGAGGGCAGAGTATCCTTGGGCAGTATCTGTGTCTCCATACAGAAGCAGGAGCCTCCTCTCCTAATTCCAGTATGACTATTAAAATAGATCTTCATGGATTTGTGTTTGTATCCACCATCCTTCAAAAAAAGGTTACTATTTTTAACTGCAAGTGTACTTTGGATAATAGGAATACCGTCCCTTTCCATTGCAGCTTAGTGTCACTTGTTTGCTATGGAGAAAGCCCCACACAGTGTATCCAGATTGGGTCTCTTACCTCTGGAGTGCTGCCAGAAGAGAGAAATGGGCTTAGAAAACTTTCTCACCTCTCCCCTACCTCTTTCCCTGACTGACACATACATGTTTACCTTCTGGTCTCAGATTGGCTGTTGCTTTCTTCAGAAAACCTTCTCTGATCTTACAGTGTGTCATATGCCCATCTAGGAGCTCCCACTGCACCTTATACTTCACCTAATGCACATAGACTTCCCTGATGATGACACATTTATTAAATACTCAGGATCCCAAGAACCTCCCTTGGAGATTCAGATTCAGTGAGTCAAGAATGAGACTTAGGAATTTATGTCTAAAGTGATTCTTATCACCAGGGAAACAATTGCACTCCTTTGTCTATGACAGGCAGAGACTGTTCTGTTTTGATTTATAACCCTCTACCCAGCATCTGGTGGTAGATTGTAGGCAAAATATGTTAATATGCATTTACTTGAATGAATGAAAATGACTGTGGCATGCAACCATTGGCTGAGATGAGCATGTGATTCAATCACCAACAAAAGAGGAGGAGGTGAAGTCACCCACAGCCGCAGTAGATGGAGATCACCCCAGCACAGTAAGATAAGGGTGTGCCTAAAACATATGGTGACTAATAATATAAAGGTGGAGGGCCAGAGTAGCAAAAATCCTTAGTTCTATAAAAGGTGTGTTTGAATCCAGAAGAAAGGAAATACAGGCTGAGAGCTTATTAGAGTTAGCCACTTCTTCCTTGGAGCTTTATAAATGAGCATGCAATTTCTATATTTTAAAAAAATTACTAAGTAATTTCTCCTTTAATCAATCAGTTGTTCTCTCTGAACCCAAGTTGTTGAAGCATAAAATGGTTATCCTAAAAGCCACCTCACAAAACTGTTGGGAATCTTAAGAGAGGACATGTGTAATAGTAAGTGGTGAACAATTTTCAAATGGGAACATCTTCACTTGGTCTCTGCTGTTGTGGACAACACTGACTTCCTGATGCACCTTCTCCCTTGTTGTAACTATATCTTCACCCCTCTTTCCTCACTCCCAGTTGTTTTCAAAGGAGGGTCAAGAGTTACATCTAAGTTTGAGTATGAAACTAAGACTCCAACGCAAAGAACAAAGCTAGCAGCCCACACAGAGTGGAACAGTTGGATCAGAAATGTAAATTGCTTTGGAAACAAGCCAAATTCATGACACACCTGTTGCCCATTTCTTCACTATTAGAGGAAACTGGCATAGTGCATTTGTCAAGGTTTCTAATTGTAAACAGCCAAATTCACTCTACTTAGTTTCAACAGAAAAGAAATTTATTAAAACTTGCTGAAACTCCAGGAGGGCAGCATTCAGGCTTGGAGATTGCAATCAGGAATGACAGCAAAACTACCCTGAAAGATGGGTCTAGCCAAGGCCTCACTGCTTCTGCCACTGGGCAATCACAATGCTTGTACTGTGGATGCTGGGCATTGGAGGCCAAAAATGCTTCTACTGAAGCCACTAAGTCATCTTCACCACCACCAAAATGGATCTGTGTAGTACCTGCAGAAACACACTGTTTGTCAAGTTGAGCACTGAGTGCCTGTATCTACTGAGGAGTACCTGAACCTTAGCTGGAGGGGAGAATGAAAAAGTAAATTCACTGGGGGATTGAAAAATAATAATATAGACATTTCCAAACATATGAGGGTCCTGGGTGGACATAAACATAATAGCAGTCTTTTTGTAGATATGGTAGTGGAAGACCTGAGTTCAAATCCCAGCTTAGTCACTTATAAGCTGTTTGTAAACTAAAGCAACTGCGTGTGTCATTGATCAAAACAAGTGGAAATCTGAAGGAGCAAGGTTTGGTGAATACAGCGGGTGGATTAATATTTCCCAGGCAAGATCTTTTAACATGTCTTTAACTGATTTTGAAGTGTGTGATGTTGCATCATCATGAAGCAAAATTATTTTGTCGTGTCTTCTGGCACATTCTTGCCGTTTCACTATCAAAGCATGATTCAAATTGATTACTTGTTGTTGGAAGTGATCAATATTAATGAATTCACCTGGTTTTAGAAGCTCATAATACACTACACCTTCCTGATCTCACCAAACACAGCATTGTCTTCTTTCTGAAGTGAATTGGCCTGTAGCAATGTTGATGGTTGACCTGGATCAGCCCATGATTTTGTGCATTTGGGATTCTCAAAATAAATTCACTTTGCATTGCCGGTCACAATTTGATGCAAAAAAGACTTCCTTTCATGCCATTGAAGCAAGATTTTACTGATGACTTTCGTTTTCCATTTGTCTTTCATTCAGCTGAGGTGGGATCCATTTTCCTTCCTTGAAAATCTTTCCCATTGCTTGTAACTGATTGGAAATTGTTTGCTGAGCAACATGTAATCTCTCTGCAAGTTGTTTTTGAGTTTGACACGCATCTTCATCCAATAATGCTTGTAATCATTTGTCTTCAAACTTTTTCTGTTTACCTGGACATTTTTTGTCTTTTACATCGAAATTGTCCCTTTTAAACCAGTATTCACAAGTATCTTGAGAGGGAGCATCTTCACCATAAGCTTCCCGAAGTGTACGATAACTTTCAGCAGCACTTTTCTTCAAAATAATGAATTGAAACTTCCCACAAATGCCCTATTTTTTGGCACAAAATTCGACATTTTTAAGCGTAAAAATATCTATGATGTTAACACCTTCAGAAAATTTGACATATGAAGTGTTGAAGCTTGCTGTCAATACAACAAAATAGCATACAAATCAATTCTCATATGTATCAACATATGTGTAACTCCATCTCTTGAAAAAAGTTTGCATTATTAAGCGGTATTGTGCATTCACAGAAAGAATCTCAGAGCATTGTGATATCCCAGTGTCCAGACTTCAGTTTCTAAATATCAGTTCTCACAAAAAGTAACCAAAGCCTGGGAGGAAGAAGTTGGAGGCAAGGTATAAAGAGATCCTGGAATATCTTTTGCTCACAAATAATGAGACTCTAACCTGCTAGTGAGGAAATGTCAATAGGACAATAGAAGAAACTTCCACTGGCTAAATTTTGGTCACTATAGAGTCATAGGTTATTACTTACAACAAAAAAATAATGAATGTAAATAATAACTGATGACTGCCCAGTGAAACTAAAAGAGAGAGGTGAGGAGGGGGAAGAAGAGAAGGAGGGAAGGGGGGAAGGAAGAAAGGAATAAAAAGAAAGTTTAAAATTTTACTTTTAACTGTTTTGCCATTTTTGTATAGTCGAACATCAACTCATTATTGTGAAAATTAGTAAATAATGAAAATGAATTAAGTATTTACCATGTTCCTTTTTGGGACTAATAGTAATTCACCTCTCTTCCTTATAAAACATCACCTTCCAACTAACTGGTGTGCCTCAGCACACTGGTGTGTGCAAGAATTTTTAAAACATGTCATACCTGACTATTTGGTAAGGGGCACTGACCTCTTTTCCCTAAGATGCTCAAATTTAAAAAAAAATGACAACAGCCAACACAATAGCCATCTGGTGTAAATGAATCAAAATTATACCTTTTTTGTTCGTTTGGCAAAAATATGTATTTTTGGTGTGCTGCAGAATTTTAGTAATTTGTTTATGTGTGCCATGAGATGAAAAAGATTGAAAATCGCTGCTATAGAGGGAGAAAAGATGGCGGCGGAACAGTAGGACTCCTAATCATTCGTGTACCGGGGTAGACGGGGTGAGCAGCTGAGGGTTGCGCAGGGAGTGTTTGTTGGCGAGCGGGGGGACAGCAGAGCTTTGGGAGAAGGAGGGCGACTGCTTAGATTAGCCTTCCTCAACGGAGCGGCTCCATGCGGCTGGGTTCTCTCCCGGAGCCTGGCTCAGAGGCAGCTGCGCCATCTTAAAGGGGAAGAGCCTGAAGATTTTACAGCTGCGGTACCCACTGGGCGTCTGAGACCCACCCCCCAACATCGGTTCCTAGTTGGCAAAGAAGTTGATTCTGAGGAAACCTGTGCTCCACCATGGAAAGGTTAGATTTCTCCGGGGGTTAAGGGAGGTGGTAACACAGGGAGATTCGCACCTGGGGGCGGGGGGGGAGGAAAAGCCCGTGGCTGTTGGAGCCAGCAAACGTGGAAGAGGGCCCTCGGAGCTGGTGACAGGGGGGATACATAGAGGGCGACACATTTGGACCTGAAGAAGGACAGCCTGGCAGTTTTGGGAGGGAGCAGGCTGCCAAATCCAAGGGGAGAAGGGGCTTCATGCAAACATAGGAGCAGGACGTGAGTTCATGCGCCTGTGTTTGTCTCTCCAAATCTGAATTTATCAGTGCTGAGCCAGGAACGAGTATCCCCTGGTGGGGGATAACCTGGGAGACCACAGGGGTGAGCTGTTTTTCTGACGCTGGGGATCAGAACAGGTCCTCACAATTAGAGAGGTAGCTCTGGGGTAGCCTATTTCCACAAAGCAGTAGTAAATACCATAGACATAGTGGGATTTTAGATTAGGCTAGAGAGGACCAATAGACCCGGAGGCCAATTCAGAAACACTGCCACCTAGGGGCTGAATCACAAATTGACTCTTATGTAACACAAATTAAGGAATCAATTTTATTTCTACTACTATTTAACTTTTTTTAAGTGCCATTTTATTTCATCTTTATTCTACTTAGAGATTAGTGTTATATAGTCTTTTTTCATCTACCCTTTAGTATCTCTTTACTCTACTTCAACTTCACCCTTATGCCAGCACTCTCTTGCTAACCTTTCCCTAGTTAGTGTCTTATTCTCCTTACACTTTTTCAGGTTTAGATTTTCCTTATTCTCTCTTTTTACCCCCTGTTAAAATTCCACCCCACTTTTATATCCAATCTCCAACCACCTGCTCCAAGTCCATACACATCTAATGATTCTGCAACTTCACTATCCTAAACTGTTTTTCTCTCGGTCCTGCTGATGTTGTTTATATTTTATGCATGTTTGTGAGATTGGTTTGGTTATTCTTTTCTTTTAATTTGTTTTGTGGGGTGGGGGTTGGCATTGTTTTGAGTTTTGGTGATGTTTACATTGTTTTTTGATAGATTTAAGCTTCTGTGTTCCCTAACCTCCCTTGATATTAGTTATTGTATGTAGTTTGTATCAATCTCCAGGTACTCATTGCTGGCTTTTGCTGGGATTAGTGGAGGTTGTTTGGGAGTTTCCAACCCATATTTATAGTTTACTCCCTTTTCCTTTCTTTTTACTCCTTCCTCTTTTCCTGATTTTATTTTGGCATTCCCTTTTTTTTTCTTCCTTCCTTTCTTTCTTTTGTTCTCTCTTTATTTCTTCTTTCTTCCTTCATTTCCTTCTTTCTTTCCTTCTTTCTTTTGGGTGTGTGAGTGTGTTTTCGCTTACTCACTTTTTTCCCACCTATAACCTAATTTACCTTCCTCTGGCAATCACCTTCAATTTGGAGTTACCAATACTGTGCATACATTATTCTTCACTGTCTGGTGTGCTGCACCTGGTTGTGTTGTAGTTTGAGCCTTTAAATCAACACAGGAGAGTGAGAACTACATAACAAGACACACAGAGCAGAAGGACCATGGGGAGACAAAGAAATAGCCCACCAATGAAAGAAAAACAAGCCTCACCAGAAAAAGAGGTAAACGAAATGGAAGCAAGCAACCTGTCAGAGAGAGAGTTCAGAGAAATGGTCATAGGGTGGCTGAAGAGAACAGAAGCCAATATGAGTAAGAACCATGAGGAATTTGAAGAGGAATCAAGAGGAAACGAAGAAGACCCAAGAAGAAATGAAAAGTGACATTGCTGAGGTAAAGAACTCCATAGAAAGTATCAGGAGTAGACTAGATGAAGCAGAGGACCACATCAGTGAGCTGGAAGACAAGGTAGGAAAAAACACCCAAGTAGAGCAGCTTCTAAAAAAAAAATTAAAAAGCAGGAGGAGAGCCTAAGGGAACTTTGGGACAACATGAAACAAAACAAAATCCGCATAATAAGGCTACCAGAGGGACAGGAAACTGAGCAAGGAATAGAAAACCTGTTGGAAGAAATAATGACAGAAAACTTCCCTGATATAGGAAAGAAAAAAACCCACACAAATCCAAGAAGCTCACAGAGTTCCAAGCAAATTAAACCCCAAAAGACCTACACCAAGGCACGTTATAATTGAATTGGCAAACATCAACAACAAAGTGAGAATCTTAAAAGCTGCCAGAGAGAGACAGAAAGTCAGCTACAAAGGAACCCCCATCAAATTGGCAAGTGATTTCTCAACAGAAACTTATCAGGCCAGAAGAAATTGGAATGAAATATACAAAGTTATGAAAAGAAAGGGTCTGAATCCTAGAATACTGTACCCAGCAAGGCTATCAATCAAAATTGAAGGTTTAATTAGGAGCTTCACAGACAAAAAAAAATCTAAGGGAATACATTACCACCAAACCAGCGATGCAAGAAATGCTAAAGGGTCTGCTGTGAAAAGCAATAGGAAGCCATGAAAGAACATAGGAGCAAAGAACAAAAATGGCTAAAAATAACTACCTATCAATAATAACTTTAAATGTAAATGGTTTAAATGCTCCAATCAAAAGACATAGGGTAATAGACTGGATAAGAAAAACACGACCCATATATCTGCTGTCTACAAGAAACCCACCTCCAAAAAAAAAGACGCACACAGACTGAGGGTGAAAGGATGGAAAAAGGTTCTTCAGGCGAATGGAAATGGGAAAAAAGCTGGGGTAGCAATACTTATATCTGACAAATTAGATCTCAAAGTGAAGGATGTAACAAGAGATAAAGAAGGCCACTACATAATACCAAAGGGAGCAATCCAACAAGAAGAAATAACTCTGGTAAACATATATGCACCCAATACAGGAGCACCCAAATACATACTAAAACTCCTAGAGGATATCAAGGGAGAGATAGACAGCAATACAATCATAGTAGGAGACTTTAATACCCCACTATCACCATTGGACAAATCCTCTAAACAAAAAATCAGTAAAGAAACATCAATCCTCAATGAATCACTAGACCAGAAGGAATTAATTGACATCTTCAGATCATTTCACCCCAAAGCCACAGAATATACATTCTTTTCAAGTGCCCATGGGTCATTCTCAAAGATAGACCATGTGTTGGGTCATAGGCAAAGTCTCTCCAAATTCAAGAAGATAGAAATCATATCAAGCATATTCTCAGATAACAGTGGCATAAAGCTGGAAATCAACTACAATAGAAACAATCCAAAGAAATCAAACACATGGAGACTAAACAGCATGCTATGAAACTATGACTGGGTTACTAAAGAGATCAAGGAAGAGATAGAAAACATCATGGAAACAAATGACAACAACAGCACAACAATGCAAAATCTATGGGACACAGTGAAAGCAGTTCTGAGAGGGAAGTTCATAGCTCTACAATCCTACCGCAAAAAACTAGAAACAGCAGCAATAAATTATCTAACACAACAACTCAAAGAGTTAGAAATAAAGCAACAAGAAAAGCCCAGTGTAAGCAGAAGGAAGGAAACAGTAAAGATCAGAGCAGAAATAAATGACATAGAGACCAAAGAAACAATACAGAAGATCAACAAAACCAAAAGCTGATTCTTTGAAAGATTAAACAAGATTGATGAACCTCTAGCCAGACTCACCAAGAAGCAAAGAGAGAGGACCCTAATAAATAAAATCAGAAATGAAAGAGATGAAATAACAACAGACCCCATTGAAATACAAAGGATTGTTAAAAAATACTATGAACAATTCTACTCCAACAAACTGGACAACCTGGAGGAAATGGATATATTTCTAGAAAAATATAACCTCCCAAAACTCAAGCAGGAAGAACCTAAACAACTCAAGAGACCA
Organism: Antrozous pallidus; assembly: GCA_027563665.1. Classification (NCBI taxonomy): domain Eukaryota; kingdom Metazoa; phylum Chordata; class Mammalia; order Chiroptera; family Vespertilionidae; genus Antrozous; species Antrozous pallidus. The sequence goes on along the minus strand of CM050508.1, from coordinate 57,870,380 downwards.
ATAACTGTGGAAGAAATTGAAGCAGTCATCATAAAGCTTCCGGCAAACAAAAGCCCAGGGCCAGACGGCTTCACAGGGGAGTTTTACGAAACATTCAAGGAAGAACTAAAACCTATACTCCTCAGACTATTCCAGAAAATTCAAGATGATGGAACACTTCCAAACTCCTTCTATGAAGCTAACATCACCCTAATACCAAAACCAGATAAAGATGACACAATAAAAGAGAATTACAGGTCAATATCCCTCATGAATATGGATGCCAAATCCTCAATAAAATTCTAGCTAATCGAATCCAGCAGTACATCAGAAAGATCATACACCATGACCAAGTAGGATTTATCCCAGGAATGCAAGGATGGTACAATATCCGCAAATCAATAAATGTGATACATCACATAAACAAATTGAGAGATAAAAATCACATAGTCATATCAATTGATGCAGAAAAAGCATTTGACAAAATCCAACATCCTTTCTTGATAAAAACTCTCAACAAGGTAGAATAGAAGGATCATACCTCAAACATAATAAAAGCCATATATGATAAACCCACAGCAAACTTCATACTCAATGTGCATAAACCACAACAACCATTTCCCCTAAGAACAGGAACAAGACAGGGTTGCCCACTTTCACCACTCCTGTTCAACATAGTACTTTTCCAATTTGGAAAAGAAGATGTAAAGCTATCCTTATTTGCTGATGACATGATATTGTACATAAAAACCCCGAAAGACTCCATAAAAAAGCTAATAGACTTAATAAATGAGTTCAGCAATGTAGCAGGCTACAAAATTAATTTCAAGAAATCTATGGCATTTCTATACACTAATAGTGAACTTACAGAAAGAGAGACTAAAAAAGCAATCCCATTTACCATCACACCAAAAAAATTAAGATACCTAGGAATAAACTTAACTAAGGAGGTAAAAGACCTATTTGCAGAAAACTACAGGACACTAAAAAAGAGATAGAGGAAGATGTAAACAGGTGGAAGAACATACCATGTTCATGGATTGGGAGAATCAATATAATTAAAATGTCCATACTACCCAAAGCAATCTATAAATTTAATGTACTCCCCATTAAAATACCAATGTCATACTTCACATACCTAGAAGGAACTCTCCAAAAATTCATCTGGAATAATAAAAGGCCCTGGATAGCCACAGCAATCCTGAGAAAGAAGCACAAAGTCGGTGGGATTTCAATACCAGATTTCAAGCTGTATTACAAAGCTACTGTTCTCAAAACAGCCTGGTACTGGCACAAGAACAGACATATAGATCAATGGAATAGAATAGAAAATCCAGATATCAACCCAAACCACTATGCTCAATTAATATTTGACAAAGGAGGTATGAACATAAAATGGAGTCAAGATAGTCTCTTCAATAAATGGTGTTGGGAAAATTGGTCAGATACATGCAAAAAAATGAAAATGGAGCACCAACTTACACCATACACAAAAATAAACTCAAAATGGATACAGGACTTAAACGTAAGATGGGAAACCATAAAAACATTAGAGGAATCTACAGGAATAAAAATCTCAGACATATGCCAAAAGAACTTCTTTGATGATACTGCTCCTAGGGCAATGGAAGCTAAAGACAGAATAAACAAATGGGACTACATCAAAATCAAAAGCTTTTGCACAGCTAAAGAAACCATCGACAAAACAACAAGAAAACCCACTGTATGGGAGAACATATTTGCAAATGTTATCAGTGATAAAGGTTTAATCTCAAGCATCTACAGGCAACTCATACAACTCAATAAAAGGAAGACAAATGATCCAATTAAAAAATGGGCAACAGACCTAAATAGAACCTTTTCCAAAGAAGACAAAAGAAAGCACAGAGACATATGAAAACTTGCTCAAAGTCACTAATTATCCAAGAGATGCAAATCAAAACGACTATGGGGTATCATCTCACACCTGTCAGAATGGCTTACATCAACAAATCAACAAATGACAAGTGCTGGCGAGGATGCGGAGAAAAAGGAACTCTCCTGCACTGCTGGTGGGATTGTAGACTAGTGCAGCCACTGTGGATAACAGTATGGAGTTTCCTCAAAAAACTAAAAATGGAGCTCCCATTCGACCCAGTGATCCCATTTCTAGGAATATACCCCAAGAAACTAGAAAGGCGAATTAGAAAGGATATATGTACCCCTATTTTTATAACAGCACAATTTATCATAGCTAAGATTTGGAAATAGCCTAAGTGCCCATCAGCAGATGAGTGGATTAAAAAACTGTGGTACATCTACACAATGGAATACTATGTTGCGGTAAAAAAGAAGGAGCTCCTACCATTTGTAACAACATGGATGGAATTGGAGAGTATTATGCTAAGTGAAATTAGCCAGGCAGAGAAAGACAAGTATCACATGATCTCACTCATTTGAGGAAGATAATGAATGACATAGACTGATGAATAAGAATGGATCCAGAGACTGAGAAAAGTCTATCAAAATGTCAAACCTCAGGGTAAATGGCAGGTGGTGGGAGTAAGGGGGAAAGTCAATATATTTGAACGCTTTAACTTAGGTAAGTGATTTGTGTTTTTACATCCCTGACAGAGTTTATATAAGGTTATAAAAAAATGGCAGCTAGTTTGAGATTGAATTGACATGGCCTAGAGCATGTCATCTCTTATGGACACCAGTCCTTAGGCTAGGCCCTCCTTAACCTCCCGTGACACCACAATACCCTTACATGATATTATTCTACAATGTCATTATAATATTTGATATTTGACAACAGCATGTTATACAATTATCCCAAATAAACTTACAAACTAATTCTTTGAATGTTGGACAGCAATTTTAAAAAAGGATAGGAAATCCCTTTCAAAAGGGATTAAGGCACTGGGAAGGCATCCGAGCATTCTATATTGGCCCCTCTTGCCCTTTTGCCAAGAGGGACCCTCTTGTTATTATCCAAATACACACAGCTGATGCTTGAACTTTCAGTTAAAGCTGGGGCTGAAGCCTCTGGGCAGCTGGCACCATGGATCTGTCTCTCGACCAATGGCGTGAGCTAGGCCCTCTCTGGAGAAGAAACCTGGGTCACCCGAGATATGTGATCAGTACCGGGACCCCGCCAGCAGACAAGGGGACCCCAAGGCAGGTGCTGGTGGCCACGGGGGCATAGACTACAAAAGAGACAGGGCTGAACCTCACATCACCCTGTTTGGCCCCAGAGACGGGTAAGATTCCTCAGGGAAGGAACAACCTAAGACAGGCACAATCGCAGAGGGGCCAACAGGAGAGAACTAAAAGGTCAACAGAGGTGGGGCACAGACCCCCATCCACAAACATTGCAGGGGCTTGAATTCTCACCCCTCCTGAGGAAGGTCTCCTACCCCCATGGCTGCTTTGCCTCCCACGCACAACTCACACTGCGACCGAGGTGGCAGACAGAGACTCGGCCAGCAATAGCTGCCCTATATCTAAATTCAGTCTATTACCAGGAATGCTCAGGACCTACTCAAAAATACAAATATTCCTTTCCAAAAGTATTTATAGGGTAAACTAAGATTTCTGCTTGAGTATTAAAATTGACAGTAAAATAGTAATTAAGTTTTCAGATTAATTTAAATTGGCCAAGTGAAATAAGTGAATACTCAAGAAAATCTAAGTGTACTGGACAGAAAACTTTTCCTAAAACATTAACTAAAATATCTATTAGTAGTTCATCTCACTGTAAAATTGCCTAACATCCAAAGAACCTAAAGCAGTCATATTTGTGTGCAAAAATTAAAATTTAAAATTACCAAGACTGCAAGATAAAATTTCCAAAAGCCCCCATTAACCAAAAAAGGGGGGGACAACAGTGGGGTAATATCATGTAAGGAAAAATATCCAGTAAGTAAAATACATCTAGAAAATTCTTACTCCAGAAAAGTAACTTCCATTTGTAATGCCAACAGCAGGACACCCATGAAAAACACACATGGTATCAAAATAAGCCAAAGGAAAATAATTTGGGCAAAAATAAAAAGAATCCCAAGTCTATTTTGCAGAGAGGATCCCTTTGTTAACTTTTGGTCGAGAATGTGTTTGTGTGTTCGCAGAGAACAACTCCAAGACCATGGGGGTTCCTGAGACAGTGAGGAACTGACGGGTCTGTTCCAGCCACGAGGACAGTCCAGAGATGGCAGAAGCTGACGACACCTTGCCATGCTAGCAGTCGGCAGCTGTGCGTGGCTGCAGGCGGCCCAGGACCATACCAGAGAGGATGGATATTGCATTGCCACTATGTGTCCACCATCTGGATACCATTGCTGACATGTACACATGAAGAACTATTTGACATTGAAACTGGGACTCAGAACAGTTGGACATTGAAACTGACACTCAATCATTTTTTTGCTCTTATACGTTTGTTTATAATATGCAGAGGCAAGATATTTTTGAAGAAAAGAAACAGGGAGGAGTGATTGATATAGAGGCAGGGTGGCCTTGAACAGGCTGTCAAACTACAGGGTTGGAAGGCTGGAGTGGATGGGAGGCGGATGCTGGGGGAGATCAACTGAAGGACTTGTATGCATACATATGAGCATAACCAATGAATGAAAGACACTGGGGCGGCGAGGGGGCAGGTGGGGACATGTGCTGGGGGGTAAGGGAGGCTGGGGGGAGGATATTGGGGGACAAAAAGGAAAACATGTACTACTATTAAATATAAGTTATATTGTAAATTTTTAAAAAAGCAGAGAGCTTAGGCAATGGTTGGAATAGAGTACAATGGTCAAGTGAAGTAATGTGAAAATATATATTATTAAACATTTTTAAAATGTCTTAAAAAAAAGAAAATCGCTGTTATAGAAGAATCACATCAAACATATGACGAAGGAATAAGAGAAAACTAGAAAATTCACTATTTTGCAACTTGCAAGGGAATAATTGATTCAGGCAAGCAACATCAGTGAATGTTAAAAGTCTTTAGGTGTCAGGGTTTTGTTTGTTTTGTAGAAACAGAACATGTGCTTAGTTCCAAAGCATTACTGCACAGATTTCTTGCTAGTAACATAGAAAGGCATTGTATCTTTACACTGGAGAGCTGGAGGTCACCACCTTACCGCAGTAATCAAACCTTGCATCATTCAGAGGGGAACAACCTGATATAAGCCTGGAGTAGTATAAAGGACACAACATCAACTTTGAAGTATTTTTACCAAAAGAAATTTATATGAATCTGATCAAGTCTTTGAGCTCATATTCCTTTATGGAAAATATAGTGGAGAAAGAAGAAAATTAAATGACATAAAGAGAAAATAATCCCAGAATATGAAGCATTTTACAAAATGTCTGTATCATGAAAAGAAAGATTTGGGGATTCCTAGTTGGTTGGCTCAGTGGATAGAGCATTGGCCTGTAGACTGAAGGGTCCCAAGTTTGATTCCAGTTAAGGGCACATGTCCAGGCTGTGGGCTCGATCCCTAGTGGAGGTCATTGCAGGAGGCAGCTAATCGATGAGTCAATTATCATTGATGTTTTTATCACTCTTTCCCTCTCCTTTCCTTTCAGAAATCAATAAAAATATATTAAAAAAAAGATTTAGGGAATGTTGCAAGTAAAAGGAGATATGATAAAACCAAAAGCAATGAGCTATCTTGATTGAATCCTGATTTGGGAGATAAATCTGTAAAAGACATTTGGAGACATAAAAAATTAGGAAATGGACTGAGTATTAGATATATTAAAGAATTCTTTTTAATTATTGTTTTAATGGTATTGTGTGTATGTAGAAGAATGTCATTATTAAGAAATATGTGCTGAAATACTTGAGTTAAAGTACACAAGGTATAACAGTTACTTTTAAATGGTTATGCAAATATATAAAGCAAATATAACAAAATGTTAATCATTGAGTCTATTTGTTTGTATAGAATACTCATTGCACCAATTTTTAACTCTAGTTTGAGATTATTCGTAACAAAATATTGACAACTAAAGGAAACCGAGTTCTAACCCTGGATGCAACATGATGAATCTCCTTCTGGGCCTCAATTCCCTCATCTATAAAGTGAGAGAATTGGACTTGAGTGCATCTGTGGTCCCTTCTCCTGTTCACATTCTGTGGAAGTGGGGGAAAGCTGGCTTCCTTTGTGATATATTTTATTTCCAATAACCATATTCTATTCCAAAAGCTGTCATTCCAGGATGCCAAGGGGTGACTCACCAATCTGGGTGACTAAATGGGAGACCACATTCTCCCTCACCACACCTCAGGTGTCTCACCCAAAACAGGAATCAAAGGAGACCTTCTAAGACACAGAGCTGTGCAATTGGTCATAGGCAATTCTATTTCCCAACATAGATATTTCCCAAGGACTTGAAGAAGTTATTTCAAAATCCAGCAAATTCTGGTCATTTATATTTCACCCCGTTATTCTTTAAATAGTTTCAGATGATTAGGAAAGTGGCCCAGATCATATACTGAGCATTACCGTTTACCTCACATCTAACCTCTCCCATCATTAGGAAGGTACATTTGTTACAATAAAATGAACCAATACTGATACATTGTTCCAAGATACCATCCAGAATACCACATTGCATTTAACCATCATGTTTCCTTTGGCTCCCCTTGATTATGACAGTTTTTCAGACATTTTTTAAAAATTTATTTTAAATTATATTTATTGAGGGGACATTCATTAATAAGATTATATAAGTTTCAACTATACAACTTCATGAAACGTCATCTACATATTGCATGTGTCCTCACCACCTAAAGTCTATTCTTCTGTCACCATATATTTGATCTCCTTTACCCTTTTTAACCCTCCCTTCCCCCTTCCCCTCTGGTAACCACCATATCTTTGTCTATGTCTATGAGGGATTTTTTGTTCGTTTATTGCTTTCTGTTTTATATCCCACATATGTGTTAAATCCTATGATTCTTGTCCTTTTCTGCCTCACACATTCTTTGTATTTGATGACTTTGACAGTTTTGCAAAGTACCAGTCAGGCATTTTCTAGGTGTCTATTAGCTGGGGCCCAGTGTTTTTCTCATGATTTGACGGGCTATGAGTTTTGGAGAGGAAGAACACAGAGGAAGAGGACCCTTCCTATCACATCATACCAACATTACTTCTAGAGTTACGTTTCCCCTAGGTATATTTCAAAATTATTACATTTACTCTATTCCTTCCCAAACAGGAATTTTTCTCCAGTCTTCACATGAAGAACCTGGTAGGATTCCTGAAGGTAAAACCATGAAAATGTGGCTCCCCTTAACCCCTAACCTGGTGCCTTCAGGAGTTTTTAAGCCTCCAGCAATTCAAGAAAGCTGGTATTAAGGGGTTCTACCAGTTTCTGGCTCTAGTGGATTTTGTGCCAGGTAAGCAATCTTTTTCTGGATGCACCCATCTCTTTAGATTTTGGGGTGAGTTTTTGCTCTGCAACCTTAGCTCTCTAAAGAGTCCAAGGAAAATCATCAATTTTCAGTTTGTCCTGCTTTTACCTTGTTGTAAGACTAGGAGTGATGTCTTCCAAACTCTTTACATGTCAAAATTGAACAGTTCACTCTTCTTTAATGCAAGTTTACTCAGCACTGCTCCTAAAGGAAATAAAACTAATGATCTAAAACACTTGCTTTAATGGGCAGGTGATTTTGAATTGAGTTATCTGATAAGCTGGTTTCACTATATGAAATTTAGAGTGCTTTGGAAACCAGCTTTCAACAAAAATATGTTTCTCAACTAATGTGACCTCATATTAGAGGTACATAGTAAAAGACTAAAAGCATCAGAATTTGAGTCCAAAGATATAGATTTATTTATTTATTTTTGCTCTAAAGTAAAAAGTTATAACAATATTTCTATCTCTCTGAGACTCAATTTCTTCATTTATTAAATGCCTTGGCTACAGGGATGTCACATAATTTATCTTTTTATTTTAAGTGTCTAGTATAAAACCTGGTCCAGAGTAGGCCTCAGTGAGAACTGATCTGAAATGCTTGCCCAATCAATCTCGTAGTGTTGCTGTGAGAATGAAACAAAATAATGTGCACAAAAACCTTTTTGCAAACTTCAAAGAGCCTTGCAAATTCTGCTTCTTTCTTTATGTCATCAATCTTGAACGCCTGTCTACATGTAAGCATTTCTGTGGAGGGTTTTATGTTTTGGGGTATTTTTTGACATTGTGCAGATAGGAGGAAGGCACTGTAAAGAGTTAATTTTCACTCAAACTGTGGGTTGATTTCAGTTATAGCAACAATATACATTCCTCAACTTGTCTGATTTTAAAACCTGGCAAGTGTTTTGATATTTGACAGCTCTGCTGTCAAGTAATTCTGTTCTACAATTAATCATGCCATAGCCATTTCTTCCACTGCTGCCACAATATAATGGCATCATTGTATATGCATACATAGTACACTTGTATCCTGTTTAAAAAGAGGCAAAGCAAATGAACTTGAAAAATTTACTACTCCGTAGATCACAGTTATAGCGCCAACATTTATTATTAAGCCCATTCTACTTTAATGCTATTACGGCTCCAATCTGAGCTTAGATAAAACCATTCAGTCACTACAGTTTTCTATTTCCTTGTTTGGGAAATTGAGATTCAGCTTTCTTAGAGATGTTTTGAGTGTTAGGTAGGTGCACTGTACAAATGGTTGGGGTCTTTAATGACCAAATGTCAGCTGCAGGCTTTTGATTACTGTTTTGTCTGGATCAGTGCTAGACACAAGTACAGCAATCAACTCCCTCTCCCCCACTGTCTGCAACTTCCTGAGGTAAATGAGTTTGCCACACATCAAAACGCTTGCCACAAACATCTCTGTGAACCTGTTCTATTTCTCCTGGGCAACTTGCCATTTTGCCTCACTCTTCACTTTGAAACCCTGCTTTGACCAATGTCTTGGCCTCTTGAGTATATTAACCATTTTATAGGAATCCTCGCCCTCTACCAGAAGCATTTGTTTCTCATAGACATCTTACTTTGTTTTGAACAAATACATTACCACTGCTTTTTTATGAAGACCCTTTTCTGTTTACATGCCTAATTTGTCAAAATATCAGATCACAGATTACATAAAAATCAATCTAGAAAGTACAGGTATGTTGGCCAAAAAATTCATGTAAAATAGATTTAACCTTTTGCCTTCAGAGGTCAGTGCAACTACTGATACTGATGACATTTTGTGAGTTTCAAATTTTCACCTTTATGAACTCACATATGGAATTGACATGGCCAATACTTTTATACAACTTCATAATTTTCTCTGTGACAAGAACGCTGTGGATTACTATTGAATTGCTCAAGAAGAGTGAGATACAAACACAATCACAACACCAGTTTAAGGGATTTAAAAAATCAACTAAAAAGTGCACTTTGTGTATACATACTGGTAAATATTGTAATAAGATACCAGGGTCGTGTGGGGAAGCAAGTGAATATAATTACTAAGTGAATGTAGTCCAGATAACATGGGCTATCTGTGTGCTCTCAGGATTTTGAAGCTCATTATTTTATTTTATTTTCCTGTGATGCATAGTCTGACCTTAATTCTGCCCTGAGGTGTGTTTTTTTTTAAATTAAACAATTATTATGATAGAAATGCCAGAAACATATAATATAACTTTACACTTAGAGATTGTCACCCTGCATTTGTTAAGAGAAAGGGAACTCAAGTTTTTGCATCAATCTGGCCTGATCAGAGGAGCTGTGTAGCATGGTAGCCTCATGGGATATTAATAATGCTGGGTAACATTGTTCTTGTTACTGCCCCCAGTCCTGATGTCCAGTCTCTTCACACCTGCACACACAGTAGTTCTAAAACCAATGATCCTAAAACCAGTGCTTCTCTGGCTCCATTACTGAAGGAGAAAAAAAAGGAAACTGTTCCTACTTTCAGTTTTGTTTCTAGTAGTGAACATTAATCTTCATTGCTGCACTCTCTCACTCAGTCCCTCTTGTCACCAACAGCACTTAGTTGAGTGATAACTAAACTCTGTCGTCATGGAAGAAAGCAAATTGAAAAGGGTCTCTCCTGATCAAGTTTGCACACGTAGTGTCATCAGCACTGATGTTTGTCAGTGTAAGGTAAATAGCAACTTATTAAAATAAAATGCTGCGTTGCATCAGCAATAAACTCAAAGTTTTTGTATATCCCTTCCTAGCTACTCTTTCACCAAAAATGTGGTGAAATATGACTCTGGAAATTTAAATCAATGCTCAAGAAATGATTGTGCCCAATGTAGGTAATACTTAACTTTATCCTAGTCATGTAACTTCTGAGCTTGAATTTTCTCACTTATAAAATAAGACAGCTAATATCTATTATTACTGATCATAACTATACTTTTTGAACTTATGCCCTGTGCTGGACACAGTGAGACAGCCTACATTTATTATCCTTGTAATCCACTCAATTCTGTAAGCTAATGTTATCTTCATTTTACAGATGAAAAAACACAGGTAGAAGTTAAATAACTTGCCCCAAGGTACAAAGCTAAATGGTGGAAGGACTGGGATTTGAACCAATGTCTGTCTGATGCCAAAACACCATGCTCTCCTATGGGATTGTTAAAATTTGAGAATATATTGAGAGAAAATTAATATGCCATATGTAAAGTGTCAGGAACATTCTATAAGGCAGTGTTTCTGAAATTTTGATCATTTGCCCTCTACTTTCATAATTTTTGCTATATCTACATATTACATGTGTTATGTATTTAATATTTTTAAGTTGACTCACTTTTTTATTTGAAATTTATTTATTTTAAAAGAAAAATTATAACCTGCAAATGTAAAACTAACATTAGTGTGATAAATGAAAGAAAATTGCAAAAATAAATAGAATAAGACTAAAACAATGTTATTAAAATTTAACTCAGTTCCAGTGCCTGCCTGCTGATGATTCTCAGCCTCAGTGGGGTCTGCTTATTTTGTTGTTAAAAAAGGCATATTATTAAGGCTGTTAAAAGTGAAAAACACTAGCATAAATCCAAAACTTTCACCCAATAAAATCAGAACTTGAGTGATTATTAAAAAGGGAATACATTTCTCAATATGGGTTCAGTGTTATATAATGTCACAACCTGTGTCACCTAAATCCTCTTGAGTGTTGGCAGAGGAAAGTGTTCCATATTTGAGAAACACTACTGTGAACAATGAGGGGAGAAAAACATCCAAGCTAGTTTCAGATATTTCCATATTTATTAAGTTTAACCACCCTATTTCCCATGTCTACTTAAAAATGTAAAGCCATTTTGTGTTCCTCTTCCACTGAAATTTAAGAACACCAGACAAAAAGACTGTTGATTGTAATGGGCCTGGTTTTTCTCAGAATATTCTCTAGAGTGGATAGTTCCAAATGGAGACATAAGCTGCTATAGTGCTTTAACTAAAATAGTACCCTCTTTGGTAGCCCAGAGATTTCTATTAGTGAGCTGATAATTCTTAATAGATCTCATTCTGCTTAAACCAGCTGTAACTGTAGTAGTAGTAGTGTAATAGATATTGTTATATGTAGTAGTAAGTAAGAATCTTGCAGATAAATAAGTAAATTAGAGAATCCTATGTATTCATAGAACTTCACCTCCTCTTTACACTCTAGAATACCAAAAAAGCATACTAATTCTTGAAATAAAATTTTATTTTCTCAGTTGGATGAAATACAGATGACTCATGAAATCATATAATAATTTTTCCCCCCAAGACCACTGTGCCTGGCAGATATTTAGCCATCTGTGGAATAGCAAGTTCATGTTAAACAATAGTAGTGGTGGGGGAGATATGTTTAAAAAAAAAACACTATTGCTTTAGGTGGCCCTAACCCAGATCAAGAGTAGTAGAAGAAGAAAGGTAAATTTCTATGAATAAAGTAATGTGTATATTGGATGTTCTTTGGTAGATTTATATGAAAACAAAAGAGTACAACTACACTATGTGTAGGATTATATATGGAGGGACAATAATGCTAAAAGAAAGTAGCTACATTCACACACTCTAATGTGTGGGATCAACTTTCACATTAATATCTCTCAGATAAATGAAAATCAGATACACAGGGGTGGGGGATCTTCTACCTCTCTTTTATAGTGTCTTTTAGGAACAGAAACTTAGGAAAAGGGGAAAAACACCTGCCTAGGAGACACATGCCTAGGAGACACACAGGCCCATGTTCTCCTAAATCATTAAAATTTTGAAGTAATTAACAAAACTGAGTTATTTCTTTTTTGATCCATTAAAACTTGTATTTCTTTCTGGCTTGTTCCTTTTTTAAAATAGCAATAATCTTTTTAAAAATACTTCTGTAAAATGAAATCTCTATTGCTAAAACATTAGAAGTCATCTCCTTCAAGTTATATCTGAACTTCTGTAAGCTAAAAGATCAATAATCAGAGAGAAGATTAGAACCAGCAATTCTTACCTGCCTCTTCTTGGCTAAAACTCCCAGCAAAATATCAATATTCTGATATCTGGTTCTATTACAAAGGAATTCAGAGACTTCTTACTCCAATAGATTTTTCTTACTAGAACAATGTTTCTCTATTAGTAATTTTTTTGAATTATAAAATACTTTCTACTTTTTAGCATATTTTCTATTTTGATTATCACAGTTACACTGGAAGGCCCAATAATTATCATACTTCCCCATTTTACAGATGAACAAGTTGGGGTGGCTTGCACAGTTTCACAGAGAAAACTGGGGATTGGACCAAATCTAAATCTTGTTCTAGCTCTAGGTCCATTCTCTTTCTACCATTCCACATTGGCTTGTCTAGAAATACAATTTAAAAAGTTGTTTATTTTCTTTTATCTATACTGCTTTTTCCTTCAAAGCTTTTTATAAGACTGTTATTTGGTCTTATGAGTAGAAATATAGTAGTCACAGTACTAAGCCAAGTATAAAAATTGTATATGTCTTCTTTATAGTTGTAGTCTTTAGGACAGAAAAATGTTATTGTATTAGTGCTTTGACCAATGAGCAAACTTTTATTTCTGTGAATTTAAATAGATTAAGATTCTCAGCATGTGAAGGAGTCAACCTGATATTTCAATTTACTAGTTATTCCTCTAGAGAAAATCCAGTCATTAATGAAGAGCATACTAGAAACCTGAAAGAGTCAATATTGTTTCCAAAGGTGAACTTACAACCTAGAAATAATTTAGGCAGTAGGAGAAAATGTCTCACTTCAAAGATGAGAATGCTGGACCATGCATACAAATGAGACTGCTGACTCATGTGTGACTCAGAAATCACCAACTATGTATTCCAGGGGCTAAAAAGACCTCAAGAAGCCATCTGGTCCACCTCCACTTTTGCATTCTTATAATCTTTTCTTCAGTTTAAGAATGTGGCACTTGAAGTCCAGAGATGCACATGATCTGGTAACAGAAAGGCTGATGTCAGAGAAAAGATGCCTAGAATCCAGGTCTTCAATTCCGAAGTTGTAGTGCATTTATTTGCTATGCACTCTGCCTCTTAGACAGCTTAATTTGTTTCAAGAATTCAACATATTAAATGAGTTAAATGGTCAAGTAGAAAAAGGCCTCAAGAATTCATTAGATTTAGCCATGTAGGTCGCTTAGTGACCTTACTAAACACAATTTTAGTGACATGGGAGGGAATAGAAACCAAAATAGACACTTAAAGACAACTACTTAAAGACATTGACTCTGAAGATAAAGGAAGAGGGTAGCAGTTGGAAGATGTGGGGTCCAGGGAAGTCTTTGTGATAGTTGCTTTTTTGTTGTTTAAGGGAATGAAAGAGGGAATATTTCCTTTAAGATTGAAGAACCTAGAATATTTTTAAAGACAACTGGGGAAAATCCAGTAAAGGGAAAAATTTAGAGCTCAAAGATAAATGTAAAAGTAAATTAAGGGTAAATTAAAGGTAAATTAAGAGTTCCTGAGTGACCATGTGTAAGGTTCAGATAACACAAGGAAGTGCAGAGGGAAGCATTACTATAGGAAAGAATAAAGTGGATGCAAAACTCTCACTACCTATCTGGTGGATAGTAAATTTAGCAACTCAGTCTCTAAAGGCTTCTACTTTCTCTATGATAGAGGAGGCAAAGTCATATGCTGAAGAGTAAGGAGGCACAAATTGTTGTGGAGTGGTCAAAGGTTTGAAAGTAGGATTCCTTTGAGGTGGTTGTTGAAAACAGTGGTAGAGAAGTGTTGCCAGACAGTGCTGGGATCCCAATTTAACTTGGAAACCATGACTATATAGTTTGTTTGTTTTTTAATTCTCAATTGTTTCGGCATACACATGAAGAGGATATATGGTGAAGTTCTGCAAATTGTTTTTTTTTTTCTTTAACACTGAATCTGTTGGAAAAACAAGGTATGGGAAATTATAGTACATAAAAAAGTGAAATAGAACATGAAATCTCAGCTATAGCGAGAAGGAAGTGAAGACAAGAGAAGTTTGATAGATTAAGAGAAAGTATAGTTATCAGTGTTTGGAAATTCCCAATGAGGTGAAAGAACATTTGCAGAAAGGATACTTTGCCAAACAAATTGGAATTTTAGGGAGCTGTTGTAAAGGGGAACATTAAAATTAGTAATTTCAGAGGTGAAGCGGCAGTGATGACAAGTTCCGAATCGTGACTTTGGAAGAAGTGGCTGGAATGATATGGTGGAAACAGGTATTAGAGATGAGGAGTTCCAGGAATATAGAAGCAAGGAAGTTGAGTAGCTTGTCCACCTGAAGGGAATCTTTGAGGAGAGGAAGACTTAACTGTGGATGTCAAATTATCTTAATTTCAAGGGAACAGGAGTTGTTTGTTAACAAAGGAGTAAAAGTCTAGTATGGGACAGGAAGGCATTGGTGTACTAAATGCAATGAGAAAGAGAAGAGCATTGAGGTTACCTCTTAGCCCGAATGGTTGTGGTTTAGTCATCTCAATTTGAGTGAATACTCTTAGCGACAGAGACTGTTTTAGAGAAGGCAGAAGATAGGTCAAGGAGGAAGTGAGAACTTGGGAGAAATTTTTATCATGAAGGCCTACTTTAGAGGGCAGAGTGGAAAGTTTATAGATGTAGAGGAGAAGAGGTTGAGTCAGAGAGAAGACTCCTCAAGGTTCAGTGTAGACCAGGTTCTCTCATAGCTCTCTTCTTAGAGCAGTTCACCAAGCCCTAGCCCAGTGCTCTGCCTACATAAGACTCAGCCTTGTGTCTTTCTTTCTTTTCTGTTTATTTGCACTAACCATTTCATTCTCTCTTTATGTGAAATTTTCCCAGAGAGAGGATTTCTAGATAGGCTTCCATAAGTTTTTATGAATAGAGAACTTTCATGTCATAAACCCCATTGGCTAAGGACCCAACTCTGGATCTGCCCTCCAGAGTGAAAGGTCACATGCACCAGTACTGGGGTTTATTTGACTTGAATCTCATAGAAAGAAACTGAGAAGCCAGACTCTCACTTTTTATTCGATGGGAATGTAAGATAGAACAGTGACTTTGAAATATACTTTAGTAGTTTCTTAAAAAGTTAAATATGTATTTATGCAACCCAACAATTCTATTTGTTGGTACCTATCCCATAGATATAAAAACATATGTTCACACAGAAACTTGTACATGAATGTTTACAGTAGCATTAGGCATAGTTGTCAAAACTGGAAGCATAACTATATGTTTAGCAATGGGAGAACAGATAAACAAAATGTGGAGTACTATTCAGCAATAAAAAAGGAAGAAACCACTGGTATGTGTGACAACTCAAATCCTTATGATAAGCAAAAGGAGCCAGATAAAGTAATATATACTTTGTTGTTACATTTATATACAATTTCTAGAAAAGGCAAATCTACAGAGACAGAAAACATCTATGGTTGCCTGGGAGTGGAGTGGGGATTAATTACAAATATATAGAGGGATCTTTCTGATGTGATAGAAATGTTCTAAAAGTGGAATGCAGTGATGGTTGCACAACTTTATAAACTTATCAGAGATCATTGATCTGCATATTTACAAGGGTATACTTTATATATTTAAATTATACCTAAGTAAAACTATTTTTAAAAATCATAGAAATTTTTTAATGGGTAAAAATTTTGAGCAGACAATCAAATAATATATAAGAATAGCACACAAATACATGAAAAGTGCACAATATCATTAGTCTTTAAGAAAATGAAAGTTAAAACAACACATTAATTAAAAGTTAGGCAACAGGAGAAACCAAGATGGCAGCATAGGTAAAGACCTAAACTGCTGCTTCACACAACAATTTCAAAACTACAACTAAAAGACAAAATGAGCACCATCCAAAACCACAGGGAAGCTGACTGAGTGGAAATTGTACAACTAGAAGGAAAGAGAAAAGCACATTAAGACTCAGAGGAGCTGCAAAAGGCTGAGGTACAGAGATGCACAGACAGAACTGAATGCTGAGTGCACGGCTGGCTTTCTCAAGCGGGAGGGAGATGGAAGCTCCTGACTGAGCTGAACTCCAGTTCTGGGCAAGACTCTGGGAACCCAGACTCATTTGGGGAAAAACTGGACTGTATGGCAGCAGGCAAATCTCGAGGGTGGCTTTCTCTCAGAGGTGTTTGCAGCAATTACCGAAGGACACTGAGACCCAGCAGCCTCATAGGACAGGGCTGATGGGAAGCCAAGACTATCTGCTCAGCCCTGAGATTCTGCCTCATACAAGCTGAGCAATGAGGCTTTTGCAATTTTGCAAGTCTTGTCTCATAAGGATGTCTCCAGCACAGAAGTTCTTTCAGTATAGACACAGCTGATCCTCACAGCCAACTGACCTGAAGATCAATTCCTCCCAGTGATACCAACAACAATCAAGGCTTAACTACAACAAGGCTAGAAAGCAAATGACTGATATAGAGTTCAAAACTATGGTTAAAGGTTTTTCAAGAATTTCCTAGAAAAGGCCAATAAATTTAGCAAGACCTTCGAGGATATGAAAAAAGGACCAACTAGAAATTAAGCATACAATGACTGAAATAAAAAATATTATACAGCAACCTAACAGCAGACTAGAGGACCACAAGAATCAAGTCAAAGATTTGAAATACAAAGAAGCAAAAAACACTCAACCAGAAAAGCAAGAAGAAAAATGAATCCAAAAATTTGAAGATAGTGTAAGGAGCCTCTGGGACAACCTCAAGCACCAACATCAGAATTATGGGGATGCCAGAAGAAGAGAGAGAGCAAGATACTGAAAACCTATTTGAAGAAATAATAACAGAAAACTTCCCCCATCTGCTTAAAGAAATAGACTTACAAGTCCAAGAAGCACACAGAACCCCAAACAAAAGGAATCCAAAGAGGACCACACTAAGACATATAATGAAAATGCCAAGAGCAAAAGACAGAGAGAGAATATTAAAAGCATCAAGAGAAAAACAGTTAATTACTTACAAGGGAGCATCCACACAATTGTCAGCTGATTTCTCAACAGAAACTATGTAGGCCAAATAGGAATGGCAAGAAATATTCAGTGATGAATCACAAGAACCTACAATCAAGATTGCTCTACCCAGCAAAGCTATCATTCAGAATTGAAGGTCAGATAAAGTGTTCACAGATAAGAAAAAGCTAAAGGAGTTCATCAACACCAAACAAGTATTGTATGAAATGCTGAAAGGTATTATTTAAGAAGAGAAAGAAGAAGAAAAACGTAAAGTTAAAAATTATGAATAAATACATATCTATCAACAAGTGAATATAAAAACCAAGTGAATAAAAAAAATCTGATGAACAGAATAAACTGGTGAATATAATAGAACCAGTGGCACATAAAAGGAGTAGACTGACAATTCTTAGGGCAAAAGGAATGTGTGGGGGTGCAGAAAGAGATTGGACAAAAATCATACACCTATGGATAAGAACAGTAGAAGGGGATAAAAGCATTGGGTGGGGTGGGAACTGGGTATAGGGGAGCAATGGGAGGAAAAAGAGATACAATTGTGATAATCTGAACAATAAAGATTATTAAATTTAAAAAAATTAGGCAACACCAAACACTGGTGTGGATAGGTAGCAACTAAAACTTTTATACAGTGCTATTGTGAAGTAAGGGTATAATTTTTTTTTCTATTTTATTTATTTTATTTTTTTATCTTTATTGTTCAGTTCATTAACCACACTGTTTCCCCTTTTTATCCCCCTATAGCTTCCCTCAACCCTGTACCCATCCCACCCTCCACCCTCACCTCCCCCTCCCCACCGTCCTCTCCCATTGTTGCTAGACTTTTGTCCAGTCTCTTGCTGCACTTCCCACAACCCTTTTCTCCCCGAGAATTGTCAGTCCATTCCCTCTCTATGTCCATGTCTCTGTTATATTCACCAGTCTATCCTGTTCAACAGCCTATCAATTCACTTGATTTTTATGTTCATTTGTTGATAGATGTGTATTTGTTGTCCATAATTTTCATCTTTACCTTTTTCTTCTTCCTCTTCTTAAAGAATATCTTTCAGCATTTCATATAATGTTGGTTTGGTGGTGATGAACTCCTTTAGCTTTTTCTTATCTGCGAAGCACTTCATCTGACCTTCAATTCTGAATGATAGCTTTGATGGATAGAGTAATCTTGGTTGTAGATTCTTGCTGTTCATCACTTTGAATATTTCTTGCCACTCCCGTCTGGCCTGCATAGTTTCTGTTGAGAAATCCGCTGACAGTCGTATGGGTGCTCCCCTATAGGTAACCAACTGTTTCTCTCTTGCTGCTTTTAATATTCTCTCTTTGTCCTTTGCTCTTGGCATTTTAATTATGATGTGCCTCGGTGTGGTCCTCTTAGGGTTCCTATATATTGGGGTTCGGTGCACTTCTTGGACTCCTAAGTCAATTTCTTTCACCAGGTGTGGGAAGTTTTCAGTCACTATTTCTTCAAATAGGTTTTCATTGTCTTGGCCTCTCGTTTTTTCTGGCACCCCTATAATTCGGATGTTGGTATGCTTGAGGTTGTCCCAGAGGCCCCTTACACTATCTTCAATTTTTTGGATTCTTTTGGTTTCTTGCTTTTTCAGCTGAGTGGATGTTACCTCTTTCTATTTCAAATCTTTAACTTGGTTTTTGGGGTGCTCCATGGCACTTTCAGGTCTTTGTATAATATTTTTTGTTTCAGTCAGTGTATGCTTAATTTCTGGTTGGTCCTTTTTCATATCCTTGAGAGTCTGCTTTATATCCTTGAGGGTTTCTTTCATTTCCTTGTAGGACTCATTCATTTCCACGTTGGTCTTGATAATTTCTTTGCAGCTCTCATTTATATCCTGGAGGGTGTTGTTCATTTTCTTGTAGGACTCATTCATTTCCTTTGTGGTCTTGCTTATTTCCTTATAGGCCTCGATCTTTTGTTGGAGCCTCTTAAAAAACCCTATAACCGTGGTTCTGAATTCCATGTCCAGTCGTTTTTTTTCCTCCATTTCTTTCACATCTGATTTCTTTCCATGTTGCTGCATGGTGGCTGCTTCCCTGATTCGGTCAATTAGCTTTGTGTGGTAGACTTCCTACTAGGGATAGTGGCTCAGCCTTCCCGGTTACCTGAGGTGGGTATGGGCTGCACAGTCTTGCTGAAGTTAAGCTCAGTTAATCGTTGCTAGCACTTGGAGGGTTGACCTCCAGGCCAATTGTCTGTGAAGCTCAGCTGTGCTCAGGTTGGGTGGGCGGAGTCTCTGGGCCAAGCAGACAGCGTTAGCTCCGCCTTATGCGGCCCCAGGGACTCTGTGCCGGGGGCAATGGCCGCCAGCACCTCTGAGAGAGAGCCGCTGCAGAGCTCCACCGGCTGCAGGTTGCCGGGGAATTCAGACTTTCCCAAAATGAGTCTGCATGCCCAATATCTCACCCAGGATCATAAAACAAAGCAGTCTGACGGTTTTCCGAATGAGAGGCAAGTCGCGGTGTGCTCTCTGCGCCGTCACGCAGCCGAGCTGTTCGCGAGAGCTGCCTTCTCCACAAGCCGGGAGACCCGGCAGCACCCGAGCTTCGGCGTGCCCTCCCACTGTCCAGTTTTCACCCCGTGTGATAGTGGGTTCTCTGGACTTCGCCCAGAGCTGGAGAATCAGTCCAGTGGGATGCCTTTGTCTCCCCGTTCGAGAAAACTGGCCGGTTTTCAGCCGCCCTCCCTCTCTGCGGCGCACACTCCAAACCTCTCTCCGTGCGAATCTTTCAACGCCGTCCGCCGCTGCTCCTCCGAGTCACAGTGTCTTATCTTCACTTTTATTTGTGGAATTTTCACTCGGCGAGCTTTCTGGTGATTCTGGATGTGTTTGTTCTTTCGTTAAGTTGTAGTATTAAAATTGCTGATTATGACGGCAAGATAGGTGTTTTGCCTTTGCCGCCATCTTAGTTCCTTAAGGGTATAATTATTGAGAAAAATCATTTGGCAATTTCTCAAAAAGTTAAAAGTAACTTCTAGTATACAGTTTAGTGATTCCATTTCTTTGTATATATCCAAGAGAAAGAAAAACAAATATTAACACCAACACTTGTACACAAATGTTCATGGACACTTTATTTTTAATGGCCACGACTAGAAGCAATCCAAATATTCTTCAACAAATGAAAGGATAAAGAAATTTTGATATATCCATACAAAGGAATGTCTCAGCAATTTTTGAAAATCTAGGATAAATCATAAAATTATAATGCTTAGCAAAAGAATCCAGACCTACAATAAGTACAATATATTTTTAAGGAGAGAGAAAGAAAGAGCTAGAAAGCACTTTGTGGCTTCTTTTTGACATATTTGAATTGCCAACCTAACTACTGTTATACCTTGAGGCAATTATTAAGAAAAACAAGGGTTACCTGAACACAAGCACTGTGATACCATGACAGTGGATCTGATAGCTGAGGGGGTACTAAGTGACTAATGGGGTAGGCAGTGTACATAGTGTGGATACACTGGACAAAGAAATGATTAATGTCCCAGGCAGGATATAGTTAAAAGCTCGAGATATCATCACACTATTTAGAATGGTGCACAACTGAAAACTTATGAATTAATTCTGGAAATTTATATTTAATATTTTTGGACTGCAGTTGATTGCAGGTAACTGAACAACAGTGGAAAGTTAAACCATGGATTAAGGGGGACCTCTGTACTGTATCTCTAAGCAGGACTTTTGGCCATCTTTCAACCATAATTTGAAACCTAACTCCAACTATTTTAAATTAAAACTTCATTGACCAATCAAAGACAGAACAAACTTGGAAATGGCCTCAGAAGCACATCCTAGTCTCCAGTGCAGTCACTTACTGTCTCATTCTCCTCTAACTCTCCCAATTGCTTTTATTCTCAGTCTCTCTGTCTCTCTCTCTCTCATCTTCCTCTCCAAATTTCTAGAAAGTTCTTATTTGGCTTTATTCTCTCAAACTGGCTGTCTCTAAAAGCCCAGAATAATAATGGCCCCTGTCAACTCTAGTTGACCTTCTTAAAACTGTGTAACCGAAGAAGAAAGGGGACTTTCTTCATAACTCTGGCTCACCACCACCCCACCCCCCCGAAAAAAAATAAAAAATAAAAAACAGCTTGTATTCCAGGCTTGTTATAATGAATGAGAAGACTCATTGTGATCGAGAGAGTAGTACTTAAAAATTCTGAACCATATGCCCAAGGAGTTGGAAATAGGAAGTTAAAGTGAAGAGCCATATATATGGAATTTTCTACTTTGTGATATTGCCTAGTGCCAGCCTACCTCTTAAACTCTGGCAAGATACAAAAAGTGTTGTTGTTTGCCGGTTTTGTTTTGTTTTTACTGGCAGTGGCACTAGGCCTGGCTTTCTTACTCAAAATTGCCTTATCAAGTAGGTAATTGCCAATATTGCTCTTAAGATGACCTCTCTGCCTGTCTAACACTCTCTTTTCCCATTCTTCTTTTCTCACCCCAAACACAAAAAAACTGAGGCAATAAATAAACATCCTTTCCAGATTACTACAAAATAGTCGTTGTTATTTTTCGTCTTGCAAATAGATTTCTCATACTCTCCCCATCAGAAGCCAAGGATGCTTGCATGAAAAATGACTCAGGAAGGAAGTGAGTCTTAGCAGAAGGCTGCCAGCTTTCTTGTCTTAGGAACAGGCTTCCTCCCCAACAGAGGTCAGTCCAATCTACTCCTGTGGGTGAAGGACTAGTCAACAAATAGTTGAATGTACTCAGGCTGCATTGTCCAGTAACAGAGAAAATGATGCAACCTTATATTGTGTTACTAACAACTGTTGAGTTATGAATGGGGAACTATTTAGAATCACACAAAAATACAAAGATTTTTTCATTTTACAAATGTCAAAACTTTCACATTTTAAGTTCTATTTAGTTTGGACAAAAGTCAAGTTGAAAGTTACCGCTTTAAAAAAGGTATTGTATTCCCCATTACCATTAAAAGAGCAAAAATTCTAACAATAATCCTTTTCATATTTTATTTGAAAATATGCTTATTTACCTCCAAAGGCAGTCATGAAAATGAAAGCCATTCCTACACATGTCCAACCTCCCACTCCAAAAGGACATTCTTTGTAAATTATTTTTCAGTATTTTGAATTCACTTCAAAGAGTCTGGCTAACATTTAAAAGGTTTTTTTGTGTGTGTGTGTGTTTTTCAAAATCTTAGACATTACCACATGCACAATTTTGATCTTCCCATAAGTATTACCACTGCAGGTCAATTGGGAATTCTATTGGAAGAATTCAAGTTTTACAAACACCTCTCTCTCTCTTTCTCTCTCTTGCTTTCTCTTCTGCTATAGCTATATAATTTTTTAGAAAGGAAGGGAAAAGGAGAGGGAGAGAGAAACATCAATGATGAGAGGTAATCATTGATCGGCTGCCTCCTTCAAACCCCCAACTGGGGATCAAGCCTGCAACCCGGACATGTGCCCTGACAGAGAATCAAACCATGACCTCTGGTTCATAGGTGGATATTCAACCACTGAGTGATGCCAGTTGGACTATAATTTCTAAATCATGAAGCATTGCAAAATTGGCTTTTAAATTTTTAAGATAACCTAAACAGCTGTTCCCAAAGGCATGAATGGATATAGTTCACAAATGTAATAGAAAGATCCCAGGACAGTCACACATCTTTTCCAAATTCTTAGCCAATAAATGAAGTATAAGCCTGGAGTATTTATTTATTTTTGCCGTAGTCATCATTAGTGTTACTACAATTACAGTTAAAAATTTTTAGGTATTTTTATTTTCACCAAAGTCATAAATCTGATAGTACTAAAAGACAGACAAGGAAAACAACACACTTTTCCTCCAGTCCCCTCACTCTCTAACTTGCCAGTTGAACTTACCAGAGGCAGCCACTTTTTACTCTCTTAGCTATTACCTTCTTATTTCCAAATAATTGCATATTGCTATCTTCAATTTGTTGATTTTAGATATTGACTTCCTCCTGTTATAAACAGGATCTAGCTGTCTTAACCTATTTTCTAAATAAAATTATGGAGCTATTTTTGGTTTATATTTTCTGACTATGTAAACATTATTTCTTCCCCCCCCCCAAAAAAAAATGTGATAATATCTTCCAACTATTTGTCTTCTTTCTGCTTTGTTTTCTTTTGTTTTTGTTTTTTTCAAGTGACCTCTGTTATCAGATGACCCTTTTCCTGATGGCCTCCTCCTGCAGCCTCTTCTCTGGCTTCTTTCTGGACCAATTACTCCTGAGGCCTGCTGGTCAGCTGTGAGCTGTCATTCTGAGATGCCTCTTTCCTATGTGCTTGAGTCTGATAGACTGCTTTCTGCATCCTGTACCTCCCTCTTCGTTTAGCACTTCTTTTCATTGTAACCCACTCAGCTTCTCAACAAAAGGATATGGGAAATAATTTTTTTTAGTCCCAACTTGTCAGAAAATGTCCTTTTCTGCCCTCACACTTGATTAATAACTTGGCTGGACATTGCATTCTAAGATGAAGATGATGCTCTCTCAGATTTTTAAAGTCATTGCTCCACTGTTGGCTAACAGCCAGGATTGGTGTTGAGGTATCTCATTTGAATGTGTTCCATATATATGTATTGATTGCCTGCAATATAACAGGCACTGCTTGAAATACAACAATATAAAAAGAAATTAATTTTCAACCTTTATGGAGCTCACATTTCAGTCAAAAATAATAAATTTCAAAAGCAGACAAATAAATAAATGAGATAATTACAGACGATGAAAAATCTATGAAGAAAATAAGACTGTAAAGGAGTGGAGATACTACTTTCTGACAGTGGTCAGGAAGCATTGTACTAGGGAGGTACCATTTATGCTGAACCCTGGACAAGGCCCTTTGTCTAGGCAGGGGTCTGGGGGAAGCGGAAGCACAAGGTGTGACAGTCAGAGGCGGAACCAGCTTGTCTTGTTTAAAGTGGTCACAGTAGCTGGGCCTTGGTGAAGAAGTAGTGATGTCTCCCAGAGTAAGCCTACTCAGGGCTTCACTTTATAAAGACTGTTGCAAAATGTGAATTTTATTCTTCATTACTGTGGAAAGCCACTGCAATGCTTTAAAACAAGGCAATGAAGCAATCTCATTTAAGTTTTTGAAATACCATTGTGCTGTATAAGAAACTGAGTAGGATAGAAGCAACATAGAAGAATAGAAGTAACATAGAGGAGTAGAAGAAGCAAAGAGACCAGTTGTTCTACTCTCTGAGGTGACAGTGGCCTGGGATATGGTGATAGCAGTGACTGGATTTGAAATATACGTGAGAAACAAATACAATAAGAATGCCTAAAATAAGAATGCGGGATATGAGGGAAACAAAAGGGCTTCAAAGGGGACTTCAACCATACACATGAAATTTTGTTTCTTTAAAAAATATATCCAAAAAGAATATATGTTAAGTCTGGGTTGCATGTGTTTATAATAGTCTCTACAATACTCTATGACATATTTTACTTTTTTCTTTCTTTTTAAAGAGCTAGCTAGAGATCCACATTTAGGGATAGGGCCTGCAGACTTCCATGCCCCTGATGGGTGACTTGACAGAGTTTGCTGCAGGCCGATCTACAGACTTCCAGCTGATACTCGGTTCAGCCCTGCATCTCCTTATGAGCCCCAAAACTGTCCCTTTTAGAATATTTAAGAAGAGACAGATACAGGTTTTTGTAGAAACTGAAGCTTTTACAATATGAGACTATGTTGCATGAAAAGAATACCAAATCATGAATCCAATTTAGTATGAATGTGACTATTTACAATGAAAATGTTACAAAAACTATTTGAAAAGCTGACAAATTCCACAAACGTCACAAAAACCAGGAAAATGTCAATTTTTATTAATTCCCTTCGTAATACATTTTCTGTATATTTTTTCTCTATAGATTCTTTGTCTTTTTAATAACAATAGTATAATATCATTTCTGTACAGTAACTAGGATAACAATTTCTGTAGTTTGATTGGATTTTTTAAAATATCGATAGTTTAGAAATGTTTCTTTCAACTCCACAATTCATTAATAATGTCAGATAACTTTATATTGCTGCCAAATTTGGGTAGCCCTCTTACATTTCTTTCATTATAAAATGAGAGATTTCAGGGAAGTTCAAGGTGCTTGTGTAATGACTAGTCTAAAACATCTTTAAATTGATGACATTCATTAACCAGCTTGTCATCTGTGTCTTCATCATGGTGGCATATTATGAATTTCATGTTATCTTTACAATGTCAATATTTAATATAAAGCAGCCAGAATTTAAAATTGTTTCCAGTGTATTCACATGATTCTCACTTTTTTATTAATTGGATTATAAAGTTATCCAAAAGCCATCATTTCTGTTTAAAATTTTTTCTCTCTTTCTTAGTGAATTATTATTGCCTAAGTATAACCTGAAAATTGTTCGTTTCAAGTTGCTTCTTTATCTCAGAACAGTTTCTACCAATTTCGTCACTGTTAAAACTTTTATTTCATATCCTTTAAATTTATTTCATTTTTAAAGTAAATATCTGTACTATATATTTTATCTTATTCTTGAGTTTATATGACTTTAGACACTAAAGCCACTTGTTGTTTTAGGCCATTCGCCTTGAAGGCAAGCTGATCCTAAATTGGGATACCTAAACCGTGTGACTTCACTCATATACACTTGCTGTGTGTATACATTTGTGTGCCCACACACAGGAATTTTGACTTATTCTACTTTATTGAATCCAATAAAAATATATATGGTACATTTATAATAGTACACACTGAATTATCAAATAGTTTACTGACAAGAGAGAATTTCCATTAGACCAAACCTTAATGGGAGCCAAATCCTGTTTACTATTTGTTAGTATGATGATTGGAAGAATTTTCCATAGACTAGCTGTTTATTATCCATCATTTACTTATCCCCTTTGTTAAACACCATAGGACACATTCATACCATTTATAACTTTTGTCCCAGAATCTTAGGGCCATATTGGAGATTTAGTTAACAAAATGGAAGGTGATACAATGGATGGCCCCTTCTATATTAAGATGACTAACAACACTTTAATTATACACATAAGTACCTGCAAACCACATAAACACATCCCAGAAAATACAAATTAAATACACCTCCAATTCAACTTACTCATAGACATGCCCCCAAAATGCCCATAGTCACTCCAAAGATGTCTGAAATTAGAAAAAGTATGATGAAGAGAAACTTGAATTGAAAGAAGATAGCAGTCTTAAATAATTGTAGTTAAAATATTTTACTTTTGCAAAGTTTAAAAAACATATATGGCGCCCTGTCAGAGTGATTCAGTTGGTTGTAGCATCATCCTCTACACCTAAAGGTTGTGGGTTCTATTCCTAGTCAGGGCACATATTTAGATTGCAGGTTCAATCCTCAGTCAGGGCAGGTACAAGAGGCAACAAATCGATGTTTTCATATTTCTCTATGTTTCTCTCTCAGAATGATATTTTCCTTTCTCTCTCCCTTCTTCTCTCTCTAAATTCAGTAGAAAAATATCCTTCAGTAAAGATTTTGCATATATACTAGAGGCCCAGTGCACAAAATTTGTACATAGGTAGGGTGCCTAAGCCTGGCCAGCAATTAGGGCCAATCTGCATGATCACTGGTGGGGCAATTGGGGGCCTCCCACTGGCACCCACCTTGGCTGGCCCCATCCCCCACCACCACCTCTGGTCAGGGCTTGAGTGCTGGGGGCAGTTCCTGCATTGAGCATCTGACCCCTGGTGGTCAGTGCTCATCATAGTGACCAGTTGTTCCACTGTTCAGTCAACTTACATATTAGGCTCAGTGGTTGGACATTGACCTATGAACCAGGAGGTCACTGTTTGATTCCTTGTCAGGGCACATGCCTGAGTTCCAGGATTTATCCCCAGTAGGAGGGAGTGCAAGAGGCAGCTGATCAATGATTCTCTCTCATCATTGATGTTTCTATCTCTCTCTCCCTTCCTCTCTGAAATATATATATATATATATTCATTCCACCCTCTATGGCAAGGGTGGAAGTGTTTGAAGACAAGCATCCAACATTGATCTGGTGCTGTGTAGAGGGGCTCATGTTGGGAATGACATTCTTATAAAGTCTTTAATTCTATTTGCTCCATCTGGGCCCTCACCTCCACCTCTGGCCCCTCCAAATTCTTTTGAGCTAGTTCTGCTGTGCCAATCTGTTTCTTCGTCCAGCCTTCCTCTCTGTAAGCACTATAAATCTTGACCCTCCACCTGCTTGGGCAGTTACCAGGCCTCCATATGCTCCTTGACAGCTTTAACTCTCATATGCACCCTGGATGCCGCAGCAGCTGATACGCTGCTCTAATAGGACTTATGCTCCTAGGCTGACCAAGCAGGATTGTTTAGAGTCCTTGGAGTCAAAATTTTTGTTTTATTATGAATAGCCATAATGGATTAGATTAGTGTATAAAAACTAGAGAAGAAAATATAGTGAAATATGTGTAATCTCACAAATACTAAACCCATTCCCACAGCAAAGTAAACGAAAAACAAAAGCCTCATGTGCACTAATGTAATATCTTTCTTTCTCTTGTTCTTATAGGTTCATGATTTTCTTATTCCATATTATCATTTTAGAAGTGCTGAAAGGCAAGGGTTTTATCTTTACCTGTACCCTAAAAATATTTACTGGAATTACATTTCCTATGAGTGCAAATAAAGGTTTCTATTATTTCCAAAGCCATGATTTCTTCTTCATTCTGATCTCAGGGCTACAAGAAAACCAATTTTGTTGAAATAAAAAGTTATATTCATCAGTTCATTAGGAGTCTATGGGTCCCAGGTTATAAACCACTCAAAGATCTGGTTTCTCTTTTTTTCTCTCTCTCTTCTATTTCATCTTGAGCTCAAAACTCTAAGAACAATGGCCATTTTTCTGCCTTGGGTCTTTGCCACATGCTATTCCTTTTGCTTTTAGCTTTTTTGCTTCTCCCTAGTTCTTCCCCCACCCACATCTGAATAACTTTTATTTGATATGACTATCACTTTACTGATGAAATTCACATGACCCTCAGACAAATGTGTCTTCCATTATACTAACATAGCAATCAGTAATTCTTTTTTTACAAAATTAATAATATTTATATAGTTATTTGTATGAATATTCACTAATACCTGTCTCACTGACCAGAAAATACTTTCCATGCTGAGGGTATTTTCTGTACTCCCAGTGTGTAGCTCAATACCTGACACAAAGTAGACACTGCATTTATGGAAATAAATTTTTATTTGAAAAGTTTTAGATATACAGAAAAAATATAAAGGTAGAATGAAGATTTATCATACACCCAACAGCCAGTTTCTCCTATTTTTAATAACTTACTTTAGTGTGGTTCATTTATCATGAAAAATGAATAATTATTGAGACATTATTATTAACTAAAGGCTACACTTTATTCAGATTTTCAATTTTTACCTAAAGCTATTTTTCTACTTCAGGATCTTATTCAAGATATCACATTATATTTAGTCACCATGTCTCCTTTGGCTCATCTTGGCTGTAATTATTTCTCAGACTTCCTTTGTATTTCACAACTTTGAGGGTTTTGAGGAGTACTGGTTAGGTGTTTTGTAGAACGTCTCTAACTGGAATTTATCTGATAACTTTCTTATGACTACACTAGAGGACCATTACAGGAAGATTTTTACAAGAATAGGGCTTCCCCCTGCCTGCTTCCCCCCCATCTTCGCATCCTGCCTGCTTCGCTCCCTTCGCCACTGCCTTGCTTGCTTCTTCACAGCTTTGCTCCTTTCTGCAGTGCTTGGCTTCCTTCTATGCTGTCTTCAGTCTCTTTGCTCTCTGCCTAGATATGCAAATCAACTGTCCTCTTGGTTGGGTTAATTTGCATACTTGCTCCTGATTGGCTGGTGGATGTGGCTTGTGGGCATAACAGAGGTATGGTCAATTTGTATGTTTCTCTTTTATTAGATACTAGAGGCCTGGTGCACAAAATTTATGCAAGTGGGACAGGGAGGTGTCCCTCAGCCCAGCCTGCACCCTCTCCAATCTGTGACCCCTCGAGGGCAGTCAGACATCCTTCTCACAATCCAGGACTGCTAGCTCCAAACTGCTTGCCTATCTGCCTTCCTGATTGCCCCTAACTGCTTCTGCCTGCCAGCCTGATCACCCCCTAATCACTAACCTGCCAGCCTAATTGATATCTAACTGCTTCCCTGTCAGCCTGTTTGCACCCAACTTCCCTCCCCTGCAGGCTTGATTGCCCCCAACTGCCCTCCCTTGCAGGCCTAGAACCTCCCACTATTCTCCCCTGCTGGCCATTTTGTGGTGGCCATCTTGTGTACACATGGGGGCAGGATCTTTGGCCAAATGAGGGCAGCTCTCTAGTGTGTTGGAGTGATGGTCAATCTGTGTATTACTCTTTTATTAGATAGGATACAGGCCTGGTGCATAGGTGGAGACTGGCTGGTTTGCCCTGAAGGGTGTCCTGGATCAGGGTGGAGGTTCCCTTGGGGTGTGGGGCACCCTGGGCACTGGGCCTGTGGTGGTTTGCAGGCCAGCCATGCCCCCCAGCAACCCAAGTGGAGGCTTTGGGATCTGGGATTAATTTATGTTCTACAATTGAAACTTTGTAACCTGGAACAGAGCCAAGCCTTCTGCTCGCTCTGTGGCAACAGCCATTTCTGTTTTAAACTGTAGCCCAGAGTGGAGGCCTAGGCTAGGACTGCAGAAGTTTGGCTTCCTCCATCACCTCAGCAACACTAGCCTCTTCTCTCTCCAGCTCCATGGCTGCCGCCATTTCTGTTGGGATTATGTATCTTCTATAATTGAAACTTTGTAGTATTGAGTGGAGGCCTAGGATAGCAACGGCAGGTGGAAAGCTTGGCTTCCTCCATTGCCAGGGAAACCCAAGCCTCCCTCCTGTTCTCAGTGGTGGCAGCCATCTTGGTCAGGGTTTATTTGCATAGTTTGTTCCTGATTGGCTGATGGGTGTGGCTGTGGTTGTGGCTTGATCGGAGGTATGGTCAATTTGCATATTACTCTTTTATTAGATAGGATTAGAGGCCCAATGCATGAAATTTGTGCATTGTAGAGTCCTTAGCAGCTGGAGGCAGCCAGCTGGGACCTCCCTCCATTCCCCCAGCTGGCCTCACTCACTGGTCGAACTCCTAGAAGAACTCCCAATTGAGGAGACAATTTGCATACTATGATTTTATTATGTAAGGTTGGGGTATGGATTTGGTGGAGAAACCCAGAAAATTGAAGTGTCATTTTACTACATCAAACCAAGGATGCATGTTAGCAACCTGACTATCACTGTAGATATTAACCTTGATCACTAGGCTACGCTAAAGTAGCATTTGTCAGGTTTCTCCACTGTGAAGTTCTAGTTATTTTTGTCCTTTGCATAATATATTTTTGGAAGACAATAATTGTAATTTATCTACATAAATTACATTGATTATTTCTGCATGAAACATTTGTCTATTCTCACTGATTTATTCAACAATTTACTTATAATAGTATTAACTCATGGTAATTTATTTTATACTTTGTGTAATAATCTAATACTATTTTATTTATCTTTTTGCTCAAATTGTTCCAGCATTGGCCATTGGGAGATTTTTGGCTCCTGTGTCCCTTTGACATGCCCCCCATCTTTGTGTGCAGTGTGTATATCTGTATGTGTTTTTTCTCCTCACTTTCTTACTTTTTGGCATGAGAAGATGCTCAAAACTCATCATGTACATTTCCTTCTTAAAACTGGGTATTTTTAAGGGACTCTTGCTCCTTTTAATGGAGAATTAGATTAGAAACCAAGATCTGGACACTAGGTATGCTCATTGCTACTTGGAGGGTCATTGCAGCCAGGTCTCTGAAAGATCAAGAAAATACATTTGTGTACACATTTTCATAAATAGTTCTATATGTGACCATCTGTATCTATATCTAGCTAAACATGAGTTTAAATCCATGTCTCCAACTCTAATCTATTACCACAAAATTATTTTAGCCTCCTTCCCCTTGCTCATTTATAACTTCCCACTGCAACAGTAAGAAACCTGCCTCCCACCATCTGCCATCCATTCACTCAGTTGTTCAATTCCATTATACATGTATAGTGCTTTCAGAATTGTTAACTCATACACCTCTGGGAAACAACACTATTACTAGATTACTGTGCTTATGCATAGCTCCTTTTTGCCTTAAATCTTACAAATTTCAATCACTTCCAAAACTACTTAAGTCAGCACCTTTTTCCTTTACCCCATTCAGCAAAGTTGATTTAGATATTTATAATAGAGTTAGATTCTTTTGCCACAGTCTGCATTTCATTCTGGGAGCGCCCTGACCTCCTAAATGATTTTTTAAAATTTACATACATTAATATTCAGTCACGATAAAATTCTGTGAGTTTTGACAAATGCATAGTGTCATGTGTCCACCATCACATTATCATACACAATGGTTTTGCCATCCAAAAATGTCTCTTATTCTTTGCTATTTAACACTCCCTTCTTTCCAAACCCTGAACCTCTCACAGACACTACTGATACATCTCTATACTTTTGCCTTTTTCAGAAGGTCATATAAATGAAATCATATAATATTTAACCTTTTCAGAGTGACCTTTTTCACTTAGCAAAATACATTTAAGATGCATGTTTGTGGTTGTTTTTTTGGGTTTTTTTTTTTTTGCAAGATCTGGAAGCTCTTTATTTTTTAATCTCTGAATACTATTCCCTTGTAATGGATATACCACAGTTTATCTTTTCACCTATTGAGTGACATATTTGTTGCTTCCAGTTTTTTTGTAATTATGAATAAATTTTCTATGAACACTTTTGTGCAAGTTTTTATGTTGATGTAAGTTTTCAAAGCATCTGGGTAAATGCCAAAGAGCATAATTGCTAGACTGCATGATAAGACTATATTCAATTTTGTTAGAAACTGCTAACCTATCTTTTTTTACATAATTCTTTAATGAATTATGAAGAGGTTATTACAGCGGCAGTGTGCAGATGTCAATAGTATTAAAGCTGAAGATTAAATTTAGTTAAGATATTCGTGCAATGATTCTAGCCAGAGATAATGATTGTCTGGAAGGGGGAGAAAAAGAGAACCTGGGAAGACAGAGGGCAGTTTCATGGCTTTGAAGAGTTAAGAATATAAAGACCACAGGATCCAGTAACCAACTGGATATGGGATTATGACGATATATTGGTGGCTCCCTGGTGTCTAGTTCAGAAAAAATGGGAATAGAGAAGAAGGGTACTTTGGGAGGATGGGGAGGGTGGAACATTTTGATCAGATAGGTCCGAAATGCCTTTGGGACTTGCCAGGGGAAATGTCTAGGAGGCAGTTGTACATGTGAGTCATGAGCTTAGAAATAAAACCTGTTTATCAGCATAGAAAGAAATAAAATTACTCACAGTTGTAAAGGGAGGTCTGTAGTAAATTCTAACTTAGTAAACTGTCCATTTTAGTTTAAGAATAACCATTTTCTTTAAATGTAAATCTTTGCTGTGCAATATATTTCTCTGTTAAGTGAAAGTGGCTTCAAAATGAAGATGGATATCTGCACTTCCATCCTTATATGCCTGGTTGCTAAATTATTTTACCTACCAGCCTGAGTAATTCAACCTCCATTTACCAAGTCTGCTCTGAATGTTCCTTTATATTACAATATTTAGTATTTTAAAATCAAGAAAGAGCTTGGTGTCCATCTAATTCAACCACTTACTCTTGAATATAAACTTAATTGTCCACATAGGTGGAATATTATCAATTTAATTACTATCTTACTATGATTCCTTGTTTCTTATTTAAATCAAGATTCTGTGTTCTCTTAAAGAAAAAGCAACATTTATATGGTGATTCACAGGAGCAAATTGTTTCAAACCGTGGGAGAAAGGTAACATTGACTTTTTAATTTTCTTAAGTCTAACAAAATCCAACTTCAATTCTCTGCCCACCAACATTGGCAGGAAGTTCAGTTACAATGTCAGTGGCTTAGGGGACTCCCATGCTGTCTTGGGCATACACAGGACTGCTTCTCAGGTTTTGGAGGTTGCTGCTTCCATTTTGCTTTGTAGAGGTCACTGAGGGCTGAAAAAAAGGTGATAGTTTTGTAATGGTTCTAGTCCTTTGTGGCAAGCTCAGTTACTGAAGAACCAATTAGTTCACATGGCTCACAGGGTCATGCTCCTTCTACAGCTAGCCATCTCAGGCAATCGCCTTCCCCAAATTTCCCAGAGATGCAAATTCCATGGGGTTTCAACCAGGTTTTAACTGCATCCTTCTTTATCTTCAAAGCACAAACCTCCATTTCCTTTGCCCTTCTAGACAATCCACCTTAATTATATGGATCATAGGTGCAGACCAGACATTGTA
Organism: Antrozous pallidus; assembly: GCA_027563665.1. Taxonomy (NCBI): domain Eukaryota; kingdom Metazoa; phylum Chordata; class Mammalia; order Chiroptera; family Vespertilionidae; genus Antrozous; species Antrozous pallidus. The sequence continues at coordinate 57,836,626 of CM050508.1, read as the reverse complement.
ATTTCTAATTTCTTGACCAGATCTTGAAAGCAAATGAGTAAAGCTGGCAGAGTTTAAGATAGACAGGTTAGGAACTACGTACACTGTCTGCCAGGTGCAGCACTACCCAACAATACTAAGTATCTTGACTCAACAAGGGAAGCTAAAAATACATTTTTTAGAGGAATTATTCAAAATTTCATTATTCAAAAAGTTGGTGTCTATTTGAAAATATTTTAAAATGCCCTTCAAACTGAACCAAAAATGCCTATATTCAACGGGCCACCATTTTAAAGCCTTTTACCTAGATTCATATGTGTATTAAGAAAAACAAGTATTTTCTGGAGATTTTGACTTTCTAATCCTAGAATTTTTATTTAAAAAGAAAAAAAAAGAATTTACTTCTAACTGGAATGAAGGAAAATTCACCCACCATACCTCAGGAACAAACACTGAGTAGTGAGTGAAGGGCTGCAGAAAATAAGTTTGTTTCCTAATGAGTCTTTAGTAGGAGACTTCTTTTCAAAGTTCAATTTTCAACCTTGTTACACATACTATAAAATAATAGTTCACATACATGACCTAATTTGGACATATGAATCATAAGCATCTGTGATAAGAAGGACTAAAGTCTTTGTTTCTCTTCAACTGACTTTTCCCAGTGCTCTGCCCAGTGAGTCTAATAACTATCTCAATCATTGAGTAGAGAGGAGGAAGTGGGTGATCTAGTTGCTATTTCATAGTAACATGGCAAGATAATTTAATAATGCATGCCTATTTGAGACTATATAACCTTTTAGAATGGTATATGAGAGAGAGTGTGTGTGGGTAGCTGCATGTATATGAAAACATTTGGTCATGACCATTCGGGCTGCTATAACAAATTACCATAATGGGTTGCTAACAAACAACATAAATTTATTTCCTACAGTTTTGGGGGTTGAGCAGTTCAAGTCAAGGTTCTGACAGATTCCTTGTCTGGTGAGAACCTGTTTCCTGGTTCATAACCAGATGTCTTCTCTTTATGTCTCCACAAGGTGGAAGGGATTTAGGGAGTTCCCGGGGGCCTCTTTTATAAGGGCACTAATGTCATTCATGAGGACTCCAGATTTATGACTTAATCACCTCCCAAAGATCTACCAGATCCTAATACTATCACATTGGTGGTTAGGATATCAACTTATAAATTAGCCCAAGGATGAGAAAAGAGGATGGGGGAGACACAAACATTCAGTCTATTGCACTATGGAAGACTTTTATAGAAATCTTTTGGAAGCTTAGTCATAAATCCAATCACAGGACTCATCAAGTAAAGAGGTCCCTACAAAAATTAAGGTGTCTTTCTCTTAGTAATAAGAAGGAATAATAGGGCCCTTTCATCCAGTTTTGTTTTGGGTAGACCTGGCTTTTCACTTACTGAAATAAATTAGTATCTCTGTGTCTTGATTTTTTAGAAAGTAAAAACTCATTCAAAGTTACTCATTCACATGATTATAAAAATATTAACAACAAATCACTATGCACCTTTGTCTTCATGAAATGCAGAGCTCCATGCTTACTATTCAATTCAATATGATTCTGAGTGACAGCCAATCCTAAGAGGATCACCATATTCCACACTCAGAGGCCTCCTTAATTGAGTGGTATGCACAGTCTATTCATTTCCTCACCATCTTATCACTGTGTTCGCATTTTACCTACTTCACATTTGCATTGTCCTTCTCCAAAACCCATAATCTCATTCTAATCAGGAGAAAAATATCAGACAAACTCAAATTGAAGGACAGTCTGCAAAATACAAAACCAGTGCTCTTCATAATTGCCAAGGTCATGAAAAACAAAGAAAAAAGAAGAAACTGCCACAGACCAGAAGATTATTAAGAAGACACTACAACTAAATGCAATGTGGTATTTTAGATGGAATCCTGAGACAGAGAACAGCATTAGTGGGAGAAAATTTGAAATCCAAATAAAATCTGTAGGTAGGTAAATGTGCCATGGTTATGTGAAATGTGAACAGTAAAGAAAACCATACCAAGAGTTTATCAGAGCTCTCTGTAATGTCTTGGTAATTTTAAAAATATATATAATTAGTCTAAAATAAAAACTTTATTTAAAGCCAAAAATAAAAAAGCTTAATTGTCCTGAAGTTGGCGTCCTTGGTACCCTGTCTAACTTGGCTTTTTTAGTCAAGCAACTTAGTAATAGACTTTGGGCATCACCACAAAGCTCCAGGTGAACACATTGGTTTTCCATTACCTTGTGGCCGCTGGGGGGTTTGCCTGAGTCAATATATCAGTCAGGAAGGAATCTTTTTCTATTACTTTTACAAGGGACAGAAATTTCAACTTAAAACAACAAATAAAAATAACAAGAATTTCTTGGCCCACATAGCTAAAAACCCAGGGTTGTATTGGCTCTAGGGAAAAAAAAAAAAAAGGAATGATGTTACCAGTTCTTAATCTCTTGCCCCTTCTTTCTGCTCTGTGGCTTCATCCTGAAGCCCTTTATCAGTTATTCTGGGTCAAATTCGACAGAAAGAGAGCATGTCCCTCTTTCTGATAATCACAGCAACATTTAATTCCTCCTCATTGATTCTGATTGCATCATATGTCCAACAATAAACAAATCACTGTGACTAAAGAATGCAATGCTTTGATCATCAGGTTTGAGCCACATGTCCACTCTTGACTTGAGGATAGAGTCAACTCCACTAGAAGCTTGGGAACTGACAGTTCTTTCTCAAAGAGAAAGGCAAGCATTGTTACAAGGAGTAGGGCAAATGGATGTAGGGTAGCAAAACAACAAACAAATACCTACTTTTCTCACAGTATACTCTCCCTAAACTAATCCACTCCTCTGGGCTTCCATACCTGGCTCAAATCAGTGCTTTTGTATAGGAAGAAATTCAGCCCTGCTTCTTCTAGTCCAATCTTATGCCCACCTGTAACTAACTCACTACATTATCAGTAAATGCCATGAGTTTACTCTTCTAGGAAGGTCGGTGATGGTGCAGTATAGTTAAACATACCTTAATTTCATCCATATTTTCCTTTCCTTTGTCTACTCTTTAATTTATTTACAATATTTGAAGTTAGTGCTATAAACAGTTAGTGCTATACTAGTAGCCATTGCTATGTAATGTGGTTTCATAGCCCCACTACAAACCAAAAACATGGGCATGGAAACTGCTATTTTTTCATTGGTGGCTCTAGTCCTCTAGAAAAACTTGAACTACTTCATCTCATTATCTGCCTGAAACTTGATCAAAGAAGAAAAAGTCATAGTTTTCCATTGTTATATGTTAGGAAAGTTTTGGTGTTTGATGGCTTTTCAGCTTAAAGTGTTCCTTCTGCCCAGACTTTTTTACTTTGGCTCACTTCAGCTCATGTGGATCACAGCAAAGCCTGGTCATGCATGATTCACAAATGCCAAGACCAACATTTGGGGTTTGGGAGAGGCACACGGAATGGGCCTTTCTGTCACTGGTAGGGCATGTGTAGTAGTCAATGTCTGTCCTTTGACCACATCCTTTCAGTACGCACTGTTCCTTACACAAAGATGACTACTACTGAATACACCTGAAACTGTCTTCCAGAAAGCTCTCTCAACGGCAGGAAAATGCATGACTCACATTTGGGCTAGACCAGTGGTCGTCAAACTCATTAGTCAACAGAGCCAAATATCAACAATACAATGATTGAAATTTCTTTTGAGAACCAAATATTTTAAACTTAAACTTCTTCCAACACCAATTCTTCAAAATAGACTTGCCCAGGCCATGGTATTTTGTGGAAAAGCCACACTCAAGGAGCAAAAGAGGCGAATGTGGCTCACAAGCCGCAGTTTGCCGACCACGGGGCTAGACCAAAGCAGGTTAATTCTCTCTGGAATAGGCCTAAACAGAGGTGGTGGGTGAATTTACATATCCTTTGCTTCTTAGGACCCTTCTCTTCTATGAAGCCTCTGGAGCAGGACAACACACTGTCTCATCCCCACAGCCTGAGTAAATCAACAATGCTTCTGGGGACTGAGTATAAATAAAACCTGTGCCCCTCAGTTATTGCAGGCATGGATCCATTTCCATCAGGAGAGGTAAAGCTTCTGCTCTGGAGGATCCTGCATGCATATGCAGAAGCTGGTTACTACTAAAATTCAGCAAAAGTCTCTATCTCACCCAAGACCAACCCCAGATAGAAGGCAGTTTGTACAAGTAGCAGGGAAAGGGGCAGGAATGCTCAAATAGCACCACCCTCAAGGCAAGGTATAAAAGATCTGTTTAAGATTGAAGCCAGAAAAAGAGAACCCTGTTTGTCTCCACTGTGACACTAACAGTGAGCAACGAGCAACAGCAGTCTGACAGTCACATGGAAAGAGAGACTCCATTTTTGGCACAAATAAGAACTGAAAAATAAATCAGTGAACTTGAAGACAGACCAGTTACAATCATTCCAAATACTAGTAAAACAAGAAGAGAAAAAAAAATGAATGTGTTTTTAGAAAAGAACAGAGCATCCAAAAGCTGAGCATAACATTAAAGTTCTAACATAACTAAAAATGGAGTCCCCCAAAGAGGAAAGAAAATGAAGCAGGCCCTGGCCAGATAGCTTAATTGACTATAGTATCATCCTGTTATGTCAAGGTTGTGGGTTCTATCTCCAATCACGGCATATACAAGAAGCAACCAATGAATGCATAAATAAGTGGAACAGCAAATAGATGTTTTCTTCTCTCTCTTCCCCCCTCTCTCTAAAAATAAATAGATCACTGAAATGGAGCAGAAGAAATATTTGAGAAGAAAATGTCTTCAAATTTATTAAAATTAGTAAGACAACATGTCACAGATCTAAGAGGCCCATAGAACATTAAGCAGGATGACCACAAAGACACAAAAGTATTTTTACTACTAATCAAAGTACTACAAACCAAAGACAGAAAAATTCACAGGAAGCAAAGGCAAAAAGAAACATTACATACAGAAGAAAAAAGAGTTATAGAAGACTACACATCAGAAATGTTACAAGTCAGAGGTTTCAGTTTCATTCATTTCATCTATGAGTCTGATTCTGTTTTGTTTGTTCATTTATTTTGTTCCTAAGATTCTGCATATAAGTGAAATCATGCAATATTTGGCTTTCTCTGTCTGACTACATTCACTGCAACATTATTTACAATAGCTAAGATATGAAAGCAACCCAAGTATCTATCAATTGATGAGTGGACAAAAAGTTGTAGTACATATACAGTATATGATGGAATATTACTGTGCCACAAAAAGGAATTAAATTTTTCCATTTGTGACAGCATGGATGGACCTAAAAGTTATTGCACTACTAAATATTTATGTATCTATCAACAGAGTCAAGATGCCTGAAGCAATAACTGAAAGATTTGAAAGAAAAAAAAATAAATCTACAATTATAATTGAAGACTTAACATTCCTTTCTCAGTATCAATAGAACAAAGAGATTTAAAAAAATTGCTAACGATATAGAATAGCAGCTGTATGAATAAGCTCAGCATAATTGCCATTTGTAAGATCTTCCATATAATAAAAATAAAATACACATTCATTTTAAGTGTACATGGAACATTCACCAAGAAGACCATAACCTGGGCCACAAAACAAATCTTAAAAAATTAAAAGCATTACAATCATATCAAGTTTGTTCTCTGACCACAACAGAATTTATCTATAAATCAAATTTTAAAAAGATTCCTATAAATTCCTAACTATTTGGATATTAAACCATAAGTTGCTACATACCTCATGGGTCAAAGAAGACAACGATGCTTGATTCATAGTATTAACTCACAAAATATTTGTTGTATCAGCCTTCCACAAATTTTGATATGTTTTGGTTTCATTTTCATTCAATTCAAATTATTTTTCAATTTGCTTTGTGTCTTTTTTGTAAAAGATCTTTACCCATAAGCTATGGGGGGGGGGAGGGTTAACATGGAAAACAATGCACATATTAAATAAGCAATTACCATAATATCATAGAGTATATTAATATGATGCATGTTTTGTATAAGAAAGAAAAAATGGAAGAGTATTGAGAGAGCTGGCAGGAAGAGAAGTTGCTGTTTAAATTGGATGGTCAGAGTCAGCCTCATTTTGAAGGGGACTTTCAAGCAAAAGCTTGAAGGAGTTGAAGGAATTAGACAAACAGTTATAAGAGGGAAGAGCATTCTAAGAGGAGAATAGCCAGATCTAAGCCCCTAAAATGAAGGCATGCCTGGCATGTTCTAGGAAGAGTAAACAAGTCAGTGTACCTGGAGCAGAGTGAGAGGGGGATAAAAGAGGAAATCAAGTAGGTATCTCAGATACAGCTTTGCAGACAATTGGAAGAGCTTCAACTTTTATTCTGAGTGATGTAGGATCCATTGCAGGGTTTTGGTCAGGGAGTGGCTGTGGGAATAAGTTCTTCCTTGATCATGCTCACAGTGCCAATTGTGAGAGTACTCACTCCTTTATCCTGCTCAACTACACTAACTGTTGGGTCCAAGCCCCTCTGCCAGGGACTGGACCTCCTTGGACACTGAGTATTGGATGGAGAAGATATGAGAAATCGTGGGTATATAAGAGAGTCTTTATTGTAGCCCACATAGCCATTGCTAACAAGTAGCTATCAGACAGAACAGTTCTTCAAAGCAGTCCCATAAAGTAGGCAGCCATGCATTGGCTAGTCAATAATATACTTTATACTAATTTAAACAAAAGAAGCTTCTTTCCCAAATAGTGACTGCAATATCTGGGGTATAGAAGGGCATGTCTGCACAGTGTATAGCAAGATTGCTGTGTCCTTGCTTTTGCAACTGCAACTGGGAAATTGGTCTTGGCCTTGAACATTCAGAATACTTTGATTAATGTTTCCACAGTGGCATACTCTGGTCTAGAATAAACTACAGGTCATAAAGGTATAATAAGAGAGACCAATAAGAAAACTTATTGCAATAAATGAGAAAAATAAATAATGGTGGCTTGGGACAGGTGATAGGAGCAGAGGAGGTGAGAATGGGTAGAATAATAATACAAAGTGGGGCCAAAATAGGCTTATATTTGTCAGTACATGAAACACAGAGTTTAGTTTTATATTATTATTATATTTTTCTCATATGAATAACTGTAAACCTACTTTTGTCCCACTCTGTATATGTAGAAGGAAGAGCCTACAAAATGTCCTAATGTATTCGATGAAATTTTGTAGGAAGGTAAAGGACTCAAGGATGACTCAAGGTGTTTAGTCTGAGCAATTGGAAAGCTGGAGTTGTCATCAATTGGATGGTGAAGGCTGCAGGTAGGCTAGGTTTTAAAGTAAAATACAGAGTTTAGTTTTGGATACAAAAAAGATGTATGTAGGAGTCTGGTGCTCAGGAATGAGAGGTCTGAACTTGGAAGTGTCAGAAAGTAGACTATCAGTCAAGGTCTGAGCAGAACATAGAAACCATATTCAAACTAAGTAATTGAGAAGAGAAATGTATATAAGGGTGTGGACAGGATTCAAGGAACACAACAAGGATTGGTAAAATACTCCAGAGGTATTAAGATCCCTGGTGTGAAAGGCAAGTGGAGTGAATACTCATTACTTCTGATGAGGGTGGCTGTGTGGACAGGATGCTCTGACAAGAGATAAGGCCTTCAACAGAGGAATGCAGCCAATCTGTGGCCAGCCAGTAGGGAATAAATACTCCAACCCAGCTTTCCTTTACCGTTTTACCTCCTGCTAGTGCCTCCCATGGGCCAAACCCAAATGAAAATGAAAGGTCAAGGGGGCATGCTGTGTTGCCTCCAGCTGAGCAGGGTGGGGAGGTAATCTAGAAAGGCCCAAAGAAAATATGAAATCTACAAATTATTTAAAGCTGTGAGTCTGGGTGACACCTGCAAATTTCAGTATGTGGATAAAAAAAGCAGGAGGTGTAATGGCTGAGCCCAGGGCACTCTAACACAAACAGGAATCAGTTAAGGGAGTGGTGAGCCGGGAAATAGGAGGAAAATCAAGTGCAATGTTGGGGAAAACAGTGTTTCAGGGAGAAGGAAATAATTTTGTCGAAAGCTATTGGTAGTGTCAGATAAGATGAGGACCGAAAATTGGCCAGTGGATTTAGTAGCACAAAGGTTTCTGGTGACCTGCACAAGCAGTTTGGGCAGAGCAGTGTGAGCAAACACCAATTTAAGAAGAAATGGGATTAGAGGAATTGGTTGAGCTCTTTCAAGTTGTTTTTCTAGGAAAGGGGGTAAAAAATAGGATGGTAGCAAGTAAGGCTAGTGGACTCAAGAGAAGGCTTTATTGTTTTATCTTTTAAAAGGGAAGAACTAACACCATGTTGCTTTCTGATGGACATGATCAAAGAGACAGCTAATAATAGATAATATAAGAAAGAGAGGGGAGAAATGCTGAACAAATATGCTCCACAGGGGAGAAGGGAAAAGAATATGGTATAAAATTACATACATCTTAAGAAAAATATTAGTGCAGAAATCACAGGCTGGCTGTGAGGAGTGAAAGAAGTAATGCATAAAAATCTGTTATCCTCAATATGTATAGAGTACACAACAAATGTTAGCCATTCCTAATTATTATTTTTTTTCTGGACCCCATTTTCTCACCTGTAAAAAGATACTAGTATATATTTGTAAAATGCTATTCAGTTCTAACAAGCTGTGAGATGAGATCACTCAAGAAATTGTCCATGATGTCTAAAGGGGACCTAATCTCTAAGCCAGAATCACATGAGGTCACTTCATAATATTTAAAATGAAGCCTATACACCACATATATGTACATAACCACATGTGGAAATGTAATGTTGTACACCAGGAGGAATTATAATGCCACTGGGTCTGTTACTACAATAGGAAAACAGTTAAGAAAAAATTCTCCTAGCACCTGAGTCCCTAAGACTCTCCAAAAGCAATTGAGCCGTGCAATTCCAATTGTGGACTGGGTTGCTATGTAAACTGTGCTCCATAAGGCATTTAAAGACTTAGCACAAGTGGCTGAGTTTAATCCCTTAATTCCATTGCTCCATATGTTCCTTGTAGGTTCAGTGAACAAGGAATTTAGACATAATATTAGAAACCCATTTTCAGGAAAGGGCTTAGGTATGGACAAAATATGCCGCATTTGTGCACAAAAGAGACTCCAGACTAATCTCTGGATTTACTCAGTCTGAGGGTAATTCTCATGCAGGGATCCTGCTGAAAAGACTCATGCTTACACAGTAAATTGTCTGAGGTACCTCCTTCCATCAGCAACCCTCCTCCCCCAGCACCTCCAAAGGCTTCTTTTATTAAAGGGCTTGTGTAGATGGAGTATGTTCACAAACATACCAATTTGGGTCATTTGCTCCCTGATAAAAGCCTCAGTTCACTCTGAAACATTATGTGCCACTTATGGGCTTAGGGACATTCACTTTAGAACAGTAGAAGGAGTCACATGACCATATTATCAAACACAGTGGATGTTCAAACCACTTGTGACTTAGTCAAGCAGAATGAAGGCCTCTACCTCCCCCAAGGTGCCCCTGCTTCCTGGGAGACACACGCCATGCTCTAGCTGTGACGCTGCTTAGTGCATGCCTAAAGCCTCACATACAGAACTTAAGCAAGTATTTAAGGATCTCAGAGATTGATGGTATGAAGACTAATTAAAGCCATAACCCATGGAGGCAAAGAAGCATGTTTTAGTGACATTTAGGAACCACCTCACATATTGAATATGTGTATATTAGCAGCACTGTAATAGATGGAGGAACATAGTGACAAAAAACAAGTCACAATTTATCCAGCCTGAGAAACCAGAGCTCATTTACATATATCAGATTTAATTTCATTTTTCACGAGTCACTTGAGGGCAAGGCACATTTTATATCTGAGCTATGAGGAAGTGCTGAATTTGCTCTTCTCAACTCTCTCCCTCCTCCCCATGGGAACTTGATGAGTTACTAAATAGTTGTAATATTCCTTGACAATTTTTTAAAATAACTTGCCAGAATTTTCTCCAGCTTTTATTTTTCAGTGTCTTTAACCGTTTAGTAACTCCAGGCTATTGGATCAGGATTTATGAAACTGGGGTGTCATGGAGTGAAGTTGCTGGGATAGGGAGATTGTAGTGAGGCTAACACATGGTAGCCCAAATCGCTTGTTTTGATAAAGAAGGTTAATTATCGACACTTGCATTTTCTAATCTAAAAAATTCGTAGTGTAATAATTTCTTCAAATGAATGTTGCAAGAATTAGTAAAATTTTGTTCTAAAATCTGGCATTTCTGGATAACAAATTTCATTACTATTATTTTATATTATCATAAACATTATGTTTTATCTTTATAATGGCACTGCCAGGTACTTTTCTTTCATGGCGTTCTTAAAGGAAGGAAGAAAGACTCATCTGAAGTTACAGTTAGAGAGAAAAGCATAAGAAGAGCATTTTTGATATAGTTAAGCAACTTTTCTATGAGTGTCATCATTAAGGAGAAAGGCAAATTGTGGCATGTTTTATTACCCCAAGTTAATTAAGCCAATTTTCACCAATGCTTATAAAAGGTTGACACTGAAACAAGAAACCTCTTTTAAATTAAAGTTTAAGAGCCTTTATTGTATGCATTCTGCTATGATAAGGTTTGGATATTTCATCTCCTTCTCACATTGATGTTCAGACCTGCCTCATCTTGGTGACTAAGCATGCAAGGGTTGCCAGGTATACAAAAGGAAATATAGACCATCCAGTTAAAATGAGAGTTTCAGGTAAATAACAAATAATTTTGTGTCTAAGTATGTCTATGCAATATTTGGGACATATTTAAGCTGAAGCATTACTCTGGTTTATGTGAAATTCAAATTTAATTGGGCATTTGTATTTTATCTGCCAAACCTAAGCATGCTGGGATTTTCCAACAGATGTGTGAGTTAGCTGGGTTTGTCAGAGTTAAGAGGACTAGGGCAAGATGCCCCCTGAGAAACATCAATCATGGTGCCTACCAGCTATAATAACCCTTGGTGAGACCTGACTTGATACCAATATACAAGATGGTAGAGCTGGTGAGGGTAGGGCAACAGGACAGGGAGAGAGAGCAGGAAAGATGTATTTTCTGCCCACCTCTGTTCTCACGCATAGGGGATCTCACCCAGCATTCCAGCATTTTGGGGACCTGTTTGGGATTGATTCCAGGGTCCAGGGAGCAGTGACCCAAGGACTCACCTGGAAATTCTGGCCTTGAACATCAGAGTGATTTTCAACCTTACCTTCTAGGCTGATTCTCTTAGGAATAGAAGTTTTAGCTCTTGCAGCTACATGGATTTAGAGCAGGCCGATGAGGTGCCAGACAAATGTTATCACGTTTTAAACTTCAGCAAAGGATTATTATTTTTCTCATATCATGTTTGATATTTCACCAGTATAAAATTAAGATTTAAAACACTGGCTTACAAGTCAGACTGGCCTAGTTTGAATTCTGGCTCCAGCAAGTAAAATTTTAAGCATCTTGTGTCAACTCAAGTTCCTCGTCTATAAAATAAAAGTTATAATGGTATTTCACAGGGATGTTGGGAGCATTAAATAAATAATTTCTAAAATTCTTAATACAGCCTGCCATCAAGTAAGATCTCAGGAAATAGTATCTATATGTTATTATATACATTCATAAGGGTCAAATTCTTATCTGAACTATTTCACAAGAAGCCCTGTTCTAGTTGTAGACTTAACGGTATTCACTGACAATCTCTGATGAAAAATCCATAACAGGTATTATGATTGGCCCTTAATCATTATCACCCTCTTATGGCAAAGAAGCTATTAGGGTTCAATGATTAAACATTCTGTTACTTAAACTATAACCCTATAATTAATGATAAAACAAAAAAAGCTTCCCTGATTAATTGAATACAGGAGCTCCAAATGAAGACAACTCTTCAATTCAATATAGGTATTTGAGTTATTTTAATGATTCTTTTATAACATATGTCCAAATGTATATAACCCATACTGCCTGCCCATGCTATTACTGTCACTTTTTTGACACTTCCTAGGTTCTGAAAGTCAGCCCGTTTAGAGTAGTGCTTCTCACCCTGGCTGTACAGGAGGAACATCTGAAGGACTTTAAAAAAGAAAGAATCTCAAAGGGAAGGGGGAGATTTGGGGGAAGAAATTAACCAAGGAACTAATATACATATATGCATAACCCATGGACACAATAGTGTTGTGGAGGCCTGGGGGAGTGGCAGGTAGAGGAGATCAATGGGGGAAAAGTGAACATATGTAATACTTTCAACAATAAAGATTTTTTTTTAAAGCAAAGACACAAAAGGGCATCCCTCCCAGACCATTTTGATTAGAAACTTGAGGTAAAATGAACATTAGCATGTTTTAGAAGCTTTCTAACTGAACGTATCAAGAAGCCTGGGTGGAAAATACTGGGTGGAAAATACTGAGTTACTACAAAAATGGATATTATTATTCTAGGATTTGTATTAAAAAAATGGTCTCATTTAGACATCTGCATCACTTTTCTCTTTCCATTCAAAAAGACTGGCAAGTCACAGAATAATAGTTATAATTTTTTTAGTATTTTTCTTGACTTTCATTGTTTTATTGGATGTTTGGGATCTGGTTCTTGCTGTAAAAATATCTTCTTAATTATGTTATATTAATATTTTTGTTTTTATTTTTTATCTTGGCATTTTACACACCACTTTTGAAGCCTGGAGTTGAAGATCTGGTATTTGGTAACAACATTTTATTCAAAGAAATTTAAATTTGTTTCACCATCATATCATTATTATTTTCTTATGCACCTGCATTTGATTTTGTAGCAAAAGAATTTTTCCTGCTTTGCCATGCATACTGAAGAGCTTCCTTCCACATTCTTCTCATCCCAAATTTCCAAGATTTGGAGGGTTATTTTCATATTTAACTATTTTATTTCATGGTAATCTTCATTGCTAAAATTTTGTCTAATATAGGTTTATTGTTAAATTTTTTAAATATGCTTTTATTGATTTCAGAGAGAGAAAAGGAGAGGGAGAGAAAGAGAAACATCAATAAGACAGAGTCATTGGCTGCCTCCTGCACACCCTTTACTGAGGATTGAGCCAGCAACCTGGGCATGTGCCCTGACCAGGAATTGAACTGTGACCTCCTGGTTCATAGGCTGACATTCAACATTGAGCCAGACCAGCCAGGCTATTGTTAAATTTTTAATCAATTTTATTATCAGAGTATTTTTGTAATTCTCATCATAGCCATTGAGGTTCTGGTGATAAAGTGCCACATAATTAGGATTAGAAATTCTACTTCCAACTGTCTTAGAAATAAATGGACATAATGGTTATAAAAGGAGTTAATATTCAAAATACTTAGAAACTAATACTATAATTTATGTTATAAATAATACCATTAAAAATATAATCCCTTTTTTTCCTAATGTAACCATATTTATGGTAAAGGTATTATTAATCAAGAAACATGTGATGAAGCACAAATTGCTTACCAAATCATTCTGATAATTTCTACATCATTTACTGGTTTTCAAAAACTAATATTATGTTTTTCTTCTAAATTGCTTTTTGTGTTTTTGCTTACTTGTTAGATATGGCTCTCACTAGCTAAATAACAACCTCATCTGAACCATGATTTGACATTAAAAAAACTCTATCAAACTCCTGAACTGACTTTTCAGTAGGTAGGTTACCACTGAGACTCAGAAACCAGAGAATTTTTCTTAATATTATGGATATTGTTCATGGGACTGAGTCTCACAGCTTCAATTTTTCAAATTTTAAGTATTTTTTATACTTTTAAGGGAAACAGTTTATATTTCATTGATTACTATAGTAATTTTAATTATTTGACATAAACTTTTCAAGAAGTTGTTTTGGTAGGTTTTGCAATAACTAGAAACATAATTTCATATTGTAATAGTCCTCTCATATCAAGCTCACTTTTAAAAATTTCATCTATAATATTCCATTAAGTATCTCATGATTGTATTTGCTCAGCTTTTTTAAATAAAGTTTTGAGTTTGGAATAGCTTTTTATTTGTAAGGTAGTTACAAAGATAGTACAGAAAGTGCTCGTATTCATTTTACCTAGTTTCCCTAATGTTATAGCATGGCTCATTTGTCAAAAATAAGGCACTGACATTGGTAACATCTGTTTACTAAACTATAGGCTTTATTTGAATTTCATCTGAAAAACTCAAGTTTCCCTTTACTATAAGTTTCACAACCCTGCATAAAGCAACTATCATTCTAAATCAGTTTGCATGCATATTATCTGTAACAATAAAAGCTAATTAGACTGGACATCCTTCTGGACGTCCTTCCAGATGAAGCCAAGGCTTCTAGGAAAGCTGGATCCTGGATGCCTGCCAGCCGGCCAGAGGGAAGCCAGCCCAGTCCCGGGTACCTGTGGGCGGCTGGAGGGAAGCCAGCCCAGGTCCCAGGTGCCAGAGGGAAGCCGGTGCCAGCAGCCAGGGGAAGGAAGGCCTATTCTTGCCCAAATTTTATGCATCGGACCTCTAGTGTACATATAAATGGACCAAAAACTTGTGTAGTTTCGTTTTGTGGTTGTGTTGTTGCATTTTTCCCACAGAAATGTCATCATGTTGTTCAAGTTTTCTTTACTTAAAGACATGTTATAACTTTCCTCAATAATAATTTTTGCTTTGATGTCTATACTCTGATATTAATATAAGCATTGTAACTTTTGCTTAGAGTTGGAATGATATAACTTTTTTTTATCATGTTGCTTTTAACTTACTTATGACTACATATAAAGTGGTTTTCTTGTGGATAGTATATAATCGGGTCTTGCTTTAATATCCAATCTGACAATCTGTGACTTTAATTGGGTTATTTAGATAATTTATATTTAATATAATTATTGATATCATTGGATTTAAGTCTATAAACTTGCCAGTTCCTTATCTCATCAGCTCTTTGTTTCTTTTCCTTCTGCCTCCTATTGGATTAAGTATCTCTTATGATCGCACTTTATTTATATTATAGACTCATAAGCTATAACTTTACATTTTTTGGTGGTTACTCTAGGGTTTACAATATACACTCTTTAACTTGTCACAGTTTATCCTAATATATAAAAAGCCAGGGGCCATCATGACCAAAACAACCGGATAGATGACAGGACAGCAGGCTGCATGGGGCGACCAGGACAACAGGGGGGTTAGTGAGGGATGACCAAATGACTGACCAGCAGTCTGTGTAGGGCTTGACTGAGGGACCCCCTTGAGTAATGAATAATAAGATACCACTTCTAGTATAGTACAAGAAACTTACAATAGTGTGCACCCTTTTCCTCCTTTTTATTCTTCACACTTAAATTCTTCATATGTTTTACTCCTTTGTAAGTTATAACTCCATGACGTATTGTTACTAAATTTGCTTATTACTAGGTGTTAGCAAACTATGGCTTGTGAGCCAATCATCTGCCAGCAAGGGGGGGGGCACTTGGGGGCAACCAGGCCAGGAGGCAGAGGCAGTTAGGGGTGATCAAGCGGGCAAGGAGGAGGGGCAGTTAGGGGCAATCAGGCAGGCAGGCAGATGAGCAGTTAGGAACCAGCATTTCCAGATTGTGAGAGAGATGTCTGACTGCCAGTTTAGGCTCAGTCCCTGGGATGGGGCTTAAACCGACAGCCAGACATCCCCTGAAGGGTCATGGATTGGAGAGGGTGCAGGTTGGGCTGAGCAGAACCACCCCCCCATCCTGTGCATGAATTTTGTGCACTGGGCCCATAGTCCTATATAATTAAAAGGTAATATGCACATGGACTCTAATGGTGAAATGACCAGTCGCTATGATGTGCACTGACCACAAGGGGGCAGACATTCAATGCAGGAGCTACCCCCTGGTGGTCAGTGCACTTCCTCAGGGGGAGCACCACTCAGAAGCTGGCTTATGGCTGGCCAATGCAGTGGTGGCAGTGGGAGCCTCTCCCACTTCTGCAGCAGCACTAAGGATGTCCAACTGCAAGCCTAAGACTTTAGTTGGACATCCCCTGAGGGCTCCTAGGCTGCCAGAAGGATGTCTGACTGCCAGTTTAGTCCTCATCCCCCAGTGAACAGGCCTAACCTGGCAGAAGAACATCTTCTGAGGGGTCCCAAACTCTGAGAGGACACAGGCTGGGCTGAGGGAACCCCCCTTCTACCAATGAAAAATTTTTGTGCACTGGGCCTCTAGTCTTCAAATAATAAGATACCATTTCTAGTGTAGTATAAGAAACTTACAACAGTGTGCATCCTTTTCCTTTTTATTCTTCACAGTTAAATTCTTCATATGTTTTACTCCTATGTAAGTTATAACTCCATGACATATTGTTACTAAATTTGCTTTAGATTAGGTGTTAGCAAACTATGACTTGTGAGCCAGTCACCTGATTTGTAAATAAATTTTGATCACTTTATAGCCCATTCATTCATTTATTATCTATGTCTGTTTTCATACTACAGCAGCAGAGTTGAATAGTTGAAGTAGAGAGTTCATGCTCCTAAAGTCAAAATGTTTACTATTTGGTCCTTTAAAAAAAAAGTGTATTTACTCCTGTTTTAGACAATTATCATTGAAGTTGATTAATATTAAGAAGAAATGACTTTTATACATGTTCTTATTTTCACTCTTTAATATTTTTATCTTTCATTTTCTGAACTTTTACTTCTTTATGTAGATCTATAAATTTTTTACCTTTTAATTTTTTTATGTATTTCTACCATTTGGTGTAATTTTTATTCTACCTGAAGAAGTTCCTATAACATTTCTTTTTAAAATTTCTTTATTGATTAAGGTATTACATATGTGTCCTCATCTCTTATTACCCCTTCTAACCCTCCCTCTCCCCACTCATGCCCTCACCCCCCTGTGTCTGTGTCCATTGGTTAGATTTATATGCATGCATATAAGTCTTTTGGTTAATCTCTTCTCCTTACCCCACCCTCCCCTACCTTCCCTCTAAGGTTTGACAGTCAATGCCTATAACATTTCTTGTAGTGCAGGACTGCTAGCAGTTAATTTGCTTAGTTTTTGTTTATATTGAAAAAAACTTTACCTCACTTTTATTTTTTTAATTTTTATTTCTTGATTTGAGAAAAAAAGAGAGAGAAACACTGATTCCACTTATTCCACTTATTTATGGATTCATTGGTTGATTCTTATGTGTCCTGACCAGGGATCACACCTGCAATGAGATAACACTCTAACCAACTGAGCTATTTGGTCAGGGTCTGTTTCACCTTTATTTTAAAAGATATTGCTGGAGAGAACCAAGATGGCAGCATAGGTAAACACCTATTGTTCTGCTCCATGCAACAATGTAAAAATTACAACATAACAACAAAACAAACATCACCCAGAATCACCAGAAAGCTGGCTGAGTGAAAACTCCACAAATAAAAGTAAAGGTGGGACACTGAGACTCAGAAGAGCGGCAGGAGTGCAGCCTTGAAGATCGTGGGGAAACAGGTTAGGAGCCGTCCTGGTCGTGCATGCAGGCAGTGGCTGGAGCAGCAACCCCGGCTGGGTTTCACCAATGGAGAGGGTGGAGACGTCCCACTACACGGATTCCCCAGCGCCAGGCGAGGTCCGAGATCTGGGGTACGTAGAGATGTCCCACTGCACAGATTCCCCAGCACCAGGCGAGGTCTGAGGTCCAGGGGATGCACCCTGGAAGCCGGGCGCTGCAGAGGTCTCCTAGTCTGCAGAGAAGCCGGATGCTTGAAAAAGAAGTTTGCGCGCACTTAAACTGTGCGGCAGTACAGATGCGTGACTTGCTCCCTGGAAACTTGTCTCCTGGTCCCGGAAACCACATGTTTTACAACCTTGGGCGAGACTTTGGGTGTGCAGACTCATTTGGGGAGAGGCAGAGTTGTCTGGCAAGGCAAAGAGACTAGCAGCTTTCTCTTGGAGATGCCTGCAGCCATCCCCATCCAACAGAGACCCACGCGCCAGCGCCGCATAAGACGTAGCTGACACTGAGGCTGCCTGCGCAGCTCAGAGACTCCGCCCATCCAACCTGAACAGAATCTCCCATCACAGACAATTGGCCTGGAGATCAAACCCTCCTAGGGCTAACAACAACAAGCTGGGTTTAAATTCAAAAATACTGTACAACCCATAAAGGATTGCGGTAAAAGTACCCACCTCAAGTAACTGGGGAGGCTGTGCCACTGACCCTTAGAGGACATCTACCACATAAAGCAGCCACCATGCAGAGATATGGAAAGAAATCAGGTGTGAAAGAAATGGAGGAAAAAAGACGACTAGACATAGAGTTCAAAACCACGGTTATAAGGCTTTTCAAGAGGCTCCTAGAAAAGGCCGATGAATTTAATGAGAACTACGAGGAAATAAACAAGACCAACCAGGAAATGAATGAGACTTACAAGGAAATGAATGAAACCCTCAAGGAAATGTACAAGACCTCTGAGGATATGAACGAGACCCTCACAGATATGAAAAAGGACCAACTAGAAATCAAGCATACAGTGACTGAAATAAAAAATATTACACAAAGTCCTAAAAGCAGTCCAGAGGGCCACAAGAACCAAGTCAAAGATTTGAAATACAAAGAAGCAAAATCCACTCGGCTGGAAAAGCAAGAAACAAAAAGAATTCAGATAATTGAAGATAGTGTAAGGGGCCTCTGGGACAACCTCAAGCATACCAACATCCGAATTATTGGGGTTCCAGAAAAAGAGAGAGAGCAAGATAATGAAAATCTACTTGAAGAAATAGTAACTGAAAACTTCCCCCACCTGGTGAAAGAAACTGACTTAAAAGCCCAAGAAGTACACAGAACCCCAAAATATAGGAGTCTAAAGAGAACCACACCAAGACATATCATAATGAAAATGCGAAGAGCAAAAGACAAAGAGAGAATATTAAAAGCAGCAAGAGAAAAACAGTTGATTACCTACAGGGGAGCACCCATATGATTGTCAGCAGATTTCTCAACAGAAATGATGCAGGCCAGACGGGAGTGGCAAGAAATATTCAAAATAATGAATAGCAAGAATCTACAACCAAGATTACTCTATCCAGCAAAGCTATCATTCAGAATTGGAGGTCAGATAAAGTGCTTCACAGATAAGAAAAAGCTAAAGGAGTTCATCACCACCAAACCAATATTATATGAAATGCTGAAAGATATTCTTTAAGAAGAGGAAGAAGAAAGAGGTAAAAATATAAATTATGAACAACAAATACACATCTATCAACAAATGAACATAAAAATCAAGTGAATTGATAGGCTAATGAACAGGATAAACTGGTGAATATAACAGAATCATGGACATAGAGAGGGAATGGTCTGACAATTCTTGGGGAGAAAAGCATTGTGGGAAGTACAGCAAGAGACTGGACAAAAAGCTTGCAACAATGGGAGAGGACAGTGGGGAGCGGGAGGTAAAGGTGGAGGGTAGGGTAGGTACAAGGTGGAGGGGAGCTATAGGGGGATAAGAAAGGGGAAACAATGTAATTAATAAACTGAACAATAAAGATAAAAAAATGAAAAAAAAGATTTTGCTAGTTATACAATTTGGATTGGAATTTTTTTCTTCAGCACTTGAAAATGTTTCTCCATTCTCTTTGTTTCTCTGTGTGTATTCTTTTTTCTGAATTAAAGATTTTTTCTTTATTTTTGGTTTTCAGTCATTTGACTACAATCTATCTCAGTGAGTGTGTGTGTGTGTGTGTGTGTGTGTGTGTGTGTGTGTAGGTTAATTTATTCTGCTTTGGGTTATTGGATCTGTGATTTGTTGTATTTTTGTTACTTTTGGAAAACTCTTGGTTATTCTCTCTTTAAATGTTTCTGTTGCCCAATTCTTTCTTTCTTCTTCTGAAACTAAATTTATATGTATGTTAGACTATTTGACATTGTACTTGAACACTTGGATGATCTCTTTTTTCCATTCATTTATCTCTTTGTATTTCATTTTGAATAATTTCTATCAGTCTGTCTTCAAGTTCAGTGATACCTTCCTTATCTGTGTCCAATCTGTTTTTAAACTCATTTAAAACTTTTTAATCTCTAACATCATGGGTTTTTGCTTTCTAGCAATTACATTTAGCAATTTTTATAGTTTTATCTCTCTGCTGAAATTCCTCATCTGTGTATGTATATTGTCCACCTTTCCCATTAGGTCCTTTAATATCCTAGGTATTTTAAAAATGCAGTCTAATAAATAGTTGCAACACTTGGGCTATCTGTGAGTTTTGAAACTTTCTCTCTTAACAATGGATCTTGTTTTTTGTTGCTTTTCTATGGATCTTGTAATTGTTGATTAAATACTAGATATTGTATGTACAAGAACAGTGGAGACCAAAGTAAATATTTCTATCTGAAAAGTCTGTGACATAATCTGTAAGATTTTTAATGTGAGAGTTGAATTATTCATACAAATAGTTGAGCTTGTTTGAGTTTTATGGATACCATTGCTATTCTCAATTCACTACATGCTTAAAATTCCTCCCACAAGGAGCTGCTGATACTTTAGATTTAATATGAGACCTTGAGTATTAGAGGGTATTTTTTTTCAGCATTCTTGCTCTACCCTTAGCTTTCAGTAGTGTTTATAAACCTGCTCCACAGAAGAGGGCCCTTCTCCACATTCTTCCCTTTCCTAGTGGACTGCTGATGCTTGTTACCCGATACTAGGCTCACAGTGGATTCGGTGGGGAAATTTTAGGGGATACTGGTCTATCCTCTGTTTTAAAGCCAATCAGCCTGGGCTTGGGTGTTGGGAAGTTAGTTCTCAATGTTCCTACAGTTCCCCCACCTCACCCCATGACAGCAAAACTCTGCCTTGTATATGTGTTGTGTTTGAGAAACTGAGTTTTCTACCACTTTCCCAGCAAGTAGGGGACCTGCTTTGTATTAGCTTTAAATCTTAGGTCCAAGAGGCTGTTGTTGCTGTGTGTTTTTCACTACATCAGAGGCAAGAGACTTTTTACCATTGCCCCAGAAGCCATGGATCTTTGCCTGGTTACCCAGGTTAAAAAGAAGAGTATCCTTCTCCACCCCTAGAAGTATATAGGTTTTATGTCTGTCTTTCCCCCAGAGGCCTAAAAAGGAAGTTTTTGCTGCCTAAACTGACTTTCGTTTCACATGAAAGAAGGGATCAGAGAAATGGGCAGTGTTTCGTGGCTTTCTTCCCAGTGACAGATAATTACATCCTACAAATTGACGCCACGGGGCAGGGCTCTCTCCAGCACCTCCCCAGCCCCATTTTTCCTCATGAGCTTATAGAGGAAGCCTGTGGAAAAGAGCTTGATACTGAATTTAAACTTCCCTGTGTCTGGGGCTTCCCAATCTTTGAAATTGATATGTTGACCCTTACTTGCTGTTAGGAATTTATAATAATAAAAGTGTAATGTGGTAATTAGACCAGACACCCTTCTTCATGACCTTCTGGATGAAGCTGGGGCTGTGAGAGAAGCCCAGGTCCCAGGTGCCGGAGGGAATCTGCTGCCAGCAGCTGGGGGAAGGAAGGCTTACTCTTGCACAGATTTTGTGCATCAGGCCTCTAGTTTATAAATATTTTAGCAAATTTTTTCATGTTCAGTTTTATGCTTGCTCCCTCAACCTCCCATGCTCTGCCAAAGGTAAAGTAATTCATTTTTATTTGTGTCAAGACCCTGGAAGAGCATATATCTCTGAGTCAGCACTCTGTCAGCTTCAAGAAAAGTTATGATCTTCTAGATTATTTTACTTTTTAAAATTTTTATTCATTATTAAGTTGGAAGTGAAATTTTATTGTGACCTTATATTGTAAATGAAAGCAACAGTCTTGTCTTTATAGTTTTTGGTAGAATATATATACCAATGTATAATGTAGACATATTAATATATGATAATATATATGTGTTATACATATACTTTCTCTTTAACTATGGTATTAAGTTATAGAGTGGAGAAATTCCAAAAGAATGTATCCCAAATGGTTCAAATAAAGAAAGTATAATGAAGTACTATTCATAGAGATGTGGATAGGTTTCAAGGAATGAGCAACTTCATTGAAGTTTCTTTTGTTTGTATGTGTCCTTTCATCTCTAGATGTATGTGGAAACTGGGACATTATAGCATATAATCAAGCGGCTGCTGTTGTTTGGATTTCTTTTATTTCAAGACAGTTGTATTAATCAGGATTCTCTAGAAAAAAAAACACCCAAAAGGATATGGATATACATAGATAAATAAGTATATGATGGTAAATAGATAGATGATAGATAGATAGATAGATAGATAGATAGATAGATAGATAGATAATTTTAAGCAGTTGGCTCATGCAGTTATGGAGGCTGGCAAATACCAAGATCTACAGTGCGAATCAGAAAACTGAAGACCCAGGAGAGCTGATGGTTTAATTCCAGTCCAATTTGAATTCCTGAGAATCAAGAGAACCAATAATGTAATTCAGTACAAAGGCTGGCAGAGTCAAGACCCTGGAAGAGCATATATCTCAATTCAAGTCCAAAGACAGAGGAGAAAAAATGTCCCAGTTTGAAGGCAGTCAGGCAAGACGAATCCTCTCTTGCTTGGCGTCAGCTTTTTTTATTCTATTCAGGTCTTCCACTAATTGGATGAAGCCCACCCACATTAAGAAGGCGATATACTTTACTCAGTCTACTGATTAAGCATTAATATCATATCAAAATATTCTCACAGTCAGAACCAGAATACTGTTTACCCAAATATCTGAGCACCCTTTAGGCCTGAGAAGTTGACACATAAAATTAACCATCACAAGAAGGAAATGGGCCATCTGCTTATTTCAATTCATGAGACACTTTGTCTTTAAGAAATGTTATTTTTTCCAGTCTAAGAGTTGATGGTGATGTTCTATTTGAGTTAAATGTGCAAGTGTGTGTTGTGTATGTATAATAACTAATATAAATGCACACTCATATGCCTACATTTTTAAACAGGAAAGACAAGGTCTCTGGATCAGAGAAAAAAACATTTATTATCCATTGAGTATATTAGTCATAAGCTTCAATCCCTATGGAGCAATTCAATTCAATAAGGACCTACTCTTAGCCTGCATATGCAATTGTATTCCACCACAGGAGAGTAACCCTCAAATTATGAAACTCAGAACTTTTATAGGTTGTTCACACATCAGTTCATCCTTCCTTTCAGAGAGGGAGAAAGACCTTTACTCTAAAATGTAAAGAAATCTAGCTGAAACCAGTTTGGCTCAGTGGATAGAGCATCGGCCTGCGGACTGAAAGGTCCCAGGTTTAATTCCAGTCGGGAGCATGTACCTTGGCTGCAGACACATTCCCAGTAGGGGGTATGCAAGAGGCAGCTGATCGATGTTTCTGACTTTCTATCCTTTTCCCTTCCTCTCTGTGAAAAATCAATAAAATATATTTTTAAAAAAAATAAAAATAAAATAAAATAAAATGTAAAGAAATCATCTCTTACTATCCTAAAATGTAAATAAAAGGTGCCAGTGGAGATAAGTCTTTAATTTCTCCAAAAGTTTAGCTAAGAGCAGGCTTAGCTGAACTGGCTCAAGCCTGGAGAGGGGTAGCAAAGCCTTTGGTTGATATCAACATTCTTGGTAGGCAAGGCTGTTCCCAGAGTTCAGGATACATACTCCCTATGGTGTTTCTTGTGCCTAGAGGTTGCTTGATATATTTATTGCAACTTAGAAAAATTCTGTTTTCCAAACCTCTCCTAGGTTAACCTACAAATATCAGTAGGTAATATGGTGTGGGGATGGGGCTCATTTTTGTTCTTATAATGCTCTATGATAGCTGGCTAAAACAGGTCCCTTTCTGCTGGGACCTTGTCCACGGTGGATACAAAATATTTATGCCAGAAATATGCTGTGGAATGATTGAGAGGTCAGGAGATTGCATGCACTTTGCTACTTCTCATTTTTAAATTTTTCTACCCCTCAACATAATTTTATATCTACACTCTGTATTACTGGTAGTACGAAACTGCTCTGCATGACAGTAAACAGTGCAGATCTGTATATTTTGAAAGCCAAAAATACATGTTTTCGTTCATCATTTTACCAGTATCTTTTCCCATGAGGCCCTTTCCTTGTGATCAGACAGCCCATATTCATTCTCTTCAGGCTGAAATTGCCTCATTCCACTTATACTAAATGGAAGTAATGAAGTTACTGTTCTCTCTGATATTCTCATTGAGATAGCTCATCATTTAGCTTTCATCAGTTTCTAGAAGTTTCTACAAGTGAAATGTCATCCTTTTGATTGTCTAGTTTTATACAATATAATTTTTTAAGTATGAAGTTTTTCTTCTTCATGATTGCAGTTATTGGTTATCTAAAGAGGCTATAGATAACTGAAACACAAATTCCATATCATATCTCAAACTTAATATGCTTCTACCACAGAAAATATCCTTAAAATGCTAATATGCTCACTGAGCAGGTGATATTTGATAGCATTACAAAAAATATCATGATAATTATGGCTGTCCAGTCAAAAAGAGGAATGTTCATTTTTTATCATATATTCCAAACTGAAGGCATTTTCTGTGAAAGGGAAAGGGTTTATATTATTTTTTTCACAGAGGCAGCCAGAAAAAGGGAAAAGAGACTAACTTAGGTTTAGAGAACCAGGCAATGTGCCCAGGACTACAAGAGGCTCAGAGCAACACAATAGATATCGCTAAACAGAAAGAGAGGGTAGATAGACCTCAGTCCCAGGAGCATACATACAGACACATTTGCAATGTGGTTAGGGAAAGCATAGCTCCTTTAGCAATAAGCTTTAGTTTAGTTTAGGGAGTGCATGAACTAATATTCCTCTTGGGTCCCTAACACCTAGTAAAGTGGCTGGGATATGCTAGGTAAGTACTTAATCAGTGCCAGTTGAAGAAAAAAATGAATAAGTGTCCAAACCTAAATCTATGCCCCAAGGGTGCCCAGTATCACTGCATTGACTCCTCAAGAGAGATTATTCTAGAAAACTTACCTCTTTTAGGCTGTATGCTTGGTAGCCTCATTTTTAGCGATGTGGTAAATTCACCATTCACCTACTCTTCCAGAAGGAGCTAATCCATCATTGATTTCTCATTACTAGCCTAGGACCAAGAGTAGAAATATACTGATTTAAAGCATTGTTCTAGGGGAGGAACCAAGATGGCGGCATAGGTAAACACCTATCTTGCTGCCCCACACAGCAATTTCAAAACTACAACTTAACGACAGAACAAATATCATCCAGAATCACTGGAAAGCTGGCTGAGTGAAAATTCCACAAATAAAAGTAAAGATAGGACACCGTGACTCAGAGGAGTGGCAGAGGGCAGTGTTGAAGATATGCTCGAAGTCAGAGGGTTTGGAGCTGTGTGCCCGCATGAGCAGAAAGGGCAGGCGGCTGTAAACCCGGATGGCTTACTGGAATGGGGAAGGAGACAAAGGCATCCCACTGCACTGATTCCCTAGTTCTGAGCAAAGTCTGGGGAACCCACAATCATACAGGGTGAAACTGGACAGTAGGAAAGCACGCTGAAACTTGGGCACTGCAAAGATCTGCAAGCTTGTGGAGAGGGTGAGCTTGTGGAGAAGGTGCATAAACTTGGGAACAGCAGAGGTGTGCAAGCGCTCAGAGAGGACTAGTGACTTGCTCTCTCATTCAGGAAACCACCTGACTGCATTGTTTTACAACTCTGGGTGAGACTTTGGATGTGCAAACTCATTTGGGGAGAGGCTGAATTGTCTGGCAGCGGGTAAAGCTTGGTGGCAGCTTTCCCTCAGAGGTTCTCACAGCCATTACCATCCAGCACAAGACCCAGGTGCCACATAGGGCAGAGCTGACGCTGCTTGCTCAGCCCGGAGACTCCACCTATCCAACCTGAGCACAGTTGACCCTCACAGCCAATTGGCCTGGAGGTCAAATCCTCCTAGTGCTAACAACAATAATCTAGGCTTAACTTCAACAAGACTGTGAAACCCATAAAGGACTGCAGCAAGAGTATCCATCACCTCAGGTAACTGGGGAGGCTGAGCCTCTGTCTCTTAGAAAACATCTACCACACAAAGCTAATCAACCAACTAAAGAAAGCAGCCACTATGCAGAGACACGGAAAGAAATCAGATGTGAAAGAAATGGAGGGGAAAAAGATGATATAAAGTTCAAAACCACAGTAATAAGGTTTTTCAAGAGGCTTCTAGAAAAGGCCAATGAACTTAATGAGACCTTCAAGGAAATGAACAAGACCTATGAGGAAATGAATGAGACCTACGAGGATATGAACAAGACCTTTAAGGATATGAAAAAGGACCAACTAGAAATTAAGCATACACTGACTGAAATAAAAAATATTACACAAAGACCTAAAAGCAGTCTAGAGGACCACAAGAACCAAGTCAAACATTTGAAATACAAAGAGGCAAAATCCACTCAGCCAGAAAAGCAAGAAGCCAAAAGAATCCAAAAAATTGAAGATAGTGTAAGGGGTCTCTGGGACAACCTAAACATCTGAATTATAGGGGTGCCAGAAAAAGAGAGAGAGCAAGATAATGAAAAACTATTTGAAGAAATAGTAACTGAAAACTTCCCACACCTGGTGAAAGAGATTGACTTAGGAATCCAAGAAGTGCACAGAACCCCAAATTATAGGACTCCAAAGAGGACCATACCAAGACATATCATAATGAAAATGCCAAGAGCAAAAGACAAAGAGAGAATATTAAAAGCAGCAAGAGAAAAACAGTTAGTTACCTATAAGGGAGCACCCATACAATTGTCAGCAGATTTCTCAACAGAAACTTTATGCAGGCCAGATGGGAGTGGCAAGAAATATTTAAAGTGATGCATAGCAAGAATCTACAACCAAGATTACTCTATCCAGCAAAGCTATCATGCAGAATTGAAGGTCAGATAAAGTGCTTTGCAGATAAGAAAAAGCTAAAGGAGTTCATTACCACCAAATCAATATTATATGAATTGCTGAAAGATATTCTTTAAGAAGAAGAAAAGGGTAAAAATAAAAATTATGAACAACAAATACACATCTATCAACAAATGAATCTAAAAATCAAGTGAATTAAAAATCTGATGAACAGGATAAACTGGTGAATATAACAGAATCATGGGCATAGAGAGGGAATGGACTAACAATTCTTGGGGAGAAAAGGGATGTTGGAGGTGCAGCAAGAGACTGGAAAAAATCATGCACCTATGGGAGAGGACAGTGGGGGGGAGGTGAGGGCAGAGGGTGAGATGGGTACTGGGTTGAGGGGAGCTATAGGGCGGAAAAAAGGAGAACAATGTAATTAATAAACTGAAAAATAAAGATTAAAATATTTTTTTTAAATAAAGCATTGTTCTAAGAAGGCTGCAGAGCGTACTAGAAGACCAATTAATTAGGGTGAATTAGCACAAGTGATTCATGAGTAAGGCTAGAGGGTCAGGTCTGGAGCCTAACCAAGCCTTTACTGCTATAGTAGGGCCATTCTGAGATTAAAATTATGGCCTTGGCAATCATAAGTAAGGTGCCCTGCCAGAATGGGTAACTACACCTGCTTGGTGGCAGAACAGGCCACTGGATAATAAAGTGACATGACATCACAACCATCCTGGAGAGCCAGTTCTGCCCTCTGCCACCAACACCAGAGCTATATGTGTATATATAATTGGGGCAAAATTCAGGGCATACCATTCTGAATACCTGATATTCTCCCTTACCTTCCTACAGGCACTGGAGCTCAGCTAATGTGGCTTAGTGGTTGAGTATCAATCTTTAACCAGAATATCAGGATTTGATTCCTGGTTAGTGCACATGTCCGAGTTGGAAGTTCCATCCTCAGTAAGGGTCATATAGGAGGCAACCAATCAATGATTCTCTCTCATCATTGATATTTCTATCTCTCCCTTTCCCTTCCTCTTTGAAATCAGTAAAAAAAATTTTTTTAATTAAAGGCATTGTATTTTTCTAGTTTAAGTTTCAACTATGTTTTAGGCACTGTTCCAATGAGTTTAAAATCTACTGTAATGGGATAAAGCCTATATAATAAAATCCTAATATGCAAATTGAACAAACAGCAGAATGACCAGTCTCTATGACATGCACTGACAACCAGGGCACAGACACCTAATGTAGGAACTGCCACTGGTTGAGGACAACTCCTACGTGTAGCATCTCCCCTCCCCTTTCCCCTCCCAGGAGGAGGTGACCAGAGGCAGGGCCAGCCAGCAGGCAGCACCAGGCCACCACCCAAGGCAGGTGCCATCAGCCTCCCTGATCCCCCCCCCTGCCCGCCAGTCCCCCCACAGTCGGCCCTGATCTTTGGCCAGGCCTAGGGACCCTATCCTATATATTGAGAACAGTTTCTTAGATTTAAACATTAAAACCTGGCAAGGCTACTCTAACACTGAACAAACAGGATGATGCAGAGATGACAGGCTTGGATTCTGACTTGCACATTTTGTGGTCATCCCTGGTTCTGGCAGTTATAACTGTGTGACAAAGTCAATTACTTAAGTTCTCTCTGTTTCCATTTTCCACCTATAAGATGGGGGAAATGGTACTACTGCCTCAGGAGGATCATGTTATGTACTACTTTTTATAATGTGGGCAAAAAACTGTAGCTGCCCATACAACAGTAAGATGCCTTTCACCTGTATGAGAAGTATGGTCACTGGTGCATGCAGCATCCTGAGTTGCAAGAAATATCCTCCAAGGGGTCCCAGATTTCGAGAGAATGCAGGCCAGGCTGAGGATCCCCCTTACCCCAAGCATGAATTTTGTGCACTGTGCCTCTAGAATGTTAAATATCAGTTAATGATAAATTCCATAAAAATTAACAAAGGATAGAGGATAACAAGGTAGGTATAGGGATAACATTAAATAAGGGGATGAGGAAAACCTTAAGTGGGTGATATTAGGACTAAGAACTGAATGTAGAGAAGGAGGCAGGCATGGAGGGCATGTCAGACTGAGAAACCAGCTAGTACAAAGGCCTTGATATGGAAATGGTCTTCCGAAACTTCTAACTATGCTGCCCCTCCCCTCTGTGTGCACACAGCACTATCTCCAACCAAAACTCATTGATGTTTCACCTGCTTCCAGGATACCTTTCCCCATTCGTGACATCCATTCTCCCCATTCCAGAATCCTAGCCGAGAATTCTACCCACAGACCGTTTTTCCAATTAGGAAATTGAAGAGTTGCCTCCCACTGTGAGCACAAGTGTCCCCATCATACAGTTACGTTCCTCTCAGAGTCTGATCCTGTATACATATAGTTAGACACTGGGACTTTCCAGGGCATCCTAGGTGCCATGAACTCAGCTAAATGCTTTACATTGTGGGTCTCATTTGGGCCCCACAGCCCAATGAAATTATCTCTTTGTTGATTCCTCTTACAAATAAGGAAAGTATGGGACGAAAGATTAACTAATGTCAAGACCTAAGAATAGTAGGTGGATGGGACTGACATTCAAAGCTATGTAGATGATTCCGCAGTGTGTTCTCTTAACTGCTATGCAATTCTTTCATCAGTGAAGCCTGGGGCAAAGATTCCTCAGACTCCACATCTTCCACAGGAGTTTAGGTTCACTCTCACAGCATGGTATCCACTTCTAATTCTAGATCTGAATTATGTCTTGGAAGTTGAGTCTTTCACTAAAACATAACCTTATATGTATCTAGAACGATGTTGTACCATTTATGTAACTACTATGTCAGATTAAAATCCATCTTTCTGTATTCTGTTCTGTGGTGCTGGTTCCAGGATTTTGAAAAACACTTTCCCCAGAAAACTTTGCCACCTATTTCTGCTTACCAGAGTCACAAAACAATGAATGGCTTGCCATCACTCTGCATCATAATACCCTGGGGACATTTTGCAAACCACAAGTGACTGGCCATACATAGAAATTTTCTTTCAAGAGGTGTAGGAGAGCCTAGATATTAGCATTTAATATTTCACATCTCTTCTGAGCATGTTCATTAGACCAGTCTGACAGAAGATGTAGGTATACAAGGAAGTGGGCGATAATGGGTGACAAGAGTGGAAGAGGTTAAGAGTGTACAGCTCAAAAGAGCTTCAAATTTCAAGCAAAAACATGAGACTTTATTCTGTAAGTTAGAATATGAAATTTTCAAGTGAATGCCACACCAAACCAACACTTTTGGTCAAAACAGCAGTATAGAGTTAATGAAATTAGAAAAAGAATCCAAATGTCTTACCATAGCCTACAAGACCCTATATTATCTGCCTACTTCCCCAATCCCCTGTCTCCCATGGAGGCTGACACAGTACTTCTTCCTCAGCACTCTC
Organism: Antrozous pallidus; assembly: GCA_027563665.1. Taxonomy (NCBI): domain Eukaryota; kingdom Metazoa; phylum Chordata; class Mammalia; order Chiroptera; family Vespertilionidae; genus Antrozous; species Antrozous pallidus. Next base: position 57,806,363 of record CM050508.1, on the reverse strand, counting down.
AAAGGCTGAGAGAACAAATTCTTTTCCTGAAGGGCCATAGGATAGGACATTGGGCATCATAGTGTCCACCATACACATCAACTTTAGTATAGTGTCTACCCTGGACTGTGGGGAAAAATAATAGAGGAATGTAGAACATTAGTTGGATCTTTAAAAAACTCTAGAAAGTACTCTGAAGGAAATATGTCTGCTAACATTTTTTAGATTTATTATTGATTTTGTTTTGTGTGTCCATTGTGTTATTTCTCTACTTTCCAATATGATTATATACTTGGAATATTTTATAATTATAAATATTTTAGTGTTTTGTCAAATACATTTTATCACATTTTTAAGTAGAAACTATTAGTGGGTAAGAAAAATGATTCACCTGTACAATCAATATCACAGCTATTTTTAGTGACTAAATATTTTCCCTATTTTAACTTAAAAAAATGATGTATCAGAATAGTTGCTTATAACTTTGAGTTTCATATGACTGCCATCTCTCTCCTCACAGATGTTCCATGCTTTCTGGTGGAGCTGTGTAACTGGGATGAGAAAGGTCTGTTCTAGAGTGAATGTTTGTGTCACCCTAAAATTCATGTTGAAGCCCTAGTTCCCAATGTGAAGGTATTTGGAGGTGGGAAGTAAGTGGGTTTAGAGAAGAAAGTGGGTTTAGATGAGGTCATGATGGTGGGGCCCCATGATGAAATTTTTTCCCTAATAAGAAAAAGAAGACAGATCTCTCTCTCTCTCTCTCTCTCTCTCTCTCTCTCTCTCTCTCTCTCTCTCTCTCCATGTGAGCACAAAAGAGAGGTCATGAACACACATGTGGAGGAGGTAACCATCTGCAAGCCAGGAAGCAGGTCCTCTCCAAGAACAGCACCTTGGTTTTAGACTTCCAAGGCTTCCGAACTATGAGAAATAAATGTCTGTTTTTTAAGTCACCCAGTCTATGGTATCCTAATATATAAAAACCCAGGGGCCATCACAACCAAAACAACCAGACCGATGACCGAACAACAGGCTGCACGGGGTAACAAGATTGGCAGGGGAGTTAGTGAGGGATGACCAGACGACTGAACAGCAGGCTATGTGGGGTGACCAGGCTGGCAGGGGGTGGGGGGCAGTTAGGGGCAACCAGATCAGTAGAGGAGGTCAGTTGGTGGTGACCTGGTGGGTGGAGGGGGGAAGTTAGGGGTGACCAGGCTGGCAGAAGGGGGAAGTTTGGGTGACCAGTTGACTGGGGGCAATTGAGGGTGGCATGGGGCAGTTAGGGGTGATCAGACAGGCAGGCAGGTAAGCTGTTAGGAGCCAGCAGTCCCAGATTATGAGAGGGATGTCTAACTGCAGGTTTAGGCAGTTGGACATCCCCCGAGGGTGCAGGCTGGGCTGAGGGGACCCTCGCCCCATGCACAAATTTCATGTATTGTTATAATAGGCCAAGTAAACTATGACAAGGGTGTTGGGATGCAGTGGAAGAGAGAGAATGCAGCATTCTTTCTCTCACATTTAGGCATACATTGTGACTTCTGTTCTTGAAGACTAAAAACCTCTTCCCTACTCTCTGCCTCCAGCCTTCTGTTTTCTCTTTTGCTCCTCTCTTTTTCTTCTTTCTTCCTTATACCCCTTACTCTTGTCCTGCCCAAAATTGTGATGGTAAGTAGATATATTTAGGATGGGAAGTGGGATATATTTTAATATTTCTTTTTCCCCAACCTCCAGTTCTGCCCCAAACACTGACTTGTTATCTCAGCTCCCTCTTTCATGTTAGTAACCAGATTTTGTTTGTCATCTTCTTTGCCATTCATAAGTTATGCAATAGGTACATTGAGTGTCATTATATCATGCTTACTGTGAGCTCTTTTGGGAATCACATAATTCTGTTGGACAATAATCCGGGTTCTTAAAATGGGCTGTAAAATATGTATAACAGGTTGTCCTTGAATTTGAGTTAATGGTCCAGCATTATGAAAAGGTAATCTTTGGTGCTTGAGGATGCCACCAAGTATTTCATGGACTCATCCTCATTCATCATTGTCAGTTCTTTATTGAATACCCAGAGATTATAATATTGTACAATGGAGCCCAACACAGGTTCTTGAGCAAAGAACAATAAATCCTGACAGCTTTTAAAAAGTGAATTACAAGCTGCTCCTCTTAGGAAAAGGCAGGATCCTAAAATATTTATTCTTTCCAAATAAATTCACAGTGGTTGTCTCAAGTATCATAGTTATAGAATTTATTTATGATGATGCCATTTTTAAATCAATTAGATCTAATAAATTGCACTTTACTTTGTAGATGGAGTATGTTTGTTTTGGGGCGGTGTCTCAAGAAAACATGAAGAAAATCTGCAGAAAAAGTCAGAGAAGTTGAGAATAAAATGAAATCCCATGTTTACTTCTAAGAAGATCATTAAACCCTCATTTAAGGTAGTTGGAAATTAGTTAATTCTGCCAAAAGTTAAAGGATTAACACCTAAAGCCATTTTACTTAATACATTTATTTATGGTGGGTGGGGAATAGAAACAAGGACCATGGTTTTAATTCTTCCCAGGTGGCTTATGTGGCTGTGTATGTGTGTGTGTGTGTAAGATTGGGGGATAAAGAGACACTCAAGATGTTTGTTTTATTATTATCAAGGTTATGGGAAGTCTTTTGAATTATTAACTGGGAGCCCAGGCATTAAATGTGGGCCTAGGCACGGTAGGACTTTGCAGGACAGATTTAGTTCATTAACTGGCTGATATTTATCAGGTGAGTGAGTGGTGGATGTTCCCAGCAAAATTAGAAAGTCACATTGGCCTGAGGATCTCAAACCCTGAATGATCCTAAAATTTGGTATTCTTTGAATTATTTGGAACAATGCAAAATCCTAAAAGAACAAAATATCAGAAGGGCAGAGCAATTTGGGGACTGTAGAGTCCAACCTTTTCATCTTTCATATAAAGAGATCATGGCCAAGACTGGAAGCAAACTAAGGCAGGGTAGTTCTGATAATTACTGCAAAATTGGGCCTGGAAATCAAAATCAGTGATTCCCTGACTACTGTTCTTTCCAGTGGGCCACGATAGAACCCCTAGCATGTATAATCCCAATTCCATGTTCATGGCACTCCCTCAGCACCAGTTTTAGTTTCATTCTCCTCTAACACCTGCTTTCTCTCCTAACCATAAAATGTATGTGCACACAAGAAATAGCTAGAGTAGAAAAATGTTCAGAATTTCATCTTTAAATCTTGCCTGAGGCACCTGCCTGGGTAAACTTTTAATCTCATTATGAGGCAGTAACTGGTGTGATAGAAGTGTGCCTTCGTGTTGTTCTAACAGAGTGATATTATGATGGGGTGAGATCATCTAAATTCACTGTAAAACATCTGTGTGCGGTGCATTGCCTGACACTCTTGAGTATGAATATTGCTTCTCTGTGTAGAATTCTCAGCATCTCAATTTTCTGTCTGGCTTCTAAGTTGTGTCTAATTAAAGGATTTCATGGTCCTTCATAATATTGCCACCCCACGCAGAAATAAAACAATGAACCACATTTTGTATTTTTTTTCTTATGAAAGACCTTCTGTTAATACTTGGGTGGGGTATTTTGCCTGAAATCTGTTAATTACATTAATTAGCCTTACTTCAAGAACAGTAGCTAGGAGTTTGTGGGATAAAACTTCACCCATAAATGTGAAATTACTGCCATTTAAAAACCTCTCTTCCCTTCCCTTCCCTTCCCTCTCTCTTCATTCCTCCCCAGCTTTACCACTACAAAGAGACCGGGATATTAGAAAGCCCTGTGCACTTGGAATTGCTCTCATGTATGTTATCTTTAACATGAAAGCACAGACACTACAAAATAATATCCAATAATTTTATTAATCTTATGAAGAATGACGAGGTTCACAAAATAAGACCTTCTCAGGAATCATGGGCATAAAACACAGGATTGTGATCTTAATGAATAAGGCCATGTGTTTCTCTTACCTTTTCCCCATATATATTCTATGGGTTGCTTATTTGGAAAAGGAAGAAAACATAACCTCCCATGTGGTGGTAACACAGAGCAGTCAGGGGACAGTGAGCTTTCAACCACCTTTATCAAAGCAGAAAATACTGTGGGCTAAACACTCTCCAGACATCACTATTTTGTGGAAACTAAAAAGGACCACAGTTATTATTTTTTGTGTGTGTGTCCTCTGCTAATGGAAAATATTACAAAATCCTGAAAGAATAAAGAACCCGCCGATGTAAATTTTGTCGTTTCTGTGGCAGCCATGCCCCGTGGACTCTGACAAGGGTCACCTTCTGCAAAGCGGGCAGAGACTACAACCTAAACACCAGGTCTCTATTCAAACTTTGCAGAGGTCGTTACCCTCATTTCCAATGAAATGCAGAGATTGCACATTACCCTCTTGAAGACACAGGAAAGCTTCCTGCCAAGATGGTGCTTCTCAGACTTCAGCGGACACACTCCTCCTTTGGGGATTCTGTTCTAAAATGCAAATTTTGGTTCAGTACTTTTGGGGTGGGACCTGAATTTCTGCATCTCTAACAAACTTGCAACCAGCTGATGTTGTTGGTGCATCCACCATACTTTGTGGAACAAAGGTCTGGGGCAGTGCCTTTTAAAATGTGATGATCATGACTCACAGTAAGAAATACATCACATTTTGTATTATACATCATATTTATAAATTTTACAGCATAATTTTATATCCGTGTATATAATACATGTGTGAATATGGTTATAAATGAAACTTAACAGCTTCATGGAACACACCTTACCTTTTCTGGACAATTTTATATCTTTGTTTACCTTGATTGTGTTGGTGGTTATACACATATAATGAAATTGCATAGATCTACATGTACATACACACAAATAAATACATGTATTGTTAAATCTGTAATGTAATTATGTGTAACGTAATATAGTCTGAATAACTATGAGGATTATACCAAGGTCAAGCTTATATCAGAAATTGGCCACAGCAGAGTAGAGGGTGCATGGAACCTCTCTGTACATTTCTTTGTAACTTCTGTGAATCAATAATAATTTTAAAATAGAAAGTTAAAAATCGTAAGTGGATTGGGACCTGTGGAACATTTTTCAAGACCAAGAATGCATTGAGAGTCAGAGTATGGAAAACTTCCAGGATGTTATGAAGCCTGATGGGCTGCCTTATCAGAGCAGCTGCTTCAAGGAAGTGAGGCTAAGAGGAGCCCTGAAATGGCAGGTGAAGGTGAAGAGGAAGAGAAGAGCCTGGGAAGACGCTGTCTGGTGATCTGCTGAATGGAGAGTGACATAGTGTATCATAGAAAATTAGGGGGTAGCCCACAAATGAAGAGAGAATAAAACACACTCACCAATGTCGACAGACTCTCAAAATTTGTCTTCTGACTCTTCTAACTTTTCAGAGTGTAGCCCACCCAGAGTTTTACTTTTGTTTGTGTTTTTTAAAGTCTGTGGTTACGCCCTCTAAGTATGGGCCCAGGAGGGCCTGAAGAGGTGTTTAGGAAGGAGGGAATTTGGAGGAGCTTTGGAACATAAGGAGTGGGAAATACTTGAAAAAAAGCAAGCCTGGAAAAGGGGTCAAGACATAGGGAATGGCCATGATTTTTAGCCCCAAATTCACACTAAGAAATCCTAGAAGCAACTTTATATATTTAATTTGTTAGGCATTTTAATAGAGTAACAGTACCTTACAAATCACAAGAAAAATGCAGAGAAAAGAAAAGTACATTCCTTGGCCAGAGGAATGTAGAATCAGTGAGGGGTGTATCTTAATTTAATGAACCACTACTTTAATGTTACAAAGCGCTAAAAGTATGAATCATACAAGTTAAGATTGAATAGATTTGTTTATTTATTTATTTATTTATTTATTTATTTATATTTTATTGATTTTTTTACAGAGAGGAAGAGTCAGGGATAGAGAGTTAGAAACATTGATGAGAGAGAAACGTCAATCAACTGCCTCCTGCACACTACCCAATGGGGATGTGTCCGAAACCAAGGTATGTGCCCTTAACCGGAATCGAACCTGGGACCCTTCAGTCTGCAGGCTAACGCTCTATCCATTTAGCCAAACTGGTTAGGGCTAGATTTGTTTAAATGTAAGAAAGAACTTTTATGATGTTCATAAGGCTTTCTTTCTGCAATTCACTTCAGTTTGGTAAGATCTGGTTTTCTTTTCTAACCAGATAATTCTGGGGCATTATTTTTACACTTGTAATCCAATTGCAGGTAAATCAGAGATATCTGCAAAGTTTAATTTAAAAGAGAAGGCTTTTTCTGCCTGGTATAATAATTCATTTCAATTAGTATGATGAAACACATCACAGAGCCATTTTTCACTGGAAAGTTGTGGTGGAGTTCAGGGAAATATTAAAGACATTTCTAGAAGCACAAACAAGCTTACACATGCACTAAGTTGCCCTAAGGAAAAAGAAAAGACTACAAATTATCTCATCACACAGATAAGAATGCTCTGTCCTCTTTAGCACTTGAGATGAAATGGAATCATATGAACTTATTTATAGTCATTCAACGTATAATCCCAGGACATGTCCTATAAAAATATTCCTTTTTATTTGCATTATTCTTCTTTAATGCACTTATCTAAGGAGAAGATAAATAGAGCCTGTTGTGGGTTTTAATAAAAATCTGATAGAAAAATAGCCATAAGAACAGATTTGCTTCCAGGAACAGAATGGCATTGCATAAAACTGATATAATTAAGGGTTATCAAGAAATTTCTGATATTAGCCTAAAGAGATATCAAATTTTGATAGTAAGAAATGTAGAACATCAATCTATTTAAGATAGGGCCTGTTTGGTATGCCAAAAGTGTTAGTGAAGATTGAATGTGTACTGCAAGTTGACTTGTAACACACCAAAGAAAGAAGTTCTAGGAAGGTAAGACAAGCCATAAAACTAATGGGTGTCCAATATTTTTTGTGTTGCATTTAATTTTCCTGAGGGGAAAAGAGGTCAGGAATGGAATTGTTGTGGGGCGGATGCGAGTGAAAGACCAGTGGAGCCCAGACCAAATTAAAATTTAGGGAGCCTTTATTAGACGGCCTGGGGACTGCTCCGCCATCCTCCACGCAGGGAGATCAGAGAGCAGCCCCGACCCTTTGTGCAAGACCACTTTTAAGCACATTAACCACATCCTGTTTTTGCACAACAAGCAACCCAAGATAAAAGTTTTTCCCAAGCAACGTCAGAGTCATGCCATTGACTACCATGTTATTCTCAGGGTCATCCTGTTCTTCAGAAAGCTGACAGTGTTCTATCTTACAAGGCCTATGTGCTGGGAAGGGGCCATGAGACCGTATCTCAAGACCTGGCCTGGTGTCAGCACTAACAACTTTATCTGGGGCATAGTCCACGGCCTCAGTAGTGCTCAAAAATTCCCACTCTACAACAGAATGAAGTCAATGAGAACTGGAATAAGATTCACCAGAAAATGTAAAAAGCAAAATGGCTAATATGGAAAGGTTAGTGAATATCCTAGAGAAGAAAATGAACTTTAAATAAAATAGAGGGCAGAATTTTTATCTGTGCTTGAGAGTTGCTAACATTGTTATTTAAAAAGGCTACTTAAATCGTTAGGTTTTGGTGCTTCAAATCTAGTTTAGGTATTACCTTATTAGAAATATTAAGAACATAGATGTTTTGTGCTGAGCAATAAAATAAGTATTTAAATTCACAGCAAAATTGTTGCTATGTACCAAGATTCACTTCCTGTTTTTACTATATCTTTTCTTGGAAGGAAAAAAGAAAACCTTCCTGAATCATCTCTCCTAAGAAGTCTTCATTATGCTAGTGACTATTAGGATAAAACTTCACCCATAAATGTGAAATCAAATAGGGTAATTCTCTTTTGTTAAGAAGCCGCTGCCAGTCAAACCCATTTGGGGTTGATATTTTGCATGCAGCATTTTATACAGGGAAAGGTGATTGCCAGATCGGTTGCCTTTCTCCTGCATTCACTGTCTTAAGCAGGAGCAATGACTGAATAATGCAAATTCTGAATTAGCATCCAAATGATCTCCAAAGTAAAACTAAAGCAAATAATTACTACTGTGAATTGCCACATCTAAGGGCAACTTTTAATTCTATGGAGCCTGATTTTTTAGAAATAAATGTTTGTGGTTTTATTGAAGGTTAATAATCATTAAAATTAACAACAATTGTTACTATGAGGGTTTCTCCCCTTAAGGAGGCATCCATAATTGTGATGGATTGATGCTCGCATCTTCTCCTGCCTTCCTGTCTGAGGCTGTGATATTCTGGAAAGACCATATGATATTGCAAGATGATGCTGGGGTAACAGACAGTAGAAACAGGCTGTAAAACTTAAACAGGTCACCAACAAACCCGGTGTTGTGTCTAGAGCTTCCAATAACACTGGCGTTCTTTCTTTCCCCCCAAGCATTCTGTTAAGCTTTGCCTCCTACATAACTATTGCATGTAAATATTTGGACTGGCCCTTTTTGGCACTGTACACCTATGTTATGCTTTTAAAACTGTAACTCGTCCTTTTCCACCCACTGGTGGGAAAAACTGTTTTGCCTACATCCTCCCACCCCAGTCACATGTATTCTGAATTTTGTTGGCATGGCCACATGACAGTTCCGCTAATTTGGCTCTGCAGTGGAGCGTTACCAAGGCTTTCCTTCCACCTTCCTTTAAGTAAAGGAAGAATATGTGCTATTCTTTGCTTTCCTGGCAAGAGAGGAGAAAGTGCAGAAAGGACCCAGGCATGTTCTTTGACCATGCATGTGGCATTCCTCGCCCTGCTTCCAGAAGCCACACAGGAAGCTGGGACAGGCTTTGGCTTCCTGGGAATACTGACACTGTGGCATTCATTATAAAGACAGATCCCCCAAACTCTCCTTGGTTGCTTAAGGGTTGCAATCTGATTGTGAAGGGGAGAGAGGGATTTGCCTTAAAGCTGATTTTGTTCTGCAAATGTGCCTTTTATACTTTGATTGAATGTTTATTTGGGGAGAATGATGTGGTTTTGGGGGGAGGATTAAAGACTTAGAGATGCCCCCACCACCATCACTGAAAAATAAACGTACCCCTCACCCCACCCCTACTCCCACCTCAGCACAAATTTGGTCATTACAAAAATTGACCAGTATGTATTTATAAGGTATTTGAACTATGAAAGTGTAATACGTGTTTACAAACTGTATATTTTCCCTTTGGCCCTTTGTTAAGTGCATGAATGGCCAAAAGAAAACTTATCTTAAAAATCAGCTGGGTAGCCCTCGCTGGAATGCAATTTTATAAAACCTGGCTGTCTTTCAGCAAGAGTGGGTGGATTTTTAGCGCTACAAATGTTTGTGTATTATAAAGTATTTGCCATGGTGACAAAGCAGGGAGAAACATCCCATTAGCCACAGACGGGCTACAGATTGTTCTGATTCTCCATGTCCAAAACTCAGTCTGGCTGCAGTATTTGTAAGTATTCCATTTTTTTTCCAACACACTAACCTACAACTTAGCAAATATGGATGTAGGGAGGCACTGAATTTAAAGTTCCCTTTAAACATGTTCTTGGGGCTTGTTCATATAACACATGTGTAGGCTATGTGTGTATCATCATTATGCTTAGAATGAATGTGTTTATGGTGTTAAAAATAATAATAAGCTTGAAAGAATGGGAAAAGTATACTGGAGCACTTAATAAGGGGCATGGAGAGAGAATGCAAACAAGAAGCAATGAAATGGTTGCCCTAATGTATTTGCAGGGCTATCTGGCTATTGACTTCAATTTTAAAAGTGATAGCCTTTATTTTGTAATGTGACTTTATCTCAAGTACATAGGAGAAATATGAATTATAAATAGCTCACAGAAAATGATGCTACTGCATATAAAGAATCCATGTTTTTCCTCTTCCAAACATTTCCCTGCCAGGAAAAGCCTGGGAAAATTTTAATGACTCCTTTTCCCCTATTTTGGGGGACAACATTTATAAACAAATGGTGGTTTATGAATGGAATGACTCTCCACACAATAAAACCTAGTATTAGATAGAAAATTCCTTAAAGGTTACCCATGGCTGCAAAAGGTGGAAGGCAGGCAGAATAAGAGAAAAAGAAAGAAAGAAAGAAAGAAAGAAAGAAAGAAAGAAAGAAAGAAAGAAAGAAAGAAAGGAAGGAAGGAAGGAAGGAAGGAAGGAAGGAAGGAAGGAAGGAAGGAAGGAAGGAAGGGAGGGAGGCAAGCTAGCTTTGAGGGCATATAAAGGTTAAAGAAAACAGGCCACAACTAATTAATCCTTATCATCCAAGTAGCATTGCTGCTAAATTGAACCACGGTGGGAGCTGAAAATTTAGTGAAAAGTAAGCTGCAACATCTCAAATTCTCTCTTACTTTTTTGGGTGGCTGTTAGTGGAGGTGACACTGGTGTTACTTTCTAATATAGACAAGGAAAAAAATCTAATTTACTTATCATTCGGTCTTTTGGAGTAGGCGATATGGGCAGATCATTACATTCAACAGAACTGAGAGACATTTTAATGAAGAAGCTAACTGCCTATTACAGATATTTTGAGCAAATAACGTTTTGCTGGCTCCTTCCAAAAATTGTGCTTTCTCAATTCATTTTGAAAAGTACTAATTCAAGTGCACATATGTGCCAACTGATCAGTTGTTTTAATAAATTAGAATGAGGTTTTCATATTCCCTAAATATGCTTGTGTTCATATGTGTATCTACTGATATCGTCTAACAATTTTGGAAGAGGCAAACTAAAGAAACTTGGTTTTATAAAGACAAAGGATTCTAAAGTCTCATTTCTAGGATATTGACTAGGTCTGTGTCAAACATCTCTAATAATCCTATGTCTAAGGTTAGTCATAGGGTTAGTCAATATCCTATGTCTAAGAGGTCTGATTCTAATACCAGTTATGCTTGTTCCTGCCAACGAACTAGCTAGTTAAGGTTGGGAATATACAGAGAAAGCATCAGCATGCAAGCTGCCCAAGTTCCTAACACCGTTAAACAATTTCAGTGGCCAAGGAGGTGAGAGTCAGAATGGGTACGGACATCTGGGGCAGTACTTTACTTCATATTTGGCCATCATTTATTATATCTTATTTGCTTCAGAGTTCACATGTGGCATTTTCCAAGACAATCTGGAGCACTGCCTTCCCAATTTAAGCCGAGACATTCATTGGATTTGGGGCTTTCTCCATCATATTTTGCCTATGGCTAAATAAAACTAGACAGACATAGAAGGACAAATTTCCTGACACATCTCTTATAATGGCAAATTTTCATATTTAAAGAATGCCTGGCACATATTTGTGTTTCAATGGAGCCCTACACATCTGTTACTTATTTTGGAGCAGCCGCTATCACATATGCAAAAGTCTTTTGCAGATAAATTACTGCATTTCAATCTAAAATTACATATAAAAGATTTCATTCTTCAGAAGAAAAAAATTTTACATGCTGTCACAAAAGGATCATGTGGGTTCCTCACAAAGTAATAGGCATCACACTATGTGTGCTTATATGTGTGATCAGTCACTGGAGTCCTTGCTGTAATAATTGTATGTATGCTTTCGTTATTTGAAGGCACAGATGCAGAGCAACATCCACAGAGGATATAGACAAATAAATGCTTCCTATTTGCCATACAATGGGGAGTCTAGGATTTGTATAGGTTCTTGTTTGGAAAATGAATTGTGTACCTACTTCATCCAACATCTCTACCAAGTTACCATGAGTGTTGACGAACTCTTTCTCTGCATTTGCATTTCCTGCACACCAGCTACTTTGCCCTCCTTCCCACTTGACAAGTAGAGCACTATACATATACCACCCAAAGGCCGCTTTTTAAATCAAAGGAAATTTTTTAAACGAAGGCACACACAGTATACAAAGAACTGCTTCCATCTCTTCTCTCATTTCCCATGGGAAGAGAGTGAGTTATCTGATTGGTGAGCCTGGATACCCAGCCATACTCTTCGCTGGAGATCCAGCCTCTTTGAAGCTCTCTGAACCTGACTACCCATAACCAACCCACATTCTCTTTTGCTTCCTGCTACCTTGTCTGCACTAACTGAACCAGCTGCTCTGCCCACTGCCAGGCACACTTGATTCCAGAGGAAGCTAAACCCTATTGGTCTCAGGTTTGACCCGCATTCTCTGATCCATTACTAGCAATAAAGCCTATTTTTAATTCCTATCTGATACTTTTTATTTATTTATCTACCTCAACTTCAGAGAGAAGAAAAGCTGAGTTCTCTGCGGTCTTGCAAATACCAACTGTTCTTTATAGCAATTACATTACTGGGCTTTAATGTTTGCTTGACCATATACCTCTTGCCAGACCATAAAGCAACTTGACAGCAAGACCTATTTCTTTTCATTTTTGGTAAACCCTGGTCTAACGTAGAGCACAATATTCAATGAATGTTGTTTGTATCATCAATCAATAGGTCTGACACCTAATAAGATAGAAATGAAATGATAAACCTACTTTAAAAAGGACTTCTCTCCATCATTTATATTAACTGTATTAATAAGTATAAAATCATTGTCTGGGGAAAGTATTGTATTATTTGAGTGATTTAATCTAATGAATATTAGAAGTATTGTTGTGTGCATGTTAACCTTCCCTACTGCTACTACCCAATTCCCTCCTATCATACTTACAATTAACATAATGCCTCACTTTTCAATAAGCCATTGTGGAGAATGAGTAAATAATAAGGGATTGAATATGTACATATCTCATATATCAGGAATATCAAGTCTTTCCCTGAAGAATAACACTTTGTTATTTCCCTAAAGTGTTTTTAATTACTGAATACCTAAGCACTGAGCTGTTCTCTATTTCTGCCCTCACAAAAACAAGGGAGGCCTCAGGAGCAAGATGGAAGGACCTCTGAAAGCCTTCCCAATCTTCATGGAATTTCCTGAAGTTATACACACAAGCTTGCAAATATTCTTGACACAAAATTTGAGTCATCCTAAACACTTTTCCCATAGGTATATGTGGCTTTACATATGAACCAATTCAAGCAGCTTGTTGATCTTAGTCATAAGCATTAAACAGTCATAACTGAACTAGAAAACTTAATTTTAGAGTCACTCTAAGACAAACAGAAGACTTGCCCACGTGGAGGAAACTAAACCAGCATGGATTCTATTAGAGAGAGAGAGAGAGAGAGAGAGAGAGAGAGAGAGAGAGAGCGCTAAGCAATGTTAGATGAACAAATCCCCCACCCCACCCTTTTTTTTTTTTTTGCTTCGGTTACTCATGTATGAATTTCCATCCTCCATGACTGCTGTTGCCGTTGTTTTGGGAGTTTACATAGTTTCTAATGGCAGATGGTCATGGTCAAGTCATTTTGCATACCTATGATGTTCATATTTTCTCATATTATTCCAGCAATTAATTCTTTTCTTGCCCAAATGACTACTAAAAAACCTTATCACCCATTAAGTGCACCTCTTCTTTACTTTCATTTAAGTATGCTGATCCATAATTTGACTAAATCAAACTATAATATACTAATCTACTCAATCTTAACCAAATCTCTTCAAATAAAACTTATCTCCAGTCCTCTTATTAATTAGAAGCAAGAATGGATTTAGTTAGATAGCTTCTAGATAGAAGAAAAGATTGAGGATATAGAAGTATTTAACTAAAATAAAATAGGACAAAGAAAGGTCTGGTTTAGGAGGAGGTGGGGAAAGAATGTGATCATGGGAGGGGAAATGGAATGGCATATAAGGCTTTGAAGGCTGTGAGGAAGATGAATGATGGATGCTGAGGCTTGAGAGAAAGAGAGAAGCAATCAGTGACAAGAGACAGAGAATTCTGGGAATGTGCCCTATTGGTGTTGAAGTGGGTGTTGGGCTTCACAGGCAGTGGTGTTTCTAATAGAATGAGCCGTAGAAAGTTTCTTAGCTGCTCTAGCAAGCTTCCCTCCTAGGCCATGTTGAGGAGATAGCACTCCAACTGAGGGAGAATAAATAAGCTAACCACTGTGGTTTGCAAGACAAGATGTGCATTTTGCTGCCTGATATTGAAAATCTACGCCTCTGGTTTTCATATAAAATACATCCACACTCTAGACTCTTATCAGAGAGCTTACCCTACCCCAGTGTGTGAAACTTTTTTGCATTTTACCTTAAATTCTTTGCAGAAGTGTGATATAAAATATAAATAACACAAACTTAAAAAACAAACTTTCCTGCTCTGGGGTTGACAGCACTATTAGATAGCCCTAGATCATAAAGAAAATATCCCTTGTACTTTCTTTGCTCTGTTTAAGAAGGCAAGAAACTGTTGTATATTTTTAAACGATTTCATCCACACTCTTGACTTAAGATATAAAAGTGCAGGCATGAAAAAGCATCGGCTCAGTTATCTGGAAAACCTGTCTATGTGGAGCATGCCATTCCCCAGCAATGGCAACCGAATGATGTGTTGTTACAGGAAGCAATGATGCAAAACATCAGAGCCGGACCCACCACATGTCATCACACTTTCGCTGGCATTCCAGAATCACCTCCTTGCTCTGCCCCCTGCTACCACTGCCACAGGAGCAGAATCAAATACCCAGAGCTATGCCTGGCAATTGATAATGTTTTGATTTTTGAATCTCCATTAGAAATTAATGCATGGCTACATGGCAAAGGAAATAGAAGCAATAATGTGCAAAGGCTAGGTACACCATGACATTATCATTTTCTATAAATGCAATTACATTTTAAAGAAGATAGCAGTGAGTCATTAGAGGAAAGATACTGGAGCTTTATATTATGGTGTCACTGAGCTTCATGCTGAATGTCTTTTCATCAGCCCCAGAAGGGAAGGGAAAGAATTGGGTTGTTCTTCATGGACTGCTCAGTCATCATTTATTCAGGGCTATAGTCACATCATGCAAATATTTAATCAGTCTCTGAAAATTGTCAGCGAGATGTAGTTAGAAGCAACATTCTTCATTTATTGCTGGCATTGCTATACTAACACTTAAGAAATAGAGAAGGGCACACTAGTCCCTGTCTTTCAGCTAGACTATAGGGAATTCTGACTCCATCAACAAAACATTTCTGACAAAATCAAGATACAGTAAAGTCTTAAAGACCATTTTATGTGACCAACTATGCAGAGACAGAAAATCTTGAAAAAAACACATGTTATTTCTGTTCAGAGGGTGGGAAAGGGGGTGTAAAATTGATCCAAAATGATCCCATATCTAAGGAAGACAATTTTTAAACCAGGAAAAATTATAGCACTGGTGGAATTCTGAATTTGTATGAGGATGAAAGTAATCTCAAAGATAATTATGTTCGAAAAACATATTTTGAGAAATTATCATGTTTGGCTGTGTAGGGAGAGAATTTGTATTGACAAGTCAAATAAAAAAGAGAAATGAGGACCAAATATCCAGGGAGATGCAAGGCCATGACATCTGAGCCAGCTGGCCAGCAGATCAGGAGAGTTCTGCAGGACTGATTTCCTAAGAGTAAGTCACCAGAAAGTAAGGGCCTCAAGCTAATTGGGAAGACAGGCAGCCTGGATTATTCCACAGCTAAAAAGCATAGTTCTTAGTCTTCCCATCCAAGATCAACTCTTGAAAGAGGCTCTAGAAAGGTCCAAAGGTGGCTTACCAAGGGCTTTTACTGCCCCTCAGATTTTAAATGTACTCTTTTCCAATGATAATATAATAAAGCGCCCTAACATCCCCCCTTCAATATGTTTTCTCGACTGTTTAGGATACCTTCTCCAGACCACCATAGAAACCATGAGAGTGCTCAACCAATAGAGAGACTCATATCCCAAATCCCAGGATCCCTCCTTATCATGTTCATCTTGCAGATCTGGGCACGGGCCCTTGACCACCATGTCAAATGAGAAATGGAAGGGAGGCAAGGCTGTGTGAAAAATAGAGTTTTCCCATGCAGAGAGCCCTGCTGACCATGAGTCTGCAAAGCCAGACAAATCCCTTAAGAATAAGGAGAACATTGAAATTGATTTGCCCAGGACAGTGCCAGTTTATGTCCACTGTCTCAAAATAATTGTCAATTGTGCCTCATTATCTTTAAATATACCAATTTGTATTATCTAGGTGCCCTATTTACAAAAAAAAATCTTCTGACTGAAAAATGTACACACACACACACACACACACACACACACATGCGTGCACACACACTAAATTGTTTGTATATAGAAACACAGTGTAGATAGCTAAAATATATATATTCTGCTCAGCAAAGAACCAGCTCTGATACATTGGCAATAAAAGGAAAATATTAGAGAAATGTTGAAACTTTTAAAATTTCTGTCTTAATTTCTTCATCTTTGCATGGGCAGTAGTGCTGGTGTAATGTGTACATGTGTGGGTAAGTGTGAAATGATTATTAATATCTCTTAAAAGGCCTTTAGGGGCATCTGAGATTTCTTATAAAGTAGTATCATTACAGCTTGTCATTTTTGAATTAAAAGTCTTAAAAAGCAGTAACATAGATTCATTTGAAAAGGCTATGAGCAAAGGGATGGTCAGGGACACAGAGAAGGGGAAACATTTCTGAATGGCTGTCAGACCATCTCTGCTGACTCATAATGAATATAGAACTGATATGTGTGGCAAAGCACATTATACACACACACACATACACACACACACACACACACACACACACACACACACACACACTCCATGAAATCATAACCCAACTGGTATACGAAGACACAGGGAGAAACTCAATGTTTCCTTTTGTGTGTTTGTTCTTCGGGGGAGTGGCAGCAGGTTCGGTGGAGCATTTTTGTGTTAAAAAAAAAATCACGGCCAGGGAGGGAAACCTTAAAAGCTTTTAATTCCTTACACAGAATGCCTTGTTTTGCCCACGAGAGTAGACTAAGCTAGTTGTCCCATCAGATGGATGTGAGATTGAAGAGTCGGTGGTGAGGGTGGTGAGTGCCTGTAAAGCACGGACGCTGTGCCCTGAGGCCGAGCTGCAAGGGTGTGCCTGCAGCTGCTTCAGAGTCTCACTGGGATCTCTGTAACATCCCCTGGTTGTTCTGTAAATCACAACCAGCATGGAAACCACTTCACAACACTCATTTTATTTCTCTCTTTTTGTCTATTGCCGAAAAACGCATGAAATCCATATGAACTATAACATAAAAGGGCCTTAAAATGATGGTGATTTTGTTCCTCTTCATTCAAGAGGTAGGAGTGAGCTCAGGATGGGTAACATGAGAGTGGGAGGTGGGAGGCCCGGTTTATTTCCTTGTAATGGCTCCAGCCTAAGTTGCCTTTTATCCACTTAGGCCCACATGACAAGTTCACTCTGGAAATCTCTTCAGCTTGGCTGCGCACCGATGTAATCGGACCTGCTCTGGGCAGTCCTAATTGCAAACACATTTCTCTCCCTCCATGGCCATTCCTGAGCAGGCCGTGGTCAGAGCCTTGCCAGGGTTTTCTGGCATCCTTTTCCGGCTTTGTTTCCAAATCTGCATTTTTCTGGGAGAAAAAGATGCACAAGAGATTGTAAACAGGATAATTATATGGCAATATAATTTCCAATGCAGGCTTTTCTTGTGGATTATTCTTGATGTGTAGGGGTTTGTTATGGTGTGTTTCCTTTTCCACTCTGCCTGTGAGTCAGGGAGACAAAATGTTGTTTTGAAAGCACAAGTATATGGATCCACTAAAAACCTCCTACGAGGTCGTTTAAGGCATTTTATGAAATATTATTTAGGGGGAAAGAAACAAAAGGGAGAGAAGGGAGGAAAGAGTAGGTGCACAGGTTTTGGGCATCTGGCTCACATCACACGGACGTGGGCTCTGGACAGTGTGTCCTCTGCTTTCTAGAACAGTGTGGGGAAGGAAAGAACACTATGCAGAAACAGCTGCAAGTTCAGAATGCTATACTAGTAAAATCGCAAAGTTAGTCTGTCTGAGATAACAATGTTTTGGGAGTGGTGTTGAATATGATTGTTTACAAGAACACATCCTCCTGTCCCTCCCAGATGCCTTCACTAAAATGTCTGATCAAGTTTATAAAGTCAATGGTTCTGATACTAAAGATGGGATGGGTTAATGTCAAACATATATGCTCAGCCTCTATGCTGCATGCACAGACACAGCATGTGTACTTTTTTTGGTACTTAAACTCATGTGATTTGTGGCAGTTTGAGCGTAGGGACCCATGAGAGCCCTCATTGACAGCACACAGGCTGGGTGGCACAACTGTGAGCAGCACTGGGCACATAGACTGATGGTGTGATTGGTACCCCTGGAGCTCTACAGCAAAAACACCCTGGGACATATTGCATGGGTTTTTCCCCCCCATTGATTATTTGTCTCCTGTGCCATAGCTAGTGTGCACCTGAAGACTGAGCTTGTTAGTAATCAAAGTACCTCCTCAAAACCAACTGTTGCTTCATCCCCAGCTGCCAGGGATGCCGGGATAAAGAAAGTATCGCCTGCTCTCAGGAAGCTACAGTTGAATAAGAAAAACAGGAGTGAGCTACAGGAGTGGCATGACCAGAGCACGCTGGGAGCTTGAAGGACAGTCAGGGAAGACTTCACAAGGAAATGATCTTGACAAAGCAAACTTTGCTTTCGACAGTCCCAAATACCAAAGAAAATAATGGCAATGTCTGATCTCTATCACTTCCTTCATTTTCCAGAATAAGAGGAGGCTGAAACATTGGGGTGTTAAAGATTACTCCAGACAAATTAGAATTGATTCTAGTTTTGAATAATAGGAACGACCATAATCTTTCTTATGTGCTTCATTTAAATGTGAAAAGTTCTTTTTCCGAATAATTCGTCCTTCATATATTGTGGGATGACCTCATGCTAAAGAGTCAGGCAATCCTAGGCTGGCTTTTATCAGCTAGTGGCTTTAAGAACATTTCTTATTAGGTCTGTTGATCCTGTAACTATAAAATGGGGATAGTATATGTCAAGTGTCCATAAATGCCAACACCTCTCTTACCCCACCCGAAGCTAGACTTGGCATGTTGAAGTTTTTGTTAATAACTTACTTAACTTGGAGAATGATAGGAAACCATCATATGTAAGCAACTGTGAAGATTCTTAAATGGCTAATAGTTTGCCTCTAATTCTTCTCAAACCAAACAATAGCAACACTGTTTCTTTTTCAAGAGCTTCTTGAGGAAGGCATAGAATAGGACAAAAACATTAACCTGGAATATCAATGATTTATCATTATCTTTCTCAAATGAGGAAAATTTTATCACTATTCATGATCTAATCTGCAAGTATTAACTGACAATTAAATTTTTATAACCAGCTGTATTCAGTAAGCACTCCATTTACATTAATAAGCAAATGAAATCCTTAAGTTTGTTTTTTAAAATAAATATATTTAATAAGTATATTTTTCCTGACTTCTAATTATATTTTAATTTAAAAAATGTTCTTGACTATGTCTAATTCCACTCTAGGAGAAATTAAAAATTTTCTGAAGAGTTTCAGGGAAGTACACTTGAAGGAAACACTTAAAAGATCTTCAGCAATCTCTGCTATCCACATAACTACAGGCAATAAGAAAACTCGGGTTGGAGAACCAAGATGGCGGCATAGGTAAAACACCTATCTTGCCATCATACTCAACAATTTTAATATTACAACTTAACAAAAGAACAAACACCTTCCAGAATCACCAGAAAGCTCGCCGAGTGAAAATTCCAGAAATAAAAGTGAAGATAAGACACTGTGACTCAAAGGGGCGGCAGCGGACAGCGTTGAAAGATTTGCCCAGAGAGAGAGGTTCGGAGCGCACGCCAGCAGAGAGGGCGGGCGGCTGAAAACCAGCCAGTTTTCTCAAATGGGGAGACAAAGATGTCCCACTGGACTGATTCTCCAGCTTTGGGGGAAGTCCAGGGAACCCACTATCATACGGGGTGAAAACTGGACAGTGGGAGGGCATGCCGAAGCTCAGGTGCTACAGGGGTCTCCCAGCTTGTGGAGAAGGCAGCTTGCGCGAACGGCTCGGCTGCTTGAGCGCGCAGAGAGCTCTCTGCAACTCACTTTCTCTTTCGGAAAACCGTCAGACTACTTTGTTTTATGACCCTGGGTGAGACATTGGGAGTGCAGAGTCATTTGGGGAGAGTCTGAATTCCCCGGCAGCTGGTGGAGCTTGGCAGCGGCTCTCTCTCAGAGGTGCTGGCAGCCATTGCCCCTGGCACAGAGTCCCTGGGGCCCCATAGGGCACAGCTAACGCTGTCTGCTTGGCCCGGAGACTCCGCCCATCCAACCTGAGCACAGCTGAGCTTCACAGACACTTGGCCTGGAGGTCAACCCCTCCAAGAGCTAACAACAATTAACCTGAGCTTAACTTCAGCAAGACTGTGCAACCCATATCCACCTCAGGTAACTGGGGAGGTTGAGCCACTGTCCCTAGTAGGAAGTCTACCACACAAAACTAATTGACCAACTCAGGGAAGCAGCCACCATGCAGAGACATGGAAAGAACTAAGATGTGAAAGAAATGGAGGGAAAAAAACGACTGGACATGGAATTCAAAACCACGGTTATAGGGCTTCTCAAGAGGGTCCAACAAAAGGTCGAGGCCTATAAGAAAATAAGTGAGACCACAAAGGAAATGAATGAGTCCTACAAAGAAATGAAGGAGACCGGCAAGGAAATGATCAAGACCAACATGGAAATGAAGGAGACTCTCAAGAATATAAAGGAGACTCTCAAGGATATGAAAAAGGACCAACCAGAAATTAAGCATACACTGACTGAAAAAAAAAATATTATACAAAGACCTAAAAGTGCTCTGGAGCACCCCAAGAACCAAGTTCAAGATTTGAAATACAAAGAGGGAAAATCCACTCAGCTGAAAAAGCAAGAAACCAAAAAAATCCAAAAAATTGAAGATAGTGTAAGGGGCCTCTGGGACAACCTCAAGCATACCAACATCCGAATTATAGGGGTGCCAGAAAAAGAGAGAGAGCAAGACCGAAAACTTCCCACACCTGGTGAAAGAAATTGACTTAGGAGTCCAAGAAGCACACTGAACCCCAATATATAGGAACCCTAAGAGGACCACACCAAAGCACATCATAATTAAAATGCCAAGAGCAAAAGACAAAGAGAGAATATTAAAAGCAGCAAGAGAGAAACAGTTGGTTACCTATAAGGGAGCACCCATATGATTGTCAGCGGATTTCTCAACAGAAACGATGCAGGCCAGATTGGAGTGGCAAGAAATATTCAAAGTGATGAACAGCAAGAATCTACAACCAAGATTACTCTATCCAGCAAAGCTATCATTCAGAATTGAAGGTCAGATGAAGTGCTTCGCAGATAAGAAAAAGCTAAAGGACTTCATCACCACCAAACCAATATTATATGAAATGCTGAAAGATATTTTTTAAGAAGAGGAAGAAGAAAAAGATAAAAGTGTAAATTAGGAACAACAAATACACATCTATCAACAAATGAATCTAAAAATCAAGTGAATTAAGAAGCTGATGAACAGGATAAACTGGTGAATGTAACAGAATCACGGACATAGAGAGGGCATGGACTGACAACTCTTGGGGAGAAAGGGGTTGTGGGAAGTACAGCAAGAGACTGGACAAAAATCATGCAACTATGGGAGAGAACTGTGGAGGGGGGTTAGGGTGGAGGGTGGGATGGGTACCAGGTGGGGGGGAACTATAGGGAGGGGAAAGGGAACAATGTAATTAATACACTGAACAATAAAGATTTAAAAAAAAGAATTAAAAAAAATAAATAAATAAAAAATAAATAAATAAAAAATAAAAACTCACTTGACCGGAGGGTAGGGGAGGCTGGGGGAAAAAATGAGTTATATGTACTACTATTTGTAATACTTTAAACAATAAAATAAAATAAAACAGAAAAAAAAGAAAAGAAAAGAAAACTCGGGTTTCTTCTTAGACTTTCCTCATGGCTGCTAAGTGACAAATTTCTTCCTTAGTTTGCTAGTTCTGTTATTAATTATCATCAACATACTCCCCCCTCAATAAAACAGAATAGGAAAAGAAATTAGAGACTTATATAAGTAAACCCTGGCTAATATACTTGCTCAATAGCTCAGCTGTGACAAATTCTACAGTTCATTCTAAAGTATCTGTCTGCAGATAACGCATAAGGCAATAATTATAAGGCATTGTGTGACATTTGCTTTAATAGGTACTGAGAAACAAAGACAAATAAGACTATAACCTCCCTGAAGACAGTTTCTCACTACCATGTCTGTCCTCAGCACGTAGCATAGCATCTAGCACCTTGTGGAGTCTTAGGAAAGTTTGTTGAGTGAATAAAGAAATGATAACTTGGATCTTTCCATGTGCCTCAATCTAGGTGGGGAAGTTGACATGTTCCCCACTGTTAATTAAATGTCTGCACTGCCCTTGGCTGTGCTTTTCTACCTCCTCTTCATGATCTCCAAATTTTCTTTCAGCCACCTTAGAAAGTCTTTTTTAATCACAGAGTAAAATGGGACAAGACTTAATGCAAGAGGCTTGGTTTTAATTTTCTGTTCCACTGCTAGCTGAGTGACTTCAAATTATTCACCAATTTTTAACTTAAGTCTTTGATTGATCAGATGGAGGTACCAGTACTGGCTACTAAGAGCAGTTTGGAAGTTAAATAACATCATATAAAATCCCAAGCCCAGGATTTGTCATATAACAATTACTTAAGTATCTGTGAATTCCCCATATTGATCCCACTTTCTCTTCCTCCATAGCTTCCTCTCCCAGACTTTACTAGCCTTCCTCTTAATCATTATAAACCAATGGTTCTCTATGAGGATTGACTTCAGAATTAGTGGGTCCAATCCAGATCTATAGAATTAGAATCTCCTGGGGGAGAATCTGAAAACCTGTAGGATTACCTACCTCACTGCCACCTCTCCCCAGCTATATTTGGGAATCACTGCTCTCCATCAATCAGATGTTGCTTAGGATAGTAGCTCTCAAACTTGAGTATGCCACCTGAAGAGCTTGTTAAACTAGAGCAGTGATGAGCTACCTTTTGAGCTTGGTGTGTCAAAATTCGCCAAAACACTGAGCATAACTTGGGTGGTGCGTCACTTCAAGAAAAAACACATAATTTTGATGTTTATAGTTTAAATAACAAAAATGTATAATTGTAATATATAACTGTATTGAATAAACCAAAAAATAGTTTAACTTACCTTCTTAGTAACTTCTTTGTTCAACTGTCAGTTTGTTTCTTTTGTTGGTCTTGATATTATTTAAGTTGTGTGGGATG
This sequence comes from Antrozous pallidus, assembly GCA_027563665.1. Lineage (NCBI taxonomy): Eukaryota > Metazoa > Chordata > Mammalia > Chiroptera > Vespertilionidae > Antrozous > Antrozous pallidus. The sequence continues at coordinate 57,783,104 of CM050508.1, read as the reverse complement.
CCGTGAACTAAGATAAGTGAGGGGGAGGGGGAATTCTTTAACTAACCTGCCTATTAGTGACTTTTTTGTTGCTGAATTTCATTGACTAACCCTTCAATTGAAGGTTGGTATTTTGTACACTTGAAGCCCAAGCAAGCACTACTAGCTTCATCTGCTAATCTGTTTCTTTTGTTGGTTTTGATATTATGTAATGCTGAGAATAAGATCTCACAAAAGTACAGAGAGGAAAAATTGTGAGTAAAGCCATTGCTATATTTTTCAGGACGCTAAAAGTAATCGGTTCCAGACACTCCAAATTTCCTGTTTGTAGTGGCACTCCTCTTGATTCTCCATGTGACACATTTCCAGATTCTCAAGCTTTGAGCCTAGATGCTGTCTTGAAATTCTGCAATTTGCAATTTGCATCTCCAAATCATCAATATGCATCTATTGGAAATCATTTAATTCCAAACTACTGTAGACTACTATATCAGGATACTTTTTAAAATATTTTAATCTATATTGTTCAGTTTATTAATTACATTGTTCCCCTTTTTTCCCCCTATAGCTCCCAACCACGTGGTACCCATACCAACCTCTGCCCTCACCTGCCGACTACTGTCCTCTCCAATAGGTGTATGATTTTTGCCCAGTCTCTTCCTGCACCTCTCACACCCCTTTTCTCCCCAAGAATTGACAGTCCATCCCTTCTCTATGCCCATGATTCTGTTATATTCACCAGTTTATCCTGTTCATCAGATTTTTAATTCACTTGATCTTGAGATTCATTTGTTGATAGATGTGTATTTGGTGTTCACAATTTTTATTTGTACCTTTTTCTTCTTCTTCTTCTTAAAGAATATCTTTCAGCATTTCATTTAATATTGGTTTGGTGGTGATGAACTCCTTTAGCTTTTTCTTAGCTGCGAAGCACTTTATCTGACCTTCAATTCTGCATGATAGCTTTGCTGGATAGAGTAATCTTGGTTGTAGATTCTTGCTATTCATCATTTTGAATATTTCTTGCCACTCCAATCTGGCCTGCATCATTTCTGTTCAGAAATCTGCTGACAGTTGTATGGGTGCTCCCTTATAGGAAACTAACTGTTTTTCTCTTGCTGCTTTTAATATTCTCTCTTTGTCTTTTGCTCTTGGCATTTTAATTATGATGTGGCGTGGTGTAGTCTTCTTTGGATTCCTATAGTTTGGGGTTTGGTGCGCTTCTTGTACTTTTAAGTCAATTTCTTTCACCAGGTGTGGGAAGTTTTCAGTCACTATTTCTTCAAATAGGTTTCATTGTCTTGCTCTCTCTCTTTTGCTGGCACCCCTGTAATTTGGATGTTGGTATGCTTGAGGTTGTCCCAGAGACCCCTTACACTATCTTCAATTTTCTGGATTCTTTTTGGCTTCTTGCTTTTCTGGCTGAGTGGATTTTGCCTCTTTGTATTTCAAATCATTGACTTGGTCCTTGCAATCCTCTAGACTGCTTTTAGGTCTTTGTATAATATTTTTTATTTCAGTCAGTGTATGCTTAATTTCTAGTTGGTCCTTTTTCATATCCTCGTAGGGCTCATTCATTTCCTCGTAGGTTTTGTTTGTTTCCTCAAAGGTCTCATTAAGTTCATCAGCCTTTTCTAGGAGCCTCTTAAAAAACCTTATAACTGTGGTTTTGAACTCTATGTCCAGTTGTTGTTGTTTTTTTCCTCCATTTCTTTCACATCTGATTTCTTTCCATGCCTCTGCATTGTGGCTGCTTCCCTGAGTTGGTCGATTAGCTTTGTGTGGTAGATGTTCTCTAAGGGACAGTGGCTCAGCCTCCCCAGTTACCTGAGTTGGATACTCTTGCTGCAGCCCTTTATGGGTTGCACAGTCTTGTTGAAGTTAAGCCTAGATTATTGTTGTTAGCACTAGGAGGGTTTGACCTCCAGACCAATTGGCTGTGAGGATCACCTGTGCTCAAATTGGATGGGTGGAGTCTCTGGGCTGAGCAGGCAGCCTTGATTTCTCTCAGCTCTGCCCTACGCAGCACCTGGGTCTCTGTGCATGGTAGTAGTGGCTGTGAGCACCTCTGAGAGAAAGCTACCACTGTGCTCTACCCGCTGCCAGAAAATTCAACCTCTCCCCAAATGAGTCTGCACATCCAAAGTCTCACCCAGGGTTGTAAAACAATGCAGTCCTATAGTTTTTCTTCTTTCTTTTCTTTTTTTCTCCTGAACGAGAGAGCAAGTCATGAATCCTCTCTGCGCACTCGAGCGCCTTCTCTGCAAGCTCGCGGACCTCTGCAGCACCCAAGTTTCAGCGTGCTTCCTTACTGTCCAGTTTCACCACATATAAGTGTGGGTTCCCCGGACCACACCTGGAACTGGGAAATCAGTGTGGGACGCCTTTGTCTCCCTCCCCGTTCAAGAAAACCAGCAGGGTTTGTAGCCGCCCACCCTATCCACTTGCACACACATGGCTCCAAACCTCTGACTTCGCACATATCATCAACCCTACCCTCCATCTCTCCTCTGAGTCACAGTGTCCTATCTTTACTTTTATTTGTGGAATTTTCACTCAGCCAGCTTTCTGGTGATTCTGGATGATGTTTGTTCTGTCATTAAGATGTAGTTTTGAAATTGTGGTCTGGGGCAGCAAGATAGGTGTTTACCTATGCCACCATCTTGGTTCCTCCTCACCACATCAGGATACTTAATTATTTTTATGGTCTGTTCTAGGCTTCTAAATTGATTAAATCTATCACTGAACTGGTCAAGTAACAAGTCTAAAACATGCTGGTACTTTACATACAAGGGTTTCATTTCATTTTGTACAACTTCACTCGCCTTCTCAAAATACTTTGTTACTCGAGAAAAATATTTATAACTTTTAGTTTCTACATCTCTCTTGAAAATATTAAGTTTACTTTCAAAAGCTTTTATGTATACAAACATAACATCAATACTTTTGCCAAAACCTTGTAACTTTAAGTTCCATTCATTAATATGAACAGAGAGCTCTGTAAAAAAATATCAGGGTGTTGACCCACTTATCATCATTGAGCTGAGAAAAGTTTCCCAGATCCTTATCCTCAAGAAATACCTTAATTTTTCAAAGCACTCCACAAAGCACTCAAGAACTTTGCCTCGGCTCAGCCATCTTACATTATTGTGCATCAACAGTCCACTCTAGGTGGAATCAACCTCCAGTAGAAGTGCAGAAAATTCTCGCTTGTGAAGGGGGCAAGCAGCTACTAAATTAACTATTTTTGTAACAACTGACATTAAGTCTTTTAAGTCAATGAATCCTGCCTTGGCACATAAAACCTCCTGATGGATAATACAATGAAAAGGCACAATCAGATGTCCAATAGCTTCTGTAAACAATTTGACAAATCCACCTTTTTCTCCCACCATGTTTGGTGCCCCATCTGTCATCACTGACACAACTTTAGAGCTATCAATGCTTAGGTCACAGAATGTTTGTATAACAACCTTACATATTTCGCTTCCTCATGTACTTGTTGGCTCTGATACTAACTTTATTAACTCTTCTCTCATTGTGAAACCATCAGAATATCTACCAATAATGGCCAACTGAGCATGTGATGTGACATCAGTAGTTTCATGAAGAAAGATAAAAAAAATATTTACAATTACTATGTCTCTCTTTAATTGATGTTGTATGTTTGTGTTCGGTCTCATTATTCGGTCTTTTATGATATTTCTACTAAGTAGTAATTCAGATATTCTCTTAATAATTGCATCTTTATTCTGCATATAGTGAAATAGAACTGGTGCACATCTTAGGAGAGTTTCTTTAATAAATTCTCCCTCACAGAGTACTTTTCCATGCTGAGCTATGGAGTTAGCAATGCTCAAACTGGCAGATGTTAAATTTGTAGAGCCTTTTATATATTTAAGGATGGAATTAGATTGGCTCTTATAAAGGTGTAGCTGCCTGGAAATGTATTCTGTGGTGAAACTTTTTTTCAAGAGCTTGGAAAGATTAGTTTCAAAATGTCTATTTATATTCCACATTCTGCTTACTACTGTTTCAGTAGAATGCAAAATGATCTGCCATTTTTTCCTATAATGCCATACATCTCGGTCCATGTCTCTTGAAAGGGTCGGCTACTGCTACTACCCCTTCCTTTACTTAACCTTGTTTTTTTTTGTTTTTTTTTGGGTTCTCCATGGGGGGCGGGGGGGGCAGTGACAGAAGATAGAATTATAGATAGCCTGTTAGTCCTGCAGGCAATTAGGGGTTAACTAGCCTCACTGACCACAAGATGGCACATGTAACTGTATTTTAGGAAAGGGCAGAGTTAATAAGCAGAAGTAAGGGTTAATAAGGATGCACAATAGTAATAGTGGTGAAATGGAGTCTGCACTATGCTGCAAAATGATGTGGCTTATATAAATTAAGATGGCTGCCGCTATTTCTAATGGGGGTAAACGGCACCCATAGCACAGTTCCTCACCTCTCCCAGCCTCCCCCTCACTTATCTCAGTAATGATGGCCAATTAGAAATCCACGGCACCCTAGAACAGTAGATTGGATGATGGTTGCTGTGGTTATGTGGTTGCTGCTAATGGCGATCACAGGGCCCCCTGAGATAAGTCCCCTGCAGCATTCCACTGCTCCCTGCTCCACCTGCTGGAAGTGAGGTCAAAGATCCTCTAATGGCCTAACTGGAAGTCCCAGAACTAGACGCTCTGTGCTGGAGTTCTGTTATTTTGGCCTGCAGACCTCTGGCACAGAGTGTCTACACTAACTACAGCAAATGTTTCATCCTCGGCTACTGCACCTGGCCATGCAGTATCTGAGGATGAAACATCCTTCTCAGCATGTGGTCCCATACTTCTCTATATGCGTCCACATGTGGCCGCATGTCATCAAAAATGGCTATGTGTATCAGTGCTGACATGCGTGTCATAGGTTCGCCATCACGGAACTAGAGATTGCTGGGTCTCACCCCCAAGTTCTGATTCAATAGGTCTGGACTATGACCGAAGAATTTGTATCTATAACAAGTTCCCAGGGAATGTCAATGCTTTTGATGCAGGAATCACATTTTGAGGTCTTGCTTTAATGGTGTTGCTACTCAATCTGCAGACCAGCTGTATCAGCATTCTTAGGGAGCACCTTAAAAAAGCAGAATTTTATATCCAATGTCAGGTTTACATAAAGTTTGAGATGCACAGATTTAGGGAAGAGCTTCATAAAAGGAACTTTTAAAATGCTGGTTCCTGAGCTCCATACACTTACAGATTTTTATAGAACCCCGGAATCTCACTTTAATGAGCTCATCACGGCATTTGGATGCCTGTGATTCCTGAACCATGCTTGGAAAATCAGTGCTTAAGAAGTTTGCTGCTGTGGGTTGTCAGCTGCAGAACCACTCATGGTGCTTGCTACTCGGTATGCAACGCTGAGCCTGGCCAGCCTTGTTAGGCCTTGTTAGTTGTCTTTCTGTAACAAGGATCCTACCAACAGGGCAATCACATTGCACGTAATTGTTTCTAGGTTTCAGGTAATCTAATCATGACCTGTTAGAATAAGATAAGAATTAAAGTAGACTCATTTTTAAGATGTCAAGTTGGAGAAGAATGTCTGAAAGCATTATTTAGTCAAGGCTGTTTTGATTCTAAATAACAGAAACCCACTCTGTGTTATGCACACAGACACACACACACACACACACACACACACACACACACACACACACAATGAAAAGGTGAGTTTCTGGAAAAATACAAGCTATTTGACAAAATACAGGGCAGCAAAATACAATTGGACTTCATCTCCTGATATTTCAAAATTGAGGTATTCTCTGTGGCAGATTGCATTTTTTCCAAATGGCCACAACAATATTTTATATCCCACATGTTCTTCCTGAACCTTACCACTCCTAGACCAAGAGTTAGAGTCTATGACCCTTTCTCTTAAAACTGTGTGAGCCTTTGTGACTCAACTAGATGACTTGCAAAGCTATGCCAAAAAAGGTGATATGGTTTCTACCTGATATGGTTTCTACCAAAAAAGGTGATATGGTTTCTCTCTTGAAATTTACCCCTGTAACCTTGAGCCTCCATGTAAGAAGTTCAGCCGTCCTAAAGCTGCCATATGGGAAAGGCCACTTGGAAAAGCCACATGAATATCCAAGAAACCCAATCTGTTCCAGCTCTTTGTGACTTGAGTCTTCCCAGCCCAGGAACCACACATGCGAGTATGGAAACTATTGAGAAGATTCCTAGGATACTGCCTGACTGCTACCACATGAGAGACGCCAAGGAACACCACCAGGCTACACCCAGAGCTGTAAGGGATATTAATGATTGGTTGATATGGCTTTACAACAATAAGCAACAATAGTAGTGGGAATACTCTCACTGTTTGACTAGAGCCCTGTGATTTTGTCCCTCTGTTTCTCTCTGTATATCTGCTTTATCTTCCTCTTTCTTGTCTGCATTTGTGCATGTACATAGAAAAATGTGGCTGTTTGGCCAGGCTACACATGCCTACAAAAGTGTTTCTTAAGTGCTAATGTGCATAGGAATCACCTGGAGATTTCATTAAAACTCAGATTCTGATTTAGTAGGTCTGTGGTGAGACCTAAGAGTCTGCATTTCTAACAAGCTCTCGGGTGATACTGTTACTGGTCAGTTGCCTGCCTTTGCCATTTCTCTCTCTTTCTGTCCCTCATTATCTTAAATCATTTAAACACAAGTTTCAGATTTCATGATAGTTCGCCACTTGGTCCTTCAGTATAACTCTTTTAAGAAAAAACACATTTTTCTCTAGATAATCAAGATACTATTATATGTGCCCCCAAACAATTTATTTTTAAAAAACCCTTGTTTAAAACATAGTCCATATTCATATTTTCTCATTTGTCTCAAAAATATCTTGCAGGGGAGTATTTTCTACTTTTGACCCAGGATTTAATCAAGGATCATGCCTCTGATACCTGTCCTGTACTCTAAAATACTTGTCCTCCCTTTTCTTGGAATATCTTTTATCAGATTGATATTCCTAGAGAGTCCAAAAATCTAGATTTGATTGCTGTCTCATAAATAGAATCAAGTTATACATTTTTATCAAGAATACTTCAGGAGGAGGATCCAAGATGGTGGCATAGATAAAACACCTATCTTGTCGACATACACAGCAATTTTAAAACTACAACTTAACAAAAGAACAAATACCTTCCAGAATCACCAGAAAGCTGGCCGAGTAAAATTCCACAAATAAAAGTGAAGATAAGACACTGTGACTCAGAGGAGTGGCTGAGGACAGCATTGAAGATTCGCACGGAGAGAGGTTTGGAGTGTGAGCGCCAGTGGATAGGGTGGGCGGCTGAAAACCAGCCAGTTTTCTCGAACGGGGAGACAAAGACGTCCCATTGGACTGATTCTCCAGCTCTGGGCTAAGTCCAGGGAACCCACTATCATATGGGGTAAAAACTGGACAGTGGAAGGGCACACTGAAGCTCGGGTGCTGCAGGGGTCAGCTGGTTTGTGGAGAAGGCAAGCTTATGGGTGACCTTGGGAATAACGCGGCTGTGTAACTGCGTAGAGAGTGCTCTCAACTTGCTCCCTCATTCGGGAAACCATCAGACTGCTTTGTTTTACGACCCTGGGTGAGACGTTGGGTGTGCAGACTCATTGGGGGAGAGTCTGAATTCCCCAGTAGCTAGTGGAGCTTGGCAGTGGCTCTCTCTCAGAGGTGCTGACAGCCATTGCCCCAGGCACAGAGTCCCTGGTATCACATAGGGCGGAGCTAATGCTGTCTGCTTGGCCCAGAGACTCCGCCCATCCAACCTCAGCACAGCTGAACTTCACAGACAATTGGCCTGGAGGTCAACCCCTCCAAGTGCTACCTGAGCTTAACTTCAGCAAGACTGTGCAACCCATATCCACCTCAGGTAACTGGGGAGGCTGAGCCATTGTCCCTTGTAGGAAGTCTACCACACAAAGCTAATTGACCAACTCAGGGAGGCAGGCACCATGCAGAGACATGGAAAGAAATCAGATGTGAAAGAAATGGAGGGAAAAAAATGACTGGACATGGAATTCAAAACCACGGTTATAGGGCTTCTCAAGAGGCTCCAACAAAAGGTAGAGGCCTATAAGGAAATAAGCGAGACCGCAAAGGAAATGAATGAGTCCTACAAGGAAATGAACGAGACCCTCAAGGATATGAATGAGACCTGCAAGGAAATGATCAAGACCAATGTGGAAATGAAGGAGACCCTCAAGGATATGAAAGAGACTTTCAAGGATATGAAGGAGATGAAGAATATGAAGGATATGAAGGATATGAAGGAGACTCTCAAGGATATAAAAAAGGACCAACCAGAAATTAAGCATACACTGACTGGAATAAAAAATATTATACAAAGACCTAAAAGTGCTCTGGAGCACCCCAAGAACCAAGTTCAAGATTTGAAATACAAAGAGGTAAAATCCACTCAGCTGAAAAACCAAGAAACCAAAAGAATCCAAAAAATTGAAGATAGTGTAAGGGGCCTCTGGGACAACCTCAAGCATACCAACATCCAAATTATAGGGGTGCCAAAAAAGAGAGAGACCAAGACAATGGAAACCTATTTGAAGAAATAGTGACTGAAAACTTCCCACACATGGTGAAAGAACTAGACTTAGGAGTCCAAGAAGCGCACTGAACCCCAATATATAGGAACCCTAAGAGGACCACACCAAGGCACATCATAATTAAAATGCCAAGAGCAAAAGACAAAGAGAGAATATTAAAAGCAGCAAGAGAAAAACAGTTAGTTACCTATAAGGGAGCACCCATACGATTGTCAGCAGATTTCTCAACAGAAATGATGCAGGCCAGATGGGAGTGGCAAGAAATATTCAAAGTGATGAATAGCAAGAATCTACAACCAAGATTACTCTATCCAGCAAAGCTATCATGCAGAATTGAAGGTCAGATAAAGTGCTTCGCAGATAAGAAAAAGCTAAAGGAGTTCATCACCACCAAACCAATATTATATGAAATGCTGAAAGATATTTTTTAAGAAGAGGAAGAAGAAAAAGGTAAAAGTGTAAATTAGGAACAACAAATACACATCTATCAACAAATGAATCTAAAAATCAAATGAATTAATAAGCTGATGAACAGGATAAACTGGTGAATGTAACAGAATCACGGACATAGAGAGGGCATGGACTGACAACTCTTGGGGAGAAAGGGGGTGTGGGAAGTGCAGCAAGAGACTGGACAAAAATCATGCAACTGTGGGAGAGAATAGTGGGGAGGGGGAGGTGTACCAGATAGAGGGGAACTATAGGGAGGGGAAAAAAGGGGATCAATGTAATTAATAAACTGAACAATAAAGATTTTTAAAAAAGAATACTTCAGAGTCACCAATTACATATTTAACATTGTACCACATTAGGAGATGCAGGATATCATGTTGTCCTTTTTCTGATAACGCCATGTTGGGCCACATAGTTATGGCAGTGTTCTTTATGTTCTTTTTTTAAGTGCAAAAACATTTTTTTCAACAGGGGTCTCCCACTGACATCCCTTCTCATGGTATTGGCCAGAAGATATCACATTGTCACCACTAACCTACTCCTTGCCAAAAGAGATGGGTATGCTGTGACTGACTTAGACAAATCATGATTCCAGCCCTGGAGATGAGGAGCAACCCAACCTTTCTGAAAATGGAAATTTCTGGGAGAGTTGATGAACAAGGAGAACTATTCGCAAGAAGAGTAGCCTTTGGGGAGACAACCAAGAGTGCTGGCCACACTTACCTAATATTACTGAATAGTTGGAAGAAGAACTGCTCTCTGATTCCTTCGTATTCCAATGTAACATGCTGCCTCCTCAGGAGATTAAAGATATATTGCTTATAAAATATTTTATAGGCCTCTTGTGAAAAATCCAATATTTATTTGCTCTGTAAGATAAAAATAGAAATTTGGGTGTGTTTTTTTTTCTCATTTTCTTTTTGGCTTTCTCAATCCATGATTTTTCACAGTGTGATAAAATCACATATATATAGTCATATATATCCATAGCAAACAAAAACAAACCTTTTTTCTGAAAAAAGTGAGCCAATAAGTTATACACACAGTAAGTTCATGGAATGTAAACAGCATAATTTAAAAGCATTTTCCACTTTATTACTCCTTTAAAATGTTTTAGAGATGGAAAAATCAAAAGGAGTCAGAGTGCTATCAGAACAAAAAGCCAAATTGTGGGTGCTTTTATGAAGTTCATCAAGACTATTAATAATGGTCATCTAAACCTCTGGCATCTGCAGAATTGGGTCAAATATTTGAGAAATGTAATTTTCTTATGAGAATTCTGACATTTTGGAAACCTGTTCCAGCTTGAAACCAGATATGAAAAACACTAAGTTGATTCTGAATCTCAGAAAAGATTTGCGTTAATTCTGACAACCAAATGTAATGTCTTGGTGCTGGGTGCAGGAGCCACTGGTTGTGCCAACCAAGTGCTGTTTCATTGCCAGCTGTAGTAATTTATTGTTCTGTGCCATCAGAAGAGGTAGGATAGGCAGCTTTCCACAGCCTGTGATTTAGAGGTTGCCAAGACAACTCTTTTGCTAGCTTATACAGTGCCTAAAAAGTTTATCATTTGAGTCTTAAAGGAACTCCTCACTCTACTTTCAGCAAGGATCTCTACCCCCATCCATAACCATCCTCTCTGGTTCAACGCTATTTCCCCACTTTTTATAAGTATGAAGAACCACAAAATGTACTCTGTGTAATCCTAAACCATAATTATCCCCCACACCTCTCTCAAACATCAGCCAAGACTTTAGCAATAGAAGTTTAGGTTCTATTGAAATCAAAGTCATAGAGGCCCCAAGAGCCAAGTGGCGAATGGCCTTTAGGTGGCAGAGAGGAGTGAGGGTGTGTTGGGGGATAGGAAAAAGAAGAGACTAAGGAAGGCAATCTTTACCTGCTTCACCACTGTGCTAAAATCAAGCTTCCATTTTCAGAGTTCAACATCCTTTCTGTTTTCTTAAACCACTGACTTTGACCTTCACCAACTCTTTCTTTTTTTGTTGTGATGCCAGTAGAATGGTGCTTTTGACTTATCTAACCTTGTTTCACCCTGAAACAAACACACACAAAAAACAGGAGATGGCCAAATATCACAGAAAATTGTGGGATTATTTTTGTATGGGCACCAAATAAGATTTCTACATAGATTTGTCATTTGTCCCATACAGTGAATGGGTTTTTTAAACGTGGAGCAATTTCTCAAAACTATTATTCCAGCTATTTCATTCTTTGGCATTTACCCCTAAACCCCAAGAGAGGTAGATATGAAAAAAAAAGAAACAATATTTGACCATGTAGCTATAGTTACAGGCCACAGACAGCCAAGGGAACAGAAATTTAAAGATAAATATAATATGCAACTCTGCCCTGATTCTGTCTCCCTGGATAAACTCTGCTCACCACTTAAATCTAGCACGAGATAATTGACAGGCAGTGGGAGGAGATAAAATTAAGTAGAAATTGAACATTGAAGAGAAAATACCCCCTTTCCAAGAAAAATTCCATTTTATTGTGGAATGATGAAAATACCCCATTCTTTGTTTAGATAAATTCCAATAGTGTTTATGCTGATCTCTCCACAGGGAGAAAAGGAGATTTTTTCTTTGAAAAGCCATTCACACAAAAAGACTCAAGTTGAATTTGGTTTCATAATGAAGGCTTGAGGTAAAACAATTCTTCATAAGGATTTATAAATAAGACATTCATTAATTAAACTTCAGTTTGAAGTGAATAATACTACTGAATTAATTTAACCAGTGATGAAATTTCGGCAGAGAAATTGAGCAATTGGAATTGTTCGGTAAAGCATTTAAAAGCCGAGAAAAAGAATCTAGGATTTCCATATGCCTCATTCTTCATATTGAACTGCTCTCAGATTTGGAAGCAGATATTCAGTGTATCATTGCAGAAAGAGGGGGATTCTGCTTTGACCTACATAGAAATGTAAATATAAACTAGACAAACTGCTTAGAGTGCCGGCATTCCCATCTGAAGCAGGTATCCAATGCATGTCACATCTGGAAAGTCCATGAGCGTTTAACATTTCACTGCATGAAGACTCCCCCTCCCTTTGCTCCTTTCTTCCCTGGGCAAATACAAAAACACTGTGAGCCTGCAAAGAGGCAGGACTTTGCCCCTTTAACAGCAAGAAGCAGCTGCAGTAGAGACCTTCAGGCGTTTTTCCTTGTAAGATTACAAGGCTCAAGGCCTTTGGGGGGGGGGGGGGGAGGATGCAACCATAGCTAGCTAGATACTAATGAGGAAAAGAGAGAAGAGGAGTAAGATATCCTTGAACATATTCAGCTGGGAATCAGAGGTCTGTTTGCTTCACTAGGAAGGTACAGCTTCACCCTTACTCCAGGGGATGGGAGCAGGAGGAGGTGCTTAAGCATAGAGGCCTGTTAGTCTCACTTGGGGAAAAGTTAATTGGCTTAGGGCAGTGGTTGGCAAACTCATTAGTCAACAGAGCCAAATATCAACAGTACAATGATTGAAATTTCTTTTGAGAGCTAAATTTTTAAACTTCAACTTCTTCTAATGCCACTTCTTCAAAATAGACTCTCCCAGGCTTTGGTATTTTGTGGAAGAGCCACACTCAAGGAGCCTAGAGCCACATGTAGCTCGCCAGCCATAGTTTTCTTTTTTATCTTTATTGTTCAGTTTAATTACATTGTTCCCTTTTTTTTCCCCCTATAGTTCCCCTCCACCTGGTACCCATCCCACCCTCCGCCTTCAACCCCCTCCACTGTCCTCTCCCATAGTTGCATGATTTTTGTCCAGTCTCTTGCTGCACTTCCCACACCCCCTTTCTCCCCAAGAGTTGTCAGTCCATGCCCTCTCTGTGTCCGTGATTCTGTTACATTCACCAGTTTATCCTGTTCATCAGCTTATTAATTCATTTGATTTTTAGATTCATTTGTTGATAGATGTGTATTTGTTGTTCCTAATTTACACTTTTATCTTTTTCTTCTTCCTCTTCTTAAAGAATATCTTTCAGCATTTCATATAATATTGGTTTGGTGGTGATGAACTCCTTTAGCTTTTTCTTATCTGCGAAGCACTTTATCTGACCTTCAATTCTGAATGATAGCTTTGCTGGATAGAGTAATCTTGGTTGTAGATTCCTGCTGTTCATCACTTTGAATATTTCTTGCCACTCCAATCTGGCCTGCATCGTTTCTGTTGAGAAATCCGCTGACAATCGTATGGGTGCTCCCTTATAGGTAACCAACTGTTTCTCTCTTGCTGCTTTTAATATTCTCTCTTTATCTTTTGCGCTTGGCATTTTAATTATGATGTGCCTTGGTGTAGTACTCTTAGAGTTCCTATATATTGGGGTTCAGTGCGCTTCTTGGACTCCTAAGTCAATTTTTTTCACCAGGTGTGGGAAGTTTTCACTCACTATTTCTTCAAACAGGTTTTCATTGTCTTGGTCTCTCTCTTTTTCTGGTACCCCTATAATTCGGATGTTGGTATGTTTGAGGTTGTCCCAGAGGCCCCTTGTACTATCTTCAGTTTTTTGGATTCTTTTGGTTTCTTGCTTTTTCAGCTGAGTGGATTTTGCTTCTTTGTATTTCAAATCTTTAACTTGGTTCTTGGGGTGCTGCAGAGCACTTTTAGATCTTTGTATAATATTTTTTATTTCAGTCAGTGTATGCTTAATTTCTGGTTGGTCCTTTTTCATATCCTTGAGAGTCTCCTTTATATCCTTGAGGGTCTCCTTCATTTCCACGTTGGTCTTGATCATTTCCTTGCAGGTCTTGTTCATATCCTTGAGGGTCTCATTCATTTCCTTGTAGGACTCATTCATTTCCTTTGCGATCTCACTTATTTCCTTATAGGCCTCGACCTTTTGTTGCAGCCTCTTGAGAAGCCCTATAACCGTGGTTTTGAATTCCATGTCCAGTCGTTTTTTTTCCTCCATTTCTTTCACATCTGATTTCTTTCCATGTCTCTGCATGGTGCCTGCTTACCTGAGTTGGTCAATTAGCTTTGTGTGGTAGACTTCCTACAAGGGACAATGGCTCAGCCTCCCCAGTTACCTGAGGTGGATATGGGTTGCACAGTCTTGCTGAAGTTAAGCTCAGGTTAATTGTTGTTAGTACTTGGGGGCGTTGACCTCCAGGCCAATTGTCTGTGAAATTCAGCTGTGCTCAGGTTGGATGGGCGGAGTCTCCAGGCCAAGCAGACAGCATTAGCTCCACCCTATGTGGCCCCAGGGACTCCGTGCCTGGGGCAATGGCTGCCAGCACCTCTGAGAGAGAGCCGATGCCGAGCTCCACCAGCTGACAGGGAATTCAGACTCTCCCCAAATGAGTCTGCACGCCCAATGTCTCACCCAAGGTCGTAAAACAAAGCAGACTGACGGTTTTCCGAATGAGAAAGCGAGTCGCAGAGCGCTCTCTGCACGGTCACGCAGCCGAGCTGTTCGCGCAAGCTGCCTTCTCCACAAGCTGTGAGACCCCTGCAGCGCCCGAGTTTTGGTGTGCCCTCCCACTGTCCAGTTTTCACCCCATATGATAGTGTGTTGGTTCCCTCGACTTCACCCAGAGCTGGAGAATCAGTCCAGTTAGAGGTCTTTGTCTCCCCGTTCGAGAAAACTGGCTGGTTTTCAGCCGCCCGCCCTCTCTGCTGGTGCGCGCTCCAATCCTCTCTCCGCGTGAATCTTTCAATGCTGTCCGCCGCTGCTCCTCAGAGTCACAGTGTCTTATTTTCACTTTTATTTGTGGAATTTTCACTCAGCGAGCTTTCTGGTGATTCTGGGATGTGTTTGTTCTTTTGTTAAGTTGTAGTATTAAAATTGTTGAGTATGACGGCAAGATAGGTGTTTTACCTATGCCACCATCTTGGTTCTCTCTCTCGCCAGCCATAGTTTGATGAGCACTGGGCTAGGGGGTTGGACCCAATGCAAGCCCATGAAGATGAATGATTTGCTATTTTGAAAATGTTCCTTGTTAAAATCCCAGGAGACAAAGTCTCTCTCTCTCTCTCTCTCTCTCTCTCTCTCTCTCTCTCTCTCTCTCCCTCCCCCCCCTTCCATCCCTGCTCACCTCTGCACTCACCTGTTCTCTCCCTAGTAGCCATGTGGCTCTGCTGGCCACACAGACTCCAAATTCAGGGTCCAAATGCAATCCTGGGCACAGAAGCAAAGCAATGGATTGCAGCCGGAAACACAAGCTAAGCTTGCCAAATGCTGAACTGAACTAATATTCTGAACATTTGCTCTATTTCTGGCCCTGATTTTCCATGCAGAAGAGACAAAAATGGGGCATCAGAGGGGCATCTTTTTGATTTTGCATCACAAATAAATATTGAGACTAGAACTCACCCTCCCTTGTGGGTCGCTGAAAATACGTTTCTCATGACACAACAAGAACCCCGCTTCCACCAGCAACACTTTCCGAGTCCTTTCACAGAGCTTAACATCTGCCCTGATCTTTTCTTAAGTTCTATGACAACCTCAGCACCCCAAATCAGTGCTGCTATTAAACAATTCAGGTTTCAAAAGCCTCTTGAATATCAAAGGCTTTCCCCAAGGTCAGCTGAGTAGTCTCACTCTGTTGTACCTCTGCCTGCATCTGATTTCTCTCTCTCCATACTCCACCAACAACCACGCATGTGAACTCACTATTGGTCCCTACATCCAGCCATTTTCTGTTGCCATATTTCTTTTTAGTCTCATTCAAGTACCTAATTATAGTACTTTGCAATCTCTACCTGTAACATTTCTTTTGTTCCTGTTTGTCCTGTCTATTGCAAAGATTCCCCTCATTTTGTCATGAAGAACAATTTTACTGCCTGCTCATCACTTCCTGGACAAGTCAGTTTTCTTTTTTTTTTTTTTTTAAATATATTTTATTGAGTTTTTACAGAGCGGAAGGGATAGGGATAGAAAGTCAGAAACATCAATGAGAGAGAGACATCGATCAGCTGCCTCTTGCACGCCCCCTACTGGGGATGTGCCCGCAACCAAGGTACATGCCCTTGCTGGAATCGAACCCGGGACCCTTCAATCCCCAGTCCGACGCTCTATCCATTGAGCCAAACCAGTCTCGGCAGGACAAGTCAGTTTTCCCCCTGAACTTCAGGGTTTTCTCCACTGGTGTCCAGTATCTTTATCCTCATCTTTATTCAGGCATCTTTTTCCATGTGTCCAGTGATACAGGTACACATCTTTCTCTTGCTTCTCTGCCTTTGCCACAGTGACACATCCCTCTGATTTATTTTCATGATTTTAGGTACATCTCAACTACTAACCTTTAACTGATCACTATGTCCCAATTTCTGTCCATTCTTTCCTTGTGTAATTATACTCATTAATTTAATAAGTAGGTACTGATATGTCCTATGTACAAAGCACCATATGTAAAAAGAAAAATACAAGAATAATTTACATAAACATCCTGAACTTGAGGGCCTTACCATCTTGTGGAGA
Source organism: Antrozous pallidus (assembly GCA_027563665.1). Taxonomy (NCBI): domain Eukaryota; kingdom Metazoa; phylum Chordata; class Mammalia; order Chiroptera; family Vespertilionidae; genus Antrozous; species Antrozous pallidus. The sequence goes on along the minus strand of CM050508.1, from coordinate 57,766,637 downwards.
GGTAAGATATAGAGGAATAACAAAAATAATACTAATACAAAGAAATTATTCAATGCCATTAAAATGATACTGGTAAGGTGATATGAGAGTTCAAAATTAGAAAAAAATTATTTGTGAAAAAATGAGAAAGACTTCATGGAACATTTACCTTTCCATCATATCCATGTAGACAACTATACCAGACAAGGTAAGGTCTTTAAAGTATTGAAACCATACTAGCAAAACATGGAGCAGGGAGGAAACCAGGACTAACAGAGAAAGGTACAGTTTGGGCTGGCTAGAACAGAGCATCTATTTTAAAAAAAACCGTTTTGGAAAGTAAATATGAAGCCAGGTGCTTAGCACTGGAATGATATGCTGAGGTTTCTAAATGATTGTTTTGAAGCCACTGAGAGCTTGTGATGAGGAGTGAAATGATCAGAGCTGGACTCAAAGATTAAGCTGGCATCAATACAGGCAAAAACCAGAAGCAAGAAGTTTTAGAAAATTATTCCTGTCAATTCGAGGGGGAAAGCATTAAGAACCTGAACTAGGATAGTGACATTGGCAAAAAAAAAAAAAAGGAGGAAGAAATATATATAAGAAACAACCCAAAAGAAGAATCCACAGAAATTGGCAACTGGCTGAATTCAAGTATAAGAAAGACGAGAAGAGAAAGCAAATCCAAGATTTCGTAATAATCCTGAGATTATTGCTCTTTTATTAGACTACGATGGCTCTTTTATTCAGTCAACAAATACTTACTGAATACCTTTATGTTCCCAGAGCTAGATAAGATATGGGCCAAATGGGAACAAATGGAAACAATAGGCTCCTGTTGGAAGGGAGCTGCCCATCTAAAGGAAGGTTAGAAACAGAAAAAGTGTTAGAGATCCTGTCAGAGATGCTGGCTCAGAACACAGGGGGAGCCTCAAGAAAGGTGGACAAGTCCCTGTTGGGCGGAACCAGCCTGAAATCAGGCTGTCAGAGTCAGGTGCACATGGCCATGTGTGCGATGGTGGAGAAGCTCACTCTGAGAAAATGCTCTCCCACTCTGATGCCTGCAACTGAAATGAATGCATGGATTACACTGGATTCTTTCTTTCATTGTTCATTGTTACCCAAAAATCATCATTTCAATTGCACTTGTATTGGTTAATGGTATCAGAGTACGTGACCTGTGGTGAGGAAAGAAAAGGTCGGCTAGTTTGGTGTTGTGCAAAGAGCTCTACATTTAGACATTAACCAGACTTGCTTTCTCTGCTTCTCCCACTGACCAGCATGGTGAACTTTATCAAGTATTTAACTTCTATTGGCCTCAGTTTTCTTATTCCTAAAATAGTGATTTTTAAAAGAAAAAAAATCTGCTTTTCTTACATCCTATTTTGTTGTAAAGATTAAACAATAAATATTAAAACCAGTTTCAAAATATAAAATATTATATGTCTATATAAAAGCCTAAGTTGCCGAGACAGGTTTGGCTCAGTGGATAGAGCGTCGGACTGCGGACTGAAAGGTCCAGGTTCGATTCCGCCAAGGGAATGTACCTTGGCTGTGGGCACATCCCCAGTAGGGGGCGTAAAAGAGGCAGCTGATCGATGTCTCTCTCTCATCAATGTTTCTGACTTTCTATCCCTCTCCCTTCTGCTCTGTAAAAATTCAATAAAATATATTTAAAAATAAATAAATAAATAAATAAATAAAAGCCTAAGTAACTGTTACGACAGAATGATCGGAACAACCAAAACAACTGGCCACTATGACACACACTAACCACTAAGGAACAGACGCTCAATACAGGAGCTGCCCCCAGCCTTGCAGGCCCTGATTGCCTGATCAGGGCCTGGCCCCCAGGCTGAGACAGGGGGTGGGTGGCAGTGGTGCAGTCCCTTTCCTGGAGCGGGGGTGGGGGGAAGAACTGGCTCCCTCCTCAGGGCCAGTGGTCAATCTCCCAGCCAGGTCCCAATTGCCTGATAGGGGCCAGGCCCCAGGGGTGGGTGGCAGCGGAAACAGGCAGGGAAGGAGAAGGGGCTAGGCGGGGAGGTGAGGAGGCAGTGAACCTGATTGGCCCTGACTGCCAGCCAGGCCTAGGGACCCCACCTGTGCACAACTTTTGTGCATCGGGCCTCTAGTTGGTTATAAAATATCTGTGTCATCAAGATTCCCACAGAAAACAAATGGCACACACACATTAGATTGGCGGAGGGTTTATTTACAAAGGGACTGTTTACAAAGTGCAGGCAGGGCCAGGCGAATAGTTCAGTAACAAGGCAAGTAACAGCAGAGGAGCTATTACCACATCTGAGCCTGTCCTGTGGGTTGCAGGAAGCTCTCTCCAGGCAACATACTAGTAGAAGAGAGAGCCCAGAATATAAGTACCTTGGTTATGCTCCTCTTTTCCTACAGTTATCAAGTTCCATTGTCTAGAAATAGCCATAAAAAAAGGAAGGAGAGGAGGGGGAAAAAATGGCGGCGGAATGGAGGGATTCGATCTGAATCTGCTCACAGGGTAGAGGGAGGGAGCAGCTGAGAGTCGCGCAGGGAGCATCTGTCGGCGACTAGGGGGACAGCTGTGCTCCAGGAGAAGATAGAGGACTGCTGCGCTGGCCTCCCTAGCCTGAGCGGCCCCAGTACTGCGGGGTTCTCTCCCTGAGCCAACTGCGCGAGGAGGCGCGCAGAGGCGGACCACGACATCTTGAACGAGAGGAGCCGGAAAACATACAGCTGCCGTTCGCGGTACCGGCGGGACCTCTGGGGCTCCCGGAGCACCGGCCACCAGGTGGCGCGCAGAGCCCAGGGAGCTCTAAACTCCAGCAAGGAAAGGTCAGATTTCCCTGGGGGTACTTTGGGCGCGAAACTGAGGGGGCTGGCAGTCTGGGAGATCTGCACCTTGGAACTCAAAACCTGGAGATCTGCACCTGAAATAGAATCTGTGGCTGTTGAAGCTGGTGAACTTGGGAGAGGGCCCTTGGAGCTGGTGGCAGAGTTGATCCCTGGAGCGCAATCAGTTTGGACCTGACAGAGGGGGGAAGCCCGGAAGATTTTGGGAGGGTTCTGGCTGCTAAAACAGCAGTCACCATTAGAGAGGCAGTATTGTTTAGTTCAGGATAAAGAGGACCAATAGACCCAGAAGTCAATCTAGAAACACTGCCACCCAGGGGCCAAATCACAAATTGACTCTTATGTGACAGGGAATTGATTATATCTTCTCTTCAACCTTGGGAATACAGTCTATTTTCATCTACACTTTAGTATCTTTTACTCTACCTCAACTTCACCTTTATACCACCACTCTCTGGCTAACCTTTCCCTATTTAGTGCCTTGTTTCCCTTACACTTTTCCCGCTTTAGATTTACCTAATTCTTTCCCCTTACCCCCTGTTAAAATTTCACCCCACTGATATATCTAATCTCTAACCACCTAATCCAAGTGCATATATACCTCTAGCTTCTCTGACTTCACTATCTTAAAGTGTTTTTAGCCCTGTCCTGTTGTTGTTGTTTACTTGACTGTTGATTATATTGATTTTTTAAGCAGGTTTATGAGATTGATTTGCTTATTCTGTTATTTTGGTTTGTCTTGTAGGGGGGGTTATTTTTATTTTTGGTGTTGTTTCTTGTTTTGTTGTCCTCATCTGCATTGTTTTTGAGATAGATTTTTGCTTCTGTGTTCCCTCACCTCTCTTGATATTAGTAGTTGTATGTAATTTGTATCAATCTCCAAGTACTTGTTGCAGGTTTTGGTTCGGATTAGGGGCTATCCTATAGGAGTTTTCACCCCACATTTATAATTTACTCCTTTTATTTCTTTTTTTCTTCTCCCCCTTTTCCCATTATCATTTTGGCATTCCTGTCTTTCTTTTTTGTGAGTGTATGTGTTTGGGGGGGTCTCTTTCTTTTTTGTGTGAGTGTGGGTGTGTGAGTGTCTGTGTGGGTCTGGGGGAGGTTCTCTTTCTTTTTTCCCACCTATCACCAAATTTGCCTTTCTCTGGCGGTCACCTTTATTTGGAATTACAATTACTTGGACTACATTCCGGTTCAGTGCCTGGTGCGTTGCACCTGGTTGTGTTGTATTTTGTGCCTTTAAATCAACACAGGAGAGTGAGAACTACATAACCACATACACAGAGAAGAGAGACCATGGGAAGACAAAGAAATAGCCCACATATGAAAGAAAAGCAAGGCTCGCCAGAAAAGGAGGTAAACGAAATGGAAGTTAACAACCTGTCAGAGAAAGAATTCAGAGAAATGGTCATAAGGTGGCTGAAAAGAATGGAAGACAAATTTGATAATATGAGTAAGACCCAAGAGGAAATGAGGAAGACTCAGGAAGAAATGATGAAGAGCCATGAAGAAATGAAAAGTGACATTGCTGAAGTAAAGAACTCAATAGAAAGTATTAAGAGTAGACTAGAAGAAGCAGAGGATCGCATCAGTGAGCTAGAAGACCAGGTAGGAAAAAATAACCAAGTAGATCAGATACTAGAAAAAAAAAATTAAAAAGCAGGAGGAGAGCCTAAGAGAACTTTGGGACAACATGAAACAAAACAACATCCGTATAATTGGGCTTCCAGAAGGACAGGAAACTGAGCAAGGAATAGAAAACCTGTTGGAAGAAATAATGACAGAAAACTTTCCTGGTATAGGAAAGGAAAAACCCACACAAATCCAAGAAGCTCACAGAGTCCCAAGCAAAATAAACCCCAAAAGACCTACGCCAAGGCACATTATAATTAAATTGGCAAACACCAATGACAAAGTAAGAATCTTAAAAGCTGCCAGAGAGAGACAAAAAGTCACCTACAAAGGAACACCCATCAGACTAACAAGTGATCTCTCAACAGAAACCTATCAGGCCAGAAGGCAGTGGAATGAAATCTACAAAGTCATGCAAAGGAAGGGTCTGAATCCTAGAATACTGTACCCAGCAAGGCTCTCAATAAAAATTGAAGGTCAAATCAGGAGCTTCACAGATAAAAAAGGACTAAGGGAATTCGTCACCACCAAACCAGCAATGCAAGAAATGCTAAAGGATCTGCTGTAAAAAGAAATAGGAAGCGAAGAAGGATCACAGGGGCAAAGAACAAAAATGGCAACATATAAGCACCTATCAATAATAACTTTAAATGTAAACGGGTTAAATGCTCCAATCAAAAGACATAGGGTAATAGACTGGATAAGAAAACACAACCCATGTATCTGCTGTCTACAAGAAACCCACCTCCGAAAAAAAGACGCACACAGACTGAGGATGAAAGGTTGGAAAAAAGTTATTCAGGCGAATGGAAATGAAAAAAAAGCTGGGGTAGCCATACTTATATCTGACAAATTAGATCTCAAAGTGAAGGACATAACAAGAGATAAAGAAGGCCACTTCATAATACTAAAGGGAGCAATTCAACAAGAAGAAATAACTCTTGTAAACATATACGCACCCAATACAGGAGCACCCAAATATATACAAAAACTCCTAGAGGACATCAAGGGAGAGATAGACAGCAATACAATCATAGTAGGAGACTTTAATACCCCATTATCACCATTGGACAGATCCTCTAAACAAAAAATCAGTAAAGAAACATCAATTCTCAATGACTCACTGGACCAGATGGAATTAATTGACATCTTCAGATCATTTCACCCCAAAGCCACAGAATATACATTCTTTCCAAGTGCCCATGGGTCATTCTCAAAGATAGACCATGTATTAGGTCATAGGCAAAGTCTCTCCAAATTCAAGAAGATAGAAATCATATCAAGTATATTCTCAGATCACAGTGGCATAAAGCTGGAAATCAACTACAATAGAAACAATCCAAAGAAATCGAACACATGGAGACTAAACAGTATGCTATTAAACTATGACTGGGTTACTAGAGAGATTAAGGAAGAGATAGAAAACATCATGGAAACAAATGACAATGATAGCACAACAATCCAAAATCTATGGGACACAGTGAAAGCAGTTCTGAGAGGGAAGTTCATAGCTCTACAATCCTACTGCAAAAAACTAGGAACAGCGGCAATAAATTATCTAACCCAACAACTCAAAGAGTTAGAAAGAAAGCAACAAGAAAAGCCCAGTGTAAGCAGAAGGAAGGAAATAGTAAAGATCAGAGCAGAAATAAATGACATAGAGACCAAAGAAACAATACAGAAAATCAACGAAACCAAGAGCTGGTTCTTTGAAAGGATAAACAAGATTGATGAACCTCTAGCCAGACTCACCAAGAAGCAAAGAGAGAGGACCCTAATAAATAAAATCAGAAATGAAAGAGGTGAAATAACAACAGACCCCATTGAAATACAAAGGATTGTTAAAAAATACTATGAACAACTCTACTCCAACAAACTGGACAACCTGGAGGAAATGGATATGTTTCTAGAAAAATATAACCTCCCAAAACTCAATCAAGAAGAATCTAAACAACTCAATAGACCAATAACTGTGGAAGAAATTGAAGCAGTCATCATAAAGCTTCCAGCAAACAAAAGCCCAGGGCCAGACGGCTTCACAGGGGAGTTTTACCGAACATTCAAGGAAGAACTAAAACCTATACTCCTCAGACTATTCCAGAAAATTCAAGAGGATGGAAAACTTCCAAACTCCTTCTATGAAGCTAGCATCACCCTAATACCAAAACCAGATAAAGACGACACAATGAAAGAGAATTACAGGCCAATATCCCTCATGAATATAGATGCCAAAATCCTCAATAAAATTCTAGCAAATCGGATCCAGCAGTACATCAGAAAGATCATACACCACGACCAAGTAGGATTTATCCCAGGAATGCAAGGATGGTACAATATCCGCAAATCAATAAATGTGATACATCACATAAACAAATTGAGAGATAAAAATCACATAGTCATATCAATTGATGCAGAAAAAGCATTTGACAAAATCCAACATCCTTTCTTAATAAAAACTCTCAATAAGGTAGGAATAGAAGGATCATACCTCAACATAATAAAAGCCATATACGATAAACCCACAGCATACATCATACTCAATGGGCAAAAACTACAACCATTTCCCCTAAGAACAGGAACAAGACAGGGTTGCCCACTTTCACCACTCCTGTTCAACATAGTACTGGAAGTATTAGCCATTGCAATTAGACAAGAAGAAGAAATAAAAGGCATCCAAATTGGAAAAGAAGAAGTTAAGCTATCCTTATTTGCAGATGACATGATATTGTACATAAAAAACCCGAAAGACTCCATAAAAAAGTTAGTAGACTTAATAAATGAGTTCAGCAATGTAGCAGGCTACAAAATTAATGCCAAGAAATCTATGGCATTTCTATACACTAATAGTGAACTTACAGAAAGAGAGACTAAAAAAGCAATCCCATTTACCATCACACCAAAAAAATTAAGATACCTAGGAATAAACTTAACTAAGGAGGTAAAAGATCTATTTGTGGAAAACTACAGGACACTGAAAAAAGAGATAGAGGAAGATGTAAACAGGTGGAAGAACATTCCATGTTCATGGATTGGGAGAATCAACATAATTAAAATGTCCATACTACCCAAAGCAATCTATAAATTTAATGCACTCCCCATTAAAATACCAATGGCATATTTCACAGACCTAGAAAGAACTCTCCAAAAATTCATCTGGAACAAAAAAAGGCCCCGAATAGCCACAGCAATCCTGAGAAAGAAGCACAAAGTCGGTGGGATTTCCATACCAGATTTCAAGCTGTATTACAAGGCTACTGTTCTTAAAACAGCCTGGTACTGGCACAAGAACAGACATATAGATCAATGGAATAGAATAGAGAATCCGGATATCAACCCAATCCACTATGCTCAATTAATATTTGACAAAGGAGGCAGGAACATAAAATGGAGTCAAGACAGTCTCTTCAATAAATGGTGTTGGGAAAATTGGACAGATACATGCAAAAAAATGAAACTAGAGCACCAACTTACACCATACACAAAAATAAACTCAAAATGGATACAGGACTTAAACGTAAGACAGGAAACCATAAAAATATTAGAGGAATCTACAGGAAGAAAAATCTCAGACATATGCCAAAAGAACTTCTTTGATGATACCGCTCCGAGGGCAATGGAAGCTAAAGAGAAAATAAACAAATGGGACTACATCAAAATCAAAAGCTTTTGCACAGCTAAAGAAACCATCAACAAAACAACAAGAAAACCCACTGTATGGGAGAACATATTTGCAAATGTTATTAGTGATAAAGGTTTAATCTCAAGCATCTACAGGCAACTCACCCAACTCAGTAAAAGGAGGACAAATGATCCAATAAAAAAATGGGCAACAGACCTAAATAGAATCTTCACGAAAGAAGACAAAAGGAAGGCCCAGAGACACATGAAAACTTGCTCAAAGTCACTAATTATCCGAGAGATGCAAATCAAAACGACTATGCGGTACCATCTCACACCTATCAGAATGGCTTACATCAACAAATCAACAAACGACAAGTGCTGGCGAGGATGCGGAGAAAAAGGAACTCTTGTGCACTGCTGGTGGGATTGTAGACTAGTACAGCCACTGTGGAGAACAGTATGGAGATTCCTCAAAAAACTAAAAATGGAGCTCCCATTCGACCCAGTGATCCCACTTCTAGGAATATACCCCAAGAAATTAGAAAGGCGAATTAGAAAGGATATATGTACCCCTATGTTCATAGCAGCACAATTTACCATAGCTAAGATTTGGAAACAGCCGAAGTGCCCATCAGCAGATGAGTGGATCAAAAAACTATGGTACATTTACACAATGGAATACTACGCCGCGGAAAAAAAGAAGGAGCTCCTACCATTTGTAACAACATGGATGGATTTGGAGAGCATTATGCTAAGTGAAATTAGCCAGGCAGAGAAAGACAAATATCACATGATCTCACTCATTTGAGGAATACAATCAATGACATAGACTGATGAACAAGAATAGATCCAGAGACTGAGAAAAGTCCATCAGAATGTCAAACCTCAGGGTAAGTGGCAGGTGGTGAGAGTAAGTGGAAAAGTCAATATACTTGAACTCTTGAACTGAGGTAAGTGATTTGTGTTTTTACATCCCTGACAAAGTTTATATAAAATTATAAAAAAATGGCAGCTAGTCTGACATTGAATTGACATGGCCTAGAGCTTGTCATATCCTATGGAGACCAGTCCTTAGGCTAGGCCCTGCTTAACCTCCCATGACACCATAATACCCTTACATGATATTATTCTACAATGTCATTATAATATTTGATATTTGACAACAGCATATTATACAATTATCCCAAATAAACTTACAAACTAATTCTTTGAATGTTGGGCAGCAACTTAAAAAAGAATAGGAAAGAAATTAATCCCTTTCAGAAGGAATTAAGGCACTGGGAAGGCATCCGAGCATTCTATATTGGCCCTTCTTGCCCTTTCTGCCAAGAGGGACCTTCTTGTTAATATCCAAATACACACAGCTGATGCCAGAGTTTTCAGTTCGAGGTGTGGCTGAAGCCTTTGGGCAGCTGGCACCATGGATCTGTATCTCAACCAATGGTGTGAGCTGGGCCCTCTCTGGAGAAGAAACCTGGGTCCCCCGAGATATGTGATCAGTACCGGGACCCCGCCAGCAGGCTAGGGGACCCCAAGGCAGGTACTGGACGTGGAGGCCACAGGGGGGCATAGACTACAAAGGAGACAGAACTGAACCTCACATCACCCTGTTTGGCCCCGGAGGATGGCTGGTTAGCCAGAGACGGGTAAGATTCCTCAGGGAAGGAACAACCTAAGACAGGCACAGTCGCAGAGGGGCCAACAGGAGAGAACTAAAAGGTCAACAGAGGTGGGGCACAGACCCTCATCCACAAACCTTGCAGGGGTTTGAATTCTCAACCCTCCTAAGGGAGGTCTCCTACCCCCACGGCTGCTTCGCCTCCCACACACAACTCATACGGGGACCCAGGTGGCAGACAGAGACTCGGCCAGCAATAGCTGCTCTATATCTAAATTCAGTCTATTACCAGGAATGCTCGGGACCTACTCAAAATTGCAAATATTCCTTTCCACTAGTATTCACAGGGTAAACTAAGATTTCTGCTTGAGTATTAAAATTGACAGGAAAATAGTAATCAAGTTTTCAGATTAATTTAAATTGGCCAAGTGAAATACGAGAATACTCAAGAAAATTATAGTGTACTGGACAAAAAGCTTTTCCTAAAACATTAACTGAAAAATCTATCAGTAGTTCATCTCTCTGTAAAATTGCCTAACATCCAAAGAACCTAAAGCAGTCACTTTGTGTACAAAAATTAAAATTTAAAATTATCAAGACTGCAATAGAAAATTTCCAAAAGTCCCCATTAATCAAAAAAGGGGAGGGGACAGCAGGGTAATATCATGAAAGGGACAAAAAAAAATATTGAGTAAGTAAAATACATCTAGAAAATTCTTACTCCAGTAAAGTAAATTCCATTTGTAAAAACAATAGCAGGACACCCATGAAAAAACACACATGGTGTCAAAATAAGCCAAAGGAAAATTATTTAGGCAAAAATTAAAAAGAATCCCAAGTCTATTTTGCATAGAGGATCCCTTTGTTAACTTTTGGTCGAGAATGTGTTTGTGTGTTTTCAGAGAACAACTCCAAGACCATGTGGGTTCCTGCGACGGTGAGGAACTGATGGATCTGTTCCAGCCATGAGGACGGTCCAGAGATGGGGGACACTGACGACACCTTGCCATACTAGCAGTCAGCAGCTGTGCATGTCTGCAGGCAGCCCAGGACCAAACCAGAGAGGATGGATCATGCATTGACACGATATGTCCACCATCTGGATACCATTGCTGACTTATACACATAATGAATTATTTGACACTGAAACTGGGACTCAGAAAAGTTGGACATTGAAACCGAGAATGAAACACTTTTTGTTCTTATACATTTATTTCTAGTATGCAGAGGCAAGATATTTTTGAGGAAAAGAAACAGGGGAGAGTGATTGATATAGAGGCAGGATGGCCTTGAACAGGCTGTCAAGCTACAGGGGGAGGCTTGGGTGGATGGGAGGCAGATGCGGGAGGAGATCAACGGAAGGACTTGTATGCATGCATATGAACATAACCAATGAATGAAAGACACTGGGGCGGGGAGGGGGGAAGCTGGGGATATGTGCTGGGGGGTGGGGGAGGCTGGGGGGAGGATAAGGGGGAGGGGGAAAGGAAAACATGTATTACTATTATACTGCAAAAAATCAATAAAAAAAAAAAAGGAAGGAGAGATCCTAGTTGATGTCGTCCATCTAGGTCAGCCTCAGGGGTCATTGAGTTGGGTGGAGAAGGTATCTAGCCCAATATCAGTGGTAATCTATTAATCAGTCTCAGGGACCCTAAGAATTATCTGTGGGAGCTTGTGCACTCAGCAATGTGGTGTATTCCTGAGCACCTCACAGATGCTAACACACATGGTCCATAGACCACATTCTAAGAAAGCTAAAATAGGTTAATATCTAGATACATAAGTTATTTCAAGGAGCCTAATCAAATTATTTTTCCAAGTTATTTTAGGAGTAAGGTCAGACTACCCCATGAGGAAAGAAAGCATTTAATCCCCTTCCCAAGTGATTTGTATATCTTAGAGACCTGTGTGTGAGCCACAAGAGTTTGTATTTGGCTAGGACTCGTCAACTGACATAGTTCAAAGAGGCTCTAAGACTTTTCGTTGCTTCTGGTAGGACCTAAATCAGCCCAGAGAAAAGACTATGATGGACATGTTATGTTTCTTAACGCATTTGTTTAAACAAATTATACAGAATGTCCCTCCATAGGAAAGAGTTTATACTTTTCTACAGTGTCCTGTTGCACTGGAAATCACTGCATATTCTCCATCTTTGTATCCCCACTCCTAGCACACTGAGTCGGGGGTAAGTGCTCAGCAAAAGTCCAAAGGCACCATTTTATGACTGGATAGAAAGGAAAAATAAATGCAGTTTAAATATATGTTGTAAAGTCTAGTATATATTTTTAAGCTAAAAAAAATCCTATAAAAAAAGCTGTCTTTTAAATTTCTATTTAAAACCAAACCAGAGGCAGGGAAACATCGATCAGAATCTCAAACCTCAGAGAAGGTAAGGGAGTGTGGGGGTAAGGGGGAGAGATCAATCAAAGGACTTATATGCATGCATAGATGCCTGATCAATGGACACAGACAACGGGGGGGGGGGGAGGTTTAGGGGGTAATGGGGGAATAAGGACACATATGTAATACCACAATCAATAAAGAAATTTAAAAACAACAACAAAAGTGCAAACGAGTTTTTAATATTGCTCTTCAAGCATAGTGAGTGGGTCCCTGGGAAAAAGAACCTTGAACATCTGTCTGTCACTCCCTTCAGACTCCCACCTACTGTTTTTCACTTTGATGTAGCTGTTATTCAAAGTAACTGAAATGTTTTAGAAATTATTACCTTGTGAAGATAATGCCACAGTGAAATTCGGGCTTGCCACAGAAGTATTTCTGTCATAGACCTGTTTTCCTCCAGGTGTAAGTCAAAATACTAAACCTTAACAACTAGATTACACAACTTCAGCCTAAGAATGAATCTATTTCATTGCAGTGTGCACTGTCTCTGTAACACCTGTTCCCTGCAGATGATATAAAGTATTTTGTGCACACCTACACATATTCTTGGGGTAGGGGTCACAACTCTTTGTAATTTGACTGTAACTATAATCCTGAGTATGGAATAGAACTAATATAGTCAATTAATGAAACATTAAAATAAAGAATCATGCAGATAAACTTATCTTGACAAGGCCTCATACATCTATTTATATAAAACCCTAATATGCAAAGAGACTGAATGGCGGAACAACTGAATAACCAAACAACCAGTTGCTATGATGTGCACTGACCACCAGGGGGCCAGGTGAAACATGGTGGGCGTCGGCCTTGATGGGATGGTGGAACAGGTAAGTGGGGGCACCAGACCAAGGTAGGGCACTGGTTTTTTGTCATTTGGGATGAGCCTCTGGTGGATACTGAAAATTCTTTGCTCCCATTTGCTGAGGTCCTGCTGGGTCCTCGCACCTGCTGCTGGCACCAACTCTTGTTGCAAGCGCTGGTCCCACTTACACCTGCTGCTGGAGCTGAAGCCACTACTCACACCCACTGCCAGTGCCTGGCGCCAGCCCCACTGCTCACACCCACTGCTGGCACTGGCCCTGCTTGTATCTGTGGCCAGCAGCAAAGCTGCCACTTGTACCCACTGCTCACACCCAGCGGCTGCTGGCCCCAGTCACCCCTGGGGGCTTCTTCACCTCCCCCTGCTCTGAAAGGCAATTGGGGCAGCAGCTGATGCTCACACCTGAGGACAGCATGGGCCTTGCTTGCACCTGCTGTTGGCACTGGCCCCCATCACTCTGCATTGTCAGCAGGTGTGAGCAGGGCCAGCGCCTTCAGTGTGTGTGAGCAGCAGTGGCAGAAGCGAGGCTGCCAGTAGACAGGGATCATAACAGGAGGAGCCAGGCAGGGATGCGGAGGATGGGCTGAGACCTGCCCCTGTGCCCACCACAGCTTGCAGCCCACAGTTCCTTTCAAGGTGCATGGATTCATGCACTGGATTCCTAGTATAAAATTAAGAACAAGGTAGTTATTTGATAATTTTCAAAAGCATTGAACACAAATTTATTATTTTCTGAATATGAATAATATTTTCCTCCATAAAATAAAACAGCCTAAATATACCCTACCATTATAGGATATTTCTTAACCTCTTTTCTACCTTTATGTCAGTCCTATAGATAGAAAATAATTAGTTTCTGGACTCTTACTAGTAAGTGTACTTACTGAGCCAATGAAAATAAGTTCTTCATTATCTGGAAGAAAATGACCCATATATCAATATGTCTTCATCTTAAGCTCTTTGGGGTTGACTAATTGTGCTTATATTGGGTACTACCTACACTAATAAAAGACTAACATGCAAACTGACCATCCCTCTGCTATGCCCACCAGCCAATCACGAGTGAGTATGCAAATTAACCCAACAAAGATTGCGGTTAATTTGCATATGCAGGCATGGAGCAAATACTGAAGACAGTGTAGAAGGAAGCCAAGCACTGCAGAAGGGAGTGAAGCAGTGGAGAAGGGAGGGAGCTGAGGCAGGCTTCGCTCCCTTCTCTGCTTCACTCAGGCCACAGGAAGCCCTATTCTTGCAGGAATCTTCCTGCAATTGGCCTCTAGTATATATATATATATACATATATTAGTTTTCTGTTGGCTTCTGTAGGTATATGATTGTTTCCAGTCTCAAATAACAGAAGACCCAACTCAAAATGGCTTAAAAAGTAAAAGGCTTTATTTTTTCTCATCACAAGGACTCCCAAATAAGGGAGGTTCCAGGACTGATTAACTCAGATTTTCCTAATACATTATCAAAGACCTAGGTTCTCTCCAGGTTTTCACTCTTTCATCTAAATTCCCAAACTGAAAAAAGGATAATGTATCAGTCAGTGTTCTCCAAGAAACAAAATGAGAGGGCTATTATCTATCTATCTATCTATCTATCTATCTATCTATCTATCTATCATCATACATCTATATCTATTCATCTATTTGAAGACATTTCAAGTACAATAACTGACTAATGCAATTGTAGGAGCTGATAAGTTCAAAATCCGTAGGATAGGACAGGAGGCAGAAACTCTCAGGCAGGAGTTGATATTGCAGGCTTCATGCAGAATTTCTTCCTTAGGAAAACAGTTTTGGCCTTAAAGCCTTTCAACTACTTGGAAGCCCACTCAGATTATCCAATATAACCTCTTTTACCTAAAATACACAGATAAGGATGGTAAGCACATCTATAAAATACCTTCATAACAAACACCTAGATTTGTGTCTAACCGAATAACTGGTTACCATAGCCTACCCAAATTGACACATAAAAAACTATCACTGACAGTTTCTTCCTTGTGCAATTCTTAAGAGCAAATAAACATTTCCAAATGCCCCCAACAGACTTCCTTTCAGTTTCCATTGGCCAGTGTTGGGATTTATCCCCTTCATAAAGTCAATCCTTCGTGAGGGAAATAAGATCAAGATAGCTTTAAACCAATTGCATTTTAGCTGAGCCATGTGGGGCAAGAGTAAATGTTTGGACTAAATTTGAGCTGTGCTACATGGAAGAGGGAAAAGTTGTTGGGTTGGCAAAAAGAGTATCTGGAACATAGGAGCTCAGTAAATATTTGAGTGAGTGAATAAGTCAATGAAGGAATGCTGATACATGCTGAGGATAATGAGTGCTAGTGATTTTTTCCAAATGCATACCCCATTCAAGACACGGCTTCAGCAGGTAAACAGAGTATGTGCTAATGCATGATGTATGACTCTTGTTTGAGTGATATGACATTCAAACCTTTGCCAACACAGCTAAGGATTATCGCTCATAAATACTAAGTGAATGCTAACTGTGCTCAAGGGGAAGAACTGGAAAAGAAAGGCAGAGAAATACCATTCCAAGTTTATATCCTATTTAATTTAGTACATTAAATGCAGGAGCTTTCATGCTAATGTCCTTAAATTCTTGATGCTAGCACCACACACCAAGATATTGTTTTTGATGAATAAGGCTATAATTTAGAGAGCAGTCTTAGGGAAGCAGACAACCTCTCTTGGGGACTATGCATTTCTCCAGGGCTTATCAAGGTGTGCTAAGAGAGAGAGAGAGAAAGATGATTTTCTTGTTACAATCATACAGAGTTTTTTGTTTATGCTTAAATCTTGTTGGGGCTTGTCTTGACCAAGAGTCTCAGTTCATATGACATGTGACATAGGAACAAGACAAATATATGTTCAGAATAAATAGAATACTGAGTTATCACACACACACACACACACACAAACACACACACACACACACACTGCCACCACCAAAACAACTGGCATGGTCTATTTTCTCATTGCTTTAGTACACTTAGGGGCTGTGTTATATTCCTTTCATGTTAATTTTTCAGAGAAAATATTCAGCTGCACAAGAAATTATTTTCCAGTTACCTGACTAAAATGTAACTTTCTGTATTAAAATGATCTGAAATTTGTGAGAAGCTCTTGTGGATAAGAGGAAGTCTATGATTAAATTCTCCTTTTAAGCACTTTGGAAACCACCTCCTGTTTATCTCCCTTATTCCTGTGTGGATCCTGCCCAACTTGCTACTGTATCATATTACCATGGCTCAGTCCTTCACTCTTTCTAAAGTTAGTTGGTTTCTTTCCATGCAAAACAAAAAACAACCGTTTTTCTGAAATGCTTTAGAAGGCTCTAGTTACCTATTTCTAATGTCAGTTTTTTCCCACTGAAATGTGATATTTTCAGGGGCAGGAATTATGCATTTTCACCTTTATCTCTGGGTGCTAATAAATGTTGGCTGATTAGAAGAACCAAGATGGTGGCATCAGTAAGTGCCTGTACTTGCTGCCTCTCACAGCCACATCAATAACAAAACTAAACGGCAGAACAACTACCACCTAGAACAGCAGGAAGGCTGGCTGAGTAGAAGTTCCACAACTGGAGAGGTGAAGAAGGCAGAAGGCGCATTGAGACTGGTAGGAGGTACGGAGGCATGGAAAGTGCTGGCACCTGGATGTGTTGCTTTTTTAATTATTGGGAGGGAGATATAAGCTCCCGCTTGCTCTGAACTCCAGTTCTGGGCAAGTCTCTGGGGGACCCAGACACATACAGGGAGAAACTGGACTGTTTGGCATTGGGACAGAAATGTGAGGGCAGCTTTCTCCTAGAGTGCTCACAGCAATCATTGTTCTTGCATGGGATGGGAGGAGGGCAGGACATGGAGAACTGGGGACTTCTCAGTGTTCAGGGCTGACTGGCAGCCATTGCTATTTGTTCCGCCCTGGTGATTCCCAGAGATCCCACCCCACCCAATTTATAACCCCACTCAAGCTATGCCCATCAGCTTTTGAATATGAATAGCCTGTCCTTTTGACTAAAACCTGTCAAACTGCAGCTGGGTCAGAAAGCCCAGAGCTTCCAAAAGAAGGCCCAAGGTCTTGCCAGCCTTGCTCCACTGCTGGGCCTCAACTGGACACTTCCAAACCGCATACTAAAAGAAGGAATCTGCACATGTCTCTGTAGCTCCTACTGGGTAGCCCCAGACAGTGGCTGACCTTGCATTTCCTTAGAGACCCAAGAACCAGTGTACCTAGTGATCAGAGTGAGACCATACTGGATTGCAACTCTTCACATCCATAAGAGATACACACAAGGGGCAGGCTCAGTGAGCACCAAAGCCCCACTGAAGCAAGTCTTGACCCATAGATCTTCCAGTGTAGACACAGCTGGTCATCACAGCCAATTGGCCTGGAGGTCAATTGTTCCCAGTGATACCAACAGCAATCAAGGGCTACCTGCAACAAGACTGTGCACACAGCCCACAAAGGGGTGCACCAAGAGTGTCTACCTCAGGTGACTGGGCCCTATAGGACACCAACCACACAAGGCCACTCTATCAACTCAAGGAGACTTAGCAGCTACCCAGTACATAGAAACAAACACAGGGAAGCAGCCAAAAAGTGGAGATAAAGAAACAAGTCACAAATGAAAGAAATGGGTAGAAGCAAACTAGTGGATATCGAGTTCAAAACCACAGTTATAAGGTTACTCAAGAATATTCTAGAAACCTCCAAGAAATTTGGTGAGACCCTCAAGAATATGAAAAAGGACCAATCAGAAATAAAGTGTACACTGACTGAAATAAAGAATAATATACAGACATCCAACAGCAGACTAGAGGACCCCAAAAATAAAGTCAAATATTTGAAATATGAAGAAGCTAAAAACGCCCAACCAGAAAAACAAAAAGAAAAAAAATCCAAAAATATGAAGATAGTATAAGGAGTCTCTGGGACAACCTCAAGCATACCAAATTATGGAGGTGCCAGAAGAAAGAGAGCAAAATATTTGTTTAAAGAAATAATAACAGAAAACTTCCCCTCCCTGGTGAAAGAAATAGACTTACAAGTCCAGGAAGCACAGAGAACCCCAAACAAGAGAAATCCAAAGTGGACAACACCAAGACACATCATAATTAAAATGCCAAGGGCAAAAGAAAAAAAAGAGAGTCTTAAAAGCAGCAAATGAAAAACAGTTAATTGTATGGGAGTACCCATACATCTGCCAGCTGATTTCTCAACAGAAACTATGCAGGCCAGATGGGAGTGCCAAGAAATATTCAAAGTGATGAATAGCAGGAACCTACAACCAAGATTACTCTATCCAGCAAAGCTATCATTCAGAACTGAAGGTCAGATAAAGAGCTTCACAGGTAAGAAAAAGCTAAAGGAGTTCATCACCACCAAACCAGTATTATATGAAATGCTGAAAGGTATTCTTTAAGAAGAGGAAAAAGAAGAAAAAGGTAAAGATAAAAATTACTGACAACAAATACATATCTATCAAGAAGTGAATCTAAAAGTCAAGTGAGTAAAAAATCTGATGAACAGAATAAACAGGTGAATATAATAGAATCAGGAGAATAGAAAGGGAGTGTACTGATAATTCTCAGGGGAAAGGAAGTGTAGGGGTGCAGGAAAAGATGAGGCAAAAATCTTACACCTATGGACAAGGACAGTGGGCACGAGGTGGTAAGGGCATGAGGTGGGGTGGGAATCAGGTGGATGGGGAGCTATGAAGGGAAAAAAGAGGAACAACTCTAATAATCTGAACTATAAAGATTCATTTTAAGAATTTTTGGCTGATTAAGATAATGAAACAGCCATGCCACATCAATGAAGGTTTAACTCCAGTATTTTTAAAGTATTTCCTTCTGCCAACCTATTTTTTTGAAATTCCACTTGAGCTGTTGCTATTGCACTATTTTTGTATTGTTCTTCATTGTCCTTCCCAGAGGAGCGTGTTGAGTGGGAAATTCTTGAGAAAACCAGTTTTGGACCTTGCTTTTGTTCACCCTGTCTCGTGTTTAGCAAACATTGGTTTGGGCATGGACAAGACTGCTAGATGAGGCTTGGACAAGGTAGGAAGGAGATTATACATAATTACATATTAATAATCATATTTTATGCATATTGATACTGAATCACCTCATATTGCCTAGCACAATATGGTGATTCTCTAGAGGTTTGAATAAGAAGCTGCATACTTGACCAGGAAGACTAACATTCCCTTGTGAAAACTGCAAAAAGATGTGTACTTTATGTAGACCTACTGAATGTGGAAAAAGCAATAAGTGAAAGAAAATTTTTTAATGAGAAAGATAAAAATTAGACCCATGCACAAATATTTTCATTACACAAAGGAAGTAGACAGAAACAATACGAAGTGTGTATTTTTAAGTGTGAGTTTGAACAAATAACACTTTTCCCTTTGATTAGTTGAAAGAATTTCTGAAAATGGTTAAATTATCAAGTGCCATTTTAACAAGATTTGGGAGAACACCTGATGACCTGGGAGTAGAATTAAGGCTGAGAAGGTCAATCAAGGACCAAGAGGTATGTGAAAGGGGAGGAGGTGGCAGTGGAATCAGTGGTGGTAAGAGTAGTGGGGAAACTCAAGGAGCAGGTGTGTAACAGAGGGAGATGAACAGCCCTAGCCCAACATCTGGGCACTTCAGGAAGTTCAGCAGGCACATTCATGCTGCCATCTTGCACTTACTTTTCAGAATTTTGAGAACATAGAGGAGATTTAATATTCTTAATTTAACTTCCTGCTGAAGATCAAAAGAAAGAAGTGTTAAAATGCAATATTCATGTCTTTTTTGGTGGGTGTGCCTCCAAAAGTGCAGAAGACAAGATGGAGACTCTTCAGAGGTGCTGATGCTGGAAGAACTTTGTTTTGAGACTACAAAACTGTTAGGGTCTCCTTGTCATTTTTTAAACCTGAAGTGAAAAACTTTCCAAAAATGAAATGCTAAAAAGACAGGGTTGTATCTTTTAATGTACAAGACTGTAAGGTGGCAGTAGAGAATTTTCTAGTGGTGAATTATCTATGTAGAGAAGATTAAACTATTTGTTTTCCTTGAAATTGAGAATAGAGCTTTGATATTGTGTGGTGGGTAGTGGGCCCTGGAATGGAAAGGAGAGGACCCACCCAGAGGTGAATGGTGGGGGATAAAGACTCACTTGCATTTCTTGCTTTGAATTTCACTTCTAAATTTTATTCACAAAATGCAGGCAGCCTTAAGTACATTGCTTTCTTAATTTGCTGTTATTAAATATTGCTAGAAGCCAGGTGCACGAAAATCATGCACAGGGGTAGGGCATGTCCCTCAGCCCAGCCCGCACACTCTCCAATCTGGGACCCCTCAAGGGATGTCCGACTGCCCATTTAGGCGATCGAGGATCGGGCCTAAGTGGGCAGTTGGACATCCTTCTCACAATCCAGGACTGCTGGCTCCAAAATGCTCACCTGCCTGCCTACCTAATTGCCCTTAACTGCTTCTGCCTGCCAGACTGATCATGCCCTAACCACTACCCTGCAAACCTAACTAATGTCTAACTGCTCCCCTGCCAGGCTGTTTGCCCCCAACTTCCCTCCTCTGCAGGCCTGGTCACCCTACCTGCCTTCCCTTGCAGGATTGGTTGTTTACAATTGCCCTCCTTTGCAGGCCTGGTCCCTCCCAAATGCCCTCTCCTGCTGGCCATTTTGTGGTGGCCATCTTGTGTCCACATGGGGGCAGGATCTTTGACCACATAGGGGCAGCCATCTTGTGTGTTGGAGTGATGGTCAATCTGTTTATTACTCTTTTATTAGATACTAGAGGCCCGGTGCATGAAATTCGTGCACAGGGGGTGGGAGATGTCCCTTAGCCCAGACTGCACCCTCTCTAATCTAGGACCCCTCAAGGGATGTCTGACTGCCCATTTAGGCCCGATCCTAGGATCGGGCCTAAATGGGCAATCGGACATCCTTCTCACAATCCAGGACTTCTGGCTCCAAACTGCTCACCTGCCTGCCTCCCTGATTGCCCCTAACCACTTCTGCCTGCCAGCCTGATCACCTGCTATAACCACTACCCTGGCAGCCTAACTGATGTCTAACTGCTCCCCTGCCAGCCTGTTTGCCCCAATCTTCCCTCCTCTGCCGGCCTGGTCACCCCTAACTGCCCTCCCCTGCTGGCCTGATCGCCCACAACTACCCTCCCTTGCAGGCCTGGAACCTCCCAATGGCCCTCCCCTGCTGGGTATTTTGTGGTGGCCATCTTGTGTCCACATGGGGGCAGGATCTTTGACCACATGGGGGCAGCCCTCTTGTGTGCTGAAGTGATCGTTAATCTGAAAATTACTCTTTTATTAGATAGGATAGAGAGGCCTGGTGCATAGGTGGGGGCCAGCTGGTTTGCCCTAAAGAGTGTCACGGATCAGGGTGGGGTTCCCTTAGAGTGAGGGGCGGCCTGGGCGAGGGGCTTGTGGAGGTTTGCAGGCCGGCCATGCCCCCCCAGCAACCCAAGCTGAGGCCCTGGTATCTTGGATTAATCTATGTCTACAATTGAAACTTTGTAGCCTGGAGCGGAGTCAAGCCTTTTGCTCACTCCCAGGCGGCAGTCATTTCTGTTTGAAACTTTGTAACCTGGAGTGGAGGCCTAGGTCAGCAACAGCAAGCTGAAAGCTTGGCTTCTTCTGTCTCCAGGGAAACCCAAACCTCTGTTCTCTCCAGCTCAGTGGCTCTCACCATTTCTGTATCTTTTATAATTGAAACATTATAACATTGAGTGGAGGCCTAGGCCCACAATGGCTAGTGGAAAGCTTGGCTTCCTCTGTTTCTGGGGAAACCCAAGCCTTTCTCCTGCTCTCAGTGGTGGCAACCATCTTGGTTGGGGGTTATTTGCATAATCTACTCCTGATTGGCTGGTAGGTATGACTGGTGGGTGTGGCTTGTGGGTGTGGCAAAGGTATGGTCAAATTTGCATATTACTCTTTAATTAGATAGGATGATAGATGCCAGGTGCATGGGTGGGGGCCAGCTGGTTTGCCCTGAAGGGTGTCCCATATCAGGGTGTGGGTTCCCTTGGGGTGTGGGGCAGCCTGGGTGAGGGGCCTGTGGTGGTTTGAAGGCTGGCCATGCCCTCCAACAACCCTAGTGGAGGCCCTGGGATCTGGGATTAATTTATGTTCTACAACTGAAACTTTGTAGCCTGGAGCAGAGCCAAGCCTTTTGCTCGCTCCATTGCAAAAGCCATTTCTGTTCTGGGTTTATTTAAATTCTATAATTGAAACTTTGTAGCCTAGAGTGGAGGCCTAAATGCTAGGGCTGCAGAAGCTTGGCTTCCTCCATATCCTGGGCAACCCTAGCCTCTGCTCTCTTCAGCTCCGTGGCTGCCACTATTTCTGTTGGGATATATCTTTTATAATTTAAACTTTGCAGCATTAAGTGGAGGCCTAGGCCAGCAAGGGCAGGTGAAAAGCTTGGCTTTCTCCATTGCCAGAAAACCCAAGCCTCCCTCCTGCTCTCAGTGGCCACAGCCATCTTGGTTGGGGTTTATTTTCTCCTGATTGGCTGGTGGGCATGGCTTGTGGGTGTGGCTTGATTGGAGGTACAGTCAACTTGCATATTACTCTTTTATTAGATATGATATACAAAACGGTACCAGAGTACATCTTGATATCTCTAAAGTTGGGCTGATTTCAATAGTTCCTATAGGATTTTGAGTTCAGGTCTTTACCTTGAGATTTCTCTCTATGGTATGACGTTATCATTCTCCAAAGATATCAAATATAATTTTGCCTCTTAAAGCCAAATGTGCCAGCCCAGACAATATGTACTATTCTTCTATTGGGGGCACATAGATAATATATATGAGCAAGCTTTATTTATGAGCATATGTACTATCTACATATAAGTGTTGTGGGTATTCTGTGCTTAAAATAAGTTTGCAATAAAAGGGGAATTGTGATTGAACTGCAAGTATTACTTTCTGGAGCCCCCTTTCAATTTGGTGTATAGTTTCACCAATTTGCTATTTAATTGTTTTAAGTCATCCAAGTGCCAGGCAATGCTTGTTGTACTCTTTTGTTAATACAGCGTTCAAATATTTGAATAAGTTTGCTTTTTAATTTATAGATGCTTCTTTTTTTTTTTTTACTATTTATTTATTAAATTGATTAGAGTGACATTGGTCAACATGAACAGATAGGTTTCAGGTGTGGGTTTCTATGTTAAAAGATCTGCATATTTCACTGTATGCTCACCTCCCAAAGTCAAATTTTCTCCTGTCATCTTATATTATACTAGAGGCCTGGTGCACAAAATTCATTCACGGGTATGGTTCCTAGGCCTGGCCTGTGATCAGGGCCATCTTCCTCTGCTGCCCCACTCCCTGCCACCACTTATCCCTGGTTCCCCATTTGCCATTGGGTGATTGGAGCCTGCTGGCCATGGGGGAGGGGGGGAACTGTGAGGTTCCCACCTGCTTGCCACACACAGGTCACTCTCTGTGTGTGGGGTTACCGTTGGGGCAGGGGCCTTGGCCTGGCACTGCCCACATCCATCACCACCCATCTCCAGTTCCCCTTCCCCATTGGACAATCAGAGCCTGCAGACCCAGGGGAGGGACCGAGAGGTTGGCCAGCAGGCTTCAATCAGGTGCTCTGGGCTGCGGGCTGGGGGCAGCTCCTACATTAAGCGTATACTCCCTGGTGGCCAGTGTGAGTCATAGCAACCAGTTGTTCCACTACTTGGTCAATTTCATATTATCCTTTTATTATATAGGATGGACCTCCTTCTCCCCTGATATCTTTCCCACTGGCAACCACCACACTGCTGTTTGTGTTTATGAGTTTTGGTTTATATCTCACATATGAGTGAATCATATGATTGTTAGCTTTCTTCTGCCTGACTTATTTTACTTAACATAATGTTCTCAAGATCCATCCATGTTGTTGCAAATGGTGATATTTCGTCCTTTCTTATGCCTGAATAGTATTCCATTGTGTATATGTACTATATCTTCTTTACCCAGTCCTCTATCACAGGACACTTTGGTTGTTGCCATGTCTTTGCCATTGTGAACAATGTTGCAATAAATATAGGGGTGCATATATTTTTGCAAATATATGATTTCGAGTTTTTCAGGTATTTACCCAGGAGAGGGACCGCTGGATCATATGGTAGCTCTATTGTTAATTTTTCTAAGAGTCATCAGATAGTGGTTGTACCAGTCTACATTCCCACCAGCAGTGAATGAGGTTCCCTTTCTTTTCCACAACCACTGGTTAGAGTGAATAAGTTTAACATAAAAGTTGACATAGACAGAGGCAGTATCTTTTGGTTTTTGAATATTAAAAATCAGATATTTGGTAAATGCCTTCAAAAGACTTTGGAATCTTATTAAGACCATGGCTCTCACCAGCTGCCCTCTAGTTTGTCTCTTTAGGCTTCTTCCAACATCTTCTCGGAGCCGGTAGAGCAGCACTCCTCACTGAGGCTGTCTGATCCAGCAGGCGCCACGAGCAGAGAGGCCATCGAAATCTAGGTAAATCCATGGTCACATTACTTTCAAATGCCTAGTGACTTAAGAAAAAATAAGAAATATTATGTTAGGGTTAACAAAAGTATGACATATTTTTAACTACTTACATTTGATAAATATATACCTTTAATACACATAAATAGATACATTAACAACTTAAATTGATGCACTTAAGTTTGATATACTGGACATAAAGATGAATAAAATATATTGCCCCACAAGGAATTCTAAGCCCAGCAAATTTTGAAATGTTACATAAAAACAATTGCACATAAGTATTGATAAGGTCAAACAACCAGAAAGTAATTAGTGGTCAGTCTTTTTTCATAGAGAATGCCAAAACTCTAAACTGAAGGTGGTTCCTGTGTGGAAGCCTAAGGCAAGTAGCTGTCCTGACCCCCCATAGGCCCTGGGTGCACTGCTCTGGCTACTCACCATCCCAGGAGCCTGCTATCTGAGCCCTTGAGGGGTCTGGCATGTATACAACCATATGCTTGTTCATTGTTCTCAAAGTGACAGTATGAAAGGCCATTTCACAGCTGGGAAAGCCACACTGTCTCCTGGCCCATCAATGGGGCTTAAACTTTTTTCCAAATTGGTCCCCTCACTTTGAAAGCTCTTTCCATGTTTCAAATCACCAGAGAGAACAAACATGCCACATTAGCTAACCTGTAGCGCACTCCTTTAGACTAGAAAAAAAGGTTGGTATTGCTATTTGCTCCAGTCTGCACTGATAACACTCAACACTCCTAATGGAAGTAAAACATATTACTACTTAGAGGAGAGGGAGGGAGGGAGAGAGAGAGAGAGAGAGAGAGAGAGAGAGAGAGAGAGAGAGAGAGAGAGAGAGAGAGAGAGATAATAACAACTCCATTTTGAACAGACATATTCTCCAGAAATCCTAGTTTCTGCTTGCATATTGTAATGCCTCAACATGCCCAAGGATTCTTGGACCTAATCAGGTTCTTTCCCAACCCATGTTTCCCTCTCTATACCCTATATATCTCCTGTCTCACCATCAACTTGGATCAATTGAAAGAGACTAAGATTAGATTCTGAAAAACAAGACTCATCATAATGGAAAATCTAATTAACTTCAGATAGAGTAGCCACATACCAGCAGCAGCACTGTAATTTTGCCTTCTATGAAAGTGGTTTAGCTCTTCATTAGTAGCATGTCAAAAATTAATGCCAATTATTTTCCTTGTCCTGATATCTAGCATTATCTGGGGAATTAGAAGACTGAGTACTGACTGATACACATTTTAGCTAGATATAATCTCTGGGATCTTTGTTTTTTACTGTTTTATCTTTTTTTTGTAAGTCATATTATGAGGGAAAATAATTATCTTAGGGAACCCAGACTGAACTTTTGTTCAATGGTTTATAGATTATGAAATGATGATGTTGATAATGTTGATGTCACTTTTAGCTTTCCTAAGTGGAAAGTGATATTAAATCATGATATTATCATGCTTACTTTCTCAGCTGCTTTGTGAAAGAATAAGAAAGTTATTGTTATTCCTGCTTACAGGGAGATAAACTGAGAGGCCACACAACTTGCTGAAATTTTCATGTGTGATTTTCTGTAGAGATGGAAATAAAAGCCAGGTCTTGACACCGTGCTTGATGTGCAGCCTCCAGACCATGCTTTCTCATATTGCAAAGCTGCCAAACTCTGGATTTCTATTGCATGCCTTGTTTTTATTACTTTTTACAAATATGACTTAGTTGCATTTAAAAAGAAATGCATTCTTTCCCTCAAAAGTGTGAAGGATAAAAAGGTGGTAAAGATCTGTCTTAACTCCTGTCCACTAGAAGGTTAAAACTATCACAGATACAAAGCTGAGACAGAACAACTCTCATATTAGACTTATAAGAAAATATATTAAAGTCCCTTTGAAAGCAGGTCAAGTATAAACACAAGTGGAAGAGAGTATGGAAGTTAAAGGAGATTTCATTGGTTGGAGGCCAAGGAAATTTAAGGAAAGCAAATGAGGAAAGAGGGGAGGAGGGTTGGGCTATACTTGCCTCCCTGTGGTTTCTTCCCTGTTAGACAACATGCTCTTCTCCAGACAGAATTTCACCAACTTAATCAAGTGTATAAGACTTGCCAGGGAACTTGTTTAAAAAATGCATGGATTCTACTGCAGACTTCCAGATTCCCTGGATCTGAAGGGAGAGGCTGAAATATGCATTTTTAGCAAGCTTCCTGTGGCTGAGAGTCAAGCTTTGGACTACAAGTTGGGAAACTGCTTTTTTTTTCAGAGTATAGCTAAGGTGAGATGTCATCAGGCTAGTCCTATACACATGTGGTAGCTGCAGCCATGGCTGGAGCAAAAATGGACTAAAAAGATATGAGCCGATGCCTTATTTACCTCTGTAACACCAGTCACCAGTCACCATTTTTAAAAGAGGGAGAGCACAGAGTGGGGAGATATGCACGATGCAGGAGTTCACAGTGGGTGGGCTCTATAAACCAGGTCTTACATTGTAGTAGAGTAGGACTGAAAGGGGGAAAAGGAGAAATAGATCTGGGTAATTAATGAATTCAGCCTTCTTCTAGCTCTGTGTACTTGGACACAGTCCCATTTGCATGCATCAGAGAAAGCCGACTCCTGGCAGTGCTTGCACTTGCCTGTCCACCTCCTACATTTCCTCTGACCCTCGTATTGTGCTCCATCTGGGATCGGCTGCTCTTATTTTCCATTTCTAAAAAATTTGGGTCTATATTTAGGCATCTTCAGTCATTAGGTGACCACATTTCTGTATACAGCCTGTAAGGTTTTATCTTTTTAGAATTCTAGAAATTCATGAGAAAGAATATTAGGTCACTTAGTCAATTACCTCCTTTCCTGCCTAATGCAAGATTATTCCCAGCAGTCCTGTTCCTCATGCTCTGTTGCCTATTTTTAAATGTACTGACTTGATGGTGATTCTGCCACTTCCCTCAGGAGACCATTATCCTGGCTCACCATTCTCAATATCAGGGGGCTTTCCCTGGTAATTAGCTCCAACTTGCTATTTCTTCCCCTTCCCATTATCCTAGGTTATCAATTCCCTTGTAACAACATTACTTCTTTTGCATTAGTTATATATATTTTTTCAGATAGTTTCCACTTTCACAAGCCACTATTAAACAGAGTTGAGCTAGTTATTACCAGCCCATATCTTAATTAGTTGCACTGTTGGAGGATTGAGATGGAGCTAATGGAATGGTCACTGGGTCCTGCTGTGTCTCACCACATGCTGCATTACCTCGTGCCTGCACCTGCGTGCTTGTCCTCATGGATTTCATCAGTCTGGAGGTCATTCTCCTCTACTAAGCAGTATCTCTGTAAGCAGAATGTGTCTAGGTTATATGAAGGTGTACAAAGGAGGGCCACCTCATTATCTGAAAACTGGGATGACAGTGCCATTAGTTATATTTCTGTGGATGTTAAAGGATACCAGGTATGCAAGTATTTTAGCAAAAATTCTAGCATAGTCCTAGAATTTTGGCTCAGTGGGTAGAGCATCTGCCTGCGGACTGAAGGGTCCCAAGTTTGATTCTGGTCAAGGGCATGTACGTTGGTTGCGGGCACATCCCCAAAAGGGGGTGTGCAGGAGGCAGCTGATCAATATTTCTCTCTCATCAATGTTTCAAACTCTCTATCCCTCTCCCTTCCTCTCTGTAAAAAATCAATAAAAAATATATTTTTAAAAAATTCTAGTATACAATAAAATACTGAGGCATATCAATCTACTAAAATGAATATACATTCAGAAGTCAAATAAACCTCATTCCATTTTTTGCTTTGTCACATGCTGGTTGAATGACTTCATCAATGTTCATGTGGCAATTATTTATTATACCAGAGGCCTGTTGCATGAAGATTCATGCAATAGGCCTTCCTTCCCCTGGCTGCCAGCACTTGTTATTCTCTGGCACCCAGAACCCAGGCCTTTGCTCTGGTCACTGCCTTCAGTGAAGGCAGTGATCTTCAGTCTTCTCCACTCCTGCCAGAGCCTTCAGTCTTCTCCACTCCTGCCAGAGCACTGCTCCTATAGCTCCCTCTGCCCCCTGCCTTGCCTCTTATAGCAGGCATCCTACCCCACCTTGCCATTCCTCCCCTGTATATGCAAATTAACCCAACAAAGATGGTGGGTTAATTTGCATACTCACTCCTGATTGGCTGGTGGATGTTGTGAAAGTACAGTCAATTTGCATGTTCTCTTTCATTATTGTAGATGATACTTCACAGTTCGCTGGGCTGAGAATTCCATCAGGGGAGGTATTATGACATTCATCTTTATGTCCGGTGCATCAAACTGAAATGCATCATGTAAGTTGTTTAACCTTTCCGAACCTCAGTGTTCTCTCCTCTGAAATGTGTGCATATTATTTATCTCTGTATCCCAGAGGTAAATAATGCCTTGGCTCACATCTTCTTAGCCCATATTTGCTCCAGCCATGGCTGCAGCTACCACATGCCTAATGACATCTTACCTTAGCTTAGCTAAACTCTGAAAAGTTCTGCCATCACCAAGGGACATCTATAGCAGCCTGGATCCTATCACTCAAGTAGTGATTCTCACTAGGAAGGGGAGAAATATTACTGACATCTAGCCAAGAAGGCTGTCAACAATTCAGAAGACACAGCTCAAATGTTAATAGAGCCACCGTTGAAAAACTCTGACTAGAAGAACCTGCAGAAACCTCATCTGATGAAGATGCCTCGTAAAATGTGCTCTTCCTCAACTCCATTAACTGCTCCACACTGGACCCATCAGAAGGTTATTTCACTGCTCTGTAAGTGCATATACTAAATTGCAGAAACACATCAGTTCCTATCTTGGACTAAGTACTATAATGATAAAAATGTTTATGTCACAGCACACTGAGGGGGGTATTTGCTTTCAGGGGAAGAAACAGATTAGCTAAAGAATTGTAGGACAGAACCAGAGAAACAAGTGTAAAAGTAGATACTAAGGGTGCTCAGACATGAAGTTGTGTATAAGGCTGGAGAGGGGAAAATTTATTGACATTGCAACACTCCATGGGATTCATTGTCTTAACAAGGACAAAGTTGGACTTTATGCATAGCTGGGATTGATCCTGGATGCTTGGACTTTGCCAAAATAAATCAGGTATAGAACTATCTGCAAAATATTGAGAACATGAGATGGGAATGTGATAATAAATGTATTATGTTAGATTAAAGAATCAATATCTGACTGTGTTCCCTGAAAAGGCCTAGTGGAAACTCTTCCACCCAGTCAATCAGAAACACATGGTGAAGGGAAACACCAGCATTGTGAAGAAACTTGGTTATGGCTGTTGACCAGTAGGAAGTACTACACTTGAATTGGTTTCCCTGGTATTAGTGAAATTGATAGGATTCTAATATAGCAGAGACTATTTTGTCTTTACAGAAACAGTAGAAACATAATTATGGAAGTGGGCAGCAAGGTCAGAGTGACAATCAAAATGCCTTGATCCATAGAGATCTGTGGTGATTGCTAATAGATCATAAGAGCAAGATGGATGGGCAGCTAACTATAGCTTTGTTAAACTGCATAATCTTGCCAGAAGTTGAAATCTGGCAGGCAAAAAAAAACTGGTGTCAGCCACCATGACAGAAAATAACAAGCACTCACCCATTTTCTAGATCTAAGTCAATTCTCAGACTGAAAGCACAGTCTTGGGACCAGAGTTCATGAATAATGAAGAGGTCAGGTCCCCTTGAGGAGTTTTCCTGAAACTTCACTGCAAATGTATAATAAATATTCCCTGATATTTTCTCAAAAGAAACTAAAACCAGTTATCACAATAAATATATACCATAGAAAGAAGAATATTTTAGATCCTTCAAAAACTGTTGGGCACAGAGTCTGACTTAACTCTGATAACAAGGAATGCAAAATGCCATGTGACCCTTCATTAGAAAGGTTTATAGAAGCTAGGCAATGAATGGAATCCTGGCCTCCATCCATCTCATAGTGGCCCAGTGGATTCACAGACCATTAGAGCAGTTATTGCCCATTTCCTTAGTGCAATCACTGTAGTTCTTTGGCCAATGCAATAAGAGCCACTGAGTTTGGAAGGGACAACAGGAAGTCCCTGATCTCGGGAGAAATTGCAGAAATTAGCAGCACTCTCAAAGTGTTGAAGGATGAAGGGGTACCCACATTCAATTCAACTATTTCACATCTGCAAAAACTAGAGGGATCATGGTGAATTGCAGATGTGGGATTCTACTAGCACAGATAATCACACTTTTGGCACATAATATGCAGCTTTTGAGCAGACAAATGTATTTTTCTCTATCCCAATAAATAATAAGAATCAAAAGCAGTTTTCTGTGATGTAGAAAAGACAGTAGCATATGTTGATTGTTTTACCTCAGGACCAGGTTAAATCTCCTGCTTTTAGAATATTGTCTTGAGAGAACACAGAACCAGCATGCTTGCTGGTTGACAACACTAATGACATCAAGGTCATTGGACCTGATGAGCAGGAAGCAGCAAGCAGTTAATGTGCCCTGGTAATGGCAGAGGGTAGGTGATAAAACCCTCAAAGTTTCAATGACATAGCACATGGGTGATGATTTTAAAGATTCAGTTGGTACTTGTGGAAAATCTCCTTTAATATAAAGGGCAAATTGTTGCACATACACCTCTTGCCAGTTAGAAAAGAAGAACTGCACTTGATAGGCTTTTTTCGATACTGGCTCATTCAATACATTGTGATTCATTTATTGGTGTCTTAAAAGGGATGGTGTGTGCTTCCCAGAACAAGAGAGGACCCTGTAACAGATCCAGACTGCAATATAAGTGCTTGTACTCAGGCAGTATGGCCTGGATGATTGATGGTGCCCCACGTGTCCTTAGTGGATTAGGATGCTATGTAGAGTCTCTGTTGAGCCTTAGATGAGAGTTGCAGAACAAACCCCTAGATTTTGAAGCCAGGTCAAACCTTTAAAAGCAGAGAACTACTCACCATTTCAAAAGCAGCACCTAAAATGCTTTTGAGCCCTAGTTGAGGTTAAAACACAAAGTGTGACTGTGCAATCAGAGCTGCCCATGATGAATTGGGATTATGAGATCCCCAAAGTCATAAGGTCATCCAGGAACAGAAGCAATCCACTGTATGATGTAAATAGTACACTTATGACTGGGCTGAGGTGGTCCAGAGAACACAAGTAAGTTGTATAAGCATCTGGCCTCACCTTCCATGTGACTTTCTTCTGTTGCAATGATGCCTTTCCTTCCACTTAAATCCATGCTCTCATAGAGGCTTCCCTATGACCAACTCACAAAGGAGAAAATACTTGATCCTGGTTCACAGGTGGAGTACCTCAAAATATTTATGATAACTGAAAATTACACCAAAATACAACCTAACTCAAAGGTGGCCCTGAAAGACAGTGAAAATGGAAGTTTTCCCACTGGGTATAACTCTGTGCAACACACTTGGTTTTATACCTTATATGCATGGAGAAACTACCTAAAGCACAGGTAAACACAGACTTTTGGGCTGACAGAGGGCTTTGACAATTGGTCAGGATCCTGAAAGGAAAAGGATTAGAGATTTGGAGAAAAGGACATTTGAGGAAAAGGTCTGTGGATGACTCTTTGGCAGAGGTCCCAAAACATATACAATTCTAGGGCATTCGGAGAGGTACTGGACCAGCAGGTATAGTATATTGACTCTCCAGTCAATATCAATCAGCCTCTGACCTCATCTACCTCAGTGTTTACACAGTAGTCCCATGACTGAAGAAGGTTTGGTGGCAGGAATATAGATTATGCATAGAGCCAACAGCTTGGCTCTCTCTCACTAAGGATGATCTACGTACTGCCATTGCTGAATTCTAAGCTGCCAGCAGCAGAGACACAACATGATACCTCAATGTAGGAACATCTCTCAAGGAAGTCAATCACTTGGTGACACGTTGGTGATATCCTAGAAGAGCAGCAATATATCCTTGGCAGAATTTATACCTACTATCCAACATGCTTCAGCCAGCATCATCTAAGGGCTGGGAATATGTGTGATTTACCAATATGCCATCCCAATAAAATTGCCTCAGACCAGGGGACACATTTATAGTGAAGGTAAATGAAACAAGTGTGTGACTAGGAATCCACAGATCTCACCATGTATCACATCACTCTGATGATGTCAGCCTTGTAAAGTGATGGTATTGTTTATTAAAGGCCTAGCCAAAGAACCAACTTGGGGATCACATCCAGCAAGGTTGAATGCTGCCCTCCAGGATTCTGTCTATGCAGTGAACCTATAGCCAAGACATGGTGAAGTATAATTAAAATACATGGGATTTAGGATAAGACCTTCTCATCATCACTCCTACTGACCCACTTTCAGATTGTGTGCTTCCTGTGCCTAAGTCTTAGGCTTGCTAGATTCTGAGTCCTGAGTCCCGGAACCGAGGATGAAGATGGAGGGTAGGAAAAGAGCTTTCTGTCAGAGAGCATAGGAAGGCAGAAAGAGTTTCACTGAGTTTAAAACTATGACCGGTATTTGGTCATTTGAGAATTCTCAAACTGATGGACTAACACCCAAAGAAAGGAGTTGCTACACTGAGGGGGCAAATGACCCTGATTACCATCAAGGAATTAGGTATTGGTTACTCAATGGTGGCATGAAGAAATCCAGCTCTAACTCATAAAGTCAATGGGACTTCTCATGATGCTTCCACACAATTTCAGCAAACAGCCTAACAAAGGGGAAACAACTAAGATCCAATTCCTGGGGATAAATTTGCAAATTAGGAAATTAACACCATCTGGAGCAACGTTTGGCCAGTAGTGGAATGGAAAATGATACTTTCCTCCTCCTATCTCAGGAGGCATGGCCTACACAATACCTCAAAAGGCCTCCAGGTGGATTGAGCATTCAACATCCAAACTGATAACCAATTCAGAAATGCACCCTGAGAATGGCTTTTCTTCCTTCTTTATTTCACTCTCCCAAGTTCCCCCAGTCTTGTTCCCTGTGATAATTCCCAAAATAAACTACTTATACCAAGTCATTGTCTCAGGCTCTGCTTTTTGGAAAAACCATGTATCTTCACATTTTATCAATGCACTTAATTTCCATTGAGAAGCATATTTTCTACAATGAGAAAACACTCAACTTCTCATCTACTTTTTAGTTACTTCTTTAAGTAACAAAACAAATCCTTTCTACCACCATTAGCTGTGTGAACTAGATCCAGGGATTAGGTCACCTTGTGTGTCAATTTCCCTTTTATAAAATGGTGAGCAAAATTCTCATCATCTCCACAAGGAACATCATTGAGACAGGAGTGGGAGGGAGAACATAATTACTGTGGAAGGTGTAGTACAAAAATATAACTACTACTGTGATGATTTTGCCTAAAGTAGATCACAGAAGAGCATGTGCCTAAGAGAAGCACCCGGTACAGCATTAGCAATCCAGTCTGTTCCCAACACTATCGCTATCAATTCTGTAGAAATGCTTAGACAGGACTGATTTTCTCTGGCTATCTTTTCTTTAGTCTCTATGGTCTGGCATGTACTATTTCACTCTCTTTACCATTAAAAACCGTGCTCATCAAGACACTATTTTACCCTGTTCTCCTTTGAAATCCAGTACACGAATGAACCACCATTGAGCTAGAAAAACTGCTTGAAG
This sequence comes from Antrozous pallidus, assembly GCA_027563665.1. Taxonomy (NCBI): domain Eukaryota; kingdom Metazoa; phylum Chordata; class Mammalia; order Chiroptera; family Vespertilionidae; genus Antrozous; species Antrozous pallidus. Next base: position 57,732,517 of record CM050508.1, on the reverse strand, counting down.
AAAAGGCTAAAATAAACAAATGCATCCGTTGCAAGGTGCTGGCAGTAAATTTTCAAAATAGCTCTGTGCCATGGACAGAATTAACTTTCCTTTTATTCTTCTGGCAGTATGTCTCTGTAGAGTCTGGCAGCGACATTTAGCAGAACAGAGCAAAACTTTATTTTCTGCTTGTGCTGGTGTGCTGCCGTCAGCCTGAGCATCTTTCGGAATGCCCTGGTGCACTCTGAATGGGCTCTGTGAGCTCAGAGGAAGCAGGAACAATGGCCTGCAGACTGCTGAAGTGATCAGTGCTGCAACTTGGAGCCAAACCAGCCCTGCTGGGAAGGAAGCCTGTCCGTTTATCAAATTGACAGCAAGGCAGCAAAGGGAGCAGCTGAAGCATCCTTTGCCAAGGACAGGCATAATACAGAAAAATACGTCATTGCTGCTAGTGAATGAATGTATTTCTGGTTCAATGGTTGCACCATAACACTACTCATCTAAAGTAATGGGACTGTAAAAAATAACCAACAGTTACATCTCCAAACAAAGCTGAAAATAGGTGTATCTAAGGGGGGTTATTAAGTTAGAGTAAGACTTGCTGGCTCCTATAAGGAATAAAACACTGACTAGTACCTTACTTGGATCCCAGAATCTATTAAAGGCCTTACAAAAACAAAACAAAACAAACAAAAAAAAACACAAGGTTCCGTGGCCTTTCTCAAATCACAAGTCAAGTTCGTCCAGCTTTAGAATAGAACCTTTGCTTTTCCATATGGTTCAAATAGCCATATAAGCAAATTTTGCAAGAAATACTAGAGAAACTACTACTGCCTCTCAGAAAGGTAGCTTCCAATGTATTTTTAAACAGGATGGGAAACATTTGAACTATTTTTAACTTCTATTTCACCATCTCTACAGAAAGCTAGTTTGCATGAGAAAGCCAATGGTACTACTAAAATATTGAAGGGTGAGTAATATACAGTCACTCCTCTCCATATTACATGCTTTCCTAAAAATCAAAGTTTTCTCATTTATGGCACCATTGCATTTCAGTGTTTATTTGATCAATGTTATCCCCACTGCCAAATTATAACCTCCTTGAAGTCAGGCTATATCTCTTTTTGCTCACCTATTGCAGTACACAGAACATAGCCAAAACATATTTTTTGAATGACTATAATTTAGCAGAATTATTTTCAATTATTTTATATTAGCTATTCATTGTGTGCTAAAAATTAGCTCACAACCTAAAGGATTCAAGAGTTTAGGCTCTAGTCTTGAGAAGTTCACATTCTAAGATTGTTCTAGGTAGCAATAACCTACTAAGCACACCCCCAACCCCATCCCAGCATTCCCTGTCCATTTCTTTCCCATTGCATTTATCACCTTCTAGCATATTATACAATTTATTTTTTAACTCTGTATCCCTGGATTATAATATCAACTCCAAGAGCAGGAGTTTTTCATATCCTGGATATTGTCCCACTGTCTAGTGATTATACTAATTGAATATTTCTTCCTCTTGGAAATACTTCTGTATTTCTGATCTGGCCATCTTTTCTCCCCTACCACACTCTGTTCCAACTACAGGAACCTCTTTCTTCATTATTTCTCAAGCAGGCCAGGCGGCTCCAGCCTTGGCATCTTGGTACTTGCTGTCCCTTCTCAATAAGAGGCTCTTCCATTAGCTAACCCTATGGCTCACTCCCTCACCTCCTTCAGATCTTTGTTCAGAAGGCAGCCTGATACTAGACTTACTGGAGTGATCACTTTGTAAGGTTTTATATATGTTCACTATGTTGTACACCTGAAACTAATATAATATTGTATGTCAACTGTAATTGGAAAATAAATTACTTTTTAAAATACTTTAACAAAAAAAAACAACATATGGCTAAAATAACTATTTGGGTTTTGGTTTAAAAAAAAAAGTCACTGTGACAGGGAGTAGGTCTTCCCTAACAGCCTTACTAAATTTGAATCCTTCCTCCCTACAACACACACATATTCTTAGAACTTCCCATCTACCTGCCCTGCTATTTTTCTATAACACTCTTCACAGCCTAATAATATACAATAGCAGTTATTTTGTTGTCTATTGCTTTCCCGCCCCACCCTCTAGACACACTAGAATTCTAATCTCCTAAGGCGACATTGTCCTCCCCTTTGCTCACTGACATATGCACAATATCTCAAGAACTGTGCTACTTGGCACTCAATAAATATTTGTTGAGTAGATGAATTATCATAAAAGCAATATTATACATGAAACGCCAGATTTTAGAAAGTTGCACTTCAGTTTAGAAGACATACACATGATTATAATAAGATGTTTGAATTTCAAATAAGAGGTTGAATATGGAATAAAAAATATAATAAGAAGCAGGTGACTTGGAAAGGTTAAGTAATACAGGCACACATCTTTACTTTTCGATGAATACACTGGTAGAGTTTAGGTCATTGATAAATTTTGGCTTGAAAATCTCTAAGCAATTGTTTGCTATCATATGTTATTTTTTAAGATAGCAATCAAAACACACAAACACACACACGCACACGCACATGCACACACACACACCAGCTTTCATGTACAAGATTGCCTCTGGAGCCCAGGGAAAATGAGAGGAAATGACTTTTAAATGGCTAAGAAAAGTATTCATGATTTATTAGTTCTGTGAAACAGCAGAGCAGGCACCTTCTTAACAAAGAAGGCAGAACCAATCTTAACCAGGTAGAAGTTGACATGGAGACTTATTGACCAAATGCCGAGTTACAGCTGTGTGATTATGAATGACCCTAAGGATCAGAAACCTCAGAGTAGCACTGCAAGATCTTCCTCCTCCTTTCCCATCAGCCCAGAGACAGAAAATCTACAGGGAATAATTTCCTCCATGTGAAACCCAATTCAAAGTATACATTCTCCCTTCCATGCAGGAACTTAGAGTAGGATTTAGAAGGGTGGGAGTGGTTATTTGCTCTCTTTGTGATCAGCACAGAATCACACCACTTCAGAGCACAAAGAGACTTTCATTCTCCTGCCCTCTGGCACAAATTTTATGAAGGAAAAAACATGAACTAAGCTAAAAATTCCCCTGCTAACTTGAGGGAATACACCAACCAGCCTCCAGAACTCTGCAATTCATACCACTGTCCCTACCTCATGCTGGAATGTCATTGCTAGTGTCCTAATTAGAGCTCCAGAGCCATCAATCATTCATTTTAGTCTGAATTAATGCATACAGTCCAAGCTCGATATGGAGAGAGAGGGGGGATAGAGATAAATACAAATAATACCATATATAAAAAATCAGTATCATAAACTTCAGTGATCTTATTTGTTTTTTTAATAGAGAAGAATGACAGAGAAAATAGTTTCCCATAATCTCATAGCCCTAAGAATACCTATTGATATTTAAATTCTTCTATTTTTAATGCTTTTATGTCTTTCATCTTAATAATATAAATATAGTCACCATTTCTTGACCAGTTATTATGTCCCAGGTGATTTATTTATTTAAGCTTCACAACAACCCTATGACATAGGAATTATTGGCTCTATTCTATAGAGCAGGGATGGGGGATACCTGGCCTGAGGGCCATATAAGGCACACAAAATTGTTGGTCTGGCCCTGCCAAGGCATTAGGGGTGAGTTAGTTAAATGTTTGACCAAATATAGCGGACTAATTTTTAAGCTGATAATTTTGTATGGCCCTCAAATTATGTTATAAATATTCAAATGGCCCTTGGCAGGCAAAAAAAGTTCCCTACCCTGGCTATAGAAGAGTGAATGTAAATTCAGGAAATATACTCAAAAAGGAATTTGTCCAAAGCCACCTGGATGAAGTTGGGTCTCTCCTCAAACCCAAACCAGGCAATCCTCAAGCCCAGGGCTATAGATACTGCCCTATTCAGCATCCTGATCTTCTGTCTGGGAAACAAAACCCATTTTCTTCCTCATCCAAGATAGGTATTTAAACCTTATATTTCAGAACACAGCTAACAATATCCCAATTACAGTCCCTCTAGATAAAGATGAAGGAGCATCATTAATATTTAAATTAACAAACGTGACTGTCACTTTAAAACCATTAAAGATGATTTGATTATTCAACCATGCATTTGACAATCCACCTGAGCAAAGCGCTCCAGGCAGGGAGCTGTGCTTCTCCTGCTACCAGTTGAAGAGTTTATTTAGCCTCACACAGGGAAGCAAGCCCTCATGACTGTTCTTGTCCATTGCCTGCCTAGAATGCCTCCAAGCAGAACAGATTTGAAGATTTGTAAGGGAAGGTTGGCTGAACCAAGCACAGCATAGTGGCTCTGTCTGGCAGAACTGGAAGAAGATGTGGCTGTTCTTCCACAGAAGTGACTCAGGTGAATCACCAGGGCTTGGCCCAAAAAATGTGGCTGGGATTCCAGGCACAGCATCTCTCAGGAAAGGGTCATTGGGGCAGGCAGAAATGTCCATAATTCTTCAGATGATCCATTCCTGGCTTCTACTACTTGCCCCCAGGTCAAGGAAAGATTTCTTGTCAGGATCTTAGGCAGCAAAATCTTCTGACTTAAAGAGGTTCCTGGAGTCTTTCCAGAAATAGCCAGAGGGCCCGAGTGTGACTGTCAGTCAACCTCCTGGGATCCAAACTCTGAAAGAGCAGGAGACGGCCGTTCAGAGCCTCCCAGCTCCGATCTGCTTCTGCACTCTTCTCTGCAGAAACTGGCAGGGTGGAGGCCCACAGGGGAAGGAGATCTTTGGGTCTGCTCTTTGTCCATTGTGCCATCATTCTGGCAACTGCCAATCTCTATTTTTTTTAACATTAAACATGTAAACAGCATTGTTTTTTTCTTCTTCACAAGAGATGATTCTCCATTATGAAGAAAAAACAAAAACAAAACATGTTGGTTGTTTCCAAAGGAACAAGATGTTTAATTTTGACTTGAAATTGTGGGATTTAAGAATATACAAAGTGAGCTTTGCCTTTCTTACTTAAGTTATCCTATTTTTCATTTTCCCACTAAGAGAAAATATAATTATTACCACTCTTTTTTTACTAGCTAGCTGGCTCTTCCTTATACAAATGTGAACCCTAAGTTGAAAAGACTACCTAACAGGTGAGGTATTCCCATGCCATAGGTCACTACAATACTCTTGGCAAGATTTTCTTGTCATTTTTCTGTTGTTTTGATCTCAGAAGCCACAATCTACTCAATTTCCTCTACTGGAATGAACAGCCTAATTTATTCAAGGAGACTTCCTTTTTAATAGTTTTCACTTCTACTTATCTTATTTCTACTATTTCTGTTGTAATGTGTGCCCATATATATATATATATATATATATATATATATATATATATATATATATAACTCGCTTTTGGTATTTAGCAGCCAAAAGATCTCAGCAGTGCCACCACTTCATATATTTCTACCTATTTTTTCATGCATCCAAATAGATCTAGTAATGTTAGTGCACTTAATCATCTGGCATCAATGATCTCTGCTTTGAGGAATTCAGGATGATATTTTTAGAATTCTTTATAAATGGAAACATAGATGACAGTTATTCTGTAGAATACAAGATGTTATCTGTATTTACTGGGAGCACAATATGGATTTCAGCATTATCGATGTTCTTTTTCATTCCTTTGTTAAGTTTCTTCCCCAGTTAAAATGTGGTCTTGTTTAGAGGAGGGGAAAAAAATGGCGGCGGAACGGAGGGATTCTATCTGAATCTGCTCACAGGGTAGAGGGAGGGAGCAGCTGAGAGTCGCGCAGGGAGCATTTGTCAGCGACTAGGGGGACAGCTGTGCTCCAGAAGATAGAGGACTGCTGGGCTGGCCTCCCTAGCCTGAGCAGCCCCAGTACTGCTGGGTTCTCTCCCTGAGCCAACTGCGCGAGGAGGCGCGCGGAGGCAGACCACGACATCTTGAACGAGAGGAGCCGGAAAACATACAGCTGCCGTTCGCGGTACCGGCGGGACCTCTGGGGCTCCCGGAGCACCGGCGACCAGGTGGCGCGCAGAGCCCAGGGAGCTCTAAACTCCAGCAAGGAAAGGTCAGACTTCCCTGGGGGTACTTTGGGCGCGAAACTGAGGGGGCTGGCAGTCTGGGAGATCTGCACCTTGGAACTCAAAACCTGGAGATCTGCACCTGAAATAGAATCTGTGGCTGTTGAAGCTGGTGAACGTGGGAGAGGGCCCTTGGAGCTGGTGGCAGAGTTGATCCCTGGAGCGCAATCAGTTTGGACCTGACAGAGGGGGGAAGCCCGGAAGATTTTGGGAGGGTTCTGGCTGCTAAAACAGCAGTCACCATTAGAGAGGCAGTATTGTTTAGTTCAGGATAAAGAGGACCAATAGACCCAGAAGTCAATCTAGAAACACTGCCACCCAGGGGCCAAATCACAAATTGACTCTTATGTGACAGGGAATTGATTATATCTTCTCTTCGACCTTCGGAATACAGTCTATTTTCATCTACACTTTAGTATCTTTTACTCTACCTCAACTTCACCTTTATACCACCACTCTCTGGCTAACCTTTCCCTATTTAGTGCCTTGTTTCCCTTACACTTTTCCCGCTTTAGATTTACCTAATTCTTTCCCCTTACCCCCTGTTAAAATTTCACCCCACTGATATATCTAATCTCTAACCACCTAATCCAAGTGCATATATACCTCTAGCTTCTCTGACTTCACTATCTTAAAGTGTTTTTAGCCCTGTCCTGTTGTTGTTGTTTACTTGACTGTTGATTATATTGATTTTTTAAGCAGGTTTATGAGATTGATTTGCTTATTCTGTTATTTTGGTTTGTCTTGTAGGGGGGGTTACTTTTATTTTTGGTGTTGTTTCTTGTTTTGTTGTCCTCATCTGCATTGTTTTTGAGATAGATTTTTGCTTCTGTGTTCCCTCACCTCTCTTGATATTAGTAGTTGTATGTAATTTGTATCAATCTCCAAGTACTTGTTGCAGGTTTTGGTTCGGATTAGGGGCTATCCTATAGGAGTTTTCACCCCACATTTATAATTTACTCCTTTTATTTCTTTTTTTCTTCTCCCCCTTTTCCCATTATCATTTTGGCATTCCTGTCTTTCTTTTTTGTGAGTGTATGTGTTTGGGGGGGTCTCTTTCTTTTTTGTGTGAGTGTGGGTGTGTGAGTGTCTGTGTGGGTCTGGGGGAGGTTCTCTTTCTTTTTTCCCACCTATCACCAAATTTGCCTTTCTCTGGCGGTCACCTTTATTTGGAATTACAATTACTTTGACTACATTCCGGTTCAGTGCCTGGTGCGTTGCACCTGGTTGTGTTGTATTTTGTGCCTTTAAATCAACACAGGAGAGTGAGAACTACATAACCACATACACAGAGAAGAGAGACCATGGGAAGACAAAGAAATAGCCCACATATGAAAGAAAAGCAAGGCTCGCCAGAAAAGGAGGTAAACGAAATGGAAGTTAACAACCTGTCAGAGAAAGAATTCAGAGAAATGGTCATAAGGTGGCTGAAAAGAATGGAAGACAAATTTGATAATATGAGTAAGACCCAAGAGGAAATGAGGAAGACCCAGGAAGAAATGATGAAGAGCCATGAAGAAATGAAGAGAAGCCATGAAGAAATGAAGAGGAGCCAAGAAGAAATGAAAAATGACATTGCTGAAGTAAAGAACTCAATAGAAAGTATTAAGAGTAGACTAGAAGAAGCAGAGGATCGCAACAGTGAACTAGAAGACCAGGTAGGAAAATATAACCAAGTAGAGCACCTTCTAGAAAAAAAATTAAAAAGCAGGAGGAGAGCCTAAGAGAACTATGGGACAACATGAAACAAAACAACATCCGTATAATTGGGCTTCCAGAAGGACAGGAAACTGAGCAAGGAATAGAAAACCTGTTGGAAGAAATAATGACAGAAAACTTTCCTGGTATAGGAAAGGAAAAACCCACACAAATCCAAGAAGCTCACAGAGTCCCAAGCAAAATAAACCCCAAAAGACCTACGCCAAGGCACATTATAATTAAATTGGCAAACACCAATGACAAAGTAAGAATCTTAAAAGCTGCCAGAGAGAGACAGAAAGTCACCTACAAAGGAACACCCATCAAACTAACAAGTGATCTCTCAACAGAAACCTATCAGGCCAGAAGGCAGTGGAATGAAATCTACAAAGTCATGCAAAGGAAGGGTCTGAATCCTAGAATACTGTACCCAGCAAGGCTCTCAATCAAAATTGAAGGTCAAATCAGGAGCTTCACAGATAAAAAAGGACTAAGGGAATTCGTCACCACCAAACCAGCAATGCAAGAAATGCTAAAGGATCTGCTGTAAAAAGAAATAGGAAGCGAAGAAGGAACACAGGGGCAAAGAACAAAAATGGCAACATATAAGCACCTATCAATAATAACTTTAAATGTAAACGGTTTAAATGCTCCAATCAAAAGACATAGGGTAATAGACTGGATAAGAAAACACAACCCATGTATCTGCTGTCTACAAGAAACCCACCTCCGAAAAAAAGATGCACACAGACTGAGGATGAAAGGTTGGAAAAAAGTTATTCAGGCGAATGGAAATGAAAAAAAAGCTGGGGTAGCCATACTTATATCTGACAAATTAGATCTCAAAGTGAAGGACATAACAAGAGATAAAGAGGGCCACTTCATAATACTAAAGGGAGCAATTCAACAAGAAGAAATAACTCTTGTAAACATATACGCACCCAATACAGGAGCACCCAAATATATACAAAAACTCCTAGAGGACATCAAGGGAGAGATAGACAGCAATACAATCATAGTAGGAGACTTTAATACCCCATTATCACCATTGGACAGATCCTCTAAACAAAAAATCAGTAAAGAAACATCAATTCTCAATGACTCACTGGACCAGATGGAATTAATTGACATCTTCAGATCATTTCACCCCAAAGCCACAGAATATACATTCTTTTCAAGTGCCCATGGGTCATTCTCAAAGATAGACCATGTATTGGGTCATAGGCAAAGTCTCTCCAAATTCAAGAAGATAGAAATCATATCAAGTATATTCTCAGATCACAGTGGCATAAAGCTGGAAATCAACTACAATAGAAACAATCCAAAGAAATCGAACACATGGAGACTGAACAGCATGCTATTAAACTATGACTGGGTTACTAGAGAGATTAAGGAAGAGATAGAAAACATCATGGAAACAAATGACAATGATAGCACAACAATCCAAAATCTATGGGACACAGTGAAAGCAGTTCTGAGAGGGAAGTTCATAGCTCTACAATCCTACTACAAAAAACTAGGAACAGCAGCAATAAATTATCTAACCCAACAACTCAAAGAGTTAGAAAGAAAGCAACAAGAAAAGCCTAGTGTAAGCAGAAGGAAGGAAATAATAAAGATCAGAGCAGAAATAAATGACATAGAGACCAAAGAAACAATACAGAAGATCAACGAAACCAAGAGCTGGTTCTTTGAAAGGATAAACAAGATTGATGAACCTCTAGCCAGACTCACCAAGAAGCAAAGAGAGAGGACCCTAATAAATAAAATCAGAAATGAAAGAGGTGAAATAACAACAGACCCCATTGCAATACAAAGGATTGTTAAAAAATACTATGAACAACTCTACTCCAACAAACTGGACAACCTGGAGGAAATGGATATGTTTCTAGAAAAATATAACCTCCCAAAACTCAATCAAGAAGAATCTAAACAACTCAATAGACCAATAACTGTGGAAGAAATTGAAGCAGTCATCATAAAGCTTCCAGCAAACAAAAGCCCAGGGCCAGACGGCTTCACAGGGGAGTTTTACCGAACATTCAAGGAAGAACTAAAACCTATACTCCTTAGACTATTCCAGAAAATTCAAGAGGATGGAACACTTCCAAACTCCTTCTATGAAGCTAGCATCACCCTAATACCAAAACCAGATAAAGACGACACAATGAAAGAGAATTACAGGCCAATATCCCTCATGAATATAGATGCCAAAATCCTCAATAAAATTCTAGCAAATCGGATCCAGCAGTACATCAGAAAGATCATACACCACGACCAAGTAGGATTTATCCCAGGAATGCAAGGATGGTACAATATCCGCAAATCAATAAATGTGATACATCATATAAACAAATTGAGAGATAAAAATCACATAGTCATATCAATTGATGCAGAAAAAGCATTTGACAAAATCCAACATCCTTTCTTAATAAAAACTCTCAATAAGGTAGGAATAGAAGGATCATACCTCAACATAATAAAAGCCATATATGATAAACCCACAGCATACATCATACTCAATGGGCAAAAACTACAACCATTTCCCCTAAGAACAGGAACAAGACAGGGTTGCCCACTTTCACCACTCCTGTTCAACATAGTACTGGAAGTATTAGCCATTGCAATTAGACAAGAAGAAGAAATAAAAGGCATCCAAATTGGAAAAGAAGAAGTTAAGCTATCCTTATTTGCAGATGACATGATATTGTACATAAAAAACCCGAAAGACTCCATAAAAAAGTTAGTAGATTTAATAAATGAGTTCAGCAATGTAGCAGGCTACAAAATTAATGCCAAGAAATCTATGGCATGTCTATACACTAATAGTGAACCTACAGAAAGAGAGACTAAAAAAGCAATCCCATTTACCATCACACCAAAAAAATTAAGACACCTAGGAATAAACTTAACTAAGGAGGTAAAAGATCTATTTGTGGAAAACTACAGGACACTGAAAAAAGAGATAGAGGAAGATGTAAACAGGTGGAAGAACATTCCATGTTCGTGGATTGGGAGAATCAACATAATTAAAATGTCCATACTACCCAAAGCAATCTATAAATTTAATGCACTCCCCATTAAAATACCAATGGCATATTTCACAGACCTAGAAAGAACTCTCCAAAAATTCATCTGGAACAAAAAAAGGCCCCGAATAGCCACAGCAATCCTGAGAAAGAAGCACAAAGTCGGTGGGATTTCCATACCAGATTTCAAGCTGTATTACAAGGCTACTGTTCTTAAAACAGCCTGGTACTGGCACAAGAACAGACATATAGATCAATGGAATAGAATAGAGAATCCGGATATCAACCCAAACCACTATGCTCAATTAATATTTGACAAAGGAGGCAGGAACATAAAATGGAGTCAAGACAGTCTCTTCAATAAATGGTGTTGGGAAAATTGGACAGATACATGCAAAAAAATGAAACTAGAGCACCAACTTACACCATACACAAAAATAAACTCAAAATGGATACAGGACTTAAACGTAAGACAGGAAACCATAAAAATATTAGAGGAATCTACAGGAAGAAAAATCTCAGACATATGCCAAAAGAACTTCTTTGATGATACTGCTCCGAGGGCAATGGAAGCTAAAGAGAAAATAAACAAATGGGACTACATCAAAATCAAAAGCTTTTGCACAGCTAAAGAAACCATCAACAAAACAACAAGAAAACCCACTGTATGGGAGAACATATTTGCAAATGTTATTAGTGATAAAGGTTTAATCTCAAGCATCTACAGGCAACTCACCCAACTCAATAAAAGGAGGACAAATGATCCAATAAAAAATGGGCAACAGACCTAAATAGAATCTTCACGAAAGAAGACAAAAGGAAGGCCCAGAGACATATGAAAACTTGCTCAAAGTCACTAATTATCCGAGAGATGCAAATCAAAACGACTATGCGGTACCATCTCACACCTATCAGAATGGCTTACATCAACAAATCAACAAACGACAAGTGCTGGCGAGGATGCGGAGAAAAAGGAACTCTCGTGCACTGCTGGTGGGATTGTAGACTAGTACAGCCACTGTGGAGAACAGTATGGAGATTCCTCAAAAAACTAAAAATGGAGCTCCCATTCGACCCAGTGATCCCACTTCTAGGAATATACCCCAAGAAATTAGAAAGGCGAATTAGAAAGGATATATGTACCCCTATGTTCATAGCAGCACAATTTACCATAGCTAAGATTTGGAAACAGCCGAAGTGCCCATCAGCAGATGAGTGGATTAAAAAACTATGGTACATTTACACAATGGAATACTACGCCGCGGAAAAAAAGAAGGAGCTCCTACCATTTGTAACAACATGGATGGATTTGGAGAGCATTATGCTAAGTGAAATTAGCCAGGCAGAGAAAGACAAATATCACATGATCTCACTCATTTGAGGAATACAATCAATGACATAGACTGATGAACAAGAATGGATCCAGAGACTGAGAAAAGTCCATCAGAATGTCAAACCTCAGGGTGAGTGGCAGGTAGTGAGAGTAAGTGGAAAAGTCAATATACTTGAACTCTTGAACTGAGGTAAGTGATTTGTGTTTTTACATCCCTGACAAAGTTTATATAAAATTATTAAAAAATGGCAGCTAGTCTGACATTGAATTGACATGGCCTAGAGCTTGTCATATCCTATGGAGACCAGTCCTTAGGCTAGGCCTTCCTTAACCTCCCATGACACCATAACACCCTTACATGATATTATTCTACAATGTCATTATAATATTTGATATTTGACAACAGCATATTATACAATTATCCCAAAATAAACTTACAAACTAATTCTTTGAATGTTGGGCAGCAACTTAAAAAAGGATAGGAAATAAATTAATCCCTTTCAGAAGGAATTAAGGCACTGGGAAGGGATCCGAGCATTCTATATTGGCCCTTCTTGCCCTTTCTGCCAAGAGGGACCTTCTTGTTACTATCCAAATACACACAGCTGATGCCAGAGTTTTCAGTTCCAGCTGTGGCTGAAGCCTTTGGGCAGCTGGCACCATGGATCTGTATCTCGACCAATGGTGTGAGCTGGGCCCTCTCTGGAGAAGAAACCTGGGTCCCCCGAGATATGTGATCAGTACCGGGACCCTGCCAGCAGGTGAGGGGACCCCAAGGCAGGTACTGGACGTGGAGGCCACAGGGGGGCATAGACTACAAAGGAGACAGAATTGAACCTCACATCACCCTGTTTGGCCCCGGAGGATGGCTGGTTAGCCAGCGACGGGTAAGATTCCTCAGGGAAGGAACAACCTAAGACAGGCACAGTCACAGAGGGGCCAACAGGAGAGAACTAAAAGGTCAACAGAGGTGGGGCACAGACCCTCATCCACAAACCTTGCAGGGGTTTGAATTCTCAACCCTCCTAAGGGAGGTCTCCTACCCCCATGGCTGCTTCGCCTCCCACACACAACTCATACGGGGACCCAGGTGGCAGACAGAGACCCGGCCAGCAATAGCTGCTCTATATCTAAATTCAGTCTATTACCAGGAATGCTCGGGACCTACTCAAAATTGCAAATATTCCTTTCCACTAGTATTCACAGGGTAAACTAAGATTTCTGCTTGAGTATTAAAATTGACAGGAAAATAGTAATCAAGTTTTCAGATTAATTTAAATTGGCCAAGTGAAATATGAGAATACTCAAGAAAATTATAGTGTACTGGACAAAAAGCTTTTCCTAAAACATTAACTAAAAAATCTATTAGTAGTTCATCTCACTGTAAAATTGCCTAACAACCAAAGAACCTAAAGCAGTCACTTTGTGTGCAAAAATTAAAATTTAAAATTATCAAGACTGCAATATAAAATTTCCAAAAGTCCCCATTAATCAAAAAAGGGGAGGGGACAGCGGGGTAATATCATGTAAGGGAAAAAAAAAAATATCGAGTAAGTAAAATACATCTAGAAAATTCTTACTCCAGTAAAGTAAATTCCATTTGTAAAAACAATTGCAGGACACCCATGAAAAAACACACATGGTGTCAAAATAAGCCAAAGAAAAATCATTTAGGCAAAAATTAAAAAGAATCCCAAGTCTATTTTGCATAGAGGATCCCTTTGTTAACTTTTGGTCGAGAATGTGTTTGTGTGTTTACAGAGAACAACTCCAAGACCATGTGGGTTCCTGCGACGGTGAGGAACTGATGGATCTGTTCCAGTCACGAGGACGGTCCAGAGATGGGGGACACTGACGACACCTTGCCATGCTAGCAGTCAGCAGCTGTGCATGTCTGCAGGCAGCCCAGGACCAAACCAGAGAGGATGGATCTTGCATTGACACGATATGTCCACCATCTGGATACCATTGCTGACTTATACACATAATGAATTATTTGACACTGAAACTGGGACTCAGAAAAGTTGGACATTGAAACCGAGACTGAAACACTTTTTGTTCTTATACATTTATTTCTAGTATGCAGAGGCAAGATATTTTTGAAGAAAAGAAACAGGGGAGAGTGATTGATATAGAGGCAGGATGGCCTTGAACAGGCTGTCAAGCTACAGGGGGAGGCTTGGGTGGATGGGAGGCAGATGCGGGGGGAGATCAACCGAAGGACTTGTATGCATGCATATGAACATAACCAATGAATGAAAGACACTGGGGCGGGGAGGGGGGGAAGCTGGGAATATGTGCTGGGGGGTGGGGGAGGCTGGGGGGAGGATAAAGGGGAGGGGGAAAGGAAAACATGTACTACTATTATACTGCAAAAAATCAATAAAAAATAATTTAAAAAAAAATGTGGTCTTGTTTATCAACTTCTTTCTCAATCATTGAGAATGTGGGTGTACATGTTCCAGTTTCCTATTTACTATATTCAACCACAGAAATTTAAATATGTATAGAAGCTAAGAAAGAAGATAATACTTTCTAGAACCCATTTTATCACCACATAAAACTTACAGCTTTATGAAACAGACAGTATCCTCCTCATTATAGAGAAAATGATTCACAAAGAACTCAGGCAAGTTGTGACATGGTCAATGATAAACTAACAAATAGAACTCAAAAGTCCTTTAACTGTCCTGTGTTTTTCCATATGTGGACAAATGGAAAGCTGTAGAAACTTGGGTTAAAATGCAAACCCTCAGAGAGACTTTTTTTTTAATGGAAAAGCCTATACCTGAAACTTTGTTTAGTATTGCACAATGCTTAATGCTATGAAGAAACAAAATGTTCCTTTATGGAATATATCCCATTTCATTGTAAATAGTTCATGTTCCTTAAGATACACGTGGACCAAAATTTAACTTTTTAAATAAAGTATGGAGTATTCCCAAAACAAACTGGGAACTGGCTTTGTGAGGCCATGAAAGCTTCTGGAAGATTTCACCTGTGACACCTGCATGCTATACTTAGCCATATGGCAGCATACAATTGCCAGTGAAGAGGTTTGGGAAAGTTATTGCTTTACAGGCTTCATGCTCTGCATAACTCACTTCTGCTGGACTCACCAGTGAAAAGAGAAGAGATGATGCCAGAATTCACAGAATCTCTAGTTGTGGGAGACCTTAAATTTCATCCACTCCCACTACATCAAAGTAACCTGCAAGCATCCTTGATAAGCATTTTAAAGTAAGATAATATCAAGATTCAGGAAGGTTAATGATAGCCAAACCATCATGGCAACTACAGGTGAAATGCTTTCAGTACACCGAAGAGAATGTGCTTGCTTGAAATTCAAGAAAAGTATACTAAAAGGCCTGTCCTTACACTGGTGGTTTTGATCTGGCATCCAGAAGGGTTCTGGAATCTGGAGAAGGGGTTGTTTCATCTCTAGACTCTTATTTAATTAATTGCGTAAATTAAATTAGAGTCTAAAGATGAAACATAATTTTGAAAGGCATTTGGGGGGCAGAGGAGCCTGGCTAATGAAACCAAGTTTTCCTTGTCTCAGGACCCCTTGCTTTTTATTAACATAATTTGCCCTAAGGCAAGGTGGAGATATACACATCAAAGGCCAGGATTTTGTATACAAATCCATTGTCAGGTATTTGGCCAGGAAGAGGCAATAGCATGTAGATTAAGATGCCCTGAGCTGTCTGGCAGCAAGAAATCATCCTTTTCAGGTTTGAGGAAATACCATTAGCCATTCCCAACATGAAATAACATATGTGACTCAGCCCTTGTTAAGTCCCCAAATTCCATCAACCTTTCAATGTAACTCTTGCAATTATGACATGCTGGAATTGGCTTCTGGCATTGTTCCTCTTTGAAATTTGAGAGGCAACAATTCTTTCAATTTGTTTCCAGTACCTCTGTAATTCAAGGGCTAGTGTTGCAAACTTGGGACTGCTTCTTTCTCATTCATTTATTCAATAATATTTATGTAATGCCTACTATGTCAAAGGTAACCTATTAAAATTAGGACTAGCATTTATGACCACTACAAAAGTAATTTCTTTTCCCAGACAAATTTTACTCACTTTTTTTTTACCATGTCCCACATAGGTGACCACGGATGATATATGTACATTCCCACTTTCTTGAAGAAAAAAATATTCTATCTAATAAAGAGGGAATATGCTAATTGACTGCCACACCCTCAAATATGGCAGCTCCCAAAGCCAGAGATGATAGCACACAGTTCCCTCAGCCTTGCAGGCACGCCGCATGACCAGGCCTGCCCCCAGGTGGGTCTGGCTGCTCCACACTCCTGCCTCTGGAGTCCCCCAACCCTCCCAGCCCCCCAGCTGCTCAGGGCCGGCCCAAGGCACAGGCAAGCCTCAGATGGCAGCTGCCCAGCTTCCCAAGGCTGCCTGAGGCTCAGGTAATCAGGGCCAGCTGAGGCTTATGATGCCAGCAGTAGCAGCAGCAGAGGTGTGATTGGGGCGTCATCTTCCCCTGATCGCTGGGTCACCTCCCACTCCTGAGGGCTCCAGGACTATGAGAGGGGGCAGGCCAGGCTGGGGACCCCTTCTTCCAGTGCATGAATTTTCATGAACCAGGACTCTAGTTTCATAATAACAAAGTCTGAAGGAAAATCTCATGAAAAATGATAGCACATTTTAGAAATCCTTAATAATTCACTAGTTACTGTTACTAAACAGAAACTGAAACATGATAGATATCTGAAACTGATAAAATACCAGAACATTGGTTAGTATGAATAATGATAGATGAAACTAAAAATAATGGGGAAATGAAATTATGTGTAAATGTTTAAGTAGGTGTTGAGAAAGTTTCAAATATTAATCTGTAAGAACATATTGAAAGGGCAAAGAATAGAGAGAGGGAAATTTGTGAGGAGGTATTCTCTGATGCAAGCTGAGCTGTGAGTCCCAATACCATCCCCTTCCCCAGCAGAAGGGTTTGCTGGCACTTCTACCACAACAAAAGCTAAGGGCTTTAACAGGACCTTTCAGTGATGTGTGTTCCTTAAATTTGGAAGGTTTGCCAGACTGGAACAAGACTCACCTGAACTTCAAACAGCCCTTGGAAGCACAGATTGGGTTGTAGCTGGGACATAAATGCACTTCTCTCCAATGTCTGGTCAAAAAGGCATGTCCCAGGGACCAGGAATAGAGCCCATGATAGAAATGCCAGGCAGGGAGACATAAGAAATGGAATTCTCTCTCTAAGAGCAGACTGACAAGGTTGAAAGTAGAACATGGGGGTCAGGGGATGGATCAAGTACAGGTGCCTGAGTCTTGGGCCATTCTCATTAATTCTCCATGACTAACTTCCAGACCATTAGAGCCAAGACCATCCTGTCAGGTTGACACCTCCTTCAACCGAAAAGTAGCAGTAATGAGACCATTGAGAAAGTCAAGTCAATATGGCAGATTGAACTGACAGAGAACAACTCTCCCTCGTGGAAAAATCAAACTTTTCAAAAACAAAACTGAGATACATGGTTACATATCAAATCCAGGGTGTGAAATGTCTGAATGTGAAAAGGGGAACCAAAGTCATAGAAGTGAAGAGCAACTTAAACCAAAGAAGCTCATAATTTATATCCTTAATGAATACTATAAAACTTAATAGGGGCAGGACCTTTGGAGCCATCACAAGCAGAGGATTCAAAA
The DNA here is from genome assembly GCA_027563665.1 of Antrozous pallidus. Taxonomy (NCBI): domain Eukaryota; kingdom Metazoa; phylum Chordata; class Mammalia; order Chiroptera; family Vespertilionidae; genus Antrozous; species Antrozous pallidus. Next base: position 57,714,717 of record CM050508.1, on the reverse strand, counting down.
TGTTGTTCCATGTGTCACAATGTCGCATTGGTGACAAAAGATGACAGAATGCAATAGACTAATATTTTCAAAGTGCTAAAGGAAAGTTATTATCGCCAATTGAACTATGTCAGATGAAGGTAAATCAATACAAACACTGAGTTTACTAGTCGTAGAAGTTTAATGAAAAAAATTGCTAAATAGCATTACTCAGCAAAAATAATAGTAAATCTGGAAGGAAAAAGTGAATGCAGGAAATAATGATAAGGAAACAAAAGCATGTTGGTAAATCTAAATGGCCTGTGTGTGTGGAGTAATGATAACATTAACTAATGTGGTGGTTTAGATGCAAGAAAAAAACTAAAATACTAGAGAAGAATTTGAAATACAAGAGGGATTAATCATAGTAAGTCCTTATATTGTTCAGGAGGAAAATAGAGGATTTGGGTTTCCGGCCATTCATACTCCGGTCCGGTGACCCACGGTTGTCGGGTTTTGTGCACTCTCGGACAGCAATCTTCGTGAGGATGAAGCTCGTGAGATTTTTGATGAAATTGAGTCACGAAACTGTGACCATCGAACTGAAGAATGGAACACAGGTCCATGGAACAATCACAGGTGTAGATGTCAGCATGAATACTCATCTTAAAGCTGTGAAAATGACCCTGAAGAACCGAGAACCTGTACAGCTGGAAACACTGAGTATTCGTGGAAATAACATTCGATATTTTATTCTGCCAGACAGCTTACCTTTGGATACACTACTTGTGGATGTTGAACCAAAGGTGAAATCTAAGAAAAGAGAAGCTGTTGCTGGAAGAGGCCGAGGAAGAGGAAGAGGAAGAGGACGTGGTCGGGGCAGAGGAAGAGGGGGTCCTAGGCGATAATGTCTCTCAAGATTACTGTTTCAAAGTGATGCGATTTGGGTTATTTTTTGTACAGGTTTTGTTTGTTTATGTCAGTTTTTAATAAACATAAATGTAGGCCAGCTGTCTATTGACTATATCACATTTAGTTTTAATAGTTCATATACGTTTATGACATAATACAGGGAGAGCTGAGCATTATTACATGGCAGTTCCAGAATTCCATTCATAGATCAGGCTTTTAATTTTTTAAACTAAAATATTTCTTTTATAAATACATATAGAATATACATACATCTTTTTACTTCACATGCATTGAATATATATTTTGTTTGTGTTGCTTTGACTCAATTCTATGAAACCTACCTACAGGTGAAAATGGTTTATTTCAGAATCTGAAGTCCTGTGAAATGGACTGTAAAATTGATTCTCCCTTCCTGAGTTTTACTCCAGGGAAACTTAGGTACTTAGTAAAAGGTGATAGTCATCTTCTAAGTTAGGACTCATTGGTTTTGCTGTGATGTTTTTTGGTTTTTGTTTTATTTTTTCAGTAGTCTCTCAATAGAATATAATTTTCCATTCTCTGACTAGAAACTTCAGTTAACATTCACTAGGTTATTGGTTGTAAGCAGTGTTGAAATATGTTATTGTGGAATACACCTAACAGTGGCCCCTTTATCAAGAACTTTTACAAGGAGTCCTTTAAGAACAAAAGGAAAACTACTTATTTTATGACAACACTGGATTCTTTCCAGTAAAGGATTTTTAAAAATTGTTTTAATTGGCTAAGTTTAGAAAAAAATACTTTTCAGTGTATACAGTTCCTTGTAAATCTTACTACCATTTGTTTATATGCTAAGGGAAGAAAATTAATTTTGAAGATGAGGGGATTAAGTCTATTTTCATTTAAGCTTGAGTTTTTTTGTTTTTTTGTTTTTTTGTTTTTAATGAAATTGTAGACTAAAAAGGTTTTGTAAGCTGAGAGCAAGAGTATTTGTGTGTGGTATATGTGTATCTCAATCTTGTCTACCCAATGATCTATTGGCATTCCAATTATTTGAACCTAAGCAGACAGCAAGGAACCCAGTGATGCAGCGAGGTGAAGAGGATGTTCAAGGGGAACAAACAGAAAACACCTAGCACAAGTCAACTAACAAGTTGATTCTTGTCCTCAGACCTTATGGGCTAAAAGGGAAGCAAAATCAAACATTGATATGTAACTGGAAATTGTGGCAACTCTATCCGATAAAGAGTACTTCCTGTTGTCTTTTTAAAGCAGTATGTATTGGCTTCTCGTTTTTATTTTAAGTCATGCCAGTGTAACCTCAAAGTTATTAACCTGTTTTTTGTGTGTATGCTTTAATATCTAGATGTTTGCATTATGAAACCAGTCCAGTAACATAGTTTAAATGTAAGTAAGCCACAGTGGTTACATGGTTGAGTTTAATCCACTTGAAGTCATTATTTCATTTTTATGTATGAGAAAAAAGCTGTTTGAACTGCCATTGTTAGCTAGAAAGGAAGCACTGCAGTATGAGTAGAACACAGACCAGGTTTTAATATGCTTCTCTTGCCCTACTTCCCCCCCCAAAAAAATATAGAAAGATCTTAGTGCTGCTGCATTTTGTATATATCTAATACCTTTTAAAGCAAGATTAGTGAAATTTGTTTTTTTTGGAGGGGGGGTTAAGAATTGCGTTTAGATAGAAAATTGTAAGTGGAATAATAGAATATCAAATTTCAAAAAAAAAAAAAAGAAAATAGAGGATTTGGACAACTTCACATTTTGTTAAGTCCAATATAGTAGTACATGTTAAAGACTTAAATGATAATAATTAAAAGGAATCAAAATCAAATGTATAAGTACCAAATTAGTTGATGAAAAATAGAAAGAATAAAGAAGATTTGATCAATTCAATAAAGCCAAAAAAATAAACCCACAAAACATAAAACTAGATAGTATAAATAGGCTTTACTATACTAGTAATCATAATAAATACAGTAAGAATTAAAGCCATCACAAATTAGATTTTATAAAAGGAAAATAACACCCAGCTATTTTTATTTTCATATATTTATGCAAAATGTAACAATACAGGATCAAATGGACCAGGCAAATATTGATTAAAAGATAGCTGGTGTTGCAATATTCAAAACAAACAACATAGAGTTTTAAGTAAGTCAAGAGGCATTGACAGAAATATAAGTACATAAAATAAAAAGAAAATTCTTATGTTTCTAATTAAATGGTCACAAAATTGTATGTACTTAACAACATATACTCAAAATACATAAAGTAAAAAATGACATACTTATAAGGAGGAATTGACAAATCTACAATCATACTGGGAGATTTTCATATACCTCTCTCAGAAACTGATACATCAGGCAGACAAGAAATAATATTAAAGATTTATAAAATATTTGAACAACATAATTAAAGAGCTAATCTAAAAGATGTACATGTAGAAGCCACCATATAATAAATAGAAAATCACATTTTCTCAAGCAGAAATGAAACTCTCAGAAAAACTGACTACATAGCAGGTCACAAAGGAAATTTAAAGAAATACCAAAGAATCTGTATTACATATCTGTACCATAAAAATAACATAGTAGTCATGGGTGAAAAAGGTGAAAGGATTAAAAAACACAAATTAATAGTTACAGAATAGTCATAGGGATGGAAATCATGGCATGGGGAATATAGTCAATAATATTGTAATAACTATGTATGGGGCCAGGTGGGTACATGAACTATCAGGGAGACCACTATATAAAGTATATGATTGTCTAACTACTATGGTGTATACATGAAACTAATAAGAATAATATTGACTGTAAACTGTAATTGAAAAAATATATAAAACAAAAATAACCTCATAGTCAAAGAGGAAACCATATGAGAAAATTATTTTTTAAAACTTTAGCTATACATAATAAAAGTGCTATATGTCAAAATGTTTCCATGTCTGTAAAGCAATAATTTAGCCTTAAATGAATTTGCTAAAAAGAAGAAAGATTGAAAATAAATGAAATAAAGATTCTGTTGACAATTGGGGAGGGGTGAAGAATAAGCCCAAAGAAAGTAGAAGAAAAGATGTAATAAAGATCAGAGAAGAAATTAATGAAATTGAAAACAAAGCAAAATCAATAGAGATAACGAGACCATCAAAATATTCCATCTGGTCCCTAAAGAGTTCCTCATAGCCCATGATGAAGGCTGAAGTTGCCTCACTCCTCAGCTGCTTCTAGTGTAGGATACCTACCAGCACCATCTGATGGAAATACAATGAGAGCCACATAAGCAATTTAAAAAATATTATGGTAACCACATTTTTAAGTAACAAGAAACAGATAAAATTAATTTTAATAATATATTTTATTAAAGCCAATATATAAAAAATATTTCAACACATAATCAGTATAAAAATGGAGATATTTTACATTCATTTGCCATATTAAGTCTTTAACTCTGGCTTATATTTCATACTTGCAACACATCTCAATTCAGACTAGCCACATTCAGTTGCTTAGTAGCCACATGCTACTGTCCAGTGGGTACTAGATTGGACAGAACAAATATGTTCTCAAATGGATGCTTTATAATTGCAGAATTCCCTGCAAGCACTATTTTATCACATTTGTTTATTAATTTTCATTTGGAAAGAGATAAAGACTTGTACAAGCATTGTCATGTCCTCTGCATTCTAGGTCCTGCAAGACAGTGGCAAAACTTCAGTTACCTTGCTGCCAATTTCTGAGTAAATCTTTTCCAGCCACATGTCATGGCATCAATTTAGCAGCTTAGGTACTGGTGTCCACATACTTGATGGCCTCTCAGAGTCACTTACTTTTAATATTAGTGTTTGCTCAACAGAGATTCTCTGCAGTCATCTCTATTCCCCAAGAGTTTCTTATTGAAATGACGAAATGGCCTAGATCCACTTGAAGATAAATTGCTTTAATTATTAAGCAGATTGCGAAGCTCACCATTTCAAATATCAGGTCAGTGCAGTGTCCAGCATGGACTGGTTCCACTGTGATATTTTTCCAGGTGCTACTAGAGAGCCTTAATATCAATGAAACGTCTCCAATTAGGACTAGTTTTATCTCTGGGGTTGGTTCACTTTTCAACAGGAAAAAAAAAGTGATCTCAGTAATTGATAAGGGAGACTATTATTTTAAAGCATTGGAATATTTGCTTTTTGACATGTTAGTTTAATTGTCAGCATTGTTCCTTATGCTTATGGAAATTTCCGAGAATAATTTTTTAGGTATTAGAGCTGATATAATAAATCCATATAAATAATTATCAACTCTTGTATTTTTAACACTTTATGTGAGATCATGGAAGGAAATGTAGTGGTTAAGACTAACAGCATATGGATTTAAATCAGGCTACTGGGGTTTGATTCCCAGCTTTACTACTTACCAGCTCTGTGTCTGAACCTCAGCTTCTTGAGTTTTGAAATGGGAAAATATTGATTAAAATTGCAAAGACGATTATACAAAGTGCTTAACACAGTGCCCAGGTCTCAGACGTATTTCATAAGCACTAGCTAGGTCATCTGTAGGCTCCTAATTCCTTCAGGCAAATTTGAGAGCATGGTAAGAAGTGACCATCAGAGATCATTTTTAAATACAATTCTTTCAAAAAAAATCAGTTGACCTCTTTCTGTCTAAAACTTCACCAGAAAGATTCCTCTAAATGTAATGACACTGACTTCCTTTCTGTATATTTACTAGTGGCCCGATGCGTGAAATTTGTATGTGTATAGGGGGTAGGGGGAGGAAGGGTGTCCCTCAGCCTGGCTTGCACCCTCTCCAATTTGGAACCCCTTAAGGGATGTCTGACTGCCGGTTTAGGCCTGACCCCAGCAGTTGGACATCCCTTTCGTAATCTAGGTCTGCTGACTCCTAACTGCTCACCTGCCTGCCTGCCTGATCATCCCCAACTGCCCCCCCCCAGCCTGATCGACCCAACTGTCCCCCCGCCCCAGCGGCCTGATCACCCCCAACTATCCCCCACTGCCTGCCTGCTCAACCCCAAATGCCCTTCTTGCTGTCCTGATCACCCCCAACTACCCCTCCCCACTGACCTGATCACCCCCAATTGTCCTCCCCTCCTGGCTTGATTGCCCCTAACTACCTCTGCCTTGGCCCTACCACCATGGCTTTGTCCGGAAGGACATCTGGAAGGTCTCCTGGGAGGTCTCCCAGTCTAATTAGCATATTACCCTTCTATTAGTATAAATAATGCAATTCTGGTAATGTTTAGTTTGAAAACTTCCCCACTCAGATGCTATGATCAAGAATCAAGCCAGATTAAAGCTCCCTAAGTATATAGCCTCAGCTCACAGAGTAACCCAGTTTTGATATGTCATTCTGAATCAGAAGTAGCTATTATAAGGCCAAGATTTTTTAATTTTCTTTTTCCTTACTATATGAGGGTTTTGTGGGGGTTTTTTCCTTTATCACTTTTGCTCATGTTAAGGGGAGGCCAAGTCTGAATTGAATAAATGGATGATAGGGTTTATGTCAGCAAGGTACTCAGTTTTGTCCTTGGGCACTTTCCCCTCCCTTTATGTGAAGATGTTGTTCACCTTCAAATACTCACCTGTCCTATGTCCTGCCATTTTCATCACAACTCCTTTCTTTTAGGTTCACATTCATTAAAACTATAAATTTCATGCCCACACGATCATCTGCTGAACTTCTAGTATTCTGGAACTAAATTGCATTTTCAGAGACTTTTGTCAATTAATTGAAAGTATGGTATAGAACTACTAGTAAATAAGTTTTTTAAAATGTTCCCAATAAATCTGTTTTAATATTAAATATATTCTTTTGAAAATACTGATTAATAATTAATATCAGAGATTAGTAAGTACTGGGCACCGTTCTATTTTGTTTAACATAAATAATGTCATTAGTCTTCACAACAGCCCTATAAGGGAGATATTTATTATTATTATTCCCACTTCACAGATGAGAGAAGTAAGATATCAAGAGGTTAAGAACTTGCCTAAGGTCTCATAGTTGCCAAGAGGTGAAATGATGGTTCAAATTCAGTTCTCATTCTAGAGCCTAAACCTTGAGCCACCGTGATATAGTCTAAAAAAATTATTAGTAGCATACTAAAATGAAAAAGGAGACTATGCATTGAAAAGCAAATTTTTCACATTTTAACATGTCTCTGGAACCAAAAATAAATAATCTACTCTTAATTTATACATGTAGCTTCCAGTATGGCACTGTGGCACTTTGGTGCTCTTATTTATGAGCATTTCCAAGTTGTAAAAAGGTAGAAAAGAGGTCTTGTGCTTAGGATGATGCTTACTTTAAAAAAAAAAAAAAGTCGGGGGTTTTTTGTTTGTTTTTTAGTTGAGCGGGAAATCATTATCCAAGCCCAGCCACAAATATGTGCTACAAAACAATTTATCTACCCAGAGTTCATGGGCAGCTGGATGGGGAAAAACACATTAATTATCATTCAAGTGGAAATGCCCCCATAGACATACCATTTAATTAACAGAGAGGCCAGTATTGGAAATGAATAATTTGAGGCAAGGCAGAGAGAGAGATGTGTGAGATAAACCCAGAGGTGATTTAAGGCTATTATAAACATACAAAAATACATGAAATAGAACTCTGTCTTATAAACTCCTTAAAAAATAAAAAGATCCCTTAGAAAAAAAGACCCTTCTGAGCCTTTTCCTTGCTTTATTAAACAGTCACCTCCTGTGAGCAGGAAGCTCATTGGGTTCTGCAGGAACTTCACTTAGAAACTGGAAGATCCAATGCCCCCAAAGTCAAACTCAGAAAAGATGAGAGCTAAAATCCCTTCATGTCGCAGAGTTCCTTTGTCTCCAAAAACCCTTAGAATTTGTAGCTCTGCCAAGATTATAAATAGAAGTGATATGGCACAGTGGATCGATCATTCTGCTAAATGTGCTCATCCCATTTGGGGTAGTTTGATCAAGCATGGCAACAGCTGAGCCAGTGGTGGCTGCCTCTATCGGTGCTGCTCTTACAACTGTTGCAAAATGCCTTTCCATTTTTTATTTCTTTACTGAGAAAAGCCAAAAGAGGTTTTCCTAATGCATAAAGAAAACAAAATAAAATTACAGCCCAAAGGCTGTTTTCTGGAGCAGTCTGAGAAACAATGAATCTCAAATAAAATCACGTGTACCACGGACTCCCTACAAATATACCAAAGGTCAGAATTCTGGAACCCAGTTTGGTAACATATGTTTTTTTAAATATTACCCTTAATAAGATAAGTTAAATGCCATATCTAACAGGGGATAAGGAAGGTAGGTTTCATTTCTGACTTTGATATTTCCTTGTAACCATTTATAAAGAAAGACAAGTTCATCTTCAATGATCTTTCCTTCTTTGTATTTTCCCCTTGATTCTAAGCAATTCTTTTAACAGTACTAAGGTTTTTAACTTAATTCCACTCAAGAAGTATTTAGAGACCCTACTGAGCACCCAGTACTCTACTAGATATTTGAAGAACAGGATGCACTTCAAACAATAACATCATCCTAGTAGACTATCATGAGCTCTGAAATAAGAAATTGGGGCATGAAGAAATCCTGTCCTGATTTCAATCCCCTTTCACAATCTTTTACCTTCACCTTGGAGCTCTTCTGCTCTGGCTTTGTCTATCTGAGAATGATCTCAATGTGAGCAAAATATTTTCTCATGGCCTAGCTGAGACGCTTTCAACCAAGGTTTTCAAAACCTCAATAAATAATAATGGGAAAGGAATATTGAGAGTGCAGAAATCAAAACAATCCAGACTACAAAGAAGACCTTTTGTCCTCTGATATTTTTTCAGCAAGAAAACCTGTATTTCCAGCAGGATCTTGCACAAAGACCTCACAGGTAAGCAGAAGACCCTGGAGACTGCACTAGTAAGAGGAGAAAAGGGACATTCCACCAGGCTCTTACTTATTACTGACCTGTACCCCAGGGAGACCTTGGAGGCCCCTCTATGAGACCTTAAAGGGTCTCTGAACAACAGTCAAAACAACCTTAAGTAGAGACCTCCATGTGGCAAATATTATCTTTTACTAGTAGACACCTTATGACCACAAACCACAACCCCCAGACACACACACACACAAACACACACACCTCTAACATTCCACCCCTTTCCTCAAAGTCAAGACCAAAACAATACTCCCTTCCTCTTCTCTCCTGCACCATCACTGTGATGTGATCCTCCCCAGATAACAGATACTGCATCTAACGTGACTTTTCAGCTGCAGCTGGGTTTTTGGTATGGGTATGCCCCGTCCCAAATATAGATCCATGTTATGACACCATCTTAATATAAAATAATGACCTCAGCACTCAAATACTAGTGAAGTGATAGAAAGTAGTTTCCTGATAAATTGAAGTAGTTCCTGTCTTCTGTGAGATTATAATGTTTTAGAGGAGACAAAAAAATGTCTGACTTGAAACAGAAAATAAAACAAGACACTACGAAAGAGGTTTCTAAACTGAAAGTGAACAAATTGTGTAAGTATGGCAGGGTGATGAGGAAGGGGGAATGATTCACATTAGTTGGAGTGATCAGTGAATATTAAAAATAATAGTTTAGATTTAAGATGGACCCTGAGGGAAAGATAGATGGAAAGAAAGGAAAAGGGTTTCCTATCACAAGCATCTGGCAAACTATGACACATTCTCCAGGAAGTATTTGCATCCAAAGGAATCAATGCCCACACAGATCGAAGCTTTACTCATAAATATAAGTTTCTAAAAAGAAATTTAAGCTACACCAGATCCTTGATAGAGAAGACAGTTTCCCACTCAGGGGATACAGCTAGAGCTTCTCAAGTTACTTTCAGCAATTCAGAGCCACTCTAATCAGGGTGTGATAAGATTTCTTTCTGCCCAAGGCATCTGGGGAGAAATGTGGAAAATCTAGTAGTTGACATTCTAGTGTATTGTCATACTGCTTTGAAACACTTCACTTATATAGTTCCCTTCCTACTTTTGCCTCTTTTTGTTGTCAGTGGATTACACGCTTTTCCACAGGATTGCCAAAAAAGCATTTCAAGGATCCAAGCATGGCAGATTGTGGAGCGGCAGGTTTATTCCTCTCTGAGTTCCAAGTGTCCTATCTCCCGCCATCTCACCATGGAAAAAGTACAACCTTGTCTTCAACAAGGTCAAGGCAAAGCCAGAGCCCTGAGTTTCTGCATCATGGTTCTTTGAGCCCCTGCCATTGTCCAGGGGCCCCAGGTAGCCACCAGACTTGCAAGGTCATGTTCCCCAGCCGAAGGAGATTGGGAATGAAAGATCGAAGCCAGAGCAAGGGCTTCTCCTTGGGTCTTAACCAGGAAGTTTTTCAAAATAACCAATTAACTTCCTAAGATTTCATGGGCTTGCATTGGGGTGCACATTGGTACTTTAGTGCCATTGATCTTTTTCCCAGGTTTGACTGACAGGCCTCTATGGTCCAGCACCTCCCCCTGTGCCATTTTGACTTTACTACTCATGCGTTTTTCTCCCCCTGCTCCTCCTTCTCACACACTAGTTGAATTGTCACCAACTTTTTTAAAATTATTACCCAAGGATATATTAATTCATTTTAGAGGGGAAAGAAGGAAGGAGGAAGGGGAAGGAAGGAAGGAAGGAAAGAAGGAAGGAAGGAAGGAAGGAAGGAAGGAAGGAAGGAAGGAAGGAAGGAAGGAAGGAAGGGAGGGAGGGAGGGAGGGAGGGAGGGAGGGAGGGAGGGAGGGAGGGAGGGAGGAAGAAAGAAAAGCATTGATGTGAGAGAGATACATTGATTAGCTACCTCCAACTCACCCCTATAGGGGGATGGAACTTGCAACTTAGGTATGTGCCCTAACCAGAAATTGAACCCACAACTTTTTTGGTGTAAGGAACAAGATGCCCCAACAAACTGAGCAACTCAACTGGGAAATTGTCACCAAATTTTGACATCACAAAAGTAAGTTGAGTGCTACTATACAGGCTCCTCCCCTTTCTATTTCCTTGCCCACTTAACAATGACAGGACAAGAACTCACCCTCTGATTTATACTGCCTAAGGCTTAAGCATGTGTCCTACTAAACCAATGTTCCAAACCCTGCTGGTGAAATTTAAAGAATGTCAGGCAACAGGCTTTTGTTGTTAAGGAGATGAAAGAAGGAGAGGCAAGTTCCCAAAGATGTGGTTCCAGTAGGCATTCAAAACTTCCAGTATTCTTAGTACCAGCTTATCTTGGAGTGACTCTTTGTTAGGACTTTAAAAAAAAAAAAAAAAAGCAGCCAAGTGGTCTTGTGAAAAACAGCTTCTTAGTAAACTATATAGGCACTTCCTGGTAACCCATGATATGAGAATAACCTTTAGACTATTTTCATTTCTGATCCCAGCTGGAAACAGGAAACTCATGGGGTATGGCTTTAAACAAAAACAAAGGGACCAAAAGATAAACCAAAGTGTCCCAGGGTTCAGAAGAGGTTTATGCTAACTGTTATAAGTTTCAGACTTAGCGAATGACCTCCCCCAGTTTCTGCCATTCCAGAAATTCCTTTTCAGGGGTGATGGGGGTGGCCAAGAATGAAGGGTTGTTCTATATTACACAGCACTGCCATCTTCAGGGCCAGTGGGGAAGTTTCTTAGGTCAGGCAGATAAATCATCTTCCTAAAGACTTCATTTAAATATAATCAGATGATTAAAAATTTTGACAGCAGGCAGACTGGAACAGATTTTTCTACTGTTTCCAATGTTTGAAATTTCAGTAGACACAGCTTTTTTTGTGGTGTATGCACATTTAAAAAAATATTTGATGATTGAAAAGCCATTTACAATAAATAGGAAAGTTTAAATAGCTCATACTGCATTGCCAAATGATGGGAATAACGCAGACGCAAACATATTGTTCTGAAAAAAATTTTTCTAGAAAAAAAAGCATGAATCAAATGATGTAGAAATGCTGTTTGAACAGATGGTGTGATTAACAACTAGCATGTTAGCCATCTCAGGAGCTTACAGAGAAGTAAACAAATACAAGGGGGAAAATCACTTTATTTCCCCAAAGAGTGTTTAGCTGATTTCATTAGAAAAATTTGAAAGTCTGCATTTTGAAAGTTGGCTATTCCTAGGGGGTATTGGAAATAAAGAGTAAGGGGAGTCTTTTGATAGAAAGACCACATTAAGACAAATGCTGATGCTCCATCATGGCCCAGGATGAGATGTTTAGATTGCTATTGTCATCCAAAATACTGGAGGTAGGACAGTGCAGTGGAGAAGGCCATAGAGTAAGAGGGCCAGGTTCTCATCTCAGCTCTAGTGCCAGTTGCCACTGGCCTTGAGGCCTTCCTTGCTCTCTCTGAACTTCAGTTGCTTTGTTTGGAAAATAAGAATAAGAACCAAAGCAGCTGTGTTTCAAAAACTTTAGTGCACACCTGGAGATCTCTTAAAAATGCAGATTCTCACTCAAAGGCCTGAGGTGAAGTCTGAGAGTCCGAATTTTTCCAGACTCACAGGTAATGGTAATATTGCTGATCTATATAGCTCATGTGTTTACTACCAGGGCACTGAAATCCCTTCCAGTAATGATGTGCTATCTTCTATACACTAGGTGCAACTGAAGTATGGTAGCAATCATCTCAGGTAAAAACTGCAGTTTTAATTTTAACTTTAACTCTGCTGTTTTGGGTTCTGTACTTACTTGCTTGCTAAAACAATGGAAAAGTTGTTTGGATTTTCTGAACTTATGTATGCTATCCCAATCGATTGAATACTCCTTGATGGTGGTTTGAATATCCCATTGATTGTGATCTCATTGGTTATCAAAGCACATTCTTCTGGGAACCAGGACAGCAAAATTACCCTAAATTGTCTCAGTAGCAACAGATAAAGCATTCTGGTTGACTCAGTGGTCCTGGAATCTGGAAAACACAATTATTCTAAATTCCCTCAGTGGCCCCAGATAATGTGTTTCTGTTGATTCAATGATCCATAGACCCAAAACTATACTTAATCTTTATAGATAACTAACTTGCTCAATTTCACTTCTGTAACTGCTTCGTGCAAACCAGGTTCTTCATTCCAAACCCAAAGATGTAATTGATACCTTTGTGATATTTTGCCAATATAAGCCAGATGTGGTGAGCTTTTGGGGGCTGCGAGATCTGGAGCATGTTGCCCCTTGCAGCCGCCAGCCTTTAATAAATGACTCCATAATTTGACTTTTTGAGGCACCCTTTGTGAGACTTGGGGTACACTACAACACAACTCAAAGCCAGTCAAAAGCACCAAATGTCTATCTTTTGAGGCATATGACTGGGAAATATGTATGGATGGCAATGCATGCTAAATGTTGAATTGATTTAAAAAGTAAATCAAGGATTTATTTATCTTATATAATAAACTAGTGATCCAGTGCATGAAATTTGTGCACATTAAAAGGGAATTAATTAGAGGAAATATTTTAACATTGCTATTTCCCCTTTCTCTATAATAGAAGTATCAGAGATGAAAAAAAAAATTAGTAAAATTTATATGAAAATCTTCCTCCTGTCAGAGTCTGAGGCGTGCCACGGGAACCAGAGTCAAGTCCCTGCCCACCCACATGTGCCTTGAAATCATGCGAGACCCAGACCCAGCCAGCCTCACACCCACTGAGCTAGATCCAGACCCAGCCGGCCCGACCCCCTTCAAGCCCCACCAGGTGGGAGCACAGCCTCAGGTCTCCTGGTGCTGGGGAAAGGGATGCAGCCTGAGGCCCCCAGTCAAGCCCTGCCAGGTGGGGGTGCAGCCTCAGGTCCCCCCAGCCCGGTGCTGGAACAAGGGGTGCAGCCGGAGGTCCCCGAGTCCGGGCTGGGGCGGGGGGCATGCCTTGAGGTCCCCTGTCAAGCCCCATTGTGGGGGGGCACAGCTTGAGGTCCCCTGTTAAGCCCTGCATGGCAGGGGGCACAGCCTCAGGTCCTCTGGCCCAGTGGGGGGGTACCCTGAGGTCCCCCATCAAGCCCTGTTGGGCAGGGGGCATGGCCTGAGGTCCCATGTCAAGCCCTGCCTTATCTTTTAGTAAGTGATTAGGTAAACTGTCGTACATCTATATAATAGAACTAGAGGCCCAGTGCACAAAAATCATTCACTTGGAGGGGAGGTCCCTTAGCCTGGACTGCACCTTCTCGCAGTCCTGGAACCTTAGGGGTTGTCTTAGGGACATCCCTATGGGAAGTGGGCCTAATCCATCAGTCAGACATCCTTAGCACTGCCATAAAGACAGGAGAGGCTCCCACCACCACTGCTGTGCTAGCCAGTCATGAGCCCTTCTGGCTGAGCAGTGCTCCCTATGTGAGAGCACACTGACCACCAGGGGACAGCTCCTACCTTGAGCATATGCCCCCTGGTGATTAATGAATGTCATAGCAACTGGTTGTTCTGCTGTTCAGTTGATTTGCATATTAGTCTTTTATTATATAGGATTATATAGGATAATGTCTTATTATAGACAAGGCCCCTAATTCAATTTTTTTTTTTAAGTAGTTAAAGGGAGGGGCAGAATTTTCACTTGAGCCTGAAGCTAAAATTGTCCTTAGTTCAAAAATCTGCATATCACTGAGATACATCTTGGTGAGGCTCATTCTGAATCCCCACACTGTTCTATCCCATGTATAAATATTTGGAACCATCTTATCTCTTCAGTGAAAGAAACCTTTTGCTATGTTACAATGATTAACTTTATCTCATGAGTTGTGTTTTGGCTTCAAGCTTGTATCCAGTATTCATGCAGCAACTTCAGCTCTTCTGCTCAATATTTATCTAGCATATATTTTATTTCATTTTCTCTAAATCTTTCTAGATTTTTATGTATTAGATAGGAATAGCCCTTGGACTCAGACAATAGTCTGGCAAAGGCCTGGAAGGGATAGGTGCAGGGTGCCGGAGATCAATTTGGGGGTGGGGGGGACTAAAACAAAGGGAAATCTGTAATACTTTCAACAATAAAGATACATTTTAAATAAAGGGAAATACCTTAGTTGAAAATAGTTTTATGTGAAATAAATAAGTAATTGCTCTTCACTGTATTTTATATTCTCATCTTCTCTCAGAGAAATATTAATTGACCTTATGTTCACTTAATACTAATTGACCCTATGTTCACTGACTGCAGGACTGACTTCTGCCATGCCTACCCAGCACTGACTGCCACGTGGGTTGCGATCAGATTCTGCTTCTCTCTCTCGGCCTCTCTCCGGACCTGATCGCAGCCCTCTTGGCCGTCAGAGCTGGGTCGATGACATACCCGCAGACTGCAGGACTAACTTCCAGTGTTCAGTTGAGCCTTCAGTTGTTTTGAATGTTATGGATCCTGGCCCTTTATAGATAGACATAGACATAGACATAGACATAGACATAGACATAGACATAGACATAGACATAGACATAGACATAGACATAGACATAGATATAAGTATAGATATTACTGGGAAATAAAATGGAGCAAACTATTGATATATACAACAACTTGGATGAGTCTCAAGGGCACTATGCTGAGTGAAAGGAACCAGTCTAAAAATTTTCATCTATATATATATATAAAAGCCTAAGCAACCATTTCAACTGAACAACTGAAATGACCGGTCAACTGGTCGCTCTGATGTGCACTGACCATGAGGGGGCAGACACTCAATGCAGGAGCTGCCCCCTGGTGGTCAGTGCGCTCCCACAGCAGGAGCACCACTTAACTGAGCCAGTGGTGGCAGCAGGCACAGGGGGCCAGGATACAGCAGTGGAGCTGCACCCAGCCCTGGCTGGGGCTCCTCCCCAGCCATCAGCCACTTTGGCACTGCTACATCCCCCTGATGGAGCCCAAATTAAAAGAGGACGCAGGCCAGGCTGAGGGATGCCACCCATGCACAAATCTGTGCACTGAGCCTCTAGTATTTTATAATTGCATAATGTGACACTCTCAAAAAGACAAAACTAAAGTGACAGAAAATTTATCAGTGGTGGCCAAGGGTTAGAGGTGGGAGGAGGGTAGGAGTACAAGAGGTAATAAGGGAGTTTTGAGTAGAAAGAGACCACTTCCACATCCTGATTACGTTAATGGTTATATAAATCTGCCCCTGTGATAAAATTCATAGAATTATATAAACTCAAAAGTCAATTTTACTTTATACTAAAGTTAGACAAGGAATGCAAAAAGCTTGAATATTTACCTTTTTTTAAAAAAAAATTTTTTTTTGAGCTGAAATGAAGTTTTGGAAAGTCTAACTAATAAAGTAAACGTTTCCCAGCCACCACTATAATACTTTTTAAGTGAATGTTTAGAGTTGGCTGCCACTTTTCTATCTCATCACACAGCCTTGAAAGATATTCCTGTACTCAAGTCCCAACAGCTTATCATTTTAAGTCTGCAGTACCCTTTCTTTCTTGATAATGTATAAGATGTCAAGCAAGTCTTTCTCTACAATTTACAGCTCAATCCTTGACACAAGTCAGAGGAGAATCCAGGAGGCGGACTCTACTGACAAGACCTTGGCCTCCAAGAAACCTAATATGCTTATAAAAATAAACTGCCAGTCAATTCTCCCATTGTTTGTACCACAGAGGACAATACTCCCACAGAAATTTCATAGAAAGAACATATACCAAAAAATTATTTTGGAAAGAAAGAAGTCAGACTAGCAAACAAAACCAAAAAAAGACTGACAAATAGCTATAAGAAGATATTCACCCTCGTTAGTAATTAAAGAGCTACAAATTAAGGTAAGATGCCCTTTTAAACTATCAACTTTGTAAAAGTTAAATAGTATGATGCTATGCAACATTTTGAGGAAGGTATGGAGAAATAGGGCTTTGAGGTATACTGATCAGCTTTCAAGAGGTCCATTTAGAGTATGGAGCAGAAGTCTTAAAAATGTGTATCCCCTCTGGAATGGTAATTGAACTTCTAGAAATTTATGCTAAGAAATAATCAAGCAAGGATTCTCAACTTAGCATTATTTTAATAGTTAAATATAGCTTTAGGGCTCTAAAATCTCTTCCAGTGAATAGGCAAAGATACCAATGATTTTCTGATGGGCTATATAGTACACAGAACATAACTTTATAGTCTGAAAGCATAATATGATTCAGAAATGTGTATGAATGAATGTGCATAAAGAACATACTGAGAGCCTGGTCTGTGTGGCTCGGTAGACTGAGCAGTGTTCTGTACACCAAGAGGTCACTGGTTCAATTCCTGGTCAGGGCAAATGCCCAGGTTTCGAGCTGGATCCTCAGGAAGGGGCATGCAGGAGGCCACTGGTCTCACCAATGTTTCTCTCTCTTTCTCTCTCTCCCAACCTCTCTCAAATCAATAAAAATATTTTTTTAAATAGAATATACTGAGAGCCAAATAAGCTGAATTTAAGAGTAAATACAGGGGGGTAGGGTTGAATAAGATGGATAGAGGAGAACTAAGATGGCGGCAAAGGTAAAACACCTATCTTGCCGTCATAATCAGCAATTTTAATACTACAACTTAACGAAAGAACAAACACCTTCCAGAATCACCAGAAAGCCCACCGAGTGAAAACTCCACAAATAAAAGTGAAGATAAGACACTGTGACTCGGAGGAGCGGCAGCGGACGGCGTTGAAAGATTCCTGCGGAGAGAGGTTTGGAGCGAGCCGCGGAGAGGGCGGGCGGCTGAAAACCGGCCAGTTTTCTCGAACAGGGAGACAAAGACTTCCCACTGGTCTGATTCTCCAGCTCTGGGTGAAGTCCAGAGAACCCACTATCACACGGGGTGAAAACTGGAGAGTGGGAGGGCACGCCGAAGCTCGGGTGCTGCCGGGTGCTGCCGGGTCTGCCGGCTTGTGGAGAAGGCAGCTTGCACACGAACAGCTCAGCTGTGTG
Organism: Antrozous pallidus; assembly: GCA_027563665.1. Lineage (NCBI taxonomy): Eukaryota > Metazoa > Chordata > Mammalia > Chiroptera > Vespertilionidae > Antrozous > Antrozous pallidus. The sequence goes on along the minus strand of CM050508.1, from coordinate 57,696,987 downwards.
ACTGCACAGAGAGCGCTCTGCGACTTGTCTCTCATTCGGAAAACTGTCAGACTGCTTTGTTTTACGACCCTGGGTGAGACATTGCGCATGCAAAGTCATTTGGGGAGAGTCTGAATTCCCCAGCAGCTGGTGGAGCTCAGCAGCGGCTCTCTCTCAGAGGAGCTGGCAGCCATTGCCCCCGGCACAGAGTCCCCGGGGCCGCACAGGGCGGAGCTAACGCTGTCTGCTTGGCCCGGAGACTCCGCCCATCCAACCTGAGCACAGCTGAGCTTCACAGACAATTGGCCTGGAGGTCAACCCCTCCAAGTGCTAACAACAATTAACCTGAGCTTAACTTCAGCAAGACTGTGCAACCCATATCCACCTCAGGTAACTGAGGAGGCTGAGCCACTGACCCTAGTAGGAAGTCTACCACACAAAGCTAATTGACCAACTCAGGGAAGCAGCCACCATGCAGAGACATGGAAAGAAATCAGATGTGAAAGAAATGGAGGGAAAAAAACGACTGGACATGGAATTCAAAACCACAGTTATAGAGTTTTTCAAGAGGCTCCAACAAAAGGTCGAGGCCTACAAGGAAATAAGCAAGACTGCAAAGGAAATGAATGAGTCCTACAAGGAAATGAAGGAGACCCTCAAGGATATGAAGGAGACTCTCAAGGATATGAAAAAGGATCAACCAGAAATTAAGCATACACTGACTGAAACAAAAAATATTATACAAAGACCTAAAAGTGCTCTGGAGCACCCCAAGAACCAAGTTAAAGATTTGAAATACAAAGAGGTAAAATCCACTCACCTGAAAAAGCAAGAAACCAAAAGAATCCAAAAACTTGAAGATAGTGTAAGGGGCCTCTGGGACAACCTCAAGCATACCAACATCCGAATTGTAGGGGTGCCAGAAAAAGAGAGAGAGCAAGACAATGAAAACCTATTTGAAGAAATAGTGACTGAAAACTTCCCACACCTGGTGAAAGAAATTGACTTAGGAGTCCAAGAAGTGCACCGAACCCCAATATATAGGAACACACCAAGGCACATCATAATTAAAATGCCAAGAGCAAAAGACAAAGAGAGAATAATAAAAGCAGCAAGAAAGAAACAGTTGGTTACCTATAAGGGAGCACCCATACGATTGTCAGCGGATTTCTCAACAGAAACGATGCAGGCCAGACAGGAGTGGCAAGAAATATTCAAAGTGATGAATAGCAAGAATACTCTATCCGGCAAAGCTATCATGCAGAATTGAAGGTCAGATGAAGTGCTTCACAGATAAGAAAAAGCTAAAGGAGTTCATCACCACCAAACCAACATTATATGAAATGCTGAAAGATATTGTTTAAGAAGAGGAAGAAGAAAAAGGTAAAGATGAAAATTATGAACAACAAATACACATCTATCAACAAATGAACATAAAAATCAAGTGAATTGATAGGCTGTTGAACAGGATAGACTGGTGAATATAACAGAGACATGGACATAGAGAGGGAATGGACTGACAATTCTTGGGGAGAAAAGGGTTGTGGGAAGTGCAGCAAGAGACTGGACAAAAATCTTGCAACAATGGGAGAGGACAGTGGGGAGGGGGAGGTGAGGGTGGAGGGTGGGATAGGTACAGGGTGGAGGGGAGCTATAGGGGGATAAAAAGGGGAAACAATGTAATTAATAAACTGAACAATAAAGATAAAAAAGAGTAAATACAATATTTATTTAAATTATGAAACTTAAAAATCTATATATCAAAAGGGTAGATTAAACTACCCTTATGATGTCCAGACAATGCATGCATTAAAAATGTGTATCTACATAGGAGTTTGCAAAAGTAGGTTTACAGTCCTGAGTACACAAAACAGAGTTTATTCTTATATTATTATTTGTTAATTACAGTATTATTTATTTGTATTATATCTTATTTTTTATCCTCACCCAAGGATATGTTTATTGATTTTAGAGAAAGGAAAGACAAGAGAGAGAGAAACATCAATGTGAGAGTGAAACATGGACCTGCTGACTCCCATCGGCATCCCAAATGGGGATCAAACTCACACCTAGGCATGTGCCCTGATCAGGAATCAAACCCGCAACATTTTGGTGCATGGGATGATGCTCCAGCCAACTGAGCCATCTGGCCAGGGCTGTCTTACTGTTATCATTATTATGATTATTAGTATTTCATATCCTTACTTATGATTTATCTTTTAGTAATAATGGCTGGTAATTTAGCCTACTTTTGCCCACCCCTATATATTTATTGACATGAAAAGAGGGTTTTTTTAAGTGAAAATTATAGACTCCAAATAGTACTATGTCATTTCTATACAAAATTTACAAAAAGACACAAAACATATGTAGGGGGGTAATATAAATACACTAATTATTTTTCATCCACACATATAATTTTTCCATGACTACATATCTTGCTGATTTGATGTATTTAAAAACGATCTTACTATTTCTAATTTCAGAAAACTTTACATGCACTTAATTAATTATTTATTGAGTCACTTAATTTCTACTTCACTCCTAATACGTGGACTTTTTTATTTTTCTGTGGCAAACATATGTCATGTGTTTCCGATGATGTTTTAAGGCAACTGTTAGGCTTTTTTACAAGTTATTTTAAAATCTATGTTAGCTAAGTTTTTCTGATCAGTGCTTAAATTTTATAAAATGGGTGTTTGAGGCTTTGCCCCACCTGCTAAAATGTTGGACATGATTGTTCTATAATTACATAAAGGATCACTCATAAACACCTGACTAAACTAGTTCCTATTCATAACTCAAATACTCTATGCCATGTGGAGTTATTCTACTTTGTTAGAATTAGTAATTTGCCTCATCCTAAAATGTCAACTCTGCATTTCATCCGGAGGCAGATAGCTTGACAACTGATAGGTAGATAATTGAAATTTTTAATTTCTTACCTGGCCTACATTTTAAGCTTCCCCAGTTTCATTTGGAAATTGATTGTTAGTATCCTGATCAGGCACTTTTTTCTATTTTTATTTTTATTTTTATTTTCAATTACAGCATTTATGCTGGCAGAAATTTCAGAGAGACTACTTGCTTAGAAAGAAATTTGCTGTCATCTCTAATAGCATTTTCTCTGACAAAGGATGATACAACTCTCAGTCCTGGCTAGATATACATTTGCTACCCATCTTTCTCCAATCATATCAAAATCACTTATTTCACACTGTCCTCTCCCTCGCATACCAAGCATTCCATTTCATCCAGTTAATGGTTTCCACATTTTTTACATTTTTGACCTGAGCTCCCATTTCCTACAAATGTCAAATAGCTTTCTACTGATAAATTAGACACCGTTTTCCTCAAATAAATCATTGACTTTCCTTCAGTGATTTAGCATAAAATTCCCTTCAATGACTCTAGATACTAATTGTCAACTGATGGTTGTTGGTGCCAATGGGAATTCCCAGTTTGGGGTATAGTGATGAAGGAAACTATTCAGTGCAAACCAGCTCAATTGTGATCCAGCACAGCTGTGGGCAGCTCAATAGTGTTACAGCTCAATTATGAGACAACACAATTGTAGAAAAACATGGCTGTGAACGGCTCTCAGACAAAACCCTCTCTGGCTGTGCCCACCAACTCAGCTCTGCTCTGCTCCACTCTGGTCCAACAAGATGTCTTCAGCCAGGGAAACTGTCTTCGGCCTTTGGTGGAAAGCAGAAGTGTGTTCTCCAAAATAGAAGGGAGCTAATATATACAGAGAAGTTCCTGCTCCTGGTCCCTGATTGGTCCATCCTCATGCAAATAAGGACTTTAAGTCTTCACAGTTTTAATAGTCCAAAAGGCACTGGACTGATTGGTCAGAATGCGGGCACTTCAGATTGGTTGGTGAAAATGCTGCTATGGGATACAGCTTCACGTCTCTGAATAATGGGGAAAGTGTCAGTCCTATTGCTTAAAATACAATTCCAGAAAATCCTTTATAAGGGGTGGCTCAGCAGGCAGGAGCACAGTGCAGGCAAGCAGTTCAGTATGGGAGGCAAGCTGCTTAGTGCAGGCTTCTCACTGAAACATTTTGCATGCAAGGCCCCTGGTTAGAAACAGCTGCTAAGCTGTTTTCAAATTTGAGCCCAGTTAGCCACAGGAACACTTCTTTATAGGTATCATGTTTCTCAGGGTCTGCATTATCATATGTTTCTCTTAACTTGGTTTATCTGTAATTTAGAAACTGCTCTCTATCAACTTAAAAAAATGCTAAGCTAGCTTTCTGATAGTCTCCCTTCCTAATCTAGTTCTATGGCCCCAAAAGTCCCCTTGTTAACAGTAGCTGCTAGATAACAACTACAATGTACCAATCATTTTTGAGACATTATCCTATAAAGCATAATATGCAAATTGACTAAATGGTCAAACAGGGAAAAGACCATCCAGACGACCATCTGGGACCACACTATGACACCCACTGGCACCAGGCCAGGCAAGGCGGGTGTGATACCATCCCTGCAGTGGGAGCCCCAGGCCACTGGCCAGTGGGGTGATCAATTGGGGGGCTCCACAATTTCTCCATATAGGGAGGCCTAGGCCATCGACCAGCAGGGGGTGGCAGGTAGACAGGGCCTCCCTCTGAGAGGGAAGCCCACGTACCGGGTGATGGAGGGATGCTGATGCCAGCAGCAGGGTGAAGGAAGGCCTACTCTTGCACAAATTTTGTGCATCGGGCCTCTAGTCCTATCTAATAAAAGAGTAACATGCAAATGTGACTGTACCTTGGCTCCTGATTGGCTATGCTACCAGCCAATCGGGAGCAGGGGGCGGGGTTGCGCAGTGTGCAATCCTGCCTCTCCTGCCACCTCTGCACAGCCTGGGGAACGAGCGCCATGAGCCTGGGGAGTGGATGCTGCGCTGGTGGTCCCGGCAAGCCCAAGGTGCCAGTTCCCCAAGTCTCGCAGAGACACAGTGGGAAGGCCGGCCACCGCCGTGCTTTGTTGTAGGCACCTGGGATTCAAGATCGTGAAGGGCATGAGCGCAGGGGTCCCAGATCACTGGTGCATGCGCAAAGGGCTGGGCCACAGGAGGCCGGGGGGAAGACTGGCTACTGCCATGCTTCGCTGCGGGTGCTGGGGGTCCCAGATCATGAAGGGCGTGTGCGCATGGGGGTCCCAGATCGCTATGGTGGAGGGGCCAAGGCAGAGGCTGTTAGGGGTGATCAGGCCAGGAGGCGAAGGCAGTCAGGGGTGATCAGGCCAGGAGGGGTGGGCAGTTGAGGTTTATCAGGCTGATGGTGGGGGGCAGTTGGGGCCAAGCAGGCCGGCAGAGGGGACCAGTTACAGAGTGGTTAGCAAGCAGAGTGGTTAGGGGTGATCAAGAAGTCAGGCAGGTGAGCGATTAGGAGTGGATTGCGAGGGGGTTGTCCAAGTGCCAGTTTAGGCCCGATCCCACAGGGATCTCAGTTTGGAGAGGATGCATGCTGGACTGAGAGACAACCCCCACCCCCAACCCCCACATGCATGAATTTCGTGCATCGGGCCACTAGTATTTTATAAGAGCATTGTGTGCGTGTGTGTGTGTGTGTGTGTGTGTGTGTGTGTGTGTGTGTGTGAGGAGTGTTACTTCTGTTTTACAAATAAGGAAACTAAGCTTCAGAACTTTAAATAACTTGCTCAGGCAGCTGGGATTCAGATTTAAGTCATTGATGCCAAAGTAATTTCTTTCTTTATGCCACATGTTTTCTGTGAATCTGACATTCCTACCTTTGAGCCCATGTCTGACCATCTTATCTGGTACATGGACCACTGCTCCAGTATCAATGGGGACTATTAGCTTCCCACCTGCAATACTAACCTTTGCAAAATAAGACTGACATAGGACTAATTACATGTAAGGCTCTCTTCAATTCCTATTATTTGGCTCTTCTTTGGGTTCTTAAAGATTCTCTCAAATGCATTACTTTTCTCTTCCAAAAACTTAATTCTGCTTCTAGAGTCTTATGTGGTTCCTCAAGCTAGCATCCCTTTTCCCTGCTTTCTCAACAAAACTGATTATTGATTTATTACTTTCTCAGTGTGGCAGCAAATCAATACACTAGGAAGCAGTTTGTCAGTTAATCCAAAGAATGCAGAACAATTATTTTCTTGGAGGAAATAAGCACCAGGACTTCCTGTTTGAGAATTGTGGGTGATCCCATATCCCCAGTCTCTCTTTTGTTCTGGAGTAGAAAAAGCTGATCTTATGATTACTCATGTAACTTTTCCAGCTTTACCATTCCCTTGGGCATAAACTTATTTTCTGGCATTTGAAAAGATTATTCCCCCAGGGTTTCATTGTAATTGAAGGAACAGGTTGGAGAGAAGATCAAATTATGTTCTGGGGGGAAATTTTTTTTAATGTGACAGAAGGAAACTAGGTAGTAAGAATAAAAAAAGGTTATTAATTTCCAAAGTACATTTTACAAAAACACAAACCTAACTTGTGCTTGATGTTCATTCTACTTTTTTTATTTGGCTCTTGACAGGCAATTTTATTTAGCATTTTCTTTAAGTAATCACAAAATAAAACCACTGCTTGGCATGTCAGCTCCCTCCCCAAATCATTTCAGCAGCCTCCAGTTGACAGTTCTGACATGTGCAGATAGCCCCCCACTCTGAAATGCTGACCTCCTGGTGATTTGAGATATTGGCATCTCCTCTCTGAACCTTTAGGTTCATATGCATTTGAGCTGCAAAGCTAAAAAATTGTTTCTCCCAATCTTGCAGCTATGGTCCTGGATGCAAATAAGATTCCATAACTAGATACATCTACATGATATTTTGAAGGTGGCAATGAAGTAGAAACTATCTTAGGGGTGTTGTCGCCCTTTCTAAGAAACAAATCACTTCCAACTTAGCCACCTAAACTTTCCATGATGTTCCTTCACTCTTTGGGGCTTTCTGTGTTTTGAAGAAATAGCTTTTAAGAAATTATTATTTTTTAATGCATTTTGACTAAAGAACTTTTTGTGATTATGTATAGTGAAATATAAAGATAATTTAAATAAATACACACACACACACTAGGGGCCTGGTGCACGAAATTTGTGCACTGGGGGGTGGGAGGTCCCTCAACCCAACCTGCCCCCTCTCACATACTGGGAGTCCTCAGAGGATGTCCAACTGATGGCTTACCCCCAGCCTGCCCAAGGCCTAAAACCTCTGGTGAGGCTTTAGGCCTTGGGCACCCAGCCATCACCCTGCTAAGCTCAGCCCCAGCTGCCTGTGACCACCTGGCCCTAGGGGCTGGGCACTCACCGCCACTTCTGCTTACAGCACTCAGGGGCCGGGCTCTCCCTGCCGCCGCCACCACCACTGCTGCTGCCACCGCTTCCCCTCATAGCACCCAGGGACGGGGCACTCACCGCCACCACCACCATTTCATCTCCACTCCCAGAGCCTGGCGCTCGTGCCACTTGGCCCCACCCCCGCTCCTGATTGACTGGTAGCATAGCCAATCAGGAGTGAAGGTATAGTCAAATGTGCATGTTTCTCTTTTATTATATAGGATTTCAGAGAGGAAGGATGAGGGAGAGAGATAGAAACATAAATGATAAGAGAGAATCACCAATTTGCTGACTTTTGCACAAAGATCAGAGATCAAGTCTGTAACCTAGGCATGTACCCTGACCTGGAATCAAACTGTGACCTCCTGCTTCATAGGTCAATGCTCAACCACTGAGCCACACCAGCTGGGCTATAAAGGTACTTTTAAACATATCATTCTTGAGGTCAAATTCATTAACCAAACTCCTTAAAATGAAATTCAATCACAGTATGAGTCTGCTATTCATATCCCCGAATTATCTACTAGCACATGCTGGAGTACTGGCTCCTTGAAGTAAACCCCCCCCCTCACTTATTCTATTACATATTTTATACTTATTTTTTAAGATTTTCATTTTGCAATGTTGTTTTTATATGAGTAAGTCTGTTTAAATTCTCTTTGAACTAAAGGAGGGTATACATAAATAAATTAAATGTCTGAAAAAAATCTGGACCAGGAATTAAGATTTGCCATTAATTACCTGCAGGGTCTGGAACAGGTCACTTAACTTTTCTGGGCCTCAGTTTCCTCATCTGCAAAATTATCAAGTGAGCATGAAATAATCTATACAAGACTTCCTCTCATTCTGACTTAAGTGTAATAGAACTGCCAACCAAAGGAATAGATAAAAATAGAGGGAATAGCTCAACTACCAGGGCTGCATGTACTCATTTGGCAGTTAACATCCATTCCCATTTCCTTCTCATATGCATTTGAGCTGCAAAGCTAAAAAATTGTTTCTCCCAATCTTGCAGCTATGGTCCTGGATGCAAATAAGATTCCATAACTAGATACATCTACATGATATTTTGAAGGTGGCAATGAAGTAGAAACTATCTTGGTGGCTTTTGTTGCCATTGGAAAACAATATCAGGGAAATTCCAGTGTCTAGTCACTAGTTTTGTTGAGAAGAAGGCAGCTATAAGGGTGGTGGATTCCACACTCCATGTTCCAGGCCCAATCACTACATTCCATTGGGGGTTGTTAAGAAGCATTTGTGATAGTAGTGTTTGCACCTTCCTAAGGCTGGCTTTATTAAGCCTATTTTGTATTTTATGGTTGAAATTGTAGCACCTTGAGAGGATTATATCTGTGGTGTTCCAAAGTCATTGCTTGTTCCCTGCTAGAGCCTGCTCCTCTGTTCTTCTAATGGCTTTGTGAACATAGAGCTCCCTATATTAAGTCCGTTATTCCCTATAACACTGAAGGGGATCAGATTATTCCACCCCAAAATATGCTACTTTGGCATAAGGATATTATGGACTGAAGATAATTGGGAAATAACAAGTGCAGATAACATTCTCTACTCTCTTCCTTTATGCCCAAAGCCAGGGCATACATTTCCCTTTGGGTGTTCCCTCTCTCCTCTCCAGTAACAGGAAAAGGAGACAACTCTTATCATGGCAGACAGCACCAACTTGAATCTATACAAACAAACCTTACTGAAATAACATTATCTTCCATTAGTTTCCCCCCATATATTTACTTTCCCACAATCTACCACCCCTAGAAGTCCAAACATTTTTCCTTTGTCTTTTCACTTCACAAATGTATCATTTTTTTTAAAATCGGATATAAACTCTCAAACCTAACCTTTTCTTTGGGTTTTTACTTCCTTTTCTGTGAGGACACCCCCACCCCCATGTACACATAAAAATTAAAGTATCAAATAAAATTTGTATGTTTTTTCTCCTGTTAATCTGTATTTTGCCAGTTTAATTTGTAGGTACTCAATCTCTTAACAAATGGTAGAGAGAGAGGGAATTTTTGCCTACCCTATAATACCTAGAGTGGTTTTGATTCCTTTCCTTCTGCCTATATTTGTCATATATATATATATCTTTTTATTACTTTCGGAGAGGAAAGGAGAGGAAGAGAGAGATAGAAAGAGCAGTGATGAGAGAATCATTGATCAGCAACCTTCCACATGCCTCCCAGCAGCGCCCTGACTGGAAACCGAACTGATTCATAGGTTGATGCTCAATCACTGAGCCACACTGGCCTATATTTACTTTTGAGCTCTAGTTTCTTATACCTGGGTTTTTGGGGGTTTGTTTTTTTTTTTTTTTTTTTGTATTTTGTTTTGTTTTCTTTGACTATTACATGATGCCAAACCTGGTTGACAATGTAATCAAGTTGGTCATGTGAGAGCTTGTTTTAACACCTATTTGAATTCAATCTTTTTTTTTTCTTTGATTCAAACCAAATGTTCTTCCAGACTTGTTCAGTGTTCATGTGATTATCTCCTGACTGCTCTTTGGTGCTGTGGCATGCATGATCCCAGGATTTTTTTTTTTTTTTTGGAAACTATGTATACTATTTCTTTCTGTATTTCTGTGCCTCTGGCTTGATCCGCTATTGTGAATTTTGCCTTCATATATCTTCCTGAAATACATCATTCATTATTTTTAAATATTTTTTTACTTTGAAATAATTGTAAATTCCCTGAAAGTAGCACAAAGAGTAGTGAGAGGTTCAATGTACCCTATATTTTAACATATGCTTTTTACCGTCAATAAAATTTTAGTTACTAATTCTCTAACTTTTCTTATACATATCACTTTCCTCCTCACAACCTGAAATTGAAAGTGATGTCACTGAAAATGGCAAGGATCCATCCCTTCAAAAAAGCAGCTAGTAGGCAGTAGTGATGGTTACTCAATAATGTGAATGTAATTAATACCACTGAATTTTACACTTAAAAATAGTTAAAATGGCAAATTTTATGTTATATGTGTTCTACCATAATGAAAAAGAATTTAAACAATACATGAGGGAGAAAAAAGAAACTGATAAGCTGGCAAAAAATTTCATAATCAACATTGGGAGAAATCTGAAATCTATTAAAAATTTTATAACAATCAGGGAAAACTTTATGAAAGAAGCTGCTGCACTGTGGCCAGAGCACAGTGGTATTTTATATTGTCCATCTACCATCCTCCACTCACCAGAGTAGTGGTGGCCATGAGAGTGGTAGCCTGCACTCCTGGTATTGGTTGCTAGTCTCAAAGGAAGCAATATTAGTCTCAAAGAATTGTGGTTGTGTGTTTCAACTTCTTTGGTGGGTCCCTAAAGAATCAGTACAAGGGCCTGCTTTGTTTTGCTATACTCAGAGCAGTCCTAGAGCTGAAGTGACTTCCTAGGCATCATTTGTCAAAAGCATTTAAAAGCAAAAGTATTGGCCATGGTATCACTGGGCAAAAAGAAGCAGTGAGGACAAACAATAGACAAACTAAAAAAAGCCTGGGGAAAAAAGAGATAGGACAAGAAGGTACAAGGGAGGGTAAGGACTTTTAAAACCTCCTACATATATAAAGAACACTCATTGCAGAGCTGGATGAATGCCCATAAAAGTCCTGAGGAGACCCTAAGCTTTCACTTCCCATTGACCTTCAGGCTCTGAGCAACCAGGAAAAGGGACAGTTGTAAATCGCCTAGCTAACTCTTCAAGAAATACCAGCGCAAAAAGCCAATTAACTAAGACTGGAGGAGGGTGGTTTCCCCCCTCTTTGCCTCCAGCCATTTAAAGAAATTCTGTCAAGGAGTTTGAAGATGGCTGCCAATGGGAAGGCAGACTGCAAGATAGTGAGTGAGAAAGTAAAGAGAGAGTGTGCGGTTGCATGGGGAGTGTTTGTTGGGGAGTTAAGGGACAGTTATACTCCAGGAGACTGAGGGGGACTATCAGATGGGATCCCTGACCAGGCAGCCCCCACTCCTCCTAGGCCCCCTCCAAGAGTGACCCGCTTGGACACAGAGATCGCACCATTTTGAAAGGAAAGTGGACATTATTGGACAGCACCCACTGAACAGCTGTGAACCCGAGAACACCAGTCACCAAGTGCCACAAGCACACAAATTCAGAGGAACTCTACACTCCCTCACAAAAAGGAGAGAAAGGACTACATAACCAGACAACTGGAGAAGAGAGATCATGGAGAGACAAAGAAACAGCCTGCATATGAAAGAAAAGCAGGCATCACCAGAAAAGGAAGTAAACAAAACGGAGGCAAGCAACCTGTTAGATAAACAATTCATAGAAATGATCATAAGGTGGATGAAAAGAATGGAAGACAAATTCAGTATTTGTAAGGACAAGAGGAAAAGAAGAACCAATAAGAAATGAAAAATGACATTGCTGCTGTAAAGAACTCAATAGAAAGCATCAAGAGTAGACTAGAAGAAGCAGAGGACAAGGTAACTTAGAAGACAAGGTAGAAAAAAATACTCAAGTAGAGCAGCTTTTAGAAAAAATAAATAAAAAGCAGGAGGAGAGCCTAAGGGAACTTGGGGACAACACAAAACAAAACAATATCCACATAATAAGGGTACCAGAAGGAAAGGAAACTGAGCAAGGACTATAAAATCTGTTTGAAGGAATGACAGAAAACTTTCTTGATATAAGAAAGAAAAAACCAACACAAATCCAAGAAGCTCAGAGTCCCAAGCAAAATGAACCCCAAAAGGCTGATGCCAAGACACATTATAACTAAGTTGGCAAACAACAACAACAAAATAAGAATATTAAAAGTGGCCAGAGATCCAAGTGCACACAGCTGTTGCCTGAGCTTTCAGTTCAAGCTGAGCTTGAAACCTCTTGGTGGCTGGCACCATGGACCTGTCTCTCACCCACTAACCTTGCAGGGGGCTGAACTCTCATCCCTTCTGAGGGAGGTCTCCTGCCCCTATGGCTGCTTTGCCTCCCATGCACAGCTCAGATCAGGGCCCAGGTTGCAGAGAGAGACTTAGCCAGCAACAGCTGCTCTATATCTAAATTTAGATAGAGGGAGCACCAAGATGGCAGCATAGGTAAACACCTATTGTTCTGCCCTGCGCAACAATTTAAGAACTACAACATAACAGCAGAACAGACAGCACCCAGAATCGCCAGAAAGCTGGCTGAATGAAAACTTCACTAATAAGAGTAAAGGTGGGACGCTGAGACTCAGGAGGGGCGGGAGCGCAGCCTTTCAGACAGAAACAGGTTAGGAGCTGCCCTGGTCGCGCGCGCGGGCTGGGGCTGGAGCAGCAACCCCGGCCAGATTTCTCCTACAGTGAGGGCGGAGACGTCCCACTACACGGAATCCCCAGCGCCAGGCGAGGTCCGAGGTCCGGGGGATGCACCCTGGAAGCGGGGCGCGGCAGAGGCTCCTAGTCGCAAGGGTCGTGCAAACCCGCGACTTGCCCCCTGGAAACTTGTCTCCTGGTTCCGGAAACCATCTATTTTACAACCTTGGGCTAGACTTTTGGTGTGCAGGCACATTTGGGGAAAGGCAGAGTTGTCTGGCAAGGGGAAGAGACTAGCGGCTCTCTCTTGGAGGTGTCTGCAGCCATCCCCATCCAACACAGACCCGCGCGTGCGAGCGCCGCATAGGACGCAGCTGATTTGCTGACGCTGCCTGCGCAGCTCAGAGACTCTGCCCATCCAACCTGAACACAGTCTCCCTTCACAGCCAATTGGCCTGGAGGTCAAACCCTCCTAGGGCTAACAACAAGAAGCTGGGTTTAAATTCAAAAATACTGAACACAACCCATAAAGGATTGCAGTAAGAGTACCCACCTCAGGTAACTGGGGAGGCTGAGCCACTGTCCCTTTGAAGATATCTACCACATAAAGCAGACACCATGCAGAGATATGGAAAGAAATCAGGTGTGAAAAAATGGAGGAGAAAAGATGACAAGACATAGAGTTCAAAACCACGGTTATAAGGCTTTTCAAGAGGCTCCTACAAAAGGCCGATCAACTTAATGAGAATTACCAGAAAATAAACAAGACCAACCAGGAAATGAATGAGAATTACAAGGAAATGAATGACAACCTCAAGGAAATGAATGAGACACTCAAGGAAATGAACAAGACCTCTGAGGACCCTCAAGGATAAAAAAAAAGGAGCAACTAGAAATCAAGCATAGACAGACTGAAATAGAAAATATTACACAAAGTCCTAAAAGCAGTCCAAAGGGCCACAAGAACCAAGTCAAAGATTTGAAATACAAAGAAGCAAAATCCACTCAGCTGGAAAAGCAAGAAACAAAAAGAATTCAGATAATTGAAGATAGCGTAAGGGGCCTCTGGGACAACCTCAAGCATGCCAACATCCGAATTATTGGGGTGCCAGAAAAATAGAGAGAGCAAGTTAATGAAAACCTACTTGAAGAAATAGTGACTGAAAACTTCCCCCACCTGGTGAAAGAAACTGACTTAAAAGCCCAAGAAGTACACAGAACCCCAAAATATAGGAATCTAAAGAGGACCACACCAAGACATATCATAATTAAAATGCCAAGAGCAAAAGATAAAGAGAGAATATTAAAAGCAGCAAGAGAAAAACAGTTGGTTACCTATAGGGGAGCACCCGTACGATTGTCAGCGGATTTCTCAACAGAAATGATGCAAGCCAGATGGGAGTGGCAAGAAATATTCAAAATAATGAATAGCAAGAATCTACAACCAAGATTACTCTATCCAGCAAAGCTATCATTCAGAATTGAGGATCAGATAAAGTGCTTCGCAGATAAGACAAAGCTAAAGGAGTTCATCACCACCAAACCAGTATTATATGAAATGCTGAAAGATATTCTTTAAGAAGAGGAAGAAGAAAAAGGTAAAAATATAAATTATGAACAATAAATACACATCTATCAACAAATGAACATAAAAATCAAGTGAATTGATAGGCTGATGAACAAGATAAACTGGTGAATATAACAGAAACATGGACATAGAGAGGGAATGGACTGACAATTCTTGGGGAGAAAAGGGTTGTGGGAAGTACAGCAAGAGATTGGACAAAAAGCTTGCAACAATGGAAGAGGACATTGGGGAGGGGGAGGTGAGGGTGGAGGGTGAGGTAGGTACAGGGTGGAGGGGAGATATAGGGGGATAAAAAAGGGGAAACAATGTAATTAATAAACTGAACAATAAAGAAAAAGAAAAAAATAAAAATAAATAAATTTAGATAAAGATCAGAGTGGAGATAAATGACGTTGATACCAAAAAAAATACAAAATATAAGCAAAGCCAAGAGCTGGTTCTTTGAAAAGATAAACAAGATGGATGAACCTCTAGCCAGGCTCACCAAAGAAACAAAATCAGAAATGAAAGAGGAGAAATACAAAAGATTGTTAAAAAATACTATGAACAAATCTTTTCCAACAAACTGGACAATCTGGAGGAAATGGACATATTCCTAGAAAAATATAACCTTCCAAAACTCCATCAGGAAGAATCTAAACATCTCAATAGGCCAATAACTATAGGAAAAATCAAAGTAGTCATCAAAAAGCTCCAGCAAACAAAAGCCTGGGGCTAGATGGCTTCACAGGGGAGTTTTATCAAACATTCAAGGAAAAAGTAAAACCTATCCTCCTCAGACTATTCCAAAATATTCAAGAGGAAGGAACACTTCCAAGCTCATTCTATAAAGCCAGCATCACCCTAATACCATAACCAGATAAAGACAACACAAAGAAAACGATTTACAGGCCAATATCCCTCATGAACATAGATACCAAAATCATCAACAAAATTCTAGCAAATCAGATTCAGCAGAAAGATCATACACCATGACCAAGTAGGATTTTTCCATGGGATGCAAGGATGGTGAAACATCCACAAATTAATAGACGTGATACATCACATAAACAAATTGAGAGATAAAAACCACATAGTCATATCAATTGATGCAGAAAAAACATTTGACAAAATCCAACACTCTTTCTTGATAAAAACTCTCAGCAATGTTTGAATATAAGTATCATACCTCAACATAATAAAATCCATATATGAAAAACCCACAGCCAACATCATACTCAATGGACAAAAGCTAAAACTATTTCCCCTAAGAACAGGTACAAGGGATGCCCACTCTCACCACTCTTGTTCTACATAGTACTGGAAGTATTAGCCATTGCAATTAGACAAGAAGAAAAATAAAAGGCATCTAAATTAAAAAAGAAAAAGTAAAGCTGTCTTTATTTGCAGATGACATGATATTCTACATAAAAAACAGAAAGACTCCATCAAAAAACTATTAGACATAATAAATGAATTTAGCAATGTAGCAGGATACAAAATTAATGCCAAGAAATCTATGGAATTTCTATACACCAATAGTGAACTTACAGAAAGAGAAACTAAAAAAGCAATCCCATTTTCCATTGCACCAAAAAAAATTAAGACACCTAGGAATAAACTTAACTAAGGAGGTAAAAGACCTATACGCAGAAAACTATAGGACACTGAAAAAAGAGATAGAGGAAGATGTAAACAGATGGAAGAACATACCATGTTCATGGATTTGTAAAATCAACATTATTAAAATGTCCATACTACCCAAAGCAATCTATAGATTTAATGCATTCCCCATTAAAATACCAATGACATATTTCACAGACCAAGAAAGAACTCTCCAAAAATTCATCTGGAATAAAGAAAGACCCCCAAATAGCCACAGCAATCCTGAGAAAGTAGAACAAAGTAGGTGGGATCTCAATACCAGATTTCAAGCTGTATTACAAAGCCACTGTCCTCAAAACAGCCTGGTACTGGCACAAGAACCGACATATAAACCAATGGAATAGAACAGAAAACCCAGATATCGACCCAAACCACTATGCTCAATTATTATTTGACAAAAGAGGCATGAACATACAATGGAGTCAAGACAGTCTCTTTAATAAATAGTGTTGGGAAAATTGGACAGATACATGCAAAAAAATGAAACCAGATAAACAACTTACATCATACAAAAAAGTAAACTCAAAATTGATAAAGGACTTAAACATAAGACAGGAAACCATAAAAATACTAGAGGAATCCACAGGCAGAGAAATCTCAGACATACGCTGAAGCAATTTCTTCACTGATACCACTCCTAGGGCAATGGAAGCTAAAGAGGAAATAAACAAATGGGACTGCATCAAAAATAAGAAACTTTTGCACAGCAAAAAAGACCATCAACAAAACAACAAAAAAGTCCACTGTATGAGAGAATATATTTGCAAATCTTATCACTGATAAAGGTTTAATCTCCAATATCTACAGGGAATTTATACAACTTAATAAATGGAAGATAAATGATCCAATAAAAAAAAATATGGGCAACGGACCTAAATAGGATCTTTTCGAAAGAAGACAGAAGGAAGACCAAGAGACATATGAAAACATGCTCAAAGTCACTAATTATCCAAGAGATGCAAATCAAAATGACAATGCAGTATCATCTCACACCTGTCAGAATGGCAATCATCAACAAATCAACAAACGACAAGTGCTGATGAGAATGCGAAAAAAAAGGAACCCTCATGCACTGCTGGTGGGAATGCAGACTGGTGCAGCCAATGTGAAGGACAGTATGGAGTTTCCTCAAAAAACTAAAAATGTAACTCCCATTTGACCCAGTAATCCTACTTCTAGGAATATATCCCAAGGAATTAGAAACACCAATCAGAAAGAATATATGTACCCCTATGTTCATAGCAGCACAATTCACCATAGCTAAGATTTGGTAACAGCCTAAATGCCCATCAGTAGATGAGTGGATTAGAAAACTATGTTATATCTACACAATGGAATACTACTTGCTATAAAAAAGAAGGAATTCTTACCATTTGCAGCATCATAGATGGAGCTGGACAGCATTATGTTAAATGAAATAAGCCAGGCAATGAAAGAAAAATACCACATGATCTCACTCATTTATGGAAAATAAAGAACATTATAACCTGATGAACAAAACGATAGATACAAAGGCAGTAAAGCATTAAACAGACTGTCAAATTACAGCCAGAAGGTCGGGAAGTGTTGGGAAGGGGGAGAACAAAATCAACCAAAGAACTTGTATGCATGCATATAAGGACAACAAATGGCCACAAGACACTGGGGTGGGATGGAGTGAGGGCATGTGACAGGGGCTAGGGGAGGCTGGGGGAAGATCTATGGGGGGGGAAAGGAGATATATGTACTACTATATGTAATGCTTTAAAGTTTAAAGTATTAAACAATAATTTAAAGTATAAACAATTTTTAAAAATCAATAAAAAAATAAAGAAATTCTGTGGACTACCAAGCTAATAGAACACAAATTTCCGTAGCCATAAATGACAATGAATATAAATTTTATAAAAATAGTTTAGAAAAGGCATTAAAGAAGCAAACAACAATTCAAACCATAGCATCAACAAAACTCAGGGAGGGGAGAAAATCTGATTTTCACATTATAATATTAATTATAATAAAATCACATAATATTAAAAATGTCCAGTTTTCAACAACAACAAAAAAATCGTGAGGTACACAAAAAAACAAGAAAATATGGCTCATTTAGAGGCCATAAAAAATTCAATAGAGATTATCTTTCAGCAAAAACAGTCATTGGACTTACTAGATAAAGACTTAAATCAATTGTCTTAAATATGCTGAAAGAGATTAAGGACACCATGGACAACCAGAACAATGTTTCACAAAGCTGAACTATAGATTCAATGTAAACCTTATCAAACTCACAATTTTTCCCTCAATTTATTAAAAAAAAGAAAAACCTGAAGTAGCTTTCCCTTATTTTGCCTGCAGAATAAAGTGTAAACTCCTCCCATAATGTGGCCTTCATCTGTTTTCATTATCTGATCCTGTCTCTCTCTATCCTTATCTCCTTTCACATCTCACACTCAACAGGGATGTATTACCAGTTGCTTAAATTTTCTATACTGTCTCTCATCTCTATGCCATTGAACATGAAATGTCCTTTCTTTTGCTTGGCTGATTACTACATCTCCTCCAAGATTTTGCTGCGATTTACCTTCTCTGGAAATAATCTCCTAATTCCCTCCCCAAGTCTTATTTCTTAGCTTCATCTGGAATGTAGATTTCTAGCCATGGCCTCCTCTAGCGTCATTTGCATACTGTATTTGTCACACTGTCTTCTAATTATCTCCCCCTCCAAACTGTGAGATTCATTCTAAGGAGCAGAAATTGTGCTGGAGATAGCTCCTGGCAGCCAGCACATGCTCACAAAGTGTTGAATTGTCAAACTGGATCACAACTTTCCCCAGCATGATTTCTGCTCATGTGCTTGCCTGTTTGAGGACCAATCTTCCTTTGTTTCTTTACTTCAGACCACAATCTAATAAAGTCTGTATACTCATCCTGTGAGCCATTGGTCACTGGAAGTCCCAGGGGAGTGTTGACTGGATCCTCACAAGCATGTGACCTCTGGAGAAACAGGTCAGTATTCATGCCCTTTTTCCGGTGGATCAGGAATTTCATCCTTATTTAATGGCTTACAAGGAAAAGAACATAAGGAGCTGGGAGTAAAAAGAACAAAGTTCAAGTTTCTGTTGCACCATTCCTTGTGCAACCTTAGCCATGTCACTTATGCCCTATAGGATTCCTTTTCCTCATCTTTACAATGGGGATAAAAATAACTGCCCTGTCTTATTCACAGATTCACTTGAGGATTAAAATGAAGTCAAACAATGAATTCAGTAGATTGTATTTTTAAAATGTTATAGGCCTCAAAGCTTTTCAAATCAATTTATAATAGAAATTCACAGTCAACCAGAACTGACTACTTTCCCAGTCTTGGTCAGCAATTTTTTATAGAATACATATAAGTAAATAAAAATTTTAATATAATATAGAAAGGTTCATCTCCATCATCTCCCTAAAACAGCATTGTTGAGACTTATTCTTAGTAATAGTATTATCCTGGGAGTTTCGGTCCCACAGACATGAGTAACTGAAGTAACTGGAACAAGCTGAGGGAACTGGTTAATCTTGATCTCCTGCTGCCTCATCTATGACTTCATTGTTGGGAAATGGGATGGTGCAGAGTAGTTATGCCCATGCTCACCAAACAATAAAAGCTGCTGAAATGCTTGCCCAGTATAAAAAGTCCCCAATAAATAGCTCCCTAGCTTGAGATTGGGATAAACATCATTTAGAGAATGAAGCTGTTTTATTTTACTATATTGTACTATATTGGAAAAGTATTGCTTTATACTTTTCCAATGAGCTATATTTTTCAAATGTTATTCTTGCACTGAAATACTTTATGACCCCATTTTGGGACTCTCACTAGTGATGACATAAGGGTCACTTTAATCTGTCCATTCATCATAGAAAGTTAGTGTCAACTAAGATTGACTACTTTTCTCCAGCATGTTGTATAATTGTTTTCCTCCCTAATAATGGTTAGCCCTTTACTATAGTAAGTGGATAAGGAAGGGCAATAATTAAGTGAGTACTTCAGCCTCCTTTTGTATTTGCTTGCTATAAAATAAAAATTGAATTCAACATAAATAAAGTTATTCTTGTCATAATCTATACCATAGGAGCATGAAATGGTCTAAGAAAAAAAGAAACCATTTCTAAAACATAACAGAAATATTGTCTTCTACATTCAGGTACCAAACAATCTGAAAACTGTTTTCTTTTCCATCTAAATTAAGAGCTGTTTATAGAGCCTTCCTCTTCCCTCGGCCTGTCGCTGCTGACAAAGCAAAGTATAACCATAGAGAGGAAAGTAAAAGAGACCAAGAGTCAAACCTTTCTTTGGCAACAGCAACTTACAATTTGCAGAGAATGTATTCATCTGAAGAAAAGCAAACTTTCTTAAGTTATAGTTTTGCTTGAATCTATACAATGGATTTGGTCTCTGGCCTTCTCTCCTAGTACCTTACCCCAACCAACTACAACCACACTAGCCCAAAACATGTCTTTACGCATGCCATATCTTTAGCAAATCCCTACTCCTTTTTTATGACCCAGTTCACTTATCATCTCTCCATGAATCCTTCTTTGATTCTCTACTCTACTAAATAGTACCCCAGGACATTATTAATTTATTAGTGCATTTATCATATTAAATTGCAATGCCTTGGAGTTCTTGTCTGTTTTCCCTGTCTTATATCTTTGTGTTCCCTGGATTAAGCAAACTGTCCAGCATTGAGAAGCGGTTCATAAATATTAGTTGAATAGTTAATCTCCTATTCCTCTTCTACACAGCCCGCTATTATTTACCTCCACAACAACCTTGAAATCGCCATTCCCATTTCTTACACTAAGTCCAATATTGGAGTCTTCTCTGAGATACCCACATAGGGGACCAAGGAGTAAGCTTTGGTTGACATTTTTATTAGTATTATTCATTGTGATTATGGAGAACACGCTCATGACTTAGCAAAGGCCATGATGTATGGTCCTGCAGTCTTCACTGCCAGTAAATTTATATCAAAGGAGACCAAAAAAATAGACAGGGAAGTCTGAAGGTATGTTCACATATGCTCTTCTCCATGTGCTAGAAGAAAGGTAAGACAACTAGGAAAAATAAGCCCTGCAAGCTTAAGATATTCCCCTAAATTGTTATTATACGGACTTAAAGAGATATCTGAGTTGCTGCAAGTTGCTTTTAAAAACAGCATGTATATACTATGCTCTGCTGCCATGCTCTGTCATTCCTGAAGCACAGTTGCATTGGTTAGTTTTTCCCTTGCCCCTCCTCATCCATTGTCTGTCCTATTGTCTGCTTGGCTTTCTGCCCGGGGAGGCTGACAGACTGACATGGAATGACTACATCATTGCTGCCTTGCCCTCTGGCTTCCAGGTGGGTTTGATTCACAGGAGCCACTAGCCAGGATCAAAAGACAACAGAGACACTGATGTCTACTTACCCTAGCGCCTCCCACTCAGGGTTCTGGTAGTGGCTGCACTTTATAGCAGCTCCTCTTCCAGACTCATAATCTTGTTCCTGGTGGAGGTGCCTCTTGTTTCCTGGAAGGACCTGACAGACACAATAGTCACCTGCTCACAACGGAAAAATATGTGAATCAAAGAAATGATGCTTGTGTGCTTCCATTTCTTGCGTTGGTGTATATGGCACTGAGCAATCCCACTACTAAAACTTGTAACATTGAGGGGAGATTGTAAGGGTGGAAAAGGGCAACACTACAAATTTCAGATATTAGCCCATTGAATTTTTCCCGTTCCAGAAGTATCACAGGCTTGCTCCTGGTGACTGTTTTTGAACACTGGCAATTAGACTTCACCAGGGGCAAATGGATAAAGTTGCCCTTCTCCTGTCTTCTGCACTGACTTCATCATAAGAGAGCTGCACAACTGTGACTCACTTCTACTCGAGTCAGTAAATTTACTTTGAGCACCGTCAGTGCTTTACTGGTGTCAAAAAAGACAACATCTTGGGAGGTTTGTATGGCCATGTGTGTGATATGTATGAGATTTTACTTGTATTCTTTTGTTCAAAAACATTTTGGATTCCTTTGAGATTATTACTGATGCAGAACCACACTTTCAACAAGGTTCTTTCATTCTAGGCAGTAACATTAGCTCACCTGATCTCTGCTCATTTTTCAAAATGACTTGAGTTCCCTCATACTTGCATCTTTCCATCCCTCCCTTTCCAGTTCCTAAGCACTCATAGCAGTTCCCATGGGCATGAGGATGATGTTGTATGTCACTTGAAGTTGCACTTCTAAGAGCCTTTCTTTAGAAAGGCAGATTCTTCTGGGAGTTGAAGGTAATGAATGCCAAAAAATTGCTTTTCAAATGTTCGTGGTTTAATGGAACACAGGATGTGCACTGCCAGATAACACCAATGTTCATTTTTAAGCTTTCCTTATGTTATCATGTATCTGCCTAAAACACTCCCTTCCTGTTTGCCTGTGTGTCTGTGCAACAATCCTAAGACTTCATACTTTTTTAAGCCCATTTAAAAAAATAATCACCAATAAAAGAAAGTGGTGTTTTTTTTTAATCTTCAGGCAATTTCATTTAGGTAGAAGCAAAGAATTTAACTGAGACTCAGAAGTCATGAGGTTTATGGAACTTCCAAACATGGTACAGTTCTTTATGCTTGACAATTCCTTTGGATTAATGTCCTTCTCATTGTATTAAAATAACAGTATGAATAAAAATGGGTGAACTTTTTTGTTGTTGTTGTTTAAGTAAATTGAATTTTTAAAAATGAATAGAGGATATTAGAGCCTCTCTCAGGACTCGGGCTGACTCTGAGCCACTAAAAACCTGGTTTTTGGAGGCTGGTGGCTGGCTTTGAGTCAGTAGATACTCCCTAGGTTCCTGTAGCAACATGGAGGCCAGTGTCCCCCACCTGCCTCAGAGGATCAGAAGACAATATTTACTTAGCCTTCTTTCTGTCTAGAGTAGGCAATTAGCAGTGCCCTTAGTGTAACAAGAAAGAAGGAGGACAAAGTACCACCCCTGCCCTTGGGAACATCTAAACAGTCAAAAGCACTAGAACAAAGTGAGCCCACCAAAATAGGTTGAGGTAAAGAGTATGTTTCCTAATGTTATTAGAATGGCCAAATAGGAATGCAGCATAAAGGAGTTCATTTTCATCCTCTGTATTGTATGTCTAGGAGAGGAGCATGAAAAAAAAAATGAATTTGAACTCACATTGCCATAAAGCTCTTCTTCATTGCCATGGCCGGAAGCATGTTAATTGTGGTCATGAAGATCACTGGAGTCCATATTATTCCTTTCAACCATATTATATTATAAGTTAATTAAGAGGTTATTGAGACTATAAACCTGTATCTATTGAGCACTCTCTAGTAGATACCTGTCTGTGTGAAGGAATTCAGGTAAATAATCAAATATGGCTCCTGACCTCAGGTTTGCCACATTACTGAAAAGAATAATAAGAATATTCAGATAACATGGTTGGGAGGAATAAGTAAATGCATGCCCCTCAAATACATAATGATTCAGTACAGGTTGGCTTCACGGGAGCTGAGGTAGACAGCCTTGTTAGTAACAAGAATGAGATTGAGGTCACCAAATGCTTCCTGTCATCTAATCAGTAGGTAGTGTAACTTTATCTCTCAGGCAAAACCCAGCCCTCCACCAGGCCCTTCCAGAAAGCTGCATTCTCACTCTTCTTCACACTGCCCAGAATGCTTAATTTAGGTAAATGGTATATTGAGCTTTAAGGCAGACATAATTTCTATCTTCTTAAAGAAATACTTCTATTTTGCTTAGAACCCAATGTCTTAAAGATCTGATGTAAGTTCTTCCAAAGCTAAGCAGATAGTTTTCAATGTGTGATTTCATGGTCTCCTACATTAAAATCACTGGTTACAGTTAAAATTCAGTTTTCTGGATTTTAACTGTCTGGTGGGATAGCTCAAGAATCTTAATTTAATAACTATCTCAGATTGTTATTAGACATCTACAACCAACAGTTTGAGAACCACTGTTTGAGGGACTGTGTTCATTTTGGGGGCATTTCCTAGGCCTATTCTTGCCAATGAAATCTGTATTAAGAATCATTCCTTTCAGCTATGCTCTTTGCTCTACTGCAGGAATTTTTAGCCCTCAGGTCCGGGGATTTCTACAGAATGGGCTTTCAGGACTAGCCTTTACCTTACTGAATAGTCAGTGACTCCACTGGGCCTTAATTTCTATACATGTCTGCCTCCAGTCTCATGGATTTCTTTTCCTGGCTTAAAGCTCCTTTTGTAGCACAGGCTTCTGGGAGTGGCCCTCAGATTTCCACAAGCATCACCAAGACTACCTTGTGCTGCACACAGGTCCTGAGTGACAGTTTGCCAGGCCACCCTGGCTCTGTCCCGGTTCCCAGACCACACAAGGACACAAGGTCACACCAGTTGCTCAGGGATGTGCAAGCTCTCGGATGCCTTTTACAATCACAGACACAATAGGACCCGACAGCCCTGCTGGCTTGCAGGAGAACTGGGCAGTATCACATTTCCAATATTGCCTCTGCCTAATGTTCTGAGACCATTCAGAGCCTGGTGAAAAAAACACAGTCACGACTCTCCTCCCCGGCTGGGGCTGTTGATTTTGTTAGGTGAGATCACTTGAGGAATATAAAACGCAAGGGAAAGAGTGGCAGAGAGGAAAAACAATAGGTGGGTATATACAGGGTCAAACAAAAGTCAGGAAGCAGAGGAGGAACAGCCTGGCCACAGGATTCCGCTCCGCTAAAACCCAGGGTTTAAGAGCCTAAGGAATTAATCAATTTCTGCTTGTTTCAATTCCCTCCCTATTGTAAAATGCTTACTTAAACGCTGGCTTTTAATTCAGTGTTGGTGTTTTTTTTTGGGGGGGGGGTGGTAAGAGGATGAACTATGACTCTCAAAATACCTGACAGAAGCTGTGTTCCCATGCTCAGCAGTCCCCACAAAGGTTTTATGTTTAGAGCACACAACATTCGTATGGCTTACCCTTTATTTATGCTGGGCTTTTAATGCTATGCAAGACTTTTTCCTTCCTTTGCTCACCACTGAGTGGTTGTGCTGATTCAACACTTTATAGATGCATAAATTTTCATTTAGAAGCTGTGCCGAGAAAGTGTGCCTCCCTGGGCCAGTTTCTTATTGAAATCAGATGATGCGGAAAGTATCCTCTCACATTTCAGTAAGAGGCTGCCCCCTAGTGAAAAATTTCAGCTACACATTCAACCTACAACTTCACTGTTGCAAATGCTGCAGAGGTTCCTTGACACAAAGGAGAAATGTCCTTCAGTCGCCCAGGTTGTGACAGCATTGTACCATTGAACCATCAAGCAGATGTTACTCTCCTTTCAACTTTCCCAGCCTATTTTTGGTACATTTCGGTGTTCTGTAAAGCTGTTGTTGTTTTTTGTTTTTTGTTTTTGATAATTCGAGATGTCAAATATACAGACAAAATATGTTTTTTCCTAAGTTAATAAAAACATCTTCATGGAACTAAGTGAAGGCGCTGATGGTTTTCTTCATTGTTTTTACAGTGAGCTTATTTCATTGTATTTTTCCAGGATAACTATGCAAAGGAAAACAATTTTCACTTTTAGAAGGTGACTGTATCAGCATTCTAAACACTTCAGTGTTCGGTGCCTCTGTTTTAAATTGAAGTTTCGTGTTTGTCCTCATGCAAGTCCATGAGATAATTCAGATGAATCATTTTGTACAGTGTCCTACAAGGTAAGCCTTAAAAATAGTTATTTCTGTCATTATTACATAATTACCCATTTTAGGCCAAAAGAAATGATTCTGAATGTTGAACAAGAATACAGTTAGTGTTTTATTTACAGGTTATTTCTACATTGTTGTTCAGAAATGAAATACTTTTCAAGGCAAAGTTAAACAGAGTCTCTCGATTAAAAGCCAGTACTTACAAACTTGAAAATAGTGGCAAATTTGTCCTTTTTAATTTTATTTCTCCATCCCTCATCCATCTAACATTAGTGGAAGGGATAGTATGTTGTCTGAATTAACATGTTAGAAACTAATAAGACTGAAAGATGAAAAGTCAATGATGGTGAGCAATTGTTATGACATCTGGGTATTTGGAAACTGAGTTCTCTCTGCTCTTCTGCTATCTAATTTTGTACAGATGCCATCTAAGATTAGAATCAAAAGGTGCTGTTCATTGTATTTTAAGCTCTCTAGAAATAAAGTTCTTTTTATTTGTCCTTAATATGTGCACTAATGAATTCCTTCCATTTTATAGGTAACTGAGGGCTCATTTGTGTGAGTCTCACAGTGATGTGAGACAGGTATTAGTATATTCTCTTTAGAGTAATGAAACTTGGTTCAGAGGAGCTGGGTCACTTCCCAAGGACACACAACTCATTAATAGCCATCAGAATTCAAGCCTGGGCTAACAGAGGCCTACCTCTGTGTCTCTCTCATCTAGGTTGCTCCACATCCTGCCCTTGGCTATTTGTTTATTCAATCTTAGCGACATAGGCCGTGTTGTCCCTGTTTTAAGAGAGAAATTTAAGAGAGGAAGAATAAAATGCCAGGAAGTACATACAAACGTCAGCATTTCTCCCCTAAGTCTATTCAGATGTTCTAAATTAAGGAAAGCGACTCTCATTGATCCTTGGGAAGAATGAATGAGAGCCTCCCTAAGGAAGGGAGAAGGGACTGGCAATGCCTTTCTGCGGTGATCTCCCTGAGTAGAGACCTTCTCCCCAGCCATGAATAACTTATGAAGGTGAAATTTCTCTGCTTACACAAGATGTGTCACAATGAAAGAGAAGGGGACTTCAGATAGACACTGCTCAGAGCAGATGGGATTTGGGGAAACAACAAACAAACAAACTGCCCCTTGTGGGATTACTGTGTCACGGGAGCTCAAAGAAGCTGCTCCAACAACAATATCCATAAACTGTGATCCAGAATTAGATTTGAAATTTCACGGCTGGAGGAATATTGGCAATAATTTTTGCTTTAGTTATTAAACTGAGTTTATTTTTTGCTTTGTTTGATTTTGGGGGTGACGGTTTATTCCATTTCCCACACTGTTAAGATAAACAACAACAGAGTCCTTGCTTCTGGAAGTTTTTGAATCTTATGAGAATGCTTAACCTGACTTTTTAAAAACATGGCAAGTGAGCCATCATTATTATTTTTTTAATTTTGAATTTGCTTATAAGAAGAAGTCATGATCAATTAATAATTTTTCAGCAAATATCCATCTGCTCTCTTTGAGAAAAATATGATTACTTCCCTTCCCATTGTTGTTGAGCTTGACCATGTGATTTGCCTGGGAAGGTGAGTGGAAGAGGAGGATGCCAGGGCCACACCCAGGCCATAAGAGGCTTCATCTGCCTCTGTTCAGTCCTCTCGTTCTCTTGCCTTTTGGCTCAAATAGACATATTTAGGGCAGTCCTATATCCAATCCTCAGTTTTGAGCCACATCCAACTAAACTTACCTAGCTTAGCGAAGCTCTAGCTAACCAGCAAACAAAGAGAATAAATGCTTAATTTTGTATGCCACTCAGCTGTGGGATGGTTTGTTATGCAGCATGACTGTGGCATAGTTGACCAATACAAAGCCTAATAATACAGAGTAACGTTTACATCCTAGCCCTGGATAGCGTGGCTCAGTTGGTTGAACATCGTCCATGCACCAAAAAGTCACTGGTTCAGTTGCCATCAGAGTAGATGCCCAGGTTGTGGTGTGGTGTGCATATGGGAGGCAACCAATTGATGTTTACCTCTCACATTGATGTTTCTCTCTCTCTCTCTCTCTCTCTCTCTCTCTCTCTCTGTCTCTCTCTGTCAAAAATCAATAAAAACAATTTTTGAAGGTACATTTTAGTACCTCTACATTGTATAATCAATACATTTACCTCTCAACTACTGGGAGTCATGTAACCAGTCAACTTGGTCATCCAACCCACCATAGAGAAATGGGAAGAATGCAAAACTGGTTTCTCATTTGCCAAAAGTGTTGCCCCATATTCTGTGCACTAACACTTGACACTTTCTTCATGAGAAAGAATTGGGCTAAAAGCCTTTTTACTATTATTCTAACAGACTCAGTTACCTAATTTCCCGGCCATTTAACCGTAGGCAAGGACAAATTGCAAGAAGCAAACTTGTGGTTACCAAGACAAGAGGTTACTGCATCAGGGAAGGAAGAGATAGAAATAACATAAAATGGCAACACAAGATTTCAAAATTATAGGATTCTAGTATAAATTAATAGAAAAACAATTTCCCTAAGTGTATCATTTTCTCAGTAAGTTGCAAATAAAACAGGAAACTTTATGATCAATTTTTTAAATTGTTTTTGGAATAGCTTAAAATAATAGTAATTCTTGGGGGTTATCGATTAAGACCATTTTGAAAGATATTTGTAAAAATGATGGATTCTCTCCTCAGGAAAAAAAAATGTGAGAAAAAATATCCACAAAGTTTTCTATATAATTTTAGGCATTTTAGAAACTCCCTGGATCTGATTCATGAACCCTGGGGTTTTTTTTTAAACAGTATTACTTCCAGGAGGGGCATCATTTAATTATCTGAAATATTTTATTTCCGTGAAATAGCTTGTTCCTCTGAAACATAACTCCAAATCAATGAGGCTTCCTGGAAGTCATAAAGCTATATGAGGCCTTTGCCAATCACCACTCTATGACTGGTTCTAGGAGATACTAGTGATCTTTACATCTCTTAAGATTCCATGATACCCTGTAGTGATACATTTCCATATCTCTCAACTTTGTTTTTATGAACTTCAAGTTTACAACAGCTTTCACATCACCGGTCCATTGCGTGTTAGAAAATTGAAGGGACTTTGGATCCATTTTGTTCTTTTTGGTGACACAATAAGGGATTGTTTGCACATCTGCTCCTTAACTTTAATTCCCTCTGTGAACCCTGAGGCATCCATCCTCATTCTGCCTTTGCTTATGGAGACCCAGAGTATATGAGTAGATATTAAGTTTTTAATTTCAGATCCCTGGACATTTATTTCTACCACCCTTTATTCTATCATTAAAAAGAAAAGGAAAAAAGAGACCCAAACTGACAGCTATTGTTATAAATTTCACAGCAATTCAGTGTTCTTGGGCTCAAGTTTACAGTTTTTAAAAACCAAAGGAGAAGTTTAGCAGTGCTTCTTAACAAAGTTACTTATATCCTAGTGTCATTTTGACTATTATCTTATTATTACTACACTGGAGACCTGGTGCACAAAATTTGTGCAGGGTAGGGTCCCTAGGCCTGGCCTTCTCACCTCCCCACCTCCTCCTTTCCTTGCTCCCTCAGTGTCCCATGGCTGCTGCTGGTCACCTGCTGTGTTCTGCGCCGAGAGCAAAAGACAAAGAGAGAATATGAAAAGCAGCAAGAGAAAAACAGTTAGTTACCTACAAGGGAGCACCCATACAATTGTCAGCTGATTTCTCAACACAAACTATGCAGGCCAGATGGGAGTGGCAAGAAATATTCAAAGTGATGAATAGCAAGAACCTACAACCAAGATTATTCTACTCAGCAAAGCTATCATTCAGAATTGAATGTCAAATAAAGAGCTTCACAAATAAAAATTAAAAAAAGCTAAAGGAGTTCATCACCACCAAGCCAGTATTATATGAAATGCTGAAAGGTATTCTTTAATAAGAGGAAGAAGAAGAAAAAGGTAAAGATAAAAATTATGAACAACAAATACATATCTATCAACAAGTGAATCTAAAAATCAAGTAAATTAAAATCTTATGAGCAGAATAAACTGGTGAATATAATAGAATCAGGTGCATAGACAGGGAGTGGACTGACAATTCTTGGGGTAAAGGGGTGTGGGGGGTATAGGAAGAGACTGGACAAAAATGGTACATCTATGGATGAGGACAATCAGGGGGGGAGGGGTAAGGGCAGAGGGTGGGATGAGAACCCAGTGGAGGAGAGCTATGGCGAGGGAAAAGAGGAACAAGTGTAATAATCTGAACAATAAAGATTTATTAAATTTTTAAAAAAGAATGGTCTTGATAATACATTACAAGTTATTAATTTTATTAAATCCAGTCCCTTTAGTATAAATATTTTAAATATTCCATGTGATGAAATAGAAAGTACATCAAGCCCTTCGGCAGCATTTCAAAGTACTATGGTAAGTCAAGGACACATAATACAAGCTGAATTAGCTGCTTTTTTTTTTTTTTTTTTTACAGAACTTGCAGCCTTTTCTATGGAACTAGCTGCCTTTTTCTTGGAACATCATTGTTATGGGTAGGCACTCGGTAATTAGAGACCTTTCTTGTGGAATAGGTGATGATATTAATGAGATGAGTTTTTGATATCGCATATTGAAATGTGTCAATCTTTAGAAGATAAGCATTACTCATTGAGTGAATTAGACCAATGCATAATGTTATAAAGCCATGCATGTGTAGAAGGTCCATTAAGGTACAAGATATACCAATGGGTTTTAATATCACAGGATCTGAAAAACGTATTTTTATGGTTTCAGATTCTACATTGCAACTAACTTTTAAGAAGCCACCATTTGTTGAATTGTGGTGTAGTATTAAAGAAGAATATGGATAATTACCTGGAAAATCTATTAAATATTTCTTTCTTTACCAACTACTTACCTGCATGAGGCCAGATTATCTTTATAGGCTTCAACTAAAACAGCATATCATAGCAGATTGAGAGCAAAAACAGATGAGGACCCAGCTGTCTTCTATTAAGCCAGATAGTAAAGACATTTGCAGAAATGCTTTTTTAGCTACTCTTTTCCCTAATTTTTTTATTTTGCAAAATATAGTTATTTTCATGAAAATGTGATTTGTGTTATGTAATGGTTTTTATTTTTAATGAATAAAAATATTTCAAAATTCTCCATTTTAATTACCAATATGGTAAATATTGATAGATATAATCCACAAAAACAAAATTATTGCATTGCAGAAATTTTTAAGAGTGTAAGTGGCTCCTGAGACCAAAATGCTGATGATTTTGGATAAATAGAGACTTGGATATCATAGTGGGTACCATTGTGAGAGGGGCTCTGCCCAGGATCCTGGCAGGGCTGTTCATTACATTGGGTGCCAACACAGTGCATTCTCCAGGACCACACACGTCCCAGATGCCCTAATACTAAGTCAGAATGGCATGGCCTAAAGCTGCCACAAGAAAGTTGGATGTGACTGAAATGCTAAATTTAAAGCAGAAAATTATTAAGAAATCTGGAATTGACGTATGTTAATTTTTCTGTCTCTAGATAATGGAGACTTGAGATACATTCCCATTCAATAACTGAGAAAATAAAGAAGTTACACTGTTTACAGACCTAACTTTATAGCTTTGAAACATCTTGGCAACTGGGATCACTAGCAGCCTCCAAGTAGAAGCCAAATGACTTCTGGGTAGAGTGAGGGAAGGAGCTTCCTGCTTGAGGGAAACTTAAGACTACACGTGATCCAAGTTCTTTCCAAAATCTTCAGAATTCTACATGTTTTCATATGTGATGTTACAAAACACCCTGTCAGATATATAAGGCATGATTATTCCCAATCAGAAAAAGAGACCCAGGAATCCCTAGCACACCAGAGGTATCCAAGGCAGCAGAAATTAAACAGAAATGTGTTATCAGCTGTGGAACTGCAAGGTCTGTGAGATAACTTAATTTCCTCTCACTTCAACTGAACAGATGTTTGAGCCACACCCATTAAGAACAGAGAGAATGCTAGGGTGAACCGGGATGGTCTCCATGCTTGAAAGGACTCTCAGTTCTGGTTGGATGGAGGACACTCTCCACTGAAAGTGAAGTCATGTGCTGTAGGATCATAAAGCAAAGAGGAATTAATTCTGACACGATGAGTTAATGCAAGATTTCCAACCCTTAAGTCTAGGTCAAATAGAAACATTCGATCTCTTCTCCATAAGCCTCCTCCCAATGAAGAGGCTGGCCATCGAGTTTGTTTGAAGACACACCAGTTTTCATTGAATTTAGCAAACACAGATTTTTCTGCTCTGTGTCCCTGAGGGGCCCTCCACAGGACTTCACTGCAACCCACCATTCATAGCCCACAAATGACATTGGTGTCCAAAGTAATTGGTACAAGGGGTTATTTTTCTTTACATGCTCATGAAAATTGGCAGGAAGGCAATGTATTTTGTAAGAGGAAATAACAGTTTGTTAAACCAAATTGCCCAGCAGTAGACACTGATCTAGGAGGACTAAACTTGATCTAGGAGGACTCTTGGCTTTGTGACCTTGGCTGGTGAGTGAAGTGCATTCTGTTCCTGGGTTGAGTTACTGTTTCTCAAGTTTATCTCACTACATGCACAAGAGTAGCCAACCACTTTGTATTCTGAAAATATGCTTTCCGGCTGCTTTGCCCCACCCAAAGGTTGTTATTCTGCTGCTTTTCCAAGTGCAATTAATATTGAAGTGATGAGTGCTATCTATGACTGATTACATTAAGTTTTATGATTAGATTCTAGATATAGCAAATAAATCACAAATTTTTCTTTTGTTCAGTGAGGCATAATTTGTATTAGGAATTTTAATCAATCATAGATAGCACTAAAACTACATATATATTTTGCAGCAGCTATTATATTTTGTATATTTATTATCCTCACCAACCCAGCACCCCCTCCCTTGGAAGAAAAAAAATACACTGTATGTCAGTAACTAGTAAAATGAAAAACATATGTCCATGGTTAATAGTATACCAAAGAAAACTATGAACATCTGAAGAAGAAAAAAGGGCAGAAAGAAAAAAGATAACACAAGCCTTAGTATTTGGCATTAAATAAATATTTTATTCCCCATAGGTATAAACTATGGTTTAGAAAATCAAAAGGAAGGACTTTCTGGGAAAGTTGCCCTCTTTCTACTTCACATGTGTGAGAATCTAAATGGTTTATTAATACAGAATGCTATGTATTGATTATATTTTGTTGAATATTATATGATATTATAACCATTAAATGCATTCTGGTTTCTTTTGGTTCTGTTTGATTCTAAAATAACGTCTTACTGTTCAGATTATGATGAAGCAATGCCATCAAAATTGAATTACATAGTTGAGCTATAATTGAGCACTTAGTTCTAACCCAGAAAGACTGAGGTAAGTGACAATTGTATGAGTAACAACATATTCATCCTATGGATGAACTGAAGAAAAATTGGGGGGGCATTTTTCCTTTAGGCTGAGGGACTACATACTTACACCCTCTCAGGGCATCATTGAGTAAAGTTTCAGAGACATAGCATTTCCTTAGGAGGACTTGGCAGGACAGGAACTCTGAAAAGATGGAGACCATGCTTGATTGTTCATCATTGAATCCCCAGTGCCTAACATAATAGTATATACTAATTGCTCACTGATCATCTGTTGATAAAATAAATAAAAAGAAAAATTAAGAGGCAATACAACAAACTGGAGCAGATTATTGACTCTGATGGTTCTGGAAGAACTGGATGTAAGGCAGGCAAGATTTTGATGAGCCCTGAGCAACAGAGGCATACCAATAGAGTTGGCTCCCACTGACTCTTGCGAGCCAGATGAATGCATTTCTCATAACTATAAATTCAGTAACTTGAAAATCGTAGTTTGAAATTGGTCATGGTGGAGGTATTTATACCATGGAAATCACCACAAATCAGGCTATTTTTCTTTTTCTTAAGAGAGTCAGTTTACTAGCACACCACTGGCTTAACTACTAAACTTGTTTTAGCTCAGAACTCTAACACTAGATAGTCCTCTAAACCTTGACCAAGACAGGAGTGTAAGAAGAGGAGACACCTCCCCTACATTGAACAGACATGATAGAGAACTCATCCACCTGTTCTGAAATGTGACAGTCTGTTCTTCTTCAGGAGATGATACCAGGCATGGGGGTGAAGGAGACGCTACTGCCACCTACCCTGACAGCCCTCAAACCCACCCCATGCCTTCCCTTTTCCATCCTATGCCTTTCCCTCATTTGCATCACCACTCCTAGACCCTCATTTCTTTATTTGTCAGCACTTTCTTTAAACATAGCTAAAAAAGGAGGAGGAAGAGGGGGAGAAGGAGGGGACATGAGGAGGAGGAGGAGGAGGAGGAGGAGGAGGAGGAGGAGGAGGAGGAGGAGGAGGAAGCTAAGCCAGAGAATAGAGAATGTTGACAGGGTTTTCTTCCTTCCTTACAAGGTGGTGGGAGGGCTTCTGAGTTATAATTAGAAAGGCTAGTATCATCTGAGAAAGTACTGTAGGGGTGGAAGAAACCTTCCTCTGCCCTCAAGGTTCTTTCAGCAGGTCTATAATCAAATAGACATGAGATCGAATAGCAAGAGAAAATAACCAAAGTTAATATATACATATGCATGGAAACTACACATATATGAAAGAGTCCAAGACCCCATATACATGAGAGCTTCAAAGACAAAAATGGAAAATTGGTGAATAATATATGACATTCTGAGCTAAAAATAAGATAAGATGTCTTGGGGGCTTTAAAGGGTCATTGCAGAATCAGTCAATATTTAGGAAACAGAAGTTGGGCATGCTATAAACATAGGTAAGAAAAAAAAGAAGAAAAATGTATCTTATTAATCCTTTATTATGGGCAAGCCCTCTAATTCAAATTCCTCTAGATGGTTAAGGAGGGTAGGGGACAGAAATTTCTCTTTAGCCCACAGAGTTTCAATTGTTTTTAGGTTAAAACACCACTGAGACACATGTAGGGTGACTCTGAGTCTCCAGTCTCAAAGACTTCCAGAAATTATTTTTTTCTTTCCTTTTCAGTACATGAGTGCTCATAATCTCAAATGTTCTATTGGGACCCCTGCTCCCCTTTTGGCATTTGTTCAATAACTTATTCATTAATTGAACAAAAATTTGTTGAGTGTTCACTACATACCAGGCAAGAGGATAAAAACCAAGGTAGAGCCATTGAAAAATAACCTAAATTCTTCACTCCCCCTTTATGCACATCCTTTGTAAAATAACTTTTTAACTGTCCCATAAAGGAATAAATTTTATTTCCCCACCCCTTGAATATGACCGAGCTGGCTTAAAGTTTGTTGCGACCAACTGAATGCAGAGAAAATGAGTGTGCTAATTCTGATCTTATGTTTCAGGATGTCTTGCTCTCTTCACTCCACTCTCTGCCTTGAGAATAAACACAGGGTAGACTGATGAAGAATGAGAGACCGCATGGAGAAGACCCAAGTCATTGAAGCCAAAGTCATTTCAGATCTTCTAACTTTCAATTGACCCCACAGCTAACTAAAGACACATGGCTTAGGCCATCTAAGATCAATGAGCCTCACCCAGATCAACAAAACTGAATCTAGCCAATCATGTTAGGGTCTTGTGAAATAATAAGTGATTAATGTTATTTTTAAAAATAATTGACTGAAATACAAATTGGTAGTTACAAAATAGTCACAGGACTATAAAGTACAGCAAAAGGAATATCATCAACAATTTATATGATAAAAGGCCTGTGATTGTAAAGCTATAATGACCGGTTGCTATGACACCCACTGCAGCCAGCAAACCCAGCCCAATTTGGGGAATGGGGCCGGCTGGCCAACCACCCCTGTGGCCTCTCGCCCAGGCCACCCCTCTCCCAGGGGGGACCCCCACCCTATTCAGGGGCATGACCAGCCTACAAACTGCCACAGCCTCAAGCTCAGGCAGGACCCACCCCCAGCGGGGAACCCCATCCCAATCGAGGCCCCAATCAGGGCAAGCCCTACTTGTGCACTGGTCCTCTATCCTATATAATAAAGAGGTAATATGCAATTGACCATCACTTCCTCATACACAATATCCACCACCATGTGGTCACAAGATGGCAGCCCCCATGTTGTCACAAGATGGCCAGCAGGGGAGGGCAGTCATGGGCAACTAGGCTGGCAGGGGAGGGCAGTTGGAAGCAATTGGGCTTAGAAGGGAGTCAGGGGATGATCAGGCAGGCAGGCAGGCAGGCAGGCAGGCAAGCTGTTGGTAGCCAGCAGTCCCGGATTGTGAAAGGGGGTCCCAGATTGGAAAGGGTGCAGGCTGGCTGAGGACACCACCCTAAGTGCACAAATTTCATGCACTAGGCCTCCAGTAGAAATATAAAACCCTACCCTGCCAGCACTCCAGCCCAACCTGCCAAAAGTTCCTGAAACCACAAAATTAGATCACTGATTCATGTCAGCTAGCAGTTTAAAGTGTAAAGCCTCATTCACATATGAAGAATTCACACCTTTCTCCTTCCCCTTGGACTCTGCATCTCAGAGGAGGCATGCACGATATGGACATTCAAATGAAAACTGAGAAAAGTCACTCTTTTGGGGTCCTGTGGCACATACAGGCAGAGACAAACTGATCACTAAAAACCAAACACCAGACTCTGTCCCTTCCTCATCCCGTGGCCTCAGTTCCAGACAGGCACTCCTGATGACAGGATACAAAGAGAACCCCATCTCAAATCTTCGCAGGCACAGAAATGCTCAGGAGGCCAAGATAACAGAAACCTAAGGATCCGAATACTGGGGCTCATACCACCAGGGCCCACCAGCACAAGGCCAAGGGGAGCTTAGATCAAGTTCTGGTCCAATTCCTGACCTGCTTGCAATCCGCCATCCTGGAGCCACAGCATGCGCTGGAGTAGGTAATTGCAGGGTCTCTTTGGAGGTGGAGGACTCACCCCAACCCCTGGGCCCCAGGGACTCTCTGCCTGCATGCCCTTCCCCAGGCGCTCAGCCCCAGCTGTGCCAACAAAGCCCCTTTGCTGGGGCAAGATTACAGAGGGAAGGCTGGGGGAGGGGTGGCCAGCCCTTAGCCTCCACTGAGGCTGTTTGGACCCATGCAATTAGCTCTAATTATCCAGGGTTTTCAGTTCACAGATTCCCTGGGCCTAGGAGCTGCTGCCCCATGGAATGAGCCCTTTGAGCCTCTCACTGGGCCGGGAAGCTGTATTCCAATCCACAGCACCCTGTGTCGTGTGTCTGTCTTGCCTTGTGCATCTCTCTCCCTGTTTCTTGCTCTCTGATCCTGTTTACTCAATCCCCATGTCTCACTGGGTCTTTTGTCTCTGTCTCTCATCGGCTCTCTGCCCAAGGAGAATACCCCCCCTCAAAGAAACACACCAACAGAATCTGCCTTTTCAATAAAAAACAACAAGTGGGAAACAGAGTGCATTGAAAAGCATTAACTTCAAAACAATCCATGTCTCTGCAAATGCATTCCAAATGGCAGCACTTCGGCAAGGGTGACAGGGGCTGGGCGTGTTGGCCACATGTTCTGGAGTCTCAGACACAAAGTGTAGGGGGCTCAGCACCTCACAATGAACCCCTCCCACTAGGCACCTGGGATGGCAGGATCTGGGAAAGAAACTTAGTCTATAGTCATCTTCATGGACCCCCACTGATTCCGTAGACCCCTTCCCCTATTCTGGCATCTGCTGGTCCCTCTTACTCCCTCAGTACCTCCAAACCTTCATATGCTGACCCCAAATCTCCTTCTGCACCAGCCCTTCCTTTCCCACAAACACAGAGATTTCACCTTCTCCCTCCCTCAACCCCTAGTCTTCTACCCCATACTTCTTGTCCTGCCCACCTCCATTCTGCCCTTCTGCCCCACACCACTCACCAGCCCTGTTTCCAGAATGAATGGTTAGAACAAAGCTTTCCTTGGCTGGAAGAGACTCTCCAGGGAGCTGCATGCAGAAAGGCACTCCCAGTCCTGTACCTGAAACTGCTCTGTCCTGCCAGATGCCAATAGAAATGTTGTCTCTGGAGAGAGAGAGAGAGGTAGCAGAAGTAGGCTGCTGTCCTTTGAAGGCCCTCACCAGGAGGAAACTCTAGCCCCTGCAAAAAAAAAAAAAAAAGTTTACTCTGCTGCCTCCCTTTTCACTTTCAGCAATCCTCCTTTGCCCCTTTCCCTCAAAGTGGAAGAATTGGAGCACATCTATATACATAAAAAAGTAATATGCAAATTGACAGAATGGCAGAACAACCAGAACAATCACTCAACCAGTCGGTATGAGGCGCACTGTCCACCTCTCGGTCCCTCCCCCTTGCCAGCAGGCTCTGATCCCTTGATGGTGAACAGGGAACCAGCAGCCAGGGAAGATGGCCCTGATCACAGGCCAGGCCTACGGACCGTACCTGTACACGAATTTCATGCACTGGACCTCTAGTATTGTAATAATTATGTATGGTGCCAGCTGGGTACTGGAAGTATCGAGGGAACACTTTGTAAAGTATATGATGGTCTAACCACTATGCTGTATACTTAAAACTAAAACAAAATAATATTGAATGTAAACTTATAATTTAAAAACAAATTTTAAAAATAATTTATTAAAATGAAATTTATATAACATGAAAGTAACCATTTGAAGTGAACAATTCAGTAATATTTAGAATATTCACAATGTTGTAGGGCCACCACCTCTATCTATTTCCAAAACATTTTTGTCACCCCAAAAGGAAACTCTGTAGCCATTAAGCAATTTCTCCCTCATTTTGTCTTTCCCGTGGCCTGTGGCAACCACCCATCTACATTCTGTCTCTGTGGATTTACCTATTTTGGATGCTTCATATAAATTAAATTATACAATATACAGTAGTCCTGATTCAATTAACTATGGTCAACCTCACTAAAAAATATATTAAATGGAAAAGTTCAGAAGTAAACAATTCATAAATTTTAAATTGCAGCCATTCTGAGTAGTGTGATGAAATTTCCCACTGTCCCACTCCATTCCACCTGAGACATGAATCATCTCTTTGTCCAGGATTCCACACTGCCACTTAATAGTATTTTTTTATGTAATAGTTAAATTTTGGAGTGGTTTATTGTGTAGCATTACCCAACTGACAAAAAATAAAGTAAGCAAAATCAGATTGCTCTGCCCTCATGTAGCAAACGGTCTAATAGAAGTGACAGACTATAATCTAGTAATTGCACAAATAGAGGGAAAGTTTAAAAAAACTGTTGTTAGTGCTCTGAAAGAGAGTTCCTTCGCATTATGAAAAGCACACTAGAAGGCTGCCCTGAAGAAATGACAGCTGAACTAAAATCTGAAAAATTGTAAGACTTAACCAGAGCAAGAGGGAGTGGAAGGAGCATGTAAAAAATGTCTCTACTGGGAGGGAGCACAGTAAAAAGAAGGGCTCAATGAGGACCAGTGTGACTGAAAGGTGAGAATCCAGAGAAACCAAAAGATACAGGTACTAGATGAGACAGGAAATACAAGTAGAAACCATAACCTGTAGGGTCTTAAAGGTCAAGTTAAGAAATTTTACCTCTGACCAAGAGTGATGAGTGTCATGAAAGGTTTTTAAATAGTATGGTGATACAAAAGAAATTTATGTTGTGTTATGTTATGTTTTGAAAAAATTACTATCATTACAGGGTGGGGAATAGATTGGAGGGAGGGAAAAGTTGAGAAATCATTAAGGAGATTATTTTGGTGTAGGGAAAAGCTTTGATTTGTAGTAGTGGTAAACATAGATAGATGAGAAGAGTCCAACAATATTTCTAGAAATTCAACTGGCCTTAGAGATGAATAACAGGGACATATCTAAGATGGCCCCTGGGTTTCTGGCTTGAGTAAATAAATGTAAGATGGTGCTTTTCATCAAGACTAGGACACACTGAGGACTGGTTTGGAACAGAAATCTAGAGTTTGGTTTTAGACATGTTGACTTTGAAGTGCCATGTATTTAGAGCTACTATGTGCCAAGTATACATAAAAGTCTGATGCTTGAATGAAAAGTTAGACTAGCGATGCAAATGTGTAAAGCTGGTATATAATGGGAATAATTGAAGTCATGGGTATGAATGAGGTTTCATAGACGAGAAGGTATAATGTCAACAGAGGAAGGTCAGGATTGAGGTGTGAGGGTCTAATTGTCTTTGTAGAGAAAGATGAACCTGAAAAAGAGATGGAAAGAAGGCATCCGGAAAGATAAGTGTAAAGCTGGGAAGCACAGAAGACAAGATGGAAAAAGTGTGTGAGTAGTCAGCATTGCAAATGCTGATAAGAATCTAAGGCAAACAAGGACAGAAATTCGGTTGTGGTTTTGTGATAATTATGTATTGATGACCTCAGCAAGAGCCATTTCTGTGGAAGGGGCAGGAATAAGTTGGAGACATTTGAGAAACGAGTAGAAGGTGAGTGATGAATTCTCTAGAAGTACTGTGTTAATTACACCATCATCTTTCTGAGCTCACGAAATCCAACCACTCCCAAACCAACACTAGTCAGGGCCCATTCTGAGATTTCCTGCCAGTCACCCACTCTGAGCCCAGCCTACCCCAAGCCTGTCTGGAGACTAATGAGGACTCCCAGACTCATTGAGCAAAATACTATCTATGTTCTGGGAAGGAAAGAATTTTAAGATATTAAGTATGAAGAGACATTTGCTCTAAACCGTGAGTTAGTCTAAATAGAATCATGTTTAAAAAGGCATAGAACTTCTCCAAATCATTATTAAATCAAATAAATTTCCCTGGTATGCCCAAAATTATATGAACTAGAGAAAATTTCAGCCAAGTGTGAATTGAAACTACTTATTTAACAAGAATTTATTAAACCTCGTAACTATTTCCTAAGAGGTAGGGATGCACAGTAAAATATAGTTCCCCTCTTAAGGAATTTATAATACAAAGAAGGAGGACAGGGAAACAGACTAGTGGTTATATTTGGAGAAATAGACAGCAAACCCAGGGAAGGTGGGACTAAATCAAACTGGGATTTCAAGTGAGGTTTTTAAGAAGCTACCATTCTCAAGTGATATTTTGAATGGTGAATAGAATCAGAGGAGAATGAAGAAGATCAAGACAGTGGGTGGCATTGAAACTAGGGAGTATACA
The DNA here is from genome assembly GCA_027563665.1 of Antrozous pallidus. Taxonomy (NCBI): domain Eukaryota; kingdom Metazoa; phylum Chordata; class Mammalia; order Chiroptera; family Vespertilionidae; genus Antrozous; species Antrozous pallidus. The sequence goes on along the minus strand of CM050508.1, from coordinate 57,656,354 downwards.
ACCTATGTGTAAGGACCAGGGGGCATAAAACAGCATGAGGCATTGTGGAACTCAACATAATATACTGGGAATACAAGGACATGAGTTAGTAGATGTAAACCGAGGCCTTTGTATATAAGTATATTAGCAAAAAACTTTGTATATGAGTATGTCAGCAAAAAAGAAAAAAAACTGGTTTAAGTATAAAAAACAGTTTAAGTAGCTTAAACAACAAAATTTAAAATGCAATGGCTCAAGTTACTAAAAATTCAGACAAGTCATTCAGTTCCCCTGCATAGTTGGATACAGGACTTAGCTGATATATTCAGGGATCCCTCTTCAACTCCAGGCTTAAGTCACATTGACCTGAATTATATCTTACACCCATCCCTGAACCAACCTCTAATACTCTTATTAGCCAGACCTGGATCTTGTTTCTACTCTTAGTTTTAAAGAATTCAGTCAAATCCACCCAAATCATGTAGAGTGAGAGTGGGCCAGCAAAATGTAGTGATGTCCACCCAGGCAAAGGACATTAAAATCTATCCTAAGGACAAAGGAGAGTATTGAAGATTGTAAGCAAGACACTGGGATGATCAGATTAGCATTTCAGAGAAACCTGTGCAGCAGCTGTTAAGCCCATGATGGTGAACCTATGACACAAGTGTCAGCACTGACACATGAAGCCATTTTCGATGACACACAGCCACATGTGGTCACATACAGAGAAGTATGGGGCCACATGCCGAGAAAGACATTTCACTCTCTACTACTGCACAGCCAGATGCAGTAGCCGAGGATTAAACATTTGCTGTAGTGTAGTGTAGACACTCTGTGCCAGAGGTCTGTAGGCCAAAACAACAGAACTCCAGCACAGTGTCTAGTTCCGAGACTTCTGGTTAGGGCGTTAGGACAATGGAGCAGGGAGCAACGGAATGCTGCGGGGGATGCATCTCTGGAGGCCCTGTGATCACCATTACCAGCAACCACATAACCACAGCAACCATCATTTAATCTACTGTTCTGGGGTGTCCTGGATTTCTAATTGACCATCATTACTGAGATAAGTGAGGGGGAGGCTAGGAGAGGCGAGGGACTGTGCTATGGGTGCCATTTCCTGCCATTAGAAATAGCAGCAGCCATCTTAATTTATATAAGGAATGCCATTTTGCAGCATAGTGCAGACTCCATTTCACCACTGTTACTGTTATGCATCCTTATTAACCCCTATTTCTGCTTATTAACCCTGCCCTTTCCTAAAAGACAGTTACATGTGCCATCTTGTGGTCAGTGAGGCTAGTTAACCCCTAATTGCCTGCAGGGCTAACAGGCTATCTATAATTCTGTCTTCTGTCACTACCCCTCTGATGGAGAACCCAAAAGATAAAAAACCAATGTTAAGTAAAGAAAGTGGCAGTAGCAGTAGCCAACCCTTTCAAGAGACATGGACTGAGATGTATGGCATTATAGAAAAAAATGGCAGATCATTTTGCATTCTATGTACTGAAACAGTAGTGAGCAGAACATGGAATATAAATAGACATTTTGAAACTAATCATTCCCAGCTCTTGAAAAAAGTGAGGATGAAAGGAAGGAATACATTTCCAGGCAACTACACTTTTATAAGAACCAATCGAATTCCATCCTTAAATTTATAAAAGGCTCTACAAATTTAACATCTGCAAGTTTGAGCATTGCTCACTCCATAGCTCAGCATGGAAAAGCACTCAGTGAGGGAGAATTTATTAAAGAAACTCTTCTAAAATGAGCACCAGTTCTATTTCACGATATGCAGAATAAAGATGCAATTATTAAGAGAATATCTGAGTTACAACTCAGTAGAAATATCATAAAAAACCGAAAAATGAGACTGAACACAAACGTACAACATCAATTAAAGAGAGACATAAGTAATTGTAAATATTTTTTTGATTTCTCTTGATGAAACTACTGATGTCACATCACATGCTCAGTTGGCCATTATTGGTCGATATTCTGATGGTCTCACAATGAGAGAAGAGTTGATAAAGTTAGTATCAGTGCCAACAAGTACATCAGGAAGCGAAATATGTAAGGTTGTTATATAAACATTCTGTGACCTAAGCATTGATATCTCTAAAGTTGTGTCAGTGATGACAGATAGGGTACCAAACATGGTGGGGGGAAAAGTTGACTTGTCAAATTGTTTACAGAAGCTATTAGACATCCAATTGTGCCTTTTAGTTGTATTATCCATCAGGAGGTTTTATGTGCTAAGGCAGGATTCATCAACTTAATCGACTTAATGTCAGTTGTTACAAAAATAGTTAATTTAATAGCTGCCTGCCCCCTTCACAAGCGAGAATTTTCTTCACTTTTACTGGAGGTTGATTCCACCTAGAGTGGACTGCTGATGTACAATAATATAAGATGGCTGAGCAGAGGCAAAGTTCTTGAGTGCTTTGTGGAGTGCTTTGAAGAAATTAAGGTATTTCTTGAGGATAAGGATCTGGGAAACTTTTCTCAGCTCAGTGATGATAAGTGGTTCAACATCCTGATATTTTTTTACAGATCTCTCTGTTCATATTAGTGAACTGAACTTAAGCTTACCAGATTTTGGCAAAAGTATTGATGTTATGTTTGGATACATAACAGCTTTCAAAAGTAAACTTAAAATTTTCAAGTGAGATGTAGAAACTAAAACTTCTAAGTATTTTCCTCGAGTAACAAAGTATTTTGAGAAGGCCAATGCAGCTGTACAAAATGAAATGGAACCTTTGCATATAAAATAGCAGCATGTTTTAGACTCATTACTTGACCAGTTCAGTGATAGATTTAATCAATTTAGAAGCCTAGGACAGACCATAAAAATAATTAAGTATCCTGATGTAGTAGCCTACAGTAGTTTGGAATTAAATGGTTTCCAATGGATGCAAATTCATGATCTGGAAATGCAACTTGCAGAATTTCAAGACAGCATCTGGGCTCAGGAGTTTGGCTACTTGAGGTCAAAGCTTGAGAATCTGGAAAAGTGCTGCTTGGAGAATCAAGAGAAGTGCCACTATGAACAGGAAATTTGGAGCGCCTGGAATCGATTAGCAGACACTTTCAGGACCCTGAAAAATATAGCAATGGCTTTTTTCACAATTTTTCCCTCTCTGTACTTTTGTGAGATCTTATTCTCAGCATTAAATAATGTCAAAACCAACAAAAGAAACAGATTGACAGATGAAATTAGTAGCACTTGCTTGGGCTTGAAGTGTACAAAATACCAACCTTCAGTTGAAGGTTTAGCCAATGAAATTCAACAACAAAACAGTCACTAATAGGCAGGTTAGTTAAAGAATTCCCCCTCCCCCTCACTTATCTTAGTTCACGGCACCCCACACAAGTTCAATAATATCAAGACCAACAAAAGAAATCGACTGGCAGATGAACAAAGAAATCACTAAGCAGGTAAGTTAAATAACTAGTTTTTGGTTTATTAAATACAGTTATATATTACAATTATACATTTTTATTATTTAAACTATAAATATCACAAAATTATGGTTTTTTTCTCGAAGTGACATACCACCCAAGTTATGCTCGGTTTTTTGGTGAATTTTGACACACCAAGCTCAAAAGGTTGCCCATCACTGTGTTAAGCAAATAGAGGGAATTGTCAGACTCAATTCCCCTGTAGTGTTCCAGCGGATAAGGGTTAGAGGTCAGGACAAGAAGCCAACTCATTCCCTTCATGGAATCATTAAAAGCCCATTAGCCAGCCACAAGGATGTGGTGGATGTTTTTCCCCCACTTTCCATCTAGATTTAGGCAGTGGGAATCTAAGATATCAGACCCAAGTCAGAAATTGTTCTTCTGTGCCAACAACCAGTTCTAAAGGAATAGAACAGGTTTTAAGTCTATCAGATCCCTTGACCCTGTGAATCTATGTGTACCCAAGACAATTCAACCACACATGCATATGCTTCCCAGTGTGAGTATCCTTGATAGGAGACCACAGTGTGTTTCTCTACAAACATCTAAAGTGTTATGTTCCAGTTTAATTGGAGACAGAAAATGAGGCAACCAAGAATCATTGCCTGTCCTCCAGTCTGTTTCCTTGCTTTCAGTATAAGGCATTACCCAAACAATACAGCTTAGATTTACAGAAAAGGCCCACACATGATGAATGATCTTACATATGTACAGCTCCTTCAGTTTATGAAAACACTTTCTTACATATCAATTCATTGATTCCTTCCAGCAACTGCATGAGATAGTAGCACCCCTATTTTATAGATAAAAAATCAAAAGGTCAGAGAGAGCAAGTGAATTTCCCAAGGTTGGGTCAGGGAGGAGGACAGGTCTTTGGGTTAGAATCCTGTTTCTTCCTTGAAACCTACTTTCAAGTAATGGTTATTAGCAAGGTTCTGAGTCAGATTCCAACTTTTGAAATCTTAAGTTGTAACTGGTTAGCCATGTGTTTTAAGCAAATGTTACTATATGTCTCTGGCCCTCAGTTTCTTCAACTGTAAATAGAAATTTTAAAAGAAAAAAATCTACTTTGGAAGGTTGTTGTAAGGATTAAATGAAGAAACACAAACAAGTAAGATGACCTTATAAGTTATTGCCTAAAATAACATACTTCTGAAGATGAAAAGGAGCACTAAAAATATGTAAAATATGTGTTATTTTTAAATACTTATTTAGTGACCAACACATTTTTAAATTTTTATTCATGGATTTATTAAATAGTTCTATTCACAAACTATTACAGGTATAATTTTTTTAAATGTTGCCCTGGCCAGTGTGTCAGTGGTTAGAGCCTCAGCCTGTGCACCAAAGGGTCTCCAGTTCAATTAACAGGCAAAGGCATGTACCTGGGTGGCAGATTCAATCCCCACCCAGTCCTGGTATTTGTGGGAGGCAACCAATCAATGTGTCTCTCTCACTTTGATGTTTCTCTCTCCTTCTCTCTCTCTTCCTCCCTCCCTTCCTTCCACTCTTTCTAAAAATCAATAGGGCAAATATTCTCATGTGAGGATAAACAAAACAAAACTTAAAAGAAATACATAACAGTATACATTAAAGCCAAAATTTTTTGAACTTTGTATTGCTTTTCTCAACATCTGAGGAAAAAAATAAAGCAGAATAGTCATTTTTGGTAGGTAATCCATTTCTTAGCCAAGTTTGCCCCCAATATCTGTGTTTTAGGTTGTGTCTCATGGACCTTGGCACATCAGGCTGGTAACAGAATGACCAGCAGGACAGCAAATGAGTCCTCTTCCCACTCCAGCCAACCTGGAAGGAGTTACCTATCCTGAGCTGCTTCTACCTTGGGAACACTTGATTTTTGCAGTGAACATTCTGAATGCAGACCATGAAAACTCTGTTATTACGTTGTGTCTGGAAGAGGTTAGAAAATATAGACAGGTTTTCATAGTCGTTTCTATGCTAGGTCAGGCAAAGCAATGATAGAAACTAAGTTTGACTTACATAAATGCAATTGGCGATAAAAAAATACTATTTGCAAAAAAAAATTGAAGATCAGTGCTAAACTGAACAGGATGCCTAGGGCCCTCCAAGCAAACTGACCATGTAGTTAGTCACCCTAAAAGTAAAGCACCCCAACTAGGGTATGCTCACCATAAGCACTAGGTAAATATGAGCTATTTTTATTGGTGTAGCTCTGATTGTTGCTACGGTACCACTTGTGTATCTATACTTTAAATGATGCTGTGCTTTATAAACATCATCTTTTTAAAAAATATATTTTCATTTATTTCAGAGAGGACAGGAGAGGGAGAAGGAGATAGAAACATCAATGATGAGAGAAAGTCATTGAATGGCTGCCTCCTGCACACCCCACACTGTGGATTGAACCTGAAACCCAGGCATATGCCCTGATGCTCAACCACTGAGCCATTCCAGCTGGGCTATAAATATCATCTTGTTTAATTTTCCCAAAGCCCTACTTGCTGCATTCATTTACCTTACCCAAATGGCTTTTACAGTCATTTGAGGTGGGAATTTCTATATCTAGTCTAGAGCCTAAATCATTAAACTACGCTTTCTCTTCCTATTGTCTATTCATATAGTATTTTCCATATGAAGCACAGTGTATTTGGACATATGCTGCCTTCTCACTGTGTCCTCACATGGTAGAGAGAGAAAGAGAGGTAACAAGCTCTTTGTTTCTTCTTATAAAGGCACTATTACCATCATGAGGACCTCACTCTCCCAACTTCTTCTACACCTATATATACTTCAAAGGACCCAGCTCTGCAAATAGCATCATGCTGTGATTAAGGGGTTCAACATGTGAACTTTAAGAAGGCACAAACACTCAGTCCACAGCACCTAGTCATATGCTCATATTCTGGTTGCAAGAAATGCCAGGAAAGCAAGTATTTGGCATTTTCACCTTCTTTGGTGATAGAAAACTTTGCCTCATAAGATGAAAATTCCTCCAAACCTGGGCAAGGTGTTCAAGTACTGGGAAATTAAAAATCATGACAAATATCTTACATTTCTTTAGTATCCTTCTCAGAACTGACCACCATCAAACTCTTAGGACTATCACATCATCAAATTAGCCTTGGGGACTAATGTAATTAGCTCCTTGTCCCTTTGGCAATATAGGGATTCAAAGTAGACTAAAATTCACTAATAATGTTATAACATAAGGAAGTAACTATACCGTAAATTGCTCTGGTCCTTTAACTTTAAAGCAAAGTAGGAAAAAAATAATAGAAGAGAAAAAGTGTCTCTGTGTCCATTAATCAAGTGACTGTTTCCCTTTAGAACAGTTAAATCTCAAATCTTTCTTACCAAACCCCCCTGATTTCAAGATTGCTGAGGTTACAGTAGTGTGTGGCATCTTTAGCATCTTAGTGCTAGCAAAAACTACAAGAGAACTTACAATAAATATCCCAAGAGCCACTGGCCAGTTTGGCTCAGTTGGTTGGAACGTTGTCTGGTACCCCAAAAGGTTGCATGTTTGATTCCCAGTCAGACACCTGGGTTGTGGATTCAATCCCCTACAGTGGGGTGTAGAGTAGGCAACCCATGGATGTTTCATGATTCCCGTGTAGGGTGCTGAAAGCTTGATGAACATTTATGTGCTGGGCACTTTGCTTAGTACTTTGATGAAAAATCAAAGTGAATAAAATGTCATCTCTGAGGCCCCAAAACTTATAATCTATACCAGATGAGACATCAAGAATTCAAATTGTGATAAAGCAGAATGTTATAAATGCCCTGAGGGTTGTGCCAAGTGCAGGAAGATTCAGTGGAGGGAGAGAGCAGAGAACTCAAGAAAGGCAAATGGCAGAAGAGAGAGAATGCAATGCCTGAAGCCTCCTTCATGACAGCAGGCCACTCTCACAAATCACTAACGACAGTTAAGGTTGGAACAGACTCTGCAGATCACCCAGGGCAACCCTCTTCTCTTTGCACCTGAAAAAAAGTGAGGCTCTCAAGTCAATGAGTAGCAGGACCAGAATTAGAGCCTACATTTCCTCATTCCAAAACCTCTGTGATCCCTTTTTAGTCATGGGACACTTACGGGGGGGGCGGGGGGGAATGTCCTATCCTTTTCTGTGCCCTAAACATCACTTATGTCCTTATCCCCCAAATATGGGGCAAGATTATTTGATCTTGTCACTTGGTGGTGTGGTAGGTAGGTGCATATGTTTGAAAATGAGGGAGATCACAGGAACAGAGGGACTCTGAGAAACTGAGCTGTGATCCTGCAGAGATGACCACTTAGCTTAGCTGAGACACTGACAGATCTATTTTTCTAAAATAGGTGCTCAGGGACAGTTTGGAAAGGCGCAAAGATTGCCAATATCTGATCCTGGAGACAGATGCTCTGAAGGGAGAATTGAAAATTCAATCTGAAATTAAGCTGGGTTGGCTGCAGGTGTGAACTTAGGTGTCTCAGGTTCATGAGGTCTTCAGGTGACACCTAAGGACACATGAGCTGTGGAGCAGCATGGAAAAGGAATACCGAACACCTGTCCACAGCCAAGAAATCAGTCTCAGAGGCCTAATTGGGCTCTGAAATGAGCACTTCATGAAGGAGTGATTGAATCCTTTGGTTCTGTTCCCCATGCTCTAGCAGCAGTTTCTGCCTAGTAATTAGCTGGTACAATTCCACATTATTTCTTTCCCAGGAGCTCCAGAGCATCATACACCCTTGAAAACCCCATGCTAATTTCTTTTTCTCTACTTTCTGGGCATGGTATTTCTATTCTTGTTTTGTTTTGTTTACTGTTTGTCTTGGGTCCCAAAAGAAGTTAATTAGCCTCATTAACTAACCTAGTAAATTCATCTCTTGATTTCAGATATTTTCTTCCTTTTAATGTCAAAACCATAAGCCAGGTATTAGCAAATATCTTCACTACAGGCTGGAGTTTGAGTCTTCCCAGTGATGCCAAGCTACTTGTTGGAAGGAGCCAGTGGTTGTCATCCCATTGGCATCAAGGCTTTTTTGTAGGAACCTGTTTCCTGCAGATAATGGGCTCACTGCAATATTTGCAAGCTAATTTGGTCTCACTAGCACCTTTGCTGCAACCAAACCAAATGATTCCCAATACATCATAATCTGCTCCAATGATCCCACATCCTTACCTATTATAAACTTTGTGAAGCTGACTCTATAATAATCTCCATCATGTGCTGAAGTCTGCATAGCATGTCTTGTTATGGGAGATTTCCTTAAGTAGGCATCACAGTCAAGTTTCCTTTCATATTGACCAGATCAAGTTCAAGAGAGAAGGGAAAAGCAGACTACTTTGAAGCCCAAGCATTCCTAAATTATGATGGCTGAGTATGGTGAGGCAACCATCACTCATCATGGCTCTTTCTAGATGTGCTGCATGCTCTGGGAGTAGCACATAATAGGATGATTTTGCCCCTAAAATCTGTGTATTTGTGCCTTAGAAGCAATCAAGGAGTAAACCAGTGGGAGTGGCTTAGAATCAGGAAACCATGGAGACTCTAGCTCTGTGTCTGACAAGCTGAGTATGGCTCAGTTTACTCTCCCATCAGCTCCTCGCAGGGAAAATAGACTGGGAACAGTCAGGCATTAGAAAATTTAGTATCTACAAATGCAAAAATTGTTTAACTCAGGACATTTTTGTCTTAGTCCATGGCAATGAATGCTTTTCCTCATCACTGGTGAGTCTCCCATCTTATTAAGGGAGTATAAACTGGGGTTGGAATCAAGACAAGAAGGGTCAGGGCTACTTCACCTCCCTCCTCCAGTCTGCAGGCAAGGGCAGGCAACTGCAATTTTTCTTGCTGGCAAAAGAAAGGGCACCAACAGGCTCTGCTCTCTGCAGGCACCTTACAGTTCTCAGGCTCTATGTCTAGGCCTTTCGGGGGCAGTCTGGGCAGCACGAGAATCAGCTTTTCTCACATTTCACAGAATAAATTAAAATGAGAGATTTGGATTACATGGCAAGTTAGAATAAAGAAAAATGTCCTAACTGGGAGTCTGAGTACTAAAACGTTGACAGGATGTTTAAATTAAGGCTGATAATATCATTCCCCTGAGCAATGAAACCAGATAATAGAAAGAAGAAAAACTCACATTTTTTTGTTTAGATCTTATTAATGTGTCACGCACTCACCCACTCAGCACTGTGAAGGAGGCATTAATGTTCTCATTTAACAGATGCGGGGGGGAATGACTCAAATTTATACATTGTAGAATAGAAAGTCAAAATTCTAAGTAGAGCTGTCACATATCAAAGTTTATGATTTTTCCAACAGAACCATTTATCCAAAGAAAGCCATGTTATTATTTCATTATAGACCTCTGATTCCACAATTCCATTCTTTAAACCATATGTCTAGCACCATTTTGGGGGGCACACATTAATATTTGCCTCCCCCCCAAAAAAAAACTTTGCCTTGATATAAAAAACTTAGAGATTCTCAAGTACCTTGGCAGGGGGGAGAACACTTGAAGACTTTAGAAACAACCAAAACAAAATAAAATAATTATCCAAACAAAGTAATTGATAGCACAACATCCTATGGCCTGGATGCATGGAGTTTGTGGGGGAAGTCTCCTGAAAGCGGTCTCAGCCCCAGATTCTGGGTTTGCTTTATGAGAGTGGAGAAGAAATGAGAAACCGAGCGAGAATATTCAGTCTTGACAGATTGGTAGTAATCCTCAATTCTACACACTAGTATGAATGGTGCCAAATCTCAGGAACCTTGTCAACAGAGATTCTAGGAGGTTGGAAATCAAGGTCACATAAACTGGAGCAGTGGTTCCCGTGATCAGCAGTTCATACCATAGCTCTCTGATGTGCTCAGATTTGGAATAAAAAGGTGTGGTTCACTTTAAAAGGTCCCAAGTCCATGTTAGTACAAATATGACTTTCTAATGTCATCTCAAAACAAAGTACTCTTCTGAAAGTTTGGTAACCTATTCATAACTGCTCATCCCCCTCCAGCCCCACCCTTGATTGGGTTCTTGAAAAGGCTGACAGATGGGCCCTTCTCAAGGGCATGTGAGCACATGCTGCTCCTCCCACTCCCTCGCCCTGGCACACATCGCTAATTGATTAGTGCTCTTTCTTGCAGAGGCCAGATGCAACCTCAGAATACCTCTCAGCACAGCTCTAGGTAGCCACCACCAATCATTTGGAGCTGGCATTCAGATATGTTAGTGTGTACATTCTCCCAAAATCTGAGTCATTATTCAGAAATACTTTCAAGAGAGGATGAAAGATGGACCTTGCTCATTACTACCTTTAAAAAAAAGCTTTGGAAGAAATTTATTCAAGCATTTAACACAAAAACAAACATTTTTACATTGCATGCATCTAACTTCTAGGCATTGTACTATTATTTACAGACTAGGGGCCCAGTGCATGAAATTTGTGCACTGAGTGGGAGGGGTCCCTCAGCCCAGCCTGCCCCCTCTCACAGACTAGGATCCCTCAGGGGTTGTCCTACTGAAGGCTTAGGCTGCAGTCTGGCCTCCCTCTCTGGGAGGTGACTGGGCTGATCAGGGGGAGGTGCCAGCCCCATCACCCCACTGCTGCAGCCACTGCCAGTCACTGCAGCCAACAAAGTATTTTCATCAACATGGACTCCAGTCCCTTCACCATGAAAAAATGACAGCTTTCTTCAGGCATTTTCAAGATGTGTCTTTCATAGGCTATGACATTTCTTTCTCTTTTTTAAAATCCTCACCAAGGATATGTTTCCATTGATATTTTTCCCCTTCCCTCCAATCACAGGCTTGCCCCCTGCCCAATCCCCCACCCCCCCTCCAATCGCTAGCTCAGGCCACCCAGGCTTTAGGCTTGGACATGCCCCCCCCCCCCCATCGCTGGCTCAGCTCGAAGTGACCTGGGTGCTGAAGATATTCCCAGGACACAGGTATGTATGCAAATTAACTGCCATCTTTGTTGGGTTAATTTGCAAACTCATTCTGATTGGCTGTGGGCATAGTAGAAGTATGGCCAATTTACATGTTTGTCTATTATTGGGCAAGATACAAAGAGGAGTAAACTATAGCTCTTACTGTCAAGATGCTCACAGTCAAGAAAGAGATAAAGACAAATAAATCTGGTACCTACACCCCAATCAGCAAGGTCAAAATGAGGCACAGCCCTCATCTACTAACACATACACACAACACACCACTTCCATACATTCTCACCTGACTGCCTGAGTGACCTCATCTCTTCTTGTTACCCATGAACTAATAGTATCCTTTCAAAAAGTAACCAGCTACACTTTGGATATTAACCCCTTATCAAATGTATCATTGGCAAATATGTTCTCCCATATAGTGGGTTCCCTTTTCATTTTGTTGATGGTTCCTTTTGCTGTGCAGAAACATTTTATTTTGATGTAGTCCCATTTGTTTATCTTCTCCTTCCAGCTGCTGGCCAGGGCCTTTCTTTGTCCCACACCACCCCCTGCTGGTCAGCACACATTATAATGAGCAGTCGAACTCCCAATTGGTCGAACTCCCAATGGGACAATTTACATGTTAGCCTTTTATTATATAGGACTACAGGCCTGATGCACAAAATTCACAGTGGCTTTATCCAGAAGGATGTCCACTCTAATTAGCACATGACACTTTTATTATTATAGATTAGTATTTTGTCAGCTCAATTTTATGATACACTAAATCACTCTTCAGTTATATTCCATCCATCATGTTTGGTTTTGTTGTTTCAACAACCTTATTTTTCATTAATTGGTTCTCTTCCCTAATATTCCATTCTTGATTAGAAACATCTTGTTTTTACTTTATAAGCTCTTGTGTATGGTTTGCACTTTCATTCTTTTATCTGTTTGATGTTATTAAATATATTTACATTTGTAATCATGTAAAACACCTACACTTTCTTTACTTTCTCAGATGTACATTTTTTCCTTCGTTGTGTTTTCCTTTTATATCTAGAAGTTCGTAAGCCTCTAGATATTAAACATTCAGACCAGAAGATTTTTCAAGGCTCTGGGCTGGATTATGATTTGCACATACAAAGATTGAGCATGGCATAGTACACAGGATTGCTCAGGTAGCTGTGTCAAGAATACCCTATGGAGGTATGCTTCTAGACCCTGTTGCTGCAGGTGCCACACAACTCTAGTCCTAGGCTTACTGCAGATGTCACTGTTCTAACTCTCAGCTTTGTGCTGGCTGCTCAGCTTCAACTTTCAATGGTTCCCACTTGGACTTTGCAGGGCAATTCCACCCCTGGCCATCCTCTAGCTGCATGTAGACCCACCTTCTTTGAGTCTTTTCCTCTATCTTCCAGATTCAGCCATTTATTCAACTTCTCTGGGCCCTACCTGGAACTTTTACTTCTGGTTCATTCTCAGACTCCTGTGACATGTGTTTTATCCTCTTCACCCCCAGCTTGTTTCACATGTTCCCCTTAACAATGCCCCCAATATTACAATTACATTTAATGACATAAGATATTCTTTTTTAAAATATATATCTTATTCATATTTTACAGAGAGGAAGGGAGATGGATAGAGAGTTAGAAGCATCAAAGAGAGAGAAACATCAATCAGCTGCCTCCTGCACACCCCCTAATGGGAATGTGACCATCAAGGTACATACCCTTGACTAGAATCAAACCTGGGACCATTCAGTCCACAGGCTGATGCTCTATCCACTGAGCCAAACACGTTAGGCCACCATATTCTTTATAGAAACCCTTAGGGACAACTTTGCTTTCTTCTCCCTAACTATATATGCCCACATAGCAGAAGCTTCAAAACTGTCATGCCTATCTCTATCAATAAAGAAAAAACATTTTTTAACTGTCATGATATACTCTTTTACAGACCTACATTCTCCCCAGATCTCCAATTTCCCCCTCCACAGTAATCCTTGCTAGAGACACCAATACCAGAAACTATTTGGGCTTGGGCAGTACCAATCACTTGGCATGACAGCAAGTCTTGAATCCAAGAAATGTAGGTGAGGGATAATAAAATTGTCAGGAAGTGAAGGAAATTACCATATTTTACAGGTCTTAGCTCTTCTCCCCTGCTCTATGGTTTTCTCTTTATAATTGCTGAAGAATTTCCCTATAAGACATAGTTTAGATAGAGTACTAAAGAACACATTAACCTCATCGCAGACACCTTTCTCCTCTCATATTAACTCCAGTAGGTACTGGAATTAATAACTCTTTCTTCATATATATATATATATATATATATATATATGATTTTGTGTGTGCGTATATATGTATATTGTGTGTATATATACATATATATGATTTTTGTGTATGCACATATGTGTGTTTGTACACACACACACACACACACTTCTCAAGATAAAATAAATTGGTGATAGTGGCTGCCTTCTTCCATCACTCATTCCCTCTTTTCCATATGCTCTCTGCCTACATAAATACCTTTAGGCTGTCTATTAATTCCCTGGTAAATGTATTCAATTCTTCTCTCTCTTCCTTTTTTCCAACACTCGAGTTGCTTTTTAGAAGTTTTAGCTCTAACCTTATGCTCTCTGTCTCTCTAGCACTGCAGTGATTGTTACTATCTCTCTGTGTTTCTCTTTCCTCAAAGTCTTGTAAAATATAACATACTGCAAAGCAGTGGTGTTCTTGGATTTAGCATTTGGGGTGGCAGATGGGGTGGTAATGGACCTGCTTGGGGGGGGGGGGGGCTGGGCACATCCCCCAACACTCTCAACTCATTGCATACATTTTGAATTTAAAATATTAAAAATAGAATTAGAAGCACATTAATGAACTATTTAATCTATTTATGAGTAGATGAGAAAACAACTCTTTACTAATACTTAATCCAACACAACTAACATATACCTAAACATAATCCCTTTGATAGCAAAAAGCTTTATGAGATTTAGCTTTTGTGGTCTCACTACAATTTAGCCATTAGTGAAGAAGCCATTGGCAAAAGGTAGTTCTAGTACATGAATTTGAGGTTGGCTGGCAATCATGTTTCCCTTAGATGCTCTTATTGAACCCTATTACCACCCATTCTTTCACACCAACTATCCACAGACCCCCCCTTTTTTTAATAAACTAGAACAAATGTTGCCTAGCCTTCGTATTATAGTTATTCCCCTTTAAATATCCCAAACCTAGATTGTAAACTCTCTTGTGGATAAAGACCATGGTAATTTCTTGCAGTGAGATGCAGTGTGCATAGTAGGTGGAAAGTAAGTTATATTTGTAAAACAATACAATTTGCAGGCATGTCACTTACATGTTCTCATGTTTTCATCAAAGCAGCGTAGGTCCATAGATGTCACCATGGAAGCTCATACAGTGAAGTGATTTTACCAAGATCACAAGGCTAGTAAGAGAGCTTGCATGCAAACCCCAATCTTCTTGACTTTAAAACATGTATTCTTTAAATTATATTGTGATACTGAATGCTGAACAAATGCATAATGAGTGATAAGTAATCGGCCCTAGACCCAAGGCATTTCCATTCTGCCAATTCAACCCTTTGATTATAAAGGATTGTCACTTAACCATGTGTGTGAAAAATAGGAGTGTCCTGTGAAAGGAACAGCATTGGTTCTAAATTAAAAATTTCCACATTTAGATATGTTAAAAACTTCACAGCAATAATTCTCCTCTACAAGTCTAGGATGCATATCATTTTAATTATACCATCTGACAATTGACTGAATGGAAACAGAGAGACTAAGAGAAGCCTGGGTCAATGTTACATGGGCTCTTGTTGTCAATATAGAATCAGAGCCAACAGCCTTTGAAAGCTACATCCTCTGCCCAGCAACCCATAATTTTTTAAAAATACTAATGTACAATTCTTTGCTCTGAGCACTAATGGAAACTGTGGACCAGGAGGAGACCTTTATTGTCAATTAACCAGTATTGAATATCTATCTAGGACAGACACTGCACAGGTGCTTTTGGGTTTTCTGGAGTAGAAAAACAGATTTCAGCTTTAGCCTCCTTGTGTGTAACCATAGTAAAGCTAGAGAATTGCATCAAGCAGTGCAGATGGTATAGAATACCCTAATTACAATACCAGATCGCATTAAATGCTTTTCTAAGTAGCAAAACTCCAGATAAATTAATTTGAAAGGACATTTAAAATTGCAGTCATAGGGAGATAAATCTTTCATTAGCAAATCTTTCCATTTTGCCTGACCACTTCTAAGTAACCTTTAGGGGTTACTAAGGATATACACACACTTTTCTATGGCTTAGGAAAAAAGAAAATGCATTTCCATTATGTTCTGTTTCTTTTGAAGAACTCCTCAGGGATTTCTTCTAAATCAGCATACACAAATACATCCATTTACAATCTCCTTGGAAACTAGAATTGCTGGCCAATTCAGGCATCAAGCAGCAAAATGTTTTCTCTAGGTTTACTTGAAGAGAGAAAAATATTGTGGAAAAATGCAAAGGAAGGTATATGTTGAGATTCAGGGTTTGATGTGCTATTCTCCAGGGGCCTATATTTCCATGAACCAGAAACACGGCTGCTTTATGCCAAGTCTACATGCTGTGCCATGAAACGGAAATGAGCCAAAGAAAAACGATGATAATAAAAATGACTATCATTTCTACAGCACTTAGCAGGTGCAAACACTACCCTAAGCACTTTACTTACATTATCTCGTGTCATTCTCACATCCACTTTGGAAAGTAGGCATTATCTCTCTCATTTTACAGAATAGGGAACAGAGGCACAGTGATGTTAAATAACCCATGTAAGGTCACACACCTGATAAGTAATGAGGCTGGGTGGACATGAACCTAGGTCTGTCTGAATCAAAAGACATGCAACAAAGCCCATGGTCTGAACACAATGCTACATTCCCATGGGCACAATCGTGTTGTCAACAGGAACACCTTGACTGTTTCTCCACACTTCATTGATATAGTTAATGCTAAGCTTCAGATGGGGTTTTGATTGAAGATGCTTAAAAACAACTACAGTTTTTCATTGAAGACACAGAACCACTGAAATAAAGATAAAGGAGCTAGCTGTTCCAACAGCTCACCTGGGCATCTACTTATCTCATCACTCACTCCTGCACACATCTATACTATAAGCAAAATAGACAAGGAGGAGAGTAAAGGCATTTGTGCTCCACCTGAATATGGACAAAAAGATTAAGAGGCATAATCACACTCACACACACACAAACAGGAAACACAGGTTTGTTTTGACAAATACTATTATACTACAAAAATATTTATGAATGTAAGCTCCAGCAAAGTGTGCCCATCATCCAAAAGCACACACTCCCTCCAAAGACTGCTTAGATGTGGGGAAGGTGAGAACACCCCTCAAAATCAACTGCCTTCAGGCACGGGAGGGAAGCCTCCAGTTTCCTGTTATCAGGATTTCTCGCAATGTCATTCTTTTCATGGAACATGTTATTTTTCACATCCACTGTTAAGTGACCACCCTTTATTCAGAGAGTTGAGCTGGCAGAACTGAAGTGGCTTGGCAGCTGCGGAGATGAAACTCAACTGAACAAACAGATTCTTAAGTGATGCTTAGACGGAAGAGCTTGGACATGGTTCAGATTTTTTTAATTCATTTAAATGTGCGATTGAATCCTGCTCATTACCCTCTTGGCAGTGTATTATTTACCCGGCTCTTTAGTGTATAATAATGTTGAGGGTGGAAAGTAAGAAAGGTACAATATTACCAGTTCTTCTTATTATAGAAGAGGAGCAGCTTTGTTTATGTCATAAACAATAGTCAATAAATGCATATAACAAGTTAATTTTTCACAGCAATCCATACCCAGAACTTGAAATATGCTATTTTGTTCTTTGGTCCAAATTTCTTAAGACAAATAAGCCCTTTTGTCTAGTAATCATACTAAACTCTTGGCGGAGAATGTGTAAGAGCTTACAGGCTCCATTTTAGAAGGTGGCTCAGTGGAGACCAGTGACAGTCGACTTCACTACAACACCACCCACACCACTCTGACCTCCTTCTACTCCCTTCCCCTCCCTCTCCCTGCACCAGCCATGTGACACTTACTTTCCATGAATGTCCCAAGCATGTGCCCACCTCAGGGTCATTGCACTTGCTATTTCCTCTACTCAAAACACTTATCCCAGATAGCCACACATCTTAAAAACTCACTTATTTCAAGCATGTTCTCAAGTGTTACCTACATCATCATTCATCGTTCTCTATCCTCCTAACGCAATCATTTTCTACCTATTTGAATCATTGGGTATATACTTATTTAATTCTTGATAATTTTCTCCCACTGAAAGATCAGCTGCATGAGCAAAAGGACTTTGTTCCCTGCGATACCCCCAGCACCTGGAGCAGTGCTTGCACATAACAAGTGCACATGAGTGAGTCAATGAATGAACATCCCCAGAGCCAGACTGGGGCTGGAGAACAGAGAAGAATGGCTACCTAAGGTGGCAATCTATAAAACAGGTGCACACAACACTGGAAAGATAATGAAATGGACATTATTTACTCTAGAACTCCTCTCAAGAAAAACTGTGCAAATGTTTACAAGAAATACTGTGGTGCCGAAGCCGGTTTGGCTCAGTGGATAGAGCGTCGGCCTGCGGACTGAAGGGTCCCGGGTTTGATTCCGGTCAAGGGCATGTAATGTGGCTGCGGGCACATCCCCAGCAGGGGGTGTGCAGGAGGCAGCTGATCGATGTTTCTCTCTCATCGATGTTTCTGACTTTCTATCCCTCTCTCTTCCTCTCTGTGAAAAATCAATAAAAATATATTTTAAAAAAAAAAAACAACCAAGAAATACTGTGGTAAACCACAAGTGTCTTGAGGAGGATGAACCCTTCCCCCGTTGGAGGTATTAGGTAAACTGTACTCTGAGGAGAGTTGAGAGCAATTAGCTATAGGATTTCATTTTTACTGAGTGGAGTTTGCAAGTTTGGGTCAGAGCAACATTTCCTGGGTCTAAGTAAGATAGGGCAAAAATAGCCACCAGTGGCTCTCCTTCCCAGCCCTTCCCTGTGTTCTGCTCAGCAGCTCCTGCAAATCAATGTGGCATGAAGAGTTAAAGACTGGTTTGAAGGAGTGCCTGTCATCAATTTGCCCTGTGTGTCCACATATCTCTCTTCTTTTCAAAGAACTACACTATTTCTCAATTACCTTTTGGATGCCTCAGCTTTGGCACTCAATCCCTGGAATGCAAATATATTACTTTACTAGGAACTTTTCAAATAGAATTAAGACTACTGACTTTAAAATAGGGAGTTTGGGAGATCATCCTGGATTATACTATTGTAACACAGAGATTCTTAAATGTAGATATGAAAAGGCCAGATGAATCAGAGAGATACGGTGAAAGAAGGAGACACAGGTGTGATAGGAAATGTCAGAAAAAAACTCAAACTGCCGTTGTTGGCTTTGAAGATGGAGGAAGGGGACCACAGGCAAAGAATGAAGGTGGTCTCTGGAGGCTGAGAAAAAAATCTCAAAAAGCCAGCAAGGAGACAGGGACTATAGTCCTATAACCACTTGGAAGTCAACTCTGCCATCAACCTGAATCAGCCTACAAGTGCCCAGAGCCCAGAGCCCAGCGGCTCTGACACCTATGAGCTCAAAGCAGAGAAACCAGTTGAGCCCTGGACTTCTAACCTACAGGACTATACGGTACTTCCTTTGTATTGTTTCAACTGTTGAACCTGTGGTACTTTGTTCTGGCAGAAATAGAAAATTAATACAAGGCCTTGAGCACTCTGGACCCAACTTATGTATCTAAAACTTCCCATTGTTCTGATACATTCACCCACTGCCCCAATCAACCTGGTCTCCATTAGGTACATAGGCATGCTCATCTGTTCTGAATCCCACACTGTCCCTCCATTCAAGCCGTTTCTCCTGCCACACCACTTCAAATCCAGACCTCCAACGCTGGGTCAGACCCAAGCCCTGCCTCTTTCACTTTTTAATCTGGTTACCCAATGGGACTTTCCATTGAGGGACTTCCAAGTGTCATCTATGTTTTAACTAAAAGACAATTATGTATTTTTGTTAAGTATCTTATCATTTTCTTTCCTAGCAAAATGTTAAGTCCCTCAAAAGCTGAAATAGAGTCTCATTTATATCTGGTAACAAACAAAAGCACAGTAAACACTCCCCCTACCCCTGCCTGGTAGGTTTTACATGTAGAATATTTTCTAACCTGCTGCATGAAAGTAGGTATTAGCAAATATTTGTTTGCAACACAGTTGATTTCAGCCTGTATCGCAGATCAGATGTGCAGTGTCCTAACAGACTTGATCCAGGAAGTGCTTGATTCAATTCATGTCTATCAGTAGGATGTTTTCTGCCAGGACAGTTCTCACCTCTGTCCTGACTCCAAGGACTGTAGTGCTAACATTAAGAAAGTCAGAAACACACCATGTGCGGACAGCTCATCTACCTCAGTGAAAGCAGGGTTGGGTCTCAGTGCCTAAACATCTTCAACTTTCATTGCAGTAGATTAACCAGATCAATAATGACACCTGCTTCCTCTAACAATAAGTTCTCGCTTTTCATAATACAATTTGAAGTTTTGCCTTGTTACTAAGAGGTTTTTAATTAATTCACATACACTGAAGAATCTTGCTCTGTGGGTCTCATAAAAGCAATCTGAAAGGTAGAAGTCTTAAGATAATCATTATAGCTCTAACCAGTTTGGCTCAGTGGATAGAGCATCGGCCTGCAGACTCAAGGATCCCAGGTTTGATTCTGATCCAGGGCATGTACCTTGGTTGCAGGCACATTCCCAGTGGGAGGGGGGTCCCAGGAGGCAGCTGATTGATGTCTCTCTATTATTGATGTTTCTAACTCTCTATCCCTCTCCCTTCTTCTCTGTAAAAAATCAATAAAAAATATATATATTTGAAAAGATGTTCATGATATTGTCCTGTAGTTAAAAAATGTAGCTGTAAATTTTATTTACCTCACACATATCCTCATCACACTCTTGAAGATAAAATAAATAAATAAATAAATAAACAAACAAACAAGTTTAGACATCCATTTAGTAAGAAAACATTTTTATAATAATGCTAATAGCTTGTATTATAAATTATCTCAATTTTAATATAAAGTCATTCAGGGAACACCTAACTGAATACCTACTATATCAGCAATTTTCAACTGGTGTGCCACAACAACTTTTAAAACATTTAAAGCTATTTTGTCAGGAGCACTGACCTCTTTTTCCTTAGATTGCCAAATTTAAAAATATGATAACAGCCAATACAATAGCCATCAGTGTGAATGAATTAAAATTATACCTTTTTTGTCAGATCAGCAAAAAATATATATTTTGTGTATGTGCTGCAGAATTTTAGTAGTAAAATTTCTGTATTATATGTTTAAACATCCCACCCATTATTTGTGTTTTAACTAAAAGACAAAAACTCATTGGTTTCTCCCCTTTACCTTAGCATATGAAGCCCTCTTTGATCTGGCTCCTCTCTAATTTTTCAGCTTTGGTTTCCACCAGTTCCGGAGGCCAACCTCTTCAACAACTCGGTAGTTTCTCCCACGTGGATATAGGTGATGAGTGCTGGCCACTATGACCTTCTTCATGCTGTCCTCCGCTTAAAATGGGTTTATCTTCCAAACTTCCAGTCTAGTGAACCCCAATTCAGCTTTCAAAAATCAGTTTAAATGTCAGGTCCTCCAGGAAGCCTTCCTTCTCCCTCTCCATACTTAGACTTCCTTACTTCCCTAAAGACTATGCTTACCTTGCTTTCTGAAAGGCAGGAATAAGACCTTAATCATTTTTTTAACCTTGAGAGCAAGTACCTGACACATAGTAGAGTCTTTGAATAAAAAAGTTTCAAGTAGAGTGGTTATTAACAACTCAAGTAGCTCATAAGCAAGCCAAAGCACGGATGCAAATATTAAGCATCAGTGTATTATGGATCACAGGCTGGCATAGGAGTATTTGCTTCCTAGAGCTTCCATGCAAATTACCACAAATGCGGTGGCTTAAAATAGTAAAGCATGCTCTCACAGGTCTGGAGACCAGAAACCCAAACTCAGTGTGTCAGCCTACACTCCTGCTAGGGCTTTCCACATCTATCTCCTAGCTTCTGATGGCCACTGGCAGATCTTGTGTTCCTTGGCTTGTAGCTGCATTGCTCCATCTTCACATCAATTTATCTTCTGAGTATGTCTTCTCCATGACATTATTCCATTTGGTACCAACAGAATAATCCAGGATCAGCTCCTATCTCAAGATTCTTAATCACATCTTTTGCCACAGAATGTAATATTCACTCTTTTATTATATAGGGTGATATTGCTAGGTTTTTAAGGATTAAGAAGTGGACACTCTTTCAGAGATGCTATTCAATCACAACAGGTTTAAGTTAGTGGGGTATCCAAGGAGTGTCATGGGAATTTAGAGAAAATTACACAGTGAGCTGGAGTGATGACCCACAGCTTTTACACTGTGAAGTGTCCAGATCATTTTCCATGATCACTATGGCTCCTTTCAGGTAATAGCACAGTGATGCCAATGTCATTGTAGAAGAAACTAAGAAATTAGAAAGGTTGTGTGCATATTACAGAAAAGCTAGTGATGAGGTCCAGATTAAAATTTCACTTGTCTCTCTTCAATTCTTTATGCACTAGTATCCAGTAACTCACTGCCGCCCTCCTGTAACTCCCTCCACGACCACCCCCACTCCCCTCCTCTCATAGCTGGCTGCCCTGCCCCTTCTGTAGCTCTCTGCTGCCCATTTGTAGCTCCATGCCCCACCCTCCTGCTGATCTGTGATCTGGTCCTTACACTTCAAGGCATAACAACCATTTGCATATTACATCTTTATTATATAACTAGGGGGCTAGTGCGTGAAATTTGTGCACTGAGTGGGAGGGGTCCCCTCAGCCCAGCCTGCCCCCTTATTTGTGAGGGGTCACATACTGGGACCCCTCAGAGGATGTCCTACTGATGGCTTAGGCTCATTCCCCACGGGGAGCGGGCCGAAGCCACAGTCTGGCCTTCCTTTGTGGGAGGCAACTGGGCTAATCAGGTAAAGGCACCAGCCCCATCACCTCACTGCTGCAGCCACTGCCAGTCACCGCAGCCACCAAGGTGTTTTCATCAACCCAGACTCTGGTCCCTTCACCAAGAAAAAATGACAACTTTCTTTAGGCATTTTCAAGATGTGTCTTTCATAGGATATAACATTTCTTTATTTTTCTTTTTTTATCCTCACCTGAGGATATGTTTCCATTGATTTTTAGAGAGTGTGAAAAAGAAAGGGAAAGACAGAGAGAAACATCAAAGTGAGAAGAACACTTTGATTGGTTACTTCCAGCATGAGCCCTGACCTGGAACCTAGCCAGGGAGGAGCCTGCAACCTAGGCACATGCCCTTGATCAGAATATAACCCGGACCCTGCGGTTGGCAAACCTAGGCATTATCCACTGAGCCAAACTGCCTAGGGAAAGGATATGATATTTCTTAGCCCTCCAGCAGCAGACCTTTGTTTTTTTCTCCAGAAGTGTGGTGGAAGAACCCTAGATTACTTTTTTGGATTCTTATACCCAAGTTACTAAGAATATTACCAGTGGCGTACAGAGAGCTTAGCCAATGAGCAGTCAGAAAAGGTGTTTCCTCTACAGTTCACACCTATCTCCTCTGGTCTCCGGCTTCACCCCTGCCAGGGCCTAAAGCCTCTGGCCCTGGACAGGGGACCCCCCCAGTTAGCTGCGATTGTCCTGCTCCACCCTGGCCAAGGCCCCAAGCCTCTGGCCAAGGGTCTGAGACTCCGGTCTAGGGAAGGGGAGCCCAGCATGCTTGATCACTCTGCTCCAAGGATGGAGCCCTGGGCAGTTGATTGCCCTGCTGCCTCTGTTTGAGGCTCAGGCCCTGGGTGGTTAACCTCCAGTGAGGGCGCGTGCCCGGCCCTCCTGCTCCTGATTGGCTGGTAGCGTAGCGAAGGTATGGTAACTTGCATGTTTCTCTTGTATTAGATAGGATATTATCTATACTTGGTTACCATCCAAAATGAATGTAAGGGAAATTAAATGACAACATACCACAGAGCTTCTCACCATTATTTAAATGACCATTTGTTTGGTTTTTTGTTAGTTTGTTTTTTAGTTTCTTCTTTTATGCCCACTGAAGTTCTCACAGTGGAGGTGCTAATGCAATAAACTGAACAAAAGAAGCTCAGTAAGAAAAGCTAGGGGCTTCCCATAGTCAGCAAACATTGACTCAGCATCTGCCCTTAGCAAAACATTCTGAGAAATAGGAAGATGAATCAGATATGCAGTCCTACGCAGGAAGCTACCATATCATTTAAGACATGTGCTCAGGTGACAACCATCGGGCAGTGTGCCTCAGGGTGGCCCAGGTGGAATGCTGTGGGAGGTATGAGCAAGAGAGATCATTCCTGATTGAAGTCATCAGGAAAGGCTTTATGGAGCGGGTGACATTCGAACAGAGGACTGCAAAGAGAGTACTTCAATTAAGTAGGAGGTAGAGAAGAGGGGGGAAGAGGGTGAGGGCAGCTTAAGCAGAAAGAGAACGTATAAAAAAAAGTGTGGGGATAAATGTGTGTGGGGAAACAATGAGAAATTCAGCATATATGCCAAAAAATAATGGGAGCTAAAAACGCAAATTGTTAGATGTGGTGCTTGACTGTCAAGCAAATGATATGGAATTTATTAAATAGGCATGGTGCTGTCGAAAAAGATATTTTGAATGAGAAAAAGACATAATCAGACATAATCAGAGTTGTTTGGGAAGATTACTCTGGCAGTAGTGTGACGGGTGTATTAGAAGGCAGGGGAGGCTAGATGCTCAAAGATTATTGCAATACCATAGCCAAGAGCCAAATCAGGGTTTTGATTAGGACGGCAACTGTGTGAAAGGCGTGTGAAAGGAATGGAAGTGGAAGAAACTTCAAAGGAAAACTCAATAGGACATAATGACTTATTGAGTATGTGGAATTGTAGATATAGGAGGCATCAGAGATGAGTTTGAGATTGAAATATGATAATGTGAAATAGCGATGCCATTGGGAATATTTGCAACGTCAGGAGAAGGAACAAGTTTAACAGCAAAAATTATGAAGTTACTTACAAGTATGAAGTTTTAAGAATCAGTAGGACATAAAGTAGAGATGCCAAAAAAGAATCTTCCATGGAAAAAGTAATTACAGTCATAGAAATACAGCATAAATACAAAGATGTCTTCAAAAATGTATTCACACACTTTGAATAATTAGAAAGGCAGTGCTTATTAAAATACATTTCATTTTCAAAATTGAGCTATCAGTTCAATTTTTTAAGTGTGTATACATTTTTACGACACCCTGTATACCATAAAGGGAGAGAGAAAATATCCTAAGCTTAAAGAATGTCCATAATTAATGAGTGGTAGAAAGATCGAAGCTAGTCAAGAAGACTGAGACTAAGGAGAAGTGATTTAACCAAAGAAGTAATGAGAGTCCAAATGCTGAAGCAGAATTCAAAGGAGAAAGAATTTCATAGAAGAGTCATCACTACCTGCCGGAACCCGATCATTGTTTTGATGATGGAGAGGTGTGGACAGGGAATCCAGAGGGATAGTCAACCTTGATTACTCTAATCACTAGATATTGGCAATTGAAGCAGCCCCCACCTGTTGGTCCTAAGTAGATTCACTGATTGGCTATTATTGGAGTTTCCTGCCTGGGGGATACAGGTGTATCCTATAACCTTAATCTTAATAAAAGGGATGGTAAAGCCAGAGTGGGTTGTAGTTCTCCCACTAGAGTTAGGCTACAGCCTGGCCCCCATTTCCCAAATTAATGCTTTTCTAAGTCTCTTTTCATTTGTGTACAGCCTTCTCCAGAAACCCAAACTCTGAACCAGAACCCTGAATCATGCAGGACGTGAAAAGGAGTTCCCACAAATACCAAATATTGCAAATTTCAGAAAATAAATCATCAGGACACAGACATTGCATTTGTGTTCAGAAGATTTATTTTTCAATGAACAAAGAGGCCAAATTGCAAAGGATAAAGACTAATTGGTGATAAATAAGGACTGAAGATAAGCTTTTCAAAAAGTTTAAGGATAAAATAACAGAAGGCAAAGTCAGAAAAGGAATGCATTTGTTTAGAATAACTATCCTTGGCCCTAGAATAAGAGGGGTTCTTGAGATGGCTTATATAACTCCAAAGTAAGTTCTTACTCTTAAATTATATTAAATATTCCACTTGTGATTAGAACAGGATACATAGAGAATAGAAATGCAACCTCAACATTCTTTGATCCTGGCAGAAATTGCATGCATTTTAAACCAGATTTATTCTGGTCTGAATTCTGAGCTATATTAAGAAAATGATATAATTTAGCTTAGATTAAAAACCATTTGTTGCATTTTGTAATAAAGGTTTGTATAGTTATTATCTATGCTAATAAAAATATACTTCACTGCATATTATGGCTACATGAAAATCATCAAATGGTACATAAACATGACTAAGATACCTTTCATCCTACAAATCTCCACTGTGTAGCAGAGTAAGCCATCAAATAAATAATTACAGAAATTATTTATAATCTACACAAATAAAAGAAAAAGATGCAAATTTCCCATACCTTTGTGACAACCACCAGCCAATCAGGAGTGAGTATGCAAATTAACCCAGCAAAGATTGTGAGTTAGTT
Organism: Antrozous pallidus; assembly: GCA_027563665.1. NCBI lineage: Eukaryota > Metazoa > Chordata > Mammalia > Chiroptera > Vespertilionidae > Antrozous > Antrozous pallidus. The sequence goes on along the minus strand of CM050508.1, from coordinate 57,630,254 downwards.
TACATATGCAGGCACCAAGTGGCCGGGGGAGGGGCAGGATACCATGGTGACAATGCAGGTGTTCCACACTGCCCCAGCAGCTCCAGGCCTATGGGCAGCGTAGAAAGTTGGAAAGGTGGCTCCAGGTGGAGCAAAAGCAGAAAGGTGGCTCCAGCTGGAGTAAAAGCGGTGCCGGCAACCAGGGGAAGTCCCATTCTTGCACAAATCTTTGTGCATCAGACCTCTAATTGTTAATAATTATAATAAGTTACAGTAGACATATTGACTGAAAATAAAAACTTACACTTTTACCTTTAGCTTACATTAAATGATAGTAGAGCTATTCATATTATTATATTAGACAACACTGGAACAAAGCATACTATTGTGTTTTTTGTTTCAAAGCATACTACTTTGGATCTATGTTGAATAATACTGAGAACAGGCATTAAAATAATCAAATAACAAACTTGCTACTTGCTCCAGGAGATGCTTCCTTTTGGGAGATAAGGATGTAAGCCAAATAAACAGCTTTCTTCTCAAAATTCATTTCATTTCCTTAGCCATAGGTCAAAAGAAAGTTGACCTGTTTAGGTGTTTTTTGCTTTTTAATTTTTATCCTAAATGGTTATATTCCAACAAAAGTTTATTTAGCACCTACATTGTGCCGTTGTGTTAGTTGGGGATCCAGGGATAATTAGAACTTGATCCTCACTCTTAAGCAGTAAACAATTTAGTGGATAAAATAGAAGTTTAAAGACATTGCTAAGCGCAGTGTGGTAAGTGCTGACGTCATGTTAGGCAGAGGCTGTGGGAGCGCCCAAGATGGATATGAGCCTGGGAGGGGCATGGAGAGGTGATGGTGCTGAATGACCTCCTGGCTGGGTGCTGCCTGTTGACACTTCAAGGACTAGAGTTAGATTGTTATTTCAATAAAGGAGTGGAAGGAGAAAAGAACTGCATATGTTTTCTGCAAAGACAAAGAATCTCACAGGAAGGAAAAATAGAAGTTGATGAGAAAGAGAGAGGGTTAATCATATCAGCTTGATTCTGCATAAGGGAATGAATGAGATCCAGGACACGGGTAAATAAATTTGTTTTTCAGAGGAGGAGACAAGAGGAAAGGAAACAAAAACTGATGAAGAAACAGGGCAGCATTCAAGTAGTGAGGAGGGAGGCTGAGTGAGCCAGGTGCTCTGCCCCACTACTTTGGCACAATGAAAGGTCAACCATCAGCGGAGAGTAGGATAGGGGCTGCGGAGGGCAGAGACGTGATGATTACTAGATTAGTAATCTTTCATTCTTTTCAAACAAAAGCATTTCTTTGCATCAAAGTTGCTTGGGGCTCAGTCCCTCCTATAGCATTTAGCGTAAGAAGCAATTCCACATGAAGGTACAGAGCTTGGGCTCTGGAGTTAGGCTACCCACATTCGTCTTGCCTGTTCCACATATTAGCAGTATGCTTTCAGATAGAAATAATTTCCCTGTGTCCATGTCTGATCATATATATGTGGGTGAAATAATACTACCTAACTCATAGGTTTGCTATATGGAATAAAAGAATTAATACAAGAAAAATGCTCAGAACAGTATCTGGCACACAACAGATACTCAAAAATGTTAGCTTTTGTTATTGCTAGGCCAATACTATCTGCTGGAACGTGCTGAGATAATGGACATCCACTGTGCTGTCTAATGCAGTAGCCACTAGCCACATATTGAACTGGGACTAGTGTAACCAAAATTTAATTTTTACTCATTAATAATAATAAAAGCATAATATGCAAATTGACCAAGTGGCCAAACAGCAGAATGGTCATCTGAATGACCGTCTGGACAAAGCCGGGCTGCAAAGGCCTACTCTTGCATGAATTTTGTGCACCAGGCCTCTAGTCTATAATAATAAAAGCATAATATGCAAATTGACCAAACGACTGAACAGCAGAATGACTGTCCGGGCGACCTTCCAGACAACCACAACTATGACACACACTGGTGACAGGCCAGCCAAGGTGGGTGCAATGAGATTGGTTGGGGGGCTCCACCATCGCCCCATGATTGCCTCATAGAGGGAGGCCCAGGTGACCCTCTGCAGGGCGATCAATGGCAGGGGGGCTCTGTGATCGATCACCCCAAATAGGAAGACCCAGGCCACCAGCCAATGGGGTGATCGATTGGGATCGGGAGGCTCTGTGATCACCCCAAAGCCTCAGCTGGGTAGGCATAGCCTCCCTCTGCTGGACAATCAATCTCCCCAAAGAAGGAGGCCTAGGCTACCTGGCCAACAGTGCTGTGGCAAGTGGGCAGGGCCTCCTTCTGTGGAGCCATTGATCACTGAGCCCTGAGATCAATCAGTTGCCCCCAGACCCAGGTTACCCAGTCGGTGGCCACAGAGGAAGACCCAGGCTGCCAGCCAGCGATTCTGTGGCAGGTGTGTGGGGCCTGCCAGTGATCAGCCTGCAGAGGGAGGCCCAGGTCAGCCAAGCAATCACATCCCATGCCTGCTGCCCGTAGACGGAAGCGACCAATGGCAGAGGAGTGGGGGGCAGTGCCGCACAGAGAGCAAGCAATGACAGTGGCAGGGGTGGAGCTTGCTGCTGGCAGCCTGGGGAAGGAAAGCCCTGATAAGCCCTGATTATTGGCCAGGCTTAGGGACCCTACCCAAGGCATCCCAGATTGCAAGAGGGTGCAGACTGGGCTGAGGGACTCGCCCTCCCCCATGCATGAATTTCATGTGCTGGACCTCTAGTCCTATCTAATAAAAGAGCAGTATGCAAATTTGACCATACCTTTGCTATGCTACCAGCCAATCAGGAGCAGGGGTGGGGGCAGGGCCAAGCAGCGCAAGGTTGGGGGTGGGGGAGTGGGAAAGAAAACTACTGGAGCTATAACCCTGAGTGACCTCAATAACTTTCAATTTCAAGAGGGAAAGAAGGAGCTGGAAAAGTACAGGTGCTGTGCTTTGGCAGAAGCACGGAAGAAGCGCCTATGGGGTCCCGGGTCTGTGGCGGAGCATCTCTAGGCATGTCAGGGAAGGTGGGAGAATAGGAGCTGGAGAGCTGGGGAGGTGCTGTATAGGTAGCAGAGCCCTCCAAAGGGCAGCCTTCACTGGGAGAGGTGGACATATGGCCTGAAGGTCCAGAAGGCGAGAGACCCCCACGCCCTCCTCCCAAGTCCTGCCAATCTCCACGGTCAAGGTTGGGCACACCTGGCTGAGCCCTCTGCGTCTGGCACCCACCCTCAGTGCCACGCAGTGCCCAGGCTCTGGGCAGCTCGCCCCTTGGCTGCCACAAGTACAGGGGTCCCCCCAGGGCTGGGCTGTCACCACCGGGGCTAAGGCCTGAGTTGGGGTAGCGGGGCTGAGGCGTCCAGGGCAGAGCCAGCCATCATTGAGGGTGCAGGCCGGGCTGAGGGACATCCTCTACCCCACCCCATGCATGAATTTGGTGCACCAGACCCTAGTTTAAATATTAAAAGCCACCTGTTTTTACATAGAAGATGTAGCAACCATTTAAAGCAAGATTTTATTGGTACAAAAAAAAAAAAAAAGACACTGAGTTTTGTTCCAAAAGGACCCTGGTCCTGAAATACTGTAGAATAGGCCCAACCCATGGAATGGATGGTTGTAGCATTAGGAATCGGCTTTCCTTTGTAGAGGTTGATGATCAAAGGGAGGATGAGAAAAGATGTGCTCACGACCCCTGTAATCCCAAAGGAGGATTCAGCATGTGATACGATATTTGCTAGATAAACAAGAGGCAAGTAGCACATCCCTAAGTAAACAGAACAGAGGTTTGCCAGCTTTTGTTCTGAAGTGGGTCAGTTGAGAGCCATTTAGAGGCAGCTGGAGATCTAAGAGAAAGGAAGATCTGCTCCCCATATGTAGTCCCAAGCCCCGTTAATATGTGATGACAATGGAGTCATTTCACAGCAGAGCCACTGAAAGAGCCAACATCGCAGTCTGTGGGACAACGTGAAACTCAGCCTACGGGATCGGTAAATCGCAAAAGGGGAGAGGAGAAAGGTTATCTATGAATAATGCATTTTCTTTTGTGGTAGCAGGAGGAGAAGAAACAAATGGATCATTAATGGGCTTAATGTGATCAGGGTCTTTTGTAGCAGGGGGGAGGGGGGCAGCCCTGGCTCCTGCCGACTAGGCCATGGAGAGGGAGGCTGCTGTGAGGTACACGGGGAGGGGAGGAGTTTGTGGTGGCATTATTTTGGAGTTGCTGCTTTTGTTTTCCAGTATTTCAAAGCCTCTTCTTGAATCCAAGATTAGTTGAGTTATCTCTCTGTTTCTGGAACAAATAGCATCGTATTGAGAACAGCATATTCTTAAGAATTTAGGAAAAGCTATTACCATATATGAAAGGCTTAATTGAGATGGTAGAGTGAAGGAATGCAGAATAAAGCAACTCAAAAAAGAAGGGAAAAAAAGATCAGAAAGGAATTAAGGGAAGAAAAAACATCCCAGAGCATTGCCAAGAAAACAGACACATGAAACCTGCAAGTTGTAGTTCGCATCATGCAATAAGGCACTTCCTGTAGAATGGCGCACTTGATCTTCTCAAAATAAAATGTTTGAAATTCACTAATAGATTTTCTATTTAGGGAAATTCAGTGTGTTTTATGTGAGTGTACAAGAAAAAAATCTTTTTTTATATAAATAATCTCCCCTAATCAAGATTCCATTGTGGGCATTTCTCTTCCAGTTCTGAGTGTTGACAGGCCTTAGAGGCCAGCAGTCCTGGATTCGAATGGAGCTTCACTTCTAATTCACTGTGGGATCTTAGGTGAGTTATTTTACCTCACTGAGCCTTGGTTTCATTAACAATAAAATGGCGACAATACTACATACTCAAGGAAGTTTTCCAATTTAATGAGGGTAGCCTGTGCAAAACCCCTGGATCATGGTAAGGACTTAATGCTGGTTGCTCCTTCAGGGAGGGGGAGGGGCATGTGTTCTCCCAAGAGGAGTCAGACTCCACAGAAGCTTAACACAGCCAAGAGCTGATTTGGCCCTCGTTTAGACACAGAAACCAAGAACACTTGACTCCAAGATTTCTTCTGCAAGGGAACCACACTGTCCTGGTGACACTTGGAAGTCTTTGAGCTAAATCAAAGAAGACCTGCAAAGCCAGGGATAAAGAGCAGCTGCTGCTTCAGGCTCCAGATAAAGCCCTAACTCCTAGGAATCCCCTGAGACTCTTTGGAGTCTTGCTCCAAACTGGCCAACATCAGCACTGAGTTGTGACCCAGCCTGACCCCATCTGCCATCCCAACTTGCAGGGTCAGGCTGTCACTGCCTGCCTGGCATTCTCAGCTAGGCTGTTTGCTCCCATCTTGGACAAAAAGCACTACCAAGGCCATCCAACCTTAGATTTTGATTTTCAAATATCAGCTTTCCCAACATTGAAGAATGTGTGTCTGTACCATAGCAAAAGAAATAGAAGATGGTTTAGGGAAGCAACCTGCTAGCCTTGCTTGAGGCAGACAATGAAGAAAGACAGTGACCCAGGCTGGCTGTGGGTGGCACTGGGGTTTGGCACAGGTCAGAAAAGTTGGACACAGTTTGGGACAAGTAATTGCCTGGAGTGAGTCAAGCCATGGACAACATGTGTTAGAGTGACATCGGGAAGACAGAGGTCAGAGCTCAGACACTGGCCATGAAGAAGGGAGAGCTCCAGGTAGAGGCAGTGCTAGGATTTTGTCGGAGAAGGTGACCTGGGAGTTTTTTAGTTTGGATGCCTTCTAGAACTCTCTAGGTCTTAGAGAAAACTAGTCTTTGTTTTCCAGGCCTGGTCCCTAGGAGAATAGAAAGCATCCTCATGCTCACATGCATCTCTGGTCCCCTCAGGAGGGAGAACAATATACTAGTCTGACTACAGTCTTCATAGAAGAACTGGATGTTCATGGAAACCCATCATCATCATCACCATCATCAGAAAATTTATGGGAACTCAATTTTTCTGCAGAACCTCCTCTTCTGCCAGAAGATAATCATTGTTTTAATAATAAAGAGCTGTGGACAGGGGGTTTGGAGGGCTGGTCAACCTTGATTGATCTGAGGGGTTGGAGCTGGTTACTGGGATGGTGGTGGTTGAAGTAGCCCCCTCCTGTTAGTCCTAAGAAGATCTACTGATTGACTTTTGCTGGTGTTTCTTTCCCAGGGGATACAGCTGTATCTTATTATTTTAATCTTAATAAAAGGAGTGGTGAAACCAGAGTGAAGGGGAGTTCTGCCACTAGAGCTGAACTACTGCCTGGCTCCCATTTTCCAAATTAATATTTTCCTGAGTCTCTTTATTCATTTGCATGTGGCCTTCTCCAGAACCCAAACCTTGAACCAGGGACCCTGAATCACACGGGACGTGAAAGGGGTTCCCACATTTTGGCACCCACCCAGGACGCCACATCTTCTTGAGGCAGGAACTTAGCATCAGGACAGAATCCTAATACATTTAGAAAATAGATGGTAGGAGGATGCTAAAAACTGACTTAATGCAAATGCAAAGCAACTGCCTGAGTAAAAATGGGGACTGTTTGGAAAAGGAACAGGTAATAGGGCCCTCTTGAATGTACAAGAGGCCTGTCTACCTCAGCCATCAGCACACAGGGGTGTCTGTGAGGCTAGAACACAATGGCACGCGCTGCTTTTAGGATCTGGCTGTACTAGATAAACACAGTCTCAGGGGTGTGGGTTCCTGGCCAGGCACCCCACTAGCCTGACTATTGAGCATGAAACCTAGTTCTCTGGTAAGAGTTCCATTAAGGGCCATTCCATGGTGGAACATGATTCACTTTTAGGCTTCAGAATTTGCTTAGAGATAAAAAGATGCATTTACAGTCCCCTGAGGTCTGCATCCCAGTTCTACCCAGGGCCTCGGTATTCTTCATTAGTATCCAAGATAGGATTATAACCTCCCCCACAAAATGAATGAACACCCACTGAACAGTCCCAGCTGCCTCCAGCTCCCCACAGCCTGTCAGGAAATTAACATGATTTTGAGTCTGATGGTTATCTCACAATGAGTTATATGATTAGGCAGAACACCCATCTCCCCTTTCCTCCAAGCCTTCTTAGAAAATGCATATAATGGCACAGATGGCTTATCCCCATGAAGACCTGAGAATTTTTGAAGCCCTTGGGTTCCTTGTCAGAAGGCCCACATTCCTGTGAAATACAAGTAACTACAGAAAAATGCCCTGAACTAAATCTCGTTTCCATCATGAGGGATCTAGAACAAAAGGTCACTTTGAAATGTCTGAGCAAGATAAGAAAAACAAATAGCCAGTCCAGATGTTCTGTTTTCCTCTCAGTAGCAAATGCTGACAGCAAGTCTGCAAGTCCTGGCTGCAGGTGAGGGCTGAATTACCTGAACGTAAAGCAGTTGACCAAACCACCTGGACTCTAACTCACTAGTACTCTACAAGCAATGGCTCTTCCCCTTTGCTCGAATAGCATCATACACAGATGTAGTCAGATAATCTCCCAGAAAGGGTTAAAATCAAAGCCCCTGATACTCCTGCCCTCTCTGTACCCTAATAAATCCTCCTTCCCATGTCTTCCGATTCTTATCTTTATTCCTTTGCTTTGCTCTAAGGATTAAAGTGGGGCTTGTGGGGAGAGGGAATCCATAGCTCATATTTCAAGGGGTTTGAGTTGGAAGAAGATACCAGCTATTCCTTCCTTACACACACACACACAGAGAGAGAGAGAGAGAGAGAGAGAGAGAGAGAGAGAGAGAGAGAGAGAGAGAGAGAGAGACTTTTCCCCAGCAGAGACCATCTTTTTCCATCTACATCTCAATTCATGTTTACTGTATCAATGTTCTGTGATGCACTTCATAATCTATATGTAGTCAAGTTCCCTAAGAACTGTTCCCTTTAATTCATCAGCTTAAAACACATTTATAAAAGACATATCAAGTCACTAAAATACTTCTTTGCACGTGTGGTTTTGTAGAACATACACACAAAATATGCAAGACCCACTGCCTGCATTATTACTCATCACAAGGCTACAAGAACTCAAAATAGACCCAAGGACAAACGACAATGCTTCCTGCACAACTCACCTGCAAAATCTTTCCGTTTTAGAAGTGAAACAATGTGGTCTAGCCAGCCATTATCTCAGAAGGGAATTATATGGCTTTTACCAAAGTTTGGCCTGCTATCCTCTTCTTATAGTCCCAGGGTTTGGGTTGATGGTTTATTTGTTGTTGCTTTTTTGCCATTTTCTTTTCTTCTTGAAAATTATAGACATGGTAGTATACTTGAAATGCACTGAGAATCCTAATCGGGCACCCATGTTCCTGGTAAATTGTTTCCTTTGGCATGTGATACAGCAGCTTGCATTTGCTACAGTGGATCGAACATCCATTTTCATGCCTGTCCACAATACTAAGAGGGAGGTCATTTTTTAAACAGCCATGTTTGTCTCAGGATAACAAAGGAAAAAGAGAAGAGCATATTTTGGAGCTGAGCATCCAAAAAAAACCCAAAAAAACAAAAAACTTCCCAAAAGTCTCCATTTTGCTTGGATATCTGTGCAGGGATTTGCGAGAAGAGGAATACAGAAAGAATTCACTACCTGTTCATTATCTCGCGATTAAATTATACCCATTCACGAGCTGAATCTAAGAACCTCGAAATTCTTTTTTTTAATATATTTTTAATTGATTTCAGAAAGAAAGGAAGGGGGATAGAGAGATAGAAACATCAATGATGAGAGAGAATCATTGATTTGCTGCCTCCTGCACGTCCCCTACTGGGGATGGAGCCCACAACCCAGGCATGTGACCTTGGCCAGAATTGAACCTGGGACCCTTCTGCAGACCGACGCTCTATCCACTGAGCCAAACCAAGTAGGGTCCTGAATTCTTTATTTATATATATATATATATGATTAATATATATATGATTAATATATATATATATGATTATATATATATGATTATATATATATATATATATGATTATATAATTCTGGAGGCTGAACATCCAAGAGGAAGGTCCCAGCAAGACTGGTGTCTGGTGAGAGCTCTCCTTTTGGAAATGGTGGCTTGTGTGTCCACATGATCTCTTCTTCTGCATTCACAGATCTCTCTCTCTCTTTTCCTCTTTTTATAAGGCAAGCAATCCTATCAGAGTAGGACTCCACCTGTATGATCTCATTTAATTTGAATTACCTCCTAAAGGCCCTATCTCTAAAAACAGTCACATTGGGGATTATGGTTGCAACATACGAATTTTGAATTTTGAGGGAACACAATTTAATCCATAGCTGCCATAAAACCTAAACATAGTATTTTTAACTATGTTCTAATGTTATTTTATAAGGACCTTGAATTCTAATTATCCTCAGATGTTGGGCGGTGAAGGTCAGAACTGTCATCAATCAGAATGTCACAGAATATGCCATAATTTGTCACATAAATTCTCTCTTATTCTGTTTTTTAGGTTTTTTAAACTATGTTTTTATTGGTTTGAGAGAGAGAGAAAGAAAGAAATATAGAGAGATAGAAACATGGATGAGAGAGAGAAACATCGACCAGCTGCCTCCTGTACACCCTCCACTGGGGCTCAAGCCTGAAACCTAGGCATGTGCCCTGACCGGGAATTGAACTGGTGACCTTTTGGTTTATGGATCAACACTCAACCACTGAGCCATACTGGCCAGCTGGGCTGTTTCTTAGTTATCTAACAAGAGTGACTCTAATAAGAAGTTGAGCAACTTCTGTAGGGTCAGTTAATGTTCTCGTTTAGAGGGCTTGGCTGTTGCAATGGCTATTTGTCAATTGAAGAGTGATTGTAAAGGCCAAGCCTGAAGGCGCGACTCTCCTTGTTCTGCACCCATTTGTATCGCACAAGGAAATGAGCGGCCTAGTCTCTCCTTTAGAGCAAACGTCCAGAGCCAGTCCAAGGACAAGTCTCCTGTTAATCAAGGGCTCCACAGTCTTTGGATTAAAGATCTAACAGCTGTAGCAATACAAAAGCAAATACTTTTTGCATAATGTGCCTAATGTAAGAGCCTATGTAACATCTGTGCAAAGGGACCTATTGGCAGCGTGCACTGCATGTTTAGCAAGGCGCTGAGAATTTCAAACTGGAACATCCCGGGCACCAGGCTAATGCAACATATATTTAATGCCATCCTGAGCTTTCTCCAAGCAGCTGATTGTTTCTAATGTGTGAGAGATATTCCTCAACCCTTTCTGCTTGTCAGTTTTGGTGTTTTGATTTTGGCTACCAATTTAGCAATTTGGCCACCAAAGAAGGACCTTCTATTGCTGTGGTCTCACTTCATTTTGGCTTGCCTGCTCTTAACATTGCTACCCCTCAATTGCTGGGTAAGAAACTGTAGGGTTTCCCCTGGGCTAGACCATGACCAAATGTGCAATCATTGCTCACCCGTTCTCCTCACGTACAATGTTTATTGCTGCCCTGATGGTACAACCCAGCCTGTTTCTGCCGTTGCTTATTCTGAAAAGCATCAGAACCTTCACATTTCCAAGAGAAATGCGCCCTCTGGTGGTGCATGCTGAATACTGCGGTCCTCGCTTCCCCAGGAGAACTCTGAAACACCACAGCCTCCAGCAAAGAGAGGGTGCTAGGAGCTCCAGTCTGCCTCGACTGCTCAAAGCTTTGAGCCTCTTGCTATGAGAGCTAAATCCTTTCTAATTATATCAGGCTTTCAGATATAGTTTGAAACATATAAAATTGCTGATAGGCAAACATTCTTGACCTTTATAAAATGGTGATTTTATATAGTTCAATGTAATGTATAAAGATAAACCAGGGAAACTTCTGCCAGCCCCTATGTTTTAGCCGAGTCCTTGAGCTACCAGCCAAGAATGAAAATCCTTTCTATTCTGGTAACTACAGTGAGGAATTTTAAACACAATAAATAAATATTTTCAAGTCCTAAATACTAGATACTTTTTGTCAAGCTCTGAACACAAATTTCTCATGTTTCTTAATCAATTGGCAATTAATTATAAAAATCAGACTTACAAAGGTGGGTTCCCCTAGATCTTTCATTTATTTGTTAAAGAGAATTGCCAAATAAATAACAAAACTACCTCTATCCTAACACAAGTAGCTGGTGCTCTGAGCATACTTCTTCCTCTGAAACAAGGCAAACAGAGTAATGCTAAATGAGATGCTGTAATTCTCTCATGGATGTAATCATTGTTGTAAGTGCTGTGCATATTTGTTTTTATATGAGAAATTGGTGTGTGATGAATTTTCTTAGATACTCTTTTTCAACAATGTTAATTCATTATGTTCATAAAATTATTAAATAAAATATTATAGTTAATGATTCAACATTAACTATCATAACATCAAATGGGGGATAAATCTGTAACTTCATATCAGAGACTCGTTATCCTATTTAATAAAAGAGTAATTTGCAGATTGACCATCACTGCAACACACAAAATGCCCATATGGTCAAAGTTCCTGCCCCAATGTGGACACAAGATGGCCACCACAAGATGGCTAGCAGGGGAGGACAGCTGGGAGGGACTAGGCCTGCAAGGGAGAGCAGTTATGGGTGATCAGGCCAGCAGGGGAAGGCAGTTGGGAGGAACCAGGCCTGCAGGGAAGGGCTGTTCGGGGTGACCAGGCCTACATGGGAGGGCTGTTGGGGGAGATCAGGCCAGAAGAGCAGGTAAGTTGGGGGCAAACAGGCTGGCAGGGGAGCAGGTAGATATCAGTTAGGCTGGCAGGGAAGTGGTTATGGGGTGATTAGGCAGGTAGAAGCAGTTAGAGGCAATCAGGAAGGCAGGCAGGCGAGCAGTTGGGAACCAGCAGTCCTGGATTGTGAGAAGGATGTCTGACTGCACGTTTAGGCCTGATGGGATTGGGCCTAAATGGGCAGTCAGACATCCCTTGAGGTGTTCTAATTGGAGAAGGTGAAGGCTGGGCTCAGGGGAGAAACCCCCCCCCCCACCCGCCACCATGCATGAATTTCATGCACCGGGTCTCTAGTAATAAATAAAGAGCTTTAGCTCTCGCTGGTGTGGCTCAATGGATAGAGCCTGCGACTGAAGGGTCCTGGGTTCCATTCCAATCAAGGCACATGCCCGGTTAACGGGCTCGGTCCCCAGTAGGGGGCATGTGGAAGACAGCTGATCAATAATTCTCTCATCAGTGATGTTTCTCAATCTCTTTCTCCTCCTCCCTTCCTCTCTGAAAGCAATAAAAATATTTTTTTTAAAAAGAGCTCTAAGAGCCAAGACCGGTTTGGCTCAGTGGATAGAGTGCCGGACTGCGGACTGAAGGGTCCCGGGTTCGATTCCGGTCAAGGGCGTGTACGTTGGCTGCGGGCACATTCCCAGTGGGGGGCATGCAAGAGGCAGCTGATCGATGTCTCTCTCTCATCGATGTTTCTGACTTTCTATCCCTCTCCCTTCTGCTCTGTAAAAAAAAATCAATAAAATATATATTTAAAAAAAATAAATATAAATAAATAAATAAATAAATAAAAAGAGCTCTAAGAAATTACCAAGAAAAAAAATCAACAACTCAGAATGACAAGGAATGTGATCAGATAATTAATATATTCTGAACCCTATTCATACACAAATGAAAAGAAGCCCAACTTCATTAAAACTTAGATCAATGAAAATTAAACTTACATTGACATATTTTTATCTCTCACATGGGCAAAAAATTTTGAGAACTTCATTGACATACTCTTAACAAGGTTCTGAAGAAACAGACACTCATAACATTTATAGCGTATGTTTAAATTGGGACATGCTTCCTAGAAAGGACAATTTTGTCAAAACTATCTACATCACACATATATACTCCAGGCCCTGGCAAATGTCATATCAGATAACATAGCTTACAGGGATGCTTAAACACATTTAATATGACATATATTAAATGTTATCAATTGCAGAATTACTTTTAATAGCACAAAATGACAAACAACATAAAAGTCAATCAAGAAGAATACAGCAAAGCCATATAATGGAATATTATAAAACTGTTAAGAAAAAAAGTAGGAAGTTCTCCATGAATCAAAATAGAGCAAGATAAGTTACTTGGAGGAAAAAGTACAGAAGTGCACAAAACATGCCTCCTAATAATTACAGAAAAGCATATTTACATCCTTGCTTTATAAACATAAAGAAACTCTAGAAGGATATCCTCCAAAGAAGTAATAACTAGTTCATTGAAGAAGCAGATTGTGGGAAGAAAACATTTCACTGTATTCTTATGGAGGTGGGGAGATACAGGAAGGTGTATACATTTACAAAAATTAAATGTAATAGAATTATTTATGTTAGCAGGTTAAAAAAAATACCTCTTTTATCTTCAACAAACAATAAATTGTGTGTTGATGTATAGACAGAGTGTAAGTAAAACTGCTACATGGCCACATAATGCTAAATCCTAACTGATAAACCCCTTGTGTGACCTCGACAAGCTAAGGATGCTGCTTTTCAGCACTCTAACAGTAACGGAATTTGAAGCCCACTAGACCACCTGACCCCAAGATAAGAGTGTTATTCGGGGCCTGAGCTTCCTTCAGACCACTTTTAGCATCATGAGCAGATGTCCAGCAGCCAGCACATGAGTCAGTGCCACTTGTTTATGTGTGAAATGAGTTTAATACGGTACTTAGATACTTTCAAAGACAAACGGTTCTCAGTCATGCTGAGCCCTCCTCTTCCTGCAGCTGCTTTCATTCAGAGTTAGGAGCACCTACTATACGTGAGTGAACAGCTCATCAGTACCCCAAAAACACATCAGCTTCAACAATATACATCCAAGGGTCAAGACTGAACCCCAGGGTCAGCTCGCTCCTTGTTTTTGACCTCCGAGAAGTCAGAAGTTAGTTATTTTTAGCTTAAGGGTGAGAGGACAGCATAAATAAGCCCATCTACAAACCCAGAAAGAAATCAGGTTTAAGAGGAAGACATAAGAAGATTGTTGAACTTGGCAACATTATAAATGGTCCTTGTGTCTTTTTGTCCCTAAAAAAAGTGAATTTTTAAAAAGTAAATGCATGCATATACACTACTGACTAGCTGTGTTACCAGGCAGTCATTTTCACTCTGACTTTCCTCATCTGTTCCCTGAATAATGAAAGATATTTAGTCAAAACAGAGCTGCTCAACCTTTGATTATTATCACCCCCTCAGGGTGATTGGGAAATAAAAGAATTGTTTTCGCAGTCATCCTCCATCATAAAATGTTAATACCACAGTTACACTGCAGTATTGTGTATGTACTGTATGTATATGAGCGCTTTACATGTAAAGAATACTTTTTGCCCCTGGTGATAGTTAATTTTATATGTCAGCTTGACTAGGCTATGGAAAACCCCCAAATAGCTGGTAAGACATTATTTGGGGTGTATCTGTGAGGGTGTTTCTGGAAGAAATTGGCATTTAAATCCACAGACTGAGGGAAGAAGATGCCCTCACCGCAGGTGGGCATCATGCAACCTGTTGAGAGTCGGAATAGAACCAAAAGCAGCTGGGTGAGTGTGTTCCCCTTCAGTGACATTCAGTGATGTGCATCTTCTCTGGCCTCTTGCACCATACATCAGCGGTTCTGGTCAGACAAAGCTACACCACTGACTCTCCTGTATCTCCGGTGTGCAGACAGCAGATGCTGGGACTCCTCGGCCTCCACAGTCACCTGTGCCAATTCTTACACTAAGTCTCCTCTATCCTGTTGGTTCTATTTCTCTGAAGAACCTGAGTAGTACACTCCCCAAGAAATTATTCCCCTATAAAATACATGAATTATATCCACAAGAAGGATCCAGAAGATTCCTTCTTGTTTTAAAATGTGTGCACATAAGCACCAGATGTGCCTGAGTCCAATCCTGATTCTACCACTTCCTATCACATGACCTTGAATAAGTTCTTGAACACATGCTCATGCATAAAGCAGGTGTCATAATACCCCTCACAGGGCTGTCACAAATAAAAAGGAACGCAAAGTGGGCAGAGGCCCTAGCCCTGGCCCACTCTGAAGAATCAATAATTGGCAACTTTCATTTGCTTAATTTAAAACAAATCTATAACTTACATCTGTATATCTAAAAATGAAACACTGATCATAGTAACATAAGCAATAATTATAACCAATGACTGTATAACCCATCCTATGCTTTTATTTGTGCCTGAAATGTAGGCTTACCCCAAATGCTAGTTCCTATTACGACTTCAAAATTCTATCCAACTTTCAAGGTCATGATAAAAAATGTCACCCCTTTCAATGAAACTTTTTCTAGTTTACCAAATGTAAATCTCCCCATCTTTACAATCCCCATACACCATTAGGGTGTCAAACACATTCTGCTTTATAAATTATATGGATTTTAAGTACCTTAAGGATGGGAATTCTGTTACATTTCTCTGTATTTTACATATGTGCGCACACACACTCAATGTAATAGATTTTCAGTAAATATTTGTTGGATAAATGAACTAATAATGCTGCAAAGTGGGATCACAAAGATCAAATGTAACATT
Organism: Antrozous pallidus; assembly: GCA_027563665.1. Classification (NCBI taxonomy): domain Eukaryota; kingdom Metazoa; phylum Chordata; class Mammalia; order Chiroptera; family Vespertilionidae; genus Antrozous; species Antrozous pallidus. The sequence continues at coordinate 57,614,766 of CM050508.1, read as the reverse complement.
AGCAAACAAAAGAAAATAGGTAGTCTCAAATTCATATCTATCTATCTATATAAAACCCTAGTATGCAAATCAACCAGATGATGGAATGACCAGTTGCTATGATGTGCACTGACCACCAGGGGGCAGATGCTCAATGCAGGAGCTGCCCCTGCCCACAAGCCCGGACAGGTGGTGTCAGCGGGGGCAATCCTGGTGAGTGGGCAGTGTCAGGCAAGCCAAGGCAGGTAGGAGCAGGGACCTTCCTAATTGCCCCACCAGTTACCCCACAGATCGGCCCTGATTGACAGTCAGGCCTAAGGACCCTACCCATGCACGAATTTTGCACACCGAGCTTCTAGTGTTAACATAATGACTTAGGAAAGTAACTAAAATATAAATAGAACTGAGTTTGTCTTGTCATCATTTATCCCTAAAGTCCTAGACATGAATCCCAAGTCACAGTTCATCTTTTTGTATTGTAGAGCTTGATGAAAAGTCCTGGTAACAACCAATTTATGAGGCATGAAATTTTTTTAAAGAAGCTATTCCAGAGAGGGTTAGGCTGCCTCTTAATATGTCTCAAACTTGAGTTCTATTAGAGGTGTACAGAGTATCTGTGTAACAATCAGAACCATTTTTCTGAATGTCCTATTCTGTTACTATTATCTGTGGCTGTTCTTTGTGGTGCCCTGCTTTGGCTGGGGGCAAGTTCTGGGATACAAGAAATACATACATTAAATGAAATAGCAAAAAGCAAGGAGAAGTCAGAAAGAGAGAGCGACTATATGAAGCATTTGTTTTTTAGAACCTATGATGTTTTAAACATACACCTAATGCTTTTTGCACATACTGAATAAGGAGGCTAATTAAAAAGCCCATACAGTTCTTGTTAAAATCTGTTCAAGTTTTTTGGAGCACCTGTTATCACAGAATGCCCACAGACTTGATAGTTTAGAGCCAAGACACCTGCTACCTTATGTCTCACAGTATGTTCAGTTTTATACTGTTAGCAAAAAAATAAACACTTTTGACATTTAGCAATCTTATACAAGTGATATAAAATAATCAGGAAAGATATTTAACCCTTCTTGTGCTGCTGTGGGAAGCCACACCCTTTCCTATTTAGGAAATGGATTGCGACATTTTCCAATGAAGTTACTTAGGGCTTCTTTAATAATCCCCAATCACACAAGGTTTTCTAAAGAATCCAGGCATCTCCTTGGGAGCAGCAAATTTTCTAGTTAAAGAGACCTTCAAAAAGCACATTACTGTTTTGACTTTGTCAAATGTTTATGAAATTCCCGCACAGGTTTGATGGTATTACTGCTGATGAGATTTTTACCAGAACATTATTTGAAAATACATTTTAAAAGAGAAATATTATAATAGTTTTACAGTTAAGAAATTTTCATAGTCCAGACATGTACATAGGTACATTGAGATTCAATTTTATGGCTGATAAATCTTACAAGGATGATATGAGAATGCTTTTTAAGATATATCATTTTAAAACAGTTGCCATTTAATCTACTGTATTTAAGTCCTTTGAGGTCTGGGTCCATGTATTATTTGACTGTTAGGCCAGAGTTGGACAATAGAGTGAACAAATATTTCACCACGGTGAAAACTTTTTCAAATGTTAGTTTAAAATTTAATTCATGCTCATGACATTTCCCCTAAGAATAAGCTGCTTTTGTTCTAGCAATTCCACCTGTAGAATTATGTCCTACAGTCAAGTCATACATATATAGGAAAACTTAAATATAAAATATCATTTATGGATTGTCCATACAGCAAAATATTTGAAACAACACAAATGTCCATTGACAGAGAATCAGTTAAATAAATTATGATATATCAATAAAATAGAATACTATGTAATTGTCAAGTGAATAAAGCAGCTCTGTATACAGTGATATGAAATCTTCTCCCAGACATACTAAATGAAAAACAAAGTGTAATAGCAAGCAAATAACCAAACACACACACACACACACACACACACACACACACACACACATACACACACTTGAAAATTCAATAGAATATCTTTGGAAGGAAGCACAATAAACCAACATTAGTGGTTACCTCTGAGGAAAAATTTAAGGTTTATGAGACAGGCATAGGAGGGCTAATTACTTTTCACTAAAAAAATCCTTTGATAGCTTATTTGTACTACATATACATCTGACCTATTCAAAATATTTTAAAATGCAAGCTGAGCCCGGCCAGTGTGCCTCAGTGGTTGAGCATCAGCCTCTGAAACAGGAGGTCATGGTTTGATCAGGGCACATGCCCGGGTTGCGGGCTCCCTCCCCAGTGGGGGTCGTGTAGGAGGCAGCCGATCATCATTGTCGTTTCTGACTCTCTCTCTCCCTTCCTTTCTGAAATCAATAAAAAAAATTAAAGCAAGCTGAAATGATCCATTAAATTTGGGAAATAATAAGACAGTGTAATATATTATGGGCATACTTTACTTTAACGTAATATCATAAAGTATTTCTAAAATTCCAGACTGTTACTTTGTTAACTCCAAATCAGTATTTAACAATATAATTTAATGTCTAATTATCATGATGAAAACAGCTTTTGAATGTTGAATGTGTATAGTTGTATTCAAATACAAGCTGTTTTGACTTTTAACCAACATAGCAGAACTGGGAGTGATTATATATAATTAGAAAACAGCCTAGAATATATTTTTCTAAGATGCTTTTAAAGATAATGGAAAGCATTTTTAAATGTTCATGAGAAAAGATGTCTTAGTTTCTCTATCAAAAGAGAAAACAGGATTCTGTTTCTCCAGGGGACCATGAAATCTATTCACCCATGTCATTTTGTGCAAGAATCATCCCAAATCTGGAGCCATGAAGGCATATTCCTTAAAATGGACAAGAACAGATCCCAGGACTACTGGAGGCCTTGCAACTGTAGAGCCATACATGATGCAAAGCTCTATAAATGCCTACTCCAGTGGTCAGGACGCACCCCAGGACAACGAGGTACCTTCAGACATCCTAGACAGGACTTTAGTCTTTCAATGAACAATGTTTCCACCCTCAAGAGCTCTGCAGCAACCAGCCCTCCCAAGCCATCAGATGAGTACACTAAAGTGAGAGTATACTTAACGTTCACCTGCATTTTCAAAATGCATATAAGATTATTGAGAATTAGAATAAGTATTAATTCTGATAACGAAATTAAAGGCTCTATTAGGACAGATGGAGGAAGATGCATGAGGAAAGAAAGCCTGAGCCCAATAATCTCACCAAGTGAGCCATCTGGCCTCCTTAATCAAGGCTGGATTGACTATAAGGACTCACATGACCAGCTCATGCAAGTAGTAATGTCACACTAGTCATGTTAAATGCTCACTAAATATTTCTGGCCCCTGATAGGATTCTATTCTCTGGCTCTTTTGTGGGGTGGATCCAGGTGCCCATTTCTGGCCAGTGTATTGTGAGAAGGGGTGATGTGTGATACTTCCTGTCAGAGCATTTCACTTGCTTTAGTCAACGGGAGACCCTGAAGAGTTCCCTCTCCCTCTGCCATGGAGACCAGCAATCTTCCAAATATGTATTCTGCCATCTGGATCCTAGAAAAGAAAATAAACCTATGTAGCAAAAAAGTAAACCTTTGTTGTTTTTAAGCTGCTAATATTTGGGGGGTTATTGGTTACCACAATATACCCCAGCCTCTCTGTACTGACACATATGGGCAGCCTCAGGAAACATGCACAAATGACTCAGAACAGCTTACAAAGGTAGTAATAACTGCTGAGCTATCACACTGTACATTTGATTTCCCCTCCCCTTAATTTTATAAAATGTGTTTTATTTGATCATTATGGCCTTTTTCCAAACACAAATTTTGATTATATCCCTGGAAGGTGTTAGAATTACCCAATTTAGAAACTAAGAAAATGAGACTCATGCAGTGCCTTTTTCTCTTTCTTTCTCCCTCCCTACTATTGTTTGGTGAGAAATTCTCCTTAAAAGAAAAAAATTAAAAGTTGACATATAACCAATTAGCACAGCCATATACTTTATTAAAGTGTTATGTAGCAAATTGCCTATCAAGGGAAAAGTTTGTATAACTTCATGGGACTCTAATTTTCTTTATTTGCCACGTTCACCGCATGAAGGACAAGAGATCAGACAGCTCTGGAATAAACTGTGATAGGCAGAGAAAGTCTTGGGGAAAGCAGAACCAGATTCTAAGGGTGTCGCCATTCCACATTGTAGAGCTCTTTGCAATTTGGAAAGTACTTCTCTTTACTGAGGCCTTTATTGGGCTCTTTATCTTGCATGTGTCTCCTCTTTGTATATATACATCCATGCAACAATATTGCATTTTCCAGGTTAAGTCCTTTCCATTTCACATTATTGGCATGGAAGTTGAAGTTCAGTTAGTCTGAGTGATTAACTTGTCCAAGACTGCAATAAATGACAGAATCAAGATTTGAAAGGATATTTTCCCAGTAGGTCTAAGGATCTTCCCATTGTCCTAATCTGTTCCATGAAAATAGGGATAATGAAAAGAAAAATCCAGAGAAGTTTAGCTTAGAGTTAGGGAAAGCTTCCTTGGAAGAAGTGATATCTGTGTGTGTCCCTGCCCCAGCCCTGCCAGGTGCCTCCCTTCCCACTAATTCTTGTTACCTTTATCTTCAGCATGGCTTTAATACTTGTTGAATAAATGAGCAAATGCATTGAATGAGAAAATATGTTCTGTTTAGATGTACAAGGAACTTTCATTCTTAAGAAAACACACATTTGATTTCTCAATGCAGCATCCCAGGTCTTGACCTCAGACTCACCCCCACATCTGCAGGACCCAGAGCAACAGTACACAAGGGACTCCTCATGCCATACAGCCAGTTACTTTAAAACTAGAAAGCAAGTTAGCAAGCACTTAGCTAAAATATACTCTGTTTGCCTACCTTGACAAATTCATCTTCATAATGATAAAAAAAAGATTTAAAGTATGCGTCAAGCTATAATTTTTATATAACTGAAATGTGACAAAATGCAAAAACGACTGAGTTAATTTTTATCATATCTGTTGGAAGGCCACTGATGTTTGAATGAGAAATAAAATAGAGACATATATGATTTTTAAATGGTTGTATATTTGTCCCATAAAATTTTTCTTCCTTGCTTTAACTTCAGTAGAACATGAATACTGTTGCTATAATGAAATTTTCATATTATTTGTGTTTTGTTGACAGTAATGCCAAATTAGACAATCTGACTTGAGTCATTGTAGTTTTTTAGTAGATTTTTGTTAGTTCTAATTTGAAAAAAAAATTGTTCTGATGAGACATTAGCAACAGGAATTTTCAAAGTATTAATGCAATAGATTTGGAAATTAATAAGATGTGCATAACTATTCAGACGTTATAATAGAGTCATGTGCAATAAATAGTCATTATTATAGAAAATATTGCAAACTGTTTTTAATTTCATCATATGTATAGCCATTGCTTATATTACAATTTCTATCATCTTTTTTATCAATATTCTTTATATGCTTTGTGCATTTTAAGTTTATACCTACATACATAAACACTTGAGTAATGTGAATTATTTAATACTGCATAATTTCTATAGCCTTGTGCAACGGTTTCAAATATTGCACTAATTTATGAGTACTTCTGGAACCATGAATTGAAGAAGTGAAGCAAGAAAATAGACTCTCGGTGCTACTGGGAAATTTCATCATAGAAGAGTCTATTTCATTCATGCTAATTAAGAGGAAGAATTTGACAAGTTAAGACATTTACATTTTTCACTGACTCAAGCATTCTCACTCCTTGAATTACTCCTTGTACTCCGTAGTGTGATCCTCAATATTGATGATGACTCAGCTGACACACCTTCATTTCATTTGAACAGTTGACTTTTGTTTTGAAGACATTAAGCAGATTTTAGAGAAGTGCTTCTCATTTATTCATGAGAAGGAGTGTTTAGCATCACCAAGTGGTAGAGGCACCCATATGTTTTTAATGGCCTTACTTTATGTGTAATACCTGGTGCCCTCTCAAATGTGGGACCTGGGCAGAGGCCCCTTTTGTCTGGGTTAAGAGCTATATTGCTCAATATCCACTGCAGGGATGCCGACGGACATTTCAAAGGGGATTACGCCACTTGTGTGAATTCTTCAGGGGAGATTTCACCAGTCCCCTTTTCACTTTACCTATTCATCATCAATTATTCATGGTTAGGCTATGTAGGAAGAATAAAATAGTAACAGTACTATTTAGCACATGTATTCTCAAGCATGTATACAAGCATTTTACACACATTATCACATTTAATCCTGACAACAACCAATGAGATAAATAATTTTACTATCCCTCTTCTTATACATTAGAAAATTGAGACACATAAAGGTTAAGTAACCAGCTCACAGAGCTGGCAAGGCAAAGCTAGTAGTATTTAAAATAATGAAGCCTGGAGGAACCAAGATGGCTGCATAGGTAAACACCTATCTTGCTGCCCCACACAGCAATTTCAAAACTACAACTTAACGAAAGAACAAACACCATCCAGAATCACTGGAAATCTGGCTGAGTGAAAATTCCACAAATAAAAGAGAAGATAGGACACTGTGACTCAGAGGAGCGGCTGAGGACAGCGTTGAAGATACTCGTGGAGAGAGGTTTGGAGCCCGTGCCAGGGGATAGGGCAGATGGCTGAAAACACAGCTGGTTTTCTCGAACGGGGGAGACAAAGAGATCCCACTGCACTGATGCCCCAGCTCTGGGCGAACTCCAGGGAACCCACAATCATACAGGGTAAAAACTGGACAGTGGGAAGGTATGCCGAAGGGTGCTGCAGGGGCCTGCCAGCTTGCGGAAAAGGTGAGCTTGTGTGGAGTGCGCGTAAACTTGGGAACAGCGCAGCTGCGTGACAGCCCAGAGAGAACTCGTGACTTGCTCTCTCATTCGGGAAACCATCAGACTGCATTGTTTTGTGACCATGGATGAGACATTGGGTGGGCAGACTCATTTGGGGAGAGTCTGAATTCTCCAGCAGCCAGTGGAGCTCGGCAGCGGCTCTCTCTCAGAGACCCTGGGGCCACATAGGGCAGAGCTGACGCTGTCCTCTTGGCTCGGAGACTCCGCCCATCCAACCTGAGCACAGCTGAACTTCACAGACAATTGGCCTGGAGGTCAACCCCTCCAAGTGCTAACAATGGTTAACCTGGGCTTAACTTCAGCAAGACTGTGCAACCCATATCCACCTCAGGTAACTGGGGAGGCTGAGCCACTGTCCCTTGTAGGACATCTACCACACAAAGCTAATCGACCAACTCAGGGAAGCAGCCACCATGCAGAGACATGGAAAGAAATCAGATGTGAAAGAAATGGAGGGAAAAAAACGATTGGACATGCAATTCAAAACCATGATTATAGGGCTTCTCAAGAGGCTCCTAGAAAAGGCCAAGACCTACAAGGAAATAAGCAAGACCTACAAGGAAATGAATGAGACCTACAAGGAAATGAACGAGACCCTCAAGGATATGAATGAGACCCTCAAGGATATGAAAAAGGACCAACCAGAAATTAAGCATACACTGACTGAAATAAAAAATATTATACAAAGACCTAAAAGTACTCTAGAGTACCCCAAGAACCAAGTTAAAGATGTGAAATACAAAGAGGTAAAATCCACTCAGCTGGAAAAGCAAGAAACCAAAAGAATCCAAAAAATTGAAGATAGTATAAGGGGCCTCTGGGACAACCTCAAGCATACCAACATCCGAATTATAGGGGTGCCAGAAAAAGAGAGAGAGCAAGATAATGAAAACCTATTTGAAGAAATAGTGACTGAAAACTTTCCACACCTGGTGAAAGAAATTGACTTAGGAGTCCAAGAAACGCACCAAACCCCAATATATAGGAACCCTAAGAGGACCACACCAAGGCACAACATAATTAAAATGCCAAGAGCAAAAGACAAAGAGAGAATATTAAAAGCAGCAAGAGAGAAACAGTTGGTTACCTATAAGGGAGCACCCACATGATTGTCAGCAGATTTCTCAACAGAAACGATGCAGGCCAGAGGGGAGTGGCAAGAAATATTCAAAGTGATGAACAGCAAGAATCTACAACCAAGATTACTCTATCCAGCAAAGCTATCATTCAGAATTGAGGGTCAGATAAAATGCTTCAGATAAGAAAAAGCTAAGGAGTTCATCACCACCAAACCAATATTATATGAAATGCTGAAAGATATTCTTTAAGAAGAGCAAGAAGAAAAAGATAAAAGTGTAAATTAGGAACGACAAATACACATCTATCAACAAATAAATCTAAAATTCAAGTGAATTAATAAGCTGATGAACAGGATAAACTGGTGAATGTAACAGAATCATGGACATAGAGAGGGAATAGACTGACAATTCTTGGGGAGAAAAGGGGTGTGGGAAGTGCAGCAAGAGATTGAACAAAAATGATGTAACTATGGGAGAGGGCAGTGGGGGTGGGTGAAGGCAGAGGGTGGGATGGGTACCTTGTGGAGGGGAGCTAAAGGGAGAAAAAAGGGAACAATGTAATTAATAAACTGAATAATAAAGATTTAAAATAAAAAATAAAATAATAAAATAAAATAAGATAAAATAAATAAAATAAATAAAATAAAATAAAATAATGAAGCCTGCCTCCACAGCCTTCACTCACAGGACATAAATTAATCATGACCATTTTATCCCATGACTTCCTCCTTCAGTTCTTAATTTTAGTTTGCTTTTGATTACTTAAAGTAATTATCCAAAAAAAAGGACATGTGTATTACCAGCTGCGTGAAATTGAAAATCACTCTGCAAAGCAGAGATAGTCATAGTCTGGACCTTATAGGTCCATAAGGAATAAATAAGTTATTCATATAAAGCACTCATAATAGTAGTGCCATGTAAATATTTGCTTTTGTTGGTGTTATATATGGCTTATTTTCTGAGTTCTCCAGTAACAATAAAAACAGTACCTTTCAGAGGTTTGTTGACTATTAGATGAGTGGAAATACGGATGGTACTTAGAACAATGCTTGACACGGAAGAAATGCTGTGTTTGCTAATTAAAAGATGATCATGATTTATTATTATTATTATTTGCGGTCTATTTTCAGAGCCTTCCAACAAATGAAAAAAAAAACCTTTCATTTTCTTAACTCTTGAATGAAATTTCAGCTCAATATAACTAATGGAGTCATTGCTTTTTGTGCCCCAAAACTTTTTACCAGTATATCAATGGTACTCATCTCAACCTATTCTTTTTCTTTCTTCCCCCCCAGCACTGAGGCATGGGCACATTCCCAGCATTACAGAAACTATTGAGATATTTTGAGACTATTTAAATAGAGAGCAAAAGGAACAAATAAGGGAAAAGAGAGGAGAGAGGGAGAAATAAACATAAGAGAAGAAAGAAGAAGAAAAGGATTGAGGCCTTAGAGGAACTGTAAGGAATGGGATTCCAAGCAGTTATTAAGGAATTAACCTGAGGAAGGAAGAGGAGCACATCTACATTTATAACATGAAGTAACAAAGAAAAGACTGTAAAAATGCAAAGTTTAGAGGTTTGTTGATGGACTGGGGAAATTTCTCTATAGTGATCTCAATGTCCCCTACAAAACAGGAAGTGAAATCATCTGCTGGTAATGAGGGTGGAAGTGGGGATATCTGGGTTTTGAAGAAGAGAATAGAGGAAGTTTTAAACAGTAGTTGTGGAAAAGGGGAGATATAATGGGCAGTGTTGAGGGCCTAAATGATTTTCCTAAGGCTCAGCAGATGTAGTGTGGTTATGTGGTGTCCTTCAGCAGTGTTAAGAAAGATAGTGCAGATTTGAATCTAGTATTTCAGAAGTTAGAAATTCTGGATTATGAACATCACGGTGCCTCCCAGGAGGAGAGGAGAGTGCACTAAAGAGGAACAAAAGTAAAAGTCATGGCGATGAGAAAATAAAGAAACAGAGGCCAGGCAATTGGGTGGTGTACTTGTTTGCTAGGGCTGCTATAAGAGAGTGCCACAGGCTGGGTGGCTAAAACAACAGAAATGTGATTCCTCATTGTTCTGGAGGCTAGAAATCTAAGACCAGGGCGCCGGAAAGAGTGATTTCCTTTGAGGCCTCTCCCCTCCACTTGTAGATGGCCATCTTCTCCCTGGGCCTTCACATCATATTTCTTCTGTGCACGTCTGTATCCTAATCTCCTGTTCCTATAAGGGCACCAGCCATTGGCTTCCCCATCTCAATGATCCCATTTTACTCTTTGCAGACCCTATCTGAGAGTCCTATTCTGACATACCAAAGTTTAGAACTTCAATGTATGAATTACTGAAGGACACAATTCAGCCCATAATGGATGGGTCACCCTGGACAAGGCATTCAGAATGAGGGTGAATGAGGGTGAATGAGCGACTAAACACTTCAGTGATTAAGGCAACTGACTAATCAGCTTTCTGCTGTTTCCTAGAGGCCATATCTTCTATTTGAGATTCCAACCCATTTCTTCTTGCAGTATTTTTTCATAGACCCATAATTCATGTTAACTTTTTGTTGGAAAGTTAGTTTTTTTCTTTTACCAAAAGACAGAAGGGTGGCTTGCACAATCCTACTCACTTCAGCATAGGTGTGATCCCCTCATCTTATCTAATCCTCCTAATAAAAAAGTAACATGCAAATTGACCATATCTCTGCTACACCCACCAGCCACGCCCAACAATCAGGAGCAAGTATGCAAATTAATCCCAACCAAGATGGCTGCAGCCACAGAGAGAGCAGGAGGGAGGTTTGGGTTTCCTGGCGATGGAGCAAACCAAGATTTCTGCACACCCTGGCCTGCCCAGGCCTCTACTCAATGCTACAAAGTTTCAATTATGGAAGATAAATAAATTCCAACAGAAATGGCTGCAGTCATGGAGCAAGCAGGAGGCTTGGCTCTGCTCCAGGCTACAAAGTTTCAATTTTAGATGATAAATAAATCTCACATACCAGAGCCTTTGCTTCGGTTGCTGGGGGGATTGCCAGACTGCAAAACACCACATGCTCCTCGCCCAGGCCACCCCACACCCCAAGAGTACACCCACCATGATCCGGTTCACCCATCAGGGCAAACCAGCTGGTCCCCACCCATGCACCAGGCCTCTGACCTATCTAATAAAAGAATAATATGCAGAATGACCATCACTCCAACAACACAAGATGGCTGCCCTCGTATGATCAAAAATCCTGCCTCCATGTGGACACAAAATAGCCACCACAAGATGTCCAGCAAGGAAGGGCAGTTGAGAGGGACCAGGCTGCAAGGGAGGGCAGTTGGGAGCAATCAAGCCTGCAGGGGAGGGCAGTTAGGAGTGACCAGTTAGGGCAGAGGTGGAAGTTGGGGGCGACCAGGCCTGAAGGGAAGGGAAGTTGGGGGAAGACCCAGGCCTGCAGGAGAGAGCAGTCAGGGGTGACCAGGCCTGCAGGAGAGGGCAGTTAGGGGCAAACAAGCTGGCAGGGGAGCAGTTAGGGGGTGGTCAGGCTGGCAGGCAGAAGTGGTTAGAGGCAATCAGGAAGGCAGGCAGGCAAGCAGTTGGGAGCCAGCAGTCCTGGATTGTGAGAAGGATGGTGACTGCCTGATAGGATCGGGCCTAACTAGGCAGTCTGACATCCCTTGATGGGTCCCAGATTGGAGAAGGTGCAGACTGGGCTGAGGGACACTTCCCATTTTCCATGCACAAATTTTGTGCACCAGGCCTCTAGTAAAAGAGTAATGTGCAAATTGACCATACCTCTGCTACACCCACCAGCCACGCCCACCTGTCAATCAGGAATGAATAAGCAAATAAACCCAAACAAGATGGCTGCCAGCCACAGAGAGCAGGAGAGAGGCTTGGGTTTCCCCACAATGGAGGAACCCAAGCTTTCCACCTGCCCTTGCTGGCTCAGGCCTCCACTCAATGCTACAAAGTTTCAATTATAGAAGGTAATGATGGCAACCACAGAGCTGGAGAGTGCAGGAGGCTTGAGTTGCATCCAGAGATAGAGGAAGCCAAGCTTTCCACCTGCCCTGGCTGGCCCAGGCCTCCACTTAAAGCTCCAAAGTTTCAATTATAGAAGGTAAATCCCAACAAAAATGGCTGCTGCCACAGAGTGAGCAGAAAGCTTGGCTCCACTCCAGGCTACATAGTTTCAATTGTAGAAGATAAATAAATCCCAGATACCACGGTCTCTGTTTGGGTTCCCAGGGGACGTGGCCAGCCTGCAAACCACCACAGGCTTCTCATCCAGTCTGCCCCACACACCAAGGGAACACCCACCTTGATCTGGGAAACCTTTCAGGGAAAACCAGCTGGCCCCCACCCATGCATCAGGCCTTTATCCTATCTAATAAAAGAGTAATATACAAACTGACCATCACTCCAACACACAAGATGGCTGTCCCCATGTGGTCAAAGATCCTGCCTCCACGTACACACAAGATGGCCACCACAAGATGGCTAGCAAGGAAGGGCAGTTGGGAGGGACCAGGCCTGCAAGGGAGGGCAGTTGTGGGTGATCAGGCCAGCAGGGGAGGGCAGTTGGGAAGGACCAGGCCTGCAAGCGAGGGCAGTTGGGGGGCGATCAAGCTTTTAGGGCAGGACAGTTAGAGGTGATCAGGCCGGCAGAAGAGGGAAGTTGGGGGTGACTGGGCCTGTAGGGAAGGGCAGTTGGGGGGACTCAGGCCTACAGGGGAGGGCAGTTAGGGGTAAACAGGCTGGAAGGGGAGCAATTAGCCATCAATCAGGCTGTCAGGAGAGTGGTTAGGGGGTGATCATGCTGGCAAGCAGAAATGGTTAGGGGCAATCAAGAAGGCAGGCAGCGAGCAGTTGGGTGCCAGCAGTCCTGGATTGTGAGAGGGATGTCCGACTGCCCATTTAGGCCCAGGATCGGGGTCAATAGAGAAATACACAGAATTTTTTCTTACCTTCTTTCAGCTTAGCTAGCCTGTTTTATTTCAGGAGGCAAGCATTAGTTAGGTCACAAATTGTTTTCTCAATCTATTTTTATTTGGTTTGTGGTAATGGGTAAGTTCTTCACAGGTTTTAACAATAGATTATCCGTCAGTTTTATTTTTCAGCATGAGGTAATGTGAGGTTTTGTCTTTTTTGAATGTTTCATAGTGTGAGATTGAGAGAAACTGAATCTAGGGCTAATATTTTCATGCCATATTATTATAGACTTTTTAGGCCTTGCGATTTTGGAGGTTTTAAAACCTCTTTCTTTATTAAACATTCTACCATCTCAAAAAATCATTGGCAATTTGGTGTTTGAAGATGCTGAGCTAATGCTGGGAGGGGCGTTCATGTTAAAACATAAGAATCTACCTATTACAGATTAAGTAGGTTTTTCCTCTTTGTAGACACTTTAGACTTTGAGAATTGGGGAGGAAGAATTGTCCCTACCGAGGAAAATTTCCTGCTATAAAAATTTACCTTCACAACACCCTATCTGTTTGACTTGGGCTCAAGTTAATAGTCAAAATTGTGAAACAAAAAATTTCACCCATCTCCAAATTTACTTTGTTTTAAGAAAAATCAGAACTAACAGTACAGGACATAAATGACAGTATAGTAGAAGTCTCATGACTCTCAGGCACAGCTCCAAGTGTCCCAGACCTTGGGATTTGCATGGGCATGATGACAAATGAAGTTGAGTGGACACACACACACACACACACACACACACACACACACTAAGCTAGAGGAAGGCACCAGTTCCTGAGTACCTTCAGCTCTTATACCTCAATAGCCATCCAGCCCCTCAGAGGTTCAGGACTCATGCCTGTTCTCTAATACAACTGCATCTCTTCAATACATGTTACTTGTTACTTGATAAATAACTCAGGCATTTATGAGGTGCTTGGCTGGTATGTCGCAGGATTATCTTTCTTTGGGATCTGGCATAGGAAAACTCCTAATGAGTTCCATTGAGTTGTGCTGCAAGAAGGATAGACTGAGGAGGACAGACTGGGTGGTGAGCACACAATGTGATATACAGATGATGTATTATAGAATTGTACACTTGGAAATTATATATGACACCCCAATAAATTTAATTTTTTAAAAGACCAAGAGGCAAAGCCTCAAGCACCCCGATGCTACCGAGCCTAGAACTCTATATGAACCCTTTCTTTGAGCCTGCAATGCCAACTATAAAAACAGGTTTCCTCTCCCCCAAGTTCACTAACTTTACAGGGAGTACTTTTTATTTTTTCAAAAGATAAGTGCACCTTTAAAAAAAAAAAAAACAGGGGAAAGAAGAATTTCAATTTCTGAAAGTCCTTTTTCTTTTATAAAATTAATAAACAAATATTGGCTCTATACCCCAAAACATGTTTCATCCTAAACAGTGTTCTATCAGATAAACATCCAGAAAAGCAATAATTAGATTAAGGTTTGAGAGACTCCAATTGATCAGAAAATTCTATAAAAAATTAGATACACACATTCATTGATAACTATTTTCTGTTTCTCTACTCTTATACAAAGAAAATATTGCCTAGGATGTAGATACTTTTTATTTCTATATGTATGTACCATATTTGGTTATGTGCAAGGGACATTATATTGTTTTGTCTATAAAACATATAATAGCTTTCCTTTATATCTTCTTTTTTAATATATTTTTTAAAATATATTTTATTGATTTTTTACAGAGAAGAAGGAGAGGGAGAGTTAGACACATTGATGAGAGAGAAACATCCATCAACTGCCTCCTGCACATCATCCACTGGGAATGTGCCTGCAACCAAGGTACATGCCCCTGGCCAGAACTGAACCCGGGATCCTTGAGTCCACAGACTGACACTCTATCCACTGAGCCAAACTGGTTAGGGCTCTTTTATATCTTCTTGTCTTCAACCATGTTACAGTTATTTATCCTAAAAGATATATATATATATATATATATATATATATATATATATATAATAAAAGTTATCCATATATTAATATAAATAATATAAATATAAACATAAACATAAACATATCCTACATTTAAAATAATTCTTGGGGAAAACTTTATTATGCCTTTAAAATCTTTATTATTTTGACACAATTTATTGCTAAATAAATAAACTATTTTAATTTAAGCTAAGAAAACTAGTTGGTATCATATACTGAAAGTTCCTGTAAGTTGTTGAAAGTGTTAGTTCTGGAAATGACATTTTTATATTTTTGTTATTGATTTGCCTTTGAGACAAACTGCAACCAGAAAACAGGTGGTAAGCCTCCAGGAGAAAATGCTGTAGCTACAGACTACTGTTGATAAACAGACTTTGAATTAATTAGTTCTGCATAATTATGTGTGTCATCAAACCTCTTAAACCAAATACAACTAGTCTTATATTGCTTTATATGTAAAGAAAAGAAAACTTGTTGTTTATATCTTACCTCTTTTTAAGTACAGTTTTAATTTTTTAAAGCAATGATAGAAATTTTTAAATGGCATGTGCTCAGGCATGTTAAATTTTATTTTTAGATTTATAAAATGAGATTAAAAGGGATTTACTTTTTATAATTTGTTATCATTAGTGACAGAACTGGGACTCAGAGTGTGCTACTATTCCTGCCTCACACTTAGTGGAAATCATATTTTGTTACCAGAAAATGGGAAAAGTCAACATCTTAAGAAAAATAACATGACAACTAAAGGGCAGTGCGCTCTCTAGGTGCTTTTAAGAATCTTGCCCACATATCTGCAATAGCAACAAAAAAATTTTAGAGGAAAATACTTAAAAGTAATAAGAAGAAAAATATAAATATTTCTGACATAAAAGAAGTCTCAGTAAATGGAGAGATAACACAAGGAAATAACATAAAGATGTTTAATGTCATAGAGATATTAATTATTATCAAATCAGTATATACATTTAATACAATTTAACAAAAAATAGAGTTTTTAGAATTTTGGCCAAATTTAAAAAAAAATTATCTAGGATAAAAACATAAGGATTTGAATGAGATAACTTGCTCTATTATAAATTGATATCCTATAAAATAAAAGCATAATATGCAAATCGACTGAATGGCCAAACAGTGGAATGATCATATGGACGACCGTCCAGGACCACACTATGACACCCACTGGCACCAGGCCAGCCAAGGCGGGTTCAGTGGGGTTGGTCAGCCCCATGATTACCCCACAACCAATGGGCTGCAGTGGGTGAGTGGGGCCTCTCTCTGAAAGGGAAGCCAGTGCCAGCAACCAGGGGAAGGAAGGCCTACTCTTGTATGAATCTTGTGCATTGGGCCTCTACTATATTATAAACTATAATACTTTTTTAAAGTGATACTAACTAATGTGAGAATAGGCAGAAAAATCAATGAAGCTAATTAGATAGCCCAAAGACATCCTATCTAATAAAAGAGGGATATACAAATTAACCATCACTCTGCCACACCCACAAGCCATGCCCACAGCCCATCAGGAGTGAGTATGCAAATTAACCCCAACTAAGATGGCTGCAGCCACGGAGCTAGCTCGAGAGAGGCTTGGGTTTCCCTGGCAATGGAAGAAATCAAGCTTTCCACACACCCTGGCTGGCCTAAAGCTCCACTCAAGGCTACAAAGTTTCAATTATATCATATAAATAAATCCCAACAGAAATAGCTAGGGCCACTGAGCAAGCCAAAGGCTTGGCTCTACTCAAGACTACGAAGTTTCATTTATAGAAGATAAATAAATCCCAAATACTAGGGCCTCCCCTTGGGTCGCTGAGAGTCCCATGCCCTAAGAAAAACCCCACCCTGATCCAGGATCCTTCAGGGCAAACCAGCTGGCCCCCACCCATGCACCAGGCCTCTAAGCTATCTAATAAAAGAAAAATATGCAAATTGACCATCACTCCAATACACAAGATGGCTACCCCATGTGGTCAAAGATGGCTGCCCCCATGTGGACACAAGATGGCCACCACAAGATGGCCAGCAGGGTAGGACAGTTGGGAGAAACCAGGCCTGCAAGGGAGGGAAGTTAGGGGTAATCAAGCCTGCAGGGGAGAGCAGTTAGGGGTGACCGGGCCTGTAGGGAAGAGCAGTTAGGAGTCACCAGGCCTTCAGAGGAGGGCAGTTAGCGGCAAACAGCCTGGCAAGGGAGCAGTTAGACATCAATCAGGCTGTCAGGGGAGTGGTTAGGGTTGATCAGGCTGGCAGGCAAAAGTGGTTAGGGGCAATCAAGAAGGCAGGCAGGCGAGCAGTTGGGAGCCAGCAGTCCTGGATTATGAGAGGGATGTCTGACTGCCCATTTAGGTCCCATCCCAGTAGGACATCACTTGAGGGGTCCCAGATTGGAGAAGGTGCAGGCTGGGCTGATGGACACCCTGCCATGCACAAATTTCATGCACCGGGCCTCCAATATAGGCATAAGTTAAAATTTGCCTTAAGTTCATAATCCAAGCTTTGTACCCCCAAAAAATATGTTTTAACATTTCCTTAAATAGCAAAAATCTTAAGACACCCCTAAGATAGCCTGTCAAAGAGAGTGATTAAACAATGATGGCACATTTATCTGGGAGATGGAGGATTATATAATCATTTAAAAGCACAGTTTTGACAAATAAATAATTGCATGGGAAAATGTCCATGAAAAACTATTAAATGAAAAACATGATTCAAGGTTAAGTGTATACCTATATATTTTATATGACTATATAATAAATATAAATAAATAAATATTCATTTACATATATTTAATTTTTAAAAGATTTAAAGGAAACATAATAGTGTATGAAAATTAGCTGTGTATAATAAAATATGTTACATTTTACTTTTATTTTTATATTTGTTTGTATTTTTCAAACTTGCTGAAATTATTAGCATCTAGGAAACTTATTCTACCTCTACCTCAATAAAAAATGAGACATAAAATATTTTAAAAGTTATTTTATTATATTTTGTTTTCATACTTAGGTTAAGGCTTATCCAACTCTGTTGATAATGACTTCAACAACTTGAAGTGCGAAGTCTGGTTTCTCTATTGCCACATATCCCCCCAAAATCAAATACTATGTTTTCATATGGGTACAACATCGACTAACACAACTCAACAAGAGCACATAAATAAGGTCCATGTCACTGTAAGGCAATAATGATTTGCCATTGCAGATCTGACCATTATACAATTATATTAAATCCAATGTTATAATTTTCAGGAAAACAAAGCATACTTCTTTATATCAGGACAATAATTCTCAGTAGAACAAGACCTATTTATAATTCATCTTTGAGTCATTTCATATGTTTTGGCTGCAATAATAGAGATTCCTAACTCAGATTTATCTGAGCAATGAGGAAATGTATTATCCCACATAAAAACTCTGGAGCTTGGGTAGCTCCAAGTGTCATGGTCAATGTCTCAGTTACGCCAAAAGAGGTCCAAGAGCCAGCCAATTATCCAGAAATTAGAGGATAATTTGAGTTCGTGGTTTAGGCAACCAAATGGTGACTGGTTCTATATACCAAGATGGGGAATGCGGTATATAGTAATTTATATACCAAGGGTAAAAACAAGTAAGGGGAAAGATTGAGTTTAGTTTGGGATATAAATGCTTATGGGACATTTAAGAGTTATTGTGTAATAGATAATACTGTGTGGTTAGGCTTTTTATTATTGTAACCAATTGTTTAATTACTATTAATCATTGTTTAATTCTTATTAAATATCTCCATGAAAATTTCATCAAATAATATTAGTAACTGCCAGATTACCCAGGCTTCTTTTTTCTTCTTTCTAGCTCTGACATGATTTGAGTGATACGATGAGAAAAAGTCATAGCAAATGTTTTACATGCTGACAATTTAAACTAATAAGTATTTTTAGATGTTGTGTAAGAAAAGAGCTCTGGGCTAAAAATGATGTTGACATTTAAAGACTGTCTGTAAACTTCGGAAATATGTAGCCTCAGACACCAAGGCTAGTAGCTCAGAAATAATTCTGAGCATCTAAACTTAATGCTTTTCTAACTTTGCTTTCTGTTCTGGGCTCAGATGTCCTCTCCACCTCATACATTTTTAAGATGTTTAAGAGACTCACATATTAGGTACAAACCTGTATTTCTGGCTTATCTGTCCTTTACAATAAAATTTTTTGTCACTCTTTCAAATCTGTCTGAATGGCAGAAAGTCCCCATTTGAGACAAATATTCTTCTGTCTAAAGAAAATGGATATAAATCTTTTTGAAGGTTTGTCTAAACTATGGTTTCAATTATATTTTTATCTTGCATACTTATGTTTGCAGGTTCATGGTAGAAATTTAGAAAATATCAAAAAGCATAAAATAGATTAAACAGAGAACCAAGATGGTGGCATAGGTAAAACACCTATCTTGCCGTCATACTCAACAATTTTAATACTACAACTTAACGAAAGAACAAACACCTTCCAGAATCACCAGAAAGCTGGCCGAGTGAAAATTCCACAAATAAAAGTGAAGATAAGACACTGTGACTCGGAGGAGCGGCGGCGGACAGCGTTGAAAGATTCGCTCAGAGAGAGGTTTGGAGCGCGCGCCAGCGGAGAGGGCGGACGGCTGAAAACCGGCCAGTTTTCTCGAACGGGGAGACAAAGACGTCCCACTGGACTGATTCTCCAGCTCTGGGTGAAGTCCAGAAAACCCACTATCATACGGGGTGAAAACTGGACAGTGGGAGGGCACGCCGAAGCTCAGGCGCTGCAGGGGTCTCCCGGCTTGTGGAGAAGACAGCTTGCGCGAACAGCTCAGCTGCGTGACCGCGCAGAGAGCGCTCTGCGACTTGCTTTCTCATTTGGAAAACCATCAGTCTGCTTTGTTTTACGACCCTGGGTGAGACATTGGGTGTGCAGACTCATTTGGGGAGAGTCTGAATTCCCCGGCAGCCGGTGGAGCTCCACAGCGGCTCTCTCTCAGAGGTGCTGGCGGCCATTGCCCCTGGCACAGACTCCCTGGGGTCGCACAGGGAGGAGCTAACGTTGTCTGCTTGGCCCGGAGACTCTGCCCATCCAACCTGAGCACAGCTGAGCTTCACAGACAATTGGCCTGGAGGTCAACCCCTCCAAGTGCTAACAACAATTAACCTGAGCTTAACTTCAGCAAGACTGTGCAACCCATATCCACCTCAGGTAACTGGGGAGGCTGAGTCACTGTCCCTAGTAGGAAGTCTACCACACAAAACTAATTGACCAACTCAGGGAAGCAGCCACCATGCATAGACATGGAAAGAAATTAGAAGTGAAAGAAATGGAGGGAAAAAAACGACTGGACATGGAATTCAAAACCACGGTTATGGGGTTTTTCAAGAGGCTCCAACAAAAGGTCAAGGCCTATAAGGAAATAAGCAAGACCGCAAAGGAAATGAATGAGTCCTACAAGGAAATGAATGAGACCTGCAAGGAAATGAGGGAGACACTCAAGGATATGAATGAGACTCTCAAGGATATGAAAAAGGACCAAACAGAAATTAATCATACACTAACTGAAATAAAAAATATTATACAAAGACCTTAAAGTGCTCTGGAGCACACCAAGAACCAAGTTAAAGATGTGAAATACAAAGAGGTAAAATCCACTCAGCTGAAAAAGCAGGAAACCAAAAGAATCCAAAAAAATTGAAGATAGTGTAAGGGGCCTCTGGGACAACCTCAAGCATACCAATATCCGAATTATAGGGGTGCCAGAAAAAGAGAGAGAGCAAGACAATGAAAACCTATTTGAAGAAATCGTGACCAAAAACTTCCCACACCTGGTGAAATAAATTGACTTAGGAGTCCAAGAAGCACACCAAACCCCAATATATAGGAACCCTAAGAGGACCACACCAAGGCACATCATAATTAAAATGCCAAGAGCAAAAGACAAAGAGAGAATATTAAAAGCAGCAAGAGAGAAACAGTTGGTTACCTATAAGGGAGCACCCATACGATTGTCAGCGGATTTCTCAACAGAAACGATGCAGGCCAGACGGGAGTGGCAAGAAATATTCAAAGTGATGAACAGCAAGAATCTACAACCAAGATTACTCTATCCAGCAAAGCTATCATGCAGAATTGAAGGTCAGATGAAGTGCTTCACAGATAAGAAAAAGCTAAAGGAGTTCATCACCACCAAACCAATATTATATGAAATGCTGAAAGATATTCTTTAAGAAGAGCAAGAAGAAAAAGATAAAAGTGTAAATTAGGAATGACAAATACACATCTATCAACAAATGAATCTAAAAATCAAGTGAATTAATAAGCTGATGAACAGGATAAACTGGTGAATGTAACAGAATCACGGACATAGAGAGGGAATGGACTGACAACTCTTGGGGAGAAAGGGGGCGTGGGAAGAGCAGCAAGAGACTGGACAAAAGTCATGCAACTATGGGAGAGGACAGTGGAGGGGGGTGAGGGCGGAGGGTGGGATGGTTGCCAGGTGGCGGGGAACTATAGGGGGGAAAAAAGGGAACAATGTAATTAATATACTGAACAATAAAGATTTAAAAAAAGAAGAAAGAAAAAAATAAAATAAAACATTAAAAAAAGCATAAAATAAGTGAAATGTAATTATAATGGTACCACCCAGAGATAACAATGGTTAATGTTTTGTTATCTATCTTTATAATCTTCTTTTTATGTCTGTATATAGCATAAATATATTGTTTTCTTAAAATTGGGATTATATACTACATAATATTTTGTAAACCTGAGTTTTTATTTACCATTTATCATAACCATCTTTCAATATATTTAAGTAAACTTCAAGAACATGACTTTTTAAATGGCTGATCATATATATTTCATCATATTATATGAATGAAGCAGTATGTTACCAAGCAGTTCCCACTTCTGTGGACATTTAGGCAATCTCCAAATTTTTATAATATAAGTAAATGTTGGGTGAACATATATGACCATATGTTTTTGTGACTTTCTCTGGTTTTTTAGGAAAATTCCAAAAAGAAATGAATTACTGTGAACATTTTTAAAGCTTTTGGTACATATTGCAAAATGCTTATTTCCAGTAAGTCTGTACAAAACTGCACTCACACCACTAGTTTATAAAACCATTTAGTTAAAGTGTAAGTTACTTATGTTTTTCCCTCTCTAACAAATACCATATGGGCAAGTCTTCTCTGATGTTTTCATAGGTCCTAATCACCTTTCTTAAAACTGTGAGATTGACCAGCGAGGTTCTTCATTTCATTCTGAAACTACAACAACGTGGGAGAAGGAAAGAGCTATGATTTGGGACTGGAAAGCCAGGTTCTGGTCTTAGTTCTTTTACAAACTTAGTGTTCAGTCTAGCACCTTAACTTCCTTGGGCTTTGGTTTTCTTTGCCCAAATGACAAAACTAAACTAAATATCTCTCTAGTCCCTTTCAACTAAGCAGAAAAAAAAATAACAACAAAATGCTTATCAGTGGAGCAAAAATTTTGCAAACAGATAAATTGTCTCAGTAAGTAATGTTATAGAATCTGACCTATAAATGTAGCATAATGGTATTCTCGAAATAAACTTTTCTCTTTTTGACAAGCTAGTATCCTTCTTCTACAAGCAGATTCTGAAGCCTAGACAGAGCTGAACTTGGAAGTAGTGGGATGATCAGCCACCTAGGTGATGTGATATGGATAAAGCCACAATTCTCCACTCCACCTCATTTATTCCACCATTATAGGTTTACTTCTTTCATCTTTAATAAAAATAATTTGAGGAGAACATTCATAACCGTGGCCTTCAAGCGACTTCGCCTCTATTAAAAATAAGAAACCTGGGTCCATTTAAACTCACTTGTAATGGTAGCCAGTGATACAAAAATAACACCAAAATCCCTCAGAAACTATTGCATAACAATGTCTATAAACTTCCAAAAGGATCTGATAGTATACCAAAAATCACTTGATTCCATTTCTTCCTTTTTGTCTACTTCGTCACCCATGGGCAACCAAAAGTCTTTTCCAGTCATTTTTATTTTTGCCAGATTTTCAAAACTTTTAGCTCATCCACATTCAAATCATAAGAAGCAATATATCTGTTGAATAAAATATTTCAGTTGCATTTGAGTGACAGATTTCTTAAGTATTTTTTCTAGGAAAAGCAAAGCAAAGCATTAACACAAAAACACACACACACACATACACAAATGAGTCAATGAAGTATCAAGTAATCTTACAGGTAATGGGGTAGCATAGCTATCTTTGGTTCCTAAGAACCTCTGCTTTGCCCATCATTTACTCATGGTAAGCAAGGAGATATGCAATTACCAAGTGTCTTGTGACTCCAGTGAGAGAACATAGGATTACAGCCAGAGTTTGAGGTGAAGAGCGGTCAAGGATTATAATGCCGAGCCTCACCAGACTGGACCACAGAGAGAACTAGACCCAGGGTTGTTACTAAATCTCAAACATGCATTGTTCAACAAATCTTGGTAATGATTGAACCACCAAATACTAGTACAAAGTTAAAATCAACTCTTATAGGTGATTCTCTTTTTTGATTGATTTCAGAGAGGAAGGGAGATGGAGAGAGAGAAAAAATTATCAGTGATGAGAGATAATCATTGATGGGCTGGCTCCTACATGCCCCACACTTGGGATCAAGTACACAACCCAGGCACATGCCCTGACCTGGAATTGAACTGTGACCTCCTAGTTCATAGGTCAATGCTGAACTACTGAGCCATGCCAGCCTGGCAAAAATAATTTTTTTTACCTTCTTGGAGAAGATAATATTCAGTCTTTTTACCTACATAGACTCAGTGAAGGTTTTAACAGTACTCATTAGAATCACCTGGAAAACTTTTATATCTCTCAGACCTGTGCTGCACTCCTAAACAGTTACATTAACATTTCTAACAGTAAGACCCAGGCATCAGCTTACCAGTTGATTGTAAGATAGGATGTAGCCAAGGCTGAGACCCACTGATATAAGATTTATCTCAAGTAATCATGCTATGCATTTGAGCTTGTTGTGTTTATTTGACTAATATAGAGCCAGAAATTATGGGAATAATTAATGACATGACTCCCCACACCCAAACTACTTTTGGCTCTTACCTTTGTATCAGGCATCATCAGCTGTATTGTTTGTCATATCCCAACCTAAATCCTCAATCCCCTGCTTGGGACTTCTGAGGTTATTCCTGCCTGACACACCTTATAATAACATTTTTTTGTCTTTTTCTCAGCCTACTCTCAAACCACCTGGCTCGGAATTCCTGAGCAGGCCAGAACAACCTCTGTCTCTGAGATGCTTAGGTCAGTTAAGGTGGAAGGATGTGAAATCTTGTGGGCTCTTTATATCTATGAAGCCTTTGGAAAAACCTGGAACACGACAGCTTCTAGGAATGATTGAGGGAGAGGAGAGGATGAGGAAGAATCTCTAGAATCTCCTTAATTTTCACCCTTTATTTCTTGATCTGGACATCTTATATATTTTAAATAAGGTGTCATAAGGATACAGCTTCAAAGCTCTAGAATGATTTCCTTGGCAAAAGACAAGCACCCACTCAATCCCTCCATTTAGTCACCTATGCTCTCTTCTTGGGTATTCATAGGTGTCATGGTGCCAAAAAAAATGGTATAGTTGAATTATCCTGTTAGAATTTTTCTTATGACCATATAAATACTCACTATGATTGATTTCGGTAAAATTGGCCTTCCAAATTCAAGGCGGAATTTTTAAATATTCTGGGTTATTTTTTAACTTAGAATGACTACATTTACACCTACACTTTTAGGAAGTAGATAAATGTTGTTTGTGCGTTGCAATTATGATGAGCATATTAAATATAATGATTTTCAAGCAAAATTTTCATGTGCAATTTCAGAAAGACTCTAAAATGTGACAATATACAACCATGCCTTTCTTAATGTGTTATGGTAAAGCAGGTCATTTTAAAATTGGGTTTAGTTCTGTCTCTTTATCTCAGACAATAAACATCTTCTTAGCAAAAATCTGTTTTGTCTAACAAATAGCTTCAGTTTCCTCAGAGAGTCGGATAGTCGCTGAACCCAGATTTGTGCTTCAAACACAGCCTGTCCCTAATTGTCTAGCCTTTGCTTTTCCTAGCTTTGATTGTAGCCTGAGGTTGCTGCAATCTTGTCACCTCACTTCATCCTTTAGCTCTATATGTTGAATATACTCTAATTCATCTGACAATGAAAGACGAGTTACTCCAGTTTCTGACAATTTATCTATTATGTCCCTGTGTTAGATTTCATTATCTCTGGGACTGCATTGTGCTTCTATGATTATGGCTTAATAAAATTACAGCTCAGTTCAGATCTCAACAACATGGAAATAGGTTTGCAGGATTTGTTCACAAGTAAGGAGGCCATATGCTCCTCTAAGAAAAAACAATATGATAATTACCAAGAAAGAAATGAGTTAAGAAAACACAGAATTGCTGTAGACCTACTAAGTAAACAAGCAGGATACTTTCTGTGCAATGGGAATAAATATGGTGAATCTGCCCTCTTATGTTTTCTTGTTTTGTTGACTATATGCAGGCAGCCGGAGCTGAGCTGAGCAGGGCAATGGCTGGGTGTCCAAGGCCTAAAGCCTCTGGTGAGGCTGGGGGTGAGCCATCAGCTAAAGAGCAAGAAAAGCCACTTTCTAGTGGTTATGTAGTATTGACATATTTAATATTTAAGGCCAATTTGCCTCACATCCTTGTTTTGATCCTGGTGAAGTTAAATAAAAGTAAGATATTGAATCTAAAAGTCGTGTAAAGAACTGCCTGAACTGAGTAATTACAAATGGCCAAAACAAAGTATGCTTTTCTCCCCTACTTTGTGCTACTTGAACTTGCTATTCTTTGAGGTTTTGGTTCACACTAGAATTAGTTGCTAGGGGAAATGTTAAGTTCAGCCAATGACTGGTCTGCAAAATAGCTGCTAGTGTTTGAATTCAGCTCTTCAGGTGCTTGGGGTTTTTTGTTTTGTTTTGTTTTTTCTTTCCTTCACCTGTTTTGGGATTTGTTTAAGGCTTATGCAAGACTTTGTTTAAGGGGAGGAAGGGGAAAGAAAGAAGCTACACAGCTTTTTTTTTAACAGCACAGTGGCAGAAAATTCTGCACAGTGAGCTATGCCTTCAAGCAGTTTTCTTCCGTGCTATATGCACTAACCACATCTCTCTCTTCAAATACAGGTATCCCCACAAAACTTCCTCCAGAAGAAAACTCAGGCACTCTGTCTAATAACCACTTACAACTTGGTATCCCCACAAGTTTAGGATCTTCACTGGCAATTTATAAGGGCCAGCCATCAGCAATTTTGTAAAGTGGGCACATAAGCACGTTGGTTTTGTCCTGTTTGCTGACAGAACTAAAATAAGAAAAATACAGGCAAGCTGTCAGGAAGTGGCCCCTTAATGAGGCAAAAACTTCTAATGAGGAGCCAACTCTATTTCCAATCGGTTTAGCCTAATATACGAATTCCAAAGAGACAGACACCTAATATTGAGCCATGGGGTTCCCAGGAGGCACAAAACTCTCCATCTCCTAAGCCCGGGATGGTGAACCTATGACACGCCTGTCAGCACTGACACACATAGCCATTTTCGATGACACATGGCCGCATGTGGTCACATACAGAGAAATATGAGGCCGCATGCTGAGAAGGTTGTTTCATCCTCGGCTACTGCACAGCGAGGTGCAGTAGCCGAGGATGAAACATTTGCTGTAGTGTACTGTAGACACTCTAAATTTTCAAGTGAGATGTAGAAACTAAAACTTCTAAGTATTTTCCTCAAGTAACAAAGTATTTTGAGAAGGCCGGTGCAGCGGTACAAAATGAAATGGAACCCTTGCTTATAAAGTACCAGCATGTTTTAGATTCGTTACTTGACCAGTTCAGTGATAGGTTTAATCAATTTAGAAGCCTAGAACAGACCATAAAAATAATTAAGTATCCTGATGTAGTAGCCTACAGTAGTTTGGAATTAAATGGTTTCCAATGGATACAAATTGATGATCTGGAAATGCAACTTGCAGAATTTCAAGACAGCATCTGGGCTCAGCTGTTTGTCGACTTGAGGTCAAAGCTTGAGAATCTGGAAAGGTCCTGCTTGGAGAATCAAGAGGTGTGCCACTATGAACAGGAAATTTGGAGTGCCTGGAACCAATTACAAGACACTTTTAGCACCCTGAAAAATATAGCAATGGCTTTATTCACAATTTTTTCCCTCTCTGTACTTTGTGAGACCTTATTCTCAGCATTAAATAATATCAAAACCAACAAAAGAAACAGACTGACAGATGAAGTTAGTAGCACTTGCTTGGGCTTGAAGGGTACAAAATATCAACCTTCAATGAAATTCAGCAATAAAAAAGTCATTAATAGGCAGGTTAATTAAAGAACAAAGAAGTCACTAAGCAGGTAAGTTAAATAATTAGTTTTTGGTTTATTAAGTAGTTATATATTACAATTACACATTTTTGTTATTTAAACTATAAATATCGCGAAATCATGTTGTTGTTTTTTTTTTCTCAAAGTGGCACACCACCTGAGTTATGCTCGGTATTTTGGCGAATTTTGACACATCAAGCTCAAAAGGATGCCCATCACTGTCCTAAGCTCTCAGTATTCTATCCTCCATGGAGTCAAAAAGATGTATAACCTTGGAACCACACAGACCCGAGTTCAACTCCTCTAAGCTGAGTAGCACCGAGAAGTCTCAGGCTCAGTTTCCTCATCTTCAAAAATAAAGATGACAATTTTGCAGCAGCAACATGAGTGTTTGTGGGATATTTTCTCGCCATTTATTTGTCTCTGCCCAGAGAGAGGATACAACACTCACCACACTTTCTATCTCCAACTAGAGGGTGAGTGTTGGCTGGAACAAATATTATCTCCTGTTTGCAGATTCAACAACAGCATATGGGGTCTCCTGCATGGAAATTTTAAGTAGGCTCAGTGATATCATAAGAAATAAAACACAAAAGTGGATAACTGGCAGAGCAAGACTTGGTTTTGTATGGGAATAGAGTGCAGCCTGAAGTGCTGTCATGAGGTTATTCCTCAACGCCATCCTAAATTGGAGCAGAGAACCCATAGTTCTAGGCTACTTTGTCTTTACTCTGCCCGGACTACTGAGACCACTAAACCATCTGTTTGCTGGTTAGATAGTAAAACAAAGTAAATGTGACCTTCAGCAAGTCCAAGTCATCATCCTATATAATAAAAGAGAAACATGCAAATTTGACCGTACCTTCGCTCCTGATTGGCTATGCTACCAGCCAATCAGGAGGGGGGGCAGGGGCCAAGTGGTGTGAGCGCCGGGCCCAGGGGTGAAGATGAAACAGCAGTGGTGGTGAGGGCCCAGCCCCCAGGGCTGGGTGGTCGTAGGCAGCTGGGGCTGGGCTGAGCAGGGCAATAGCTGGGTGTCCAATGCCTAAAGCCTCTGGTGAGGCTGGGGGTGAGCCATCAGTTGGACATCCTCTGAGGACTCCCAGTATGTGAGAGGGGGCAGGTTGGGTTGAGAGACCACCCACCCCCAGTGCATGAATTTCATGCACTGGGCCCCTAGTTCTTAATAATGCTCAAGTCTGGCTGGATTTTGTGGGTGAGAGTCACTCTCCAAGAAATTATCTGTCCCCATAGCCAATGAAGTGTCTTTATGACTGTCCCTTTTACACACATGAAAAATGTGGCAGAAACCTAGAGGTCCAAGGGAGATTTGATGCTCACTTCTTCTTTAAGGATAAGAACCATGTATTTTCTATGTATACCACAATGCCTGGACATCATAGGTGTTCAATAAATAGTTTTCAAAGAATGAACTAATGATTGAATGAACAAACTATGGTGGCTTTTTCTTCTCTAATCTTGGGTATGGTTGAGTATCAGTAGCATTACAAATAGAGTCTCAGGAGAGGACAATGGGCATCCCTGGTTCCACATTTCTTGTTATTTTTATTTTTTCAATTTGGATACCTGATGCCTCAAAAATGATCTGGTGTTTTCTGTAAAGTAAAATGTATACCCATCTCATGCCCAGCAATTTCACTCCTAGGTATTCACCCAATGTAAATGAAAACATGTATCCACAAAAACACTTGTATTCAAATATTCATAGCAGTTTTGTGCAAAATGTTTATTTAAAATAGCCAAAAACTGGAAATAAGCCAAATGTTTACCAACAGGTAAATGGATATACATATTTTGGTATGTTTATTTAAAGGAATACTTCTCAGCAATCAAAAAAAGCATACCTCTGTTATAGGCAATACAATTCACTTTATATAAATGAAATATTATAGTGTGTGCTCTGGCTTATTTTGCTCTACATAATGATTTTGACATATGTCATAGGATCACTAGAGTCAGTCTGGAACAGTCAGAACAACGAATTGTGTATCTCTCATCCCAAATCTACACTCAGTATTGTCATATTAATAGTTTAAAATTGCCAATGGTGGGAGTATCTTGTAAAGAAAATTGACAAATGCTATGCAACCTGGGTTGGTTTTGCGGCGGGGGGGGGGGGGGTTGTTGGTATTTTTTTTAGAACCAGAAAATAACTAACTCTGTATTTCAATCTTTTTAAGTAAAAAAGAAAAATGATTCAGAAGTCCTGAAATCTTCCCTCTAGCTCATCTTGTGATGCTTGCACATTCAAACTATCTCTGAACATACGGTACCTCGCTTGGGAACCAGTGAGCACTAAGTACTCTTAGGTGCCTTTTGCATGTGGTCTTACAGTGTATATAAACTCAGCTTAGCCACGCTGCCCATTGGGATGAGTGCCTGGTCTACAACACCACGCTCCCCAAAACACTGAAAAACCGAGAGACACAGATGCTTCAGACACTAGTTCCTAATTGTGTGCACCAGTCCCCTCTAGAAGCAGCTTTTGTATTATGCCATTGGGACTAGCATCTTGGTGATAAAGGAAATAATCTTCCCCACTGTTTTGCCTTATCAGCTTTCACTTTGATTTCTTCTTACCTTGGTGCTCAAATCTGTGATTCCATAACTTCAACCTGACACACACTCTATTCCCAGATTTGGTGCTTACCCTCGCCATCAGTCCTTTGTTTCTGAAGTTTGGCTCTCTATAGACAGCTGTGACTTAGCTCACACCAGGTATCCACCTGTGGAGAGAGCTTTCTTTTTCTCTTGAATAATTCATTCAATAAATCATATAATTAGGCAGAATACAACTTTCTATACTATTGCTCTAAATAATAACAAAAACTTCCATTTGTACGATTCCTAAGGCATTGTTTTTATTAATGATCAATAGTAAAATATCACTTCACAGCTTACAGAATGCTTTAATATTTATTTCTTTTAGCCCTCATAGCAACCCAGAGAAATAAATACTATAATTATTCTCACTTAACAAATGAGAAAATTGAGGCTGGAAAAAAACCACACCCTCTCAGAATCATTTAACCAATAGGAGGTAGATCAAGGCACTCAACATACTTTCCTTCTACTTATCATGTATCTGATCTTGAAGAATGTATGGTAGCTTTGACCTTGTAACTTTAAAGTATCCCCTAAGCTTAAAGACACCTGAATAATTAAGATCACCTGATGACTGGTAGTACATACATTGTTATGTCTAAACTTTACTGAACTGTGGAGAGGTGGTGGATACATTCCTTGTTCTTTTACTCAACATTTTTTATTTTAAAAATAATGTATATGTATGATTATAAATTTTATAGAACTTTCTACTTCAGTTCTCTTTCTGTGCATCCTTCCAGAAAATGTATTGGCAGATCTAAGCGTATATGTAAGAAGACTGTGTCACTGCCGAAACCTGTTTGGCTCAGTGGATAGAGCGTCGGCCTGAAGACTGAGAGGTCCCGCGTTCGATTCCAGTCAAGGGCATGTACCTTGGTTGTGGGCACATCCCCAGTGGGGGGTGTGCAGGAGGCAGCTGGTCGATGTTTCTCTCTCATCGATGTTTCTGACTTTCTATCCCTCTCCCTTCCTCTCTGTAAAAGGTCAATAAAATATATTTTTTAAAAAGAAAAAAAAAGACTGTGTCACTGGCTAGCTTATCAAAATACATGTGCTGGGCTTTCCCTTCCTGATTCCCTATGTCCTTCTGGACATCATTTGCACTATAGCTCTCGAAGGGAGGAAACCACATGAGGCAATCAGATTGGGCTGGACAAAATATCAGCGAGGGGCACAACTGCTAAACAATTCACATGCCAACAATCTATGCAAGACCCTCACCAGAATGATAATACAGAAGCAGCCAAACAAGTCTTCAGCACATGCTAAGGGTGCTTTCTCTGGATGGTGACAGATGGTCTGCACTGTCTGGCTCCCACAGGAGTTCTTGCTGCCTGTGACTGACAGTACTCAGCTGTCTGACGATGGTACTGCTATTCTCTATGATTCCCCAAAGTCTGGCTGTCTCATTTTGGGTCCCACCATCTTATATTAAAGTCCTTTCCACTTCCTTTTCTCCCATCTCTACTATCCCTGGTAGCCCTCCACAGCTCATATCCTTGCCTCGTTTTATTCTGAGCACATTTCTCTTATTGATTTGTAAACATTCTTTGTATATTAAAGAATTAGTTCCTGTTTTGCCACACTTGTTCAAGCTATTTTTCCCCAGTATTTGTCTCTTTACTTTTTTAATAGTGTGGGCTTTTTCTATTCACAAGTCAAAAATTGTTCATCAACTGTATGCTTTTTCCTCTATGATTTCTAGACTTTATGTCATGCTTAGGAAAGTCTTCCCTGCTCCAAGATTTTTAATTGCCCTTTTTTTTTGTCCGGTGGCTTTATAATTTCAATTTTTACATTCAGTATTTTATTTGCCTGCAATTTATTTTAACTATGAAATAAGTTAGTAATACAAATTCTTATTTTTCAGGGAACTAGCCAGAACACCAACGTTTTTAAAGAATAATGGATATTTGCTCCTCTACTTTGAAATACCAACATAGTAAATTCCTTACACACTTGGGTTCATGTTAGTACTCTCCTTTGTATTCCACTCGTCTGTCTAGTTTCAGAGTTTTTAAATTGCTGTAACCTTACAACATATTTTTGGTGTGGCTGTTCTCCATTCCTGGCCCCACCCTCATTACTACTCTTTTGTTTCACAATTTGCCTGTTTCTTTCCCTACCCCAACCACAAGATGAACTTTAGTATCATTTTGCATGATGTCTAACCTCAAGAATGCAGCAAAAAAATGGAAAATGAGAGACTAATGCTGCTAGTGAGACTAGCGATTTTCAACCTTTTTCATCTCATGGCACACATAAACTAATTACTAAAATTCTGCAGCACATCAAAAAATATATTTTTTGCCAATGTGACAAAAAATAGGTATAATTTTGATTGCTTCATACTGGACAGCTATTGTTGTATTGTCTATTGTCACTTTTTTATTTGGCAATCTGGAACAAAAAGAGGTCAGTGGCCCTGACTGAATAGTCAGGTATTGCATGTTTTAAAAATTCTTGCAGCACACCCAATCTATGGTGTAGGCTATAGACTTTCACCTCAGACTCTAATTAGTTTCTTTTATTTTTATACTTTCTGTATAATAGCAGGACTAGCTATGTGTTTACTCAAAATTGAACCTGGCCAGTTATTCACTGGCCAGTCCAAACATATAATGTAATTGCTCTTCCAATTGCTGGCATGCAAGAAGACTATATTGAAATCAGCTCTTAGCTGGACTAGAGGCGGGAGATAAGTCTGGGTAAGTTGCTTGCGCCATTGCAATGCTGGTGGAAAACACAGTGGGCATGAGAAGGGATAGGCAATGAAGAACAAATTTGCCATTTAAATACCATAGGGTTAAGGGAAACTTATGTTCCTCTTCTTACCTCCAACATAAAGAACCAAAGTTACTGCCAGGCTTCCTACAGCAAAGAAAAATGGATGGGCCATCCAATGGATTCAGAATGGTATAAACCAAGTTTGAGTTGCAGAAGTGGAGATTTTGATTTGCACACTACTGTGTAGGTCCGGTATACATTTCTAGGCCTTGCAACCATGCTAGAAAGTCACCTTATTTCCTGCTACAGTAGTACATATTTACAATAACCAGAGTAATACAGTCTTACTACCAAAACTTCTTCTAGAAAAAAATGAAAATATCAAAAAAATGTTAAGGTTAGTTGAAAAATCACATTGAATTTAATTCTGCAAATTGTAATCGAAAGTAGAAAAAAATAGAATAGGAGCAAATGACACATCTATGTAGTGAAAGCAACAATATCTTCTGCAGGCTATAGGTTTCATCTGTGACACTAAAGCCTCCAGCCACTGTAACTGTTTTGAGCTACCAGAACTAGGGCTGCTGCCCCCACCCTGAGTTAAGTTATACTTAGGTTTTCTCATCACAGTGAAACAGAAGTTTTAAGTCAAATGCTTCTATTTTTCTTTTACTCCCCATTACACATACAACACTAAACAATATTCAAATAATACCTCACAACTTCCAGGCTTCGATGAAAATGGATACTTTGCAGTCTAAGGTCCCCCCTCTCCCTGAACTGCCCCTCTGCCTTAGGAATAGCTGTCATTCCTAAGGGAAACATTTGACTTCAGACTATAGTCAAGCTCCAAAGAGCAAGTGGGCAATGACTTCAAATGGTAAAACATTCTGTCCTCTTTTATCATCTCCATTGAAGCAGAAATTTGGAGATTGCGGGGGTCTTATGTTACTTAAGCCAAGATCCAAAGGATCTCAATCTCAAATTTCTAGATTTATTTAATACACTGAAATGAAAGTTACCCCTTGTTCTCTAATGGAACATTAGCACAAAAACAAGCATACTTTTTGATAATGAGGGACTTTCATGATCCTTGTACAAACATTACATGATCCCTTTCCTTGTTGCTATATGTATAATTTATATTTTGGGAAGAGACTCACAGATCCATCCCAGGTACCTCACACTTGTGGTCACAGCTTACAAACCCCAAAACATGTCAGGCCTCTTTAAAATGTACATGCCCTTTGACTATTTTATCCAAAATACAAAACTATTGTCAAAATAAATAAAAACAATTAAAGGCAAAAAAATTTTTTCTAATAAAATTTAAAACTAAGATCCCCAGTAGCTGTTTATCCATATGATAAAATATTATGTAACTATTAAAGAGCCTATTTTCAATAGTTAGTGATATAGAGATATATACAGAAATTAATATAGAGTATTAAAATATGTACAGCGTTTTTAAAATCTATAAAATGTGACTCCCAATTACACTGGAGATGACATAAAATTCTTCAACCTGCCCCCCAAAGCAACCATTTTAAATAACTCTTCTGTTCAATTTTAGGATAGAAATTGCATTTAACTGCTAGCGTTCCTTCAGAGCATAGCTCTCTCCCTCCCTACATACCAACGTCTCACATCTCTACTCAGCTCTCCTCTTGGAATTGCTGTTCCTTCAACCCCCACTTAACCCATTACATTCACACAGCTTTGTCTGACTGAATTCAGGCCATACCCACCCACTCACCCTGATCTCTACCTTGGGAACATCAAGCTGTTATCTTCCCTCATATAATTAAATTTATGTGGGACATTTTTGAAGACCTGAAGAAATCAATTCTGTATAGTTAGACCATAGAGATGGAAAGAATAAGAAACTAAAATATTTAGAAGGAATAGGATTCTCCCAGTAACTCTTAAAGCCTGCCATAAGTAACACCTCACTAAGATAGCTCTGTTTAGGAGCATGTGTACAAAGAGAAATCAATTAAAGCAAACTTCTTTAAAAAAAAAAAAAAGTAAGCACCAGTACTCTGGAAATATTACAAAACTGTAAAATATTTTTTCTATCTTTTCCCCTTCTTGCCTATCTTTTCATCTATCTTTCTACGCCTAGAATACTCAGTATCTGAACATCACATAGAAGTCAAAAATTATTGTAAAACACACACAAACAAGTATTAGACACATTTACTACCATTTATCAGTATTTACAAGCACAAAAGCATCATCTTCACTTTTTCAGGGGAGAAAAAATATGGTTCATATGTGAAGTTTTATCCTGTAATTTTCACCAAACGATTTAGTTGAAATAGAAATGTGTGCTTATTTAAGCATACTTATCAACATCACTCTGAATAGGTATACTGACATCCTGTATGACTCGTTTACATCTTCATGAGAATCCAGCCCAGGCTGAGGTTTCACTGACCTTTAACATGATCATTTGGTTGGCAGGAAGGAAGTGAGGAGAAAGACTGATAGAAAAGAACATGGTTCTATTTCACTTCTCATTTTACATTAAGATTCCAAATGTTTTCTTTTTTTCTCACCTACCGATTTTCAAGAATGCTTTCCGCTCAGTAACTCATTTTCTTGCTCAGTTGTTCTCTTGATATTGCAGTTCTTTAAAACTTCACAATGTTGCATTTCTTAGTCATTTGCCCTGACATGGTTCTTCTTCCGTTCGCTTTTCTTCTTTCTCCCCTGAGAAACACAGATTACTGGCAGCTATTCTGCATCTCTCTTTGCAAAGACTGAGACGAAAATTAGTGAGGTCTGATACATTTCTTGGTCAAATTACCTTGAGATTTTTACATATAGCTACTATTTCATTTATAATATACAAATAATAAGCTTTTATTTATGTCTCCATTTTCAGCTTTCATCTTCCTGACCTAGACTATCATTTATGAAACACAATAGATAATGAAGATATAGGTAGATGGTTTACTTTTTTTTAAGAAGTAGATGAGGAAGAGAAGGAAGAGGAGAAATTTACTTGAAACATCAAGTAACTTAAGACTTTGTAGAATACTACAAAGATTGTTAATGTGTTGTAGTCATAGTTTTTTAAAAATATTTTTTTTACTTATTTGAGAGAGAAGGAAAATGGAAAGATAGAAACATCAATGATGAGAGAGAATCTTTGATCAGCTGCCTCCTGCACACTCCACATTGGGGATCAAGTCCACAACCCAGACCTGTGCCCTGACCTGGAATCCATCTGTATCCTCCTGGTTCATAGGTGAACGCTCAACTGCTGAGCCACACCAGGCCAGACTAGACATAGCTTTTTATAATCCATGATCCTTTATACATTCCATGTCTTATACCTTTTTGACTTTCTTAATTAAAAGTTATTATAATGTTTGCATTCATACCAATAAATTCCCTTTATATGTTGACCTAGGTGACTGTGCTAAAATCATCACTGTCTAGAAAATATTTTTAAAAGATCCTTTCTTTGTTGGAGTCTATTTTTAGCATAAGTTGACATACTAGGTCACCACCAAGATTTTATTGAACTAGAAACCTTTTCTTTATAGCAAATGGCACCTCAAAATGAAGTGGTTGATGTTAATGAAATATTTTTTGCTTTAATAGAGTCCACTTCAATTGTCTCCCCAAAGGAAAATAGTGCCCACAGATTTGAGGACAGCAGAACTACAGAGAGCTGAGATGTGAAATAAGGCTGAATAATTGAGATGGTGGGCTCTTTCCTAAAGAAGAAAGCATGATTGCTATCTGTTTGGTAATGGGGAGAAAGAGCATTCTTGATGTAAATTTTACAAATCTGTGAACTGATAATAAATTATTAACCAGGGCTACTAGTAAGAGATTTTCTTTAAAGGTTTTTTGTTTTTTGTGTTTGTTGTTGTTGTTGTTGTTGTTGTTGTTGTTGTTAAGGTAAGCTCTATGAAACCATGAATACAGAAGGTATAGAGAAAAGTTAGTTGCTACTGCCATCTGGAAGGCAGACTAGGGAGGTCAAAGACATCTAAGGCCTGGAGAAACTGAGACGGGCCAATACGATAAAAAG
Source organism: Antrozous pallidus (assembly GCA_027563665.1). Classification (NCBI taxonomy): domain Eukaryota; kingdom Metazoa; phylum Chordata; class Mammalia; order Chiroptera; family Vespertilionidae; genus Antrozous; species Antrozous pallidus. Next base: position 57,578,056 of record CM050508.1, on the reverse strand, counting down.
CTGCTCCTTTTGAGAAAGTTGTTGATTCTCTCAACAACCAGCAATTCTAGAGGTTTTTATTAGATGCTTTGTTAATTATTGCTATAGCAGCATGCCATGAAAGAATGTGAAAAATGCAGACAGGTCTTGAACAGTGAATTGCAGGGGGCAAGTGTCAAATTTTAAAAATAAATCTGACCTAGCTGGTGTGGCTCAGCAGCTGAGTGTCGACCCAGAAACCAAGAGGTCACCGGTTTGATTCCCAATCAGGGCACATGTCCTGTTTGTGGACTGGATTCCCAGTGGCAGGCATGCAGGAGGCAGCCAATCAATGATGTTTCTTTCATCTATGTTTCTTTATAAAAATAAATCTGAATTAGGAACATAAATGAGATCATCCATTTTGACATCCAAAACTAATTTCACATTTGATTCATGTAATAAATGCTGCCCAGATTTGCATGGCCTTAATACAATAAGATTAAGAATATTCTATCATTGTTTATCCTTTGTAATCAGTTGTTTATCCTGTGTTAAACAAATATTGTGGGAAGAATACATGGGAACAGGCTCCAAAGTATTCCTTGGATGCTCATCAAGAGAAACAGAGAGACAGCAGAGCTCAGAACTTGGATAGATAAAATCCAACAGAAACACCAAAAGAAAACTGACTAGAATTTTAAATCTTTAACAATGAATAGAGTAGTGGGATTGCCAATATAAATGCAAACCTGATGCTGCAGAAAATAACTTTGGATTTTTTGTTCCAAAAAATAAATATATCAACTTGCCTTTTCAATGAGATCCTTAATGATACATGTGTCAGGGCAATGTATGCATATATATATATATATATATATATATATATATATATATATATAGTGTGTGTGTGTGTGTGTGTGTGTGTGTGTTATATAGTCTTTTATGAAAAAAGCAAGAGGGGAAAAAAAGCATGAAGAACATATAACATATGGCATTCCCTATCGCCTCAGCTGGTGTTTGCCATTTCCTGCTTGTAACTTTCTTAATTTTACATCTTCTCCTCAATTTCAATATACTAGACATTTTAATCAGATTTGCAATTTGGTCTTCCTGGTTTTCCCATTTGCTTCTCCTTGTTCTTATTAATCTTTTCAGTTATATGTCTAAGTCTATTTGATTTGAAGAAAAACTAATAATTATAATGCCTAGGGTGTCTTCATGAATAATCAATAATATGCTCATTGTGTTGTGGCTGTCTAGGTAAGCTATGCTTAGATGCAAGAGGCAATAACATAAAAACATATTCTAATATTTTAATCAGATTTTATAGGATTGACATACATAATGTTAGAGAGAATAAAAATCAGTGAGGGACATGGAGGCAACCTATGAAACAGAAGTATATAACTTCCTTCAAGTAACTCAAATATCATCCCTCAAAATCGGGCCTCAATTTTATCAACTTCTAGCCCTGGCCAAAGTTAGGCTACATAATAAAGCAGTTCTCTTTGAGAAAGATGGGGCTACAAAACTGGTTGTTTACCCTCAAGCAAATGGGTTGAATATTAGCTGCCCCAAAGCAGCTGACAAAGGAGGGTATCAGGCCATTCAGACCCAGTCTATGGCAAAACCTTCTTCCCCACTTCAAAGGTCAAAAGTGAAAGCAAAACAAAACAAACAGTGAAAGATATTCCACAGATTCTAAAATAAATGCCCAGTTTTTCTCAACTAGAAATCAGAGTTCCTGGGAAGTGTTAACAACTCAAGGTGATCCCCATTTCCAAGCTTCTTACTGAAGCCCTAATAACATTATAGTTCTCCGAGTCCTTGTAGTTTGCTTTAGCAATTACCTCTGTACCTCTAGACACCCCAAGGACCATGGCTAGCAAATGCAAAGAGTAGTAACCCACCCAAAACACATTCTTTTACAATCTGGCAGCAATTTCTAAGATTAGACAATCTCAGTGAAAGGAATTAATGTGACCAACCAGAGCTCAATGTTGACTTCTTAGGTGCTATGGTTTTCCTGAAGGATCCTGAGCTAATTTCCTAAAAGCATAGGCATGGATTCCATCACATTTTCTCAGCTTCACTAATCAGGGTGGTTAGTGGGGAGCTGGGACTTCACATTATCCTAAATTTTCCAGCACATGTGATTCCAAACTCACCTCAGCCCCTTCCTTTGGTACCTCCAAAAAGGTGGTCTAATGGTTATCTTGTCACGGATCCTTCTCCCCATGAGGATGATCATGGTTTAATGAAACTCTTAAAGATACTAGTAGAAGAATCTATAAAATGTGGGAAGGTAAGAGGAGTGGGACATAAGAAGAGAAAAGTACACTCCCTAGGCAACAAGTTTTGATGTGGTACTATCAACAGTCACTTCTCATTTATTATCTCTTTTTTAAAATATATTTTATTGATTTCAGAGAGGAAGAGAGAGAGAGATAGAAACATCAATGATAAGAATCATTGATCAGTTGCCTCTTGCACGCCCCCTGCTGGGGATCAAGCCCACAACCCAAGCATATGCCCTTGACTGGAATCAAAACTGGGACCCTCCAGGCCACAGGCTGACACTGAGTCAAACCAGCTAGAGCTATTGCCAACATTCTATCCACTGAGTCAAACCAGCTAGGGCTATTATCTAACTCTTGATATAAAAAAGTTCATAAACCAACCTGTAAGTTCACAAACAGAGAACCAGGACATAAAACAGTATAGACATACTTCCTCAGTTATAGAAAATAAAACTTTTTTGATCATAAGTATCCAGTTTCAAATTTTAAAATTTGTTCATAAAAATAGCCTTTATTACCTTATATCAATGTAAAATTAATTTTTTCTACCAAAATCAACAAACTCAAAATTAAAACATCTCAGAATCTCATATTTACTAGTAAAAAAAACTCCAAAACTGGCAGCTGTAATTATGATAGAAATGTCAGAATAAAATTTTAAAGCAAGAAAATTTTCAAATCTGTAAGAAATGATGTCTAAATAATGATAGGTAAGAGAATTTACATTAACAAGTGAAATAGGCTCTGACCAGTTTGGCTCAGTGGATAGAGCATCAGCCTGACGACTGAAGGGTCCCAGGTTTGATTCCAGTCAAGGGCATTCCAGTAGGGGGTGTTCACGAGGCAGCTGATCTATGTTTTTTTCTCATCAATGTTACTAACTCTCTATCTCTCTCCTTTCCTCTCTGTAAAAAAATCAATAAAATATATATTTTAAAAAAAAAACACAAGTAAAATAGGCACAAGGTTAAAAATTACACAGCTGAGGAAGGCCAAAACTTAGCCTGTCCTCACATAAAATTTAACATTTCTATTTCTTACCCACATGCCCTACCATAGCCTACAGAATTCATAGGAATCTAAGACCCAAGGCAATTAGGTACAACCATCTGTAAATCATCCAGGAAATGATTGAAAGTATAGTATCAAAAGACTGACAAGAAGGAAACTCTAATGATGAGAATTTACAGCATTTTTTCGGGGGGGGGGGCAGTGAAGGATGTCAAAATATGTATTTAGTGACTCATAAAATTTCATTGCCCCAAAATGAGAAAAAAAATCCCACACTTGGGCAACATTTGTAGCTGATGCCCCTAAAATACTTCTAACTTTGAAACAGCTCTTTACACCTTCTTCAAGTGCTTTGTATTCATTGACATTTCTCTTATTTTATGAGATTTTCTGATTATTGTACTAGAGGAGTAGGAGTGGATCCAGGAGCAGAAAATAAAGATAAATTAAATGTCAAGTTCCCCACACTCTGCTTATCCACATTTAACTCAAAGTCCAAAATATGGAGTCTAGTCGAAGGGGAAAAGTTGAAGGATACAATGAGAGGAGAAAATGGAGAAATTGACCCATTTAAATCATATTCCTCTCTTCCTTCTTTGTAAAAGGCAATATATGAGACATATCTCTCATATTTAATGTTTTGACATTGTTTTAAAAACCTCAAAAAGAAAATAGTACTGAGTATTTCACACCAGAGAAACTGAAGAAAACTTCAGGCATGAGAAGAATTTCTCCAAATCCCTCAACCCCAGAAGATTTTGTACTCCAGTAAAATTACAGACGTAAAAGCCAAATAAGTCCATAGATGTGTTTTGTTACTAGCATGGCCTGAGTGTCTTTCAAAAGAGCTTCAATCTCCAATTTGCCACGACCCTCACCATTATCTATTATATTTCACAGAGACACTTCACACATCCACCTTACCAACTAGTCCCTAGATATATTTCAGATTTTGACCCCTGCAAATGAAGATTTATCTTCATACACTCATATAAACTCAGTATCTGTTGGATCTTAAAGTTCACCTTCTAAAACAGTCTTTCATTAGATAATTAGATCCTTCAATACATTTTTGCCTAGCTTTTTGCACAGCAGAAACAGCAGAAAAACAACTTACAAGTATAGGTGCCTAAGCCCCATCTCTGACCTACTGAATTAAAATATCCAAGGGTGGGAGTGGGGTTATGGGTAGGGGAGTCCTAAACATCTGTGCAGGTAAATCTGATGAACAATTAGAGCTAGAAATGATTTCTTTTTTGTATCCAGTAAGAATTCACTCTCCCAACATTTTTTTTGCGGGGGGGTGGCGGGGGGGGGGGGGGCAGGTAATAATGTAAAAAAGTTCTTTCCTCAGGCAAGTCTTACTAACTAGAGACAGAGAAGTGTTACCTGTCTCTCAGCCCTGGGGTAGTTTGACAGTATATCAGAGAGCCTTGTCAAAACTTGCAGAGGTTTGTTATAGAAACTAGTCTTCACTTCTTCCACTTCCTGCCATATGTTTCATTCCCTGCTGTCTCCATTCTGAGAAATGTTTCCATCCTGATATCCATGTGAAAGCTAAAGCTACCTATGCAGGTGTTACAGCTGTCACCAACAATATCCTGGTGATGGATGAAATAGATTTTGCTTCAGGAACTATAAAAAAGTTGGTGCAAAGAAATGACACGTTATGAAATGATGAAATACAACATCTGGCTCCAAAGTGAGTCGTACAGGTGTCATTAACAAGACAAACAGGAAGCTTCTTTGTTAAATACCAAAGTTAAATTTCCAGGTTATTTTAGACTTTCTCTTTAATCAATTCAGTCAAAATAATATTACAGTGGATTTAACCAAATGTTTAACTGAATTAGGTAAAATGGCTGGTTATTATAATACTAGAGGCCCAGTACATGAAATTCATGCATGGGTAAGGTCCCTAGGCCTGGCCAGCAATCAGGGCTTTCCTTCCCCCTGCTGCCAGCTGGGGCCTTCCTCTGTTCTGCACCACCCCCTGGTGGTCAGTGCATGTCAGAGACAGTGGTTGAACTCCCGGTCAGTCAAACTCTCGAGACAATTTGCATATTAACCTTTTATTATGTAGGATAACGAAGAATCATCCCTACTGCTCCCCTACCAGGCTGATTGACACCTAATTGCTCCCCTGCTGACTCAATCACCTCCAACTGCCCTCCCCTGCAGGCCTGGTCACCCACAACTGCCCTCTCTTGCTGGCCATCTTGTGACAATGTGGGGGCAGCCATCTTGTGACAACATGGAGGTAGCCATCTTGTGATGACATGGGGGCAGCCATCTTATGATGATGTGGGGGCAACCATCTTGTGGTGGCCATCTTGTTATGATGTGGGGGGCAGCCATCTTGTGATGATGTGAGCACAGCCATCTTGTGGTAGCCATCTTGTGACAACATGGGGGCAGTCATCTTGTGACAACGTGGAGGCTGGCCATTTGTGATGTGAGGGTCAATTTGCATATTACCTCTTTATTATATAGGATAGGAAATAAGCAAAGGGAAGACCAGATATTATAGCATGGTCATTTGGGCAACTTCACCAGGAAGCTGCAACTTTGCACTCCCCAGGGAATCATCTGCCTATTCCCCACAGATTACTGGGCAAAGGGGTCCAACAAAGAGGAGATGGATGCATGTGCAGTGAAGCTGGAGTGACTAGGAAAGGTGCTTGTCAGTGACACCTAGAGGCAGAGGTGACTGGCCAGAATGGATGAATGGGCCTGCTGCAAGCCCACAAAAATTTGTGAACACATAATCCCTTAAACAAAGAAATTTGCTCGTGGGACACTCTTGTTTCTGCTTCCTTGCACTTGCCCAGGTTTTCTCGATAGCCATGTGGACCCCACATGCTTGGACTGATGGACTACAGTGTGGAACACAAACTATGCTAGCCTCGTGCTGGACTGGAAACTCTGGACACTGGCTCTGATTTTAACTCTGCTTAAATCCTGGCTATACTTCTTCTGTGACTGGACAAAGGGAAATGGGACTTTGGAAACTTGGGGATTTAATTCCACAGAAATAAAACTTTCTACAATCTCTCATTCTCCCTTGCAAGTCTCAGAAAATTCTCTTTGTTGGGATATTGCAAGAATTTCACTCCCAGAGCAACAGATAGGGATGAGGACCTTTCCCCACCAATAACAATAAAAAAAAAACTCATGTAATAGATGAAGAAATAGAGGCTTCTGTCAAAGGACTTACCCACATTTACTTAATTAGATAAGAGGTTGCACAGATCCCAGATTCTCTGAATCTAAAACCATGCTCAAAGTCTGAGAACTTTCAGGTTTTTAGATTACAAGAAGAAGCTTAAAAATACATAAGTAATGATTGATAGATAGATAGATAGATAGATAGCCAACATAAACCTAACCATAATTCTAAAAAAACACATGACTGACCAGAAAGAAATGCAGTAAAAAAGAAAATGTATGAGAAACATCTATCGCTGGCTGCCAAGGCGATATGTCAGTTTTCAAACTGAGCCCTAAGGGACTGCTGGTGATATAAACATCTGCAATTGATTCCAAGGCTCACTGGGAACCAGCTGTCAAAGGCACAGAAATAGAGCAGAGAACAGAAGAATGCCACCACCTTATGATTCTGAAAAGCTGTATATGCTATGCAGAAGAGATGAGACCCATTTCTCTACCAGGTAAATCCTGGCTGTGGAATATGGGGCACAGGAACTTTGACGGGAAGAACATGTGAAGTGCAGGTGAATAAACTTGTTGAACTTCAGCCATGACAATGTTTCTGATAGTAAAACATGATAAGGGGTGAAACTGAGGTCCAAGACAGTAAACAAATAACTATAAAAATATAGTTTATTATGTGTTGTTTGATTCTGTCATATTTGGTTCAAAATTAAGTCATGGTAAATGTTAAATATTAAGATCTTAAAGCTCTAAATGATGAAGCCCCTGGATCATTAGTTAACAAGAAGTTGATAGTGAAAGCAGTAGGGCCCTAGGGCCCTCTGTATTAAAATATACGGGGGAGAGGGCCGGAGAGGGGGGGGGGTGGGGACATGTGCTGGGGGGTAGGGGAGGCTGGGGGGATGGGGGGAGGATAATGGGGAGGGGGAAAGGAAAACATGTACTACTATTACATATAAGTTATACTGCAAAAAAATCAATAAAAAAATAAAATAAAATAAAATATATGGGGGAGAAATTAAGTGTGGATAATTCTTTGCCATTTATGACATTTTATTAGAACATTGCTATGAAATTGTTAGCAGATTGAAATTTCTTATGGATGTGATTTAATTTCTTTTTATTCTCCAAATATTATTTTCAGTGTTGACTTTAAATATGGAGGAACTAACTCAAAATGTTATGTATCCCTATACTAATTTTTTTAAAATCTTTATTGTTGAAAGTATTACATATGTCCCTCTTTTCCTCCCCATTGACTCCTTCTAGCCTTCCCCTGACCCCCAACCCAGGCCTTTACCACACTATTTTCTGTGTCCATGGGTTATGTATATCCTATCTAATAAAAGAGTAATATGCAAATTGACTGTAACTTTGCTACACCAAATAAGCCACCACCAGCCAATCGCAGGGTGATGGCCGGGTGCCCAGGGGGCAGGGCCAGGCAGCGATGTCAGCCCCGATGGATCACAGCAGCTCAGTGGCCAGCCTACAGCCAAGTCCAGAAAAGGCCTCTCCCCGAGAGGTGGGTGGAGGGCGGGGTGGGTGGAGGGTGGGGTGGGTGGAGGGCCAGGCCAGGCAGTGATGTGGGGCCCCAGATCACAGGGCAATGGCAGGGTGTCCAGGGTGGGTAAATTTGCACATGCTGGCAGGACAGACAGCACCTGATGTAGCCTGCAGGGTCCAGGCCACCATGGACCTGGCAGACCTGGCGGGCAGCACCTGAAGCTGCCTGTGGGGTCCTGGCTGAGATCAGGACTGGGCAAGCCTGGGAGGCAGCATCTGACCCTGTACACAGCTATTGGGACCAGGCAGGCGGCATGGACAATGCCTCATGCTGCCTGCTATGTCCAGGCGGCGATAGGGACTGTGCAGTTTCAGCAGGCACCTCCTGATGTCGCCTGTCAGGTCCAGGCAGCTATCGGTATGGGGCAGGCAGCATAGATAGTGCCTGACGCTTCCCATGGGCTACAGGAGGCATTGGGACCAGGAAGACCCAGGGGACAGTGCCTGATGTTGCCTACAGAGCCCAGGCATTGATCAGGACCGGGCAAGTGGCATGGACAGTGTCTGATGCTGCCCGCAGTGTTCAGATGGTGATCGGACTGGGCAGTTCCAGCAGACAGCTCCTAATGTCACCCTCAGGGTCCTGTCAGCTATCGGGAACCCGGGAAGATGGCATGAACAGCACCTGATGCTCCCCATGGAGTCCAGGTGGTCATTGGAACTGGGTATTTCCAGCAGGCAGCTCCTGAAGCTGTCCGAGGGGGTCCAGGTGGCGATTGGGGTTGGGCAGGCGACATGGACAGTGCCTGAAGTCGCTAGGGGGTCCATAGGCAGGAGTGGCCCCGGTCTCCGGGATCACTGTCTGCCCCTGGGCCGCCTTGAGGACACTGGTGGAGCAGGCCTGGACTGAACATTTTAATGAAAATGGGATGCCTGTGTCTCGCCCCACCATACCCTGTCCCTGGAGAGAAGAGGAAAGTGGGCAGTTAGGAGGCACCTGGGCTCCGAAGTGGCTTGGAACAACCTGCAGGCATGCTACCAGGAAGAGGTGCTGAATCATGAGGATGCAGAGGGCTGGCTGATGTAGGTGAGAAAGGAGCAGATGAGGCGGCTCTTGCAGGCTCTGAGGTGGAAAAGTGCATCTACAGTCTGATGGACGAAATCGCCTTTCTGAAGAAGGTGCAAGATAAGGAGATCGCCAAGCTGCAGGTGCAGATCCAGTATGCTCAGATCTCCATGGAGATGGACGTGGTCTCCAAGTCCAACCTCTCCACTATGCTCAAGGACATCCACGACCAGTACAAGAAGCTGGCTGCCAAGAACATGCAGAATGCCAAAGAATGGTACAAGAGCCGCTTTACCATGCTGACCAAGAGCTCTGCCAAAAACACCTATGCAGTGAGGGCCAGCAACTACTCAAGGCCAAGACCCTGGAGATGGAAACATGCCAGGGCATGAACAAAGCACTGGAAAAGCAGCTGCGAGAGCTGGAGGATAAGCAGAACTCCGATGACAGTGCTATGCAGGACATGATCAACAAATTAGAAAATGAGTTGAGAACTACAAAGAGTGAAATGACACGATATTTAAAACAATAACAGGACCTCCTCAATGTGAAGATGGCTTTGGACATTGACATTGCAGCTACAGGAAACTCTTGGAAGGTGAGGAGACCCTGCTCAGTTTCACCAGCATGGGAAGCATAGCCAGAGGCTACTCCCAGAGTTCCCAGGTCTTTGGTGATCTGCCTATGGTGGTTTACAGACTAGCTCCTACTTGATGTCTGCTCACTCCTTCCCTTCTTGATACTCCTGCCATGTCCAGGAGGAGCAGATTGAGGTGGAGGAGACCACTGAGGTTGCAAAAGCTGAGGAAACTAAGGATGAACCCTCTTCTGAAGGAGAACCTGAAGAGGAGGAAAAGGAAGAGACTGAGGAAGAGGAAGGAGAAGAAGAGGAAGAAGGTGCCAAGAAAGAATTTGAGGATGCAAAGGAGGAAGAAGGTGAAGGTGAAGGAGAAGATGCTCAAGAAGCTGCCCAAAGAGATGAAGGTGCTGGGGAGAAGCAAGCAACCAAGAAGAAAAATTGAGCCCTTCTTATTATTTCAGGAATAATCCTCCCAATAATCAACACAATCACCAACCAAACAGTTGAGTCCCCAGTAGTATATGAATTAAAGTCAGACATTAAATGTTATGCTATGACTTTTCTCCTTATACAGAGTATCAGTTTGCTTGCAGAATGGCTTCCTGGCTTGCTGCCAGCCTGTGCATGGTCCACGCTTATGAGTTCAGGATCTATGACAATGTGAATCATTCAGATTTTTACAATAAAAATACATGAATACATGAATTCACTAATGTTAATGTCAAAATTCATGGAAAAAACAGTCCTTTGAATCTTTGGTTGTTACAAATTACAGACCTCAAATCATGTGCAATAAACAGTAAATAAAGTTACACTGAATGGCAAAAAAAAAAAAATACATTAGAGGCCAAGAAATGTTCAAAGATCTGGGAACCATTCCCAGTTCAAGAAGGGAAGTCACAGGGTGTATATTATTGCTACAAATACTGTATTTTCTACTACTTACAACATATACAATGTAATATATTAGATGCCTTCCTATCTCATGAAGTACGTGTTCTCATAGGTAATACTGGTAGATATGTTATAGTTATGGCAGTAGGTCATATCCTATCTATATTAATAAAAGGGTAATATGCTAATTAGACCATAAGACATTTTAGATGTCCTTCCTGGCAAAGCCATGGTGGCAGGGCTGAAGAAGAGGCGGTTACGAGTGATCAGGCCAGGAGGGGAGGGCAGTTGGGGGTGATTAGGCTGCAGGAGGGTTTAGTTGGGGGCAAGCAGGCCAGCAGGCAGAGTGGCTAGGGAAGATCAAGCAGACAGGCAGGTGAGCAGTTAGGAGCCAGTAGTCCCAGATTGCGATGGGGTTGTCCCACTGCCAATTTAGGCCCAATCCCAGAGGGGTCCCAGATTAGAGAGGATGCAGGCCAGGCTAAGGGACACACACCCCTCCACCCCCTCACTCCATGCACAAATTTTGTGTACTGGGCCACTATCCTATATATATAAAAGCCTAAGCAACCATTACAACCAGTCAACTGATCAACTGTTCAACCGGTCATTATGATTTGCACTAATCCACAATTAACCTTCTGCAGCTGGCCAATCTACTACAGTCCCTTCTCCTGGCTGGCCAACTTCCTGCGGTCCCCCCCTTCAACCAGCCAGCCCTGATTAGGACTGGGCAAGATGACACTGATTGGCCCCAATTGCTGGCCAGGCCAACGGACTTCACCCATGCACAAATTTGTGCATCAGGCCTCTAGTATGTATATATGCATACAAGTGTTTTGGTTGATCTCTTCCCACCCATCCATCCGCCCCACCTTCCCTCTGAGATTCAACAGTTTGTTCTATGCTTCTATGTCTCTGGATCTATTTTGTTCCTCAGTTTACTTTGTTCATTAGATTCCACACATGAGTGAGATCATATACTTGTCTTTCTCTGACTGGCTTATTTCACTTAGCATAATACTCTCTAGGCCTATACTAATTTTTGTTAATGGGATATATATCTGTTTTAGGAAAAAATAATTTAATTATATACATATATATTTCAAATTAAGAAAAACCCAATGTAACAAAATTCAAAATAATAAAATATTAGGAATTATTTGCTTTCATTATATTTATTAGGAACTTATCTTATTTCAGACCCTATGTTAGATATAAGGATGCAAAGATGAGTAATATGAGCAAGATAGGACTCTGACTTCAAGTGTTTTACTAAAGGCAAAACAATTCAATATTAAGAGAAAGAAAAAACAAAAGTTATTCAGGATATGGTAGAGACACAAACCAGTAATCAAAACTCAGATGTTAAGCAATCTTATATTCTACTTTAAGAAATCTAGACTTTTTATTGTAGGCAAAGAGAGCCATTGAAAAGTTTAAAGAGTAATTGTCAAAATCATGTTTTTTAAACAATAGCACTCCAGAAACGGGATACAGAAGAGCTTGAAAGGATCAAAAATGGTATAACTAAATAGAAGACTGTGCAAGGGTTCACATTTTAAAAAAATGTTGCCAAAACCAGTTTGGCTCCATGGATAGAGCATCAGCCTGCAGAATGAAGGGTCCCGGGTTCGAGTCTGGTCAAGGGCATATATCTTGGTGTGGGCACACCCCCAGTCGGGGGTGTGCAAGAGACAGCTGATCGATGTTTCTCTCTCATCGATGTTTCTTTCTATCCCTCTTCCTTCCTCTCTGTAAAAAAATCAATAAAATATATTAAAATAAATAAAAATAATCTTATGAGTTTCAACTAGAATCATAGCAGGGACAATGGAAGTTAAGCAGGGTAGAAGAACAGGAAATGAGTGCCTAAAGTATCCAACTGAATATTCTTTTTCAAGAACTAGAGTGCAGAGGAAATAAAACAATTAACAATGGTAGTTTCCTGGCCCAGGAAAGAAGGACTTCTTCCACCGGGTGTGAGGAGATAGATGCCAGCAAAAAGGAGAAAAGGAAAATGGGCAAAGGACTGGAATAAATAGACATTTTTCCAAAAAAGTTATGCAAATTGCCAACATGCAAATAAAAAGATGTGCAATAGCACTTATCATCAGAGAAATGCAAATCAAGGCCACAATAAAATAGTACCTCATGCCGCGACCGGTTTGACTCAGTGGATAGAGCGTAGGACTGGAGACTGAAGGGTCCCAGGTTCGATTCTGGCAAGGGCATGTACCTTGGCTGCGGGCACATCCCCAGTAGGGGGCGTGCAAGAGGCAGATGATCGATGTCTCTCTCCCCTCGATGTTTCTGACTTTCTATCCCTCTCCCTTCCGCTCTGTAAAAAATCAATAAAATATATTTTTTTTAAATAAAAGAAAGAAAGAAAGAAGAAAGAGAGAGACGGAGGGAGGGAGGGAGGGAGGGATGGAGAAAAAGAAAGAAAGAAAAGAATAAGTGTTGGAAAGAATGTGGAGAAACTGGAACTTTTGTGCATTATTGATTTGATTATAAAATGGTACAAACTGTTATGGAAAACAATCCAGAAGTTCCTCAAAAAATTAAAAATAGAACTACCATATGATCCAGCAACCCTTCTTCTGGGTATATAGCCAAAAGAATCGAAAGCAGTTTCAAAGAGACATTTTGATACCCATGTTCTTAGCAGCACTATCCACAATAGCTAAGACGTGGAATCAACCCAAATGTCCAACACAGATGAATGGATAAACAAAATGTGGACTGTCACACAGTAGCAGATTATCCAGCCTTAAAAAGGAAGGAAATCCTGTCACATACTATGACCTGGATGAACCTTGAGAACATTATGCTAAGTAAAATAAGCCAGTCACAGAAAGATACTTCCTTTTATGTGAGGTAACTGGAGTTGTCAAATTTATAGAGGCAGAAAGTAGAATGGTGGCTGCTAGATGGTTGGGGGACAGGAAAAGGGAGTTGTGGTTTTGTGGGTGCATAGTTGCCAATTTGCAAGATGAAAAACATCTGTAGCTCTATTAACACTACTGAACTGGGCTGGGCGCAGTGTGGGGGTAGCTGTGCCTCGGCCTCCTCGTGGGCAGGTAAGCTATAATCATGTGTACGCTTGGGCTGGCAGGCTCTGGGTTTGGATTGAAAGTATTTCTAGCTGACCCATCTGAAAATTAATTCCTTCCTGCTCAAACGTGCGGATCTCCCTGGTACTGCACTTACATCTTTCCAGCCCTTGGCCTGAAACTTTGGCAGCTTTTTGAGTTTGGAATCTAAGAGACTTAGCAGGAACTCTTTCCGGCCCTGGGTGGGAAGGACTCCTTCACTGTACTAGGCAGAGTAGTGAATGGGTCTGAGTTTACACAAATTTAATTTCAGCTTTGGAAATGCTGCTGCTTCTTTGCACTGTTTGTGAACTGGATTTTCCCCTATTGAAATGATACTTTTGTACTTACAATGTGGTCATCAGTATTGATTTTATTTTAAAGGTGCTAAGTTTAATTGTGTTGTTAAATTGAAGTGTGTATCTTGTGCTCCTAATTTTATTTTAAACCTGCACTTAATGTGAAATAACCGATGTGGGATCCTGTAACTCTTTGACCTTAAGGATTTTGTTTGTAACCTTAACAAAGAGGCATTCAAATGTTAACTGTGCTGTGCTTTGCAGCAAATGTCAATTAAAATTAAAGTAAAATCTTAAAAAAAAAAAAAAACTACTGAACTGTATAGTTCAAAAATAGTGAAATAGTTAAGACAGTTTAAAAGAAGAAGGAGGAGGAGGAGAAGAGGAGGAGGAGAAGGAGGAGGAGAAGGAGGAGGAGGGGAGCTTCCATTTCCCCTTACCTCCTCAGGGTTAAGCTTAAACATGAGCTGGGTAGTAGAAATACTCAGATTGGTTGAGGAGAGCAGTTTCCCAGAGCAGGAATATTTCTCCTGGACAGGCTATAAGCCTCTCAGAGAAGCCCCACTATCACATAGGTCTTTGCCAAACCAGCAGAGCACCTGAGCAACAGAGGAGAAGCAACTGGGCAAGGGGACTAGCCAGATGATCTAGAACCATGGTCGGCAAACTGTGCCTCGCGAGCCACATGCGGCTCTTTGGCCCCTTGAGTGTGGCTCTTCCACAAAATACCACGGCCTGGGCAAGTCTATTTTGAACAAGTGGTGTTAGAAATAGTTCAAGTTTAAAAAATGTGGCTCTCAAAAGACATTTCAATCATTGTACTATTGATATGTGGCTCTGTTGACTAATGAGTTTGCTGACCACTGGCCTAGGAGAACTCCTTTGCCCCAGGCCCTGCATGTCTCTGGAGGGGTCACAGAAACTGTTCAGGCTGTCAAGCTCCAAAGATGTTCACCAAGACCATGGGTGAGGAGACTCTAGTGGATCACAGCCAGAACCCAGAAGATTTTTCTCAGTGAAACTAAGGTGAGGGTCAAGTCAACAAAGAAAGGCATTACACTATAATTATGGGGCCAAGGGCATGTCAGCAGCTCATTCAGCACGATTCCAGAGTGCGGCATAAGGGTAGACATCCCTCTCCATTGCCAGCATTTCCTCTCACCTACCTATTATCTTGAGAAAAAGAAAGGGAAAGAGTAGACACTTGGGAAGGGGAAGAGAGGGACAAATCCAGATTTTGCAATGCCTGAAGCTTATACAATTTAAGGACTCATCTTCAGGGGGAAAAAATTATAAATAGAAAATTGGTAGGGTACCTCCCAGGAACTTTTAAGAGTCACAGACAAGTTAGAAGCCCTGAAGCATAAGCTACCTTTAATTCACCTCTGGGGGAAAACCCTGGAAACCTGAGTAATTGCCCAAACAGACTGTTTTGAACCTGCAGAAATGAAAGGTATATGTTACTGGCATGGCCCATGTGCTTTGCTGTCATTTGGGAGTGGGATCTCCAGAGTATCATGAAATCAGTTGTAGAAAATAAAGTTAAAATATGAGTCTTGATGTATAAATTTCTATGACTTGCCACATTTTCTATGTTCAGAGATTCAAAAGTCATTTTGTAAATTACTAAAAAAGAAATAAGCAGCTAGAGGTCAGATTTTAGTTTTATTGCTATCTGAGTTTTAACCCCATGCCTGCCCATAACAATGAGAGATGCAATCCCCTTGCAACTAATAAATGTGATGATGATACAATCACCAGATATCTATGTACCAGGAATAGTTTTCACTTTTCCTAGCATTGTAGTATAGATAAACTGAGATAAAAACTATTCAGTGCCAGAGGGCTCTCAGAGGATACATGAGGTTCTCCCTTTTCCAACTTCAATGCTGTGTGTGGCTGAAGTTTTTAAAATATACACTTCAAGCAAACAACATTTCACAACAGATTGAATGCAGGAGCAGACATGTGAATCCAGCTGTCTTCTATTCAGCCAAAAAAAGATGGAGATTTGCAAGTATGTAAAACAATTCCACTTTTTTCATTAATTTTTTGTTTAAAAATAATTTTTAAAAATATATGTGAATGTATAATATAGAGTATAAATCATGTTACCTATGTTAACAATAATAAACTCATCACATGTTACTTTTAAATTCATACATTTGTTTTTAAGTTAATAAATATTTAAACTTTGCTAATTACTAATATTAATATAATATATATAAATGTATGTGTATATGTATGTGTATATAAATGTATGTGTATATATGTGTGTGTGTGTGTATATACATATATGTGTGTATAACATGCACAACAACTGGGGCTCAACCAAAAGCCAGGCTGCACATAGCAGGCAAGTGGGCTGAACTGCTGACCTCTCAAAGAGAGAGAAAGAGGCAGGGCTGATCAGCAGCAGCAGCTTCTTTCTCCCTGCCTTGCCAGCAGCCAAGCCTCTCTCTCACAGTCAGCAGTTCAACCAGCTGGCTAGCAGCCTGGGGCAGCTACTGATCAGCCCCACCTCTATGATCAGACCCAGAGATAGGCCCAGACATACTGACTGGCATAGAAACCTACCAATCAGAACCAAATCTGGGTGAATTGCAAGGTGCCAATAGCTGCCTAGGAGGAGGGCTTTTGACACTGACTGGCAAAGAAACTGACCAATCAGAAGCAAATCTGGGTGCAATGTGAAGACAGAACCTAAGGTTAGAGCTGAGGAGGGGTTTTAAGGGCAATAGCTGTTTGGTGTAAGGTATAAGAAAGTGATTAAATTTTTTAATGACTGGTTTGGTGGTATAGTGCATATGGCTGGCTATCAGTACACATATAGGGATTATGTGTTTTTGTCTGCCAAGAGCATCTCCTCCTGTTGAAAAAGCCCCCCCCCCTCCACTTAAGCAATCCTATGCTATATAATCTATCTATACTAATAAAAGAGTAATTAGATTGGGTCCACCGGCCATCTTCTGGGTGTCCGACTTCCTTCCAGACAAAGCCATGGTGGTGAGGGCTGAGGCAGAGGCAGTTGGAGGTGATTAGGCAGGCAGCAGAGGAATCAGGGGCTATCAGGCAGGCAGATTGAGAGGTTAGGGGCGATCAGGCAGGCAGGGGCAAGGTAGGTGTGATCAGGCTGGCAGTGGGGCAAGGAAGGGGCAATCAGGCCAGCAGGCAGAGGGGTTAGGGGTGATCAGGCAGGCAGGCAGGAGAATGATTAGGAGCCAGTCATCCCAGATTGAGAGAGGAATATCTGACTCTGGCAGTCAGACATCCCCCAAGGAGTCCCAGATTAGCAAGGGTGCAGGCCAGGCTGAGGAACCCACACCGTGCATGAATTTTGTGAACCAGGTTTCTGTTATTAATATAATATTAATATAATCTACATAATCCAAACTTCTTTGGGATCCTCAACAATAGTTAAGAATGTAAAGGGAGGCTGAAAACCACTGGTCTATGAAAACCAAGATGTGTGTTGTATAGCAAGCTTTATTCCAAAAAAATCAATTATGAAAACTAGAGGCCTGTTGCATGAAGATTCATGCAATAGGCTTTCCTTCCTCTGGCTGCCAGGACAAGTTTTCCTCTGGAACCTGGGACCCAGGCCTTCCCTCTGGCTGTTGCCTTCTGTTTTTGCTTTGGCCAGCTGAAGGCTTCACTCCAGCCAGAGCCTTCAGTCTTCTCTGCTCTGGCTGGAGTGCCACACAGGGAAACCAGTACAGAATAGGGAACACATAAATAACATGTATTATATTAACAGTGTCTTTAGACCTCAGCTTCAATACCACTTCACTCTCTTAGAAAAGTCTTTTCTGGGCACCTTGTCCAAAGGGGCCTCTCCCAGTTTCTGTGTGTGTGTGTGTGTGTGTGTGTGTGTGTGTGTGTGTCCTATTTCCTTCAGAACACATTATAAAAATCTCTCATTATCACATTTATTTATTTTTTGGCTTTCTATGTGTTTATTTCCTGAGTCTCCCACTCTTTTCTTGTTTATTATCTGTCTCTCCCTGGAATATCAGTTTCTTGAAGACCTTGGATGTCTTATCCAATGCTCTGCTCCCTACACTTGCATAAAGATCTGACACACAGTAGAAGTTTAATATTTGTTGACTGACTAAACAACTGATGAGAAGGCTAACCCCTATTCTGTAAAAACACTGTTAGAAATTCTCTGCTATTTTTTAGACAGCCCCTTACTCTGAAAAAAATAACTTTGCTTTCTAGCCTGCTTGAATAATAAGAAAGATTAAATTTAGCTGTCTGACCTTGCAGGCCAGAGATTAGATATGCCCATACTTTCATGCCATGCCAGATGTATTTTTTTAATTGGATAGAACTGTGTTGTTTTCCAAGCCACAAGCTCCCATCAAGATAACCACCAAGCACACATAGGGCTAGCTCTTTAATAAAAAGAAAATTTCTGCTTGTGGCTCTGCTTAGAATTTGAAATCATTTTTTTCCAAGCCCACCAGTGTTTATTAAAGTGTGACTCCAAACTCTCTAAGCATTGCTTGATTTTTTTCTGGTTTTCTGCAACACTGACATCTATTAAATATTTGCTTCCAGAGCTATGCAATGAAAAGAACTGAGAAGTCCAGAGAGCATTTTGTAAAGAGCATTTTAAAATGTGATCCTAGCTCTTCTTTTCTGAAATAGTGCATTTTTCGTAACTATTAAAGGAGCTTCTGTTCTCCTTATACTGATAGTTTTTCTTGTGAAGCAAGGTTTTGTCAACAGCCCAATCTATGGGGACTTCCAACTAGGAATGTTTCCATTAGTGCAAACCCCAAGGAAACCTGCCAAAGTGCATCTAAGATTGACAGAACTTTGTTACAGATTTCTCTGTGGCCAGATTTATTGCTCCTTTTTGACTAAATTTGTTCTACTAACAGTAGCCCAGGTTGCACCAGCATATCAGAAAGTCCCACACCTAAACACACACACACACACACACACACACACACACACACACACACACAACTGAACTCAGGCTATCATAAACATATATTTCTATCAAAAGAACAACTTTGTGCTAGAGAAAGGCCTTTAAGTGTTTTCGCTTGGGCTAAGGACACCTATTATATTATAGAGTCACATCACTATGTATGCAAACCAGCATTCCCTAAAGCAGAGGCTCTGATCTTCACCTGCAGTTGCCTTGCAGACAATGCTGGTCAGGTTATTACATTCCATCCCGGTCTGGATCTGCATAGATCTGAACAGTGTAGCGGCTACAAAGCTATCCCATAGTTAAAGCATGTCCTATACCTGTCCCGGCTAACAGCACGACCTTGCTCAAATCACTAAAACCTGTGCTCTGGTGTTCCTATTTGTAAAACACAGATAATAATACCTGTCCCAGGCACTCATCCTATCAGGCTGCGTAAAGATAGGTGAGATTAGTGATGGTAACACTCTTTGTTTGAAAGGTGCTATTTAAATCGCAAGAACTATTATTAGGGCTCTCTGCAATTTCTCAGCTAATGGACTATGCAACAGATGGAGTCCAGAAGACGTTTGATATTATTGCTATCTCCCTTGATTTTTTTTTCCTCTTTCCACTTCTCTTGTTTATTATTTATTAAAATTCTAGCTCTGAACTACATAACAAGGGGTGGGGGGAAAGAAACACAGAAGGCTTCTGTGTTTGAGATGAATTTGTGAAGATTACCTTATCCAGACAGTTTAAAATGTATTACTCCTGTCATTTCTAAGTGCTCGGGGGCCTTACCAGCAGGAACAACTGACACAGTTGGATTAAGCAGTTACTAATGTATTAGGATTTAAGCAGGCAGGCGAGTGGATGGATTGTGAGTTCTTTTCCTTTCTTTGATAACATTCTTTTTTCATGTTTGATGTTTGGAAAATAAAAATTGGTGGGCGGGGGGTGATTTAAAGCCCTACCTATACTAAAAATGTTTGCCTGGGAAGTCTAACATAAACACTTTACTAGTAAACGGAACTAATAGGATAGCATTAACTAATGACCAGAGATACACCAGTCATTTACAATTCCACAAACAAGGGCCATCAGGAAGACTCAATAATGGGGATACTGGCCACTCAGAGCCAGGAGAGGGGGAGGGATGAAGGGTTAGATCTGGCAGGTGGAGGTGGGACAGTTAAGAATATAAAAGGCTTCAAAAAACAGCCTGATTCATAGACCTGTCATAATCACAATCTCATGCCCAGCAGCCTCCACCACCAGCTTGCTTTCCAATTAAAATCACCTCTGACCAAACCAATTCCATTTTTAGTGTGTGTTTTAGTCTGCCTTTTAATACAAATTATTTCAACAATTAACTCGCGGTCAAGATGCAACTGCAAGCTGAAACATAAATCTAAGATTTGAGAGGGATATGCCTAGTAAGACACTGTACTTGACCCATCGTGGTTTAACCTAGCCATCTAAGGCTGCTGCTACTGCCAAAGTGTGTCTCCAGTGAGCAGGCGGTGCCAGCAGTGGTTGCTGGGCAGAATAAGCAAGAAAGGAACAGGCTGTGCCTGTTTATTGCTGCTTGGTGTTGTTCCCAAATAAATGGATGCTAATTGAGAGGGAGTGTGGCTTCAGATTTTATGACACCCTGGGTAATGTATTAGGAAGTCTCAGGAGGGCTGCTTTAAATTAAAGCTAATGTTAAACTGCTTAATTAGCATTGCTATGGCGAATTTCACTTTTCCCTGTTAGAAGAATGTGCTATGTTATAGTTTGTCTATTGCAAAATACTAAACTATATGATGGAGGTAAAGAAGTGATTTTGGAACTGAATGACTGGCTGGCAATGGATAGCCAGACAGGATGGCATTTTACTAATTAAGATGAGTGGTGTGCTATTCCGATGGGAGGAATACAGAATGGAACAATGGAATGAAATCCTCAGGATGACACCATTATTTTGGAAACTATTATACATATCAAATGGGTTAGGGACCTATAAACAATTCCCAGTTAAAAAAAAAATGAGCCAGTTACTCTTGAACAGTCTTTGGTAAAAAGCATTAAAGATGCTGAGGACTAAAAGTCCTGAATTCCATGTAAATCATTCATTCCTGGTGAGAATATAATAGAAACAGCAGAGGTGGGAATAGTCTCTACTTTTGCCAGATATCACTGCCAATCAGCACACTATTGGCTCTGTCTTCGACTTTTCTTAATCTCATCTCTGACACTGGCTTTAGCTTTGTTCTTGTTTACACATAAGCTGTGCAGCCTTTGTGCATTATATCAAGTTCCTTCCTTGAGTGCCACAGCAAGGCCCCCAATCTCTGGGTGATTTCCTCGACAGCAGATATGGAAGGTGGAAGTATCAGATGGGTTGTTTGTGGGCAGGCCACCAGTCACGAAGCTCTGGCCATTGTGGAAGGTACAACCACACCAAAGGGGCTTTCACAGGTTGGTAGAGCAAGTAGCTTCCCAGGAAAAAGTAACCCAAACCATAAAAATGGTTTCTTAAGTAAATTGTCCTGCTCACTGTCTCAGGAGAAAATTTCTGAGCTTGCCCACCACTCTGTCTGCCAAAAGACCTATTGTCATCCAATAATAAAGAAGTGATTGTTTGCCTCTCTGATGCAAGTCAAAACACATCTCCTGCTCACAAGGAGCAGGCATGAAATGGGTACCGAGCTGGGAGAACAGGTGTGTTTGCACTTGTAGGAAGCAGTAGGGATATGAAAATGACTTAGCAGCTGGTGAAATAGAAGATTGAAGTTGTGCCAGGAGAAAAGGGTGTCTTTCCCCTAATTATGCAAAAGCCTTAATTTTATTGATCATGCTGTTTTCTTCTTTCTCCATAGAAATAATGTGAAGTCTGTGCAACAGCTCATTTGGGAAGTCAAAAACATGGCAAGGGATGCTTATTAAGGGAATGAGGGTCAAAAAACACTCTTTAGTAGATAACCTTGCTATTTTCACAGGGTTTATGAACCATAGAAGCTTAATTAGAAAAGAATAAAAGATGTAATAAAATGAGATGCAGTCATTAGAGCTGACAAAAATGGCATGAAGAGAGTGACCTCAGAAAACAAAACCAAGGAAACCTAAAAGGCTCTCTTTTATTATTTGCACTGTT
This sequence comes from Antrozous pallidus, assembly GCA_027563665.1. NCBI lineage: Eukaryota > Metazoa > Chordata > Mammalia > Chiroptera > Vespertilionidae > Antrozous > Antrozous pallidus. Next base: position 57,556,104 of record CM050508.1, on the reverse strand, counting down.
TTGTTGCTGTTTCTCGCTTCACTCATTTGACAGAACTTTATGAGACATGTATTTAGTGCCAGGCCTTGAGCTACACTTTCAGAATACAAAGATGAAAAATGTGTTTCCTTCCTTCTGCAATGGTTTGCAATCCTGGGGGGGGGGGTGAAAAAATGTTTCACCCTAATTCCCTCGAGGTGGTTGTTGGGTCAGCTGCTTAGCCAGAACTTTATTTTAATTAAGAAGATTAGTGTGACCTTTCATGTCAGGTGCAGATTCCATTTTTAAAAGCTGAATCTTAGTTGAATTCTTCAGACGATTTGTGAGAAACTTAGCAAAAGATTTGCATTGAGGGCAAGAACCTCACTCACCCATATGTGACCAGGCAACTCAGAAGGCCCATGTTTCCCCCTTGACTTGCTCTGTGATCCTCTAAGTGATCCCACATGAGCATGTAACCCAGATATGATCATCTTTTCTAAATCCAAATAAAGTAAAAGACTTAAAACAGCAAAATAAAAAAAAAGAATCACCCCCAACATTCACCAAAAAGGAACAACTCTTTGAAAATGTGTTAGCAACATCACTGCCCTTTGCTTCCAATCTCCCCAACTCAAGGAAGCAACGTGTGCCAAGCCACCAAGGAGCTGAGGCAACCTTCCGGCTCTGCAGCTTGTGGTTGTGAACCAACATTGCACATCTCTCCATACTGTCAGAAACTGTATCAGCAGTCCCCAGCGCTGGAAACAGCAGTCACAGTGTGAGGTTCCCTGTCTTTCTGTTTCACTTACAAAGTGTCAATCATTGCGTGGTCTCAGATACTGTCGACTTGCTCACTGTTTGGTAACATTGCAATGACAATGTGTTTTAAATATATGCTGGAAGGACAATTTAAACACTTGACAGAAGTGAGAGTCAAGACAGACCATATTTTCCTTTCTGAATCTAGTATGCAAGAGAATCTGCACATACTGCCAGTGTTTTATTGTCATTTACATAGTCTTCAAATGTAAAAGTGTTGGCTAAGCAGGCATTTGCTGGATGGTTTTACCTTGAGAGCCTAGTAGGAGGGGGAAATGTTGCTAGTTAAAGAGAACAAAGAGGCCAGGAGCCTAAGGCACCAGCCTCCAGGTTTCCTATTCATTCTGTGGCCCTCGAGATGTGGCTGGAAACTTTTTCCTTAAACTCACACTTATTCCCAGGCTATCCTAGAACTTGCACTCTTCCAATGGTCCATGCAACACTCTAAAATGGTGTTCCACTTTTATTAGGGGAAAGAATCTAAGGAGAATGTAAGAGAGAAAAGGTAAAACAGTGTGGCAGGATGATTCACTGAGATATTAAATCATGCTTTATTCTTAAACTAGAGGCCTGGTGCATGAAAATTCGTGCACTCAGAGAAGTCCCTCAGCCCACCCTGTACCCTCTCACAGTCTGGGACCACTCATGGGATATCCACCTGCCAGCTTAGGCCCACTGTCCGGGAGATCAGGCTTAATCTGGCAGTCAGACCTCTCTATGGCAGCCGGGGAGCCCTCAGGGGATATCAACTGACAGCTTAGACCAACTTTCTGCAGGAAGTGGGCCTAAACCATCAGTTGGGCATTCTTAGCATTGCTGAGGAGGCAGGAAAGGCTCCTGCAACCACTGCTGCACTTGCAGCCATTAGCCCAGCTTGTGGCTGAGCAGAGCTCCCCTTGTGGGAGTGCACTGACCACCAGAGGGCAGCTCCTGCATTGAGCACCTGCCCCCTGGTGGTCAGTGTGCATCATAGTGACCAGTTGGTCTGGTCATTCTGCCTTTAGGGTCAATTTGCATATTAGCCTTTCATTATATAGGATTACTATTCTCTCTTCAGTTTCTTTCCAGGAAAAAGCCATGCCCTTTGGATTCCATTGCCCCAGGGGTCCAAATATGTTCCTCTTGCCTTTGTTTTCCAAACATTGTGAGCATTAAAGATATTATGTTATGAGGATGATGAGAAAAATGTTGGCCTGACAGAGAGAAGGTACACCTTGTCTGTAAACAGAGTGAGGAGCCTGCAACCTGCAACTTCCTCCCCAGGTTGGGCTTCAGCAGAGATGCCTATGGTTGTGGGGGAGCACAGGAGACATGGTTGGAAAGTTTGTAAGAAGGAAATTCCGACCTGGGGGAGTTGGCTGAAGGCAACAACCCCTAATTGTTCCTTGACCTTTCCCAACAAGTCTGTGTAGGTGGGGACCCTTAGGTGTTTACCAGAGACTTTATGCTTAATCTTTACATGTCCTTGCTTAAAGGACACTGCAGACACATGTATCCTCCCAAGAATGCTTACACCATTGATTGTCTCTAAAAGTTAAACTTTATCTCAAGTTGCTGTTACAGTAAAAGCCTGAAAAGGCAGGCAAATGAGGCTCTTTAGTTCCTGTAGCCAGGCAGTCTCTTAGCCCTCTCTTTCACAACAATCATGTGTCAGAGTAATCATTCATCCATCGCTCAGAATCTGCTGGTCAGGGTCAACATATGGTCAGGTCATCACAAAAGAAACAAGATTTGCTGCGTCAAGGGGACTGCACTTGCTCAGACAAATAGCCTGTCAGTGGTGACCATAATGGACCATCCTGGCTCTTCCCCATTTTCTGGCAAAATTTAATCCCCTGGAAGGAAGGAAAGGGAGCACAATAATGGCAAAATTTGGGTTTCTTACCACCTTAGTAACTTACAGAAAATAAAGTAACATGACGTTTCTTGATCACACAAATTTATTACTCCAAATTCAACAGTTTCAGATACAAGCGAAGTAGATAACCACATTTGCTCGCAGTTCGTTCTGCTAGGTGTGTTTTTCTCCCAGGGAATGTATGGCTGCTGTTATTTCTTCTTTGGCTGCTCTTTGCAGAAAAGTGCTGACTTCTCCAAGAGCCATAAATTATGGTCAGAAGTCCTAGAATCTGTTATTTGGGTTTTTATACTACTCCATAATTTTAATTGAATATCATTTTGTGGTTGTCAAGAACTGTTAATTTTATCGTACTGACTAGGTAACAAGTTAGCCTGCCACAGTTTCATGGATGTTTGCTGATAATTCTTGGTTTAAAGACAAAGGACTTTATTATTCATAGACTCAGCAAGTAGCATGTTGTCATATGTTCTTCTTTGTCTTCAAGCCCTACAGAGGCAACACAAATGGGCCCATAAGGATGCCTGCACATGCAGTGGTTTGCATTTCATGAAAAGAACCTTGAACTTAGGGAACTTGAATCTTGTAAACTGGATAGAATGCCTATCTTTTGCTGTGGGGGAAAATACTATCTCAAAATGGTTTGCTATACTAATCTCCTTGAAAAGACAATCCAGGGCAAAGGACTGTCCATGTCTCTGCTCCCAAGATAGGCAGAAATGTGAGAAATACATGGAAAATTACCTCTAAGCAGTGCTAAGCCTTCCATAGCACTTTTAAAGGCTAAAGAAACATGGCCTCAATCCCCAGAGACTCAGTGAAAAAGATCAATTAGCAGGTGTGGGACTACAAGCAGAGAAATCCACTCTCCAGTGCTTCTCTTTCTGTGATCATAAAATAGGAATAAAATCTTCCCACTCACTGCTTATTTTGAGAAATAAAGGAAAAAGAACAGTCTGAAATGCTTGAGCTTCATGATGGACACTCTAAAATAGAAAACATCATATAAAAAACATACTGGGTTCTAATCACACTTTTATTCTCTGATGCCTTTGGAGGAAGTGTGATAAACAGAGATATTTATTCTGATAGAGATAATGATTTCTTTAAATGGCAAATATAAATTTAAGCCCTTAGTTTCATCAAACTATAAAGCTGACTAGATATATTTAAATACTCTGTTCTTATTAAAATCACTATTTAGATTTCTTAAGAAATCAAATAAGTTTGCTGTCTTTTAATCACATCACTTTCTAGCAGGAAAAGAGTATTGATGTGTGATTCCACAGTCCTTAGAATGTCTTCCCCTTACCTCTCATCATCATCTCTCTCTCTCTCTCTCTCTCTCTCTCTCTCTCTCTCTCTCTCTCTCACACACACACACACACACACACACACACACACACACACACACAGTTGGCAGGACTGCCTCCCTATCTATCTCCCAACTCAGGGGTAGCTGATCTCCTCTTCATTCTCCCTGTCTTCACTCCCTCTCTGCTGCCTAGTGAGTTCTGACATAAAGCCCAAACTAGACTTTTTACTTATAGATACAAGAATCATTAGACTATGCAGGCTGTATTTAAAAGTTTACCTATACCTGGCTGGCGTGGCTCAGTGGTTGAGGTCAGGGTTGAACTAGGAGGTTGAACTAGGAGGTCAGGGTTCAATTCCCTGTCAAGGCATATGCCCAGGTTACAAACTCGATCCCCAGTGTAGGGTGTGCAGGAGTCGACAGATCAATAATTCTCTCTCATCATTGAGATATATATATATATATCCCTTTCTCTCTGATACCAATAAATGTATTTGGGAGGGATAAAAGTTTACTTAAATTCAAATATAATACCTCCAGGATTCTATGGTTAATCCTACAACAATTGTGTTAAAATATGTCCTAGCCCCAGGCTGGGTGGCTCAGTAGGTTAGGCACATACCTGGGTTTCGAGCTCAATCCCCAGTCGGTGCACCTACAGGAGGAAACTGATCTATATTTCTCTCTCACATCCATGTTTTATTTCTTTTTCTCTCTCTCATATGTGGAATTTAATGAACAAATGGAACTATCAGGCAGACAGCTCAGGGTGGAAGGTAGGGTGTTGGGGGAGGAAGGGTTGGAGGGGTTGAGCCAAAAAGAAAAAAAATGGAGAGAACTCATGGACATGGGCAACAGTGTGGTGATTGTGGGGAAGGAGGGGACCGGGGAAGGGAGGCTGAGTGGTAGAGGGCATAGAGAAGATAAATGATATTGGAAAAATAAATTTAATTTTAAAAATAAAATCAATAAACAAACATATCCTGAGGTGATGATTCAGAAAAAAAAATGTCCTACATTTTTCTGAAGACAGTGTTTATCACATATATGCTCTATAACCCTTACAAAACAATGCCTAGGCCTACACTCCAGAACTAGTTAATCAGAACATCTGAGGACAGAGCCCAGAAATTCAATTTTAATAAGTACCACAGGTGATCCTCATAGCCATTAAAGTTTAAGAACCACTTATTTACTGTAATCACCAATAGGATTTCAATAATTATATTTATCTTCTAAACTTTACAATATAAGACAAAAGAAGAGGCCATTACTTGAAAGGTTAAAAAAGGCAAGAAACAACAACAAAAATGGTTTTAATTAAATAAAATGATTTCTAAAAACCAAATGCTTTCTAAAAACCAGACTTAATTATATACATAAATAGCTCCATGTCCTTTATTAAAAGGCAAAGAATCTGAATAGATTAACTATCCAACAATAAGAAAATAGTAAACTAAAATATAGCACATCTACTCAATGGAATATTCTGCAGTTGTTATAAATGGTTATAATGAAAACTATTAAGCAATATAGAAATCTTCAAGAAAACAAACAATAATGTAGAGCACGACATTGCAACTAAATCTATGTATGCATTTGGAAAAAAACTAAGAGAGAAAAAGTCAGATTATGGGTGAGTCAACTCCCCTTATTTTTTGTGGGGGATTTTCAAAAATACATTTAATATTGAACTTTCCTAATATTTTAAATAACATTTAGATTGTGATAGAAGTGGGATTCCAAATGCAGCCTCTGACAAGTCTACCAAGTAGATGAACACTAACTTGGCAAGTGTTATGAAACAAGGAAATAGGTGAACGTTTTTCAGTGTCACATATTAAGATCTTTTTATTTCCTATCATCTTCCTGCTAATAACCAACTGCTTATCATCAAGACTCTTTAACTCACTTCTCATTCTAGAAATCAAGTAACTCTCCTCCTCCCTCCCATAATGGCTTCAAGGGCCTGCATTTGCTCACTGTCTTGTGGGGTAGCACAAAGATCCACCCTCGAGAAAGCATCTACATTTCCCCTTTATAAACCCATGGGTCATCTGGCCAAACTTAGAATTCGTAATAAATTTTGCTCTGCAGTACAAAAGCCACTGATTGACCTGTTAAAATTGGACCCATTTGGTTTTTTGTTGCAGTTGTTTTTCTTAGAGTTTCAATTTAAGAAGAGAGAATATTTTTCCCTCTGCTTACAAGTTGAAAATGATATCGAGAATCTCAAGATGAAATATTCTTTGAAGGGTGTAAGCAATAAAATAATACAAATAAAATAAAATCTTATGTCAGGGATGTCACAAAAGGTGTTTCAGGAGGGGCACTGCACAGGGCTCAGGCAAGAGGTTGAGTGACAGCCAATACCCAGCTGGAACTTGGCTCACCAGCTCTGTTCTTTTGTTGTTGCAACACCCAGAAGAGAGTGTCCATTTCTTTCGTGGGAGAAGAAATCGGCTATATATTTATTTTTAAAGCTGTTTGATGCCATGATTTTCACCCCGTCAAATACACCTGCCCAGGAAAATATAACAGACAACCTGTGAACACAGAATTGTTCCCTTTATTAGTACTTATAATTTTCTTGCTCTTTTAACTATACTGAGACACAAAGGATCTGGATCAAATGCTACTAAGTCTACTCCTAATGCTCAGTTTTTTCTGGGCACACAGACCCCTGAACTGAACTTGACTTGTACATAAGAGGGAAATCCTCAACTCTAGTATCCCATCCAAGTACAATTCCAGAGACACTCAACAATAATGATGCTGGTGTCCCTGAAAATGGCCTAGCTCCTTTAGGATGTGGAGTAAAAGATGTAAAACGGCACTCTGTGCCTATCCTAAGTCCTCTCTATTTATGAGCTTTTAACTTCACAGCTAATGTATACAAGTGCCTAACACAATACCTATGATAGTTGTGTACCTAATGGATCACAATATTATTAACATGATTATTGGTTCTCTCATCTAAACTCTGAGTGAAGAGGAAATCAGTCAAACATTAAATTGGAGGTGGGGAGATCCCCACTGGGTAAGTTTCAGACCAGTTATATAAATGAATTTTCCACTTAGCTAACTAACCATTACCCAGCCTAGTGACTGCTCATATCATGCTTCGTAGTGAAACTGTAACTGTGATAGTCATGTGCCTATACAGCTTCCCTAATCCTCCACAAGTCTGTTTTCATCACGAAACCCATTATACAACTGTTATTAATTTTTAGTCGCTGTTATTAATTTTTAGTCACTGGTGGTTTTTTGTGTTTTTTTACAGAATTGCTCGTTTTTAATACTTTCTAATCCAACAATTTCAAATCCAACAAAAAATACAGCTTTCTAGGGGGTGGGAGGTAAGGGGGGGATGAGGACACATATGTAATACCTTAATCAATAAAGAAATTTTAAAAATACAGCTTTCATTTTCATGATTCAACATTGTGTCCATTTGTAGAGTTATTATCAAAAAAGTTTCCCCGTGAGCCCAGCCTTTGTGATTCAGTCTTAAATGCATCAAATTGTAAAGAAGAGGCAGCTTCAGAATTAACCTTTGAAAACAGCTTGTCTTATTCAGTCGGATTAATAATTCCGAAATTCACAGGGGCTCAGAAACCCATAATGTTAACTACTGAGTTTTAGGCCTGAACTATTCTCTAAATTGGAGTGTTTGAGGCCACAAGTCTTCCCCAGTTCCACCTGGCTCTACCTCAAATCAAGGCTCAAACACCGTGCTTGGACCAATCTGATCCTCCACCTAATCTTACAGACTATCAGGCCACAATCAGCAGCTATAGAATTTAGAGAGAAGCTGGGAGTTCAGCTGACATTTGGCTCTTTAGCTCCTCAGAGAAAGAGGAAACATATCATAGGATAGGAATAGTCAGATTCACCAAAAAAGAGAATGAAGGGAGGTGATGAAAGTGAGGGGAGCCAGGTCACAGCCCACTCGCAGGATGTAAAACAGAGCTGTACACATCCACCTAGTATGTTTCACATGCGAAACAATTACTGAATCTTATAGAAATAATTGTCAGCCATCTTTCATGTATAGAAAATATCTTTATGGATATAAAGAAACAAGATCTAACAGGCTCTTTGCCCTCTGCGGAACACAGCATGTGTGCCATTCAAAGACCCTAGACCCTGGACATAAACATTTCTGAGATCAAATCCTGATCTGCCATTTATTAACATACAAGTTATTTAATCTCTCTGAGCTTGTTTTTTTTTAAATATATTTTATTGACTTTTTACAGAGAGGAAGGGAGCTGGATAGAAAGTTAGAAAAACCAATGAGAGAGAAACATCGATCAGCTGCCTCCTGCATACCCCCTTCTGAGGATGTGCCTAAAACCAAGGTACATGCCCTTGACTGGAATCGAACAGGGACCTTTCAGAAACTCTATCCACTGAGCCAAACTGGTTTTGGAAGCTTGTTTTATCCCCTGAAAAAATATCTAATTTACAAGGTAGTTGTCAAAATGAAATGAGAAAACCTAGCTCAGCACAAAATAGTCACCCAATGAGAGTTAACTTCTTGCTCCTTATCTTCATGAGAATTTGCAAACTAGGTGTTAAGGTAATAAAAAGAATCTCCTTGTTTCCAAGATTAGCCTTTTGTAGAGCTGCTCCACTTCCAGACAGTCTAATTAACACCCAGGCTTCACCTTCACCCACATGTTCATCAGTTTCAAGAACAGTTAATGGCTAGCAAGAAGTCACAGAACAGATCCGGTCTTCCAATTCTTAATCCCAATGGATACTTCTGAGAATCTGTTTGTGACAAAAATACTAAATAAAATAAAAAAGAATATTTTATTTGTAGTTTAAAATACATAGATTCTTCAAATTCATCCTCACTATCATCCTTCAAGGTTCTGACACAATAAAAAGATATTTCTAATTAAATGTTTACTTTAGTTCTTATATAAATTTGTATAGCAGATATTTATGCTGTAGTATAGCTGCTGTGTGTGTGTGTGTGTGTGTGTGTGTGTGTGTGTGTGTGTATTTCAGAGAGGAAGGGAGAGGGAGAGAGAAATAGAAACTTCAATGATGAGAGAGAATCATTGGTTGACTGCCTTCTGTATGCCCCACGTCGGGGATGGAGCCTACAACCCCAGCATGTGCCCTGACTGGGAATCAAACTGTGACCTTCTGGTTCGTAGGTTAATGTTCAACCACTGAGCCATGCTGGCTGGGCTACTGCTGCGTTTTTATGGAGTGTAAATACTTATTTTTTTCTCTGCAGGTCTTTGTTTTAAAGTTCTATAAAGAAATAAAATATTACAGACTTTGCAATGCTGTTTGCACATAACCAGGGAAATTTTTTAAATACTGAAGCTTGGGACAAACCTCAGACCAATTAAATCAGAATCCCTAATGTAGTTCCAGGCACTGGAGGGTGTCCAAGGCTCCCCAGATGATTTTAATGAGCAGTCTGAGGGAAGTGGGATGGAGTAGACATGACTATTCCTCTCCCCCTTTGTTTATTACACCTCAGAGCCCTGCTCCCCACTGATTAATCTCTGAGTGCCAACTCTAGCCAAGACACTGGTTGGGATTTTAGAAGAGCCACATCATCTCTCCCAGGAAGAAATCCTGTGAGCTGGCAGTGCCTTTTCAGGCCCAGCCTGGAAGCATTTCTTATGATGCAGCTGTTCCTTGCAACCCTCCAGATGACTTGGCCTGGCCTTGTCACCCCTTTACTGGGGTGACATGTCACCCCTTTACTGGGCTCATGCCCCCATCTCATGATTATAGTAGAATTTGGGATGACTTGTCATCCCTTTACTGGGCTTATGCCCCCATCTCATGATTATAGTAGACTTTGTTCTGTCTGCTAGTCCTTCTGGTCTGGTTTCCTGGAGAGAATTAGAGACATCTGGGGATCTTACTAAAATGCAGATTCATCAGATTCAGGTTGAGAAATGCAAAGGCAGGGCCCTGGTATTCTGCATTTCTAATAATCTGGATGCTGATGCTGCTGATCTGCCAACCACATTTAGGTAGCAAAGTCATGAAGGTGGTCTTTCTCATCTGTAGCAGATACAATTGTTCTGTTTCAAGGCCTTTTTTCTTCTGTGAGAAATTCTTTTGTTTGCCATTTCTGTTATATTTGATGCTGAGTCTTGGGCGGAAATATATCACACAATGAAAACATTCCTCATCTGGAAAAGCACAATCCATTTTATGAAAACCCAATTTTACATTCAGCTCACATGAAGCTCCATGGTGAAGAGTGAGAATTTCCTGTATAAATAAATTGATAAGTAATTATACAGCTGGAGCAATATGTGTTGAGTATCAAATGAAGGCACAGACCTGAAATGGCAAATATACAATAATCACAAGTATGTCCCATTGTCTACCCTCTGGAGTCTTTGGCACATATTAATGACCATTCATAACATTCTTTTCTTACTTTGAGATCATAGTTAGCCTTAGAATCCTTCCCAACATAGAGACCTACCCAATAGTCAATATTGGCAATATTGGCATCCCTGATATAGATATGATGAGAGCTCAAAGAAAGAAACAATTGACTCCCAAGTAGGAGCATTTCCTTGAGGGAATTGATTTTGATTTAGCCTGGCCAACCGGTGTTAATCCTATCTCCTATCTTTTGAGGAAATGCCAGGCTCTAGTCAAAAAGAACTTTTCCTTTTTTCAGTTATTGTCGAATATGAATCATTGATTTACCCCTAGTTGCCACACGCTGCTTTACATTGTACAAGCTGCATTAATGAACCCATTTATGAGCAGCACACACAGTGTAATTGTGTAAAAAAAGGAACAAATTTCTGAGTCTGTCAGCATTTAATTCTGCCACCATTTTTAGGAAGTTGTGGTAGCTTTGAAAAGAAGGCAAAACTATGTTTCTCCCATGTTTCAAAAATGACTTCAATAAAGGTAAAGATTAAACCAAAGAAAAGACTTTGTACTTAAAGATGCATTAACTTTTGAAATCTTTGTCAATCATAGAGCAGTGGAAGCAGTGGCAGAATCTTTCCTTCTGAGCCATGACAATGGGACAAATCATAGCAAATTCAAGGCCACAGACACCAGAACTCAACAAGGGAGAAGCAGAAATCCAAACAGATGGCAAATTCAGGGTTGGAAATAAAAGCATTGAAATCGAGAGTAAAGCTGCCAGGCTTCCTTCTACAACAGTCTCACTGTCTCTCTTTCTGCCATCATCGAGGTTCTGCGTTCCCTGCACAAAGAACCCCAGGGAATCCACAGAAATCATCCCTGCTACAGAGCAGGAGTTGTCCCAGCCCCAGGCTGAAACAGAGTCTGGAACAGAATCGGACAGTGATAAATCAGTACCAGAACTCAAGAAAAACCACACAGACATCCACACAACAAGTCCAGCTGGCAGCAGCTGCTGAAATTGTTGGACAACAAGTCAGTAAAGCAAAGAAAGCCATAGTGTAAAGAAAGCACCGAAACTGGGTCCTAACAGGTTTCAGAGGTTACTAGGGTCACTATCTAGAAATCTAACAATATCCTCTTTATCATCATAAAACCAGTTGTCCACAGAGCCCTGTTTCAGATACCTACATAATTTGAGGGGAAGCCAAAATGTAAGATTCATCTCAGCGAACACAGCTAGCAGCTGCTGAGAAATTCCAAGTTCAAGGTGAAGGTATCACAATATTCAAGAAAACACAAAGAATGAAGAGGAAGGGATTGATTAAACTTGTTGAGTTCTGGTGTCTGTGGCCTTGAATTTGCTGATTTGTCCCATTGTCATGACTCAGTGGAAGTTAAAGACATAGAGTTGGTCATGTCACAAGCAAATGTATTGAAAGCAAAAGCAGTCCAAGCCCTGAGGAAAAACAATAATATTATAAATAAAACCATCTAAAAATGAGGAGTGTGTGTGTGTGTGTGTGTGTGTGTGTGTGTGTGTGTGTGTGTGTGGGCGCACGCACGCGCTGCCAAAGAGTATTGTCTGAGGTGGCTCAATAGTTGAGCGTTGACCTATAAATCAGGAGGTCATGGTTAAATTCCTGGTCCAGGCACATGCCCTGATTGTAGGTTCAGTCCTCCGTGTGGGGCATGCAGGAGGCAGCCGATCAATGATTCTCTCTCATCATTGATATTTCTCTCTTTCTCCCTTTCCCTTCCTCTCTGAAGTCAATGAAAATATTTTTTAAAGAAGAAACATGAACACACTTAGAAAAACTGGGAGGCATGTCTGCACAGAGAGACCACCATGTGAAGAGGCAGCAAGAGAGTAACCATCTGCAAGCAAAGGAGAAAGGTCTGAAACAGTTTCCTGCTCAGAGGTCCTCAGAGGAAACCATCTCTGTCAGCACCTTGATCTTGGTCTTTCAGAACCAAGATCAGAACTATAAGAAAATAAATGTCTGTCATTTAAGTCACCTAGCCTTTGGTACTTTGTTATGGCAACCCTAGTAAACTAATACATCGAATAAACCAATTAATAGAGGGAACATTTCTTCTGCTTATTAACTTCAATGCTATACATCTTATAGTTTCAGAAAACTTCTGAAGCATACCTCCATCACATTTAAAATCAACCTAAAAAATTAAGTTAGAATTCAATCATCTTTTTAGTAAGCTTACCATCTTCAAATCTTCAAATCTTCTAATACATAATGTCTGAAATATTATAGCATCATACTGTATCTTATCACATATCAGAAAAATAAACTATTTTCCCCCTACATGGAATAAGTAAACTTTTCTCGTTAACATACTAGTACACATATGTTTAAACAGGATTACTACCTTCAAGGCTTTAGTCATGTTTCTACAGCTAGAAAAGAAGGGAATATTTGAGAGCAGCTTGATACCATTTGTTTAAAAGTTTCAAAAAGCTTCAGAGCTTCAGTTAAAGTCTTCTCCTCGGACCCTTGGTAGGATTTAGCATCCTAACAGTTTATGGGTAAATTGAAGTCTGATAGACCTCATGCCCAACTACTTGCTCAATACGTGAATACTTTACCAGCTCTTGAATATCAACTTGTATAAAACTGAACATCTCTCCTCCATTAACATGGTCCTGTTTTCTCTAAATCTTTTCTTCCAGATTCTATTGTGGTCGGAAAGATTCATTGAAGTGGCATCTTTGTGTGCAGCAGCTAGAATGGTACCTGGCAACACAGTGACTCTCACAATCACTCTCACAAGCCCTAATTAAGGATTAGGGCTTACCTTAATAAACCAACTTTTCAGTCACACAATTAGAAACCCAGGAGCTTCTTCAGCAGCTTTCTTTCCTTGGTTCCCCTTATTTAATCAGTCCCATGTTTTGCCAATTTTAACTGATCTCCCTGTCTCTCTAATCTATCTCCTCTTCATTGATTATAATGTTTTCTTCCTCTCTATATCCCACATAGTAGTTCAAAATAATTTAACTGTACCTGATCTGATAAAATAACTGTATCTTATCACATATCAGAAAAATAAACTATTTCCCCCTACATGGAATAAGTAAACTTTTCTCATTAACATACTAGTACACATATGTTTAAACAGGATTACTACCTTCAAGGCTTTAGTCATGTTTCTACAGCTAGAAAAGAAGGGAATATTTGAGAGCAGCTTGATACCATTTGTTTAAAAGTTTCAAAAAGCTTCAGAGCTTCAGTTATTCCTAACTGATCTCCCTGTCTCTCTAATCTATCTCCTCTTCATTGATTATAATGTTTTCTTCCTCTCTATATCCCACATAGTAGTTCAAAATAATTTATTCTACTCGACTAGAGTTTTCAGCTATTAAAAAACCATTTCCTCTGAAGCCTCAGGAAGGTATGTATATACAAAAGGTGTCTCCTCTAGTTCACAGAAGCCAAACATAAAAATGTAATGGGAAACCCCAAGAAAAAAAATATTTCATGTATTTCTATCTTCAAACATTTCCTAGGCTCCAAAGTTCTCGCAGCACTGGTGCACCTGTTTCCAGACCATGCCCCACCTTTGAAAAGGAACACCCTTGCCGTAGCCAGTTTTGCTCAGTGGATAGTGCATCGGCCTGTGGACTGAAGGGTCCCAGGTTCGATTCTGATCAAGGACACATGACTGGGTTGCAGGCTTGATCCCCAGTAGGTGGCATGCAGGAGGCAGCCAATCAATGATTCTCTTTCATCATTGACATTTCTCTTTCTCTCCCCTCCTCTCTGAAATCAATAAAAATATATTTATTTTTAAAAAAGAACAGGAGCATTCCACTGGATAAAATTTTCAGCAGCCGGGCCAGCAGCTGGACTAAAACTGTGTTTCCTGTCTAAGCAGCTTTCTAACTAGGCACCACTTAGTTAATTTCATTCAAAGTTACAAACTCAAGCTCCATGAAAAATTTCCCCACTTTTAGAGAATACTCAGGTCATGGGCCTAAACAAAGTGCGTAAATCTTTCACTCATTCTGATTATTATACATTTTCTTCTTAAGAGAGACTGTGTTGTGTGGTACAAAAAGCATGGGCTTCAGAGTTAGATAGGCTTCAATTCAAATCCGGGTTCCACATTAGAAGCGGTGTGCTCCTTCTCCCCTGTTTTCTCACCTATAGAAGGAGAATTCAATCTACTTCCTGGTGTGGTTGAGATGATTTAGTAAGGTGATGTATTTGCATGTAACAACTAGTATGGTGCCTGGCACAATAAAGTTACTTGGTAAATATGTCTCTTTATCATCTTTATTAATTTAATTTCTCTCTCCAGTTTTTCAGCAATACTTGTATAAATTCACATTATGGTTTCACAGAGACAGTGAATAAAAAATATACCAGGGAGTAAAGAACAATAACAAAAAACTTACATAGCTTCACAATGTGCTCATCATTTTATGTTTTATATATAGTAATTCATTCATTCTATGTTCAAACTACCATAAGAGTTAGGCAAAGAGCTATTCAAGAATGGAGTCAAGATTTGGAACATGGGCAATATGGCTCCACTCTATGTGTGCCTAATCTTCTGATAGACTGCCTCTTAACACAGAGGTGATGTTAATTCCTCTGATGTACTTCAAAGTGCTTGGTTCTATGACACCCTCTGTGTAGAGGTGATCAACCTAGAGCAACTGATGAATAAATGGATGACATGGGAAATACTAGTAGGTGTTCCTAGACAGGTGTTTTTTTTTTTCCATTCAAACAATATTTTAAAATATGAAACCCAGTGAAAAGGGGAGAGATGGCATTTCCCCAGTAATCAGAAAAAGTTCTCCAATCACACCCCACTCAGCTTTCAATCCTTAACAGCATCCTCAAATTATAAAGTCAGAGCTGATTGAGCATTTTGGAGGCAGGATCTCTAATGCCAGTGGAAATTTCTCAACACCATTAATCAGCTATTTGATATTAAGAAAATCTCTTTGGCTGAGACCAGTTTGGCTCAGTGGATAGAACGTTGGACTGCGGACTGAAGGGTCCCAGGTTCGATTCCGGCAAGGGCATGTACCTTGGCTGCGGGCACATCCCCAGTAGGGGGCGTGCAAGAGGCAGCTGATCGATGTCTTTCATCGATGTTTCTCCTTCCTCTCTGTAAAAAATCAATAAAATATATATTTAAATAAATAAATAAATACTAAAAATTCAATTTATTAAAAAAAAAATCTCTTTGATTCCTGCACTTCTGGCACTGCTTCAATTTCCCTCCCTCAAACAATCTCTTGTGATTTTACTTGAAATCTGTTTATTGAATCTCTCATCATGTCACTGGCATTCCCCAAATATTATAAAATTAAAATGAAACTTAACTGGTAAGCCAAAGAATAAAAAACAGAAGGAATCTTGAAATCTCTCTGCGAGCTTCAGCTACTCAGTCTTCCTAACCTCCCCCTGGAGTCAAGCTAAATGGTTTTCAAATGTCAGATCTTTTTGGAAGTCTGACTTATTAAAGTCACAGATAAACTCAGTCTTTATGGATTATCTTTCCTGTCTCTCCCTCTTTTTTTCTCTCTAATTTCTCTCTTGCTGTTATTGCTATGCATAAGCTCTCATGTTTTTTTATCTCCTCATTTACAGAGAATTACAAGTATGAACTATTAATCCTATTAATATTAAAAACTGAATCAGAACTAAATTACTGTATTGTGTGTGCTCACATAAGAAATTATTGATGATCTTAAGCATCTCATAGCCATTGCAATTCCATGAATTTGTAAATCCAAAAGAAATATATTTTAAGTAATGCAAATTTGTTTTCCAACCATTTATAAATTCTGGATCTCTATGAGGGAGCCAACTAATTTCTATTTTCTTTATTCTAATATCTGAACCATTTTTCTGGGTTTCTCAATATAGAAAGAAAATGTCTGTGAGACTCATTCTTTTGGGTGGTGGTTCTCATTAACCTTAGATAGGAGAAATCTCAGTACATAGATAAAAATAAAAGGGCCATTTGGCAATAAACTAAATGTATTGCTACCTTGACCACAAAAGAGAAAGAAGAATGTGTAATACCTGAAGCAGACCTTTCGATGGAGAGGTGCCTTCACTCCCTGATGAAATCCTGTCAACTCATAGAAATTTTTTATGGGTCTTAGATAGTTCACCTAGTACCCTGAAGAAAGTATCATGGATTTTTTATGAGACTTCCTAAGCTATACATAACAGATTGGAAAGAAAAAATTGAAAGATAAGTAAATCTGCAGAAACAAATTGTGTGCTGTCATCATCCTTAACTAATGGCATTGACTCTGCTCCAAGGTTGAGAAATAGCAGCAAGTCTAATTCCCTTTTCCATTTCTCAACAAAGGTCCCACTTCTGCATCACTCTCCTTTTCTTTTCCCATCCTCTTGCTGTCTCCAATTATATTATCTTTACATACCCATCCTAATACCAAACTTGTAGATATTGAACAGGCATTAGAGATGGCACACACAGTTCATTAATTTTTTGTCAGATTGGAAGCTTTCAAAATTGGGCATAAGAAAGAATAAAAAGTGGTCAGGTAAACATTTGAGTTTCTTTTCACCTCCTCTAGAATTCCATGCTACCAGCAAATAAGGGACTCTGTATTTGATAAAGCATGCTATAATGAACATCCCAGCTGCACTACAGTAAAGTTGTCAAAAGTATGGACTCTGGAGACAAATACCCGGTTTCCACTTACTAGCTACATGTACTTGATTAAGTTAATTAACTTCTTTATGCCTCAGTTTTATTTCTATAAAAGAGCACCTTCCTTATAGGGTTCTTGTAAGGATTAAATGAAGAGGTATATGTGAAGTACTTAGAATCATGCCAGGACCAGAGCAGATGCTATATTAGTCATTATGATCTTGTGTGAGATGTTAAAACCCTTTCAACACTCCCAAGAAGTGGTCCTTTATCTTATGCTTGATTTTCCCCAGGAACAGAGAACTCATTATCTCTCAGGATGACTTACTATTATTTTACTATTGGAATGCTGATCTTTCTGTAGTGAGAGATCAACATTTTCCTTTTAGCTCCTATTTACTAGTCTGAGGACCATGTTGGAGTGATATAAAAAAGATAATTGATATTTGAATTGATATTTTTTCTTATTTTCTCTAAGTTAAACATCCTCCATTCCTACAATCACTCACATATATTATGAATAAGTATTTAATAACTAGTTTGTCCATGGTTTTCTTAAAGAGTAGTAGCCAGAAAGAGGATCTGAAAGCACAGTTTTCCTCATTCTAGAAGAACTTCTAAAAATAGAGTATCCAAGTTCATTTTGGAATTTTTCTAGCATCCTCATAACAGTACCTCATGTAAAACTCTTAAGTAATTTTTATATGACTGCTACTAAATTGCATTTCATCATCACCTTTCTGGGCGAGTGCAATTTTTTTTCCTGTATTTTTGTAGGATGGTGGATGGTGTGGCATGGTTGTAGGATGATGTAAGGCAAGTATATCAAACTCAAAGGCTTACACGGGCCAATAAACAAGGCATGTGGCCCACGGGTCGCGAGTTTGACATGCTTGGTGTAGTGTATAAGATGGGAGTAGTAACTAGACAACCTGATAATTACTCTTGTTAAATTTCATGCTGGCACCCACCTATAATATGAATTTGTTGTTATTTTTGGATTTTAGTTTGATTAACCTTTTCATGAGACATCACTAAGTGTCCTCTTTCTTTTGATAACCAAAAACATGTATCCATCCTATCTAATAAAAGAGTAATATGCAAATTTGACCATACCTTCGCCATACCCACAAGGCACACCTACCGGCCACGCCCACCAGCCAATCAGGAGATTATGCAAATAAACCCCAACCAAGATGGCTGCCACCACTGAGAGCAGGAGGAAGGCTTGGGTTTCCCTGGCAACAGAGGAAGCCAAGCTTTCAGCCTGCCATTGCTGGCCTAGGCCTCCACTCTAGGTTACAAAGTTTCAAACAGAAATGGCTGCCACCCCTGAGAGAGCAGAAGGCTTGACTCCGCTCCAGGCTACAAAGTTTCAATTGTAGACATAGATTGATCCCAGATACCAGAGCCTTGGCTTGGGTTGCTAGGGGGCATGGCCAGACTGCAAACCTCCACAGGTTCCTCACCCACGTCACCCCTCACCCCAAGAGAACCCCCACCCTGATCTGGAATACACTTCAAGGCAAACCAGCTGGCCCCCACCCATGCACTAGACCTCTATCCTAATAAAAGAGTAATTTGCAGATTGACCATCACTCCAACACACAAGAGGGCTGACCCCATGTGGTCAAAGACCCTGTCCCCATGTAGACACAAGATGGCCACCACAAGATGGCCAGCAGGGGAGGGCTATTGGGAGATTCCAGGCCCTGCAAGGGAGGGCAGTTGTGGGTGATCAGGCCAGCAGCGGAGGGCAGTTGAGAGGGACCAGGCCTGCAAGGAAGGGCAGTTGGGGGCAATCAAGCCTGCAGGGAAGGGCAGTTAGGAGTGACCAGGCTGGCAGAGGAGAGAAGTTGGGGGCAAACAGGCTGACAGAGGAGCAGTTAAACATCAGTTAAGCTGGCAGGGTAGTGGTTAGGGGGTGATCAGGCTGGCAGGCAGAAGCAGTTAGGGTCAATCAGGAAGGCAGGCAGGTGAGCAGTTTGGAGCCAGCAGTCCTGGATTGTGAGAAGGATGTCCAACTGCCCATTTCAGCCCTATCCTACCAGGATCCGGCCTAAAGAGGCAATTGGACATCCCTCGAGGAATTCCAGATTGGAGAGGGTGCAGACTGGCCTAAGGGACATCCCCTGGCCCCTGTGCATGATTTTCGTGCACCAGGCCTCTAGTCTATAATAATAAAAGTGTAATATGCTTTGGGGTCAATGAAAGACATCCTTCTGGATGACGCCCGGGCTGCGAGGGAAGCCTAGGTCCCAGGTGCCAGAGGGAAGCCGATGCCAGCAGCCGGTTAGGGGGCAGGAGGGAGTCCTACTCTTGCACGAATTTCTTGCATTGGGCCTCTAGTCATACAATAAGGATGAGAGAGTGCTGAGAAAACCAGGGTCTTACTTTTATTTTTAGTCTCAAAAATAATAGGCCTGAGGTACTTCTTAAATGTTCAGGATATCTGTGTACCTCACGGATTTGTTTTTGTTGTTGTTGTTTTGAAATTAAATCTTTATTGCTGAAAATATTACATATGTCCCCCTCCACCCCCATTGACCCCTTCTAGCCTGCCCCCTCCCCTACCCCAGGCCTTCACCATTCTATTGTCTTTGTCAATGGGTTATAAATATATTCATATAAGTTCTTTGGTTGATCTCTTCCCATCCTCCTACCCTTCCCCACCTTCCCTCTGAGATTCAGCAGTCTGTTCCATATCTCTATGTCTCTGTAACTATTTTGTTCATCAGTTTATTTTGTTCATTAGATTCCACATATGAGTAGGCATAGATTTGCTTACCTCTAAAGGTTAAAAAGCAGACTAAGGTTTTTAGAAAAACTTTACTTATATAAAGTTATAGAAATGAGCAAAACACCACAAGGTTAGCCTAAAAAAAAAAATCATAGTTAACTTATTGAGACTATGGGGAAAGTACCATAGATCCATTTTGCTTGTTCAGTTCGTGGATGTCCATGCTTCTCTTTATGAGTCACTCTAGCTGAGAACTGCCTCTCCCAGCCCCCCCCCCCCCCCCCCCCCGCCCCGTCCCCACACGGCACCTTGCACATATCTCTGTTCTGAATCCCAGCCAGCAATTAAGAGCCCTGGCTTTCTTGCCCTCCACTGTCCCTGGGTAAGACTTTGCTTTCCAGGAATTCTTAAGGGAGGCCTTTCTCCCGGACCTGCCCTGAGAATCCTGTTGCTCGTGGTAGTGATCTCTTCATCCTTTGATTAGCAACCCCTTCGCCATTCACCTTAGCTTAAATGAAAATATGACTTTTGCCTTCCATCCTCTCATTTGGGCTTGAAGCACTCCAAGTCCCCTCTTACTCTAGTCATTTGTACCCTTGGCGATTGTGGCTTAGTGCCAGTTTCCTCCTTTCTCCCCTATAGAAATCTGCATTTCTAACTGCCCAGGTTACATAGTTTATGACTCTGAGAGGGAAAAAGGAGCGGCAGAAAAAGGAACCACTAGAAGCAACAAAGATAAAAAGTTCCATCTGCCTCACATGTTTTGCCACGAGCCAGAACTGAATTCCATTCACTCAGACAGAATTTCCTCAAAAGATCTCAAACGATAGCTTCTCTGTCTTGGCTTCAGGACCCTCCAGGTTGAGGCCAAATGGCCAGGACTGGCACTTCCGCTGGAGCCTGGGCATCAGCCAAGCTCACAGGCCAAAGCGAAAAAAAAGAAGAGGAAAGGGGCACAAACGGAGAAATCAAAAGGGCATTTCCCAGTTAAGAAGTCAGCACTGTTTTGTTTTGTTTTAAAACAGTCTTGTTTTTAAGATCCTGTTAATTCAAAAATGTAAATTCTTGAGAAGCATGCTTTCCTTCCACCAGTGGTTCACTTTTTTCTTTTTCTACATTTGCAGTATTACTTAGATTTTATTTTTCCATTGCACACAAGAAAGCTTAATGTTTGATATCAGTAAGGTAGTTATAAAACACAAGGCACTAAAGGAAATTAATTCTTCATTCTATGTCAGACGAGTAAATGGAGCATGTTAAATCATAAGCTTATTCATCATTTTAGATACTTTCAAAATTATTTTCTTTTTATAGAATAATTTCATCATGAGTAGAAATATCTCAGGCTTATTTAGTATCTAATTTAACAGAGGGCAGTGTTTTCATGTGGACAGGCCACTAGACTGAGAATCAGAAGTTCTAAGTTCTAACCCTTTTACTGGTGGGGGAACTTTGAGTAAGGTTTCAGACTCCTTATCTGAAAAGTTTAGGAACTGAACCAGGAGACCCTCAGTCTGTTTGTGGTTACATCTTTTTCCTAGTTAATAACTTGAGATGCTGACAGTTATAGGACTGTAAAAAAAAGAAAAGAAATGCACTTGGATTCAAAAAGATTCAGATTTTCATCTGAGTTTTGCCTCTGACTTTCTTTGTGACTTTGAGCATTTATCCTTTCCTGTTTTCTCGTCTGAATAAAAAGGAAATAGAACAGATGGTGTCTAAGGACATTCCCAGCTCTTAAATTTTACAACAAAGAAAAATGTCAGTGGTGCCTATGCTGTCTTCCATGTGCATGTGTTACTCCAAATAGCCCGACAAGCTGGGACATACACCCCTCCACCTGCACCTTAGTTCCCAAGGGAAAAAGCTGTCTTAAGAGCCTCTTCCCTTTCTCTCTCTTCTGAGTACCTGAGGTCAGGCTCTGGAATTCAGCATAAACATTATTATTACGAGGCTTCATCCAACTGACCCCTTTTGACCCTAAAGCAAAGACACCTAGTCTTTGCCTTTTGCTTATAAATACACTACCTAAGAGGGAGAGTGACTTCTTAAAAGCTAAAAACAAAACAACAGAAAAAAAAAAAACACTATTTGTCAAATAAACTTATTTTTTAAATTTTCTTACGTGAAAATCTGCTTAAACCTAAAATATTTGTGTTTATAATTTCTAGATTCTTCTTAAAATGCCCTATTTAAGTACAGTGTCTTTGCTTCAAAAGGAAGTCAGAGCTGCAGTCACGGGTGGTTTACAGAACAATTTCTGGTAGTCTTTGCTTCATTTCAATATGTTGCCATGATTGGCCGTTGATAGCTACAAATAAGGAAGTTTTCAAGTCAGGGGATTTCTCAGTGGAAGTTCCCAGTTCAACACAAGGGAGAGCTCAGGGAGGTCTGGGCAGCATTCTAGAGCCTGTGTGTAAAGCTTCCAGACTCTGTAACTGCCCACATCTTTAAAGAGGAATAGTCTGTGAAGAAAGACTTGTAATCTGAAGAAGAGGTGACCAAAAACTTCAGTAGTTCCTATTGATTCGCAACCTAAGCAAGGTACCAGGATGTCTTAAACTGAAGTGTGGCTGACTTGTTCTCCTATTGCTTCTGCTAAGTGAGTAATTTATGACATGATTCAATAACACCTTTGTATTTATTGTCATAGGTAGAAATTTGATGTTTACAAAATAAGCTCCTTAGCTAAAACTAAATGAAAATTTTAAATACTATGATTTTTTTTACATTTTTTACCAATATTTAAAATAGAATTTATGTCTATTTGAAATGATTATTTTTTTTTGTTTATATCTGGAACATACACCTTCTCTGAGTGGTTTTTATAACAATGTATGCTAAAAGATATGTACTTAACATAAATTAAATTGCATATAGCTTACTAGGTCAAAAAGTACACTAATACTGTATATAATTATGCTTCTTTTGGGTTAAAATTTTAAAGATTAATTTAGGTCTCATTCAGTGTATTCATTCAAACATTAAATAAGTTTATATTTTTCCATTTTCTAAGAAATACATGTTAATGAATATATCTTTACAATAAAGTATTAACTTCATAGAAAACTTTCCATTTCCTACCTTGAAACATTTAAACTTACATAATTAGAGTAATCTAGTCTTCTTCTACTACCAATTGACTTTCGTGTTCATAAACAAAGATGGATACTAAAGATTGTATAGGATTTTCTTAAATATTTTCTTAATGATAATCCTAAGAAATGATGATAGTTCAAAAAGATTAAACATCAAGAATCATTATCACTACTGTTATATTAATAGCTGCCACTTATTGCGTGTCTCCTGGAGGAAAACAATCACAAGATCTCCCAGCCCAGGGCAGAACCAGGGCTTAAACATGATCTCATATCACTTTTTCCGTGGCTCTCTGTTTCCACTGCCCTGCCTTCTTACAACATTAAAACAATATTTTGAGATGTCTTATCTGAACTGCAAATGATGGGGAAGAAAGGAAGATGACCTAGCCATGGGTCTAGAGCAGCCAAGTCATTCATTGAAGCTTAGGAGTTATTTCCAGGTCTTCCTTCTCTTCCCTTGCTCACCCCATCTCCTCACTTCCTCCAGGACGGACTTTTATCTGTTCACAGGTGCACACGGGTGTCTTTCTCCATGCAGGAGGGATGTGGGCTGTACATCAAGTCCAACCTGACTGAGGTTCCTGCTAGCAAGTGACCAGGGCCCTAAAGGAATGTCCGGTTACTTCTTTTAAACACTTGTGACAATAAAAGAGATGGCCAACTAGAAGATTTAAAACAAATCTGTTAAGTTCCTCCCCAAAAGTTCTTACTGGAATTTCATAAAACATGCACTTATTTGATGAAAAGAATCATCCTTACAGTGGAAAACTTGCCTGTCTGCCAACATTCTTTCTCTCCATGTACTTAAGGCCTCTGGAAACATATAGGTTTTTGTTTATAGTAAACTGTATTTCAGCATGTTTTATTTTCTTGGTGTGGAGTAGTTATTTTAAAACGTTCTTGATTTCCTAATTTTATCTTGCATTTAGCCTTTATATTGATCCTTTATTCTAAATTATTTTGGGTAATTGACATGTGATATCTAGATAAGAAAAATATAATTTTGTATCCTTTTTTCTTCTCACACATTGTCCAGAACTTCTAGAACAGTGTTTAATAACAGAAGAGATAGCAGCCACCCTTGTCTCGTTCTGATCTCAGTGGGAATTTCCCTAGTGGTTAACATTAAGAATGATGTTGGCTATTGGTTAGAAGTAAATAAGCTTATAAAAACCAAAAACTACACTTCTAACCCGAGTTTGCTAAAGGTGTATCAATACTTTATGTAAAACCATATTCAACGTCTTTTTTATATCATTAGAGATAACTGTATAGTTTACTATATAGTACTGTGCTGTTACACAATACAATAATTTCATTTTTAAAAAATTCTGTGATATCAAAAATCATGGCCCTAGATTTATAGTTATAAAGTATATATATTTTTGCTCTGGTTAAAATAATAAATTGATCAAAACTTACACATTTTCTCATTTTCTCTTCAACCCACATTGCTTAGATGCCTCTCCCTTATTATTTTGGCTTCACAATTTAGTTCACAGCTCAAATTAACAGAAAAGAATGAAAACAATGTGGCACAAAGAGCCCTCTCCCAGCAGAGCAACCAGATACTCAAACAAAGCAGCTGTTCCCGCGTTTTGTGCAAAAAGCTTTCTCCCTATTATGACAGCACTAGTTGCAGACCACAATTCAGTTACAACTGACAGTGGTATGCAAAATGTGTCCGTATTCACTGATCTTATACCAATGTGTGCTGAATAAGAAATGTCTATAATTTACTGAGAAATTTTGCTTTCATATTCTTAAATGAAATTAATCCGTATTTTTTATTTTCTGATTAAAAAAAAGTTTTTACCATGCTCTCAAAAAGTTTAATGGGCTTTATTTGCTCTTTGAAATGTTTAAAGAGCAAACCTTAAAACTATTTATCCTTAGCACCCACTTTTGGTTGTTTTGTTCATGTGATTCAAATTTTTCAAATGTATTAGCAGACATAATATTCTTTTGTACTTTTTAAAAATCATCTCTAAAACTATGTGGTGCCGAAACCGGTTTGGCTTAGTGGATAGAGCGTCAGCCTGCGGACTGGAAGGTCCCAGGTTCGATTCCGGTCAAGGGCATGTACCTTGGCTGCGGCACAATCCCAGTAGGGAGTGTGCAAGAGGCAGCTGATCGATGTTTCTGACTTTCTATCCCTCTCCTTTCCTCTCTGTAAAAAATAAATAAAATATATTTAAAAATATAAAAATTTAAAAAATTGTGAAACAATATTATTAAAAAAACAATAAAACTATGTGGTAACCCTTTTTCATGACTTATTTTGATCATTTATGTTTTCTCTCTTTTTTTTTTTCCTGATTGGACATGTCAAAGAGTTAATCTCTTGGATGTATCACTTTTAAGGTTTTCATTTTTCAATAGTTTTTTATATTTATTAATATTTCTTAATGCTTTATTTTTAGAATATTTTACTTTTACTTTTCTGTTCTTGAGTTAAATGATTAGATTTTTTTTCTTTCTTGTTTTGTAATGAAAATATTTAAGGCTAGGAATTTTCTTTAAGTGTCATTTTAACTACCTCTCACTTTTATGTCACATTTACATGGCCATTATTTTATGGTTTTTTATTGCAATTTTATTTTCTCCTTGATCCAAAAATTACTTAGGATAATAAAGAGTTTTGTTTTAGTTAATAAGCTTGTTAGAATAACTTTAGATTCAAAGAAAAAGTGAGCAAACATTGCGGAGTTTCTATATACCCCATCTGTTATTAGCATCTTACATTAGTATGGTACATTTCTTACACTTAAGGAACCAATATTGATAATTTTTTACTAACTCAGTCCATAGTTCATTTAGACTTCCTTAATTTTTCTTTTTTCCCCCTTTAAAAAAATTGAGGTAAAATTAACATTACATAAAATTATTTTTAATGCTGTTGTAAATAGAATTACTTCCTTAATTTTATTTTTGGATTGCTCATTGATGATGCATAAAAACATAACTGATTTTTGAGTGTTGCTCTTATATTCAGCAACTGTGATAAAATCATTTGTCCATTCTTATGGATTCTTTGGGATTTTTTTTATATATAGGACTAGATGCCTAGTGCACGAAATTCATGCATGGGTAAGATCCCTAGGCCTGGCAGGTGATCAGAGCCAATTAGAGTCTTTCAGCGCCAACTGGGGCCTTCCTTCACTCCACCCCACCTCCTGGTGGTCAGCGCATATCACAGCAAGCAATCGAACTCCCAATCTCCTGGTTGAACTCCCAAGGGGACACTTTGCATATTAGCCTTTTCCATATATAGATAATATCTGCAAACAGATTTTTTTCATTTATTCCTTTCTAATTTGGATGCTTTTTATTTCTTTTTCTTGTTTAAATGCTTGGGTAGAACTTCAGGACAATGTTGAATTGCAGTAGCCTTGTTCCTGGTTTTAAGGGGAAATCTTTCAGTTTTTCACCATTAAGTAATATGTTAGCTATGGAATTCTCATAAATTCTCTTTATCATATTGAGGAAGTTCCCTTCCATTTCTAGTTGTCTGCATATTTTTATTTAAATCATAAAAGGCTGTTGGATTTTGTCAAATGTCTTTTCTGCATCAATGAAGATAATCATGTGAGGTGTTTATTTTCTTTATTCTATAATGTGGTATGCCACATTGTATGATTTTCTTCTGTTTAACCACCCTTACATTCCAGGGATAAATGACATTTGGTCATAATGTAAAATATACTTAATATGCCATTATTTTAGTTTAGTAGTATTTTATGGAGAATTTTTGCATTTTTATCGATAAGTAATTTTGGTTGTTGTTTTTTATCAGTTTTTTAATAGTTATAAATATATTACAGAAGTGAAAAGGGTTTATAATTCATTTACAAGTGCAGTCTGTTACACCATTAAATGATACTTGACCTGTTGTATAAGGTAAGTAATGCATGAGAATTAGTCCTAAAACTGTTCACTGAAGTTCTATTTCCAAACCAGTAGTAGATTAAGAACACAACTGTGAATGGTACAAAGACATAAGAACTCATATTATGATAAAAATCAATTGCAAAAATAGAAAATTCTCATCCTACCCAGATAATATGAGAACTCAGCAGTTTTCCTCAACTTACACATGAGCTCCACACAGAAAATATTAAAGATATCTTTCAACGTGATTCTACCGTATAAAGCTAAAATAAGATCATTAGATGATCAATGAATCAAAAGTCAACAAAATTTAGAAAATACATCTAATTCTAAAGTAAGCATAAGTAAAAAGCACTTTACAAAAATTATAACTGCTCTCCATCATCAGAGTCCAAATCATATTTCTTTCCTTGATAGTTTTTTTAATTTCTTTATTGATTAAGGTATTACATGTGTCCTCATCCCCCATTATCCTTCCAACCCCCTCTTCCCACTCATGTGCTCACCTTCCTGGTGTCCATGTCCATTGATTAGGCTTATATGCATGCATGCAAGTCCTTTGGTTGATCTCTTCCTCTTACCCCCATCCTCTCCTACCTTCCCTCTGAGTTTTGACAGTCAATGCTTCTCTGTCTCTGGATCTGTTTTTGTTTATCAGTTTATGTTGTTCATTATATTCCATAAATGAGTGAGATCATATGATACTTATCTTTCTTTGACTGGCTTATTTCACTTGGCATAATGCTCTCCAGTTCCATTCATGCTCTAGTTTGAAGTAGCCACCTTTCCCTCCTTTTTCTTCTTCTTCCTCTTCTTAAAGAATACCTTTCAGCATTTCATATAATACTGGTTTGGTGTTGAGGAACTCCTTTAGCTTCTTATCTGTGAAGCTCTTTATCTGACCTTCAATCCTGAATTATAGCTTCACTGGGTAGAGTAATCTTGGTTGTAGGTTCTTGCTATTCATCACTTTGAAAATTTCTTGCCACTCCTGTCTAGCCTGCATGGTTTCTGTTGAGAAATCAGCTGACAATCGTATGGGTGCTCCCTTGTAGGTAATTAAGTGTTTTCCTCTTGCTGCTTTTAATATTCTCTCTTTGTCTTTTGCTCTTGGCATTTTAATTATGATGTGTCTTGGTGTGGTCCTCTTTTGATTCCTCTTGTTTGGGGTTCTGTGCACTTCCTGGACTTTTAAGTCTATTTCTTTCACCAGGTGGGGGAAGTTTTCAGTCATTATTTCTTCAAATAGGTTTTCAGTATCTTGCTCTCTCTCTTCTTCTGGCACCACCATACTTTGGATGTTGGTACACTTGAAGTTGTCTCAAAGGCTTCTTACACTATTCTCAAATTTTTGGATTATTTTTGCTTTTTGCTTTTCTGGTTGAGTGTTTTTGGCACTCTTGGTATTTCAAATCTTTGACTTGATCATTGTCTCCCTCTAATCTGCTGTTGGGTCTCTGCAAAATATTTTTTATTTCAATCAGTGTATGTTTAATTTCTAGTTGGTCCTTTTTCATATCCTCAAGGGTCTCACTGAATTTACTGGCCTTTCCTAGGAACCTCTTGAAAATCCTTATAACTGTGGTTTTGAGCTCTATATCCAGTAATTTGTTTTCCTCCATTTCTTTCATTTGTGATCTGTTTTTTTGTGTGTGTGTGTGTGGTTTTTTTTTTTGTCTGCTTCCCTGAGTTGGTAGGGTAACTTTGTGTGCTAGGTGTCTCAGCCTCTCCTGTTACCTTTGGTGGACACTCTTGATGCACCCCTTTGTGGACTGTGTGTACAGCCTTGTTGCAGTTAAGTCTTGATTGTTGTTGGTGTCACTGGGAGGAAGTGACCTCCAGATCAATTGGCTGTGAGGATCAGTTGTGTTTACGTTGGGAGATAGCCTTATGCGACAAGACTTGCAAATTTGCAAAAGCCTCTGTGCTCAGCTTGGGACAGATTTTCAGGGTTGAGCCGACAGCCTTGGCTTCCAGTCAGCTTCTCCCCACGAGGTCGCTGAGTCTCTGTGTCCACAGGCAATTGCTGCAAGCACTTCTGAGGGAAAGGCACCCTCGAGTTTTGCCTGTTGCCAAACAGTCCAGTCTCTCCCCCAATGAATCCGGACTCCCAGATTTTAGCCCAGCACTGGGGTATCATGCAGTTAGAACTGGGTTTCAGCGGCATCCAGAGCTCCTGTCTCCCTCCTGCCAGATCAAGCCAGTGGCACAGTCAACAGTTCTTCCTTTCTGCACGCGCTCACAAGAGCGCCTCCGGACCTCTGCCTTTTCGATGTTCCCCTGAGATTCCTCCTCACAGTCCAGATTCTGCCTTATAGTCCAGATTCTCCCTTATGGGCCTGTGTCCCCCAGGTCTCACCCAGAACCGGGGTTCAGTGTAGCCAGAACTGGGGTTCAGCAAAGTCTGGAGTTTTTGTCTCCTTTTCACTAGAGCATGCCAGCCAGGCACTCAGATGCCCCATCCTCTCTGCACGGGCGTGTTTCTGTACCTCAGGCTTTGCAGCTGTTCTGATTCTCCATGTGCGTTTCTCTTTTCTTCTAGTTGTAGAATTTCCAGTCAGCCAGCTTTCCTGTGTTTCTGGATGATGTCCATTTTGTCTTTTAGTTTTAGTTTTGAAATTGTTGTGTGAGGCCGCAGTTTAGGTGTTTACTTATGCTGCCATCTTGGTTCTCCTTGATAGTTTTCTTTTCCAGCTTTGGGAAGTTTGTTCCAAATTTCTTTTGGCTCTGAAATAATGGCTACATTAAATTTCCATTGTAATTAAGAATATCAGAACAACCAAGCCTCCATTCTAGAGTTTCTGTGGTGAAGTCATCTTTATTTTCTAGGCCAGTAAGTCAAACAACATAACCTTGTGTTTTTCCAACTTTTACCAATGCCAGAGTGGGAATGATTTTGATCCTCAGCCTCTTAAAAAAGGAAAGGTGCTTTTCTACATACAGCTTCAAAAAATGTGGTCTCCAGATGTTTCTTGGACAATATTACCAAGTGAATATCTAGCATTTTACACCTGAATGTGGCGTCTCTATAGAAATGGCAAACCACTTTTTTTACTCTCTCTGACTTCTTGAAAAAAAAGTCTTTCTCACTGGGGATTTCTCTGTATTCCCCAGGTCCTTTTTGAAAGTCATACTCATTTCTGCTGTTGAGCTTTTCTTAGTGCCTCAAATCTCTTTTCTTTGAGGTGTTCCAATTCATTTTCATCTATCTGATCCAGTTTCTAAAGTTCAGCATCCAAATGTTCTTCCACTAGTTTGATAGTCTGAAGCAACTGATTCTCCAGGACTTTTAAAAACATCTCAACAGATGCATTCCCTTCCATTCTTTATAGTTCAGCCTTGCTGGGCTCATGACGGACTAGTGGCTCCGGAAGAACAGTCCACTCTGGCTTCAGCCTCACAACAGCTGCTAGTGGCTAGGAACTGGCTGTCACTTTTACCTCCAGATTGGCATGGGTCCTTGTATATCTTACAGCCAGTTACACCGAGGAATCGAGAAGGGAGAGGAATATTGGTTTTTAGTTTTCTTTTATTTCAGTGTTTTGTCTGGCTTTGATATCACAGTAATCCTGGCTTCATAGAGTGAGTTAGGAAGTATTTCCTTCTCCTCTATATCTTTTAAGAGTTTGAGAAGGACTGGTGTTAATTCTTCTTTACACATTTGGTAGAATTCACCAGTGAAACCAACTGGTCTTGGACCTTCCTTCTTAGGAGGTTTTTGATTACTGATTAGATCTCTTTGTTATAAGTATGTTTATATTTTCTATTTCTAGATTCAGTTTTGTTAATTTGTGTGTTTCTGGTAATTTGTACATTATTATTAGGTAGTCTAATTTGTTGGCATATAATTATTCATAATATTCTCTTATTATTCTTGTTATTTCTGTTTAGTTGGTGTTAATGTCCACACTTTCATTTCTGATTTTAATTATTTGTTGTTCTCTCCCATTTTATTATAAGACTAGCTAAAGATTTTTTGTCAAACTTTTTAAAAACTGATTTTTTACTTCATTAACTCTATTGTTTTCCATTCTCTATTTCATTTATCTCTGCTCTGATCTCTATTGTTTTTATTCTGCTAGCTTTTTTTCTTTCTCTAGTTCTTTGGCATGTCAAATTAGGTTATTGATTTCAGATTTTTCTCTTTTTTAAAGAATGTGGATGTTTACAGCTATTAATTTCCTTCAGAGCACTGCTTTCATTGCATCCCATGAGTTTTGTCATGGTGCAATATATTTCTAAGTAAATCTAATTTCCCTTGTGATTTCCTATTGATTCATTGGTTAAGAATGTGTTGTTTAATTTGCACATATTTATGAATTTTCCAGTTTTCCTTATTTTATTGATTTTTAGCTTCATTTCATTTTTGTTGGAGAAGATATTTTGTATGATTTCAATATTTTAAATATATTAAGAGTTTCTGTGGCCTAACATTTAATTTATCATGGAGAAGTTTTCATATCCACTTGAGAAGAACATGTATTTTTCTGTTGTTGAGTAGATTGATATATATATATTAGGTCTAGTTGTTTATACTATTCTTCAAGTCCTCTATTTCCTTTTGTTTTTTCCTATCATTTATTAAAAGTGGTATTTCCTTGCCCTAGCCGATTTGGCTCAGTTGATAGAGCATCAACCTGCAAACTGAAGGGTCCCAGATTCTACTCTGGCCAAGGGCATATGTCTGGGTTGTGGGCTCAATCCCCATTAGGGGGCGTGCAGGAGGCAGCCAATCAATGATTCTCTCTCATCATTGATGTTTCTATTTCTCCCTCTCTCTTCCTCTCTGAAATCAATAAAGAAATATATTTAAAAAATAATAAAAGTGGTATCTCCAACTATTACTCTCTACTGTCTATTTCTCCCTTCAGTTCTATCAATATTTGCTTCATGTATATTCAGGGCCAGGGGGCATTTGTTTGATGTGTATATCTGTATAATTGTTATATCTTCTTGATACATGACTTTTATCACTATATAACGCCCTTATTCATTCTTACAACAGTTTTTTAAGTAAAAGCTATTTTATCTGATATTAGTATAGCTGTTCCATCTCTCCTTTTGTAACTATTTGCTTGGAGAATTTTTTCATGCTTTTACTTTTAACTTAGTTATGTCTTTTTATCTAAAGTAAATCTATATTAAACAACATATAATTTGATCATGTTGCATTATCCATGCTTGCCAAGCTATGCCTTTTGGTTTGGGAGGTTAATCTATTTGTTTAAAGTAATTACTGATAAGGAAGACTTACTTCTGCAATCTTGTTATTGATTTCTGTATGCCTTACAACATTTTTCTGTTCCTCACTTACTTCCCCCCTTACTGCCTTCTTTTGTATTTCATTAACTCTTTGCTATATTCCATTTTATTCCATTCTCATTTGCTTTTATATGTTTTTAAGATACTGTCTTAGTGGATACTCTGAGGATTAAACTTAGCAACTTAAATTTATAACAATCTAATACGAATTAAGACTAACTGTATGTCAATAATATACAAACATCCTACTCATATACAGCTTGATTCCCTCCTTTATGTTGTTGTAATCACAAATTTTATCTTTATACATTGTGTGCTCATTAACATAGATTTATAATTATTTTCAAGCATTTGTCTTTTAAATTATGTTGGAAATAAAAATAAGAGTTCAAACAAAAATACAATCACACTGGATTTTATATTTACCTATGTAGTTATCTTCATCATGATTAATTTTTTAGTGTGGATTTAAGTCTACTATTGTTAGTAGACTTTTATTTGAGCCTGAAGGACTCTACTTATCATTCCTCATAGGATAAGTCTACTAACAACAACTCCTTTACCTTTATTTTTATCTCAGACTATTTCAATTTCTCCTTACTTTTGAAGAACAGTTTTGCCAGACATAGAATTCATGGTTGAGACTTCTTTTTTCCAGCACTTTAAATATGTCAGTCCATTACTTTCTTTCCCTCATAATTACAAAATGAAATTGTTTGTATTCTTACTGTGGATTCTTTGTTCATAATGAGTCATTTCTTTCTTACTACTTTCAATATTATTTCATCTTGGGCTCTCAAGATGTTTGATTATAATGTTCCTAAGTATGAATCTCTTTGCGCTTATCCTACTGTCATTTATTGAGCTTCTTGAATATGCAGATTGAGTCTTTCATCAAATTGAAGAAAGGCCATTATATCCTTAATTTTTTTGTTGTTGTTGTTCCTTTTCTCTTCCCTCTCCTTCAGAACTTTCAAAATGCATGTGTTGGTCCACTGGATGTTGTCTCACATGTCTTTAGGCTCTTTTTTCTTTTTTCGTTTTTATAATGTTCCTCCCACTAGATAATTTCCATTGTATTATCATCAAATTCGCTGGCTCTTCTGCCTCCTCAAATCGGCTACCAAGCCTCTCTAGTAAATGTTTTGTTTCAATTATAGTATTGTTCAGCTTCAAATTTCTATTTTGTTCCTTTTAATAGTTTCTCTTTATTAATATTCTCATTTTTTTATTTATCATTTTCTTGATTTTCTTTGGTTCCTTATCCATGGTTTTCTTTAGGTCTTTGGGCATATTTAAGATAGTTGATTTAAAGACTTTTTTTCTTGTAGGTCGAGTGCCTAGGTTTTCTCAGAAAGAGTTTTTAAAGACATTTTAAATGACAATTACAACCACTTATTTAAATAAAAAATAACTACATGTAAAACCACATACTTAAATTATAGAAATTATCTTTTAATTAATATTATTGAGTTTCTTCTGTATATCAGGTCTTGTTTATGTATTATCTCATTGTACATACACACAAACTATGAGGCAAGTACTACTATAATCTGCATTTCATAGCTGAAGAAATTGAGGCAAAGGGCTAATAAAGACATAATGTAAATAAATGGCAATGCCAACATATGAATGAAACAATTTTAACTTAGAATTCTTACTTGTTACCAATATGAATTACCTATCTTAGCTTGAGTTTGGTTTTGGAGGGAAGGGAGGACAATGAACAGCTAGGTTTCAGACTGGTGTTTGCACGTATCCTTAATCTTATCTAATAAAAGATTACCATATTTTCTGGCATATAAGATGACTTTTTAACCCAGGAAAATCTTCTCAAAAGTCAGGGGTTGTCTTATACACTGGGTATAAAAATACCGTAGCTTGCAGTTATGATGGGCATTGCTAACTCACCAGGGACTTGCCCGGCACTTGCTCTCTATCTCTCTCTATTGTTTGTTATCTTCCTCCTATTATCATCAGTTCCAGTCGTCTTATACACCAGAAAATATGGTGATATGCAAATTGACCATCACTCCAACACACAAGATGACCACCCCCATATGGACACAAGATGGCTGCCACAAGATGGCCAGCAGGGGAGGGCAGTTAGGAAGGACCAGACCTGCAAGGAAGGGCAGTTGGGAGGGACCAAACATGCAAGGGATCGCAGTTGGGGGCGATCAAGCCTACAGGGGAGGGCTGGCAGAGGAGGGAAGTTGGGGTTGACCAAGCCTATAGGGAAGAATAGTTGGGGAGGACCCAGGCTTGGAGGGGAGAGCAGTTGTGGGGGTACAGGCCTTTTGGGGGGGGTTGAGGGGGACCAGGCCTGTAGGGAAGTTGCGGTGACCACACCTGCAGGGAAGGAAGTTGGGGGCAACCAGGCTTACAGGGAAGGGCAGTTGGGGGGGGGGGGGCACCCAGGCCTGCAGGGGAGGAAAGTTGCAGGGGAGGAACCAGACCAGCAGGGGAGAGCAGTTAGGGGTGACCAGATTGGCAGGGGAACAGTTAGGCACCAATCAGGCTGGCAGGGGAGTGATTAGGGGGTGATCAGGCTAGCAGGCAGAAGCAGTTAGGGGTAATCAGGAAGGCAGGCAAGCAAAGCAAGCAGTTGGGAACCAGCAGTCCTGAATTGTGACAGGGATACCCAACTGCCCATTTAGGCCCAATCCTACTGGAGTTGGGCCTAAATGGGCAGTGTGACATCCCTCCAGGAGTCCCAGATTGGAGAGGGTGCAAGCTGGGGTGAGGGACCACTCCCCGCTTGCACGAATTTTATATACCAGGCCTCTAGTATCATCACAATAACCATCCTAACTTCAAAAACATCTATATGTGCATATTGGAATTTTAAGTGTGGAGCATGTCATAGAGTGGGAAGGACAGTGAAATAGGAATCTATAGCTGAGCCCATAGTTCTAACCTGGAAGGGGAGTCAAGTGAGGCCCTCTTAGAATCAGTCCAGTTAGCTGAGGCCTAGCAGATCAAGTAAAACATGAGGGAACCTAACAGGCTAAGTAAAACATGAGAGAAACATGTTCTAGAATAAGAAAAACACATTATCAAACACCTGAAAAAGATAGAACATGGAGCATATGAAGTATTTTTAAAAAGCGCCAAATCAGCAAGAGGAAGAGAGAAGATATGAATCTAGAGAAGTAAGAAGAAGCTTCAAGCTTAGAGCTTGGATTTTATCCTAAGGGTGATATGAAACCAGTCAGTGATTTTAGGTGATACAGGAACATAACATTTAGAAATTGACAAGAGTAAAAATGAGGAAAGCAGCGAGAAGGCTTATATGGTAAATATGAATTGATAGTGGCTTGAACAGGGGTGACAATAGACATAGTGACAATGACGCCAGAGTGTGACAATAGGAACACAGAGTATATGCAGCAAGAAATGTTGCAGAGGAGTACTTACATGAGTTACCTTATTGGATGATTGATTAAATGCTGGAAAGTGAGAGTTTTATGTTATATGAGCAATGTGTTATTTTCATTCTTCTATTTACATGATAAAAAATGAGCATATAATTTTTAATCAACTTGTACTTATTTATCTTTACATTTAAAAAAGCTAAAATAATATATGTTCAATTATAGAGTGAGACCCTATCTATCATTTTCTTATTTCTGCATATAAAATATAAAAAATGAGTCAATTAAAAATGTTTACTTCCTGCCAACTTTTTTTCACCACTTGAGTTTTTGTTACTATAATTATGAAGTTTAGAATATGTTATTATTAAGTTATTATTTATACTTGTATCTTATGTCTTTAAATTATTTTTAATATTCTCATTATATCTGCAACAAGTTTTTACTTAATCCAGTATTTAAATTATATCAAATATTTATAAACATTTTATATCAGAATTTTATCTTTGTTTTTTTTTATTCCCTTCTTGACCAACTGAGGTATATCTTCAGTTATTTCAGGAAGTGAGTGGTATATTTCTGATCCCTGAGGTATCTAAGAATGTCTTTGTTTTCCTTTCCTATATGAATGATAACTTGGGTGGCTATATAGCCTTTGTATAGACAGTTCCCAAGCAACTGTAAATGTTATTCTATTCAGCTTCTGAAGTTTAATAATGAAGATAAGATGACTTTTCAATATTTTTTTCCTTTGCAAGTAATTTCTTTTCTGCTTAAATTCTTGCTGATTGTTTTTCCATACTTTAGATATAGGCAGTCTTCCCTCTCCCTCTCAAGCCTGTACTAAAGCCTTTCCAATGTGTTTTTGGGGTATCCCGCACTTACCCTTATTGTAATATTATAATACCACATTGTGTAGCAATTGCCTGCTTCTTATATGTAGCTCAATCACAAGACACTCCAAATTATTTAGGTAGGAATGTGTCTTGGTCTTCTTTGTATCCCTAACAGTTAGCATATGTCAAGTACTCATTTAAAAAATTGCTGAATAAATTGATACATCATTAATATCACATTTTTACAGGATAGATCAAAGTTTGGTTTCATTTAATATTTTTCAAAAATCGTTGAGTCTTTTTCCTCTCTGCTTTGGACTAAATTATTACTTCACATACCTTCTGATATATCTTTGGTTGCTATTTGGTTTCATTTACTCTGATCTCTTCTGAGGAAGTTGGAGCACTATCTTTCCACTATTTCATGCAATGGTTTTCATCTATTTGTCCTTTACATTCACATTTTTATAGAGTTTTTTTTAAGTGTTTACTCTAAATGTTAATTTAATATTCTGCGGTACTGATTTCTTCTTGGGTAATGTCTAAATAATATTTGAATTTTGCCATTGCATATCCTATGTCCTTATAGCCTTAACTTACTCAATTTTTTATTTCTCCTTGCCACTTAACTAGATCTTTCCTGATCTTAATCTAATATCTTGTGTTTCATCTCCTATTTCATAGAAAATGCAAAGCAGTCTTTCCATTTACTTATTTTTTTTCTGACAGTGCTCAGCACCTAAGTACCTAACAGTACACTTACTTATGCTTCTCATATCATTTTCCAAAGTGTTCACTTTCTCATCATTTTGAGGATTCTCTCCTACTTCCTTCATGCAGCATTATCTTTTAAAAAGGAATACTTTGTCTTGAATGTATTCATTCTAAGCCTCATGTATTCTTTATTAACCCAATGTGTAGATTTTCCTTTATTCTCCTTATTATCTGCCTTAATTCTATTAGTTTCTCTGCACATATCTTGAACTTAGACACAGTACGGATGAACCGTTCACAGCTACATTTTTGGCCTAAAACTGACATTTATCAATTTTTTCACCACATGTATTGACTTGCAGTGAGACTCCTCATTCTAACAGCCTCTTTTACTATAAAGAGACTAATTCCTAGTTAATCAGAAATAATCATTGGTCTTTTCCTTGGTTGGAACCATATATGGAAAATTTAAACTCCAAGTGAGAGTCAAACACACTGTTCTGTCTGCCCAACCTCTTTGATATTTTGCTTCACATATCCTTAAATACAGAGCATCATATCTTTCTACTCTCATTGGAATCATGTTGGTATAATCCAAATCATAGCTTCAAAATGGATAATAGAGAGAAGTGCTATTGGGGGGTATTGGGGCAAAGAGCTGTAAAATACTACTTGTAGGTTACACATAGTAATGGGGTTACTGTCAGTTCATTCATATGTGCCATGAGGCAGGTAGGTTTGTTGTTGTCTTTAAATATGGTGGGATTTGTTTTTTTTTGTTTGTTTGTTTGTTTGTTTGTTTTTTTATTGATCTTAGAGAGAGAAGGAAGGAGAGGGAAAGAGAAATAGAAACATTTATTTTCCTTCCGGCCAGCAGATTTGGTCACCTTCAAATAACAAAGTTCATATGCATTTCAGCCTCCACAGTTCTTGCAAATGGTAGAAAATCCTGTCAAATTTTGTCACCAGGGTTACAGCTACTCTTTTGATGCTTTTTGTGGCTTAGAAAAAAATTACCCCTCTAGGGATGATTCAAGCTCAAGGGGCAAGTGAGCACCTCTGTCAACTGGGTACACTGACTAGGGCACAGATTGCTCAGCCATACACCTAGTTATCAAGCCTGCCTTTCAATACTATTATGAATTCTCATATTTTCCTGATTTTTCATTTAGTTTAGAGAATCTGAGACACAAACAGCTAGTCCAGATGTCATCTTAAATCAGAAGTCAACCAGATTCTATTAATAGTGATATTTCACATCTAAGATTTGAGTGAGATCATTGATGCTTACCTGACATTCCAAGTTGTAGTATTTATACTGGCAGCTTTCTTGCCCCAGGATTTATATTTAGAACTCACAATAAAATATTAATTAGTTTTGAAAATAGCTCCTAAAATATTTTTAATAAGCCTGCAATTATCATTTTCACCCCAATCTACCACACAGTACTGCTTGCTAACCTAAGGTATCTATAATAATAAAAATGTAATATGCTAATTAGACTGGACAGCCGAATTACCTTCTGGATGTCATTCGGATGAAGCCACAGCAGTGGGGGCCGAGGCAGAGGCAATTCGAGGCGATCAGGCAGGCAGGCAGAGTGGTTAGGGGCAATGAGGCAGGAGCCAGCAGTCCCAGATTGCGAGAGGGATGTCCGAGGGGTTGAGGATTGCGAGAAGGTGCAATCCTTCCCCCATGCACAAATTTCATTCACCGGGCCTCTAGTCTATAATAAAAGCATAATATGCTAGTTAGAACAGACAGCCAATTGACCTTCCGGACATCCTTCTGGACGAAGCCAGGGCTGCGAGGGCCAAGGCAAGCCACCACAGCTGTAAGGGCCGAGCCCCTTGCCTTGGGCCTCTAGTGAAATAATAGGAGTCAAGAAAAATTGGAGTAAAATTATGTCATTTATTTAAGAGATTATTTCTCAAATAAATGTCTCAACTAAACTCCTAACCTTAATGAAATATACTGTAGGTCAATTCTAAAGAATTCATCATAATTCTAGAAAAAGGAAACTGTTTTACACTGTTGTAGGACAGAACTCATGCATCTCCCCAAGTATTCATGTTTCACACATTGGGGAAGTATGCAGACACTTCTCTTCATAACTACATCATAGAAGTAGAAAGAGAGAAAAATACATATTTTAAAAATGTGTATGTTTAAATTTTCTTTCCTATTCAAAGTTTTCAGCACTTCCATCTTTCAAAATGCTTATGCATTCAGTTTTAGATTCTAAGTATTATTAAAGTTGTGGGGAGAGGGCATGCAGGAGGCAGATAATTGATGTTTCTGTCTCACATTGATATTTCTCTCTCCCCCGTCTCCCTTTCTCTCTCTGTAAAAAAAAAAAAAAAGAAAAAAAAATCAATAAACTATCATTTAAAATACAATTTCAATTTTCTGTTCTGCATAAGACACTGTTAAGAGAATGAAAGACAAACCAGAGAATGGGAGAAAATATTTGCAAAAGATACATCTGATTATCAAAGATACACAAAGAACTCTTAAAATTCAACAATAAAAAAACACCAGCAACTCAATTTGAAAATGGGCCAAAAACCTTGATAGATACCTCACTAAAGAAGACATACAGGTGGAAAATAACCACATGAAAAGGTGTTCTATATCATATGTCATCAGAGAAATGAAAATAAAAACCACAATGAGATACCACTATATATCTACTAGAATGGCCAAAATCTAGAAAACTGACAACACCAAATAATGAAAAGGATGTGGACCAACAGAAACTCTCATTCATTACTGGTGAGAATACTTAATTGTACAACCATTTTGGAAGACACTGTGGTAGTTTCTTACAAAACTAAACACATTCTTCCCATACAATATAACAATCATGCTCCTTGAAATTTACCTAAAGCAGTTGAAAACTTTTGTTCACACAATAACCTGCACAATAACATTTATAGAAGTTTTATTCATAATTGCCAAATCTAAGAAGCAACCAAAATATCCTGTAGGTGAGTGGATAAACTGTGGTACAGCCAGACAATGAAACATTCTTTAGTGCTGATAAGAAACGAGATATCTATGAGAACCAAGATGGTGGCATAGGTAAAACACCTGTATATCTTGGCGTCATGCTCAGCAATTTAATACTACAACTTAACAAAAGAACAAACACCTTCCAGAATCACCAGAAAGCTGGCCGAGTGAAAATTCCACAAATAAAAGTGAAGATAAGACACTGTGACTCGCAGGAGCGGCGGCGGACAGCATTGAAAGATTCGCGCAGAGAGAGAGGTTTGGAGCTCGCGCCAGCGGAGAGGGCGGGCGGCTGAAAACCAGCCAGTTTTCTCGAATGGGGAGACAAAGACGTCCCACTGAACTGATTCTCCAGCTCTGGGTGAAGTCCAAGGAACCCACTATCACACGGGGTGAAAACTGTACAGTGGGAGGGCACGCCGAAGCTCGGGTATTGCAGGGGTCTCCCAGCTTGTGGAGAAGGCAGCTTGCGCTAACAGCTCAGCTGGATGACTGCGCAGAGAACGCTCAGCGACTTGTTCTCTCATTCAGAAAACCGTCAGTCTGCTTTGTTTTACGACACTGGGTGAGACATTGGGTGTGCAGACTCATTTGGGGAGAGTCTGAATTCCCCGGCAGCTGGTGGAGCTCCACAGCAGCTCTCTCGCAGAGGTGCTGGCAGCCATTGCCCCCAGCACAGAGTCCCTGGGGCCGCATAGGGAGGAGCTAACGCTGTCTGTTTGGCCTGGAGACTCCGCTCATCCAACCTGAGCACAGCTGAACTTCACAGACAATTGGCCTGGAGGTCAACCCTTCCAAATGCTAACAACAATTAACCTGAGCTTAACTTCAGCAATACTGTGTAACCCATATCCACCTCAGGTAACTGGGGAGGCTGAGCCACTGTCCCTAGTAGGAAGTCTACCACACAAAGCTAATTGACCAACTCAGGGAAGCAGCCACCATGCAGAGACATGGAAAGAAATAAGATGTGAAAGAAATGGAGGGAAAAAAACAACTGGACATGGAATTCAAAACCATGGTTATACGGCTTCTCAAGAGGCTCCAACAAAAGGTCGAGGCCTATAAGGAAATAAGCAAGACCGCAAAGGAAATGATCAAGACCAACATGGAAATGAGTGAGTCCTACAAGGAAATGAAGGAGACCCTCAAGGATATAAAGGAGACTCTCAAGGATATGAAAAAGGACCAAACAGAAATTAAGCATACACTAACTGAAATAAAAAATATTATACAAAGACCTAAAAGTGCTCTGGAGCACCCCAAGAACCAAGTTAAAGATGTGAAATACAAAGAGGTAAAATCCACTCAGCTGAAAAAGCAGGAAACCAAAAGAATCCAAAAATTGAAGATAGTGTAAGGGGCCTCTGGGACAACCTCAAGCATACCAACATCCGAATTATAGGGGTGCCAGAAAAAGAGAGAGACCAAGACAATGAAAACCTATTTGAAGAAATAGTGACCAAAAACTTCCCACACCTGGTGAAAGAAATTGACTTAGGAGTCCAAGAAGCACACCGAACCCCAATATATAGGAACCCTAAGAGGACCACACCAAGGCACATCATAATTAAAATGACAAGAGCAAAAGACAAAGAGAGAATATTAAAAGCAGCAAGAGAGAAACAGTTGGTTACCTATAAGGGAGCACCCATACGATTGTCAGCGGATTTCTCAACAGAAACGATGCAGGCCAGACGGGAGTGGCAAGAAATATTCAAAGTGATGAACAGCAAGAATCTATAACCAAGATTACTCTATCCAGCAAAGCTATCATGCAGAATTGAAGGTCAGATGAAGTGCTTCACAGATAAGAAAAAGCTAAAGGAGTTCATCACCACCAAACCAATAATAGATGAAATGCTGAAAGATATTCTTTAAGAAGAGCAAGAAGAAAAAGATAAAAGTGTAAATTAGGAACAACAAATACACAACTATCAACAAATGAATCTAAAAATCAAGTGAATTAATAAGCTGATGAACTGGATAAACTGGTGAATGTAACAGAATCACGGACACAGAGAGGGAATGGACTGACAACTCTTGGGGAGAAAGGGGGTGAGGGAAGTGCAACAAGAGACTGGACAAAAATCATGCAACTATGGGAGAGGACACTGGAAGGGGGTGAGGGCGGAGGGTGGGATGGGTACCAGGTGGAGAGGAACTATGGGGGGGGGGAGGGAACAATGTAATTAATAAACTGAACAATAAAGATAAAGAAAAAAAGGTTAAAAAAAAAAAGATCAGTGTTGCCAAGGACGGATTAATAGGTGGAGCACCAAGTATTTTTAGGGCAGTGAAACTATTCTAGCTAATATGATATCATAGTGATGGGTATGTGCCACTATACAACTGTCCAAACCTGTAAAATGAATGTTTTACATAAAACACTAAACCTGAACCTTAATGTGATCTATGGGTTTTGAGTGATAATGATATGTCAATGTAGGTTCATCTGTTGTGACAAATGTACTACTCTGCTGGGAGATGTTAACAATGGAAGAGGCTTGAGCATGTGTCAGTGTAGGGAGTGTATGAGAAGTCTCTGTACCCTCTTCTCAATTTTGCTGTGAACCTAAGAAAATCTCTAAAAATATTAATTCTTTTTAAAAAGTTTTGTGTTGTCATGTTTAACTCAATAACTTATTACAAGAAAACTGTTCAACTGGTCACAATTTATATACAAGAAGTTTGAGTTTGTTTAAAAAAAGTTTATAAAACTATATTTTGGTTTTGACTTTTAAAAAGAAGCCCAATATTTTAAAATGCACTGCCATGTTTCTAAATCCTTGGACTTACTAGCTTAAGGAAAGAAGTGCAAACATCCATGGTTCAGGAGTGTAGGGAGAAATTGGGGCAGCTAACTCCTGATCCTCCTGCTCTAAGAGAGAAAAAAATTCCATCACAGGAGGAGCAAGAAGCTGGGCTTCCCTGGAGGAGATAGCAGCTTCTAAGGTATACGGACTATATGACCAGGAAAAAAAGTTCAAGAACTACAGGGCTAGGCTTAACATTTTCAGGAAGAAGAAAAAAAATATGAACTGAACACCCATTCAGGCATGGCTTGGCCAAGGTCACTAGGACTAAAGAGTTAGTGACTTAGAAAATTTTGTCACATCTATGGATATAAAGTTATGTTCTAGAGCAGGCTCTGCCTGACAAAAATACATAGTATTCATGGTCATATTTTCTTGGCTATTAGATAGCTACTTCAACATGCTTAGTATGCTTGTGTTTGGTGATGAGGTCTTTTTTGAACACCATTAATCCATGTCAAATATATGCAAAAGCAGTTTTAATTAAATAAATGAAAAGGTCACTATCATGGAATCTTCTGAGAATGCTACTTGGTTTCTGCCAGATGCATTCATACTGCACCCAACATGGAGAGTCCCAGCCTCAGGTGTTTTCAGGAAGCTGCCACGTGTGCTTGGATTTGACTACTTTCATTTCCTGAAAGGAATCCCAGGGAAAACCTTGGTGATGGGAAGGAGCCCTCATGTGACTTACGACACCACCTTTCATTTGTTTGTAGACCATTCTACCCTTTACCACCAGCTTTTGCTCACATTATCGGATTGATCTTCTCAACCATCCATCCAGTAAAGTAGGTTATTATTGTCCTCATTTGTCAGATTAAAAAAAAAATTTAAGTTCATTAAGTTAAGCAACTTGCCTTAGCCTGTAGGTGTCAGAGCTAAAACTGGGAGTACAAACACTCTTCTTCTTGAGTTATCTAAAATTTTTATATTGGGCAATATTTAAGCATGGCTAGGAAGTGGTAACATCGTGGAAAATTTGCATTTACCAACCATTCCAACTTTAGCAAGTACAGTTAATGAAAGGCATTACTTGTTGGGGGAAAACCCAATGTGTGTGTATATGTGTGTGTGCAGTGTTTCTCAGAGTGTGGACCTTAATCATATCCACACGAGGACCTGTGGAAAATACAGGTTGCTTGGATTCACCCAGTTCCTCTGAATTCTAGGAATCTCTGTGGGTGAGTTGTTAGGACCTTAATAAGCCTCTCGGGTGATTCTCTGTTCGCTAACTCACCTACAGAGTGATTTTAGACCTGGTTGCTTACTTATTATTCGGCAAAAATCTAACCAAGACCTTCAGGTGACCTTTATACCTGACATTGGTCCTCTTTCAGTGGCAGTTTTCCGAACGGGGCAGGGAGAGGCGGGGCTGCGCTGGGCGGGGCTTGTGTGGGCGGGGGGCGGGGCTGCGCTGGGCGGGGCTTGTGGGGGCGTGGGCGGGACGGAGCGGGGTCTGCGCTGGGCGGGGCTTGTGTGGGCGGGGGCGGGGCTGCGCTAGGCCGAACTCCTGTGGGCAGAGAGGGGCGGAGCAGGAGAGGCCCGGCCTGGCCTCCGAGGTGCTGGGTGAGGAGGTAATGGCTCCGCGCGCAGGCGCTGC
The DNA here is from genome assembly GCA_027563665.1 of Antrozous pallidus. Classification (NCBI taxonomy): domain Eukaryota; kingdom Metazoa; phylum Chordata; class Mammalia; order Chiroptera; family Vespertilionidae; genus Antrozous; species Antrozous pallidus. The sequence continues at coordinate 57,511,748 of CM050508.1, read as the reverse complement.
CCTCTGAACTGGAACGGAAAGCAACTTCCGGTTGGAGTTACTTAGCCGGCGCTGCCGACCCGGAGCGCGGAAGGCCCTTTGGAACCCGACCCACTCGGAACCCCTGAACTGTGAGTAAGAAACTTCGCGAACGAGTAGGTGTGTCCGAGCCCGTCGAGCACGGTGACGGAGAACGTGTGTGTGTGTGTGTGTGTGTGTGTGTGTGTGTGTGTGTGTGTGTGTGTGTGAGTGAGAGGCAGACGCTGGCAGTGTGCTGCCGCCGGGAGAGAAACCGGGGAGCTGAGGAGACATCCAGTTCTCTGGACCCGGAGGGACTTGGTGCGAGAGGAACCACCGGCTCTGCGCTCCGGAATGAACGGGGTGGAGCTTTCCGGGCCCCAGTCTCCGCCGCGTCGTAGCTGGGGAGGGACTCTGTCCGACGCCGTCTTCGAGGGAAACGGGGGAGGCAGGGCTCAGGGGGCCCGGGGGAGCCATGGACCCGGCCAGGAGTGCAGACTTCCTTGGGCACCGGAGCTGCCTTCCAGGAGCTAGTGCGGTCACGGTGACGCTCTCGAAAACTTTTTTCCAAGTTGTTGCACAATTGTGTTCTCGGCTTTCCCGTGGAGTGTCATCATAGTCTTGTCAGTGAGAAGTTGGGTAACTTCCCCGAGGGTCACGGGGAGAGTGGGTGGCCGAGACGGAAAGGGCAAAGGCTAACCTGCCGGCACGGGGGACCTGGCGTTGGGACGAGTCACCCCCGATAGTCCAGCGGGGAGGCGCTCTGTGGGAAGCCGGGCTTGGCCACAAGTGAAGACGGCGGGGAAGACACTCCAGTGAAAAAGGAGTTGTCTCTCTTGTTATGTTATGAAAAGCAAAAATAGAGCAGCCTTGCTGTGTCAAGTGTCACTTCTCTCAGATGCTTTTGACAAAGTTTTCGTAAGGGAGAAAGGGTAATGAAGGAAGTGAAGTGACATCAAACTGAAGGAGAATAAAGTGATCTTTTTCTCTGCCACGATTGGAATATACATTTCAAGCGAGAGGTAGCAGCCAAGCATGCACTCTATTCCGTTGGGAAACTGTTTTGTCCCTATCCTTTGGGACGGGAGGAAACCCTAATATGATACAACCAGGTATAAAGCAGAAAATGAAACTCTTTCTCAGCCCTGCCGCCAACCAAGTACACCAAGGCCTTTGACATCTCTCTCTTAACTAGTCTAGTATAATAAAAGGGCAATATGCAAATTGACCAAAGGGCGGCATGACTGATGGCTATGACATGCACTGACCACTGGGAAGTGGACGCTCAACGCAGGAGATGCCCCCTGGTAGTCAGTGTGCTTCCACAGGGAGAGAGCCACTCAACCAGAAGCTGGGCTCATGGCTGGCGAGTGCAGTGGCTATGTGGCAGGAGCCTCTCCCACCTCTGTGGCAGCACTCAGGTCGTCTGTCACTTGGACATCCCGAAAGGGCTCCTGGGCTGCCGAAGGGGGCTGAGGGACCCCCCCCCCACCTCCAGTGCACGAATGTCGTGCACTGGGCCTCTAGTGGGTACATAAACTGTTACTTCACTTTCTTATGAAGAAGATTATATATGCATACTATTCTGTTATCTGCTTTCTCAGATAAAAAATACGTAGTGGAAGTCATGCCTTATGCAACTACCTTATTATCTTAACGGCAGCATGGAATTCCTCTGTCTGGGTGTACCATAACCTGGTTAACTATATCTTCAGCCTGTCCATACATTGCCCTTTATTCTTCAAATTATATTAAGATCCAGATGTATTAATCCTTTGTGAAATATATTTTCAAGAACTATCTGTCTTTTGATTTAAAATGCCTAGGTTTTATATCGCTTAAAGTGATCCCCACTTAAAAATTATTAAAATATGTTTCTGTATTGTCTTAATTTTTTAACAATTTTATGCTTTACTTATTAAAACATCTGAGTTATTTTTGTACATTGTTCAAGATAGATGTTTAGCCATTTTTCCTGAAATCAATTCTTTCCCCCTGCTGACTAGAAATAATACCACCTTAAAAATAAAAACGTGTACATGGGTATTTTTTTTCTTATTCTTCTGTTGCATTGTTCTATTTGTCTCTTCCTATGCAAATAATAATCTCTTTGATAATGGCTTTTTTTATTTTTAGTAATTCATAAAGCAAGTCCCTCTTTACTTTTCAAAATTTTCTAGAATATTGCACTCTCAGTAAAATATAAACTGCTCATATTTCATTAAAATAATCTAGCTATTATTTAACTTCCAATAAATTCTCTTTACCAAGTGTCTCTACTGTTTCTAGCTTAGTATGATTTTTGCTGAGGTAAGACTTGGGATTGTGTGCAAAGTCTATTTTGTCTGTGCATTAGCTAGCACTTTGAGAGGACTTTTAAGTCATAGATGTTGGTTATTTATTTTGTCTATTTGTTCCTAAGATGTTGTCTTTTCAATACTACTTCACTAGATATTTTTATCAGGACTGGAAGTTGAATTCTGTCCTGTGGCTTTTTGGCATCTGTCATGAACTATCATGTGTTTTTCTTCTTTGACTTATTTTAGGATGGTAAATTATTTTAGTAGATTTTTGTGATCCAAGCTTATACCTGGTTATGGTATAATATTTAAGCATATAGGTTCCTTTTGGTAACAGTTTTATTTAAAATCAATAATTGAGTTTTATCTGTAGTTTCTTTTTCTGTGTTATCTTTGCCAAAGTGATATCAAGGTTATGTTGGTTTCCTGAAAAGAGCTGTGAAGAGTTCCTTCTTTCTCTGCTCTAAAATAATGTAGATATAGTATAAGAGCTCTCTGTCCTTTGAAAGTCAGAAAGAATTCACTCGTGACACCATTCTGGTTTGAAAGTACATTCTTCTTAAAACAGCAACAATATTTCGCAAACAGATCCAGAACTTTAAAAAGCAAACAAAAAGTTTCTCAAAATAAATGAAAGGGTCTGAAACATCAATAATGTTGAGAACAAAGAACTGCTGCTATACTGACCATGGTTGTTTTTATCCCTCTCCTTCCCTTACCCCCTCTTTTTATGGTCTGGAGAAATGCTGTAGGTAGACTGAGGCTGATAATAAAATTATCTTTCTCATACATTTATTTCTAGTATGCAGAGGCAAGATATTTTGAAGAAAAGAAACAGGGGAGAGTGATTGATATAGAGGCAGGGAGGCATTGAATAGGCTGTCAAGCTACAGGGGGAAGGCTTGGATGGATGGGAGGTGAATGACAGGGGAGATCAACCCAAGGACTTGTATGCATGCATATGAGCATAATCAATGAATGAAAGACAATGGGGCGGGGAGGGGGGTGGGTGGGGACCTGTGCTGGGGGGTAGGAGAGGCTGGGGGGAGGATAATGGGGAGGGGGGAAAGGAAAACATGTACTATTAAATATAAGTTATACTGCAAAAAAATCAATAAAAATTAAATTAAATTAAAAAAATTATCTTTCTCACCTCTACTTCAGTTATAGTATAAAAGAAAAGGTGTTGCTTCTACATGGGTAAGGTATTATATGCCCTGAAAGAAACCAACAGTGAAACTCAATTGAAAGAGCATCAGTTTCAGTTTGTTGCATTAGCGTCCTATGTTTGCTGGGAAATTTCTTCCTTTACAGGTATAACCAAGCTGACATTCTACTGTAGGCAAATCCCACAGGGTGGTTTCAAAATGAGTGAATGAGAAATTACACAAGTTAAGGATGCTTGTACTTATTTAAATATAAAGTAGAAATCAGTCTCACAGTCCAGGCATGTGTGTGGTGTTGTGCACACATAGAACAGCCCTGGCTTCTAAGGAATACAAACTAACCAAAGATTACCTTTTCACTTGACTAATAGTTGACTGCTAATATGTGGATAATAGTATATTTTGTAATCTTTTGTAGAGTTATTAACTTTTATAAATCATTATTTTAAACACTTTTTGATTACTTTCAAGGATATGATGTTAGGCAGGTAATATAATTTAGCAGTGTGAAATGTATACTGTGAAGTATACTTAGAAGACTCATGCGTTTACAGAGGGATGCAGGCATTATGTGAATGGTTGGATATTTGAGTATTTTAATTGATCATCTATTAATCTAGAAAAAATAATTATTGATATGATATGAGGGCATGCTTTATAATAAAATTTGCATGTTTTTTAAACCATACCAATTATGCAAAAGTAAATGGTAGGTGAAAATAGATAGCCAATTGATGTAAAACTTTTCCTCCTCTGCTATGGCCTATGCTTGCTGCAATTGTTTTCAGTCATGGGGAAAAAGGAGGATATTATCTGGAATGAGGTATGGAAAATTGTTCCCATGAGCAGCAGAACAAACAACAGGGAATTTTGCTGTGGAGACCTTCTAAAAAGACAGAAATCAGGAATTCATATCATTTCAATATAATATATTATTTAAAATTGCTTGAAGAAAATCAGTTGTTATTGTGGGATATTTAAATGGTTTTACTATTCATAGCCATGCATTATATGGCATTTCATAACATCATATATATGCTATCCCTAAACTAGAAATGCTTTTTCTTTGATATTGATATTTCTCAAACTTTTTGAGTCCATATTTCTTTTTTTATAAATATTGAAATCTCACATATATTAGATTGTAATATGTACCCCTGCTTCCTCTTATGCCTCCTCATACAGAATATAAGCTTTCTCTTATAGTTTTGCTACTCAAGAATATTCTAAGAAGGCCTACTTTATGTGATTTATAAAAACATATTTTTAATATTTAATAGCCACTTTTAAACTGCATACCCTATCCCAGCTCCAGATTCTAACATGGCACCTACTCAGAGGAGAGGATACCCCTTAAAAAACAGAGCAAGCTAACTGAGCAATACCAATGTTTATGTTCACCTCAAAGTGGTACAACACATGCCAGTCGGTTTCCCTTTTGGTGCGATGTTGTTTAGTTGTGCACTTAACTCATCACGTTTGATAAATTGTCTGAAAGAAATTTTGTTCAAGTGGAGAAGAAAAGGGAGTGAGGCAAAGCTGAGACTCATGGTTGTGGTCTCTGACTTTGAAGTTTTCTTTTAATTCTCAGAAGATAGCACAAAAAGTTTCACCAAGTTCTAATATCCAGCAAAATAGAGAACCCGGTCTGGGGAGCTTTTGGTTTGATCAGTGAAGTTGTCTTACCTTGTTTATCCTTATGCATTTAGCCAACCCGCTTATGGAAAAAATACATTATCCAGATTCTGACGATGCTGGCTCTGTCAATTGCCATTATTTCAGCTGTCTGGGACACAGGAACAGTACTAGTATAGTGTAGTGTGCTATGGGTATATCTATAACCAAAGTATACAACCTGGAAAGTGAGACTATAAATATAAGCTGTCATTTGGGGAATTGGCTGGTTTTGCCATGGAGCTCTCTTAAAAGTGAAAAACTGTCTTAAGTAAATGTTAGGAGTGACAGTTTTCATTCATTTCCTTTCTTCAAATAAGGAAAAAAACCACACATACTTCTTTAAAGGGTTACCTTAACTATCTGAGACAGAGTATCCTTTTATTTATGCTTGTGTACTACATTATTGACTTATTTTCTGCTACTTGCTTCTGATGTTTTTTGTGGGTGAGTAGACTAACAGAACTCAGATACAGAAAAGGTAGGATGTATCTCTCACTTATTCACCTCTTTGTTTGCTAAGATGGCAACTTTTCTTAAATAGAATTCTAACTCTTATTATTCATACCCTAAGGGGTTTGGCAAAGCAGGTGACTTTCTTTTCTAGGGCATAGTGAAAGAGGTAGGAGGTACTTCAGGTAATTTCTTTCCTCCATCCTGAAACTGCTTTACATTTAAACTAGCCTCACAAGTGTGAACACTGGTAGAATACTTAGAATAGTGTTAGCAGTGAGGGAAATGGAGCAGAGAGGTCTTTCCTACCTCCCAAATCACTCACACTGTCTATCACTCCACAAAAAGTAGATCTTATTAAAGAATTATAAATCATTCTGTGGTAAAGGTGGTAGGAATCTACCTTTAAGCCTGTGTTTCTTTTTAATCTTGAAATGCATGTGTATGTGTGTATTCATCAGGGGACTGGGTGCCGCCATCTTTTGAGGGCATGACAATCAATTAGCATATTTCTTCTTTATTGGCTGTGGGTGCCACCATCTGTGATGGTGTGAGGGTCAATTAGCATACTTCCTTTTTAGGGTTTATTCAGGATTGGTTACCTATCACTTGGCAGCATAATACTGATTGCCATAGACCAGGTCAGCAAACTCATTAGTCAACAGAGGCAAATATCAACAGTACCACTATTGAAATTTCTTTTGAGAGCCAAATTTTTTAAACTTAAACTTCTAACTCCACTGCTTCAAAATAGATTTGCCCAGGCTGTGGTATTTTGTGGAAGAGCCACACTCAAGGGCCAAAGAGGCACATTTGGCTCTCGAGCCGCAGCTTACCAACCACGGCCAAAGACAATAGGCTTAAGATATTTTATCTATAAAATAGGAAAAGAAGAAAAGTTCATTTAAAATTGAAAAGGAGGCCAAGAGGAATTAGAGTATTGCTTTAGAAGTTTCAACATCTTATAGTTGGAGTCCCAGAAAGGGACACAGAAGAAATTAAATTGCCCAAAATATAATTCCAGAAAATTTCAAAAATGGAAGGATGAACTTTCAGATAGGTTAAGTACAAAATCAGGAATCAAAATGTATCAGGATTTCAACAAAAACAAATGTAAGTTAGAAGAGAACATAACAAGGCTTTCCAAATTCTAAGGAATAATTATTTCTAACCTAGAACTCTTAACCTGAAAACTATCAGTTAAATCTGAGGCTGGAGTAAAGCTATTTTCAGTTACGCAAAGTCTCAAAAAATGTAATTCACAAACACTTTCTCAAAAGTAGCTACTGCGAGTTTAACTTCACCAAATGGACAAGTAAACAAGAAGGATAAAGATTTGGGATTCTGAAAATGAGGGATTCAACTAGAGAAAGATACTTGAGATAGGACAGAGGATCAAAGGGAATTCCCAAATTCAAGGTGAAAGAAGGTCTCCTTTAGGCATAGAAAGCAATAAGTCTAGACTGGAACAAGTCAGAAAGCTCAAGGAGAGTTTCTTCTAAAAAGATGAAATTGATGAAATAACAGGTGTTTGAGTGGGATTGAGGAGTTGTATTTGGCTCAGTGGATAGAGTGTCAGCCCTCAAGCTGAAGGGTCAAGGGTTCGATTCTGGTCAAGGGCATATACATCAGTTACTGGCTTGATCCCTGCCAAATCAGAGCACATGCAGGAGGCAACCCATCATGTCTTACATTGATGTTTCTCTCACTCCCCTTTCCTTCCACTCTCTCTAAAAATCAATGGGAAAAATATATCCTTGGGTAAGAATTAACACCAAAAAAAAAAAAGAAAAGAAAAGAAAAGAAATAAAGCAAACAAAAAGTTTTTTTAGGGAAAAGGTTTTTTAGAAAAGGAAAAAGCCATAGTATATGGGATGGGCAAAAGTAGATTTACAGTTCTAATATAAATAAATAGTAAAATAGTAAGTAAATACAAGAATTAACTCTGTGTTTTGACTACTCACAACTGTAAATCTACTTTTTCCCACCACTCATATCATTCAGCAGTGAATAACATTACATAGTCTTAAGAAAGTAAAAACTGAACGCTACTCTAACCAAAAAATAGGAGAACAGGGAGGACATTAAGTGTGTGTGGGGGGGGAAGGGGCGGTTGTTAAAGAGACCTTAATCCTTATTTTGCATAGTGGGAAAATGGGTAAAACTGAAAAATTAAGTGTCAATGTAGTATGTTAGAGTACAGAAAGAAATACCAGAAAGAATAAACCAAAAGAGCTGAAAACTGTTGCCAAGGTGAAGCAGGAATAGGGAGAGGAGAGCAAGGGACTGTTGTTATTCTTAAGCCCTGTGAAACTATCTGACTGATTAATATATATGTGTATAGGTAGGTAGGTAGGTAGGTAGGTAGGTAGGTAGGTAGATAGATAGATAGATAGATAGATAGATATAACTTTAATTACAAAATAAAAACTTAATTAGGATGAAAAGAACTAGAGATTAGATTTTAACATCACAAAGACCTGGATTTTTCTAGGTCTTCCATTTTCTAATTCTGTGACCTTAGTCAATGTATTTTAACTTTTGACCACTTGTTTTCTTATTTAGAAAAAAAAGAAAGAAAATATATGCTCCTGCAGATGGAAGATTAAAATAAGGTAGTTTATGTAAAACATGTAGCAATTAATATTCAAGCCCAAACCAGTTTGGCTCAGTGGATAGAGCATCGGCCTGTGGACTAAAGGGTCCCAGGTTGGACTCCGGTCAAAGGCATGTACCTCGGTTGTGGGCATATCCCCAGGAGGGGGTGTGCAGGAGGCAGCTGAATCGATGTTTCTCTCTCATAGATGTTTCTAACTATCTCTCTCCCTTTCTCTCTGTAAAAAAATCAATATTTTAAAAATATATATTACTTTAATAGGTGTTGATCCCTGCCTCTTGCTCTAATGTTTCCCATGAGAAAATAAAGAACCACCTTCTTCGTTGTTGGGATACTTAACATTCAAACGAGACTAAGATTGTCCTTCTGTTCCATGGCTACGTGCTTCTTCGGGACTGAAGACATGCCATTGGAAACTATGTCCTATCTCAGCTATCTGTAGGTAGTTTGAGAATTTAAATAAAATTGAGATGATTAGAATATTGATAAGGGGAGCATCATGTTAAAAGGGTCACTGCTGCTTGGTAGGAGAAGAGCTGTGGTCACATCAAATACATGAACTTCGGTGCAAATGCCACTAATGGTAAGTCTCTTCCATTCATAGATGAAACACCTTTATAGACTAGAGGCCTGGTGCATGAATTTGTGTATTGATGGGCTCCCTCAGCCTGGCCTTTGATCTCTCACAATCCAGGACCCCTCAGGGAATGTAGTAATGCATGAAGCAGCAGGCAGCCAGGGAGGAAGGAGCCTGAGCCACTCCCGCTCATCCTGGCCCTGCTCCGCTTGCTGCCACCACTTAGTAGCGCTGCCGTGGAGGCAGGAGAGGCTCACACCGCTGCAGCTGTGCTTGCCAATTGTGAGCCTGGCGTCCGGTGCCTGTTGGTTAGCTTACTGACCACCACGGGGCAGCTCCTGCATTGAGTGTCTAACCTCTGCTGGTCAGTATGCATCATAGCTACCAGTTGACTGGTCGTTGGTCATTCGGTTGTTTGGTTGCTTAGGCTTTTAAATATATAGATGAGTTGTGGAAATTTTATGGAACCAATATTAATGGAGTGCTACTGCTCTGGGCCATCTGCCAACATATCAAAATACCTTAAAAATAAAAATCATCTGCCTTAGCAACTGCTGTTTTTGTTTTCACATTCTACCTACTTCTTCTAGAACAATTAAAAACACAGATTACTGTGAGACAAAAGGACACTATGAAAGCCTGTTTCCCTACCTTGGTACATATTTGTGTAGTGTTTTATGGGGTACAGTGTTTTCCCAGTTATAACTAGACATTCCTATGACAGTGATTCTAAATCTGTCACATCTGTTTTCCTCCCTCCCCACCACCAAATATGATCCAAGAAGTCTTGGACACTGTTTGCTGATCGTTGTTTTTTTGTTTGTTTGTGTTTTTTTTTAACTACCCTTGATGATTCTAATGTATTGACAGGTTGAAAACCTATATCCTGCAGCATGCTCTATCCCTCCATACTAAACTGGAACTGAGGTCCATGGGAAGATTAAATGACTCGCTCACTCTCACCCATCAATAAGCATGTCCAGACTTGACATGCATTCTCTATGCCAACTCTGACTTTATCTTTGGTTGACTAGGCTTTTTAAATTTGATTGTAATCTATAAATTATCTTAATAGAGAAATTATTATTGTTTAGAATTTTATTTTATAGTATTTTTTGTATTTTTCCCCAGATACAAAAGAAAGTAAATAGCAAATCAAAAATCTTATTAAATTTTCCTATGACAGTGTTAGGATTACTAGGTCTGAATATTCATATTTGAGAAAAAATGGGTGTGATCCTGAAAAGAATGGAAACTTGGGTGATTTGGGCACAAATACAGGTTTGAAAGGTTGGTTTTTCAGGCCACGCAGAGATTTTGGGGTCCTATCTCAGGAGTATTCAGCAGTTGGAGTGTGTTGCATGGTATAAAAATAGTATGTCTGGTTTTAAACTTTTATCAGATTAATACATTTAAAGTCACACTCTAAACATCTTGGGAATGACTGAAAATACAAATATGGAGATCTCTGTAATCTTATATATTTTCTAACTGGAGTTCTCACAATTACTTCTAATAAAACAAGTTGTGACTTGCAAGCATTTGCCCAACAGTCTGTAGGTGTCCTCGGGGAAATTAAAAGCAGGAATATGAAGACCTATAGAGTCCCATGCTAGTGGATAAGAGTACAGAGTACAGCTTTATGATTATGTGGGCTTTTGCCTGTTCCCATTTATCATCGGTAGTATTCTCAAGGCCAAATGACTGCTCAGCAATTTAAACTGTGATTTAAGAGAAAACAGGCCTTTTGTGAAAAGGTCTCTATCTCCTGAAATTTAACTCTTTTTAAAGAGGAGTTCTCTCCTTTTATAATGGTTTTGTTCTTGTACAGTAAATATGTCAGATGCTGGAGAGCCCTAATCTGTTGATTCATGAGATTAACTGCTTCTTTTTCTTTATGAATCTGATGCATCCTGTGACATCTCTTACATTATTTTCTTTTGAGGGAATTTTTTCAGATAACTTGAAGGTTTGTTTTTCCCAAAAAACTTTTTTTGGTTAAGACCAGAGTATAGGTACAATGATGTCCTACTCTTGTTAAGATCATTAGTAATACTATTTTATTGTCATGAATTTGGTAGAGTGGAAAACAAAGACTTAAGAAAAATCACACACTCAAACTTGCTACAAGAGGTTTTTTCTGTGTGTGTGTATTTAATAGTATGTAAGGGTTAATAGAACAAAGCATTAGCTAACACTCTTTACATAAAACAACAGACTTCTACTAAAATGCCTTTCTATTTTATGCATTACCTAGTTGTTTTTTTTTCTCTGACATTATATAGCTAATAAGTGGGCCTATTCTCTTTTGGTTTATACTTGGGAGGAAAAAGTATACATCTTATGACATAAATTGGTACAATAATGCATATTGTTTCTTTCTCTCTCCACTATTTTAAAAAATTTAGGGTTTTTTTTTTTTACCCGGCCGGTGTGCCTCAGTGGTTGAGCATGGACCCATGCACCAGGCAGTTGCCATTTCAATTCCTGGTCAGAGCACATGCCCGGGTTTCAGTCTCAATCCCCAGTAGGGTTGTGCAAGAGGCAGCCGATTGCTATGTCTCATCTGTGTTTCTTTCTTTCCCTCTTCGTCTCTCTGAAATCAATAAAAACAAATATTTTAATTAGTTTTCTTCCTGCAATGGAAAAAAGATTTTGATATGGTTAACTGTATCAAAGAACACTGGACATTCAAATCAGTACTGCAAGAATGTAAGCAAGAAGGAAGGCATGGTCTTTATTTCTTCCTCTAGATTTTTATATCACTTAGTAGCTACATTTTTCCCCTGCCTATAGTTAATTATGTCTCTTCACGCACTTTTGTCCAAAAATGAATACCTTTCCCCAAAAAATTTTTCTTCCTGTTTCTCTGTGTCGCTATTAGCGTTGTCTGCCAAGTATTTTGAAAATTATGGCTGGTGAACTATTTTCAACGGAATCGCCTGGGTTACTGTGCTTATCAAAATGTAGATTTCAGGGCCCCATCCCAGGTAACTGAGTCTGAATGCAGGGACCTGAATGCTGCCTTCTTGTCTGGATCTTATTGGCCAACTAGTCCTGTTGATTTTACCTTTGAAATAATTATCTCTTGAATCCATCCACCTTTCATTTTCCCTGCTCTATTCAAGCCCTCATCTTACACCCAGAATAGAGCAAGTTTCCTAAGAATATTCCCTTTTTTGTCTCCCTCAGTTTATATTCCATGCTGGTGTCCAGTTTACCTTTCTAAAACATGTTCATTTCCTACTTGTAAATCCTCCTTTTCCTTAATGTCATCAGATTAAAGTCTAAATTTCTTAAAGTCTAAATTTCAAGGTCTATTACAGTCTGGCCATAACTGGGTCTGCTGCATATAGTTTATGCAGTTAGTACACTCTGCATCTCTAGGGGATACTATTCCAGTGTGAATGCTGCACAATCTTAGATGGTGGCCCTGATTATCCTGTCTGAACTTCCTCTCATCCCACACATCTGCTAGACTTCCATAAGTAGAATGAATACCTCCTGTCCCTAAATGCACTATAGTAGATACTACTCAGTACCTTTGCCCTTTCAGAGTGCATGTTTTTCCCTCTCATTCTCTACTTGTTGAAATCCTTCTCATATTCAGGGCACAGTCTAATTGTTAGATCCTCTGTGAACCCCAACAGTTCTCTTTTTCTTTTTGTTCTTTTGAGGTGAAATTTACAGGCAATTAAATGCACAAATCTTGAGTGAACTATTGGGTGAGTTCCTACATAAACTTCTACATATGCCTCCCAGAATCCTATTAAGCTATGCTCATACCTTTTTACACATTGACTACTGATATGGTTAATCATTTTCATGTGTGTCTGCCTTATGCAATTATGGGCTCAAATTAGAAGGGGAAAAGGTAAGGATTACCTACTGTGTGTTCAGCACTGAACCAGTCTTCAATATTGTACCAATTAGGGTGCAGCTCAGCTCTTCTCTTAAGAGACCCCCAAACACAGTGGCTTAAGACAGAAATTTTATTTCATTCGTATATTCCAGTTCAAAGTAGAAGACACTCAGAGCTGATCTGGCAGTCCCACAGTGTCAAGAACCTAAGCATCTTCATTCTTGTTGTTCCACCATCTGTTTTGTTTAACCATCCCTGAAGTGTTGCCCTCACCACAGGGTCTGGTTGACTCACCACAACATTTCATCCAGCTAGAGAAGTGAGAAAGATAAAGAAGAAAGTTCATCTTGGAAACTGCATTTACTTTCTGATGACCAGAACATGGTCACAAGACCATACAAGCTAAAAATCAGGAATACTAGAAGAGAATGGATATGAGGAATAAATAACATATATGGTCTCTTTTAATCTTCATAATAACCCTACAAGCTATATGTGTTAAGTAAACATAAGTAGAGAATAGGGCAAGACTGAAGAAAGAGGCTCGCCACTCCAGTTTATTAATACAGGTTATTATGCAGGTTTTACAAATGAGGCATGTCTTGGAAAGCTGCAAGCACTATGAACCTGGCACCCACCCACCAACTGTGACATCCCTCTCACAATCCAGGACTGCTGGCTCCCAACCGTTCACCTGCCTCTGCCTGATTACTGCTTATGCCTGCCAGCCTGATCACCCCCTAACCACTCTCTGCCCACCTGATCTACGCCTAACTACTCCCTGACCAGCCCAATTGCCCCTAACTGCCCTCCCCTGCCAGCCTGGTCACCTCTAACTGTTCTCCCCTGCCAGTCTGGTCGCCCCTAACTCTCCTCCCCTGCAGGCCTGGATCCCCCCCAACTGCCCTCCCTTGTTGGCCTGGTCTCCCCCAACTGCCCTGCTCTGCCAACCTGGTCACCTCCAACTGCCGTCTTCTGCTGGCCTGGTCACCCCTAACTTCCCACAGCTGCCCTCCCCTGCAGGCCATCTTGTGGCAGCCATCTTGTGTCCACATGGGGGCAGCCATCTTTGACCATATGGTGGCAGCCATCTTATGTCTTGGAGCGATAGTCAATTTGCATATTACTCTTTTATTAGGTAGGATGGCCAGTGCATATCATGGCAGCTCCTGAATTGAGTGTCTGTCCTCTGGTGGTCGGAATGCATCAAAGCTACCAGTTAGACGGACAGACACTTAGCCATTTATATATATAGATGTGACCACTTTCCTCTCCAAATTATGTAGCCTTTGGCTATCTCAGGGTAGTCATATATATGTTTTAAGTTGCAGCTAGTGGTGCCTTCATGAGAATAGGTTTCATGTCTGTTTTGTTCTCACTGCATCAGTGGTGCCCAACAGGCTCTTATCATAGTTGGTACTCAGTAAATGTTGTATTGAATGAACATCCACCATGGCACTCTGGGTGCAGCAGGTTTAAATGAAAATCTTTTAACTAAGGATTTGTAACTGTAAGCAAGTATTTCAGTTGCACTGAGCCTTATCAAAGGAAATATGAATAATAGGAAATGATGACTTGGTGAAAAAACTTTGCAAAAGGAACCCAACTCTTAAGGTAGCGCTGCTTCTGAAGCCCCTTGCTGAACCTGACACAGTGCTTTATATGTCATAAGCAAGCAAATACTTTAGTTTTTTGTAATTGAATTAAATAATAATGGGATGTTGGGCAGCTTTACATAAGATAAAATTATCTCCCTTGTACAAGCTGCCTCTCCTAGCCTAGGACAGTTTCATTTTGAACCAAGGATCAGTGAAGGAGGAAGCAACTTGCTGCCCAGGGATACTTCCTCTTGGTGGCATTTGCTGTACCTGGGAAGCAGAACAGGAACTTACTGCCCCCCATTTTCCTTCTGGCAGGAACCACCCAGGGGAAAAAAGGAACTCCTGATGGAGGTGAGTGGGTGGAAACTACCCTGGCCTCTGGAGAATTAGAGGAGAGGGAGCACTTTTCTTTTTTTTTCTTTTTTTTAATATATTTTATTGATTTTTTACAGAGCGGAAGGGAGAGGGATAGAAAGTCAGAAACATCGATCAGCTGCCTCTTGCACGCCCCCTACTGGGGATGTGCCCACAGCCAAGGTACATGCCCTTGCCGGAATCGAACCCAGGACCCTTCAGTCTGCAGTCCGACGCTCTATCCACTGAGCCAAACCAGTCTCGGCAAGGGAGCACTTTTCTTAATGTGTGATGGAAAGAAACCAGCAAACCAGGCCCAGAAATAAAGAAATTACTATGGAAGGCTTTCCTAAAAATATATTTAAAAGAGTGAAACCATAAGTAGCAGAGTGTTTCCCAGACAGAGATTGCTCTAGCTTGTACTTCCTGGGCTTGGGGAGTGAGAATGGCCATAAGATTTGGGTTTGAGCATGTTTACTCTAAATTAAGCCATTTCCCTAGAGTCTGTGCAGGAGACATGTCAAAATGTAATTGAAATGTGACTGCTTCTTAAATTATGAAATAAAATTTACATTTAACAAATGTTTTTAAAAATAGAGGAACAAGTGGCTTTAAAGTTCAAGCCACTTTAATATTTGAAACCTGTCAATTTAATTAGCTGGGTCCCAGAAACGAATTCCTTTTTCTCTGGTCAGTGTCACTGATCTAACACCCAATTCTCTTCTTGGTTGTGAGATAGGAATTAAATGTATCATTTATTTAGTTGTATTGACCTGAATCATTTCTACCCAGCATACATTCTTATTTCAAGAAATAGAATACATTCATGTGGAATTTACTCAGTAACTCAGTGACATTTGTATGATCTAATTCAAGGACCTGAATTGAAGGCTCCACATGATTTACTTACATATGATGCAACTATTTTTAATTCTGCATTTACATTTTTAAAAACAAGAATGCACCTTCTTGATGGAACAGACATGCATTTTTAGACTTGCAGATTCAAGAACTGTAGAACAAAGTAGTTTCTTAGAAATTGATTCCAAACATCTTTTTTATATTAGAGAGGAAAAAACTTGGGTACAAAAAGATTTAGTGGGCCGAAACTGGTTTGGCTCAGTGGATAGAGCGTTGGCCTGCGGACTGAGAGGTCCTAGGTTCGATTCCGGTCAAGGGCACGTACCATGGCTGCGGGCACATCCCCAGCAGGGGGTGTGCAGGAGGCAGCTGATCAATGTTTCTCTCTCATCGATGTTTCTGACTTTCTATCCCTCTCCCTTTCTCTCTGAAAAATCAATAAAATATATTTTTAAAATAAAATAAAAAATTAAATAAATAAATACTCTTTAAAAAAAAAGATTTAGTGGGCCTAAATTAAGGTCAAAGGTCAGATAATGATAGAATAAAACAAGAAATTCAGGGCTCTTGTTTGTCCCAGATTTTAAAATATGGGAGAAGCCTTGGCCGGTGTAGCTCAGTTGGTTGAGCGTCATCCCATGTACCAAAAAGGTCTTAGGTTCGATTCCCGGTCAGGGCACATAATCAAGTTGTGAGTTCAATCCCCAGTCCTGTATACGGGAGGCAACCAATGGAGATTTCTGTCTCTCTCTCCCTTCCTCTCTCTCCAAAGTCAATCTAAAAAACATTAAAATACCTATATAGATGAGATTTACATTGACAATTTGTACTGATGTGTATGGCTTCTTAATACCCTGATAAAATAACTTAAAACCTAATTTCTACCTTAGCATATTGCAGTATATTATACTCCCTGTAGCTACCTAACCCATATATTTCTTTTCCTGATTGTATGCTTATTTGTAATCTCCTGTGTAAGCTGCCTTAAATCTTCCTTTGATTGATTTAGTATATAAATAAAGTATTCAAAGTGATACATTGTATTAATACTAATTACTTATGTTTCCATCATGTCTATGGTATGTCAGAAATCCTGGCAATGTTGATTATTCTAACAGTATTTCATCTTTTCCGTCAATCAAAAGTAGCAATAGAAACAAACTTCCTGAGTGGAATGTTTAAAGAGATTACCATTCTTTTATTTCTTCAGAAAGTAATGACACTATGGTCCTCATAATAAAAACCTTGATATTGTTTTTAGTAAGCCTGAAAATTGACCTCAGAATGTATTATCTTAAAATGAAAGACTGACCAATAGATTGAAATGTTACATAGGTATTTAAAAGAGCATTGTGATTAAAATTCATCCATTTTTGACAAAGGTGCCAAAGCCATTCAGTGGAAAAAGAACTTTTTAACAAATAGTACTAGGGCAGTTGAATGGCCACATGCAAAAAAAGGAATCTGGACATCTACTTCACACCATCTATAAGTCCACTCAATATGTATCAAAGATCTAAAGCTAAAATTATAAAATTATTAAAAGGAAACATAGATGGTAATCTGAATAATCTTAGATTACGCAGTGGTTTCTTAGATATGGCACAAAAAGCACAATCAACAAAAGAAAAAAATAGATAAATTGAATTTCATCAAAATTTAAAACTTTGCATATCAAAAGATACTATCAAGGAAATGAAAAGACCATCTAAACAATGGAAGAAAATATTTACAAATTATATATATACACATGTACATATATATATGTGCATATATATTACATATATATTATATAGATAAGCCATAAGACATAATGCATATATATATGTGTATATATACATATATATTTGATAAGTCTATAGTTTTCAGAATATATAAAGAACTCTTACCAGGTATACCAGTTAATAATGTGGATTTTTTTTCAATAGATGCAGTCATATATATATGCGATTTGATATTTATGCTATTTTGTTGTTTTGACAGCAAACTTCAAAACTGCATATGTCAAATTTTCTGAAGGTGTATTTTTATGCTTACAAATGTCGAATTTCGTGCCAAAAAAGCATTTGTGGAAAGTTTTAATTCATTACTTTATTTTAAAGAAAAGTACTGCTGAATACTTCGTGAAGCTTATGGTGAACATGCTCCATTTCAAAATACCTGTGAACCCTGGTTTAAACTTTTTTAAAGTGATGATTTTGATGTGGAAAACAAAGAACGTCCAGATCAACCGAAAAAGTTTGAGGACCAACAATTACAAGCATTATTGGATAAAGATGTGTGTCAAATTCAAAAACAACTTTCAGAAAGATTAAATGCTCAGCATACAATTTCCAATATTTTACAAGCAATGGCAAAGATTTTAAAGGAAGGAAAATGAATGAAAGACAAATAGAAACCTAAAAGTCATTAGTAAAATGTTGCTTCAACAGCACGAAAGTCTCTTTTTTTTGCATTGAATTTTGACTGGCGATGAAAAGTGGATTTATTTTGAGAATCCAAATGCACAAAATCTTGGATTGATTCAGATCAACCATTAACATAGACTGCAGGCCAAATGGCTTCGGAAAGAAAACAATGCTCTGTGTTTGGTAGGATCAGGAAGGTGTGGTGTATTATGAGCTTCTAAAACCAGGTGAAACCATTAATAGTGTTGTCGCTACCGACAACAAATAATCAACTTGAACCATGCTTTGATGGTAAAACGACCAGAATGGACCAGAAGACACGGCAAAGTAATTTTGCTTCATGATAATGCACCACCACACACTTCAAAACCGGTTAAAAATACGTTAAAAGATCTTGCCTGGGAAATATTAACCCACCCGTTGAATTCATCAGAACTTGCTCCTTCAGATTACCACTTGTTCCAATCCATGGCACACGCACTTTCTGAGCAGCACTTCAAAACGTATGAAGAAGTGGAAAATTGGGTCTCTGAATGGTTTGCCTCAAAACAAGAAAAGTTCTATTGGGATGATATCCACAAATTACCTGGAAGATGGGGGAAATGTGTAGCTGACGTGGACATTACTTTGAATAAAGCACTTTTGATGTTTCTCTTAAAATTATCGTGTTTTCTTTGGATTACAAAATCTGCATTATTATCCAGTACACCTAGTACAAGTCAGTATTAGAAAGACAACCCAGTTAAAAAGTGAGCAAAGGACTTCACTAGACGTTTCTCCAAAGAAGATATGCAAATGACCAATAGACAGTGGGAAAATGCTTAACATCTTTAAGGAAATGCAAATCAAAGCTATAGTGAGGTACCACTTAACATCCACTAGGATGCATATGAACAAGGAAGGTTGGTGAAGATGTGAAGAAATTGAAACTGTTGTACTTTGCTAGCGGAAATATAAAATGACACAGCTTCTTTGGAAACAGTTTTGGCAGTTCCTTGAAAAGTTAAACAGAATTTCCACCTGATCCAGCAGTTCTTCACCTTGGTATATATCCAAGAGAATTAAAACCATGTTCACACAAATATGTGTACACAAATAGTAGCTTTATTCAAAATAACCAAAAAGTGGAAACATCCTAAATGCTCATTAGTTGAAGAATGACTAAGCAAAATGTGTATATCTGCAATAGAATATTATTCAGGCATAAAAAGCAATGAAGAACTATTACTTGCTAAAGCATGGATAAACCTTGGAAATTTTATGCCATGTGAAAAATGCCAGACTCAAAGACCATATATTGTATGATTCCATTTATATGAAATGTCCAAAATAGTCAAATGGATAGCATTAGAAAGCTAATCCGTGGTTGCCAGGGATGGAAAGGAATTTGGACTTCTAATCGGTACAGTGTTTCTTTCTGTGGTGACAAAAATGTTCTGGAATCATAGTGATGATGATTGTACAACATAGGGAATACACTAAAAAACAAAACAGTACACTTTACAATGGTGCTTTTTATATTATATGAATTATACCTTAATGTAAAATAATAGATTAAAAGAATTATACCTAAAGATAAAATGAACGGCATTATGAAACATTAGAAACTAATATTGTGAAGAATTTCCAATTTTAAAGAATCTAAAAATGGGCAAAGGACCTAAATAGACACTTTTCTAAAGTGGACATACGTAAGGCCAAAAGACATATGATAACATGCTCAAAGTTACTAATCATCCAAGAAATGCAAATCAAAACAACAATGAGGTACCGCTCACACCTACCAGAATAGCCATCATCAATAAATCAACAAATGACAAGTGCTGTCAAGGATGTGGAGAAAAAGGAACCCTTGTGCACTGCTGGTGGGAATGCAGACTGGTGCAGCCACTGTGAAAAATAGTACGGAGTTTCCTCAAAAAATTAAAAATGGAGTTAAAAAGAATATATGCACCCCTATATTGTGCATTTCTGTAAAGTATTAATAACAAAATTTACAATAGCTGAGATTTGGAAACAGCCTTAGTGCCCATCAGCAGATGAGTGGATTAAAAAACAGTGTTTCGTCTACACAATGGAATACTACATTGCTCTAAAAAAGAAGGAACTCTTACTATTTGCAACAGCATGGATGGACCGGGAGAGCATTTATGCTAAGCAAAATAAGCCAGTTGGAGAAAAATAAACATCACATGCTCTCACTCAACATAAACTGATGAACAAAAATAGATCCAGAGACATAGAAGCATCGAACAGACCATCAAACCTCAGCGGGAAGGCCTGGCGGGGTAGGGGAAAGAGATCAACCAAAGGAGTTGTATGTAACCAATGGACACAGTCAGTAGTGGGTGAGGGCATGTGCTGTGGGGTGGGAGCAGCCCAGAAGAGGTCAATGGGGGGAAAAGGAGACATGTAATAATTTAAACAATAAAGAGTTTAAAATAAAAAATAAGAAGCTAAATAATTTGGTACTCCCAATACCTCTTATAACTGATAGAGAACTTTGTCTACTCTGTGGTCTTCAGCAGGTTAAAAGAAAGGTCCTGTGGTATGGTTTTTACAGCTAGACAGGAGGAATCAGTTATTGGATGGCTCTCTGCTCAGAGCTAAGGAATGTGGTTATATAAATTGAGATGATAAAACCAAATTACTGTACTTCCACTGAGTAAATCACCTATAGTTCAGGAACAGCAAGGAGGTTGAAAAACTAATATGGAGTGGGGGCAGTACTTGAAGGAACGTGATTTTCCTTTTTAAATACACAATCCAACAGCAGCTCTCCCTAGATTTTGTGCTAAAATAAGAGCATTTTCACTTATCTTAATTGCTTTGTGATAACAGTGTGAACTTCATCCACAAACATTTATTGTGTATTTAATTTTGCTCTAATTTCAGTATAGCAAGAAATCACCTTGTAAGTCGGAAAAACTGTCCATTTAGTAAAAAGAAATATCTTTCCATGCTGTTAATTCTGTTGTGCATTTCTATAAAGTATTAATAACACAATGGCCTTTTATATTTCCCCATTTTTAGGTTGCACTTCACTATTTTCAAAGTAGCATCTTTATCAACTGGAACCACATTTGCTTCTTAAACATTAGTAAAGAATATTTTTTTTAAATGTAGAAGTTAAGCTTTCACAGTATTTCTTATTAGGATTTAAGATGAGACTTTTATGCCTTTATAAACCTTTATAGTTCTTGATGCTATAATGTTCATGATAAACCATATAGAACTGTCTTTAAAGACGTATTTTTTTAAATGAGATTTATCTAACTTAAAAGTAATAAATTGTCCTGGTTATTTTCCAGACCTGTCATTTACTCCATCCTTTATAGTGATGCTACAGGACAGAGAGGAATGGATAAAAACATTGGTGAGCAACTCAATAAAGCTTATGAAGCCTTCCGACAGGCATGCATGGATAGAGATTCTGCAGTAAAAGAACTACAGCAAAAGGTATATGGTTTTGGTTTTCAAAGTTATTTATCCTGGTAAATGGAATTTGAGAGACTTTTGCTACTGAAAAAATATTATGTTATTAGAAACTGTCTTGAAGAACTATAATTACTGAAACATTGGGCTATATTATGGATATAATCTGAGATTTTTATGTGACCTGAGGGAAGAGTTCATTAAAAGGTGATTGTGTAAAGAAAATATTACAAATGGTCTTTCATAAATTTTTTTCAATTACAGTTGATATTCAATATTTTATATTAGCTTCATAGTTCTTCCATAAATAACAAACTGAAAGAAGTATCACTGTCTTAGTTTTGTGTTTTGTTTTGTTTTTATATATTCTTATTGATTTCAGAGAGCAAAAGAGAGGGAGAGAAACATCAGTGATGAAAGAGAATCATTGATTGGCTGCCTCCTGCATTCCCACACTGGGGATTGAGCCCGCAACCCAGGCATGTGCCCTGACCGGGAATGGAACATAGGTCAATGCTCAACCACTGAGCCATGCTGGCTGGGCATGTTTTGTTTTGTTTTCACATTGTTATTTGGCAAGCAGGGAGTAAGTACAAATTTTAAAATATCCTAGAACTGATTTGTTATTAATTTATAATAGCCTTCCATCTTTAACTCTTAACAGAAAATTAGACTATCTCAGTGAAATATTTAAGGACTTATCAGAAGTTTCAGCTTTGTAAAATTACCTCTATACACAGTGTACTATAGGGTGATCCTATGATTCCTAAAAGAAACTGTGAAGGTATATTAGGGCACAGTTATATTAATACTAGGGGCCCGGTGCACGAAATTCATGCACTGGGGGTGGGTGGTCCCTCACCCAACCTGCCCCCTCTCACATACTGGGAGCCCTCAGGGGATGTCCAACTGATGGCTCACCTCCAGTCTGCTCAAGGCCTAAAGCCTCTGGCGAGGCACCCAGCCATCACCCTGCTCAGCTCAGCCCCGGCTGCCTGCGACCACCCAGCCCCGGGGTTGGGCTCTCGCTGCCACTTCCACTCACAGTGCCCCAGGGGCCGGGTGCTCCCTGCCGCCACCACCACCGCTGCTGCTGCTGCTGCCACAGCTTCCCCTCACAGCGCCCGGGGGCTGGGTGCTCACCGCCACCACCATTTCATCTCCACACCCGGGGCCCGGCGCTCATGCCACTTGGCCCCGCCCCCGCTCCTGATTGGCTGGTAGCATAGCCAATCAGGAGCGAATGTACGGTCAAATTTGCATGTTTCTCTTTTATTATATAGGACATGTCTAAGTGGTTTGTACTTTATTCTTATTCAGTAAGAATTTGCTGAAGGATTAATATATGCTTTAGAAAATTCTAGTATATAGTTATACAAAAAAACTGTGGGATAGAAGATAGGATAGAGAACAATATGGAATTCAGCTCAAAAAATGTATCAATGCTAAGCAATGTTCTAAGAGCCAGGAATTTAAAAGTATCAACCATCAAGTTGAACTTTATGTACTTTTAATATATAATTATACTTCTGTTTTTAAAAGAAAAAATGAGTGGCATCCATTTCAAGCAATCAAAATAAGGAATTAAATTAAGTATTACGAAATCTAAGAGATCTAAGATTTATGTAGGAGATAGAATGAAAGCAGGTGACACCTGAATGCAGGCTATTTCTAAGGGTGACAGCCTGGATTCTAGAATGATAACCAAATATCTGGAATAGAAACTAGGTTAACGGTGGTGCTGATAACTGAAACCAGGAATGAGAGAAGCTGCAAATTTGTAGATAGAGAAATAAGATGTGTAATTCAGTTTTAGTCATTAGGTTTAGTTACCCATGGGGCATGCAGGTGGAGTGTTTAATGGATGTTTGCAAATATGGGTCTAGAAGCCTGTGTAGAGTTCTGAATTGGAGATTACAGATGCAGATTACAGAATAACAGATTTGCCCTAGCCAGCTTTGCTCAGTGGATAGTGTCGACCTGTGGACTGAAGGGCCTCAGGTTCAATTCTGATCAAGGGCAAATGCCTTGGTTGCAGGCTCGATCCCCATAAGGGAGCATGGAGGCAGCTGATCAATGATTCGCTGTCATCATTGAAGATTCTGTCTCTATCTCACTCTCCCTTCCTCTCTGAAATCAATAAATATATATATAAATAAATAAATAAAAATAAAATAGAATAACAGGTTTTATTATAGCCTTGAATGTGGATAACATTTCTTAGAGTGTTTAGGGTAAGGAAATAGTTGAAGGACCAAAAGGTAAGAGGAAGGAAATGAGGCCAACCCATTGGTCAGGAATAGATTGAGGAATTTACTAAGAACAAGCAGAGAAACATTTATTACTCTGAGAACTAGAGGGAACAAAAGGGAAAGAAATAGCTATAAATAAAAATAAGTTTGCAGATAGGAGGTGGTAGTGGCCAGAAATTAGAAAGGTTATCATTTATCACTTATATATAAAATCTAAAAAAGTCAAACTTATAAAAAACAAACAAACAGTTAAATGGTGGTAACCAGGGCATGGCATGGGAGGAGGGAAATAAGATTGGTGGTGTTTAAGGTTACAAACATGTGGTAAATAAGGGTATAAACAAGTAATAAATAAGACAGAGATCTAATGAACAATAAAATGAATATTGACAATAACATTTTACTATAATTATGTAATGTGATAACACTACAATGCATATTATAATATATACATGTATCAAAATAACATGCTATACATCTTAAACTTGCACAGTGTTACACATCAGATTTATTCAGTAAATTCACCTGAGCCTTCAGTAAGTCATAATCTTTTCACTGGTAGAGGATCTTGGCTCAATGCTGATGAAAAGGAAATATGTATGAATCACAATAAAGCAAAGTGCAATAAAACAAAGTATGCCTGTAATACAAAGAAATAAGAGTTCTGACATTGGGTTTTGTACTTTAAATCTCATTTATTTTTAACTTTTTTCAAAACATGTTTGTGTGAGACACTTACACTTTTGACATTTCTTGGGATTTTATTTTATGAAACATTTATTGTTTTTGAACTTAAAGAATCAAAGTACCAAATGTAAATCACTAACTTCTTCTCAAGTATCTACTCCCAAAAATAACATTGAACTTTAAAGTAAAGCAAGCTAGTTATTTCTCACTTATCATCCTTAGTAACAAGTTCTCAAATTTCTATCTACACTAATAGTTATATGCAAATTGACTGTACCTTCACAGTGCCCACCAGTAGTGAGTATGCAAATTAACCCAATAAATATGCCAGGTTAATTTGCATGTGCAGGCACCAAGCAGCCAGGAGCAGAGTGGGAAGCTTGCCTTGTCACCATAGCAACGACACAGGCATTCCACACTGCCCCATCAGCTTGGGACCTCTGGGCAGTGTGGGAAGGCAGAAAGGCGGCTCCGGGCAGAGCAAAGGTGGTGCTAGCAACCAGGGGAAGTTAGGCCCATTCTTGCACAAATCTTTGTGCATCAGACCTCTAGTCTATAATAATAAAAACATCATATGTTAATTAGACTGGATGACCTTCCAGACAAAGCCAAGATTGTGAGGGAAACCCAGGTCCCAGGTGCCTCCTGGCAACTGGAAGGAAACCCAGGTCTCGGATGCCTGCCAGCACCCAGAGAAAAGCCAGTACCAGCAGCCAGGGGATGGAAGGCCTACTCTTACACGAATTTCATGCATTGGGCCTCTTGTATGAAAATAAGAGCAAAGACTCTGAAGTCAGACCTAAATTTTAAATACCATTTTGAGCATTGCCAAGATTTTTAGCATGGATGAATAGAAGATTGATACAGCCACAGAAGTAGAGAATGCTGATTTTAGTAAAGGAAATTACTGTTTTATTTGGCATGGATATTTTGAGTTCACATGTTGGATTGAGAGCTTGGGGAAGAGGATCAGCAGGCATTTGAAATATGGATCTCTGGAATAAATACCAGTTGGAAATACAACTTTGGGAATTGTCTTTATAGAGATGATATTTAAAGTGATAGGAGAAAGCTGTACCAAGGAGAAAGAGAAGAAGAGAAGCAACAGGACAACCTTGGAAAAGTTGCAAATTAGATAACTTTGATCAAATGGCTAAAAACACTCAAGCTGCCAAGACTAAATCATGAAAAATAAAAAATCTGAGAGATTGAAACAGTAATCAACAAAGAAAGTCCAGGTTCCAGATCCTTCACTGATGAATTCTACCAAACCTTTAAATAAGAATTAATACCAATCCTTTTCAAATTTTCAAAAAAAAAAAAATTTGATTAGGATAGAATACTTCCTAACTCATTCTTTGAGCTAGCATTACCCTGATACCAAAGCCAGATAAAAACAGTACAAGAAAAGAGAACTAAACTGATATTCTTTACAAATGTTGGTATAAAAATCCTCAACAAAATATTAGCAAACCTAATTCAGCAGCATATATTACAAGTATTACACACCTTGACCAAATCAAATTTATTCCTGTAGTGCAAGGATGGTTAACATACAAAATCAATCAAGGTAATACCATCTTAACAGAATGTTTGGATAAATAAAATACTACATATACATACAATGAAATGTTCAGCCTTTAAAAGGAAGTAAATCTGACACATGGTACAACATAGATGAACCTTTAAGATATTATGTTAAGTGAAACAAGACTCACAACAGAAGATTATTCTACTTTTATGAGATATTTAGAGTATTCTAATTTGTAGAGATAAAAAATAGGGTGGTTTCTAGAGGCTAGGGGAGGAGAATGGAGAGTTAGTGTTTAACAGGTGTAGAATTTCAGTTGGGGAAGATGAAAAAGTTATGGAGATGGATAGTTGTGATGGTTCCACAACAATGTGGGTATACTTAATGCCACAGAACTGTACTGTACATTTAGAACTGGTCACAATGGCAAATTTTATGTTGTATATATTTTACCACAACCTTTAAAAAATCTATTACAAAAAAATAGAATTGATACAATCTAGATTTTCTGACTAGCTGTTTTATTGCTGTTCATCTATCATTCATCAGTTTGAACAGACTCACAGTCTTTTACCATTTAGCTGTTCACATGCCAAGCCAGTTCTTGTCACAGTGTTTCTTCTAGTTCACTGCAATCTAAGACTGGGTGGCCCCCTCTTTGAGAAGTCAGTGTGCTACATCCATTCAATAACATTCTGTCAAACAGATGCGTTTGAGTATTTCAAATTAATAAGGGAGACAAAGACAAAGCAAGTAAGTGATTTTTAAAATATTATTGGCCACAATTACAAAAGCAGCACATGCTTATTGATAAAAATGCAAATAATTCAAGATATACAGAATATAAAGTGATGGTTCTCTTTCTCACTCCCCAGAGGTAACCATTGTTAGTAATTTGATATATATCCTTCTAGAATATATGAATCATGTTTGATCAAAAATAAAATTATGCTAATCTGAAAAAGGTTTTAAGTTTTTTTAAATACTTTTATCTTCATTGTCATCATCACTAAGATTTAGTGAGGCCTATCTTTGTCAGAGTGCTTTACAATCATCATACAAATCTTAGAAGGAAATATTTTCATTTTTCAGATGAGAAAAATGAAGTGCAGAGAGGTGAAATTACTTGACCACAAGCACATAACTACATAACTAATAAGTAGTAAATTTAGTAGAACTTGGATTTGAAAAAATCTGCTTAACAACAGATTTCATTTTTATAATTGACTAAAGGCCCTGTGCACAAAATTTGTGCACGGGGGAGAAGGGGTATCCCTCAGCCCAGCCTGCACACTCTCCAGTTTGGGACCCCTCAGGGGATGTCCAATGCCGGACTGTGGGATGGGGCCTAAACTGGCGGTCGGACTTCCCTCTCACAATCCGGGACTGCTGGTTCCCAGCCGGTTACCGGCCAGCCTGATCACCCCCTAACCACTCCCCTGCCATCCTGATTGATGCCTAACTGCTTCCCTGCCAGCTCAATCACCCCCAACTGCCCCCTCCTTGCCGGCCCGGTTGTCCCCAACTGCCCTCCCTGCAGACTTGGTCGCCCCCAACTGTCCTCCCCTGCCAGCCTGGTCGCCTCTAACTGTCCTCCCCTGCTGGCCTGATTGCCCACAACTGCCCTCCCCTGCCGGCCATATTGTGACCATATTGTGGCCATCTTGTGCTAGGGTGTGATGGTCATTTTGCATATTACCTCCTTATTATATAGGATTTGCCTAAAATTGATAGTCTTCCACGTACATACATATTGAGCTAACTCCATTTCATAACTGACTGTATTTCTTATACTACATCTTCCCTTAAACACTATTTTCTTTAACATTCCAGCACCATGTTTGATTTTTCTCATAGCCTCTGGAGCCCCAGTTCCTCAGTCTCTTTTGTTAGGTTTCTCTATTGCCAGGCCACTAAATGTTACAGTTTTCAAGGCCTTATGTGTGTTTTACTTTATAGTCTTATATAAGCTATCACATCTTTTCCTTTGGCTTCAGAATCCTATAAGAATGACTCCTATATTTTATCTCCTTACTCCAGACCTGCCTTCTGAGCTCTAGACTCATAATCTCATTTCCATTTGGAAGGCACATTAAATTGATGTCAGACCTGAACTTACATATCCATTCTTTTTTCTCACTTGAATCATTTCAAAGGAGTGAAGAGTTTTATAAGTTGCCTTTTTATGTATTCTAAATTACCTCACTTAAGTTTTAAAGGATGATCTCTCATACTACTATTGATCATCAAGTATATTTACATTCCCTAAATACTGTTTTTCTCTTTTCTGTACCAGATTTTCCATTATTATGCCTAGGCAGTCCTGCCCCTATGCCTTTAAATTGTTTGTCTTAGGACCTTCTAAGTGTCTAGTAAAGTGTTACATACTTTAAATTTATATGTAAATCCTCTTAGCCCTACAAAGTCAGCATTGTGAGCACATTTTCCGATGAAACTGATACTCAATAAAGTTAGTTTTTCAACCTAAATGGCAGAATCTATACTAAAACTAGGTTATCTGACTCTAAACTTCATATTCAGTATAATAACCTGGCTAAATCATAGCCCATTTCTTATTATTATTATGAGTCTAATATAGTCTCCTCTTTTTGAATGAATTCTTATTTTGTGATCTATACATATGTTACCAAAAAAGGGTAGAATATAAAGCTGTTAACATTTCTTTCATTCGTCCTACAAACAATTCAGGATGTGCCAGGCACATAATAAATGCCTGGGATTCAAAAGTAAATAAAACATAGAGTATGCACTTAAAAGGTTCACTGTGTAATATTGCTTATTCTTCGTTTTCCTTTGTGTAAGCATTAATATGTATTTGCACTAAGAGGTCTTCTAACTTACAAAATAGAGGAATGTTTAAATCACAATAGCCCCTGACATAGACAACTCTAATACACTTACAGAATAAGAAAAGAGACTATTACATAGGGCAGTGATAGAGTTGACTGGGCCTCTGAATTAGTTATTGTAGAGGATAAGCTGTTGTTATGGAGAGACCAAGAAATATTGTGGCTAAATAAGATAGAAGTTTGGTACATCTACACAATGGAATACTACACTGCTGTAAAAAGGATAGAATTCCTACCATTTGCAATTGCATGGTTGGACCTGGATAGCATTATGCTAAGTGAAATAAGTCAGTCAGAGAAAAATAAATATCACATGATCTCACTCATTTGTGGAATATAATGAACAAAATAAACTGATGAACAGAAAACAGATCCAAAGACAGAGAAGCATCAATCAATCCGTCAAACCAAGGAAAGGTAGGGGAGGGTGGGGGTAAGGGGGAGAAATTAACCAAAGAACTTGTATGCATGCATATAAGCCTAACCAATGGACACAGACACCAGGGGGGAGATGAGGACATGAGCGCGTTGGAGAGGGACAATGCGGGGGGGGGGGGGGGGGATAAGGACACATATGTAATACCTTAATCAATAAAGTAAAAAAAGTTTATTTCTTGCTCACATAACAGTCCAGAGATGAGTAACCAGGACTGGTAAGGCAGCTTAAAATATGGTTTGTGTCTCTGGAATCATAGTGGCTGCTCTATTTGTTACTGTTTCCCTGCCAGTATAGTTGAGGGTCAGAGGGTGAGAAAGAAAGAGATGATCCAGAATTTGTATAGGTTACTTCTGTTCACATGCTGTTAGTCAGCACTTAGTTATGTGGTCATACCTACTAGTGGGGAAGGCTGGTGAGTATATTCCCTAACTGGATGACCGTATGCGGAGACAATCCTAGCTAATAAAAGTAATATGCAAATTGACCATATCTCTGCTACACCCATAGGACATGCCCACAAGCCACACCTACCAGCCAA
Organism: Antrozous pallidus; assembly: GCA_027563665.1. NCBI lineage: Eukaryota > Metazoa > Chordata > Mammalia > Chiroptera > Vespertilionidae > Antrozous > Antrozous pallidus. The sequence continues at coordinate 57,482,126 of CM050508.1, read as the reverse complement.
TCAGGAGCAAATATGCAAATAAACCCAACCAAGATAGCTGTAGCCACAGAGAGTAGGAGGGATGTAAGAGGGAAGCTGGGTTTCCCCAGCAATGGAGGAAGCTAACCTTTTCACCTGCCCTTGCAGGCTCACACCTTCGCTTAAAGCTACAGTTTTAATTATAGAATCCCAACAGAAATGTCAGCTGCCAAAGAGGGAGGAGAAGGCTTGGCTTTGCTCCAGGCTACAAAGTTTCAATTGTAGAAGATACAAAAATCCTAGGTACCAGGGCCTCTGCTTGGGTCATGGGGGGCCGGGGGGGGGGGGGAATGGCCAGCCTGCAAACCACCACAGGCCCCAAGGGGAACCTCCACCTGGATCCGGGACACCCTTCAAGGAAAACCAGCCGGCCCCCACCCATGCACCAGGCCTCTATCCTATCTAATAAAAGAATAGTATGCAGATTGACCATCACTCCAAAACACAAGATGGCTGCCCCCATGTAGTCAAAGATCCTGCCCCCATGTGGACACAAGATGGGCAGTTGGGAGGGTCCAGGCCTGCAGGGGAGGGCAGTAAGGGGTGACCAGGCCTGCAGGGGAGGGCAATAAGGGGTGACCAGGCCTGCAGGGGAGGGCAGTTAGGGGCAAACAGGCTGCCAGGAGAGCAGTTAGGCATCAATCAGGCTGGCAGGGGAGTGGTTAGGGGGTGATCAGGCTGGCAGGCAGAAGTGGTTAGGGGAAATCAGGAAGGCAGGCAGGTGAGCAGTTGGGAACCATCAGTCCTGGATTGTGAGAGGGATATCCGACTGCCTGGGATCGTGCCTAAATGGGCTGTTGTACATCCCTCAAAAGGTCCCAGATTGGAGAGGGTGCAGGCTGGGCTGAGGGACCACCAACCCTCTCCCCCCCCCCCCCCCATCCCGGTGCATGAATTTTGTGCACTGGGCCTCTAGTAGTTTATATTACTAAAAAAAGAGAATGAGAATGTATATGGGGAAATAATCAGCAGTTTTGCCATATCTTATGGCTGACTCAGCTAAATTTGTCAGGAGAGTTTCAGTTATCACAGGATTCCATAATGTGGAATTAAATATGTAGTAAGTTTTGTTAAGTTACCCACTTGCTTGTCCATTTCTGCCACTCTTCAGTGGAAGACAACAAACATAGTTAATAAAGATGTAAGTGCCTACTATTCTTTAACCATCTTTCTAAGAGAATAATCAGTAATAACATAATAAAAACATCTGAAATTTTTAAAACTGCCATTTAAAAGTCAGATTACCATATTCACCTATGATGACATTATAGAAAACTTTCTATAACTTATCTGTTTGTCCCAGGATCCTTTCTACTATGCAATCAGAAAATACAACTCTCCTTGTTAAGAAGAAAAATATAGAATAAAGTAACTTTGTCTCTTCCTGCCCAATTCTTGATTTAAAGAGAAAAGTCAACATGATATAGAAAGAAAGAAATCTTAATTCTAAGATAGTTCAGGTGCTGTGCTATAAATTGCTTTTTCTTTATACTGATAAGGAAGGTGAAGTATACTAACCAGTGAGTCTAAGGTAAAGACCTCAAATAAGACTAAATTTGCCTATGCTTTTTTATCATAAATTATAGATCCAAGCCGTTTTTCTGACAATAAATGTAAAGTCGTAAGGACTGTTTTGTCAGATTATTTTTCTCTAGAACTGGTTTGGGCCCATCTGAAATGTTAACTTGGCTGGAAGGCTTATGTTACCTCTAAAGGTTTGTAAGACATGTTTCAAAAGGATTGCATGAAAACATAAAATGCCTTTTTATAGGTACTATTTTATTTTTTAATGCCTTTACTTTTACTTAAGATGTAAATTACCTTTGTTTACTACCCTTTTTTCCTTTCTGTGTTCCCAAAAAAAATATTTCTCTGTGTAAAGTATTGGTGGGAACAGAGCAGTTCACTGTTTTTTTCTACTGAAGTTACTTGTATTAGAATAAGGGTGCTTCTGGCTGTTTCTAATCAAAGGCTTACTTCTTCTATTGCAATGTCAGTACTTTGCTATACACTCATTTGTACCTATCAGAATTTAAAATGTATTCTTTGTTTCAGGTTTTTATTTCCAGAAATATGCCCGTCAAAACTTTTAGATAGTTATGCTAGGTTCAAGAAAATCCATTTATAATTAGAAAAATTAAAATTCTGATATTTATTCAAAACTATTTTGAGCACCTTACTCAATATAACAGGACCTGCTCTAAGTATTGGGTCTGCAATGATAAGCGGACACACTCCCTGCGTGGTGGAATGGTGGCACAGTCTAGCAAAGCAGAGACTAGTCAAACAATCTCAGAAATGTAAAGTTTCAAAGTCTGATATGTATCAGGAAGAAAGATAAACTGCTATTAGACTGTCTGTTTCACCTAATCTAAGAGGTCCAAGAAGACAATCTTTATGAAATGATTTTTGAAAGGGCTGGGTTCAGGAGGGTGGTGCTCTCTAGGTATCAGGACCTGTGTTATAAAGACCCATTGGCCTGAAAGAACTGAAAACATAAGGGAAATAGTGCAGTGAGAAGAGCCAGGGGCAAGACTCTGTAGAGTCTTAGAGGCCATATTGAGAACTTTTGGTTCTTTATCCTTAGAGCAATAGGAAACCACTTAAGATTTGGGGATGGGAGAGAGAGGTTGGGTATTATGTTAGATTTTCATTTTGTAAAGAACACAGTAACTAGTGTGAAGAGAATGTATTGACTGATAGACTTAAGTAGTTTATTTGCAGTAGTTTATTAAAGTTGTAATAGCTACATTGAAGATGAAAAGGGATAGATTGGAGAAATATTTAAGATTAAAATTGACAGTAATGGATTGGCTGTAGAACAAGTGTAGATATCAGGTATACTTATACTTTCTAGATAGACAATGGTGCCAGATACTGAAAGAAGGAATACTAGCAAAGGACCTAATTTTGCAGGCAGTAAGGCAGGGTGGGGGAGCAGTAAGGTGGTTGGAGGGAGAGTAATCATTAATTTTGAATAAGTAAAATTTGAAATGCTTTTCCAGTAGCCCTTGGCCACATAGATCTGGAGATCAGAGGAGAAGTCTGGATAAGAAGGAGAAATTTGAGTCTTGCATATAACTGGTCAATGGGGATGAGATTGTCTAAAGGGAAAGTATATAGCGAACAGGACCTCAGTAGAGCTAGATGCTGGTATGCTCACATGATATGCCTTCATGGTTATTTAGGGGCTGCATTTTGTGGTCAGGAAAACCTAGATTCAGATCCCATCTCTACTACCTACTTAGAAACTTTGGGCATGTTATTTATACCTCTTTGTGCCTCAGTTTTCTCATCTGTAACTTCCTCAGAATAGTATAAGGAATAAATGAGATATAAAGAATATATAACTCTGATTTTGGTGCATAGTAAGCATTCAGTGAAATGATCATATGAGGATAATGTTGTGTTGAAAAATTTGATTACAGAACAATTTGCATTTTTTAAAGGTGAGATATATATACATGTACACAAAAGTTCTAGAAGGGTACATACCAAAGTGTCAGTAGTAATTACCTTTGAGGAGGAATGGGAAGCAAGTAAAAGGAAGAGGCTGCCACTTTTTACTTTGTATATATCTGGCTTTTTGTTGTGATGGTGATGAAGGATATTTTATTGTTTGCATTTTTTTCAATAAACATGCTATTTTTGTATTATTCAACCATTAATTATTCCTTAATCATCCTAGCCTATTTTTATAGGCTTTATGAACTTTCTTTGGAAGCTTTGAACAACCAGAGTTTTTGTTGTTTTGCTTGACTGAATGTTTTTTTATTCAATGAAGATACCACTCTGATTTCTCAAAGAGAAACCTCTGAGGTATAGGTTACAATGATCTAGAAGAAAGACTGAAAAAAACTTGCTTAGAGCATGGGGTGGTTGTGTGGTAAGTCTGGTGACAAATTGCCAGTGTTCGTTGGTAATCAGAGCTTTAGTTAAAAGATGTGTGCACTATAGGCTATGGTAATAGATGTTATGTAGATACTTTACTCATTATTAAAGGAAATAAATTAATGTTTACAAAGAACTTATTATGTGCCGGATATCTATTACATGCACTCTCCTTCAGTGCTTCAGGTAAATATTTTCATTTCCAAAGAGAAAGAAACCAAGGCTCAAAGAGACTAAGTAAATTAACCAGAACCAAAACACAGAATTATAAAATAAAAAGTTTGTCTTTATCATCTGACATGCTGTGAAACTGATGGCAACACCGTCACCTAATAATCTGATTTGTTAAATTGTAGCTCCAGCCTAGATAAATCTTGGTATTGGTGAGGGCAGAACTTCTACCTAATTAAAAGAGAATATAGCAGAGAATGGGTGAAGAATGAGCTGTGTAAATCAGGGATCCTGAATTGTTAATCCTATACAGTCTCTTTTTTTTTTCTTAAAATTGAAGTTGATGTTTAGTTTACCAAAGTGTCAAGATATGACAATTAGTTTGTGTCTAAAGTGCTATGTATTGGGATAATTAATATTTAATTATCTTCCTTCATGAACTCTGGACTCCCTAGCATTTGTGATAGTCAGGCAAATCCTTCATAAAGCTTTTGTTCTCTTTGTTAATTTTGGTACAGTTTAAAAGGTTTTTAAATTGAGACTATTTTTTAAATTCATTCAACATTTGTTAAATTCATGTTTTTAAATACTTGGAGGAAAACAGTCATATTTTTCAGAATGTTGAGATTTTTGAGGATGAGAAGAGATTATGTTCAAGGAGAGATAAATTATGTTTAATATACTTACAGTATTATAGATGATTTAAAGACACTAGATTTCTTCATCTAGGAATAAGTGCTTTGGGAAATATGAAAAATGAGAATTTTCAATGTCAGCAATAGAAAAAATTAATTTATAAAACTCTATTTTAATATTTATGAAACTCATAAAAACTTATGCAGCTATATATCCAAAATTATGGAAAATATGCTGCCGTAGTTTTGACGATAGATTCAAATTTTGCCTAAAGGGACATTTCTTAAGATAAGTTTTTGACTTGATAGTTGAGAGTATGTATGGCCAGCCATTTTTAATAAATTTAAGATATCTACTATATGTGATCACCATTGTTTTAACTTTTGCTTTTGAACACTAAGAAAGAATACAAAGTGCATTATAATACAAGTACCTAAGAACCTGTTTTGCCTCTTTAGATGCTGGTAGACCACTTGTTTTGCTAGTCTTTAGAATTGGAAGGAGTGTCAAATACACAGAAGCCAGAGTCATCTTGGCCAGATGGTGTTTGATACAGATGGATGGTTAGTTGTCATGCAGATCTCTTAGTTGGTAACTTGTTGCTGCCATCTGACTCAAAGAATCATTCACACACACTGGCTGTCAAAAGCATCTTCTCTTCTGTCTGTTTTAGCTGTCATGTCTGTGCTCTGTACAGAAGTGTTGACAAGACATTGCTGTTGTACATTTTCAATGCGGTTGTTAGTGATTTTTCTGTTTTATGGGGTCTTTGGTAGTGCTGGAATGCACTTACTCTGTAATTGGTTTTCTTCTTAAATACTGTGACAGTGCAATAATTATCTGACCTTTTAAAATGATTTTTCAGGTTATGATTTCATTCAGATCTATTGCACAAAAGCATTTAATTTTTTTAAAAAAAAACTTGCTTATTTTAGTTTCCAAACATAGCAAATAAACTGAATTCTATTGATTATTTTGCAATTTGACATAATATTCTCTGGACTTTCCCTCACAGCCTTGTGGCATGTGTGTGTGTGTGTGTGTGTGTGTGTGTGTGTGTGTGTGTGTTTTACTATTTTCTGAATATTGTGTATTTTCTCAAATTAGTAAGGGTTTTTTCTGGTGGTATAAGCCTCCCTTTTTTAAAAAAGGAAAATCTTCAGACATTACTTATTATTTGCATTCATTTTCTCAAACTTAACTTCCTTTTGTTTTATTCACCTGCTGACCTTGTCTCCATTGTTCCTTTTTCCCCTATGGATATAAGCAATGCCTGTTGTCCTTGCCTCGAGGTCTCTTGTGAAAGCATATCTATTTCTCTAATAATTCTTTAACTACTTAAGTCGTTTATTTGTTCAAGTAATGTTTACTGAGCATCTCAATATGTGCCAGATACTCTGCTATACTGTGAAGATATCAGGACTAAGTAGTCTTTTGCCCTTGAGGAGTCATAGTTTAAAGGGAAATTGGGTATATAGACAATTAGACTAGAATACTATAATTTCTATAGCATAAGTATGTGGAAAGAGCAGTGAGCCATTGCTGTTCTGTTTCCCCTGCTATACTACAAAGTTTTAGTTTTTAAGTTATGACACGATTTGCTTGCAATTATAAAGTACTTTATTAAGTAGCTTAAGGAATAATTTAAAACTTCATTTTGAAGTAGTTGTTCTGTTAATTTAAGCTAATGAAATTATTCATTTATTATAATATGTTATGTTCAGATATACTAAAGTATGTTTTGAAGCCAGAGACTAGATGAAAATTACCTGGCAGAGGCTTTCTGAGTTGGTTCCAAAGAAAAATACAAGTTAATTGGTTTTTCATTAAGATGAGGAATATATATAATAGAGAATGGGTTAGGCCTGTCTATAACTTGCTAAGTTTTTGTACTGGTTATTTAATGTCTGGATAGAATGTACATACCTATGAAAACATAATAAAAGAATGGGTAGTTATTGGTCAGTGTTTGAATTCTTCAGAGAAAGTTCTAAATACACAGACATAGATAGAGAAGACTAACATCAACTTTTTCTCCCAATTCCTTAGCCTTTCTGGCTGTGTATAGCCCAGGTAAATTTCAGGTATTACAGAATTTGCTATAGGTGTTTGAATCCTTCTTTCACTTGACCTACTCACTCTTTCTAGAGCCTTGAACATAAATTTATCCTGTATAATAAACGTCTAATATGCTAAGTGTCCAACCAGTCAACTAGTTGACCAGTCTCTATGTTGCACACTGACCACCAGGGGGCAGACGCTCCGACTGGTAAGTTAGCTTGCTGCTGGGGTCCTGCTGATCAAGACTGGGCAAGATGGGCTGGACATGCCCTGGAGCCCTTGTTTGGTCCCTTCCTGGCCAGCCAACCCTGTGGTTCCTCCCCAGCCGGCCCTGATCAGGAATGGGCTAGATGGTCCAAACACACCCTAGAGCCCTCCTGCAGGCCCTCCTCGGTCCCGATCGTACACCGGTGGAGTCCTTCGGCCTTGTCTGCACCCTCTCGCAATGCAGGATCCCTTAGGAGATATTGGAGAGCCGGTTTCTGCCCGATACCCACAGGCCACGCCGCCAGGCTGAGGGACCCCACCAGTGCACAAATCAGTGCACCAGACCTCTAGTGTAGGAATAAGATATCATGTCCTAGGAAGCCTGGCCTTAGACTGAATTTTGGTATTTGTGATTCAGTTCAGATCCTCATAGGATATATGGTCCACATGGACTCACAAGACTGGTTTTTCTATTTATAGTGAAGTTTACTTGGATTTTTTAAACTTGGATTATTGATTTCCTTAATTTTTTTCAATAAGTATTTATTGAATACATCCTATATATATAAGTTACCTGGCAGAGCTCTATGGAAGTATCAGTTTATATAAGACTATACTAAGGCAGCATGCACATCACTTGGTTTATTTGTCTGCTCTGTCAGTTATGTTTAAAGTGTATTATAGAATTTTACCTTGGAAGAATGTAGTTTTTTGCTTTAATTTCTTAAGCTAACTTATTTTGAGAATAACTGAGTAGGAATAATTATAATAATTTATAAGGAACTTTAGGCTTATTAGTGTCTGAAAACTAGAGCTTTACTGATTTTGAGCTTTGGTTAAGAATTAGCTCAAAACCAAATATTTAATATCTATTGAGGGGACATCATGAGATTATTAGGACCCCATCTCACATATCAAGGAATTTGCAATTTAGTCATTTCTTTGTTCCTCTGGTGGTAGAAATTGGTAAAAAATTCTCTTAATTTTTGGTGATATATTTTTAAGACTTTGTACTAATTTGGTAATGGTTATGCAACATCTTCAAATTTGCTTGAAGGTATACAGTATCTGAATCTACAAATTGTTTTTTCTTTCACTGCTTAATTCTCAGAACCATTATAATATAATAGCAAAAGCGATAGATTAAAAATACAAGGGAAATTGAGGTATTTAAGATATCCACTAAAAATTAGCTGTGTTCTCGAGTTCTTAAAACTTTTAGAAAGGAAGTTTGTTTGTAATTTTTATGTGTTCCTTTAGTTTTCATAATATTTTAGTTATACCCACTTTCTTTTTATTTTGTCCCCTAAGAATAAGTTCAAAAGTGCAATTATTTAAAAGACTTAAAGTCTTACCTTAAGTTAATGGGGTATTTTACAGAAGACTTTAATATGACATCATTTTATTATTCATGCCTTTCTTTGTTATCACTAGGATAAAATTCTAAATTAAATTTTTATCCTAACTGAGGGGCTAGAAATCAACTGTTGAACTCTTAATTGAAATTTTCTTTAAGATTATTTTTTAAATTTTAAAGTGTTTCAAATCACAGATGTTTATAATGATTGTAAGTACGTTGCTGGAGCCAATTTTTAGCTCATAAATAAGTGCTCAGTACCTGGGAAATAGCAATATGGGCAACTCATATCTATATATAATTATTAATTGACAGTAAATATATGTATATATCTGTCAGTAAATATCAGACTAACTGGTTTTTATGTCAGCAGACTGAAAACTATGAGCAGAGAATACGAGAGCAACAGGAACAGCTGTCACTTCAACAAACTATTATTGACAGACTAAAATCACAGTTACTTCTTGTGAATTCCAGTCAAGGTATGTTCATGCTAATTTTTTATGTGTTTCTTGAACCACTTCTTGAAAAAGATGGAAGTCGTGTTTTTCTATTTTGTTTCTCCATAGTTTCTCCGATTTACATATGTTTGTTTAAGAAATGAACACTTTCAGTCAATGGGGAAATGGGCATTCTTGATGTTCTATATGGTGGAACTCTATGTTGATAAAACTCCTTACAAAACAATTTGCCAATTAGTAGCAAAAGCTTTTTAAAGTCTAAGAATATATTATAAGAAAAGGCTTGTTCAAGTACTTAAAATCTTTATGTAAGGATGCTCATGATAGCATTTCTAATAATGAAAAACTAGAAATAAAGAAATGTCCAACAGTTAAATTAGTCATCCATATAAGGAACAGCTATGTAGCCAAGAAAAGTGATGATAATAGATCAGCTTATTAACATGACATATATATAAGATATATAGCAAAATGAGCAAAACAGGATACAAAAATAAATATTTTTGCCACAAAAAATTCTCATGTGAATTTATATATATAGGAAAATCTGCTAAAATATAAACAAGGAATAACTCTCAAATAATAAAAAATCGGCAGCTTTTATTTTTTTATTTTTGGTATGTCATCATTTTCTAATTTTCCTATAATAAGCATAGAATAGTTATACAAATAAGTATCTTAAACAAGAAATGCATACCTGAAAATACAACTTATATAAATTCTACATATTTTTCACACCATTGATTAAGTAAAGTAAGGATTTTTGTATGTTTAGTGGAAATGAAAATATATATATAAAGAAAAATATATATAAAGAAAAAATATATATAAAGAAAATATGCCAACATTGAAATCAGCAAATCTAAATTGTCAAAGTCTCTACCCTTAAAAATTAGGGGTTTGAATTTGTATTCTGTTTACATTTTCAGATACTACTGAAAACAAGAGTTTCCTACTTATGTCCAAGAGGGTTTTGTTTTACAGATAACAGTTATGGCTGTATGTCCCTGCTTGAAGACAGTGAAGCAAAGAAGAATAATTTGACCCTTGATCAGCCACTTGATAAAGTAAAATCAGGAATACCAAGAGAAAAAGAATCAAAGGTAGACTGCGCTGCTGGCTTATTTCCTAAAGAAATGAGAAATGAGGTTGCACAGCCTTCCTGAATTAGCCAGTTATTATCATAACTTGGGTGGTCAGGAACAGGGGAGAATATTGGCAAGATTCTTTTCCACCATAACATTGCTTCTGCAAAAAGCAGCATTCAAATGCTGATACATAACATATCTTCATTTTATTTCCCTGAGGTAGATTCATCACTGAATTCTAAACAGAAGTTCTGTATATACAAATAAATGACTTACATGATCCTAAATAGAAGTACCATTTCCAAGTTAAAAAAGGCTTAGGTTTCATATTTTCTGGTATTCTCTTTTCAGGCATTTAACAAAGAAATAAAAAATTATGCAAAGGTAGATAGTAAGACACTGATGATTCTGGATTAAAGAATAGCATTCTGGGTTTTTTTTATCAGTTGCCTGTGCTTCAGTTAAAAAGAAGGGGGGGAAAAAGCCACTTCATCAGCTTAAGTAAAAGTCTTTATTGAAGCAGGCAGGATAGGAAAGAATATTTCATATCTGCAAGGAGACAGGTACAAGTATGTGCATGCTGTCTGTGTTGGTTAGAAACAACCTAATCATCTACCAATAGCAGAATGGTTCATCTTTACAATAAAACACTTTAGAAAATGTAAAATAAACTTAATTTACATATTACTATGCCTAGATTTCAAAAGAAATGTTGAATAACAGTGGAACTACAAAATGACAAAGCAAGAATAATTTATGTAAATTTTTTATTAATATATTTTATTGATTTTTTACGGAGAGGAAGGGAGAGGGATAGAGAATTAGAAACATTGATGTGAGAGAAACATCAATCAGTTGCCTCTGCACACCCTCCACTGGGGATGTGCCCGCAACCCAGGTACATGCCCTTGACCAGAATTGAACCCGGGACCCTTCAGCCTGCAGGCCGACGCTCTATCCACTGAGCCAAACCAGTTTTGTCTTATGTAAATTTTTAAACATATAAAATGTTATGATAATTGTTTTCTAAAAACACAAATAGGTAGTAAAAGTATAAGAAGGGTACACATCTTTTTTAAAATGACAACCTCTACAGTCCAAGAGAAAAGAGTGTGCTCTGGGAAGACAATAAGGAAGCTTCAGTTGTGCGTATAACTTCTTTTTTTAAAGAAAAGATCTCACCTGGCTGGCATGGCTCTGTGGTTGAGCATCGAACTATGAACCAGGAGGTCACTGTTCGATTCCCAATCAGGGCACGTGCCTAGGTTGCAGACTCAATTCCCAATAGGGGGTGTGCAAAAAGCAGCCAATCAATGATTCTCATCATTGTTGTTTCTATCTCTCCCTCCCTCTTTCTATCTGAAATAAATAAAAAATATATTAACAAAAAAAGGAAAAAATCTGAAGCAAACATGGCAGAATGTTAACACTTGTTAAGTCAAGGTAGTGGATATATAGATGTATATTACTCGGGCATTTCATGAATCATTGAAATTTTATGTTTAAAAGGGAATTCTTTAAATGAGGTGAGTTGGGTTTTAGTGCGATGAGACAGCTTTTGAATAAAATGGGATCTTCTAACAAATGAGGACACTTAATATTCACAATATCAATTAAGTCAAGAGCACTATATTTCTTTCCTTTTAATGTTGTAGATTTTAGCTTTGTGTGTGTCAGGGCTATTCTTTTACTGATCCCATAACAGACTATCTTGCTTTTATTTAACATCAAATCTGAGAAATCTAATTTTAATAATTTTCTATATAAATAAAAATTTTTAGATTGAGAAGTTCCCTACAGTATCTCCCAGTTCATATTTTTTAATTCAGAATCATTTTTTATTTAAATCATTCAGCTCTCTTTACCTTCACTTCAATTTCATTTATGTAAAGATGCTGAAAAACACAAGAAACAATGGCACTAGCATTCGTTTAGGTTTCTTTTGTAAGAGACAAAATTTAGAAACAACGATTCTGACTTTTAGATACAATTTTATGATTTGGTTTATTATAGTACACTAGAGACTCGTTGCAGGAAGATTCCTGCAAGAATAGAGCTTCCTGCCGAAACCGGTTTGGCTCAGTGGATAGAGCGTCGGACTGTGGACTGAAGGGTCCCTGGTTCGATTCCGGTCAAGGGCATGTACCTTGGCTGCAGGCACATCCCCAGTAGGGGGCGTGCAAGAGGCAGCTGATTGATGTTTCTCTCTCATCGATGTTTCTGACTTTCTATCCCTCTCCCTTCCGCTCTGTAAAAAATCAATAAAATATATTTAAAAAAAAAAGAAAAAGAATAGAGCTTCCTGCAGCCTGAGCAAAGCTCCCCTCCCTCTCTGCTGCCTCACTCCCATCTTCACTACCTACCTCTTTCCCGTCTCTGCTGCCTCGCTCCTGTCTCCTCTGCCTTGCTCCCTCCCTTCTCCCCCACCCCACTTGCTTACTTCTCTGCAGCTTTGCTTCCTTCTGCAGTGCTTGCCTTCCTTCTACGCCTTCTTCTGCATGCAGATATGCAAATTAACCACCATCTTGGTTGGGTTAATTTGCATACTTGCTCTGATTGGCTTGTGGGCGTGGCTTGTGGGTACAGCAAATGTATGGTCAATTTGCATATTACTATTTTATTAGATAGGATTATAACTCACTGAATTATAAATGCTGACATAAATCTAGTGCTTAAGTGAATAATATTTACAATCCTTTTCTTATTTCAAAGACTTCTAAATTCCATTATTTACCATTATTTTTCATCAAAATTCTTATTTTTATTTCAGTTATTGCATTTCTTTGAAGATAGTAAAATATCTCTAGTTCAAACTATGTAAAAGGTATTTTTTTAAATAGCAATCTTGGTTAAAACAAGGGATGATGTGAAAGATTCTAAAATATATTAATAATTTAGTTTATTTTAAATTGGTCATTATTTATGAAAGTTTTAGATTTAGTTTTAAGTCAATAAGTGTTCAAAGGGAACCTTCTTTAGAATTTGTTAAATTACATTTGTCTTAACTTTGTAAGATATTTTTATCTATAATATACATACATATTACATGCACACACACACACACACACACACATATACCTATGCTGGAATTAACCATAAGTAGCAGAAATCATGTCAGAGGTACCTTATTTCCAAAGAATTACTGATATTGCATCAATTGTAACTTTATTTGTGGACAAACAATAAGAGGAAACAACATAAAGCTTCAGGTAAGAAATCTAAATTTAGTGAGTTCTCTTAATTATCGTTACTAAAAGGGGAAAGATTTATGTGACACCACATATTTAATATCTTCAATATCTTACCTATTCAATCTTATATGTAACCATTTAGTAAAAATAAAAACCAACTATCTAATATTTTAGCTTTCTCATCTTTCTTTATATATCTAGAACCAAAGTGCTAATGCACACTATATATATAAGGGATTAAAAGAGAAGAAGAAATATATTCTAAAAGAATGAATAGTTGGATTTATTAAATATTGAGAGCTGGCTATATAGTCATTGAGCTAGTAACAGAAGGAAGCTCCTACTAACCACCCACAATCCTTTCCTCCACCTTTTTGGCAGGTGGCTTAAGGCTTTATTTCTTCAGATTATTTTGTTTAGGATTTGGTTAGAATATTTGAGAGGGGGAAAGACCTATGGACATTATGGCAAATGGCAACTATTGTCACCTTGGAAAATGAGACGAAAGGAAAGAGGGATATATTAAGGGGGAAAGAGGCCCTTTAAAAGAAATTTTTATTTGAAAGCACAAAATTTACAGTTTACTTTCTGTTCATTCGAATCCTATACAAACAGCAGGTAATAATTCTTTAACTCCTAAGAAGGTATAAAATCAAGACGACAGAGCCTATATCGTTGGGTGCTTGCAGTTTAAAAACATTAGGAGAAGTATTCAGTTTAATGGAAAACCTTTCAACTCATATTCCATGGCAGTTTGCACAGTCCATCTTGTTAAGATCTGATTTTAGAAAGGGGACATCGTATTATATATCATATGTTATTGAAAGTACCCCAGATTTAACCCAAAACTTAGCTTAAAACAACAAATATTTATTATCTCAGTTTCTATGGGTCAGAAATTTGGAGACTTAGCTGGGTGGTTCTGATTCCATCTCATGATCGAAGTCAGGATATGGGCAAAGGCTTTAGTTATCTGAAGGCTTGGCTGTGGTTGGAGGATCCACTTCCAGGTGGCTCACTCATGTAGCTGTTGTTAGGAGACCTCCCATGTGGATCTCTATTCACAGCCTGACAACTAACTTCCTCTAAGTAAGAAAGTAAGAGATCCAAGAGAAAGAGAACAAGAAAAAAGCCAGTGTTTTCTATGATCTGGTCTCTAAAAAATCACATAACCTTCCCTTCCACTTTATTCTATTCATTAGAAAGAAGTGCTCCAGAGGTAAGGAAATAAGTTCCACCCCTTGAAAGGAAGATAGATACATTTTTAAAGCATCATCAGGATTATAGATTGTGGTATAGAAGAGAGTACCAAAGATCAAAGGTGTTTGGGGGGACTAGTATTTATTTTTAATCTTCACCCAAGGCTATGTTTTTATTGATTTTTTTTTTAAGAGAGAGAGAGAGAGAAAAAACTAATGTGAGAAACATCAATTGGTTGCCTCCTTATGTGCCCAGACCAGGGATCAAAGCTACAACCTTTTAGTGTGTGGTACAATGCTCCAACCAACTGAGCCACCAGGCCACAGTGGAGTGGAGGGAGGCTAGTACTTAATTTTACCATATGACAAATATTAATGAAAGGTAAAGGAAGTGGGCACAATTTAATAATGAATTCAACTTCCTGAATCCTATTATTATTAATCTCAGGAAAGAAATATAATTTATCATCTTTATAATTTCAAAAATTCTAATATGAAATAACCTTTCCAGAGGAGAATAGCTGCACAGTGCTTTAGAGAAGAAACTGTTACATGTTATTATTAATTAATTTATAATCAGTTTTAAAAATTAAAATATTTATATAGAGAAAATCAAATAATGCTAAAATACATATACTTACTCTGGCAAAAACTATTTTTCTCTGCTAAAATCTATTATCTCTTATTTGTAGGACACCACTGTCAGAGATAATAACATGTCATGATAGCAGTTATTATTTAAATAACATTTTGTATTTAATGTAAAAATATATATTGGCATTTTTTAACTTGCTTTTTTAAAACTAGAATTGTGCCATACTGGGTCATTTGTATGATCTTAGAAATAAGTTATTTTTACCCAGCCGGCATGGCTCATGCACCAAAAGGTTGATTGCTGGTTTAATTCCTGGTCAGGGTATATGCCCAGGTTGCATGCTCAATCCCCAGTAGGAGTTGTGCAGGGGGCATCTCATCAATGTTTCTATCTTCTCTCCCTCTCCTTTCCTCTCTCTCTAAAAAATCAATTAAAATATTTTTTTTAAATAAAGTGTTTTTATAATACTGCTTCTGGGAATCACTACATTTGTCAAACTAAATACTATACTGGGTGCCCAAGGCTTGACAAAACTGTTCGCCCTCATCTTTTGGCCCCATTTTTTATTTTTGTGGCAATTATACAAAAGTCTAATGTGTTTGAATACAATAAAATATGTAGAGAGCAATAATATAGAATGCATAAAAGAATTTGGTGATCTGGTCAATTTTCTTTACTTATTTATTCAGTAATTCTCAACTGCTATGTACCTGACACTGTCAGCCACTAGAAGAAAAAAGAAATATTGTCCCTGCTCTCTGACTTAAAATCTTGTTTTAATAACTCAAGTAGAGATTATAAAACATTGTAAAGATTTTTTCAGCTTCTAGGACCCAAGACACGAAGTAAATATAAAGTGAGTTTATTTGAACTTTTTTACTGTTAGAGATTATGTATTCATGTGTCCAAAGAGCTGATACTGTGTAGCATTTCTGATTTTTCTATATGTATCTCTAATTTATTCTTTATATATGTCCTTCTTTATCTGAGTTATATGCTTTAAGCAAAACTTTTAAAATATGAAGAATGTAATTGTTACTTTAAGTTACCAGTTAGAAAGTAGGCAAATTTCTAATGTGGCGCTCATTATGATTAGATCAGCAAGTATGTGGTAGCTTTGATGAAAGATTTTGTAGGTTTTGAGTACTACAACAGTGAAGGTAGCTGTAGAGTTGCCTTCAGTGCTAACATAAGGAAATATGCTATACCTGGCAATTGCAAATAATATAGACACTTTAACGTTTGAAGAAAACTAATGTGTAAAAATTCACCTGCCAAAAAATAAAAGATCATAGTAATGAAAAGAAAAAAAAAACCACCTGCCATTCACTTATACAAGAAGTATTTATTGAACCCTTCCTGTTTGCCTACTCTTGACAGTTAATGATAGGAATACAAAAATAAAAAGGAGTAAGAGATGATGCATCCCTTTCAGGGAGCTACAAATTGATTGGAGTAACAAATTTAGAAACCTAATTCAATTAATAAGCATTTTATATAATGTGAAGTCCTAATTGTATGACAAAATTAAATACTAATTATAACTTTATAGTACAGATAAAACAAGACATTATTTTTAAAATTAAAATTTTCAGTGAACTGAAGGTAGGTTTGAGCAGGGTTTCAACATTTAGTTCAAGTAGGGAAAAGGAAATAAATTATTATTTATGTCTTGGTCATGTGTGCATAGATATGTAAACTTAAATTGTCTACAAGATTTTAATGGGGGGGGGGGGGGAGCGATTTCCAGACAAGAACCAAAATTATTCCAGGCTACTTTAGAGAGCTTCATTTTTACTGAAAGCCAAAACAGAGGATTTTGAAAGAGCAATTTCATTTACTATAATCTTTTTAAGTGACATAATCAGGGCTTCAGAGGAGATGGTGCTCCCTACTTTTTTTGTAATAGACAGTCCTTCAGTGAGAGGCATATGTCTGGGATGTGTTACTTAAGTTATATATGACAGTTTCAGCAAACAGTGTATGAACTTGAACTTCGTTCTGCTTTCTGGCCTCTGTGGCTTGAAAAATACTAGCCTCACAAGTCTAGGTTTTGGATGGCATCTCCATCTTTGAACTGTTGGTATTTCATATACTCTGGACTTAGTAGCAGCTCTCATTAAGTGATCTCCGTCTGAATTTTAGGGCCCCATAGCTTTTCTCAGCATTCCTTTCTCTATTGCAGGTCTCTCAAGTGATATTTATTTTTTTAAGTTGCTATACAAGGTACCTGTTTTATATACATTGTAAAAGTTTTAACATAGAACGCCATATATAGGTTAATGATAAATTTGTTTTTCGTCATTTGAACAAAGGTTAGAAATCAGACCATTAGTCCAGATACATAATTACTAAATGGTTTCTTCTGTGAGAAACTCAGATCTGGTTTACATCATTTAAACACAGTACATTTTATAAGAAAGGAACTTGAAATAAATTTGCTTATGTTCAACTTTGTAAAAAAAAAAAAAGTTCCTATATTTCTTTAATATTTGATTCTTTCTTTTCATCATCTTTTTACTCAGTAGAAATGGTGCTGTGCTCACTATATGTTGGCACATGTTAATCTAGGCTGGGGCTTACAGAAAGTTGGAGAAGATGTGTGTCTGTGTGTCTGGGGGTTGGGGGGGTCAGTTTGCCATCTCAGTCAGAGCAAATGTCCCATTCCCCCTGTTGTATTTCTAGATACTGGATCGAATATACCTTTTTTTGTATATAACACCTCTATAGTACTCCTCTTTGGAGACTAGTCTTTGCTTATAGACTCTCTGGTAGAATAATTAGAAGGAAAAATAATTATCTTCAAACATTTCATTGCTTAAAGTTCAAAGTTTTTTTTTCCAAAGTGCCATAATAAATATGTCACAATAAGAAAAAAAAATACTGATATCCAAAGCATTTTAATACTTTCTTCTGCAGAAATTTTGTTTCCAAATATTAATTAATTCATTCTAACCCATTCCTGTTCTGGGTCTCTGTTTTTGTTTTTTGGTTTTGTTTTTTTTTTTTAATTCAATACATCATTTAAGGGTTTTTGAGGGGAGAAGAAAATAAGAAGTGGTATATCAGTTTTTTAAATCTCTTCCTGGGTTTCTAAGCAAATTTGAGTATTTTTAGTATGGCTTTTCTCCCCTTAATTCCCCCAGTTATCCCCTTTCTCACATACTTCATTTTTATTTTCTTTTTTATTTTCTACTCTATTCCAGAGTCCACAAAAAAGAGCTTGAATATTTTATTCAGCCCAGATTTCTCTTGAACAAGGCATAAAAGGCTGATTTCAACTTCCGTAGGTTAGGACTAGCCCTCAAAACAATCTGGTTTCTCTTATTAATATATGTCATAATCTTTCATCCTAAAAGTCCTTAAAATTTAAAATATTTGGTTTTCATTGTTACAGAATGCTTCAGCATTGATCTAATATTTTTTATTTTGAGGGGGTTTTTTTGATGTGTCTTTTTTTGTTAAATTATGTGAAGAAATTTTAGCATCACAAAGATATGTAGTTGGGAAAGGGAAGAGTATTTTAATAACTCTTGTAGAATTGCTAGGTATTCTTCTTTGACACAGCTCCAAAACTTGATAAATACCCTGTTTCCCCGAAAGTAAGACATCCTCCGAAAATAAGACCTACTTTCTGTAATATAAGGCATTCCCCCGAAAATGAGATCTAACGCATCTTTGGGAGCGAAAGTTAATATAAGACACTGTCTTATTTTCGGGGATACGGGTTAGTAGTTTCTTAAGTTTTAACAGTAGTATAATAGCCGAAACTAATGAACTTTACTGCTGTATTAAAAACCAGTGGCTTATCTTGTGCTTTGAATGTATCTTTTACCTATACATGACTTTGTAGCATCATGAATTTAGTCATTTGGAAAATACTGGTTCACTAAACTATGTAAATCATCTAAATATTGATTTATTGTAGGATATATTTAAAAATCTCATCACTGATCTTTTCAGAAAAGTCTTTTAAATACTGGGCAGTTGTCAAGGTTAATGTAAGTTGTCTACAATTTCAATTTTCACATGAAAACTTAAATTATTTTATGGATAGCAAATCTTTTCAGTTGTGTTTGGGGTTTTTTTAAAGTCAGAGTCTAACTTCATTTGCCTTTCAGAAAATGTCTGCCTCACCATAGCTTGCCTATCTGTCATTGTTTCAAGTAAAAATGGCATTCCATTTAAAAAAGTGACTAGTTCATTTTGTAATGCAAAAATTATACTAGGTGCTTTCCCCAAGACAACCCTTGTGCTTCACTGTGAAACAGAGGCCCTTGTGTATATTTCCAGTTTTGTCATACAACATTAAAAAGAGATTAACTGGGAAATAAAATTCAAGAAATCTTTATAGGCTCATCAAGGACATTATAAGGTGAAACTGGCTTTTTTTCTTTTTTAACTGAGAGTATGATAGTGAAAAATCCATACAGTGACTACAATTGGGTACCATGGCCTGCCTTGGCACCAGCAATTTTACCATCACTTTTGCATCATCGGTATAGATCCCAACACAGTAAAAACAAAAAAGGGCAAATAACATCTAATGGTATTGTGACAGTAATTGACCCATGGGTTTCAGGGTCTAGATTTGGTTTTACTCAATGACAAGCTAATAAGTCAGTTACTGCTTCATAGATATGGAAGAAGACACAAGACTCCTGGATCAGAGGAAAATGTCTTTATTACTCAGCACAGCAACCTGCAACAGCATTTTATATTTGCACTAGAGGCCCAGTGCATGAAATTCATGCACAGGGGTTGGGGAGGGGAGCTCAGCCCAGCCTGTACCCTCTTTAATCCAGGACCCTTCGGGAGATATTCAACTGCTGGTTTAGGCCCAATCCTGGGATTGGACCTAAACCAGCAGTTGGACAATCTGGGACTGCTGGCTCCTAACTGCTCACCTGCCTGCTGACCTGATTGCCCCTAACTGCCCCTCCTGCCAGCCTGATTACCCCTAACCGCCTTTGCCTGCCGGCCTCATTTCCCCTAACTACCGCCCCTGCCAGCCTGGTCGCCCCAAACTGTGCCCCCCTGCTGGCCTGGTCACCCCATGCAGCCTGCTGTTGAGTTGTTTGGTCGTCCCTCACTAACCCCCTTGCTGGCTTGGTCACCCAGGCAGCCTGCTGGCCCTTACTGTTACTGTGATGGTGTCCTGGATAATTTGCATATTCCTCTATTATTAGATAAATTAGTCTTGCCTGAGGGTGACCTGGTAGACTCACATAGATGCTAGAACATTAAAGGAGAGGGCCATTGAGGTTGGGAAATTCGCCATTTTATAACAAGCAGTAAAGTAGCCTGTTCATTATCCAAGAGGGAAAATACTTAATCCTTCAAGTTTTTCCTTTACAAATGGGACTGTGAGCCCTAGATTATTTGGCTCAGTGGATAGAGCGTCAAAGTCAGCCTGAGGACTAAAGGACCCAGTTCAATTACGATCATCGGTACATGCCCAGGTTGTGGGCTTGATCCCCAGTCAGGGAGCATACATGAGACAGTCAGTCAATGTTTTTCTCTTATCATTGATGTTTCTATCTCTCCCCTTCCTTTCTGAAATCAATAAAAAAAATTTTTTTTTAAAAGCACACAAATACAATCCTAAGAAATGTCCCTGATCTTGTATTCTTGCCAAGTGCAGGAACATTCCAGACTCATGCAGATTTTCTCTTCCAACAGATTTTCTCTTGAACTGATCTCAAGACCTACCTCACCCTCCCCCAGGGATTCTAGACCATATTTTGAGAACCACTAGTCTTACTAGATTATAATTTCCTGTTAGAGAAATTATGTTGTCCTTTTCTCACTAAGTTACTTGCTTTTCATCTACAGGAAATATGTCATGCTCTAAGAATACTCTAGCATTCCCTCAGGAACTCTTCTTTATTCGTGGAGGTCATATTGCTTGTTCATCAGTCCTTCTCACATTTTTTGGATAAATAAATTGGGCAGGGAACATCCAGGCAAAATCATTTGATCTGGCCCTGCCAAGGCATTAGGGGTGAGTTCATTAAATGTTGGACCAAATATGGCAGGCTGATTTTTAAGTTGATAATTCTGTATGGCCTGCAAATCCTATCTAATAAAATAGCAATATGCAAATTTGACCGTACCTTTGCCACGCCCACAAGCCAATCAGGAGCAAATTATGCAAATAAACCCCAACCAAGATGGCTACCACCACTGAGAGCAGGAGGAAGGCTTGGGTTTCCCTGGCAACAGAGGAAGCCAAGCTTTCTGCCTCCCTAGGCCTCCACTCAATGTTACAAAGTTTCAATTATAAAAGTTACAAAAATGGTGGCAGCCACTGAGCTGGAGAGAACAGAGGCTTGGGTTTCCCTGGCAACAGAGGAAGCCAAGCTTTCAGTCTGCTGTTGCTGGCCTAGGCCTCCATTCTAGGCTACAATGTTTCAAACAGAAATGGCTGCTGCCCCGAAGCGAGCAGAAGGTTTGGCTCTTCTCCAGGCTACAAAGTTTCCATTGTAGACATAGATTAATCCCAGATCCCAGGGCCTCCACTTGGGTCGCTGGGGGTTGTGGCCCGCCTGCACACCTCCACAGGCCCCTTTTCCAGGCTGCCCCTCACCCCAAGGGAACCCCCATCCTCTTCAGGGCAAACCAGCTGGCCCCCACCCATCCACCAGGCCTCTATCCTATCTAATAAAAGAGTAATTTGCAGATTGACCAACACACAAGAGGGCAGCCCCCATGTGGTCAAAGATCCTGCCCCAATGTGGACACAAAATGGCCAGCAGGGAAGGACCATTGGAGGTTCCAGGGCCTACAAGGGAGTGCAGTTGTGGGCGATCAAGGCAGCAAGGTAGGTAGTTGGGAGGGACCAGGCCTGCAAGGGAGGACAGTTGGGGGAGATCAAGCCTGCAAGGGAGGGCAGTTAGGGGTGACCAGGCCGGCAAAGGAGGGAAGTTGGGGGCAAACAGGCTGGCAGGCAGAAGTGGTTATGGGCAATCAGGGAGGCAGGCAGGTGAGCAATTTGGAGCCAGCAGTCCTGGATTGTGAGAAGGATGTCCAGTTGCCCGTTTAGACCTGATCCTACCTAGATGGGCAGTCAGACATACCTCAAGGGGTCCCAGATTAGAGAGGGTGCAGTCTGGGCTAAGGGACATCCCCCGCCCCCCCCCCCTCCATGCACGAATTTTGTGCACCGGGTCTCTAGTAATGTTATAAATATCCAGATGGCCCTTGGCAAAACAAGTTCCCCATCTCTGCTTTAAATTATGATCCTGGTTACTTACCTGTACCTACTACATTAAATCTAGAGAAAGCTCTGATTTTGATTCTAATCTGTTAAAAGAGTGGTACCTGATGCATTTCCAGAAATGTTCCACAAAACCCTAGACTTTTGAAATGCTGTATAATATGGATTTGGTGGTTGTTTTTAAAGGCATAGGATGTATTATAGTGTCTAAAATCAATAGTAAGAAAACCAATTAGGTTCCTTTAACCACAGAATCTCTAGATAGCACTTTTCCCATTATTGTATTTAACAACTTCTTATTGGATTTGTAGTCCCCTCTAAAATATTACTAGAATTTGGCCAGGGAGTGTAAGGGAACGCTCACTAAATTTTTATTTGCCCCTGATTTGTTATGCTCTCTGAACTTCTCTGTTGCTTGTTTAATTGGTCTAGCTATGTTATGAGAGCTTTCCCCCCCCCCTTTTTTTTTTGGCCAAAATGTATCTTTCCATACAATTGATATTTTGCTCTAAGATGTACACATAGATATATCCTATAATTCTAATAAAATTAAACTGCAAAATATATTCCAGGCATTCTATATATCATTAACCTGTGTTTATTTTCCCTTCCTTGATAAGTCCCTTTTGGAATCAAATAATTCCAAGATGGATATCTTGTTTTCTTTCTCCCATTTTGTTTATTAAAAAAGGCATGATTTTTGTGTTTCAATTAAGTTTTTACCTAAATAATTCCATATTGGATGGGTTTATACACCCTTATTTTTACTCCTAATTGCTCTCCACTATTTAACATTAAGAGCATCATGTTTTACTGTATGTTTCATCCAAATAATGCTGCAGGGGGTCACTGGTTCATATTTCCTGAAGTATTACCTGGAATGTACTCTTGCTAGATGGCCAAATGGCCACAGTACATCTTGCTTTCCTTCTTGCCTCTGCTGATTAAACATTATCGCCACTGCCTCTTTTATCATGCTGGAACCTCAGATCCCCATTCCTATACCGAGCTTTTGCTTTTCATCTTGTCCTTAGGATGAAGTGATAACATTTTTCTAAAGCCAAACCTAAAAACCCCTCCTACTTTTTTAACAAATGTCTATTCCTTTTTAGACATGAAGAAGATAGTAGATCTTGGTAGCTAGTTGTTTTTACTACTTTCTTAGCAAAATAAAAAGTTGGTAACCCTTTGTCACACACCCAGTCTTGTTTTGGATTTTACTATTCTAAGAAAGCCAACCTCAGATAAGGTTTTATCTTGCCTTAAGATTTTTTTATTCTAAGCAGGGTACCTTCCATTAAAAAAGGAAAATGAAGATTAGATATGTGTGTACCAGATTTGAGGAAAAGGTGATTGTATTGTAGTTAACACAGTAGACAGCAGAACAAGTGAAATTGTATTGGATCAAAATAGAGTTGAAAGGGTGAACCTGACGATCCAGACTTTAGGGATGAATACTCCATAGATTTGGTGTTAGAATGAATGATAAGAAGAATGTATGAAGAGGGAAAACAGTATACCCATGTCTTAACCTTAGAGGATGCACACATTTATGACCTGGAAAGAAGTACCAATGAAAATACTAAAAGTTCAGAAGAAAATCTAAATATTACACTGGTAACAAAACAAAAAAGTCTCAAGGAGAAGTATTTCAGTAGTGTGAAATACTGTCGATAAGCATTAAACAAAATAAGACCTTTAGGAAAAGCTATTGGATTGGTGATTAAGTCATCTCATGAAAATCATAGTGAAATTCAGAAGAATTGAGGGACTTTTAAAAACTGAGTTTGGAAGTTCAACTTCTGCTGTTTTAAAGGAATGAGTACCAAACAAACCTCTATAAATAACAGTAATAACTCTGGACAACATACAAAAATCAACTACCTAAGGACTTCGGAGACTGAATTTTGTACATTTTGGCAGGGAATCAAATGTAATGAATGGCTCAGTAAATTCCCAGTTTTCTGTGGTTTTGTCCTACGGGTGGCCTCAGTTACAGTGGCTGCAATTCCAATAGAAAGCCCACAATTATTCTGGCTGGCAGAAGCAGGAAGCCGACTGAGCCTGGAATAACCATGGTCACCATAGAGGGAAGGAAGACCCCCCAGAAAGGAGAGAGTCAGAGAAGAAAACCTAAGTTTTGTGTTTCAACTCAGCCCAAGTCTCTGACTCTCCCCCAAACCTAGGGATGTGGGGGGCAACCTGAAACTTAAAAGGACTGAACTGAAATATGAGTTATTGCTCTTCAAAGGAGTGGCATTTTGAAGTCTGAGGCTGACCAACTTAATTGCCTCTTAAAATAAAAACATCAACATCCACTGGCATCATGTAATGTCTCCACAGCATAATATCAACAATGTTCAGGGTACAGTCCAAAATTATTCAACATATGGAGAGTCAAGATAATGTGACTAATTTTCAAGGGAACAGATACCAACCATGAGATGATCCAGATACTGAAATTATCAGACAAGGATTTTAAATCAGCTACTGTAAATATGCCCACTCTTCTTTTCGGAGATAGGGAGGCAAGGAAGGAAGTTAAGATTTTGAGAGGATAAATTTAACAGTAAAATATTCCATTGTCATGCTGTCAAATGTTTAACTTTTAATAAGTTTGGGAAATACTTAGGCTATAAAATTTTGGTTAAGAAACAACTGCCAAATTGCCCCTGTCGGCAAGCGAACTGGTTTGGCAGAACTTGATAAATCTATCTAGGTTGTTTTGGATGTAAGTTTCTACTTGGACATTCTTGAGCACATAAAAAAAATAAAAATAAAAATAAAAATAAAAAAATAAAAAACCGTACCAAAGAGTTGTTTTCCCTCAGGCAATATTTAACAGCAAAACTTGACTTAGGACCACTCCTGAGTAAGGAATATATTTGTTGTATGACAGGCAGGTTTTAGAATCTTAAAATTATTCCACATCAGTTCAGTGTGTAAATGTTACCATTCAAATGTGTCTACCTCACCATGCTGATAACTGTACTACTCACTTCTCTAGTAGCCAAGCCCTGTGCCTGAGAAGTTAAGAGCCTTGATTCCAATTGCAGCTACTTCAGCTACTGGACCAGTAGATAAATCATTTTACCCCCTCTAAAGCCTTGTTTACTATAGCAAACTTTAAAATCAAATTAAAGTACTTAATTCACAAGATTATGTGGATTAAGTTAAATAATACATGCAGATTGCTTAAATATTCGTTTTCATGAAGATACTTTTGTTCATGATAATGCTATAATGAAATTTATAGCTAATGGAAAGGATTTTTCTGAATCAGTTTATTTTCTCCTTTTTATTGACCTTATTAAGGTGATACTGGTTAACAAAATTATACAGTTTTCAGGTGCACAGTTCCACAACCCATTATCCATATACCATATTGTGTTTTCACCACCCCAAGTCTCCTTCCATCACCATTTATCCCCCTATACCCTCTACATGCCTCCCTCTTTCCCCTCCCCATGCAATAGTCACCACACTTGTCCCTCCATCCTCACCTACCTATCCAATATCTCCCTCTCACCCCTACCCCAACCCCTGGCATCCGTCAGCCTGTTCTCTATGAATCTGTCTCTATTTTTCTTGTTAGTTCATTTTAAATCTAGTGTTTGGAGAAGGGATGACAGAATTATGTGAAACCTTACTATTTTTAATTGTTCATTTAATTTATTTTCTATTTTGCACTAAAAGGTATTTCCACAATGAGATATTTCTTTCCATTGAGAAAACAAAGTTAATAACTCAAAGACAGTGGGAAAGTATTAATCTCACTCTGCTTCAAATTTATTTCATAGAATTGAAATTACAGTAATTGTGGAAGTACTGGCAAAGGATGTGAATATTTTTTAAAAGAATATTTTATTATAACACTAGAGGCCTGATGCATGAAATTCGTGCAAGGGGCTGGACCCTCACAGCCCCTGCTGCCCCAGCCGACTCTTGCAGCCCATTGCAGCCTCGGCCAGCCCTCACAGCCCTGGCTTCCTCCGGAAGATCATCTGGACAGCTGTCTGGACGGTTGTTCTGATGTTCGGTAGAATTAGCATATTAGCTCTTTATTATTTAGGATTGAATGGTAGAGCTTTTGGGGGAATTTACATTAAACCAGAATCCTGTAATGAACTTGGAAGTAATTGGAGTATTTAATTTTATTTTTATATTGTTTATTTTCTTGCCACTTCCTTTAGGACTCTGGGATGGATTCCATTTTGCCCTGGAATTGTTCCCAAACTGGCAGTGGGTTTGCCTAGCACACTACATCATGCAAAACAGACAACTCTCCTAGGATTTGTGTCTTTGCTAGATTTTCAGTAATGTTAACGAGTGTGGAAGAACCATAGATTTCACATAGTCGTACATTCTTATAAATACAATATCTTTGCATTTTTAATTAACCTTTTGACCTCAAATTTTGTTTACCATGCTTCTATATTCTTATCAAATCTTTTTTTTTTTTTCCCTATTTCTATTTTCACTTTAATGCCTTCCCTGTAACATCCTTGTCTCGGTGTATCTAAAACTGGTAAATATATACAGAGTAAAGCAAAAGCATGTTTACAGTTGTGGGTACGTGAATTCATTCATTTTTATATTATTTATTAATTATATTATTTTCCATGTGAACAACTGTAAACTTACTTTTGCCCCTTTCTGTATTCTATCTCAGTTTCTCCTTTTGACATTCTATTCTTAGTTTAAAAAATCTAAGTGATTAGTGAATCCTTATTTTCAGTTTCTTAGTTTACATTGTTCCAAGTAAGAGCATAGTTCTATTAAGCCTCATCCAGAAACAAAATCAACTACTTGCTACACTCAGAAAAATAAGTATTCCTTTTGCATGCAAGAATCTCAATTAAAGTTTAAAAGCTATCTTTGATATGAACACTGGAATAAAAGTGATAGTCATCACTGTATTCAAATAGGTATCATTGAAAATTTACCATCTATATTCAGTATTAGCCTTTAAAGTTTAGATTTCTTTCATATGAGAGAAGATACTTTATATTAATGGGCTTAGGAAAATCTTCAGAAGTTTCATAACTCAATTTCACTAACTCTAGTTGCTTAGAAAAAAATGTGTTTCTGGATTTAAATATTTCATTTTTCCTCCAGTTATATGTAAGTATAATTAACAAAAAAAATGTATATATTTACAGTGCACATGTTTTGATATATATTCATTATGAAATGACTATTACAATCAATCAAATATATTTGTCACTTCACATAGTTATCTTTTGTTTTTATTGTAGTGAAAACATTTAAGACTTACTCTCTTAACAAATCCAAGTATTACAATAGTAATATTAACTGTAGTCGCAGTGCTGTATATTAAATCTTCAAAACTTATTTATCCCCTGAAACTGAAATTTTGTCCTCTTTGACTAACATGTAACTGTTCACCCACTCCACAAACCCTCTCAACCACCATTCTATTGTCTACTTCCTTAAATTTAACTTTTTTAATTCCACATACAAGTAAGATCATGCAGTATTTGTCTTTCTGTGCCTGGCTTATTTCTCATAGCATAATACCCTTCAGGTTCTTTTATACTGTCTCAAATAACAGCTTTGTTTTTTTTTAAGTTGATATATTCAGCCTTAAAATGTTCCTTTATATGTGTATGTGTATGATATCCTATTATATCTACATCTATATCTAGGGGTGCATACACTAAGTTGCCAGATTATTATGATCTCTGAACACATAATAATCTGGCTACTCAGTGTATATCTATAAAATAAAAGGCTAATATGCAAATTGTCCCCTTGACCAGGAGTTCGGCCAGCAGGCAAGCCAGCCAACCACTCATGTCCCCTCCCCCTGGCCAAGCTGGCTGGACCCAACCCATGCACAAATTCATGCACCGGGCCTCATATATACATATATATATATATATATATATATATACACACACACACACACACACACACACACACACACACACATATACATACATACACATATACACGTACATGTATATATGTATGTATATGTATATACATGTAAACACACACACACTGAGTGGCCAGATTATTATGCATCCAGAGATCATAGAGTGTATATATAGAGAGAGATAAGTATATAGACATATAGATATGATTTTCTTTATTCATCTGCCAATAGATAATTAGATTGAATATCTTGCCTATTGTGAATCATTTCTGTGTTTTTCTATTGGCTTATAATAGGAATAAAATACTTTCACTTTTACTACCAGATATTTTAAAAGCAGGCATTATGAAAAATAAACATTTCTTTCTTTGAGACGTTGGTGTGTGTGTGTGTGTGTGTGAGAGAGAGAGAGAGAGAGAGAGAGAGAGAGAGAGAGAGAGAGAGAGATTTATTTGAGAGAGAAAGGAAAGGAGAGAGAAACAGCAATTTGTTATTCCTCTTATTTATGCATTCATTGGTTGATTCTTGTATGTGCCCTGTCCTGGGATTGAACCTGAAACCTTGGTTTATCAGAATGATACTCTAACCAACTGAGTTACCCAGACAGGGAGATGTTGGTATCTAACAGAACCTGCACTCAAACACAAAAATATTTTCCAATGCCTTTGCATTAAGAATAAACCTGGCTTTGGCCTAATAAAATATTGGCCACTTTGGGGATTTTTTTCTTCTTAAATATTATTGCTTATTTAAATAGCCCTTAAACATAATTTTTTATATAATATTCATCTATGAGATGGGTAAATTGATTTACATATACTAAGAATAAATTGATTTAAGAGGGAACACCAAGATGGCAGCATAAGCAAACACCTATTGTTCTGCCCCGCGCAACGATTTAAGAACTACAACATAACAGCAGAACAGACAAGCACCCAGAATCGCCAGAAAGCTGGCTGAATGTAAACTCCACTAATAGGAGCAAAGGTGGGACACAGACTCAGGACCGGCGGGACCGCAGCCTTTCAGACGGAAACACGTTAGGAGCCGCCCTGGTCGCGCGCGCGGGCTGGGGCTGGAGCAGGGACCGGCCGGATTTAAGCGGGGCACGGCAGAGGATCCTAGTCCCAAGGGTCGCGCAAACCCGCGACTTGCCCCCTGGAAACTTGTCTCCTAGTTCCGGAAACCATCTATTTTACAACCCTGGACTGGACTCTTGGTGTGCAGGCACGTTTGGGGAAAGGCGGAGTGGTCTGGCAAGGGGAAGAGACTAGCGGCTTTCTCTTGGAGGAGTCTGCAGCCATCCCCATCCAACAGAGACCCGCACGCGCGCGCGCCACATAGGACCCAGCTGCTGCCGCCGCTGCTGCCACTACCGCACAGCCCAGAGACTCCGCCCATCCAACCTGAACACAGTCTCCCTTCACAGCCAATTGGCCTGGAGGTCAAACCCTCCTAGGGCTAACAACAAAAAGCTAGATTTAAATTCAAAAACACTGAATACAACCCATAAAGGATTGCAGTAAGAGTACCCATCTCAGGTAACCAGGGAGACTGAGCCACTGTCCCTTTGAGGATATCTACCACATAAAGCAGCCACCATGCAGAGACATGGAAAGAAATCAGGTGTGAAAGAAATGGAGGAGAAAAGACGACAAGACATAGAGTTCAAAACCACGGTTATAAGGCTTTTCAAGAGGCTTCTACAAAAGACCGATCAACTTAATGAGAATTACCAGGAAATAAACAAGACCAACCTGCAAATGAATGAGAATTACAAGGAGATGAATGATACTTACAAGGAAATGAATGAGACCCTCAGGGAAATGAACAAGACCTCTGAGGATACGAACCAGACCCTCACAGATAAAAAAAAAGGACCAACTAGAAATCAAGCATACACAGACTGAAATAAAAAATATTACACAAAGTCCTAAAAGCAGTCCAGAGGACCACAAGAACCAAGTCAAAGATTTGAAATACAAAGAACCAAAATCCACTCAGCTGGAAAAGCAAGAAACAAAAAGAATTCAGATAATTGAAGATAGCGTAAGGGGCCTCTGGGACAACCTCAAGCAAGCCAACATCCGAATTATTGGGGTGCCAGAAAAAGAGAGCAAGTTAATGAAAACCTACTTGAAGAAATAGTGACTAAAAACTTTCCCCACCTGGTGAAAGAAACTGACTTAAAAGCCCAAGAAATACACAGAACCCCAAAATATAGGAATCTAAAGAGGACCACACCAAGACATATCATAATTAAAATGCCAAGAGCAAAAGATAAAGAGAGAATATTAAAAGCAGCAAGAGAAAAACAGTTGGTTACCTACAGGGGAGCACCCATACGATTGTCAGCAGATTTCTCAACAGAAACGATGCAGGCCAGTCGCGAGTGGCAAGAAATATTCAAAATAATGAAGAGCAAGAATCTACAACCAAGATTACTCTATCCAGCAAAGCTATCATTCAGAATTGAGGATCAGATAAAGTGCTTCGCAGATAAGAAAAAGCTAAAGGAGTTCATCACCACCAAACCAGTATTATATGAAATGCTGAAAGATATCCTTTAAGAAGAGGAAGAAGAAAAAGGTAAAACTATAAATTATGAACAACAAATACACATCTATCAACAAATGGACATAAAAATCAAGTGAACTGATAGGCTGATGAACATATAGTCACCAGTTTATCTTGTTCAACAGAAACATGGACATAGAGAGGGAATGGACTGACAATTCTTGGGGAGAAAAGTGTTGTTGGAAGTACAGCAAGAGATTGGACAAAAATCGTGCAACAATGGGAGAGGACATTGGGGAGGGGGAGGTGAGGGCGGAGGGTGGGATAGGTACAGGGTGGAGGGAAGATATAGGGGGATAAAAAAGGGGAAACAATGTAATTAATAAACTGAACAATTTAAAAAAATAAATAAATAAAAGAATAAATTGATTTATATATACTAAAACAAAATTCTCCCTATTCACATAAAAGAAAATGTAAGGAATCATTTTATAATATCTTCCAACTCTTTCAAATGGGTTTATCTTAATGATTTAGTTGAACAATTTAACCAGCAACATACTAGAAGTGTAAATTAAAAGAACAACTTGTAAAACTCTACATCAGTATTCATTCTACAAGTTCAAGATTTCCAAACTGGTATTTGGAACAGTTTATGTTAAATATTTTAAGTTTTAGTACTTCAAGACAAATTTATTTGTTGAGTGATTTAATCTTTAAAATCTCTTGAAGCATAATGTTCAAAGTTCCCTTGCTTTCATTTTTTTTTTGTATTTAAAGTATTAATTTTCTTTCTAAAGTGTTTTATTTGATTTTCTTCATCCTTATTATTCAAATGTTCATCTTTTTCCCCCCATTACTCCCCTCTACCCAGTTGCCACCCCACCCCAGGCCCTTGCCCCCCCCGCCCCAATGTCCGCATCCATAGGTATAAGGTCTTTGTCCAATCTCTTCCCGCACCCCCAAGACCCTCTTCCTCCAAGAATTATCAGTCCATCCCTTTCCATGCCCCTGATTCTATTACATTCACCAGTTCATCAGATTTTTTATTCATTTTATTTTTAAGAGTCACTTGTTGATAGATACTTATTTGTTGTTACTTTGTTGTTCATAATTTTTTATCTTTACCTTTTCCTTCTTCCTCCTCTTTTTAAAGAATACCCATCAGGCCCTGACTGCTTTGGTTTAGTGGATAGAGCATCAACCTGGGGCCTGAAAGGTCCCAGATTCAATTCCATCAAGGGCATGTACTTTGGTTTCGGGCACATCCCCAGTGGGGGGGGGGGGGGGGGGTGTGTGTGCTGGAGGCAGCTGATCGATGTTTCTAACTCTCTATCCCTCTCTGTAAAAAATAAATAAATTGTATTTTTTTTTAAATAAAAGAATACCCATCAGCATTTCATATAATATTGGTTTGGTGGTGATGAACTCCTTACCTTTTTCTTGTCTGTGAAGCTCTTTATCTGACCTTCAATTCTAAATGATAGCTTTGCTAGGTGGAATAATCTTGGTTGTAGGTTCTTGCTATTCATCACTTTTAATATTTCTTGCCACTCCCATCTGACCTGCATAGTTTCTGTTGAGAAATCAGCTGACACTCATATGGGTATTCTCTTGTAGGTAACTGCTTTTCTCTTGCTGCTTTTAAGATTCTCTCTTTGTCTTTTGCCCTGAGAATTTTAATTATGATGTGTCTTGGTGTGGTCCCCTCTGGATTCCTCTTGTTTGGGGTGCTGTGTGCTTCCTGTACTTGTAAGTCTATTTCTTCACCAGGTAGGGGAAGTTTTCTGTCATTATTTCTTCAAATAGTTTTCAGTATCTTGCTCTCTCTCTTCTTCTGGCACCCCCATAATTTGTATATTGATACGCTTGAAGTTGTCCCAGAGGCTTCTTACACTATCTTAATATTTTTTAATTCTTTTTGCTTTTTGCTTTTCTGGTTGGGTATTTTTTGCTTCCTCATATTTCAAATCTCTGACTTAATTCTTGGGATCCTCTAGTGTAAACTCTGTATATTATTCTTTATTTCAGTCAGTATATGCTTAATTTCTGACTGCTTTTTTCTTTCTCTTCTTCTTCTTTTTCTTTTTTCTCTTTTTTTTTCATTCTCACTCAGATCCTTAAAGTTCTCACTAAGTTCCTCAGAGGTTTCTATAAGATTCTTGAGTAAACTTATAACCATGGTTTTGAACTCTATATCCAGTATTTTACTTTCTTCCATTTGTTTTATTTGTGACATGTTTCTTTGTCCCTGCATTTTGGCTGCTTCTGTGTGTGTGTGTGTGTGTGTGTGTGTGTGTGTGTGTGTGTGTGTTTGTGTGTTTATGTATTGGTTAGCTACTAAGTCTCCTTGAATTGATAGAATAGCCTTGTGATAGGACCCAGTGGCTCAGCCTCCTCAATCACCTGAGGTGGACACTTGGTTTATCCCTTTGTGGGCTGTGTGCACACTTTTGTTGTAGTTAAGCCTTGATTGCTGTTGGTATCACTGGGAGGAACCTCCAAGCCAATTGGCTGTGAGGACCAGTTGTGTCTACAGTGGAAGAGCTGCTGTGTAGGAGACACCCTTGTGAGGCAGAACTTGCTTCAGTGGGGTTTGGGTACTCACTAAGTCTGCCCTTTGAGTGTGTCACTTATGGATGTGAAGAGTTGTAATCCAGTACGGTCTCACTGTGTCCACTGGGTACACCAGCTCTTGGATCTCTAAGGAGGTGCAAAGTCAGCCACTGCCTGGGGCCACCCAGCAGGAGCTACAGAGAGATCTGCAGATTGCTCCTCTTTATATGAGGTTTGGAAGTGCCCAGATGAGGCCCAGCTGTGAAGCAAGGCAGGCTGGTGCTGGTGTGGCCTTGGGCCTTTTTTTGATACCTTTTGAGCTCCCTGACCCAGCTGCTGCCTGTTTGACATGTTTTAGTCTGAGAAAGGACAGGCCACTCATGTTCACAAGCTGCTGTGCACAGCTTGGATGGAGTTTTAAAATTGTTGGAACGTGGGCACCAGGAATCTCCAGGGCAGAGCAAACAGCAATGGCTGCCAGTCAGCCCTGCACTGGGGAGGTCCCAGCACAGGAACGATGACCTTTCAAGCACCTTCATCTGAAAGAGAGCCGCCCTCACATCCCTGCCACAATGCCAGACAGTACAGTTTCTCCCATATGTATCTGGGTCCCCCAGAGTCTCACCCAGAACTGGAGTTCAGAGCAAGCAGGTGCTTGTATTGCCCTCCTAATTTAAAAAGAAGTGCACTGGACCCAGCCTGATCCATACCTTGCAACCTCCTACCAGTCTTAGTGCGCTTTCTTCTTTACCTCTCTGGTTGTAGAACTTCCACTCAGCCAGCTTTCCTGTGGTTCTGGATGATAGTTGTTCTGTCTTTTAGTTGTAATTTTGATGTGGTTGCAATAGGCAGCAGCTACAGGTGTTTACCTATGCTGCCATCTTGGTTCTCTCCCTTGCTTTCTTTTTTTTGTTTTGTTTTTTTGTGGGTTTTTTTTTTTTTTTTCAGAGAAAAAGGGAGAGTGATAAAGAGTTAGAAACATCAATGAGAGAGAAACATCAATCAACTGCCTCCTGCACACCCCCCACTGGGGATGTGCCTGCAACGAAGGTACATGCCCTTGACTGCAATCGAACCTGGGACCTTTCAGTCTGAAGGCCAACACTCTATCCGCTGAGCCAAACCGGTTAGGGCTCTCCCTTGCTTTCTTATTTGAAGTTGTAATGACTTCAACTTCCTGCAGTGCAGAATCCATTTGTATAATACCGAGAGTAGAAAGGAAAATACAGGTTATCTCTTCTAATGTGTACTTCCTCTCTGGGATGCTCAACAAACTGAGAAATCTTCATTAAGATAATTTAGCATTGAAAAGAAATTCTAAGTTTCTGAAAAAGTGTTGGAATTGCCATTGACTATACTAATCCTAAATCCTTTAAAAAAATAAATGATCATTTTCAGAAAATTCTGTCAATGGAAAATACTACATCCATTTTAGATTAACCCTATTTGTCTTCTCTCTCTCTCTCTCTCTCTCTCTCTCTCTCTCTCTCTCAACAGAACTAACATGTCAAAAGGTGCCTTTTAAAAATTTTTTCTTGGTGTGTTGGGGACCTAAAATTTTTACTTGAACTATATCAACAGATTTATTTGGTGTTAATCATAAAAGGGGGAGTACATTGCTTAGAACAATCAGTAATACTTTCCTTCAAAAATAATAGTAAGCAGAGCTGTATTTATAACCTCAAAGAATAATAAAAATTCCTCAGAGTGAGTCCTTCCTTACCCTCTGACAGTACATCCAAGGAATCTTTTCCAAATAAATTCATCCACACCCAATCAAATCTAAACATCACAGAAATTAGTTATTTGAGAAGGCAAAGATTTATCATACTTTTCCTACATTTCCCCTTTTAAAGCTTCTTTAGCATCAGAAGCAGTTATTCCTACTTTATATCAAAATCATCAGTAATTTGACAATTGAAATAGTCTTGATCACTTTCTGTAATTGCCTTCATTTTTAGGTTCAAATTACAGAGTACTTCTTTTTGTTTTTTTCTAGCTCCTAATGAAATAATTGTTTTTCATATCAAGAACTTATAGTAGTAAATTTTAAAGAGATTAGTTGTTCCATTCAATTTCATTACATATTTTATTATGATTTGTTTAACATGTCAAATGTTTCTATTCTCTTAATATTACTTCACATTTTGTTGCTATAGATTTAATGTAATATTTTCAAAGTTTAGCATCCTGAATGATTACCATGTGACCTTTCTTCCTAATCCACATAAAAGGCATTGCGTGTTCTAATTGCACATAGCACTAAAGAAAAACTTTGCCACTTTTAAAAACAAATTATGAATGTGAAAATGTGTTCTGAGTGACTATTTTATAAGTTCAATGAAGCAAATTTAATCCAGAAAAAAACATGACCTAAATGTTTGTCAGACCAAACGTATGCAGCAGGAAATAATCTTTAAAAACCTATTTGAAGAAATAATGACAGAAAACCTCCCCCACATGGTGAAAGAAATAGACTTGAAAGTCCAGGAAGCGCACAGAACCCCAAACAAAAGGAATCCAAAGAGAACCACACCAAGACACATCATAATTAAAATGCCAAAAGCAAAAGACAAAGAGAGAATATTAAAAGCAGCAAGAGAAAAACAGTTACCTATAAGGTAGCACTCATATGACTATCAGTGGATTTCTCAACAGAAACTATGCAGGCCAAATGGGAGTGGCAAGAAATATTCAAAGTGATAAATAGCAAGAACCTACAACCAAGATTACTCTACCTAGCAAAGCTATCATTCAGAATTGAAGGTCAGATAAAGAGCTTCACAGATAGGAAAAAGTTAAAGGACTTAATCACCCACAAACCACTATTATATGAAATGCTGAAAGGTGTTCTATAAGAAGAGGAAGAAGAAAAATGTAAAGATAAAAATTCTAAACAACAAATACATATCTATCAACAAATGAATCTAAAAATCAAATGAATAAAAAAATCTGATAAACAAAATAATCTGGTGAATATAATAGACTTAGGGGCATAGAAAGGAAGTGGACTAACAGTTCTCAGGGGATAAAGGGATGTGGAAGATTCGGGAAGAAACTGGACAAAAATCATACACTTATGGATGAGAACAGTGTGGGGGGCGAGGTAAGGGCATGGGGTGGTTTGGGAACCAGGTGGAGGGGAGCTATGGGGGGAAAAAGAGGAACAACTAATAATCTGAACAATAAAGAATTTTTTTAAAAAAGTATGCAGCAGGAAATGATCTTTATTTTACCTCAATCTGACTATTCTATCTAATAAAGAGGGGATATGCAAATTGACTGTCATACCATAACAAGATGGCTGTGCCCACATCTGAGGCAGAGTCCCCATAATGAGCCTTAATAAGCAATCAGCAGGGACCTGATACTGCGTGGCACTGTGCTGGGGCAGGGAACCTGAAGCTGTGCCCCTCCACCTAGTGGGGCTTAACAGGGGACCTCAGGCCCTGCTCTCTGCTCTGGCGCTAGGCTGGGGGACCTCTGGCTGCACCCCCACCTGGCAGGGCTTGACAGGAGACCTCATGCCACATCCCCCACCTGGTGGAGCTTGCTGGGTTGCGCCCCCCACCTTGCACGGCTTGATGGGACTTCAGGGTACACCCACTAGCCTGGGCCGAGGAACCTCAGACTGCACCCCCAGCTCCAGGCCGAGTGACCTGAAGCCTTGCCCCCCACCTGGTAGGGCTTGACAGGGGTGGGGCCAGCCGGGTCTAGGTCTCACATGATTTTGAAGCATACCTGGTGGGCAGGGACATTATTCTGGTTCCCATGGCAATGCCCCAACTCTTGACAAGAGGAAGATTTTCATATAGATTTTACTAATTTTCTTTCATCTCTGACACTTCTATTATAGAGAAAGGGCAAATGGCAATATTAAAATATTTCCTGTAATTCCCTTTAAATGTGCATAAATTTGGTGTACCGGGTCACTAGTATCCTATCTATTAAAAGAGTAATATGCAGATTGACCATCACTCCAACACACAAGAGGGCTACCCCCATGTTGTCAAATATCCTGCTCCCATGTGGACACAAGATGGCCAGAAGGGAAGGGCAGTTGTAGGCGATCAGGCCAGCAGGGGAGGGTCGTTGGGACGTTCCAGGCCTGCAAGGGAGGGCAGATGGGGGCAATCAAGCCTGCAGGGGAGGGCAGTTAGGGGTGACCAGGCTGGCAAAGGAGAGAAGTTGGGGCAAACAGGCTGACAGGGGAGCAGTTAGACATCAATTAGGCTGGCAGAGTAGTTATTAGGGGGTGATCAGGCTGGGAGGCAGAAGCGGTTAGGAGCAATCAGGGAGGCAGGCAGGTGAGCAATTTGGAGCCAGCAGTCCTGGATTGTGAGAAGGATGTCCGACTGCCTGTTTAGGCCCAATTCCATGAGGATTGGGCTTAAACGGGCAGTTGGACATCCCTCGAGGGGTCCCAGTTGGAGAGGGTGCAGGCTGGGCTGAGGGACATCCCCCGCCCCCCGTGCATGAATTTCGTGCACTGGGCCTCTAGTAATACATAAAATCACAAATTGGGTTTCCAAGATTTTATTTAACTGATTACTAAAGTAATACTCTACTTTAGAAATGTTTAGCAAACACTGGTATTTAGGAATGTATATTAGAAAAGCTGGAAAATATCAATATTATAAAAGCCCAGCAACTGAACAGTGGAATGACCAGAACAACTAGTCGACCAGTCACTGTGATGCACGCTGACCACCAAGGGGCAGATGCTCAATGCAGGAGCTGCCCTCTGGTGGTCAGTGCACTCCCACAGTGGGAGTGCCACTCAGCTGCCCAGATGAACAGCTGCTCCCACAGCAGAAGCAGCCTCTAGCATGCTCAGGGTGAGGCCAAGTCTCTGCACCTATCAAATAGCTGAGACAATTCAGACCCTGGCCTGACCCCACCACTGATGCAGGCCCCCTAAGGTGTGTTCTAGAAAGAGTGCAGGGAGCTGGCATAGGCAGATGGCAAGAGGGGACATGACTGTGGACACCCCCCCCCCCCCCCAGGAAGCTGTCCTGATGGCTGAGGATCTTGGAGTACAGCTACCCTGAACATTCACCGACCTAGCTTCACACATTAAGGACATTCACCAAGTAGCTTTGAGGCACAAAGCTCTCTATCAGTTTCCTCCAGGACAGAACACGCCTTTACCCAAGACATTACCCTGAAATATGAGCTCAGACTAATTTCCTCATTCAGCAGCTGCTCAGGGTGGGTCCACAGCCGCTCAGCTGACTGGGATGAGCAGTGTTCCCACAGGGGCCAATCCCTGCAGGCCATGCCCCCCACCAGTGCACAAATCCATGCACTGGGTCTCTAGTATATTATAAAAAGCAAGAAAAGTAGAGCAATACACTGAAATAAATTGGAGAAGATATTAATTTTAAGAGAAACAGGAATCAAGTCTTTCTTAACAAATGAGCCCAGTTTGGCTCAGTGGATAGAGCATCGGCCTGTGGACTCAAGGGTCCCAGGTTCAATTTCAGTCGAGGGCATGTACCTTGGTTGTGGGCACATCCCCAGATATTTCTCTCTTATGGATGTTTCTAACTCAATATCCCTCTCCCTCTCTGTGAAAAATCAATAAAATATATTTATTTAAAAAAAAAAAAAAAAGCAAGCCCTGACCAGTTTGGCTCAGTGGATAGAGCGTAGGCCTGCAGACAGAGGTCCCAGGTTCGATTCCGATCAAGGGCATGCATGTACCTTAGTTGAGGGCATATCCTAGGTAGGAGGTGTACAGGAGGCATCTGGTTGATGTTTCTCCCAACCATCTCCCTTCCTCTCTGTATGAAATCAATAAAATATATATTTTTTAGAAAAGAGCAAATGAGACTCCTATGAAATTGAAAGAACTTTTTTAAAGCAAGATTAAAGGGAGATATACTCAGATGATAAGAAACAGTGATGTAGAATCACATGAAAGTTACGATGACCTTAACTGAATAAAATCTTAAAAGTCACTAAAAATAAATGTCCACTAGTTTGAACTTAAATTTAAGACCTTAATCGTTTTGTCTGAATTATAATTTATGACTGTATATTAGTACTTCACATCTTGGAATTTTTCAGTTTATAGCTTTATAAGGCACACAGAGTTTTTTAGATATGATTGCAAATATTTTTTAAATCTAAACCATACAATACATGATTATATCACATTTTTCAATGTTTACTTTTAAATGTCAGATTAAATGTAATACCAGTGTAAGCCACAGGGTGGGAGTGAAAGGCAAGAACTTGTGTTTAAAAAGCTTAAATACATAAATTGCTCTATCTTTAAAATGCTTGTTAAATGCTAAGGAGCTGTTGCTTGGTTTCTTCCTCTAATACAGCTGCATTCCCCAGCAAAGAATATATAACAAAATACAGACATTGATTTAAATGTATGGGCTAGTGGAAAGGAGCGTACACACACAGATTTTCTCTGCCTAAATTTTCTGGTCCTTTCAGGTGCTACCAGTGATCAGAGTAGCAATTTTGATCCATAGGTGGGTCTGAGGAAATTTCTTGAATTATTAGTATTGGAAATAATTGAACAGAAATACTTTGTCTTCATTCTATTGTTCTAGCTTTGTTTTCCTTTTCCCCTTGTTTTCAATTAAGGGGGGGGGGGGGAATCTATTATATATCTATAAGCTACCTAAACTTATTTTTCAATGAGAAATTTAAATTTTCCATTGTGTTTTTTGTTAACCCATTCTCATTTGAGTTTAGAAGCAATTTGAAGTGTTAATTATTTTATTATCTCTAAGGAAAGAAGAAAAGAGGTTTCTTCTCCTAGAAAAGAAACTTCACCAAGGAGTTTTGACATTCCTTTATTCCATGAAAGGTAGTTCTATATCTTTTTTTGCCAACTCTAAAAATTATAAATGTTGAAATATATTTTTACTTATATATTTTGTAAATGTTAGCAATTGTAAGAAAATAGCAGCCTCTTAGAACTACAAGAGACTAATCCAGGCCTCCTGAGTGTGAAAATAACTTAAATAAGTTAGACAATTTATAGCAAAGGTGAATCTAAGAATTGAATTTTCTCAAGCATTAATATTTTATATTAAGAATTTCTAGACCAACTATGATGGCCACATTGTTTCATACAATGGTTCTTAATGTGAACTTTATCAAAGTAAGGAATATTTATTTTTCTTCTACTTAAGAAGCTTTCAAAGAACAAAAGTCAATACATTAATATTTCTAATGTGGGAATGAGACAGCCAGCATAAGTGTGATTTATGAATAAGTACATATGTTAGTCTGCCCTACGTTTATGTATTAGAACTTGTCATTTTTCACTTACTTTGTGCCTGGCTCTCCAAACATTAGAATTGTTTTGGGGGATATTTTCTAGGAATTGAAAACATTTTTTAACTAACTTTTCAGTAATTACTTTATGATACATAAATATGTGCTTTATAACTTTAATTATGATTAAAGTATATTTGAAGAAATATCCTTAAATTTTTAAATATTGATTTAATTTTAGGAGTTATATAGAGAAGACTTTCTGGGATCTGAAAGAAGAATTTCATAGAATATGGATGCTAGCAAAAGCTCAAAAAGACCACTTGAGCAAACTTAATGTCCCAGCCACTGCAGCTGGTAAGGTTTGACTTAATGTGATATTAATGTTATTGGTAATATTAATTTTATTATTTGAAATTTATTTTTTATTAAGGACATATTTTAAGTGCTATTTATGTTTTGTAATGTATAATTTTATGTAATTTCTTGGATTTTTCCCTCTATTTTGTGTGTGATACATATAGTAGATTAAATTGAATGACACAGTTACTAATCATCTTAATGAAAAGTTTCACCTTGGAAAGTATACAAAATAAATATAGGGTGTATCTCTCATAGTTTTTAGTTGCCTTTCTGGGATCTTATAAAACATTAATTTATATGTTAGTAAGCAGTCATAACTGCACTAACATATTTGAGCTAGGTAACATTATAACATCAGCTTTTTAACTTGTGTCTGAAAGTTAACTGAATACTATAGATAGATGCTTGTAATTTGGTTTGAGAAGTAAACATTACACATTTTTTGAGGCCAGTTCTGTTGGAGGCACAAAGTACAAACTTAGTATTAAAAGTAACTTAAAAGGAACATCTGTTTTACACGTGTTGCAGTGGGTTTTTTTTTAAAGCTCCACCCTTTCCTAAAACCTCAGACTGGCTTCCTGGTGTTTGCATCAGTAGTTCATTTGAATAGCAAAATTCTGGGATTGAGCGTGGCTACCAAGCACCTGTGTTAACAAAAGGAAGGTAAACTGATCAGTTATGATAAATTCTCCTTTACCCTTGTGA
This sequence comes from Antrozous pallidus, assembly GCA_027563665.1. Lineage (NCBI taxonomy): Eukaryota > Metazoa > Chordata > Mammalia > Chiroptera > Vespertilionidae > Antrozous > Antrozous pallidus. The sequence continues at coordinate 57,440,744 of CM050508.1, read as the reverse complement.
TTTGAGATATTCTGTATGCAATTCCCAAGAGATGTGATTTACAGTTTTCATTCTGAAAGATGTTGCAACAGTGCTAACATCCCTTTAATTAAAGATCACTTTTCCATTTCTATAGTTCTTATACCTATTCTATTTAAAAGTCATTCTGTAGTGTAAATTCACTTTTTGTTTACTACTGCCATTTTATTTTCAGGAAAAGGACACCATGTTGTATTGGCAAAACAAAACAGTCTTTGTTGATATACATAATGTATTGCTTCTCCTCTCTTCTTACCTCTCCAAAGTCATTTTTCCATCTTAATTTTTCTCATGTGTGTTAGAGATTGGTTGATCTGTGCCAACTAAAAACACTAGGTACTTGTGAAGCCAAATAATTACTTTTATTTAAAATATAGTAGCTATAGCCCTAACCGGTTTGGTTCAGTGGATAGAGCATCAGCTTGTAGACTGAAGGGTTCCAAGTTCGATTCCGGTCAAGGGCATGTACCTTGGTTGCGGGCACATCCTCAGTAGGGGGTGTGCAGGAGGCAGCTGATCAATGTTTCTCTCTCATCGATGTCCCTCTCCCTTCCTCTCAGTAAAAAAAAAAAAATCAATAAAATATATTTTTAAATATATATATATATATATATATATATATATATATATATATATATATATAAACTAGCTATGGAGAAGTAGTACCTGGAATTCATAAACATGCTTTTTAGAACATTAACATCTTATCAAAACATTGAAATGGTGATATATTCATTGGCCTTCCCACATTATCAGGGCTTAACACTCTGGCCATTTTCAAACTGCACACGTCTAAGTCTAGTGTGTATCTGTCAGCTAGAGCACTGAGTGCTCAACTTCAATTTCTTCCCCATTAAAGCTGCTTCGCAACATTATTCTTACGCTTTATATTAACTACCACAGATAGTTATTCTTGAAATGTTTTAAATCTGTTGTGCCACAGATTCCATTGAAGTTTTGCTGTGTCCAAACAGAAACCAAAATACCAAATATTAGGCTGTTGACAGTGGTATATCAAAAGGGAAAAGAAAAAAAATGTTTTGGAAAAAGATGCTAGGCATGTTTTTCAAGGATAAAACACTACTTTGAAAAAGCATAAAGGAACTATTTGAAATGTGATTTGCATAATCTGAAAAAATTACATTTAATGTTATTGTCCCTGTGTTTCTTTTGTTAACATTTGATTTTTACTTTTAAATAAACATATAATTCGTGAAAATTGCTGTTAGTAGACTTGTTTCCTTTTTATTATTTTGTTTTCCTTTTCACCCATATATGGCAATAGCCTTGAGAAGGAATAAAGATAAAATACATATTTAAGCAAATGTAGCTTCAAAAAAAAAGCACTATTTGATGGAAAGGAGGGTTCTATTTCAGGGGAGATTGGAGCAAAAGAATAATTGGATTAGAGGGTCACAAACAAACATTGGATTTTTTTATTTTGGCAATATACAAGTTAAACTGTAAAATAGTCTAGTGGACACCTATACTTTTAAATTTTTTAAATGTAAAAACATTTCTTATTTTGTATTTTTTCCCCTGCTATAGTAAGTTTTCTTGCACTAAACAAAATAGAAAAGCAATTTGCTCACCTGATCATGTTTCTCAGTACACTATTAGTTCTTTAGTGTACCTTATTTGAGTTTTAAGTTTTCTAAATTTGAATTTCTACAAGCCTTAGAAATCTTAAGTTTAAATTTTTTAAATTGATTTCAGAAAGAAAAAGAGAGGGGGAAAGAGATAGGAACATCAATGATGAGAGAGAATCATTGATCAGCTGCCTCCTGCACGGCCGCATTGTCCACAATCTGGGCATGTGCCCTGACCAAGAATGGAACTGTGACCTCCTGGTTCATAGGTCAACGCTCAACCACTGAGCCATACAGGCTGGGATAAAAGCAACTTTCATTGCTTGAGCAGATTAATTCAGAAGATTTTTTTTTAATGTGACTGATCTATGCTAGGTAGCTATGCTGAAAGAAATAATTGCTTTAATACAGCTGTTTGGATTTTTCATGTTTTGTTCACAGGGAGGGTAGGAAAAGAAACTCACAGCACATTTCTGTCATTTTGTTGACTCCTCTGTGTATAGAAACTGGCATGTTCAACTTAGCATGATGGTCCAGAGCACAGGCTCTAGAATTAGGTTGCCTGGGTCCCAGTGCCACATCTAGCACTCATCCATTAGCCAAGTGCCTTGGGATTACCTCCCATGCAAGCCTCCTTTCCTCATTGGTAAAGTGGGGATAATATAGTATCTACCACATGATTATTTTTAATATTAAATGAATTTGTGTATATACAATTATTTATAATAGTGCATTGCACATAGAAGCACTATTAGTGTTGGCATTATCAACAGCAGACTCTTCTTGTTACAGTCATTTTGGTGTTTCTTCCTTCTCAGGTGATACAGAATTTGGGTGCCTCAACTGTTGATTTTCCTTATTATGTGCAATTAGCAAGTATAACCTACAAAGGAAGTACTGTTTCCCAGAATTTCTTGCCACTCTAAATATATTACAAGGAAAATGACTACTTGAGAGTTAATGGACTTTAAGAACCTCAGCAGACAAAGAAATCTTGCTAAACAATTGAGCTTGATCTCAATTACTGTACCACTCCTAGGTCAGATTTTCTAGTAAATGTAGATTCTTATACCTAGTTCTGTGGTGAAGAGAATACAGATTCATTCAGAATGCATTTATTGAGGGCATACTATATGCCAGGCACTGGACAAGGTAACTGGGAATAGTGGAAAACAAAACATAGTTTAGAACCTTCAGAAACCTACAGAGTAAAAAAAAAAAAGAAAGAAACCTACAGAGTGTTTCATCTGCAGAGCACCTGATTCATGCCTAAACCAGTCTTGGGAAGCCAGAAGAGCCATCAAGATAAATTAATATTTAAGCCCAAGAATTGAGCAAATAAGAGTTAGACAAAGAGTAGTGGGATGGGACACCATGTAGTCTGCACAACATATGCCAAAATGACAAAAGAGAGCATATCTATTTTGAGCACTCTACCAAAGTTCATTATAGCCAGAGTAAGATGTGAGACAGGAATAGTGAATATGAGAGAGTGGAGAAGTGAGTAGGGGCTGAGGGTCAGGGAGAGCCATGAAAAGGTTTTATTAGGAAGGTAACAGGATCAGATTTGCACTTCAGAAACATTAAGGTGGTAGGAAGTGGGGGGATGTAGAGAATGGATTAAATTTGAGAGAAATTTAGAGGCAAGGAAGCAGTTCAAAGGCTATTATAATAATCTAACAAGAGAAGGTGGTTTGCATTTTTTTTAAAAAATGTACTGTGCAAGGTTCTTTGTACACCTGTCTGTTTAAATCGGCATCCAAAATTGGTCAATTTTCCATTTGTGAATGTACAGCTTCATTGGTATTTACCTTATTAAAGTGATAATCATTTTTAATTTTTGTTTGTCCATTTAATGAAAATACTGGTACATTATCAGCTTGTAACCTCACTGCCTTCTTGAAGTAACTTTGTAGAGCATAATGGAGCCTTTTCTAATGTATCAGGGTCATCAACATGGAGAGCGCTTTGATCATTGTTTTTTTGTTTTGGGTTGTTTGTTTTTTCATTGAAAAATGTAGCACCTGCTGGTCCTAAACAAGACTAGTGTTTTCTGAGTTCTTATATCTCCTTTTTAATTTTTCTTGTCTCCTCTCCTGCCTTCAGCTCTTGTTGACAAGTATATCTGCCCTCAACAACTCATATGCATACCTTTTAATATGCTGCTTCTAACCAGCTATGAGCTAGGGAAACATCATCAAGCTTGTTAGAATAAATCTAAAATGAGAATAAAAGCAAAACTCCTATATCTGTGGAGCTTGAAGCTCTAATTCTGACTCCTGAGAAGCTCCATTTACTTACTTTTTAGGTTTGCCTAAGACCTAAGGAGCTGAAATTGTTGGACAAGTAACTTCTAGGTAAAGGAGCTACAGAGGCCCTGGTATCTGTCTACCTGATACCTACCTGTTATCTACAGAGGCCGTTGTTTTAAATCTATAAGATGAGATTTTATATATTCATATATAATTTTCTGCACATGCATTCCAAAATTTCATCCTTCTTTTGCCTCTACTCTCTTCTTTCTCCCCAACCCCGCCTCTTCCTCCACCACTCTCTCAACATAGATTATTGAGAGTAGACAGTGGCTAAATAGATTGGTGATATTAGGGGAAACGAATGACCTAATTCATATAGATTTTTAATCTATTATAAGTGTGTGTGTGTGTGTGTGTGAGAGAGAGAGATCTTGTAAGGATTTTCCCTTTTAACAAGGTATTTGTCTAATAAGGAAGCTCGCAGTTGCAGCTTCTCTTCCTGACAAAATGTTTAAATGTATACATTACAAGCAAACGTTTTTTGGATGTGTTTTTTTTTTTTAAGTGTAGAAGAGTAGAACTGTGAACAAGATGCAAAGCTTACAGCAAAAGAAAAGCTTACAGCAAAAGACCTGGGGGGAAAAGACAAAGCAGTTAAATTGCAGCTAATAAGCGTGTTCCAGTTCACCCACCAGAGAATGCTAATATTTCTGTGTAAAATGGTAGCAAATGTAAAAAATCACAGTTGTCTTCAGTTCCTATAAAAACCAATAGAAAAAAATAATGCTCATCTGTCCAAGGCTAATTAAATTCAGATTTTTAAGAATGATTGGAATATGACTGTTTTCCTTGTGTGTTCTTTTCTCTGCAGAAACACAGTGCTCAGTACCTATCCAGTGTACGGATAAAGCAGATAAACAAGAAGCGCTGTTTGAGCCTCAGGCTAACGATGATATAAATAGAAGTGCATCCTGCATCACATCTGTCACACCAAGAGGACTGGGCCAAGATGAAGAAGACACCTCCTTTGAATCACTTTCTAAATTCAATGTCAAGTTCCCACCTATGGACAGTGACTCTACTTTCTTGCATAGTACTCCAGAAAGACCCAATGTCCTTGGTCCTGCCGCATCTGAGGCTATGTGCCAGGATAAATTCAATATAGATATCAGAGATGACCCAGGAAACTTTGCTAAAACAAAAGAAACTTTATTTGAAATTCAGAGAGCTGACCCCATAGCTTCAGCTATGCAAAACCTTAAAACAACTGACAATACAGAATCCTCAAATCTTGTAAACGCTTGTATCAGGACCACTCTGGATAGAGCTCCGTGTTTGCCACCTGGAGACCATAATCCATTGTATGTAAATACATTACCACTTGAGGACCTGTCTCATACTCCTTTTCCTTCACTTGATTCCCCAGGAAAAGCTATCCGAGGACCACAGCAGGTAACTGTTTTGCATTAACAAGTATATTATGTGTGGACACACATTTTGCCAAACAGGCACAGATATGCCTCTTTTTCAGATTATTGGACATCCTTTCGAACTAATGACTAACCAATTTAAGCTCCCAATAAAAGATCCAAGCTCTATAATAAATGACATGAAATTATAAAAGATGAGTATGGGAAAGCTCTATTATAAAGTACCTTAAAACTTATGGCACATTTTAAAATGTACGTAAGCCTTATCCATATCGAGCATGTGTCACTTTCTTAGTCCCTTTACAGAGCTCTTTCACTCAGCATCAGTGTTATAATAGGATTCCTTTTAAAATTTCATACTGTGAAACAAATGGCATTTCTCTATTTAACAGTTTGTGTAGGTTATACGCATCTTTACAATAATCTGTAATGTTTCATAAGTAAATAATTGCATTGTATATTCCCATTTATCAAAATAAGTAATCTGTCTTTCAACTAATAATCCTATTACATTCTCATTTATGCAGTGCATAGATCTGTACAGTTCAGTTTGGTTTTGGTTTCTAATCTGGCACTGAACATGCAGCCTGACATATATTTTTAATAGTCTATGCATATATATGATTTTAATTAAATACTTTAATATCCCTAAAACTCAAGGACTTCTTAATGCCCCTCAATCCACTCCTATCATCTTTTTTATTCAGGTACCATCACAGGATAATTTTTTTAGTTTAAAAAAAAAAGTTATTAGTGCCTGAAGGCAAGTGAAAATATATAATTGTTAAAATAAACAGACACTCATGAAAATACAGATGGGTGTGAATGTCTATATAACTTGCAGACATTTGTTCGATTTCTCTTTGTCTTAAACAACTTGATGAATACCCTTTGGCTTTGTAAGTAGTCTAAGTTATAGACTTTTAAATCAGCATACAAAGGATGCAATAGCCAAGCTGTAGTATATTTTAGTAGTGAGGAAAACTAGGCATGTCTGACAATAAACTTTAATTATAAACTCACTTATGTTCTACTTTGTACCTTATTTCATATCAGAGTCTTAGTGATAAGTTACTACTAAATTAAGCAAATTAAGCAATTTCATTTATTGCAAGTAGAATTCCTGTGGAGCTGTGAAATGCATCAGTTCTAATGCCTGTTACTTTTTCTCTATTATATTTCTTACTTGTTCTTTTACTAGTTAGTTAGCCAGTGCATTCATGTTTCAGTAGATGGCACCCTGCATTGTGCATTTGCTTTCTATGATAGAGCAGGGAAACAGCTGGTATGTGATTACAACTTGATGGAAAAGTATTCAGCTTAAAAAATGCAGGAGAATTGGTGTTGAGCTGTCACAAGACACAGTGCATAAGGTTAGATAATTGATATTTTGGCATGAAAGGCAAAATTAGTTTGTTTTAAAGGCCATGGTACAGTTTAAGATTGAAAAACTATTTCATAAGATGGGTTTTTTTAATATTTTTCTATTTTAATTGTATTAATAAAGCTAATACGATAAATACAAAATTCTTGAGTTGAAATAACAGAGGAGCAAAATTGTGGTTACATCTTTCAAAATTTTACTTTTTATCAGTCATTATTACTGACCACTTTTTTAATACGTGCAGCTGTCATTACAAAATCTAAAATATATCTTGCTTATTTTTGCTCTGTGTGACTTTTTTTTCTTCCTACTTTTGCTGAGTCAGTCATTGCGACCCCATCTGAATTAATAGCTCCGAACAAAGAAAGATAAATACGGATTCTGAAGATAAATTGCAGTAGAAGATTGGCTCACCAAATTGAGAAGCTAAATTGCTTCTAAGTCTGTTTCTTAGTATTTTATAGATCTTAATAATTATTATTTTAGCATACCTTTTTTAATTTATATCTAAATCAATTCCCCATTAGGGTGGTTGGTAGTAATCAATTGTACTTTTTGTTTAAACTGTAAGCAGTAAAATTTAAAACTAGCTAACTAGATATTTGCTTATATATTCAAAATTATTACTGCTTCTTTATCATGAAAAAGGTTTTTTCAAAAATTATTTCAAAATGTATGTTTCAGATATTACTGTTTTATGTAATAAAATAACCACTTCTCACAAAAGGAATTGAGTCAGTGTTATTATTAGCCCTCCATACTATCTTAATGTTTCAACTAGTGATACGTATACTGTTTTTGAAAATGATCGGCTAACTAGAATGAAAGAGAGATTGATTGAGGGAATGAAAATTAACACTGTATTAGATGTTGAACTAGGCTGTTACTTTAAAAACATATTCTTAATAGGGGCACAAAGGTGTCTCTTTAAATTGATTTTTTGAGATGATTTTCCTCAAACTACCAGAATTTAGCTATGTCAAGGTAATTCATCTATGCAAGGTAAGAAAGCAAGTTTAAAAAATAATTTGGCTTGCAACACTTAAGGAAAAATAAGTTAGTCCAATCAAGTATTGTGCACCTCCTATGGAGCTAAAAGGCTTTTCCTTGCCCTTGTAGTATTTTTTTTTTTTTACAAATAAATTCAGTTATTTAAGGGTGTTTATGTCCTGCTTATAATTTTATTGAATTACAATTTTCTATAAGTCTTTAATTAGGTAACTATTAACAGGTTTCGCTTTATTCAGCCACTAAAAGGCATAAAGAAGGCCAGACTATGCACTATATGACAGGAGCAAAATAAGAAAGAATAAATCAGGTGTTCTATTTTGTTGAATAATTAAATGTTTGTGGTGTGTTATATATATATATATATACATTTTTTTTTTCTTTTTTTCTCCCCAGAGAGGAAGGGAATTGGGAAAGAGAGAAAGAAACACCAGTGATGAGAGAGAATCATTGACTGGCTGCTTCCTGCATGCCCCCCCCACCTGGGATAGACCCCACAGCCTGGGTATGTGCCCTTGACTGGAATCGAACCTAGGACCCTTCAGTCAGCAGGCTGACGCTCTATCCACTGAGCCAAACCAGCTAGGGCTAAATGTTTGTGATTTTAAAAAAACATATAATCAAAGGAATTTGTTTAGTAGTTTCAAAAACAAAAACTTTTCAAAAATGAAAAAAAGCATATAATTTATTCATTTTGTATTTGTTTATAGGTAGTGAAATTTGAATTTCTCTTCATCACAATGCATGTATATATACATATTATGTCTAGTGGAGTATATATATTAATAAAGACTTTATAATTTAAGGTTTCTATTGTAAAGTCTCAATTATTCACTGTTGTTGTAGAGCTACTGCCTCTGTGGAACTGGTATTAAAATATGCTGGTGTTAAAGTTGGAAGATTTTTAAATATGAGAAGGTAAAGAACATGAAAGTGTATTTTAAGTGATTTTTTTAATAACAGTTTAGTTGTTATCAAAAAGAGAATTGAGTCATATCTCATGCTAACTCTATGAAAAGGTAATTTGCTTTCTTATTAGGGAATTCATATATATGCACATACCCATTCAAACTATTTGAATTTGAATTCAATGAAAATTGATTTTAAATACAAATAACAGGAAATGTTTTTCTTTGTTTCCTGCAGCCTGTTTGGAAACCCTTTCCAAATCAAGACAGTGACTTATCATCGGTACTAAGTCGCACAGGCTCAGAACTGCATATACCTCGAGTATGTGAATTCTGTCACGAAGTTCTCCCACCATCCATTACTTCCATGGGGGATTTCCTCCGGCATCTTAATTCACACTTTAATGAGGAGACTTAAGATGCATTTGAAAACAGACATATCACTGTTCTATGTGATGATTTGGGGTTTGTAATACTGTAGATACTTGATTGCAAAATTAGTTCAAGATCATTTATTGAAAAATCAGGTATTTGAATTTTTTCTAAATTTATATTGTAACCCTCCTTTATTATCTTTTAAAAGATCAAATTGAAATTGATTGTGTACATGTTTACAGTGTTTATTACCATAATTCAAAATTATGTATGTGACTTACAGAATTGTATGACCGTAATTTATGTATGCTTCAACTACCTAAGCTTATTGCTTGGAATCCTAGTTATATCTATTGAATTTGGTGATGTCAAATGTTTCATTTGTTTTCATTAAAATTTTTAAATTATTTATGTTCTATGTGATGTTCTTTTTTAATAAAACTATAATAGAGAATAGCATACAACATGAACATCTAAATACAACATCTAAAACATTTGTTGCCCAGTGATAAAACTATTTAACACTTTAGATTTTTTAAAATAATATACTTGGTTTTAATTTTTTCTGTGTAGCTACCTGATGAAATGAATTAAGTATTTTAAGAGTTACTTATATAGTGATCATTAATGTGTTCTTTATTCTTGAGTAACAAAATGTAAAGGAAATAAAACACATCTTTGGGAAGTTTGTAAAATGCATGTTTTATTTCCAGTAACTTGTTAGAAGAGTAATACCAGATCAGGTGATATTTTATTACAACTAGTAGCTCACTTTGAATTTTTAAATTATTTTTCAAACTAACTAAAGATACATGGAGGCAAATCTAAAGCTATCCATATTTATTAATTTATATTAGTGATATTCACATTCTTGTTGGTAACTTTTGTCACTCATTGTTAGCAGCCTGGTTGAAGGCCACTGGAAGACATTTGAGAAGATACCAGGTCAGAAGGCTGCCAAATGTTTAAAATGATGCTTCCCCCTCATTTCCTTCCCTGCAATTCTTTTAGGTTTCTCTTCCCTCCCTCCCCACCCCCAATTTTTTTAAAAATGGTTGAGGCATGCCTTACATTTTATGAAGTAAACATTGATTTGCAACTCTCAAAACAGAAATTTAAGCCTTCTTTGGAACATGTGTTTGGAAAAGCTGGCGGGTTTAGGATGAGGGAATTGGAGCAGGCCCCTGTGCCACAGTGAAGAGCCTTAACTTGGGGAAGGATGAGAACAGTGCCTCAACTTCTCAGGGTGCCACGCACATCACACTGACATCTTCCTCACCAAGGTGACACAGTTATTAGGTATTCACTGTGAAGGTGTCTGAGGCATGTACATCTTTCTTTCATTGCCACTGGGTCTGAATGGAAATGCCTAGACAATTATCCCGGGCTCCTCCTCCCCCCAACCTCTACCCACCCAGCCTCCCCTCTCACTTCCCCCCCCCCACCCCCACCCCCACCCCCACACACAAAATTAAAAATAAAAACACCCCAGTGAGTACCAGCCAGAATATACCACTATACCTATTGCAAAGGGGATTCTTTTTCTACTTTTCTGGAAGAGGAAAAGCCCCTCTCACACAGTTGACATCTAGACTATTGACAACCCAAAGAAATTACCGCCCAGAAAGGGACTCCCAATTACAGCGTATCGCTGACCCCTCTTCACTCTTTTCCCACATCCACCACGTGTGTAGTAAGAGCGGGGAACCCTTGTTTGCTGTTGGGTCCTGGGACTACCAACTTCTGAGGGACAAAAGCCCTCTTGGGCCACTCGGGAGGCAGCCTGGAGACCAAGCTCCTTCCTGCGCTGCAGGGGCGGCGCTGGCTGCCGCCGAAGGTGGAGTGGGCACCCCCAGGCCTCTCCCTCTGTCTCCGATCACTGAGTCGTGCAGGGGCTGCATCTTGACATCTGCTAAGCGTGGCCGGGTAAGAACAGCTCCCAGGTAAAAAAGCTGCACACGCGAAACGCTGAGTCTGGAAAAAACACCCCCGCCGAGGCGAGGCAGTTGTGAGCGGGATGCCTGAGAAGTGGGAGGTGAATGTCCTCGGGAGGGCCCCCCGGCGCAGCTTTCCCCGGAGGCTGAGGCTGCTGCCAGCGGGGACATCTGCTTTCTTACACTCCCGCCTGGCTCACCCCGCCCCCTCAGCCCGGGTTGCGTGGTTATTTTACCAACACGGGGGGGGGGGGGGGGGAGCTCGAGGCGGTAGGAAGGGGGTGGATGGAAGCTCGGGAGATGTTCTCCCCACTCCCCTCCTTTTTCTTTCACATCTTTTAACCTTCAAGGTAAAGACTTTATAAATGTGAACGACGAGCGTGTCCGCCGGCTCCGAGGCCCGCCTTCTGCCCGCGGGGCTCGCGGGTGCGGGGCCTCGCCCTCCCCTCCACCCTCCCCGGGGTCTGGCCGGGGGCCGGCGGCGCGGCGGGGCCGGCCGGGAGCGCCCAGCCCGCGGCGCCTTCTCCCCGGCTGCTGCCGCGACAGCTGCTGCGGCCGCGGTAATTAGACTGTCAGCGCTCGTTAGAGGGGCGCGGGGAACACGCCTCTGACAGCGGATTCCGAGACTCCCGGTTCGTTAATTTCCAAGAGGTCTTTAAAGCATTAATGGAGGTCCCCCCACTCTCCTCTCCCGTCCCGGCTCCTCCCTTCCCAAGAATATCTTAAGAAGAGAATTCTCTCCGCGCGGAAGCGGTGTTTCCCGCAAAACCGCAAGTGCGCCTCCGACTCACGCACGGGCACCCTCTTTTCCATCTGCCTGTGGGTGCGCGCACGGAGCCGCGGAAGGGCGACTCGGCGGGGGCCTCGACCAAATAGGACCCAGATTGCACTTAAAATGATTAATAATAATAATAATAATAATAATAATAATAAATACACTAAGAAGGGACGGGGAGGGGGGAGGGAAGCAGAAGACGGGAAGAAAAGAGAAAAGCAGCAGGCTGATTACGAGGTGTCAAAACTGCCAGGAGCAAGAAGGTGATAGCAATCAGGGGTGAGAAGAGTGCGGCATTCGTGCGGGGCAACTAATTATCCGTCTCATTTGAGAAGAGCAGCATTTGAGGCAGCAGCGTTCGCCTGCTGAACGGTGACAGATTGGCGCGGAGGAGAGGGGAGGTGTTAAAACAATGGAGCCGGGCGCGCGAGCGCTGCTGCATGCTAATCAGCCCTCCCTCCGCCCGCCTGCCGCGCTCCCTCCTTCCTCCGCTCCCTCCTCCGCGCCTCCTCCCGCCGGCGGCGCTCCCTCCTTCCCCGGCCCGCGTCGCCGCCGCCGCCCGCTTCCCGCTCCCTCGCTTTCCCGCGCGTCCTGCCCGCCGCTGGCAAGTGGGACCCAGCCACTGCCGCCCCAGCGCCCCGTGCACCCTCCCCGCCCCCGCCCCGCGGGCGCCGTTCGCTGGCCCGGGCCGCCGAGGCCAGCCGTGCCGGTGCGCCTGGGGCCCGGCCTGACCCGGGGGCCCGGGGTCGCGGTGCCACGTCCTGGAGAGGAGGACGGGAACCTGCGCGGTCGCGCGCCCTCGCTCTCTGCTGGTGGATGGCACGCGCTGAGCAGCGAACGGGAACCTAAGCGAATTCAGGAAGGGCCAGGGGCAGGCAGGGGGAGGGAGTAGGGGCCAGAACAACAAAGAAGGCCCCTGGGCAGACGGCAGACCCCGGCTCGGGCCCCGGAGCGCTTGCCACTACCTTGGCCTCCCGCCGCCCCCAGCCCGCCCAGGAGCAGCGGCCTGCAAAGTCGCCCTTGTTCCTTGATCTCCCGCAGACCCCAAAATCTTTCTCCCCTCCCCCGCTTCCCCAGCGCAGGTCAGAACTGTACTAACACACGGTTTAGTAAGCCCAGGAGGAAGACAGGCCTTTGCTTCCAAGGCTGAGCCTCCTGACCCAAGACTAGGATAAGGAGCTTCTAGACCCCGCGGAGAAGCACCATTAAACTGCCCTGGGTGAGCTAAAGCCCTTAAGAAACCGGCCACTCCCCCTCTATCTCGGGTCTAGGAGGCCTGAAGGGGTCAGGATTGCTGGCTCTGAGCTCTGGCCTGAGAGAAGTTGATCAAAACATCAGGGCTGTGGCTGCCCCTGGAGAGAGAAGCCATCAGAACCCTAGGCCCAGGGCCTGTGGTTTTGGATATAATTCCTCCTACTTTTTGAGTTTAAAAGCTGATTGCTGAGCTTACAGCTTTTGCTGAAAATACACTTTTATTCTTACATTTTTACTATTACAGACTTAACATAAACTACCCTTAAAGATTTAAAAGCATTGAAACATTACCATTCTGATGGGTTGAGTAGGTTAAAGGAAACACAGCTACAGAGAACTGGTAGGACTTAGACTGAATGAGAATGCAATTCCTTCTAATAGGTTCCCTGTTATTTAGCTAACCAGGTGTCTAAATTAACATAAATTTCCTTCCCCCAAGCCATAGATGGAAAAGGAAAGCAGCTGAAGAAATAATCCTTGCTGTATAATTTTTTTCTTGTAGACCTTTACCATTGCACAACTTCACACACACAATTGTTCCTCTAAATCAATTTAAAATGTGAAGATTTGATAAAACTGTCATACATATTGATACTATTCTCCCTACCCTTCAGTTCGTAATATTTCACAATAAAAGTACAACACAAAAAAGTAAAAATCACTTGAAAAGATTTGGGTTTTTTATATCACCATGATTGACCTAGTTATATGAATACTATACACTCACACAGCAAGCATTTCTCCTTTTAGAATATGCCTCAGCACACCAATACAATAGCTGAATGTAAAATTATTAGGATCAACTAAAATAATACAGAATATTTAACGGTTTTTAAATTGAGAATTCTTAAAAGACTTAAATTAAGCATTGTGTGTTAATAAATATTAATTCTTTTTGGTTTCCACTCTGGAAAACCACTCAGCAGGCCTCTCTGTCCTTAATGCCTCACAGACTTCTCAGTGCTGGAGTAGAGTCTGGCATTTGAAAAACTCCCTGGCATCTGAAATCTGTTAATATAGCAACCTATGTAACAGAGGGAAAAATTACCTTTACATATTTATTAACATAAACTTGGAGACTCAGATGCACCATCAGCATCAAAAATAAGCAATGTATTAACTATTCTAATCAGCCTTTCTTTCATCAACCAATTCTATACAAGCAAAGTATCTCTCGAAAGCAATGAACCTATATAGAGTTCAAATAAATTTAACTCAATGCCATGCTACATGACATATTTCTAATAGTTAATCAAATTTGTTACCTTCCAACAATTTGGTTGTTGTGAGTTTAGTGTAATTTCTCCTCAGTCTATAGACTTCACAAATTTGCAAGATTGTTTTAATGGTGCATTTACAGTTAAGTTTTTATTTGCACATAAGGACAAAAAGGTGAAGTGAAATTTGGTCCCAGTGGAAACCGGTTAGGTTCCCTGAACATATGGCTCATTGGGCTGTTACTTCCTTTTTGAGATCACTTTCCAAGATTTTTTAATATATACATCAATTTGACACCAGTTATAAAGAAAATATATTGGCTTTGAAGATGCCTCCACCTGGGGCATATCTCTCAGTAACAAATCACCTAGTCAGGTGGACCCCTGAATGGACAGGTTTCCAGTCTCCAAGAACAAGGCATAATCTGAAACCAGTCAGAACCGACAGCTGATTTACACTGTCTTTGAAATTAGGTGGTTCTTTGGATAGTTAGACTGCCACAATGATTTGATTACTACAGTTTAGGGCTGGTTGCTTAAATCTCTTTTCGGAAAGCTATGCATTTGAAACCCACAGTATTACAATGACTTCTCTCAGTAGGTACAAGTGATATAAGTCTCATTTCTTGAACGTGTGTGGTGCCAGCTTAAGACTTAAGGGGGAAATCACAGCACATTGAAAAAGATGTAAATGTTCAATTGGATAAAAAAAGGGGGGGGGGGACCGCGATAAAACATGTGCCTATTTCCATTAACATTAATTTACTATTCAAAACAAGTTTTTCCTAATAAGCTCTATTGTTTCTTTCTGTTTTGTAAAATTTAATATGTGTGAGACAAAAACCAGATTCAGAATGTGAATGAAGTCTGTTTAGCGAAAGCTTGTTGGAGCTTACAGTTCAAGGAGGACCTCAAATTAAAAGACACATCACCTTATAACATGGATAGGATATCAGGAAGCAATTTTCTTAGGTCAGTTCTAGAAGCAGTTTCAACTAGATTACTGATCTCCAGCCTCAGAGGTCCTTAGGGATGAATTTGTAGATTTTACAGAAAACACTAGAATATTCAAAAATTATATATTTACTAAATAACTTAAGCTTTTACTCTATTTCAGTCCTCTTCTTTCTGAGGTCTCAATCCCCAAATAGGACTGAGGTATTAATGCTCAAACAGGTACCTCCAAAGTATGGAGTTTAGCCTCATCATAATTCCTGAACCACAGTGTTCACTTTTTAATAGTCCAAATTCTAAACCAAAGGTTATATAGGGAAGGGGGGAAAAAGTAAGCTAGTATAGAACTGGAAGTGGGCCTATGTATTTTCCAAACTATTAAATTGGAATTAAAACCATTTCTACACCAAATATTTCATTGGGGTCAAGAGTTGGGCCTTTGTCCTGACTGTACAGGATTGTTTGTCTTTGGGTCACTTTTCCAGAGTATTTGCACCTGATTGTTCAACCTCTCATATTGAATTGGTCTCCCTCATTTGAATATCCCCTTGAATCTGGAATTCCTGGACAACTGGAGTGTGTCTGTGCCCCTTTTGCTGTTTAGAGCTATATCATGAATAATTTTTAAAAAGATCTTGCTGCCCTAGCTGGTTTGTCTCAGTGGGTAGAGTGTTGGCCTGTGGACTAAAAGGTCCCAGGTTTGATTTCAACCAAGGGCACATGCCTGGGTTGCAGGCTTGATTCCTGGTAGGGGGCGTGCAGGCAGCAGCCAATCAATGATTCTCTCACCATTGATGTTTCTCTCTCTCTCTCCCTCTCTCTTCCTCTCTGAAATTAAATAAAGGAATTATTTAATATTTAATTATTTAAATTAAATATTTTAAATAAATATTTTAAAAATAAATTCTTGCTTATCTCCTTTAGAAGCAGTACAGAAAATATGAGTTATTGCTTATTTATTGATTAATTATTCATTGCTTATTTATTGATTATTTATTGATTAGAAATTAGAATAACTGTCTTAGAATTAACAAAATCTTAAAGACTGCATAACAAAACACTTTTTGTGTGTGTACAAAACAAACAAAATAAAAACTGCCTGAAGGGAATGAATGAGTCCTTCACATCCACTCAAACAAGTAGAACCCACCTCCAACTCTTCAGCCTTTCAGTCCACTAATTTTCCCCCATAATAATCCCTCACCTCAAAAAAGGATACACTTTTTTCATTGGCTTCATACTTGGCTTCATAGGAAGCTTAAATCATTACGTCAGAAGTCGTTTGTATACAAAGAGACTGACCAATATGCTAAACCGATGAGACTAGGAGCCTGACTCTACCTGACCATTGGATTGGGTGTCTTTTTAGAAATTATCTATTTATCACGGGAATATGGGCCCAGAATATTTCTGTTGAGAGCGAAGCACTTTAGCACGCTGAGTGTAGAGCATTTCTCATGCCTGCCCCAGTGCGGGAACAGCAAGTGGTGGGATATATTTTTGAAGTCTGAGATCCAAACTAAGGTAGAAGAGGGGGTAAAAAGTAAGCCAGTATGAACTGGAGTGAGTCTACATATTTCCCAAGCTAATAAACCAGAACTAAAACATTTTCTACACCAGATATTTCATTTGGGTTAAGAGTTGGCCTGTACTTGTCTAGAGATAACCTTGAGGCTCATGAGAAGGTCTCCATGCTATACTATCTTTCCAACTGTTGATAAATCCACTCTGGAAACAGCTCTCATTAGATAAATAATTTCTCCCTTTTTAAAGTTGTTAAATAGCACTAATCGCCAGTGAGAAAGGGGCATTAT
This sequence comes from Antrozous pallidus, assembly GCA_027563665.1. Classification (NCBI taxonomy): domain Eukaryota; kingdom Metazoa; phylum Chordata; class Mammalia; order Chiroptera; family Vespertilionidae; genus Antrozous; species Antrozous pallidus. The sequence goes on along the minus strand of CM050508.1, from coordinate 57,423,829 downwards.
GCAATGACAAGCAATTGGCTTAGAAGGAAGGCAAGCTCACTGGGAATCCAAAGGATTACTAAGAGTGATAAAGCTTCCTCGATAAAGCTTCTCTGACCCGGACGGAGGAAGAAAAGCAAGCAGCAGGCTTCCTCTATTAAGCAGCTTTCTCTCTCTCTCTCTCTCTCTCTCTCTCTCTCTCTCTCTCTCTCTCACACACACACACACACACACACACACACACACACACACACATACTGAGGCACTCCAATATGCAAAGGCCCACTGTTTTACTTGTGTTTTCTCTGAGGTTTTTACCGTTGGCATTGTGAAAGTCTTTTCTTTCAGCAGCCACAGGTCTGGATAAGATCTATTTGTAAGTTAGGGCACTTGATGAATTTCAGAGCAGATTGTGCTCTACCCTTCTGCCTTTAAAGTGTTCAAGGCCCAACTTTTTCTTGTTTTGTTTTCAAAATAAATGCCAATGAGCAATGTGACCCTACAGGAAGAGTTTAGAGAAAATGTATCCTCCTGACATGGGAAGTACCATAGTAATGTCCACTCTCCTTCCAGGCCTGGAAACGAGCCGACCCAGGGAGGAGTGCTGGCCACTTTCCAGTCAACGATGCACCACTTCCCCCCAACTATAAGAACATTTCCAAGCATTTCAGTCATTTCTTTTTCTCCTCCACCCGGCAAGGTGCTTGGAGAAGTATGCTGTGGGGATGACTCATTTCCTTTCCAAGGCCAAGTCCCAATAAAAATGCCCCGAGAATCCTCATTGATATGCATCACAGCATAAGCCTTTTAAGTGATGCTTACACAGATTTAGCAATAAAAATACGGGATGCCCAGATAAATTTGAATCAGAAACAAACAAACAACAAGTAACTTAGTGTAAGTATGCCCTACGCGATATTTGGTGTCCCTATTTTTTAATACATCACTGACTATAAAGATGTGAAATCAAGTCTTAATAGCTTTTCTTTCTTTTTGTGGGTTTGGGGAGAGGTGAGGCGTGTGATTAGACGTAGAGCAAATATCCTTTTTGGTGCCTGGATTTTCTTTCTTCCTTCCTCACCCCGCAGGCAGCCTCAGGGCCTCTCCAACCTCCGCCAGCGTTGGCCGTACCAACTAGCCTCCTCGCTTTGCATCAGACACCGTGTAGTGTTGTGTTTAAATGTGTGTTTCTCTAGTCTCCAAGATAAGGTGAGCTTTTCAAACCCAGAATGCCTACCGCGTCTCTTCCTCCCTCCAAAGGGGGCCCTGCGTTCCGCCCAGGCTGCCCCCTCTGACCCAGAGGCAAAGGGAAACTGAGGCCCGGGCGCTGGTCCCGGTGCACGGAGCGAGGAGGGAGAAACCAGAGGGGCTTTCGGGCCCGCCAGCCCGACCCCGAGGGTTCAGCCTGAGTGAGGCCCGGCCTGCAGGCCTCCTCCCGCTCCGGCTTGTCGGGCCTCGGGCCTGGCTGTCCCGCCCGGCCAGCGGCGCCCGGGGCCGGTGAGGCCGGGAAACGTCGGCCCTTCCTGACCCGGCCCGGCCCGGCCGGACCGCGCTGCGCCTCGTCCCGCGGGCGATCCTTCCCCTCATTTGTTGCATTGTTTGCATTAATATGAATATCTTGTTCTGTTTGTTTTGTCTCCTGGGAGCCAATAAAGCTGTGATTTTTTTTTCTTTCTTTCTTTACACCCAATGCAGCTCTACGAGCGATCGATCGATGGGGTCTTCGGTGGGTACTCTGTGCGGGCGGGAAAGCCAGCGACTGGGCCCGGGGAACAGTGGCCTTCTCCTGGGCCCCCTCCGGGAGGAGGGACGAGCGCGCCCCTTCTGCTGCTGCTGCTGCTGGAGGTGGGTTTGACCCTTGTAACTTTGGCTTTTGCTTATTTACGTGTTTACAAATGCGTCTAAATGTCAGCACGGGGGGTGGGGGGGAGGACGTGGGAGAAGGCACAAGGGGGCTGTGCAGGGGCCTCTTCCATCGTCTGACGACCCGCGGGCTCCGGCAAGAGGAGGAAAGACTGCCCTTCCCGACGTCCCAGACAGAGAGGGGGAGAGGATTCTGACCAGAAGCACTTGGGCGAGGAGGTGCTGAGCTTCCCTAGCAGGTTTGTGCATCAATCAGGGAGTCAACTGAGCAGTGATCACCAATCCAGTCATCAGGAGTGTCCCCCCGCCCCCCGCCCCAATGACTTGTGGCCTCCCGCATGGCGCTCAACTCCCAAAATGCAGGCTTGGGGGGCCCCCACTCTCCCGGGCGGTGCAAGAACGGCAGGAACTGCCTGGGCTGCTGGGTCCTCAGCGCCGTGCGAGCCACGTCATTTGTCAACGCACCGACGTAACAACACCCCGATTGCCTCACTCTTACAGCTGAGCGGAAGGGCCCGAGATGATGTGGCGAATTGTTAAGTCGCAGTTGCATTGTTTTGGATTGCTAATTAAAAAGGAGAAAAGGAAAAGAAAAAAAAAAAAAAGCAAACCCCATGACTCTAGATATGACAACTGAAAATATCCACAAATTATTTAATAAATGAAGCGTCTAACAACTTTAACACTTCCTGGTCGCCTTGTAAATAAATGTAATTTGAGGTAGATTTTTAAAACCTTCCACCTAAACAGTGAATTCATTACGCGCCATTCAGATCTCTGGATGCCTATGGACTTCTTGGAATTAGGTGTTAAATAGACAAAAGTGAACCAAACTGCCTTTAAAAGCACAGCATGACCATGTAATTCTTTTTCCAGTTTGTGGTAAAAAATGATGAAACTTCTTTCCAAGTAGCTATCACCCAGATTTAGTGTGAAAAGTAGTGTAATTGTAATTCACGCCATCAGGGTCTATCGCTGATAGACGATCAGCTGTTCCGTTGTGGGGAGAGGCTTTCTTTTCAAATAGGAGAGCTGCCAAGTGCTCCGCGATACCTCCAGCACGCTTATCGGAGGGAGCTCAGAGCCAAAACAGCAGCTGCACACATATGCAAATTGGCAATTAATAGTATAACATTCGGGGGGGGGGGGATGTTTAAAAAAAATGTTCTTAAGGAAATAGAAAGAAGCTACCTGAACGTTAACCTTAGCTGTAACTGGGGCTTCCAGATTGAGTGACTAAGGACTAATTACCCTCTGGAGAGGACTTGCTCTGTATTATGGCCTTCCCTCCAGCAGATCAAGTCTTTGTTGTCTTGCTGAGTTTTGTTTCCTGGAACACAACAATGGGCTCCACAGGAAGAAGTTTTGAAATAACTAAAAAGCCCTTCTTGTATTTTGAGTCCAGAAAAGAGAGAAATGAAGTCCTTGCCACTGAGCATCCTTTCTATACACAGAGACCGCGAAGGGCGAGCTTCAGCCAAGGACATTTTATTCTGGTGTCATCATCTCCTTCCATTCCAGCTTGCAGTAGGAAGAGCTTCAGGTCCTGGGGTTGCTGCCTGTCTCTGTCTGGATTCCTGTCAGTCTCTTCCTCCCATTGACAGGAAGGCTGCTTGTATGCTGCACGCAGCAGTTTGCAGAAATCCAGCAAGATGTATGGTTTCTGTTGCCCAGCATGTATAAACACAACACTCCCAAGTGTTTAAAGAAAAAAAATAAGTCATCTGACTTTGTTAAATTTCTTAACATTCTGGTCCCCAACACCCCACCTCACACACAAGTACACCATTTCCCTGATACAGTCAGACAATAGTTGTGGCTGGAAGTTGACAACCTAAATCCCTAAAAGGGCCAGGCTGGTGTTTTCTCAGCAGGCTCCCTCCCTAATGCTTTGAGTCTTCCTCTCCCTCTAGCACAGGGGTGGGGTGATTAGCAAATGTTTCAGATAATCTGTGAATTTTTAATAGTCCTGTTTCCAAGGTTGAAGATCTGCCTATTTCTGGATGTGGCAGGTTTCCGAGACATTGCTGTTGGGGGTTTTACAGAGTTTGAAATTTGGGTCAGGATTCTCTTCCATGTGTAAGGGTGAACAAGGTTTATTTTGCTTTATTTTTCTGTTTGTTTGGGGATGCAGTTGTATTAATTGTGGCTGTAATATGGACAAGAAATGCAGAGTTGCCACCATTTTTTTCCGTCTTTTTCTCCTTTTATCACCTACACTTCTGGTGTTATGACTTTTAATTTTATTACATATCAAGTGTGACTTTAGATTAAAAACATTTTTTTTTTCTTAAACCCTAGGGACACTTAGAATCCAAGACAAGTTTTGGATTATGAACATTCTACTTGAAAGGATACCGTACACTTTCATTGCCAATATAGGTTTTGAAGCTTGAATACTACAATTTTAATAGAAAATTCACCCATATTGAATTTAAATACATTTATTTATATTTCTTGGGGGGAAAAGATTTTGGATAACTGTCAATTAAGCACCCCGTCTCATTAGAAATACAGAAAAATTTCTTCCTCTAAATAACCAACTGTGTCCAAAGAATGCACCTTTCTGGATATTTATTATTGACAAAACTGTTTTTGTTTGATTCCAATAGAAGTGTCCTATGTTCTGAAGATCATGAGGAATGGGAGAAAAACTGTCAAACCTAAATTTTACTCAGAACTATGGTATCGTATCTTTTTGACTTGTGATTGAATTTGAATACATTGTTAGGCTTCTCTTTTTCTTGTGACTAAATAAAAAGTGGCTTAAAATGATGCAGCTAGTCAGTTGAAAGTTGCTCTTGAATAAAACAGAACAATGGGAATGCCAACTTTCTTTCTGTCTCTATAACTTCATTAACATGGTTGTATAGACATTTGCATGTAAAATGTAGTTAACAAAGATTATACAGAAGTAAATTTAGTTCTTTAGTGCCTACCTCTATGGTAAAATCAGACCATTTGGCAGAGTTTGAAGTCTTCCAAGAAGCCTGGTTTCCACCTGGAAATTAAATTACTAAATTTGAATGTGTTACTTATACTATGGTGAGTTGTCTATCTGTTACATTTTATTTTAGTGCATACACTAGAAGTTGTATTTAGAGTTTTCTAAAATTGTCACCTGTCAAGGTAGAAAATTATAATAATATAATTATATCCAGAAAAAAGTGTTCTGACTTTAGATTATTTTGGTACTGGTACAAATATGATGAATTTTTAAAAATTCAGAATGTTTGTCACAAATTCATTGAGTTGGGTAGCAATAACTGTTACAACCAAAGTTTATTTTCTTTGCATTTTTGATGCATAGATAATGTTATGCACAAGATTCAATGAAACCCATATGCACCATTGCAGTCTCTAGCTGGACTTAATATTGCTCCATCTTCAAGTGGAACTTCATCTCAAAATATTTCTAAGAGTTTGCTGAATGTACGATATTTATCAAATCATTGTTGTAGTCTCAATTCAATATGTCCCACTGTTTTAAATTATAAACAATTTGCTTTATAAGAACTATTTTGATTAATCAAAGATCCCAGGTTGTATGTCACTAAGTATCATGATGTGATGATTGGTGGGATGTCATAGATAGTAAAGACAACACTCAATTAACCTATCCAGAGAAAAATTACGTTTTATAATGCTGCAGATGCACACAGTGGGAGGAGATGAAGATGTGGGACCATGGCTCAGTAAAAATTTACAACCACAGCTAGTGAAAAGGGGAAACTATGTGTCTCATTAAAATGTATTTGTAGCTTTTTCTTCATGTGAAAGGAGAATGCATAATTTCCTAAAGGAAGCGGTATTTCTTTTTGACGTGTACGTTTTCTAAAAACAGATATGGTGGCAGAACTCTGTATGCTCAAGCTCAGAAAATTTATAATTCACTACACTATATGAAAATAATTTAATTCTTATACTATTTCCATAATAATTGCATTTTACATTTGTCATTTTTATTCTAAAATGCTTTGTGAATCCAGATGAACATATATTAGATACCACCTTCTGTAAAAGTGAAGAGAAAAATAATTGTTTTCTATTTAAAGGTGCTGTATTGGAGCAATATGCTATTTAAATATTAATAGCTGACTTGGCTCAGTGGATAGAGTGTCAGCCTGTGGACTGAAGAGTACCAGGTTCGATTCTGGCCAAGAGCACATGCCTAGGTTGTGGGCTTGATTCCCAGTAGAGGATGTGCAGGAGGCAGCCAATCAGTGATTCTCATCAGTGATGTTTCTATCTCTTTACCCTAGCCAGTTTGGCCTAGTGGATTGAGTGTCAGCCTGCGGACTGAAGGGTCCCAGGTTCGATTTTGGCCAAGGCTGCAGGCTTGATCCCCAGTAGGGGACGTGCAGGAGGCAGCCAACCAATGATTCTCTGTCATCATTGATGTTTCTATATCTCTCTCTCCCTCTTCCTTTCTCTCTGAAATCAATAAGGAAATATATTTTAAAAAGTATTATATCTTAGCATGGGGCATTTGTTTTGAAGAATTTATTTGGAAAACTCGGGACATTATATATACAGTGAACTGAATGGGGAGCCTTTACTTAAGGTGAAAAAGGATAATATTTTTAGAAAATCACGGTTCTAGAACACTTATTTGTCCATTAGATTGTTAGTAAAAGAAGTGATGGTGATAGAATAATAATAATTTATTGGTTAAGTTCTTTCTCTGTGCTAGACACTTTCACAAATACTCCCCAGTTCATTCATAATAACCACCTCATGAGGCCAGCATCATCATCTTCATTTTACTGAAAACACAAATGAGGCCAAGTTTAAGTCACATAGCCAGTAGTGGATGACCCCCTACGGCCGTGGGAATCTAAGGTCCATGCTCTTACCACATGAGGCACTTCCACTCTCGTGTCTGAGGGACAGCGGCATGGAGGAGGTTAGAAAACCACCCATCCCCTCTTAGAACTCCATTTTTCCTTCACTAAATCGCAAAGAGTCAATGAAGTCGTCCAGGCCCTCAGCAGTGTAGATGAGATCCCTTTGATGAGGAAGTCTTCATCGGACTGGAAACAGGATTGCTTTGGCACACGCATAAAGACTCAGGCGATCTCCACGGCCATTCTCAATTTTAGCAATTCGAAGCAGTCAGCTACCCGGACAGTTTTGTATGCATTGCTAAATGCAGACATTAAAACTGCATTTGTAAAAAGAGGAAACCCAGTTAAACTAGGTTGCAAATTTGGCCCTAATTTAGCGTAGCATTTGTGATACATATAGGTTAGAGTGACATTTATATAATGGTGTGAAATATGAGAAAGTTCCAATGCTAGACACAAAGACTTTTAAAAATTGCTTTTGCCTACTTTGGTTAGTTTAAGAAACAGGAGGAAGAATTTGGTTTTTCAACTGACGGGAAGCCTCTAAAGATGTTGGAACACTGCTCGGTCCCCTGGGGTTCTGCCTGCTGTACAATTTTAAATGTCTTTTAGCTAAAAAATTGGCCAACAAGGGGGAAACAGAGATGAAATCTCTTCTCTCTTATCGGGGAAGTGAGACGAGATAGGTGGCTGGCATAGTCCAATTACGATCGTCAAATGAAGGGGTCAGAAAGCCATGAGCATTCCTCTTAGCTAATAGTTCTATTTAACCGAAGTAGCTACCTATATATTAAGATTTACTTAGGAGGTTTTGTCCTTTTGCTCGGTTGTAGAACGAGCTTTCAGCTTAAAAATACAGCCAGAAATGAGACTAGAGACATACAGGATGTTTTGTATAAATGCTGCAATCATGGTACCTAAAACTGTTTCCGTTTCTCCAATGAGGACCACTGGAGGGCAGTGTTTTCTCCTTTGGGAGCAGCACCTGGCTTTAGATGGAGAGGCCTGGATGTGGTAAAAAAGGCGTCTGGGTTATGGAAAATCAGTTGCTCTTCTCATTCAGGCTGTGCTTGGAATTTACCCCCTCCTGTTTATATGTCATTCAGGTGTTGCTTCTCATATTGCCAGTCAAGTCAGTTACACGTAAAATCAGATCCTAAAAGAAGAGAATGTGTGGTATTTGTTAATTGGGAGTCTTTTAAAGTTTCATTTTAATTAACCATTTGAGCATTGTGCAAAGTTTGTTCTACATTTTAAAAGTAAATGAAAGAAGGGTAGTTTTAAATAGCTGCTTTACCCTTCAAAATTTCAATATTTCATTAAGTTTACATTAATTTTATTTTCAATATAATATTTGTACCTATGTTTGCCATCAACTCAACAAGTCAGCTTTCTCTAGAAAGAACCAATTAAGACTTTCTCTAGAAGCAAATTGCTATATTTTATGGTATGACTTGTTCCCTATGACTAGTGTATGGAAAAAATATTTAGGAAGTTTTTATTAAAAAATGATCTATTACTGAGCATTAAATTATTTTTTGGTATTTCCAGTAATTAAAAAGTGAAGTGGAATTGCATAATATATTTTTTTGGTAGGAGTAGGGGGCATTTAATCTCTACTTTGATCTACTTATGATCTCTGAATGCATAATAATCTGGCCACTCAGTGTATATCCTATATAATAAAAGGCTAATATGCAAATTGTCCCCTCAACCAGGAGTTTGACCAGCAGGCAGGCCAGCCAACTACCCATGTCCCCTCCCCCTGGCCAGGCTGGCCGGACCCCACCCATGCATGAATTCATGCACCAGGCCTCCAATATATATATATATAATATTTTTATGACATATTTGATGACTTTGTTTTGTTTCTGTTTTCATTTCATCCATCTAATGCTTTATTAGTCAGTAATAAAGTAATCATGTGAGGTGAGGATTTGATCATTTTTCCATTGTTAAGCAATTGTCCCTGATTATGTATTGAATAATATACATTTTCCTACTGATTTAAAAAGACTTTGAATCAAGCTGAAAGCATTTATATTCCAGGATCCACTCCTGAGATTAATGTCTGCCCATTGATTTCTCTATTCTTCCTCCTTTATCACAATGTCTTAATTATACATTCTTAAACCTGGTATCTCAAGTCCCTCTTTAGTTTTTTTCCCAACGTTTTTTTCTTTGTCATTTTTTTCTGTTTAATCTTTGTATACTTCAGAATTACTTTATTTAGTCAAAAAATTCACTTGAGAACATATGTTTTGCTATGGAAAAATGCCAAAGATATATTAACTGAAAAAAGCCAGTCTTAGAACATTATGTATATAATCTCTCCTGTAATTATAAAAGTTTGGAAAAAGCATAGAAGTGTATGTCCATGTGTATGTGAGTGGGTGACTTAAAGAGGCATAAAATTGTTAACAGTGGTTACCTTTGGGGAGTGGGAATAGACATAGTAGTGAAGAGGAAATTTTGCTTTTTACTATAGGTAGTTTGGACTTTAAAATTTCCCTGAATTCAAAACAGAATTACATTAAATATATAAATGAATTGGGACATCCTTATAATATTGTCTTTTTCCCATATAGGGACACTTTCCAAAAATTTTTATGCCTCTCAGTAAAGTTTAGTAATTTTCTTCAGATGGGTCCTACACAAGCTCTATAGTTTATTAGTTTATCTCAGGATTTACATACCTACAAATATATGTAAATTATATATCTGTATCAATAGACTTATATCCTATTTAATAAAAGGTTAATAGGCAAATTGACCCTAATAGTGGAACAACTAGAACGACCACTCAACCAGTCACTAGGAAGCATATGGACTACCTCTTGGTCCCCTTATCCTGGCTGGCAGGCTCCAATCACCCGAAGATAAATGGGAACCTGGAATGGGTGGCAGTAGGCTGCAGGGCTGGCTGTGGGCAGCAGGGGAAGATGGTCCTGGTTGCAGGCCAGGCCTAGAGACTGTATCCATGCACAGATTTCATGCACCAGGCCTCTAGTACATAAATATCCTACCTAATAAAAGAGTAATATGCAAATTAAACATCATTCTGCTACACACAAGTCACACCCACTAGCCAATCAGGAGCAAGTATGCAAATTAACACCAACCAAGATGGCTGAAGCCAAGGAGAGATCAGGAGGGAGGCTTGGTTTCCCCAGTGATGGAGGAAGCCAAGCTTTTCACACACCCTGGCCTGCCCAGGCCTTCGCTTAAGGCTACAAAGTTTCAATTTTAGAAAATAAATCCCAACAGAAATGGCTGCGGCCATGGAGGGAGCAGAAGCCTTGGCTCTGCTCCAGGCTACAAAGTTTCAATTATTGACGATAAATAAATACCAGATACCAGGGCCTCCTCTTGGGTCGCTGAGGGGGGTGGCCATCCTACAAACTACCACAGGCTTCTAGCCCAGACTGCCCCATGCCCAAAGGGAACCCCCACTCTGATCTGGGACACCATTCAGGCCAAACAAGCTGGCTTCCACTCATGCACCAGCCCTCTATCCTATCTAATAAAAGAGTAATATGCAGATTGACCATCACTCCAACACACAAGATGGCTGCCCCCATGTGGTCAAAAATCCTGCCCCAATGTGGACACAAGATGGCCACCACAAGATGGCCAGCAGGGGAGGACAGTTGGGAGGGACCAGGTCTGCAAGTGAGGGCAGTTAAGGGTGACCAAGCCAGCAGAGGAGGGAAGTTGGAGGAAAACAGGCTGGCAGAAGAACAGTTAGACATTAATCAGGCTGGCAGGCAGAAGCGGTTAGGGACAATCAGGAAGGCAGACAGGCGAGCAGTTGGGACCCAGCAGTCTTGGATTGTGAGATGGGTCCCAGATTGAAGAGGATGCAGGCTGGGCTGAGGGACACCCCCATCTGTGCACGAATTTCATACACTGGGCCTCTAGTAGCTATATAATGTTATAAATAAATAAAAATTGCAAAATTGCTATTATTTGTAAAGTTAAGTTGTCTTTTTTTTTTTTAGTAATTGAGGGAAACTTGATTTTTAAATAATCTTGAATTTAACTTTGAAAATAATCCTGAAGTAATTGATCAGTTCAAGTTTGTCAGTTCCAATTTAGGCTAAAATTATTGGTTTATGTAGAAGTCCTCTAATTTTTATTCAATGTAATTGTTTTTACTGATAATTTTTAAATCAAGTAAACATGGCTTAAGAAAATAGCAATTAAAAGGAATATTCTAAAATATATATGACTGTCACTTTCTGAAAAGGAATGCAAAAGAACAATGAAAAAAATAATTATTAGTATAGATAGAATTTTCATGAATAATTTATGAGAACCTAGACAAGGAAGAAAAAAATAGATATGACCTATTTTGAGTCCTGTAGACTTGTTTCCATATTTGTAGTAAGAGATACAGCTATTTTTCATTTTCTTTTCAAAAGGAAAGTGTTTTATTGCTATTATTTTGATTTAAAAAGACTGAATCAAGCTGAAAAATTTTATTGACTATAAATATATAATATTCTTATTGTAAAAAACATTCAAATAATATTTTTAAAAGTACTTTCTTATATGGTCAACCATATCTCTATTATCTATTAGAAAAAAATTAGCTAATAATATGTATTATAAAATGAAGTGATACTATGCACACTGCTTTTTAGCCTGCTTTTTTCTTCTAAAGTATAATCACTGCTATCTCTTAATGTCCATAAATGCAGGTCTTCACCATTAAATTTTATATTTTATTACATGATATTCCATAATTTATTTGATTAATTCTCTATAGATTAACACTTGGTTAGTTTCTAATATTTTACAATTAATATTCTAATATATCTTTTTGCATCTGACATATTATTTTCTTAAGAAATAAAAATGCTAGATCAATAAGTCTGCATAATTTTCAGACTTTTGATAATACTGCCAAACTGTCCTCAAAACTCATAGTGATTTTGTTTTCAAGCCTATCCGATCTTGAATGTTGATATTTGAAAAATATTTTATAATCTGATGTTAGAAGTGATATTTTATTGTCCTATTAATTTAAAAATTTGATTGCTTATGAGGTTTATTGAGTTTTCATATGTTTATGGTCTAGTTATTTCCACATTTGTGAATTAACTATTCTAGTCTAGTCCTACTTTTCTTTTGAAGTATATGTGTTATTGTTCTTGACTTTTAAATAGCTTCTTAAATATTAAAAATGTTAATCTTTTGTTTGTAATATGTATTTCTTTCAGCATGTTTTAATCTTTTTACAGTGTTGGTATCATTTTTGCCACACAAAGTTTTTATGTAATTATATTTACAAGTTATCACCAAATTGAATGTATCATTTGTTATCATTCTTAAGAAGACATTCTTTATAAGATTAATAAGAAAAATTTATCCTAGGATTTATTCTGTTTTTATGATTTTATATTTTGCACTTATGTCTTTAACCAATATAGACTTTCTATTTTAGTTGATAAGTAAAGTTCTAACCATATTTTCCCCCAAATAATTAGTTAATGTTTCCACACCATTTTTAAACAATCCATACTTTCTCCACTAACTTTTTGGATATACTGTATTCTGGACTAACTATTTCATTTATCTGTATTAATGTGACCTGTATTAGTGCAATTTTGAGAATATTATTCAGGTTTTGCTGCAGTAGTACATGTAACAAACATTCCCAAAATGTCAATGGCTTAACAATAATAAACATTTATTTCTTGCTCATGGTTATCTGGGTCAGCTATAACATTTCAGTGCTCTGTAGTTGCTCCTGACTTCAGGTCATGCTTACAAGTGGTTCTAAATGCTTCTTTTTTCAGGCTGAAGTAACAACAGCTCCCTAGAACTACTAGTATTCTTCTCATGATGAATGACAGGAGTTCAACAGGGCTGGTCAAAACCTGGCCACACTTCTTAAATCTCAACTTAGCACATTCTATATTCCACCTATGTTCCCACTGGTCTGAGGAAATTACATGATAAAGGAAAGTATATTGCTTTTATAGGACTTGGAGAAAATGAACATTTGTAAACAAATAATACTTCCATCACACTGAGCTAGTGTCTCCATTTCTCACTGTTAAAATATGATTATTAAGATTCAATGACATGGATAATAAATATCAAACACAGTGGCATTTGGCACCTAATGATTCAATAAATGTGTATCTGCTTTCTCACAGTATAATATAGCTTTGCAAGATACTTTAGTATGTGGAAGAACAGGTTAACTCTTCACCATTACTATTTTTTGTTCTTTTTTCTTTAATCATTATTTTTTTTTACAGAATTTTTCTGACTATTCTTTACCATTTTTTCCAGATAAATAGACTTCTGAGTCCATCACATATGTTCATTTCATTGATAATGGAGGAGAGCGTTTTCTCAATCACACTACTTTTGGAAGAATGAGCAAGTTATTTCAAGGTCTTACCAAGAGGAGGGTAAGAGATTACTCTCTTTTTTAAGGTTTTTAAAAAAATTATTGGAATGACATTTATTAATAAAATTATGTAGGTTTCGGGTGTACAAGTCTATAATACATCATCTATATATTGTATTGTATGTTCACCACCCTAAGTCAAGTCTTCTTCCATCACCATTTATGCCCCCTCTTCTACCATCCCTCTGGTAATCAACTGCATGGTTATTACTGTGGAAAGCAGTGTGGAGTTACCTCAAAAAATTAAAATGGAACTGCCCTATGACCCAAAAAATTCACTTTGGGAATATATCCAAAGTCACCCATAACACTAATTTGAAAAAATATATGCACTCCTGTGTTCATTGCAGTATTATTTGCAACTAAAGGCCCGGTGCATGAAATTCTTGCATGGGGACAGTCCCTAGGCCTAGCCTGCAATCAGGGTCATCTTCCCCACCTGCTGGCAGCCAGCCCTGCCCCTGCTGCCACCCACCCAGGTTCCCAGCTTGCCATTGGGTGATTGGAGCCTAACAGCCAGGGGGAGGGACCAAGAGATCAACCATTCCCACCCGTTCACCAGCTCCACCCTTGCCATAGGTTGCCCTCTGTGTGTGGGGTGACCAGTGGGGCAGGGACCTTGGCCTGGTGCTGCCTGATCCCCGTTCACCATTGGGCAATGGGAGCCTGCTGACCAGGGAAAAGGACTGAGAGGTGGTTTGTGCACCTCATAGTGACTGGTTGAGTGGTCATTCTGCCATTATGGTCACTGGGCTTTTATTATATAGGATAGTCAAGATTTGGAAGCAGCACAGTGTCCATCAGTAGATGAGTCGATAAAAAAGCTGTGGTAGCTGAGACCGGTTTGGCTCAGTGGATAGAGTGGACTGAAGGGTCCCAGGTTCAATTCCGGCAAGGGCATGTACCTTGGCTGTGGGCACATCCTCAGTAGGGGGCGTGCAGGGGGCAGCTGATCGATGTCTCTCTTTCATCGATGTTTCTGACTTTCTATCCCTCTCCCTTCCGCTCTGTAAAAAATCAATAAAATATATTAAAAAAAAAAAAAAGCTGTGGTAGCCGAAACCGGTTTGGCTCAGTGGATAGAACGTCTTCCTGTGGACTGAAAGGTCCTAGGTTCGATTCTGGTCAAGGGCATGTACCTTGGTTGCAGGCAAATCCCCAGTGGGGGGTGTGCAAGAGGCAGCTATTTCTCTCTCTTCAATGTTTCTAACTCCCTATCTCTCTCCCTTCCTCTCTGTAAAAAATCAATAAAATATATTTTTTAAAAAGCTTTGGTACATTTACACAATGGGATACTACTCAGCTATAAAAAAAGAAATAAATCTTACTCTTTGTGACAACATGAGTGGACCTAGAGAGCATTATGTTAAGTGAAATAATCCAGCCAGAGAAAGACAAGTACCAAAAGATTTCACTCATATGTGGAACCTAGTGAATAAAATAAGGGATTACTCTTGGAAACTGCAATAATCAACATATTTTCTATTTATTCAAAAAAGTCAAAACTAAAAGTGAAATTTCTCTTTCCACTGAAGATGAATCTCTCTGGCTGAGCTGAAGCACCGAAGATGTCTGGTGAGCGCAGAGCGAGCAGACCATGGAAGAGTGGAGCAGAGCTGTCTAGCCAGAGCGGGCCTAGCCCCAGAGCTGCCTCACAGATGTGCCATGCTGTTGTCACATTGACCTGTTTTGCATTGCATCAAGTTTCCTTCTTCACCACATGTGTTATGCCCAGATTTCAAGATCCCTAAAGACCACCAGGAAGCCGAGTCCGATGCAATAGCAAAGAGCCTTTATTACAAGCTCGAGCTTGGCTCTCTGCCTCCACCGATGCAGTGGCAGGATGCAAAAGAGAGTGAATTTTCAAAGGCACAATGATTTTATAGGGAGATAGGGCCAGACTCAAACCGCTGAGTTGGCCGATTCTGATTGGTTGGGTGAGGGCTGAGGCTAGTGACGCAAAGGGAGGGTGTGGCCAGAGTCTGGTTACACAAAACAGGATGTGACCAGCATACCCCTGCATTCCCATTGGCTGAATTAAGGGCAGGCTGCCTGTGATTTCTACACAGTTACACAAGATGGAAGACATGGTAGTCAATCCCACTCTGCCCTTTCATTCCCCCCTTGTCTTGGAACTTACAGCTCAATCATGAGACGGACTGCATTTCTACCTCGCCTTCCTGGGCATGCAGAATCATCAACTGAACCGCCCCTATGTGCTCTTTGACAAATTGGCTCCCTCTCTAACTTCTGCTTCTGTAGTCCCTCTCTTATGAGGGCCATGGATTCCTAAATAACTCCTGAATGGTCAACATAAAAACAACACTCTTCCCCTAGGGCTGCACTTAGGCCTCCTTGCTGCATGAATACAGAGGCAGACCATGACTATTGCCGGGAAAAAGGATTGCAAGGGGCGTGGGGACTCCCAGCAGTGTGGGTGATAGGGAACAGTCAACAGAGTTACAGACATCAGGCTGGTCCAATTCGCCGTAATTTGAGCTTAAGCGGGTTGTGGCTCCATTGTGTAATGAGGTCCTCCCAGACTGCAGAGGGATCAGCTGGGCAGACGTGGGCTGTGATGCAGTCTACCTTGAGAGCGGTGGGTGTACTCAGCACTATGATGTAGGGGCCCTTCCAGCGCAGCTCAAGGGTCTCCTGGCGGCACCTCCTAACAAAAACCCAGACTTCTGGTCTGTACGAATGAGGCATCGGAGTCGGGCCAGCCTCATCACAGAGGCGTGGCCAAATGTCCTCGTGTGCCCTCTGGAGCCCTCTTAAGAGACAAATTCAGTAAGAAGCTCGGCCTTGAGGTTGGGAATGATAGGGGGTGGCCTGCCAAACATGATCTCATAGGGGGTAAAGCCCAGGGTGTAGGGAGAGTTCCTCACCCAGTAAAGGGCATATGGAAGGAAAGCCACCCAATCCCCACCAGTCTCCATGGTTAATTTGGTAAGGGTCTCTTTTAGAGTTCTATTCATTCTTTCTACCTGCCCTGAACTTTGGGGCCTATAAGCACAATGTAATTTCCAATATCCCCCTATAGCCTTGGCTACTGCCTGTGTTACCTGTGAAATAAAAACTGGTCCATTGTCTGACCCTATCATAGCAGGAAATCCAAACCTGGGTAGGATGTCTTCTAGAAGTTTCTTGGCCACTGTCTGAGCTGTTTCATGCTTGGTTGGGTATGCCTCTACCCATCCAGAAAAGGTGTCCTTCTCCTGCTGTACATTTCCTACCTTAGCCAAATTAAATTAATCTGAAAACTTGACTGCTATTTTACTGTCAAATTTAATACTCCAACAACAATCTTAGTTTACTCTGTAAATATTAATGGAAAGGGTTGTTTTGCATTCTTGAGTAGGCCCTGAGCATCCCTGGTGCTAGATATAAGGTAGCTGCTGTTAGCCAAGTTTCTGTTTGTTGCCTCGGTCCTGATCTGGGCTGGGCCAAGTCTTTGTTACCTGGGTCCCGATCTGAGCTGGGCATGGGAAGTGAAGCAGCCATCAGGCAGGAGACCTCCCTCAGAAAGAGTGAGTATTCAAGCCCCTGCAATGCTGGGGGGGTGAAGTTCTATGCCCCACCTCTGTTGGCCCCCATGTTCTCTCCTGATGGCCCCTCTACGACTGTGCCTGTCTTAGGTTGTTCCTCCCGTGAGGAATCTTACCCATCTTTGACTAACCAGCCTTCCTCTGGGGCCAAGCCAGGTGATGTGAGGTTTATTTCTGTCTCCTTGGTAATCTATGCTCCCATGGCCTCCATGCCCAGTGCCTACCTTGGGATCCCCTCACCTGCTTTTGGGACCCCGACACTTGATCACATACCTTGGGGAACCCCGGTTTTTTCTTCAGGGAGGTCCCAGTTCACACCATTGGGCAAAAGACAGATCCATGGTACCAGCCACCACAAGACTTCAACTTCAGCATATACAGAAAACTGAGGCAACAGCTGTGGGCAATTGGATTGTGCCAATATAGAATGCTCAAGTGTCTACCCATGGGGCCTTCCACACAGTGGAAGGGATTAAATCCTTTCATGTCCTTTTTTTTCTATTTGTAGCCTCACCTTGCTCAATATAAGGTACAAGTAGTATCTGAGCAAACCTTTGTCCTGGAGTAATTTACATAACATGATTACATTCTAGCTTAGCTTTAATTTCTCCTTCATAATCTGAACCAATGACTCCAGGCAGAACAGTTAGTCCTTTTAAGAGTGTCTCCACTCCTCCATAAGATTAATCCCAAAGTTCTCGGTGGCACAGGTCCCAATTCCTGTAGGAGTAGCTTGCCGAGCCATACCGGAAGTCCAAGTGACCGCTATAGTGCTGTTAAGATCCAGGCCTGCGCTTCCTGGAGTTGCTCGGGTGAGGGAATTCACCCTGGGCCTGGCAGGGCACATTTTCCCTATTGATGACAGGGCTGGGGGGCACCCCTCTGGCTGTGTCCTGGCCATTGACCATGCCCTCTACCCTGATCTAGCCGTTGCCCGTTTCTATGAAATTTTGATCTACACACACTGGCCCAATGATTCCCTTTCTGACATCTAGGACACCGAGGGATTGAATCTGGAGATTGAGTGTTTATGCCTCTCCCTAGAGTATTGCCTTGTGTCCTCAGTTGTCCACATTTTTTTTGGAAATGTCCTTTTTTTCCCAGTTATAACACCTCTTATTCCCACTGTTACTGCAGTGGGAGTAAACTTGCTTGAAAAGTGCCTGATCCCACATTCTGACAAGCTCGAATCATCTCTGTAATGGTACTATCTTTTCTCAGAGGCATCAGGCATTTAGTTACAGTACTTTATTTTGCCCTTCTTTAGAGGCAAAACTTTCATAACATTTAATATATGTATGATACTTTCCATGTAAAAATATTTCTTTTATGAGAGAATAGACTTTTGAAAACATTTCTAAGAATGAATTAATAGCTTTAATTCTGTCCTCTAGGTTTTTCTCATGAGGAAGCAAACTCAGATCATTTTGGTTAACAAGCCCAGGCTGCCACTTGACTTTTAAAAGGGCCATAAATTTCCCTTTGCCTGGGGGAACTGAGTGGCAAGCCTGGAGATATTCAAATGCAAATTATCACATTTTTTCTTTAAAATGGATAAATGGCGGGAAGCCAGTCTATCTGTAAGCTGGGGGAGCGGGGAGGGCAACTACCCTTCTTCCATTCCAAATTAGTCAGCTTCCTAGCAGCCATCCCAAGACCCCGCATTAGAGTCTGGTGGTAGACCCGGAGCCTCTCCTTACCTTCTGCCGTATTGAAATCCCATTCAGGCCTAGTTAGAGGAAAAGAGCTGTAAGATTCCTGTCTGTGCCCGGAACTAGCTTCCAGGCCTCATTAGGGAAATCAATGAGCCCCGCCCGACTTTTCAGAGAGTTGACGAGCAAGGCATACTGCTCTCTCTGAGCAGAGCGGGCTTCCTGTGGGAACTCCTCCGCCTTCTGCTCTCGGAGCAGCGTCTGCTTCCCCGGATTGTGTGTGTGTGGGGGTGGCTGGGTGATCTTCTTCTCTTTCTGCAAAGCAAGAATAGGTCTACCGGCCCTTCCAGACCCCCACACTGAGGTCATTGGCTCTTTCCCTAATCTCTTTGAAATGATCAATCATAATACTTAAAGGAGTAATCTGAGTCTGTCCCATAATATCCGTCCAGTAAGTCCACAGAATAAAACAGAGATACACAAACAGACAAACAAGCCCCCCCCCCCCAAAAAAAAAAAACGTCTTCCAACTCCATGGAAGTAAAACCGAATGCTAGCTAAGATTTGTGAGGGGATTCCACATCCCTCCAGGGTGAGGGGATTCTACGTACCTCCAGACAGAAGGATCAGAATGTCTTCCGAGTCCTCCGGCCCGTGGTCCTCCAGTGCGTCCACCTAGACCACTTCGGGCACAACCAGACCAGAGATGAGCTCACACAGGACAGACAAACACACAGACACCTATCGCAGTCAGTCAGGCTCTCCAGGTCGGGGTCCCTCATGGGTCTTGGGGACCCCAAATGTTATGCCCAGATTTCAAGATCCCCAAAGATCACCAGAGAGCCAAGCTCAAGCTTGTAATAAAGACTCTTTGCTATTGCATCGGACTCGGCTCCCTGGTGGTCTTTGGGGATCTTGAAATCTAGGCATAACAATGCACAATTGGAGATTCCAAATTGGAGATTCCTGTTGGCATTGAATTGGCCCTAACACCATTGATTGACAGGTTTCTTCTCATTTGCTGGTAGCAAAAGGGACTCCAAGAATATTTTCAGAATATTTAGGGTAACTATATCATTCATTGTCCAAACTGGCATACTTTTGGAAGTGAAAGGGAACATTATTAATAATTATACTAGGACAACAGGCATAAATGAAGTCACCTAGTATTAGGTCAAGTGATTTTCATGCATAAACTCTTAACATGGGTAAGGACATGGGTCTTTTTTCTGCCTATTCTTTTCTAGGCAAATCATCACCATACCTATAGTTGTCCTATATGATTACTGGCATTCTTCTCAATTTTTTTACTCAAAAAACCTTTTGTATTGTCTCCATTAAAAAAAAAAAGAACTTCTGTTCTCTAAGAATTGTTCAAATGGTTGGGTTAGTGCATTGAGAAGACAGGAAAGGGGACTCAAATTAGGTATAAATTCAAGTAATGTCTAGGGAAGGATTTGGGGATGGAGCAGGTTGAGTTCAGTTTGATCAGTAGAACGTCAGTGTCTTAGTTGCAACAGGGAATTTTGACCCCTCAGTAATTCATAACATTTAGAGGCGAGTGGAGAGCACAGTAAGGGAAGAAGTGTCCAGTGAATTTCACACAAGAAAAAAATAAAAACAGAAAGAAAAGGTCAAAATTGTACTGCACAAATTTCTAAATGATGTTAAATTAATTAAGATGGCTAGTATCTGGGAAAAATAAACTAAAATGCATTTTAGGATAATGATCACATAAAAATAATAACGCTCAAAAGAAACAAATGAAGGAAAGGTATGCTAATAAACATTCAATGCAGTATAAGATTGTACAAGAGTGTCCAGGCAAAGGGAACTGAAAAAAAAAAAGAATTTGAGGTTTACCTGCAAAGTACAGTCAACAATGTGGAAGAAAACAAACATATTTTTATGATTTCCTAAATAACATTAAATATATAAGGGAAAGTTTCTCCTTGTACCATGTGATAATTATACTTTTGTTTGAAAATTACTTCCTGTTAAATCACACTTTTTAAAGATCTATAGATATTGATGAAAGTTCAAAGGACAGAAAAATAATCAAAGAGATCTAATTTAAGTTTTAGAGGAAAGCTAAAGGAATTGGCATTATTTAAAGTCTAAGGTGTGACTTGAATGGTATTTAATTGTAAGATCTATTTTAAGAGAAAAGCTGCTGAGCAGGGATTCTCTATAAATAAGAATAAAAATATATTAAAATAGATATGATTTTATAAGGATGCATTGATTGTTAGGTCAAAGAAATAAATAATTTATATGTTCTATTTATAATATAGAAATTCCACACTTACATGTATTTTTTAAGCATTACTTTGAGGCTTAATTTTAGAGCCATATATTTTAAGTTGTCCTTCAAAGACCCAAGTTTGAAGTGCCCTTTTAACTGTTATTCTTTAGTCCTGAAGACCTGATTTAAAGACAATGCATTTTAAAAGGGAACTTTAATGCAAAAACACTCAAGCAATTCTCAGTACAAAGGCAGCTGGGAGAAGCTGCCTTCTTTGCTTTTAGTGTTATGAGGCACTGGCTATTTCTTATGAATATATATATAGAGAGAAGTTTTAAGAAAGAATAAATGTCAGTTTTCAAAAATATAACACAAACCTGCTCATTCATTTAGATCCAATCGCAAGAAATGTATTTTGAACAATTGTTAAGAAATTCTATACATATCTATTCTATAATATATATGTATATCAAGTCATCACGTTGTACACTTCATTTTTTTAAATATATATATTTTTTTATTTCAGAGAGGAAGGGAGAGAGAGAAATAGAAACATCAATAATGAGAGGGAATCATTGATGGGCTGCCTCCTGCATGCCCCACAATGGGGATGGAGTCTGCAATGCAAGCATGTGCGCTGGAACAGAATTGAACCTGGGACCCTTCAGTCCGCAGGCCGACTCTCTATCCACTGAGCCAAACCAAATATAATTGTCAATTATTCCTCAATAAAGTTTAGAAAAAGACATGTTTTTGGTAAAAAGCAAGAATGAAGTAACAATGGCTTTGTTTGTATTTAATCATGTGCCAATGGTGCCAAGAAATGTGTGCATGTATATAGAAAGCACATCATTTATTCCCAACTTTTGGCTCAGTAATGTACTCTTATACAAGAAAGCAGTGCATTTGCATATTATAAATGGGTCTATTAATCCTGCCCAATTTTTAAAAAGCATTTTTCCCCCCAAACTTCTGGTATTACCAGCACTGATTTCATATTGGCCCAAGTGAAGGCCTGCTCTCAGTTTGCTTCACTTATCTTTACCTGATTAAATGGCCTTCATTGCTTGAAAGCCTTCCAATAGGTTCCACATTTTTGTTGTTTTAATGGAATTATTCCAATTATTGGTAAGTTGACATTTGCATGACTTACAGGTTGTCAAAGTGTGTTGATGTCTGTGTTAGTTTTAAATAAGTTGATTTGAATATCCCTTAAAGTTTTCTTTGCATTGGAGCTAACGAGATCAATTTATTTGGAAGATAGTGTGATCAAAAGTGATAGCCTTGCTAACTCGGTCATAGAATCACCAATGCATGCACATGAGTGTACAACTAGAAATAATGTAAGCTGTCTATTTCAGTTTTAAAAATCAATCTAGTTTTATATTCTTTTGCATTTTATTCAAACATTCATCCCTTCCATCCCTATAAAACAAAGGAGAAATTGTATCCTAAGATTCTGCTGTCAGAACTATGATCTTAAGGGTAAAAAAAGTATTTACTTTGCCTTGTAACTTACTGTCCCACCAGTAAACAGCTCATGAGGCATGGCAGCAGTCAATACCTATTTGTTGGTTGGATGAACTAGCAATGTAATATAATAGTATCAAAACTGGCCCTTTGGTTCTTTGAACTTCTACATGGTTTTGCTGTTTTCAAAGCTGCATTTTTAAAGTTCTTAGCAGATATTTCATTCATTGTGGTTGGCAATTTGGCAGTGTTCATCAAAATTTAATATACAGGCATTTGACCTAGCAATTCCAATTCTTTAACCGTATCCTGTAAAATACTTAAACACAGCCACAAAGATAGGTATACAAGGCAGCTTGTTGCATTGTTTTCAATGGAAACTACTTGAAAGAAACTAAATGTTCATCATTGGCAGTTAGTGAAATAAATTGAGGTACATATGTACGTGGACTACTATGCAGAAATCTTATAAGGAGGTGGATCTATATATATGTACATAGGAAGAGCTCTCAATAATGAGAGGGAATCATTGATTGGCTGCCTCCTGCATGCCCCACAGAGAGATTTAAAAACACACAAACAAAACTCTCCAAACAACTTATGAGATGTAAATGCAAAAGAATATGTTTTGAAATGATAGACACCATGCTTTGGTTTTGTTTACCTCTGGGACAGAGAGACATATTGATGATAAAATTAAGTGTTTTAAGCTGCTCTGATAAGGGCTTTCACTTTTACTCTGTGTTGGTGTATTGTTTTACTTTTTAACAATGAACATGCATTTATATCTATACTAATAATAGAGGAATGTGCAAGTTATCAGGGACTCCATCACAGTAATGACTGAACAGTAGGGTCCATGGAGTGACAAGGCCAGCAGGGGAGTTAGGGAGGGACGACCAAGTGACTGAATAGCTGGCTGTGTGAGGCCACCAGGCCAGCAGGGGGGTACAGTTGGGGGTGACCAGGCCAGTGGCGGGGCATTTGGGGTTGACCAGGCTGGCAGAGAGGCCATTTAGGGGCAATCAGGCGGGCAGGCAGGTGAGCAGTTAGGAACCAGAGGTCCCAGATTCTGAGAGAGATCACAGATTGGAGAGGGTGCAGGCTGGGCTGAGGGACATCCCCTGCCTCCTGTGCAAGAATTTCGTGCACCAGGCCTCTAGTATTAAATAATTAAGTAAACTATGATTTAAAAATACAATACTTGCCCGACTGGTGTGGGGTCAGTGATTGAGTGTTGATCCAGGAACCAGAAGGTCTCTGGTTCAATTCCCAGTCAGGACACATGCCCTGGTTGCAGTTGTGGGCTCAGTCCCCAGTTGGGTGCATGCAGGAGGCAGTGATCAATGATTCTCTCATCATTGATGTTTCTATTTCTCTCTCTCCTTCTCCTTTTCTCCTCCTCTAAAAATCAACAAGCAATATATAAAAAAATATTTTTTATAGTTTTATTTTATTTTTAAAAATATATTTTATTGATTTTTCACAGAGAGGAAGGGAGAGGGATAGAAAGTCAGAAACATCGATGGGAGAGAAACATCAATCAGCTGCCTCTTGCACACCTCCAACTGGGGATGTGCTCCCAGTCAAGGTACATGCCCTTGACCTGAATCGAACCTGGGACCTTTCAGTCCGCAGGCCAATGCTCTATCCACTGAGCCAAACCACTTTGGCTAAAAAAATACATATTTACACAGAGAAATATTTCCCTGGGAAATAATTATTCTGTCTAATAAAAGAGTAATATGCAAAATTACCACACCTCTACTATACCCACAAGCCACACCCACAAATCCAAGTCCACCAGCCAATCAAATTCCCAAAGAATGCTGGGAAATGTAGTTCTGGGGACAGACACACTGCAGGATCTCCTAGACCTGTGATGGTGAACCTATGACACGCATGTCAGCACTGACACGCGTAGCCAATTTTTCGATGACACGTGGCCTCATGAAGTCGCATGCCAAGGACGTTTCATCCTCTTCTACAGCACAGCCAGGTGCAGCAGCTGAGGATGAAACATTTGCTGTAGTGTAGTGTAGACACTCTGTGCCGGAGGTCTGTAGGCCAAAACAACAGAACTCTGGAACAGAGCATCTAGTTCTGGGACTTCTGGTTAGGCCTTTTAGGGATCTTTGACCTCACTTCTGGCTGGTGAAGCAGGGAGCAGCGGAATGTCATGGGGACACATCTCTGGGGGGCCTTGTGATCACTATTACCAGCAACCACATAACCAGAGCAACCATCATCCAATCTATTGTTCTGGGTTGTCATGGATTTCTAATTGACCATCACTACTGAGATAAGTGAGGGGGAGGTTGGGAGAGGCAAGGGCCTGTGCTATGGGTGCCATTTCCCACCATTAGAAATAGTGGCAGCCATCTTAATTTATCCAAGGAATGACATTTTGCAGCATAGTGCAGACTCATTTCACCACTATTACTGTTGTGAGTCCTAATTAATCCCTATTTGTGCTTATTAACCCTGCCCTTTCATAAAAGACAATTACATGTGCCATCTTGTGGTCAGTTAGACTAGTTAACCCCTAATTGCCTTTAGGGCTAACAGTCCATCTATAATTCTATCTTCTGTCACTGTCCCCCTGATGGAGAACCTAAAAAATAAAAAACCAAGGTTAAGTAAAGGCAGTGGTAGTAGCAGTAGCCAACCCTTTCAAGAGACATGGACTGAGATGTATGGCATTATAGAAAAAAATGGCAGACCATTTTGAGTTCTATGTACTGAAACAATAGTAAGCAGAACGTGGAATATAAATAGACATTTTGAAACTAATCATTCCCAGCTCTTGAAAAAAAGTGAGGATGAAAGGAAAGAATACATTTCCAGGCAGCTACACCTTTATAAGAGCCAATCTAATTCCATCCTTAAATGTATAAAAGGCTCTACAAATTTAACATCTGCAAGTTTGAGCTTTGCTCACTCCATAGCTCAGCATGGAAAAGCACTCAGTGAGGGAGAATTTATTAAACAAGCTCTCCTACAGTGTGCACCAGTTTTATTTCACGATATGCAGATAAAGATGCAATTATTAAGAGAATATCTGAGTTACCACTCAGTAGAAATATCATAAAAGGCTGAATAATGAGACTGAACACAAATGTATAGCATCAATAAAGAGAGACATGAGTAATTGTAAATATTTTTTTATCTCTCTTGATGAAACTACTGATGTCACATCACATGCTCAGTTGACCATTATTGGTCGATATTCTGATGGTCTCACAATGAGAGAAGAGTTGATAAAGTTAGTATCAGTGCCAACAAGTACATCAGGAAGCGAAATATGTAAGGATGCTATACAAACATTCTGTGACCTAACCATTGATATCTCTAAAGGTGTGTCAGTGACAACAGATGGGGCACCAAACATGATAAGGGAAAAAGGTGGATTTATCAAATTGTTTACAGAAGCTATTGGACATCTGATTGTGCCTTTTCATTGTATTATCCATCAGGAGGTTTTATGTGCCAACGCAGGATTCACCAACTTAACTTAATATCAGTTGTTACAAAAATAGTTAATTTAATAGCTGCTCACCCCCTTCACAAGCGAGAATTTTCTGCACTTTTACTGGAGGTTGATTCCACCTACAGTGGACTGCTGATGTACAATAATGTAAGATGGCTGAGCCAAGGCAAAGTTCTTGAATGCTTTTGTGGAGTGCTTTGAAGAAATTAAGGTATTTCTTGAAGATAAGGATCTGGGAAACTTTTCTCAGGTCAATGATGATAAGTGGGTCAACACCCTGATATATTTTTACAGATCTCTCTGTTCATATTAATGAATGGAACTTAAAGTTAAAAGGTTTTGGCAAAAGTATTGACTTTATGTTTGGATACGTAAAAGCTTTTGAAAGTAAACTTAAAATTTTCAAGTGAGATGTAGAAACTAAAACTTCTAAGTATTTTCCTTGTGTAACAAAGTTTTTTGAGAAGACCAGTGCAGCTGTACAGAATGAAATGGAACCCTTGCATATAAAGTACCAGCATGTTTTAAACTTGTTACTTGACTAGTTCAGTGATAGACTTAATCAATTTAGAAGCCTAGAACAGACCATAAAAATAATTAAGTATCCTGATGTAATAGTCTACAGTAGTTTGGAATTGAATGGTTTCCAATGGATGCAAATTGATGATTTGGAGATGCAACTTGCAGAATTTCAAGGCAGCATCTAGGCTCAGGTGTTTGTGGACTTGAGGTCAAAGCTTGAGAATCTGGAAAGGTGCCACTTGGAGAATCAAGAGGAGTGCCACTACCAACAGGAAATTTGGAGTGCCTGGAACTGATTAGCAGACACTTTTAGCACCCTGAAAAATATAGCAATGGCTTTCCAATTTTTCCCTCTACATACTTTTGTGAGACCTTATTCTCAGCATTAAATAATATCAAAACCAACAAAAGAAACAGATTGATAGATGAAGTTAGTAGCGCTTGCTTGGGCTTGAAGTGTACAAAATACTAACCTTCAATTGAAGGTTTAGCCAATGAAATTCAGCAACAAAGAAGTCACTAATAGGCAGGCTAGTTAAAGAATTCCCCCCTCCACCCCCCTCACTTATCTTAGTTCACGGCACCTCACACAAGTTAAATAATATCAAAACCAACAAAAGAACTGACTGACAGATGAACAAAGAAGTCACTAAGCAGGTAAGTTAAATAATTAGCTTTTGGTTTATTAAATACAGTTATATATTACAATTACACATTTTTGTTATTTAAATTATAAATATCACGAAATTATTGTTTTTTTTTTCTCGAAGTGACACACCACCCGAATTATATTCGTTTTTTTTTGGTGAATTTTGACACTATTGCAAAGTGAGCCTGGAACAAATTACTGATGCCGGTGGGGGATGGAGGGAAAACAAAGGTGAGAGACATAAGTAAAGTTGAAGTGTCGAGGAAAAATTAAAGGGAAGATATCCTGCAACTTTTAGGAAATCTCATCCTATGGAGCAAAGAAAAAAAAATGACCTCTATTATTCTGAGCACCAAACGAAACTGGGTTGGGGTCTCAGACAATTCACTCATATAATTTCAAAGACAGACAGAAACTCCTGAATTGGAAAGGGCTTCCCTGAGGATTCCCAGATTAAAGAGGGTGCAGGTCAGGCTGAGGGACCCACCCCCCATGCATGAATCTTCATGCATTGGGCCCCCAGTCTATATATATAAAAGGCTAATATGCAAAGTGTCCCCTCAGGAGTTTGATCAAGAGAGTGGGTGTTCGATCACTCCGCATAAAGTATGCTGACCACAAGGGGGTGGCATGGAACATAGCAGGCAACCAGTGTTGGTAGCAGCAGGGCAGTCAGGGAGTGAGGGAAGGAGACAGGGAGGCGGGAAGATGGCAGAACCGCGAGGTGATGGCACGCGGACAGTGAGGGAAGGAGGAGGTGACAAGGCAAGGAGAGGGGAACCTGATCAGCCCTGATCACCAGCCAGGTCTAGGGACTCTATCTGTGCACAAATTTTGTGCACTGGGCCTCTAGTTAAAATATATTCTCTACACTAGGCTTATAATTCAAATATGTTCTCTACATCTCTGGTTTTCTGCCATTCCTTTCTTCACACACACCACCCATTACAAAGCTACAAAATGCAAAGAAAAGTCTCTTTAAAAACAGAAAAAGGAAAATAGTGATATGCCTAGAAAATGCCTCATTCAGATTATGTCCCTGTCTTTGTTTAATGGCAAATAATAACTATTTATTAAATCCAGAGGATACTATT
Organism: Antrozous pallidus; assembly: GCA_027563665.1. NCBI lineage: Eukaryota > Metazoa > Chordata > Mammalia > Chiroptera > Vespertilionidae > Antrozous > Antrozous pallidus. The sequence continues at coordinate 57,396,043 of CM050508.1, read as the reverse complement.
CATACACATGGTAGTGAGACCACTGAAGAACCTGACGTGTTAGTCCCTCTTAGTAAATGTCCAGGAAGATGCAGCTAATCATTTCTACCAAAGGTTAAAAATAGATAATTCTTAATTGCTTGTGAATAAGTATATACATCCCATGTTAGCATTTTATCTGATTGTGTTACAGTGACTAATATCCTACTGGGTTAATATTTTTCTTAAGTACATATTATATTGCTTTAATTTCACTAAGCATTAATATTCTGTTATAACATATTATTTTCATTTATCTGTCTATATTACACATGACACTATTTATTGCTTTTAAGACCAAAACTTGTCCATGTTTTTTTAATTCAAATATAAGAACTACAAAAGCACTACTTATCTCTCTTACACATACTTATATACCACCTAATAGCTAATAACTTATTTCCTGTTTCTATGTTATCATATGAGCAATATCTTTCATATATTTTAATCTTTATTGTTCAGTTTATTAATTGCATTGTTCCCCCTTTTTCCCCCCTATAGCTCCCCTCCACCCAGTATCCATACCACCCTCTGCCCTTACCTCCCCCCCCCCCACTGTCCTCTTCCATTGGTATATGATTTTTGTCCAATCTCTTGCTGCATCTCCCACACCCCTTTTCTCCCCAAGAATTGTCAGTTCACGACACCTTGCCATGCTAGCAGTTGGCAGCTGTGCATGGCTGTAGGCGGCCCAGGACCAAAACAGAAAGGATGGAACTTGCATTGCCACGATGTGTCCACCATCAGGATACCATTGCTGACATGGACACATTAAGAACTATTGACATTGAAACTGGGACTCAGAACAGTTGGACATTGAAACTGAGACCCAAACATTTTTTGTTCTTATACATTTATTTCTAGTATGCAGAGGCAAGATATTTTTGAAGAAAAGAAACAGGGGAGAGTGATTGATATAGAGGCAGGGAGGCATTGAAAAGGCTGTCAAGCTACAGGGGGAAGGCTGGGGAGGGTGGGGACGGATGCTTGGAGAGATCAACCGAAGGACTTGTATGCACACATATGAGCATAACCAATGAATGAAAGACACTGGGGCAGGGAGGGTGCAGGTGGGGACATGTGCTGGGGGGTAGGGGAGGCTGGGGGGGAGGATAATGGGGGAAAAAGGAAAACATATGTACTACTATTAAATCTAAGTTATACTGCAAAAAATTAATTTAAAAATAAAATAAAATAAGATAGTGAGAAAAAAAAGAATTGTCAGTCCATTCCCTCTCTATGCTCATGATTCTATTATATTCACCAGTTTATCCTGTTCATAAGATTTTTAATTCACTTGATTTTTAGATTCATTTGTTGATAGATGCGTATTTGTTGTTCATAATTTTTATTTTTACCTTTTTCTTCTTCCCCTTCTTAAAGAATACCTTTCAGCATTTCATATAATATTGGTTTGGAACTCCTTTAGCTTCTTCTTATCTGCGAAGCACTTTATCTGACCTTCAATTCTGAATGATAGCTTTGCTGGGTAGAGTAATCTTGGTTGTAGATTCTTGCTATTCATCACTTTGAATATTTCTTGCTACTCCCATCTGGCCTGCATTGTTTCTGTTGAGAAATCCGCTGACAATCTTATGGGTGCTCCCTTATAGGTAACTAACTGTTTTTTCTCTTGCTGCTTTTAATATTCTCTCTTTATCTTTTTCTCTTGGCATTTTAATTATGATGTGCCTTGGTGTGGTCCTCTTTGGATTCATATAGTTTGGGGTTCTGTGTGCTTCTTGCTCTCCTAAGTCAATTTCTTTCACCAGTTGTGGGAAGTTTTTGGTCTCTATTTCTTCAAATAGGTTTTCAGTGTTTTGCTCTCTCTCTTTTTCTGGCACCCCTATAATTCGGATGTTGATATGCTTGATGTTGTCCCAGAGGCTCCTTATACTATCTTCAATTATTTGGATTCTTTTTGCTTCTTGCTTTTCTGGCTGAGTGGATTTTGCTTCTTTATATTTCAAATCTTTAACTTGGTTCTTGGGGTCCTCTAGATTGCTTTTAAGTCTCTGTATAATATTTTTTATTTCAGTCAGTGTCTGCTTAATTTCTAGTTGGTCCTTTTTCATATCCTTGAGGGTCTTGTTCATATCCTCAAGGGTCTCGTTCATATCCTCGAATGTTTCATTCATATCCTCGAAGGTCTCATTAAATTCATTAGCCTTTTCCAGGAGCCTCTTGAAAAATCTTATAACTGTGGCTTTGAACTCTATGTCCAGTTGTTGTTTTTTTTCCTCCATTTCTTTCACATATAATTTCTTTCCATGTCTCTGCATTTTGACTGCTTCCCTGAGTTGGTCAATTAGCTTTGTGTGGTAGATGTTCTCTAAGGGACAATGGCTCAACCTCCCCAGTTACCTGAGGTGGATACTCTTGATACAGCCCTTTATGGGTTGCACAGTCTTGTTGAAGTTAAGCCTAGATTATTGTTGTTAGCACTAGGAGGGTTTGACCTCCAGGCAAACTGGCTGTGAGAATCAGCTGTGTACAGGTTGGATGGGTGGAGTCTCCAGACTGAGCAGGTAGCCTTGATTTCCCATCAGCTCTGCCCTATGCAGCACCTGGCTCTCTGTTCCTGGTGGTAATGGCTGCACACACCTCTGAGAAAAAGGTGCCACTGAGCTCTACCCGCTGCCAGACAATTAAGCCTCTCCCCAAATGAGTCTGCACACCCAAAGTCTCACCCAGGGTTGTAAAACAATGCAGTCTGCTGGTTTCCTTTCTTTCTTTTTTTTCCCGAACAAGAGAGCAAGTCACAAGTCCACTCTGTGTGCTCGCACGCTTCTGCAATTCCCAAGTTTATGCACCCTCTGCGCAAGCTTGCAGACCTCTGCAGTGCCCAAGTTTCAGTGTGCTTCATTCTGTCATTAAGTTGTAGTTTTGAAATTGTTGTGTGGGGAAGCAAGATAGGTTTTTACCTATGTCGCCATCTTGGTTCCTCCTCCCAAATGTGATATGAGAAGTATTTTAATTGATAAATAAGAAATAGAAATACTTGGAGGAATCAAGATGACGGCATTGGTAAACACCTATACTGCTACCTCGCACAACAATTTAAAAAATACAACTAAAAGACAAAATAGACATCATCCAGAACCACCAGAAAGCTGGCTGAGTGGAAATTCTACAACTAGAAGGAAAGATAAATAGACACTGAGACTCAGAGGAGATGCGGAGGACAGAGTTGCGGAGACGCAGAGAAGGAGGTGTGGAGACACGTGCAAGCAGAAAAGGCAGGCAGCTGAATCCCTGGCTGGTTTTCTCAAACAGGGAGGGAGACAAAGGTTCCCCACTGCGCTGAACCCCAGTTCCAGGTGAGTCTTGGGGAATCTATTCTCATATGGGGTAAAACTGGACTTTTGGGAGGAAACACACTGAGACTCGAGAGCTGCAGAGGCATGTGAGCTCACAGATAGGGCACATGGCTGGCTCTCTTGTTCGAGAGGAAAACAAAACCTCCAGACTGCACTGAATCCCAATTCCAGGTGAGACTTTGGGTGTCTGGACTCATTTGGGGAGAAACTGGATTATCTGGCAGTGGACAAAACTCAAGAGCAGCTTTCTCTCAGAGCTGCGTGCAGCCATTGCCATAGGACACGAAGACCCAGGCACTGCTTAGTGCGGGGCTGATGGGAAACCAAGCCTGGCTGCTCAGCCCTGAGACTCCGCCCCATCAAACTGAGCACAGAGACTCTCCCAGCATAGAGACAGCTGATCCTCACAGCCACTGGCCTGTAGGTAAACCCCTCCCAGTGATACCAACAACAATCAAGACTTAACTACAACAAGGCTGAGCACACAGCCCATAAAGTGGTACACGAAGAGTCTCCACTTCAGGTAACTGGGGAGGCTTAGCCACTGTCCCATAGAGGACACCTACCACACAAAGCTACTTGACTAACTCAGGGAAGCAGCGAAAATGTGGAGACAAGAAAGAGATCACAATGAAAAGAAATGGAGGAGAAAAAAAAAACAAATGACTGGACATAGAGTTCAAAACCATGGTTATAAGGTTTTTCATGAATTTTCTAGAAAAGGCCGATAAATTTAATGAGACACTCGAAGATATGAAAAAGGACCAACTAGAAAATAAGCAGAGAGGGCACAGAGACAGAGTGAAATAATAATAATAAAAAAAAACCATTATACAGAGACCTAATAGCAGACTAGAGGACTGCAAAAATCAAGTCAAATATTTGAAATACAAAGAAGCAAAAACCACTCAGCTGGAAATGCAAGAAGCAAAAAGAATCCAAAAAATTGAAGATTGTGTAAGGAGCCTCTGGGACAATCTTAAGCATACCAACATCCAAATTATAGGGGTGCCAGAAAAAGAGAGAGAGCAAGATACTGAAAACCTATTTGAAGAAATAGTGACTGAAAACCTCCCCCACCTAGTGAAAGAAATAGACTCTAAGTCCAGGAAGCGCACAAAACCCCTAACAAGAGGAATCCAAAGAGGACCACACCAAGACCCATCATAATTAAAATGCCAAGATCAAAAGACAAAGAGAATATTAAAAGCAGCAAGAGAAAAACAGTTAGTTACCTACAAGGGAGCACCCATACGATTGTCAGCTGATTTCCTAACAGAAACTATGCAGGCCAGACGAGAGTGGCAAGAAATATTCAAAGTGATGAATAGCAAGAGCCTATAACCAAGATTACTCTACTCAGCAAAGGTATCATTCAGAATCGAAGGTCAGATAAAGAGCTTCACAGATTAAAAAAAAAAAACCTAAAGGAGTTCATCACTGTCAAACTAGCATTATATGAAATACTGAAAGGTATTCTTTAAGAAGAGGAAGAAGAATAAAAAGGTAAAGATAAAAATTATGAACAACAAATACATATCTATCGACAAGTGAATCTAAAATCAAGTGAATTAAAAATTTGATGAACAGAATAAACTTGTGAATATAATAGAATCAGGGGCATTGAAAGGGAGTGAACTGACAATTCTTGGGGGAAAAGAGGTGTGGGGGGTGTAGGAAGAGACTAGACAAAAATTGTACACCTATGGATAAAGACAGTGTGTGTATGGGGGGAGTTAAGGGAAGATGGTGAGGTGGGTACTGGGTGAAGGGGAGCTATGGAAGGAAAAAAGAGGAACAACTATAATAATCTAAACAATAAAGATTTATTAAATTTAAAAAAGAAAACCTAAACAAGAGGAAAGACATTGTTTTTGGAATAGTAAGATTCAGCATAATAAAGATATTTTTCTCTTACAAAAAAGAAATAGGAATACTTATATTAATAAATAAGAATTATTTATCCTAGTTATTTATGTGTAGGTTTATGTGTAGATATTGTATACCTCCTTTACATATGACTACATATGAACACATGCAAATGAAAGGGAAATAGTAGTCAACTGGTCTGTATTAATCACAGATGACCTCTAAGAGGAGACTCCAAATATCCCCACATGAGGATGGCTTATTCCTTGCTTATTGAAAGCTTTAAGATAATAGTTGTCCAAAAGACTACCAGAACTTTTTACTTCTAGAAATTGCAGTGCTGTCACAGGAATGATTGCTCTCTATGGGACAGCTACATATATATTTGTGTGTGTGTGTGTGTGTGTGTGTGTGTGTGTGTGTGTGTGTGTGTAATTATTATTGACCTGTTTGCTTAGATGAAAAACTTTGTTTCTTGAATTTTGTTTCAAATTAAGTTCTGATGAATAGAAGATAACTTCATATATGAGGATGGAAATTTTCCTTCTATTTTTAAAAAATATTTTTTTATTTATTTCAGAGAGGAAGGGAGAGAGAGAGAAAAACATCAATGTTGAGAAACACTGATCGCTGCCTCCTGCACACCCCTTATTGAGAATCTAGCCCGTAACCGCAGCATGTGCCATGAGTGGAACCAACTGTTACCTCCTAGTTCATAGGTTGACGTTCAACCACTGAACCACACACGCTGGATTCCTTTTTCTTTTCTTTTCTTTTCTTTTTTTCCTTTCCTTTCCTTTCCTTTTCTTTTCTTTTCTTTCTTTTTTTTGTTTTGTTTGGTTTTTTTTTTTTACAGAGAGGAAGGGAGAAACATAGATAGTTAGAAACTTTGATGAGAGAGAAACATCAATCAGCTACCTCCTGCACACCCCCTACTGGGGATGTGCCTGTAACCAAGGTACATGCTCTTGACCGGAATCGAGCCCCTCAGTCCTCAGGCCAATAATCTATCCACTGAGCCAAACCTGTTAGGGCTGGGTTTCTTTCTATTTTTTATTTCTTTACACAGGACAATAATCACCACAAACAAAAGCAGTTTTTGATAACTGCATTTTACGTTAGGACTAAGTACACATTAGAAGAAAAGCTGTGTTGTCATCAGGAATGGAAATTTTAAATTACTATACTAGAAATATAATCAATCCTCATGTAACTTTCACTCAAAAAGGGCCAAGTGCAAGGTAAATGTATCTCATTTATTGAAACCACCATTTATCTTTCTAACATTGATGATTTTAGTAAGATTATACGTTTTAAGAGTTAACAGACTAAAATGATTCTATTTACTTGAATTTGTATGAAGGAATATACGAGACTATAAGACTATTTTATCTATTTACTAGAGGCTATCGATGCACAAAATTCGTGTACAGGGTAGGGGAGGGGGTGTCCCTTAGCCCAGCCTGCACCCTCTCTAATCTGGGACCCCTAGAAGAATGTCTGACTGCATGTTTAGGCCCAATCCCATCTAAACAGGCAGTTGGACATCCCTCTCACAATCCAGGACTGCTGACTCCCAACTGTTCGCCTGCCTGCCTTCCTGATTGCCCCTAACCGCTTCTGCCTGCCAGCTTGATCACCTTCTAACCACTCCCTTGCCAGCCTGATTGATGTCTAACTGCTTCCCTGCCAGCCTGTTTGGCCCAACTTCCCTCCTCTGCTGGCCTGGTCACCCCTAACAGTCCTCCTCTGCAGGCTTGATTGTCCCCAACTGCCCTTCCTTGCAGACCTGGTCCCTCCCAACACCCCTCCCCTGCAGGCCTAGTCACCCCTAACTGCCCTTCCCTGCAGGCCTGGTTCCTTCCAATTGCTCTCTCCTGCAGGCCTAATCACCCCTAATTGCCCTTCTCTGTAGACCTGGTTCCCCCTCGAGCCTGGTCACACCTAACTGCCCTTCCCTACAGGCCCAGCTCCCTCTAACTGCCCTTCCCTTCAGGCCTGGCTCCCCCCAACTGCTCTCCCCTGCAGGCCTGGGTCCCCGCGCCCCCCCCCCCCCCGCCAACTGCCCTTTCCTGCAGGCCCAGTCATCCTCAACTTCCCTCCTCTTCCAGCCTGATCACTCCTAACTGCCCTCCCCTGCTGGCCATCTGGTGTCCACATGGGGGCAGGATCTTTGACCACATGAGGCAGCCATCTTGTGTGTTGGAGTGATGGTCAATCTGCATATTACTCTTTTATTAGATAGGATAGAGGGCTGGTGCATAAGTGGAGGCCAGCTGGTTTGCCCTGAAGGGTGTCCCAGATCAGGATGGGGGTTTCCTTGGGGCATGGGGTGGCCTGTGCTAGGGGCCTGTGGTGGTTTGCAGGCTGGCCACGCCCCTCGGTGACCCAAGAGGAGGCTCTGGTACCTGGGATTTATTTATCTTCTATAACTGAAACTTCGGTAGCCTGGAGTGGAGCCAAGCCTTCTCCTTCCTCTGTGGTAGCAGCCATTTCTGTGGGATTTATTTAGCTTCTATAATTGAAACTTTGTTGCCTTAAGCAGAGGCCGGGGATGGCCAGGGCTGCAGAAGCTTGGCTTCCTCCACCTCTGGGGCAACCCTAGCCTCCTGCTATCTCTATCTCCATGGCTGCTGCCATTTCTGTTGGGATTTATTTAGCTTCTATAATTGAAACTTTGTTGGAAGCATTGGGTTGAGGCCTAGGCTGGCAAGGGCAGGCGAAAAGTTTAGCTCCCTCCATTGCTAGGGAAAGCCAAGCCTCCCTCCTGCTCGCAGTGGTTGGGTTTATTTGCATACTCGCTCCTGATTGGGTGGTGTGTGTGTGTGGCTTATGGGCGTGGCTTGTGGGTGTAGCTGAGGTGTGTCAATTAGCATATTACTCTTTTATTAGATAGGATAGCCTAGCCTTTGTTTCTATAGGAATCAAGCTCCAACAAAATCTGCTTCTAACGACCTTTGTCTTATCCTTGTTGGCTACCATCTTTGATATTTTGGTGCTGAGAATACTTCCATAATACTACCAAATCCAAGTAACCTTGAAGATCCCAACTAGCACAAGTTTGGTTCAAGACATATTATCTACCTGTAATTAAACAGCAAAAGCTGACTTTTGTTCAATAACCAAGTAGAAAAAGTGTTGTGTGGTAACCTCTCAAGCTTGTTGCTCTACTCCTTAGGGCACAATGAACCAGTCATCACTTTCATTTCCCAGTTTTTTTGGCCCAACAGACTTTTGACAGTAAAATAGGTCACCAAAAGAGTTTACTTTTGAGGTTAGAGGTAGGGACGTTGGGTTGTCTCACCCAACCCTGTTACTGTGACTAACATATCATATCATATGGTTATATCTAAACTAGATTGTGACCATGCCTCTCCAGGTCTAATTTTATAGGATCTGAGGGATGCAGCTTCCACTACTTTGCCCGCAGGACAGTTCTCCAGAGAGGAAGGAAGAGGGACAGAGAGAGAGAAAAATTAATGATGAGAGAGAACCACCGACCGCCTGCCTCCCACCAGCCCCCGCACTGGGGACAGAGCCCACAGCCTGGGCATGTGCCCTTGACCGGAATTAAACCTGGGACCTTTCAGTTCGCAGGCCGACACTCTACCCACGGAACCAAACCGGCTCGGGCCAGTGTCAGATTTTAAGGTAGGTCTTCCTTCCTTTAAACCAGCTGAGTTATTCACGTTTGAAAGGCAACTCCTGCGAAAGCAGCCCGACTCACACTGACAAAAGCAAGGCGATGCTGCACCCTGATTCACCTTGCTGCCCTTGACCCCACAACCCGCCCTATTAGCGTGATGGCACCAAAATACCAGCTTGTGTTTACAGTCTCGGGCCTCCCCACGGCGGACGGTGTGCACAGAGCGGGATCGCGACCCGCAGAGCTGGCAGATGTAAACACAAGCTGGTATTGTGGGCGAATGGCGGTTGGAGGCTCTTTGTTTGGAGGCTTTAAAAACGGGCACCCTCGCAAGAACGGGAGAGGCAGGAAGCAGAGCTGCCCTGACGTGACTTCGCCCATCTTTGTCCTTCCTCAGGTGGACCCCCAATAACTTACCCACTTGACCAGGTTTCTCACGACCATTTGTTGTTGTTTTTTCCTACTTGGCTGCACTTCAATGCAACAGTTTTGTTTTCAAATTGCAGGCCATTCATAGTTTGCCTTTCGTAACTTAAAGTTAGTTTCTGAGTACTTGCAAGCACTGGACTTGTCTAGTGGGTGACTGTATCGAAATCTTCCACGTGGCAGATTCATTGCAATGTTTGGTGAGTTTAAGCAAGGACCGAAACGCCTTGTGGGGTCTTGTTTTACACACCAGCAATGGTTCTTTTACGTCAAAGGAGGATGGGCATCAGCTAAGCCTTCTAGACAACATATCTACCTACTGTTCTTGCGTATGCTACTTTAAGCATTGATTTTGAAGCGCAGAAGTTGAGCTGAAGAGACATAGCAAGGGTAAAAACCCTAAAATTACAAGCTTTAGTTTAGCATAACATTTACTGGCATATTTGCTCTTTTAGTTTTCTCTGTAGTCTTTGTCATTTCTCCATCTTACCCCCAAATAAGTTGAATCACACAGTGAACTTTAATTCTGAAATAGATTTGTTCGTAGGGTGAAGAGATGATCATATAGTTCAGGGAGAAAAATAAGACATATAAAGGAGAGAAGTTAAAAAAAAAAACTTATAGCTTGAAAAATGCCAACATAACTTATGATATGCTTGACGCTGTGATAAAGTACTTCATCTTGCTTCTTAAACAAAACTTTCTTTTTTTAAGTATGTTTTTATTGATTTTAGAAAGAGGGGAAGGGAGAGGGATAAAGAGATAGAAATATCAAGATGAGAGAGAAACATCTGTCAGAAACATCAGGCAGCTGCCTCCTACTGGGAATTGAGCTTGAAACCCAGGCGTGTGCCCTGACCTGGGATTGAACTGTGACCCCCTGGTTCATGGGCTGACACTCAACCCCTGCGCCACACCAGCTGGGCCAAAATTTTCTCTTTGGAATTAGGTATGCCATCACTACCAAAAATCAGTAACTAAAGGGACAGTGGGTAGTTTGGCAGTTCCCTTTTCTTAAATAAAAGTTACAAATTGATTTTACACCTACTGAGGCAGCCATTCGCCAATGTAAGCTTATTCCTGACAACTGTTTCTTTTAGAATCCAATAAGTAATTGGAAAACAAAAGTGATTTTCTCAATACAATAGGAAAGCAGTTAGAGTAAAGACAAATCCTGGTTGTAGACAGTTTTGATGTAGATTGCAGTACATCCTAGAAAAATAACAGGAGTTTCAGCTTGGGGGTTTTTAATGACATGCCACTCAAATGGAAGCAAGTGAATTCATAAGTGTTGTCAGTCACTTTAGACTGAAAAGAAATAACTTTTTAAGATATCAAATAAGTTGCACTAAAATGCTGTAGGCCAACAATTTGCTTTACTTATTTAAAATCTATTGTACTTGATCACTTCACGAAACTGCACAACTTGACAGAACTTCGACATCTTGGCTCTTGATTTTCTCTCTCCATGTGAAATGCCTCCCAAGACAGCTCACAAGCATTTCACAAATTATAATAAAGGATCCACCTATGTATACATCAATACTGACAGATCTGGACCATCTTATTTTCACCTGCTATATGTTCAGGCTCAATTGAAAACTAAATTATGGAATGAATAGATTTACTAGGAGAGTCAATATGGCCTTAACTTATACACACATTTGGAGAGCAACTGTAGAAAGCTATTTTGGAGATTCAATATCCATGGTAATATGTTCAGATATACAAATAATTACTGTACCAAGAATTGATATTTTCACAAGTTTTATCCCTAATATCATATAAATTCAGATCTTGTGTGCTGGAGTTCATATTCTAAAGAAAAAAATTCAGGCTACAGGATTTCATTGCTTTTCACTTTAGTTTTCAGTTGTTGAGATTTAAAAAAAAATTATTTACTTCAGCCTGGCCAATATGGCTCAATGGTTGAGTATCAACCCATCCACCAAGCGATCTATGGTTCAATTCCTAGTTAGGGCACATATCCAAGTTGTGGGCTCAATTCCCAGGAGGAGGCACACTGGAAGCAGCCAAGTAATGTTCCTATTGCATCGATGTTTCTATCTCTCTCTAACTCTCTCTTCTTCTCTCCCTAAAAACCAATAAAAACATTATAAAATGCTTTACTTCAAATATATGATTACAACTTTACAGAAAATTTAAAATACCTTTGAGCCTACAGACCTTCTTATCACTTCACATAATTTTCTCTGGCTCACCAATTTTCTGTCATCACTTTTCTTAGTTACCTTATGCTATTAGTATTTGTGGTTAGCAAATACAGATAAACAACATATTAGATTAGAAGGTCTTTGGCAAATTTATCTTGTGGAACCCAGCTAGAAAGGTAAGCAGGGGTCAGAAAAGCTACAGCAATGGCCCAATTCTACATCTCTAGCAATAATGCTTAAAAAAAAAAAAGATGGATGGAGCTAGGTGGTGGTGGTGATTGTAATGCAATGTGAATGCACTTAATGATACTGAGCTGTGCACTTAAACGTGACTAAAATGTCAATGTTTATATTATGTATATTTTAAACAATGTTTTAAAAAGAGGTTAAGATTGACATGAATGTAAATAGGGACAGACTCTAAGAACCCACATGTCCCACAAAAATAGCAATTGCACTGCAGCAAGAATGCAAAAATATCTGAGAAATTAAGCAGAAAAAAATAAACTTTCTTCCCAGTTTATTGAAGTAAACATTTAAGAATTCTTTGTCAGTGGAGTTCATTCAAACACAAATACCATGTGAAGTAGCCAAAAGATAATATTAGAGTAAGACAAAGTTTATTAAATATTCTTTAGTCCCTCTTCTATATTTTTTCTAACTGGCCATCTCTTCTTTTCCCCCAGTTGTTGTTTTTTAAGCTAATACACAGGAGCATGTAACTTGTCCATATAACTATGTATGTACATGAAAAAGATTAAAGTAAAAAGAAGTGAAAGATAGCACTGCCTTAAATACTGGTGAACTTGAGTAGTTGAATTTTTGAAAGTAAACTGTCATACTGTAGGGCCTACTTTCCCACTTTTTAATAGCTTTCTAAAAAAAAAAAAAACAAACTCAAACCTTGAGGTGCATGCAATTAGAATCATGCAACAGTGATGCTAGGCTTAGTCACAGTACTATTTCAATGCAAGCTGCTTCTATTTTTGGTGTCCTACAGAGAAATAGAATTAGAATGTTCTAACCTCTGCTCATTTTGTAGGTGAGAGCATAAAGCTTACTGCTAAAAAAATAAAATCGGAGCAGGGGCAATCCTTTCTAGCCAATTCCTTTCCATGCATTATGTATTAGGTAATTATTTTACTATGATGTAGATAATTAAGAACAATTAATTTTGTATATATAATCAGTTCCAAACTCTTTGGGACAGATTGCCATGAATGTATCCAATCTACCTATGAGCCTCAGAACATGGTTTCTGCCTCCTAGGCATAGTATCCTAATGGTTTTGTGTTCTAGCTGTAGGGTTTCTAAGACATCTCCATAATCTAAAACAGAGCAGTGTCACGTAAATGTATAGGATCTTAGGGTTGGATGAATCTCTTCAAATACTTACATGGCTTTAGCATTAATATTCTTTGTGGCAAAGTGGTGGTAAATGCTTACTTTTGCTGGAACATATATAATTGACAGCAAGACAATGAATAAGCCAGGAGAAAATTATTATTTCTTCATTGGCAAAATGAAGATTGAGATTACCCCTGTGTTTATAGAGTACATTCATTAGTGTAGGAAAACTGGAATAGAATTAATTGGTGTTGGTCTACCCACTTCAAATTACAAAACAGAAACATAAAAAAATTAAGCGCTGAATGTAAAAGATAGGGTAAATAAAATAACCTATACCCAACACAGTGCTAGAAATATAATACATACTAAAAATAGTTACATTTAAATCCAGTTATATCACACTCACTACTCCTTATGTTTCAAGTGTCTAACGATGGTTAATGTCACATAGATTTGTTCATGATTATGCTAAAGTTAGGATTACTGAAGTGTCATTTTGTCTAATATTATGATATGGAATCAGTTCATAATTTTTCAACATGAAAATAAATAAAGATATTTCTACTATGTATTTGATTCTTGTGGTGTTAGGGCTATTGCTGTACCAAGATAAATTTGCATGAATATTTACCTGTATATTAAATTCACCTTCCTGTTTACACTAATGCTAACATCTCAGTTACAAACTATAAAAATCACCTCATACTTTGAAATTTTATGATAGCCTCAATAAGTGCATGTCTTTACAATGCAAAATTGCTCTTCTACTTCATTCATACTCTTTATTGACTGGTTATTGAGGAGTAGAACACCCTACTAACTTCATCTAAACTATCCCATATGTCTATTTCTTTTTTTTTTAAATCTTTATTGTTGCAAGTATTACATGTCCCCCTTTTCCCTCATTAAGCTCTTCTAGCCCACCCCAGTACCACACCCTCTTACCCCCCACCAGACCTTCTGCACCCTATTGTCTGTGTGCATGGATTATGCATATATGGATTATGCATATATGCATACAAGTTCATGGATTATGCATATATGCATACAAGTTCTTTGGTTGATTGCTTCTTGCCCACCCACCTACTCCTACCTTACCTCTGAAATTTCATAGTCTGCTCCATGCTTCTGTATCTCTGGATCTATTATTTTCATATTCAGGTATTAAAAACCTCACAAATCTCCCATCTCGTAAAATCACACTGGACTAGGTATTACAGTTTTTGAGCTATATTTTTAAATGTTCTTAAGGACTTCTAGTTCTGAGGCTATGATTATTATTAAAGCCATCTGAATATAAGTAGTTTTGTTGAAGATAAACTAAGTTCAATTATAAGTGTGTGACCTAAAACTTTTTAAAGTAATTAGCAGCTCTGGTTTACCTGAAGGATGCAGTTATCAGGAGCATGTAGTTTAAGATCAGCACATCTCTAATACCATCAATGTTATTTAAAGCCATACATTAAGAGTCAGAAGCATCTGTAGTGACAGTAGAAGCATGCAGCAAAGCACTGGAAAACTGGAATAGAATTAATTGGTGTTGGTCTACCCACTTCAAATCAGAAAATAGCAACAGCAAAAAAAAAAAAAAAATTAAACACTGAATGTATTCGCTAGGCAGGATCAGCAATCATGCTGCCCACACATGATCTGCAATTAATTTGTAAATAGGAAGATCCATTACCTGGCGGGTAATAAACTCTACCCAAAAGACTAGACAAGTAAAAAAAAAAAAAACACTAATAATGAAGTGTTTAAACACAAGGGTAAGAAGGTGCATTGGTTGAGTAAGTGAGGATCACAAGGAGACTGTTTTGTTATTAATGTACATCAAAAGATACCTGACACGTACCTGGAAATTTTCCCTAAGTGTTAATACTTCTCAAAACAGGGTCACTTAAAAGGCATGGAAAAGTGTTACTACCAGTAAGGGCAAAAGTTCATTTTTAGAAAGGGCATTTTTAAAATTCATTCTTCAGTTTTTAAAAAATATAAATTCTTTATTGTTCAAAGTATTACATGTCTTCTTCCCACCCCACCCCCCACTGACCTCTGCCTAGCCATTCCTGCCCCAGAGCACATGCCCTCATCCACCTACTGTTTGTGTCCTTTGCTTATATGTATGCATACGAGTCCTTTGGTTGATCTTTTACCCTCCCCACCCATCCTCCCCTGCCTTCCCTCTGAGGTTTGAGGGTCTATTCAGTCTGTACAATGTTTCTATGTCTCTGGATCTAGTAACAACAACAAAAATCCAAATCTAGAAAGAGCATTTTAAAAATAAGCAAGGATCAGTATTTTAAAAAAACAACACAAAAAAACCTGAACTACTTACCTTTATTTTAATTAAATTTTCATAATTGCATATAAGAAAGTCCAACTAATAAATAGCAATCAGATGTGACTTTAGTTTGCCATCTTCAGATATAACTTGAACTATGAAGAGATGTCCTCAAATATTATTTATGAGAAAATAAGTATTAAATTGAATTATCAGTATTGTCTTACTTTGGAAAAGGCTTTGACATGAAAATTAATTTCCTTCCTGTAAGTTACAATTGTATAACACACCTTAATTTTGAATCCAAAATGAAACACCTAACTTTACACCTACTATTCAACTGAGAATTTCTTCTTTAGTTTCAGTTAAGAATTCTGACAAACACAGAGAGGTAAAAGAGTCAGTTCAGGTGTTTATAGAGTCCTGGTCTCTACCTCATAGGAATCAAAACACAATCTCTGGAAGTGGGGGCCCTGGCATCTGTATACATTATAACAAAATCTCTACTTGATTCTGATGTAAACTAATGTTTAAGAATATTTTTTTTGGTTAATATCCATGTTTTCATAAATTTCTACAACTATTTTCTTTTTATAAACAAAATCATTTTTCAATAGAAATGAAAAAACATTTGAAAAGGGTAAAAAATAGACCTGAAATTACTTATATGAAATGAGTTCTTAGATCTAGAGTCACCTTAATAGGATAATACTATTTTTGCAGAAATGAAAAGAGGAAGACATCAAAGAGAAGTCAATATACTAAGTAGCATTCAAATTTTTGAATGCTCTGCACATATTTAATTATAAATATAATATATTCAAATATATCACTTATTAAGCAACTTCAGATATCAAAACATCTCTACTCAAACAGATCATAGAATGCTCAAATCACATGCAATAAAAATTATATGTAACACAAAAAATTATATGTAGTGTATCAATAGGACTAATATTTAACCCAATTTTAGTATGTAACTTCATATTTGGGGGTTATTTTATCAAAATACGTGCATTAGAAATAGCAATGATTCAAAACAAAATTTGAGCAGAGAATATATTTGCTTCTAAAAGTTACTTTTAACAAAAAGTAACATCTGGATACTTCCTTTTGCTGTGCAGAAGGTTTTTATTTTGCTGTAGTCCCATTTATTTTCTCCTTAGTTTCCTATACCCTAGCAGATGTATTGGTAAACATATTGCTACGAGAGATGTTTGAGACTTTGCTGCCTATGGCTTCTTCCAAAATGTTTATGGTTTCATGACTTACATGCTTGTCTTTTATCCATTTTTAGTTTATTCTTGTGTAAGGTATAAATTGGTGGTCTAATTTTATTTTTTGCATGTACCTGTCCAATTTTCCCAACACCATTCATTAAAGACACTGTCTTTTCTCCGTTGTAGGCTTTTTCCCACGGCATGGGAGAACATATTTGCCAGTGATACATCTGATAAGAGGTTACTTTCCAAAATATACTATAAGGAATTCATAAAACCTAACTAAAGGAAGACAAACAACCCAATTAAAAATGGACAAAGGACCTAAATAGACACTCCCCCTCATTGGGCATACAGAAGGCCAAGAGTCATATTTAAAAAAATGCTCAGTCACATATTCTCCAAGAGATACAAAACAAACAAAAAGACACACCTGACAATGAAGGTATCACCTTACCCCTGTCAGAATGGCTATCATCACCAAATCAACAAATGACAAGTGTTGGTAAGGATGTGGAGAAAAGGGAACCCTAGTACACTGCTCGTGTGAATGCATACCGATGTAGCCACTGTGGAAAATTGTATGTACTTTCCTCAAAATTAAAAATGGAACTCCCATTTGACCAATTGATTCCACTTCTAGGAATATATCCTAAGTAATGCAAAGTACCAATCAGACAGAATTATGCACCCCTATGTTCCTAGCGGCACAATTCACCATAGCTAAGATTTGGAAACAGCCCAAGTGCCCATCAGCAGATGAGTGGATAAAAAAGCCGTGATACATTTACACAATGGAATAGTGTATGGCAGTAAAAACCAAGGAACTCTTACCATTTGCAACAGAATGGATGGACTTGGAGAATATCATGCTAAGAGAAATAAGCCAGTCGGAGAAAAATAAGTATCACATGATCTCACTCCTATGTGGAATCTAATGAACAAAATAAACTGATGAACAAAATAGATCCAGAGACATGGAACCATGGAACAGACTGATGAATTTCAGAGGGAAGGTGAGGGTGGGGGTGGGAGAAGAGATTAATGGGGGGATTTATATGCATATATGCATAGCCCATGGACACAGAAAATAGTGTGGTGAAGGCTTTGGCAGGTGCAGGTGGGGGTGGAGGTGATCAATGGGAAAAAACAACAACAGAAAATGGGGACAGTTTTGTCCCCCTTTCAACAGTAAAGATACATTTAAAAAATAAAAAGTAATATTTGGAAAGAAAAATGCTTATTAAATATACAAGTCTCAAAAGATTAGGTTAGACTAAAATAATGTAAAAAGTAATCTTAAAAAGCATACTGTATCATGTAGGATCAAACACTAGAATAAATGTGTAGTATTATAAGTTGATGTTTATAATGATGACTGTAAATCATCAGGAAACAGGTTTATTATGCTCTAGTTTAAGGGAGAGAAATATATAGCTAAATTTAGAAATATTTTAATTCAAAATGTCTAAAATTAACAAATCTTTAAATCTTAAAAAGATAAATTTTGCCCATTATTAAAATTCACTAGCAGGATTTACCTCAAGGGAATACAAGATTATTTCAAAATAATTTAACTTAAAGAGTAAAGATTGTGCTATTTTGTTGTTGCTAATTCTCATTTGAGGATATTTTTTCCATTGATTTTTAGGGAGAGTGGAAGAGAGAGGGAAAAATAGAAACACATCTATTGGTTGCCTCCTTCACAAGCCCCAGCTAGGCCTGGGCCAGAGAGGAGCCTGTAACCAAGGTACATGTCCTTGACCGGAATCGAACCCAGGACCCTTTGGTCCACAAGCGGATGCTCTATCCACTGAACCAAACTGGTGAGGGCAAGATTGTGTTATTTAGACATAGGTGCCATCTAGTGGTAAAAGGTGACAGTTTCAGGGCAATTGTTTTGTTGGATTAGGACAATATGGAACTGGCTACCTCCAAAGGTTCTGTTTAAGGTTTAAAATAAAATTTTAAATTGCACAGATTAAAATGAAAATTATTTATTTAATTCCAAAATAATGGAGGGTAATGAATATTACAAAGTGAAGAAGAAGTTGAAGATGGTGAAGACAGGTCAACATAAAAAAATAGGAAGTATAAAATAAAAAATAAACACAAATAGAGTTTAAGAAAAACTATATAGAATATTGATTATGGATACCATGTGGATAAGCCTAACATTGAATTGAAAAAAATAAATATAGTGATTATGAGAATATTGAATGCAAGATGGAACTGGACAATGATAATATGGAAGATGAAAGAGGAGTTTATTGGAGTTCAAGCATCTTAAGATCCTTGGTGTGGTAGAAATGAGAGAAATACTGACTAAATTTATACATTGATAAGTTAAAAAGTCATGTTACGATATAAGGGTAGTAGTGACTTTAAAAAAGGTTAAATGTATAATGTACTAGATAAATGAATTGATTTCTAGATTATATGCAATAATTATAATAATAACTGTTATACAAATATTAAGACAGTTAATCCTCACAACAGCTCCATTGAATAAGTAGCATAATTAACCCAATTCTGGCTTCATGCTCTTAACCACTACACTAGTGATTTTCACATGTCTTATTTGGTTATCATTGCAATGCATGTCAATATTTTTTACACAGTTGACAATAAAGGATAGTAAGTGTGGCATGAAAAGATATACAAAATGCTAACAATCAGTATACAGAAAAGTCTTTGTAGCTAAAAAAAAATAAGGACTAGAACATAGTATTTGTCCTTGGCAATAGGTAAAGGATATGGAGAGCTGGAAGCATCCCTAAAACTAAAGTACCAAAAACTGGAAATTGATTTGATAAAATATGAGAATTTATTATAGGAGAAGGATGACATTTCAAATCAATAGGATAAAAAGAAAATAATAAATGGAAGAACAATTAGGCAGTAATCTTCGAAAATGTGAATTTGGAGATCTGAGTTACTCCTTACATGAAAGTAAAATCCAGATAGATCAAGTTTTAAATGTAAAAGTCTTTGAAGAAAGAAGCTATGATTGTTTAAAAGAAAATTTCTGCTCTAAAATCCTTTCCTGAGTATGTACAACCCAGAAACAAAAGCCACATCACCAGACTTTAAAAAAACTACTTTTATACAGTGAAAAACAGCATACACAAACCTGCAGAGAGAGCTCCAGGTGTCCCGTCCACCATCTCCACAGAGGCGTTCTGCATTTATCCGCTTTGTGTCGGTGCTCCATGTCAGACACCAATTGACAAAATGTTCCAACACTAGAATAAGAAAAAGAACAAGAAGAGGAAGAAGTTGAGAACCACTCTCCAGCTGTGCACACAGAGCAGTTAAGCAAGTTAAAGTCACAAAATTAGCCCTGTAAGGTGGTCCAGACGTGCTGGTTTTTCTTTTTACTACCCTTTGTTAACATTAAATGAAACACTACACTAGCCATTGAACTAAATCCTCTTTTGCAGTAATTAAATAAATAGACTATTGACTTTTTCAGTTTTAGTTCTTAGTAGTTTTGATTGGTTTTAAATCTTTTGCATATGTTCCATTATTGATTATTTAATTACTTGTGATAGCACTATAGAGTCTAGAAATGTGCAAGTCAGAAAAAATTGACTAGACTATGCAAAGAAATATACAGTGTATGTATTGCTTTTAGAGTTGTTTTTAAATTCCTCTAAACAATTAATTGTTTACAGATTAAAATGCACAGATTTTAATATTCTATATAGTTTTTCTTAAACTCTATTTGTGTTTATTTTTTATTTTATGCCTCCTATTTTTTTATGTTGACCTGTCTTCACCATCTTCAACTTCTTCTTCACTTTGTAATATTCATTACCCTCCATTATTTTGGAATTAAATAAATAATTTTCACTTTAACCTGTGCAATTTAACCTTTTTTAAAGTCACTACTACCCTTTTAATTGTTTTATTAAACAATTAAAAATTCATTAGAAGCATTTTACAACCTAATGAAAATTGGCATAATGCCAAATTTCCAAAGTATTTTATTTTGAGAAGTCATCTTTGAGGAAATTCTGTGCCATAGATACCATGGTTAACATTACAACCTTAGGGAGCCTTTTTGTATAGTAGTGTCATAAAGTTACATATATGTTATCATCAATAAAAGATTTGATGTGTCATATGTGAATATTATTTTTAATTTTTTGGTCAAAATAATTAACAGTTCAATTGCTCTGTTAAGCATTATTGGCCCAATTTTGTTTTTAAACATAAAGTAAAAATTATCTCTTAGTGAAGAAAAATAATCTGCCTTTCATTTAATTCTTAAGTTATCTGTTGTCTCAGAATTACCATTTTTGAACCTTTTACTCAGTGCCTGAGATCTGTTTAAAATGTGACCATCTCTCTTGTCATTTTGTCAATGAATGTTAAATCCTCTCCACAAATGAGCTCATTTTCACCCAAATCATTAGGAAATTAATTTATTATACTAACATTTTAAAGCACTAAACTTATTCAATATACAGTATAGAAAAAAATCACAAAACACTAAGAAAACTAATACAAAGATGAAAAGGGTTTCTAGTGAACTAATCTACAAATCAAGTAAGTTCATTATAAAAGTAGTTATACTCTGATAATAATAGGGTTCTTTATAGACCCAATTAAAATCATCCAACAAAAATGATCTTGTTTAAGCTACCTCATTAGAGGCCAAGAAAGCTTTTGAAGTTTAACTGGAGCACCATTTTCTGATACTTAACACATTTTGATCTAATTTTCATATTTGTAAATGAATCAAGTTTTCTTATAAAAGGTTCAGAGCTTTATGTAAGTCCGAACCCATGAGTCCCTAATATTTATACACTTAAAGTATGAGCTAATTGTCAATTGGATAATATCTAAAGCTTTTTAACTAGCTAGTTATCTGGTTTCTTGTTAACTCCTTGCTTGAGATCGTTGGATTTCAGTTTCCTTCTAAGGCCCCAAGACATAGTGATAAGACAGATACAGTCTTTGTCCTATGGAGCCTGAGGTTGAGTGAATCAGAAAAGCTGACATTCTTTTTACAGGTCCAGTACTGTGCTAAATGAATTATATACTAATTCACTTAGTCACATAATCCTACAAGGCATTAATATTGTTATTTTACAGATAAAGAAAACTCAAGCTTATAGACTTTAGGTAACTTGCCCAAAATAAGTAAGAAATAGAAATGGGATTTCTTTCTAGAACCATCAAATACCACAATCGGATTATTACAGCTGTATAAGTCTTGAAGTCTGCTAGTGTAAGTCCTTCAATTTTGTTCTCCTTTTTCAGAGTTGTTTTGGTTATTTTAAGTCCTTTGCATTTCCAGTTGAATTTCAGAATCAGTTTGGGGAGAATCTTACTATTGAGTCAGGTTTAGTTACTTAGAAACACTTTGATCTTTTGGAGTCTTGCTTTAATTTTTTAAATCAGGACCAGTCCTGCATTTAGTCTAGGGATAATTATTCCCCACTGCTGAAGCATACCCTACTTGGTGCTTTAATGGTGCTGGAAACAAGTATTATTTCTGGTCCCTACCAGCCAGTCACCATTCCCTCTCCTTTCACGTGGTTCTTTCTCCCTCGCACACATTGCACTGATCACCACTGAACTGAAGGGCTCTCTCTGAATATCTCTGGCATTCTCCCTCTGCTTCTCTCTCTTCTCCAGTTCTCTGCTCTGTGAATTCTAGCAGCACAGCTTCCCCAGACTCCCACCTCTCACTCCTCAATTCAGATAGACCGCTGGGTTCTCCTTTTATGTGCTGAAGCTCGGGAACTTTCTCCAGGCATAAGCTAGGACAATTGAGGGGAGCTAGAGAACTCTCCTTATTTGTTTTCGATCTCTCCAGATTCTTTTTCCTTTGCTGTTTGATGTACAATGTCTTAAGTTCCACTGTTTTCTTCCTTTCTGTTAGATATGACAGTACCTTTTGCAGTTAAGTCAGATTGTGGTACGTGTAAGTTCTAGCTCTTGCTCTTAGTAGAAAGCTACTTGCCCATACTTCCTCTTTTCCCCTTCCGACATGCTGTTGTGAGGGAGGATGATGGAACACCTAGGTAGGAGGACCCAGGCTCCTGGACACTTTCATGAAGCAGTGCCACCCTGACCATCTCACTACCCTGAAATTTCATGTGAGATAGAGAAATGTTATAACTTGTTTTTTTCTTTTTATCTTTATTGTTCAGTTTATTAATTATATTGTTCCTCCTTTTTTCCCCCCTAGAGCTCCCCTCCACCCAGTACCCATCCCACCCTCTGCCCTCACCTCCCATTCAATGTCCTCTCCCATAGTTGCATGATTTTTGTCCAGTCTCTTGCTGCACTTCCCACACCCCTTTCCTCCCCAAGAATTGTCAGTCCATTCCTTCTCTATGCCCGTGATTCTGTTATATTCACCAGTTTATTCTGTTCATCAGATTTTTAATTCACTTGATTTTCATATTCATTTCTTGATAGATGTGTATTTGTTGTTCATAACTTATATTTTTACCTTTTTCTTCTTCCTCTTCTTAAAGAATACCTTTCAGCATTTCATATAAAATTGGTTTGGTGGTGATGAACTCCTTTAGCTTTTTCTTATCTGCGAAGCACTTTATCTGACCTTCAATTCTGAATGATAGCTTTGCTGGGTAGAGTAATCTTGGTTGTAGATTCTTGCTATTCATTAATTTGAATATTTTGTGCCACTCCAGTCTGGCCTGCATCGTTTCTGTTGAGAAATCTGCTGACCATCGTATGGGTGTTCCCTTACAGGTAACTAACTGTTTTTCTCTTGCTGCTTTTAATATTCTCTCTTTATCTTTTGCTCTTGGCATTTTAATTATGATGTGTCTTGGTGTGGTCCTCTTTAGATTCCTATATTTTGGGGTTCTGTGCACTTCCTGGACTCCTAAGTCAATTTCTTTCACTAGGTGAGGGAAGTTTTCAGTCACTATTTCTTCAAGTAGGTTTTCATTATCTTGCTCACTCTGTTTTTCTGGCACCCCTATAATTTGGATGTTGGTATGTTTGAGGTTCTCCTAGAGGCCCCTTACACTATCTTCAATTATTTGGATTCGTTTTGCTTCTTGCTTTTCTGGCTGAGTGGATTTTGCTTCTTTGTATTTCAAATCTTTGACTTGGTTCTTGTGGCCCTCTGGACTGCTTTTAGGACTTTGTGTAATATTTTTTATTTCAGTTAGTGTATGCTTAATTTCTAGATGGTCCTTTTTTATATCCTCGTGGGTCTCATTCATTTCCTCGTAAGTCTTGTTCATTTCCTTGTAGTTCTCATTAAGTTCATCAGTCTTTTCTATTACTGTGGTTTTGAACTTTATGTCTAGTCGTCTTTTTTCCTCCATTTCTTTCACACCTGATTTCTTTCCATTTCTCTGCATTGTGGCTGCTTTCCTGAGTTGGTCCATTAGCTTTGTGTAGTGGATGTCCTCTAAGGGACAGTGGTGGTTTAGCCTCCCCAGTTACCTGAGGTGGATATTCTTACTGCAATCCTTTATGGGTTGTACAGTATTGTTGAAGTTAAGCCCAGCTTATTGTTGTTAGCACTAGGACGGTTTGACTTCCAGGCCAATTGCCTGTGAGAGTAAGCTGTGTTCAGATTGGATGGGCGGAGTCTCTGGGCTGAGCAGGCAGCATCAGCTCCGCCCTATGTGGCACATGGGTCTCTGTGCTGGGTGGTAACGGCTGCACTCTACTCCGAGAAAAAGCTGCCACCGGTCTCCACCGGTTGCCAGACAACTCTGCCTCTCCCCAAATGAGTCTGCACACCCAAAGTCTCGCCGAGGGTTGTAAGACAAAGCATTCCGGTGGTCTCCCGAATGGGGGAGCAAGTCACGAGTCACACGCAAACTGTTGTTCCAAGTTTACTCGCACTCTCCTCAAACTCACAGACCTCTGCTGCACTGGGTTTTCGTGCCTTCCCCAGACCTCAGACCTCGCCTGGAACTGGGAAATCAGTGCAGCAGGATGTCTCCGCCCTCCCCGTTGGAGAAAACCAGCCGGGTTTGCTGCTGCCTGCCCTTTACCGCTTGCACGCACGGCTCCGAACCACTCTCCACACGTATCTTCAAGGCTGCGCTCCACTGCTCCTCTGAGTCACAGTGTCCTATCTTCTTTTTTATTTGTGAAATTTTCACTCAGCCAGCTTTCCGGTGATTCTGGATGATGTTTGTTTTGTTGTCAAGTTGTAGTTTTGGAATTGTTATGTGGAGCAGCAAAATAGGTGTTTACCTATGCCGCCATCTTGGTTCCTCCAGGGAGAAATGTTATAACTTGTTTAAGCAATTACTGTTTGGGTATTTGCTAAAGCAACCAATATACTGACCAATTCAGCCAAGAGAGGTAAATAACTTTCATTGAGTCAATTTATAAATCCAGATTTACCTATAATCAAGATCATAGTCCAGTATTTCCCAAAGTTGGGTCATTTCTGCATTATTTTCACAAATTTCCCTGCCCACATATTATTTGTGTTATTATTTACTTTATATATATTTTAAAAATAGATGATTTTTAAAAATTGAGTGTTGTTTTAAGAAATAATAGACATTAAATCACTGGTCTTTGATATGCTCTTTATGTATTTTTCTAGGATACATCAAAATAACTATATAGCTATTAATGAAAAAATGTTCATGGACATGTTGTACCACTTGGTTCTCATGAAAAACAATGAGAAATACATTGTATGTTGATTTTGCCTCTCAGTCATTTTTCACAATGATTGCATAGATCACAATGAGTAAAAAGATGAATCTCAACTGGGGGACTTTATTATATTACTAGAGACCCGTTGCAGGAAGATTCCTGCAAGAATAGAGCTTCCTTTGGCCTGAGAAAAGCTCCCTCCCTTCTCCGCTTCCTCACTCTCTTGTCTCCGCTGCCTCGCTTTTGTCTCCACTGCCTTGCTCCCTCCTTTCTTCCCAATCCCACTTGCTTACTGCTCCCTTCTATAGTGCTTGGGTTCTTTCTGTGCTATCTTCTGCTTGCAGATATGCAAATTAATTGCCATCTTGGTTGGGTTAATTCACATACTCACTCTGATTGGCTTGTGGGCATGGCTCATGGGCATGGCTTATGGATGTAGTGAAGGTATGGTCAATTTGCATATTACTCTTTTATTAGATAGAATACACTTTCCTTACTTCATCACACCAGTTGGAGTTTTCAGGATAGTTGTTAACAAATTTCCTCTGTTATTTGCAAATATAATGAACAGGCTTATGACTGCCCAAGGTTCACACTGAGGTACAGCCTCCTTGGAGCAGCATTCCAATCTCAGTGGACAGCTGAGCCCACGTACTTGCCTGGCTCAGAGAGGAGGTGATCACATGCAATCCAAACTGTCATAGAAACCTAATGTTATACTTGTTTCCATTTTAGAAAAATAAAATTGTAACACAGAAAGAAATGACATTAGGTGCACATAAGTTGCTTTCCACACACAAAATCACTGGCTACTACAAGTTTTGACTTTGTTACTGACTTGCTATATGACCTGTCTTATGCTATGTATCTTCTTTGGTTTTCATTTTACTGAAGTACAAAATGAAGAGTTTGAAAGCATGCAAAAAAAAAAAAAAAAGGATAAATAAGTTCATTGTAAAGAATGTGCCTGAGTCATGAATTGGCATTTCAGAAAAAAAAAAAGTTTATATGACAGCAAACATAGGATGTTCAACTGTTTTTAATAATAAGAAACATTCAAATTGAAACAAAAATAATGTTATTTTATTAAGAAGTCTAACAAAATTTGAGGTTAGAGATGATGCAGAGCAATGAGAAAGTTTGAACAATATATTGAAATATTATTTGGTATTATCTAGTACAATTAACTATATGCATGCCTTAAACCCAACAATTAGACTTCTAGGTATGCATTCTAGAGACTCTCTTAGTAAGATAGACAGAGGACACAGAGAATATTTATAGAAGCATTCATAACAGCAACAAATTGAAAACAATTCAAGTGTCCTTCAACTAGAGAATA
This sequence comes from Antrozous pallidus, assembly GCA_027563665.1. Taxonomy (NCBI): domain Eukaryota; kingdom Metazoa; phylum Chordata; class Mammalia; order Chiroptera; family Vespertilionidae; genus Antrozous; species Antrozous pallidus. The sequence goes on along the minus strand of CM050508.1, from coordinate 57,369,772 downwards.
GATAGTGATATAATCATTCAATAATGAAACACCTGGATAATAGGCACAGACAATAGACTTTTGCAAGTCTTATACGTGATACAAACTTTAAGCCTGAATGAAAACCATACATAGAACCCTGTAGTGTGAAAAGAGAAACTGATTAAGAATGGTAGCGTATAAGGGACCATCAAACTCCCTTTTTCAAAAAGGCAGTGGAAACAAGGGCATATGTAGTAGTTCCCCCTTACCTATGGGGGATACATTCAAGACCCCTCAGTGGAGGCCTGAAACCATAGATAGAATCTAACCCTATATATTTTACTTTTCCCTAAACATATATAGCTAACTTACAAATTAGGCAATTAAGAGGTTAATAATAATTAATAATGAAATAGAATAATTACAGCAATAAACTGTAATTTTATGTGATCTTTCTCCCCCTCCCTCTCTCCTTCCCTCAAAATATTTTATTGTTCCATACTTACCTTTCTTCTTCTTGTGATGATGTGAGATGATACAAATGCCTACACAATGAGATGAAGTGAGATGAATGATGTAGGCATTGATGAAGTCCACTAGGCAGGTAGCCTGTATAGCACAGATATGTTAGACAAAAGGTGTTATTCATATCCTGAACAAAAAGGATGACAAGAGATTTCATCACGCTATTCAGAATGTCATGCAATTTAAAACTTATGAATTGTTTATTTATGTGATTTTTCATTTAATATTCCACACTGTGGTTGACCATGGGTAACTGAAACAGGGGAGAACAAAACAGGTAAGGGATAACTATTGTAAAATCTTTGTTTTAACAATCATCTAATACGAATTTCCTTTTTAGACTGAACCATATTTTCTATCAGGTTTTTTAAAATATATATTTTTATTGATTTCAGAGAGGAAGGGAAAGGGAGAGAGAGAGAAACAGAAATGTCAATGATTAGAGAGAATTATTGATTGGCTGCTGGGGATCAAGTCTGAAACCCTGGCATGTGCCCTGACTGGGAATCAAACCATGACCTCCTGGTTCATAGGTTGATGCTCAACCACTGAGCAATATGGGTCGGACTCCATAAGGTTTTTTAAAAGTTAGTCCTTATTTGTAGTTGCACTTATCTAACATTTTGTAATGTGCAAAATTATTTTGTGATGTAATCATTCACTTTTTAAACCTTAATAATAACATACTGGGTTTCCGAACTTAAGCCACATCAATTTGGAATCATTTGAGTTGCTCTGTATATTGTATTTACTTTGCTAGAATATAGCAAATTACATTTTAAAGGCTTCTGGAAAACAGAGGTTTTGCTTTTTACCTAGTAGCAAGTGGAATGTAGACTCTAGATTCTGATTTAGCCTATTTATACTGTTGCTTCTTTATAGTTGCTAAGAAAATTCTTCATTAAATTAATCAAAAGCCAAAGAGAAATAAGAAAATTATTTGAGAAGATTAAATTTTATTGACATCAAGGATACTCAGGCCACATCATCAAAATTTTTATGGTAATATCAGTAGTGCCTTTTAAATTAAATGACAAATTGGAAGAATTTAACAACATATGGTCGCTTTTTCTTGACATATATCATTAAGAATATATCTTTTTATCAAAATGTAAAATACCATCTGGCAGAAGTAACAATTATCCTATTGGTCTTATACATTAAATTAATTCACTGTACTTTAAAAAGTAAATATTTTCTTATTTTTCCTTTTTCTTGTGTTAGATCTGTATTTATTTATAATACTCAGAAACTGCATAATTCAAAAACTATAATTAGGTGTAACAATTAAAACTGATTTTGAATTTTGAACAGAAAACAATGTGTTTCTTAAATTCTTTCCAAGCATTTCTTAAAAATTCAAATGCAACATCCCTCTTCTGAGATTCATAATTGTAAAGCTGGGCTATCTGAAAAATTTATTGTTGCAATATCATATTAGACACATAGTCAGACTTTGTATATAGAAGAAATTATATGTATATGTATATAATGCCCTTTAAAATGGGAGGAAATTTTTATAAGGTTGATACAATTTGAGCGGGTATGTTAGTAATGCTACTAGCTAGAGAGTCATTCATTGAACAAAACTGTCAGGTTCAGAAGATACCAAATGAACAGAAAAGTTTCTCTGACACAATGTGTATATTATATATTCAATAATGTGAACTTTTGGCAATTTATGATTCTAGGAAACATATCAAACATTTCATAATTGCATACAAAGCCACAATGGGAGTTACCTAATGAATGCTTTAAGCATTAGCATGTAATATTCATATCAGATATGTGGTCATTCAAATTCCATAAATTTACCTATTTGTTTATTTTTAAAGACTTGATTATTTCAAAAGGGGCTGTATGTGGATTTAAAATGTTTCTTGCCCTGGCCAGTGTGGTTCAGCGGGTTGGGCGTCATCCAGTGTACCAAAAGGTTGCCATTTCCATGCCTGGTCAGGCCATAAACTTGGCTGTAGGCTCAATGCCCTGTAGGGCGTGCAGGAGGCAGCCAAATAGTGTAACACTCTCATATCAATGTTTCTCTCTCTCTCTTCCTCTCTTTCTCTCTCTCTCTCTCTCTCTCTCTCCCCCTCCCTCTCTCTCCCTCCCTCCCTCTCCCTCTTTCTCCCTTTCTCTCTTCCTCTCCCTCTCTCTCTCTCCTTCTCTTTTCCTTTTTCTCTTTCTAAAAATCAATTTAAAAAAATCTTTTTTAGCCCTAACAGGTTTGGCTCAGTGGATAGAGCATTAGCCTACAGGTCCCAGTTTCGATTCCAGTCAAGGACATGTACCTTGGTTGGGGGCACATACCCGGTGGGGAGTGTGCAGGAGGCAACTGATCGATGTTTCTATCTCATCAATGTTTCTAACTCTCTATCCCTCTCCCTTCCTCTCTGTAAAAAAAATCAATAAGATATATTTTTAAAAATCTTTTTTTAAAAATGTCCTGATCCTTTTGAGTATTCTTAGTAAGCAAAAGTACTTAGGTAACTATTATTTTAAGTTTTAGTACATTCTGTGCCCAGGCCATGTTCTCTGTTCTCAGGCTTGAAGTTTAGATTGGGCCCAGTTTAGATCTCATCTAAGAAGTCATCAGTTCAATTCCTGGTCAGAGCACATGTCCTGTTTGCAAGCTGAGGCATGTAAGAGACAGCCAATTGATGTTTCTCTCTCATCAATGTTTCTGTCTATCCCTCTCCCTTCCTTGGTGTTGCTCAGTGGATAGAGCATCAGCCTGCTTGCCAAAAGGTTGCAAGTTCAATCTCCAATCAAGGGCAAGTACCTTGGTTGCTGATTCCATTCCTGCCTCAGTCAGGGCACATTCAGGAAGCAATCAATCAATGAGTTTCTCTCACATCAACTGTTTCTCTCTCTCTCTCTCCTCTCTCTCTCTCCCCTCCCTCCTTACTTTCCACTCTCTCTAAAAATCAATGAAAAAAATCTTGCGTGAGGATTAAAAAAAATAATAATAACATATCTTAAAAAATAAAATAACATTATTTTTTTTAAAGTTTAGATGGGAAGACAGATAAGTAAAACAGGGATGATAGAATTTGATTGTAGGGTAATACACATGGTTGGTATTAACTGACCATGCTTCAAAAAGGTGGGTGAAATGTGGGCATAGGAGATGGGAGAGGGACATGTATTTATTTTTTGTAAATATATGAAGTGGAGTTATTAGGTGAAATGATAATTGTGTTTTTAACTTTATAAAAAATGCCAGAACAATTTTCAAAGTTGTTATACTATTATTATTACCATTTGTATGGTATATATATTTTTTCATCATCTTAGTTTCAATACATTTGTGTCATTGAATCTAAATTGTATCTCTTGTGGACCGCAGATAGTTCAATTTCTTTTTTTTTTTCTTTAAACATTCTGCCAATTGCTGCCTGTTAATTGGAATGTTTAATCTTTATATTTAATGTAATTACTGATGAGGTAGTATTTACATTTGCTATTTTGTAAATTATTTTTTAAACTTGTACATTTTTTAATTTCTCCATTACTGTTGCCATTTGTGCTAAATACATATGTCATAGTGTACCATTAGAATTACCTGTTATTGATTTTATTATACATTTAAAAAATATTTTCTTAGTGGTTGCTCTGGGGATTAAAATTACCAAATTATAACAATAGTTGAGGCTCAATGCACAAAATTCATGTACTTGAGGAGGCATCCCTCAGCCCGGCCTGCACCTTCTCGCAGTCTGGGAGCCCTTGGGGATGTCCAACTGATGGCTTAGGCCTGCCCCCCGGACAGTTGGACATCCTTAGCACTGCCTCTAAGATGGAGAGGCTCCCTCCAGCACTACTGTGCTTGTCAGCTGTGAGCCCAGCTCAGGGCTTCTGGCTGAGCAGCACTCCCACTGTGGGAGCACACTGACCACCAGGGGGCAGCTCCTGCATTGAGCATCTGCCCTCTGATGGTCAGTGTGCATCATAGCTACCGGTTGTTCTGCCATTCGGTCTACTTGCATACTAGCCTTTTATTATATAGGATAGTTCAGATTAATACTAATTTAACTTTAGTAGTACAGAAAAACTTTGCTACTATATAGCTTCATTGTCTTTCCTCTCCTTTATGCTGTTATTGTAATACAAATTATATCCTTATACATTAAATGCCCATCAACATAGATTTAGATTTATAAATATGCTTTATGCAGTTCATTTTTAAATCATATAGGAGAAAAAATAAATTACAAACAAAAACATATTTGAACTGTCTTTTATATTACTTATGTAGTTCCCTATACAAGTGTCCTTTATTCCTTCATGTGGATTTGAGTTACTGTCTAGTGTCTTTTTCAGTCTGAAGGATGCCCTTTAGTATATTTTGGAGGACAAATTTCCTAGTGACAAATTCTAATTTTGTTTATACATACAGTTTGGGAATGTGTTGATTTCTTCATTTTTGAAGGATAGTGTTTGGATATAGAATTTTTCATTGAGAGTCTTTTCCTTCAGTATTTGAATGTCATCCCACTGCTTTCTGCTTCCATAGCTTTGGTTGTAAATCATACTGACAAATAATGTGGTAAGTGGCTTCTCTCTTGATACTTTTAAGATTCTCTTCTTGTCTTTAGCTTTCAACAGGTTCATTATAATGGGTGTAAGTGTGGATTTCTTTGAGTTTATCCCACTTGGAGTTTTAAGCTTCTTGGATGTGTAGATTGTTTTTCATTAAATATGAAAATTTTCTGACCATTATTTTTCAAATGTTTTGTGTCTTTCTCCTCTCCTTCTAAGACTCCCATCATACATATGTTGATATGCTTATTGTGTCCCACAGGCTTTTAAGGCTCTGTTTATATTTCTTTATTCTCTTTTCTACAGGCATACCTTGGAGTTTTGTGGGTTCAGTTTCAGATCAGCATAATAAAGTGAATATCATAATAAGTGAGCCATGTGAATTCCTTGGTTGGCACCAAAACAAAACTTATGTTTACACTGCTCTGTTGTTTATTAAAAGTAATTTCTACCTATTATCTATTTGGTGAAACACAATTCTCATATTTTCCTGTTTTTTTTTTAAAGAGTTTTTATTTTTAAATTTTTAAAAATATATCTTTATTGATTTCAGAGAGGAAGGGAGAGGGAAAGAGAGATAGAAACATCAATGATGACAGAGAATCATTGAAAGGCTGCCTCCTGCACGTCCCCTAATCAAGCCTGCAACCCAGGCATGAGCCCTTGACCAGAATCGAACCTGGGACCCTTCAGTCTGCAGGCCCATGCTTTATCCACTGAGACTAACCAGCTGGGGCTCCTCTAGTTTTTTTAGACGTGTTTTCCTTTAGCATTGTGAACATATTTACAATATCTTTTTTGTTTTTCATTGGTCACTGTAGCTTTTTTTTAATTAAGGTATTATATGTGTACATATCTTACCATTGCCTCCCCACCCCACTCTTTTATGTGCCCTCACCTCCCCAAGTGTTTTGCATCCGTTGTACAATATCTTATTTAAAGTCTTTATCTAATAAGTCCAATGTATGAGCTTCCTCAAGGATAGCTCCTACTGATTGCTTTTACTCCTACGTATGGGCCTTATGTTCTCGTGTGTGTTTTTTTTTTATTTTCCTTTTTTGTAAGTATACTTTTTCAATATTTTTATTTTGAAAACTGGACATTTAAAATAATAAAACATGGCAACTCAGAAAATCAAATTCTACTCTCTTCCTAGGATTTTTGTTGTTTCTGTTTTGTTCTAAGAGTTGTTGGTTTAGTGACTTTTCTGAATTGAATCCTTCAAGTCTGTGTTGTCAGCACTGAAGTGTTTGCTTAGTTAGCTTAGTGGTCATCTGATGACTGGCTAGAGATCTCCTTAAGTATCTTCAACTAATAAGTCTCCCTGTCTCTGCCAGGGATCTTAATATGTGTGTTGGGGCATGCCTTCCACACTCAGCCAAGGAGTTTACAACTCGACCTTAGTCTTTACTTTTTCTTATATAGAGCCTAAAGGGCAGGCAGAAGTGAAAGCTAAGGCCTTCTCAGGTCTTTCCTGAGCAATCAAATGGCCCTACACATGTATATTTTCTTCTAGATTCCCAGGAATATGCCAGAGTTTTAAAAAGTCCCTCTCTGGACATCTCATCCCCAGCTAAATATCTTAGAAAGGGTGGAGCGATGGTGCTCCAAAAATGTTGGAAAATTTTTAATCTTTTTTTGGATGTTATGGGTTTTGATTATTGTTTTAGCAAAGAAGAGGCATGACTGTATTTGCACGGCAGAAACAAACCTTTGCCCAGCAAGTGGAGAATGAATTGAAGGAGGATAGACTGGAGACAGGAAGATCAAGGAGATTATTGCAGCATTATAGGAAAAGAGTGATGAAGGCCTGAGTTAAGGATGAAGTAGAGAGAATGACAAAAGGGGAGAGGTGGGTTGGGAAAGCTATTTTACAGATTAAACTCTTCATGACTTTCAGGGTGATATATTGGAAAGCCAGTGGAAACAGATGAATAAGAGGGAAGATCTCAGGTTAGGTTAGGAAAACTGGTTAAGGATGGGTTCATTCACCAGAAATGTAAACAGAGGAGGAATAGGTTTGGGAGAAAACACAAAGATAAGGATCCAAATATAATTAATATTATCTATGCTTAAATAATCTCTGTATTTTTTAGTTAGATGTGGAGCATCTTTGAGAAGGAATTTCTATGTAATTGTACCACTCAAATAGCTTTGAATTATGTTGCTATAACCCCTTCTTCCCCTCCCACCAGTAAATTCATCACCATTCTTGGTTTAGGAATGTTTTAAAGATGCTTATTATTTGCCATATATTTGACAAAGTGAGTGGGACTTGGTAAACATGCTACCTTAAACAGAGCCTCTACCTAAGTTGATATAAATTTTCAATAGTCATTTCTTGGGCATTTTTGCTAAAACCTAGCACAGACCAGATAACAGATAAGACATTGTTGTTAATGCAAATTACATGGAGAAACACGAGTCAATGATTCCTTAAGCCCTGGCAATTAAATTGAGCCTAAAATAAGTGGTTTTAACATTTGGTAAAGGATGATTGTCTTTGAAATCCAATCCGTGCAAAGCGGTAAAGACAAGGGGGAGGGGGGTAGATGGCATTACGGAAATAAGCCTCTGGCCGATTCCTCTTCTTTTCACACCCCTCCTTTTCCTCTTTTGCTTCTCAGATGACCAAATAGTTTTCGAGTAGGCCCGCGGTGAACAGCAAGCAAAAAAGGGTTCTGATCTCTGCAATTCGACAGTCCTATTTCCCTGCCCGTCACCTCCGGGGCTGGCCCCCTGGCATCCCAAGACCAGGGACGCTGGGAGGTGTGGGGGGCAGGGGGGAGAAGAGCGGCTGTCGGAGCCACAACAGGGGACCCCCCGCTACCGCCCCGCCCTCCCGGCCCGGACCCGAGAAGCTCGGCCGCCTAAGCAGTCCGTCGGGGCGGTCCTCCGGGACGCCGCCGGCTCCGGGCTCGTCTCCCATTGGCCTTCGGGGGAACGGAAGCCGAAGCAGAGCAGTGAACCCGGAAGTACTTCGCGGCGGAGGCCTGGGCGACTCTTTTGAATGGAATCGGGCTGATTCATCGCCGGTTCGCGGAGCCAGATCCGGGCCGAGTCTGACCCTCTGCCGCCGCCCCGCCGCCGCCGCCGCGTCACCGCAGCGGGAAGACCAGGGTCCAGGCCGCGGACCCCTTGCCCGCCCTCAGGTAAGACGGGGAAGGCCGGCCCCGGAGGTCGCGGAGACAGCGCGCTAGGCCGCCGCCACCCCGCGCTTTCCTGAGTCACGTTGCCCAGCCGAGTCGCCAGTGGAGGCCCGGGGCCTGTCGAAGGGCTGCCCGGGTCTGGGGCAGAGTTAGGGCTGGCGTTTCCTCCTCCTCCTGGTGCTTCTCCCGAATTCACGTCCTGGGGGCCTCTCCTTACTCGACAGGGAGAGCCAGTGTTCGGGGCCTCAGCTTGTGCTCCATTGGTAGTTACTCCTGTTGTGAAGAGCAGACAGAGGAAACAAAGGAGAGAAGAAAATTAATTTTCTACTTGAATGCATGTTGGCTTGCTCACTCGTCCTTCCCATAGCTCTGGACTCTTAGTGTTAGGTTTTCAGCTCCCTTCAAAAAACAAACAAAACCCCCAGAGATATACCGGTATTTCATCTTGAAAATCTGCAAAACAATGTGTGGTTATTGTTGCTTTTTAAATTACTTTTAACTTAGTTTCAGTGAGTAGTTGTTGGGGGAATTGATGACATTTCTTGTTTTTCAATGAAGTAGAAATCAGCTTCTCTGTGTTACCTCTTAATTTTGCTGGGGACGTTACTTCATTTCAGTCAAAAGAAGAAAAATGTAAGCTTTTAGTAAGAATCAGAATATGAATCTGGCGACCGGATGTAAAAGTTTTGAAGTTAAAATGGTACCAAAAGTTGATCAAGGTTTCTTGGAAGAGGCAGGAAAGAGGCTTTAAAAACTAGCATAGAGATATAATTCTAGGGAGAAAATAATTTTTTTTCACTGCTCACAAAAGTGTGTTTTTAGGGCTGCTGACTTAAAATGTTTATGGGGAAAGCAACAAGACAATCATTGATAATGTTGAAATAACAAAAAGGAACTGAATACAATTTTAGTGGAGATAATTAGCATAATGGTGACCTTCATGTACGCCTACCAACCTTCAAAGTTTAAATTACATGGTTCAAACAAATTGTATGGTGTTTTGAGCATTTTAAGAGATTAAGACATAGTCGCTCAGACTTAACTAGTTACAATATGTTTAGTGAAGTGCTATTTAATGAAAAACCTGGATATTATCTTAAATTTGTCTCAGAACAAAATTACATCTGGCCAATGAAGAAAGATTTCATGATCTTTCAGTGAAGCCTCACCTGTTGAATTTAGGAGCCTTTTTTGCTTTGGGTGTTTAGAAAATACTATATTGCTGTTCTAATGGAAAAGCTGGATTTTAACTTCGCTGACATGGGTTCATTCTCTTTTTATACTTGTGTAAACTGTATTTCGTTTCCAAATTCGGAACCCGTGTGTGCAAATCAGTACAAAGAAGCAATAGTGCTGCTTTTTTTTTTTTCTTTTCAATTTCAATGGAAAGCAATGTCCATTTCATAAATCAATGTCCACTTGGGGAAGCCTTACTTGGATACTCATGTGGTTTCTTACTCATGAACTTATCAAATACCCTGTTTCTTGCACTTATTTGACATTCATATTCTGTTTTGTGACCCTTTTATGTCCCCACTTGTAAAATGAGAATTGGATTCAATATTTTCCAGCTCAAAGATAATAATTTAGTAAAAACAACAAAAGTTATTGAGTACCTGTAATGTTCTAGGTGCTGTGTATTTATTCTTGCAACAGATTTGCAAGGTAGTTGGTCCCATTTGGTTTATAGTCTAGAAGAGGGGTAGGAAACCTTTATTCTGCCAAGGGCCATTTGGATATTTATAACATCATTCTCAGGCCATACAAAATTACCAACTTAAAAATGTAGCCTGCTATACTTAGTCAAACATTTAATTAACTCAGCTCTAATGCCTTGGCAGGACCAGACCAAATTATTTCAAGGGCCTTATACGGTCCCCAGGCCCAGACATTCCCCACCTCTGGTCTAGAAGAAGGCACTGTTTCTTCTTCCAGATCCTTTGAGTAGATATTGAAACAGGGATTCAAATCTAGGTTTGATTGGCTGCAGAGCCTTTCAAGCTCTTCTACTGTGCTGACCTTTCACTTTATGTATTTTTCCTGGGTTTATATCATGCCTTCCTAGGTAGATTGTAAATTTTTTTCAATGCAAGTCACTAAGTTTCTTAGTGGCTCTATTTCTGTATTACTTTATAAACATGGTAGTACTTAATAACTGTTTTACTTGAATGCGGTAATTAGGAGACACCACAAAAGATACTTATGATAATTCTATGCACACTCTGTTCTGAAGGGGGAGAATCTTGCTTTCAAAATCTTGTTTATATAATTAACTTTAATGTTGACTCTTTGTAGTTCTTCCACTGAAGAAAGCCCTTAGGAATGTGAAAGAATTTCCCAATTACTTTCCACAAATCAGAGTGGAGGAATTAGAAATACAGTGAGATCACAAATGTGGAGTAGTTTTAAAAGCGTTTAGAATCATTGTGCCTAATAATAGTCTTTAACCTCATGGGTTGGTGAGTAAAAAAGGAAAATGAGAAAATTAATAGTAAACCCAAACAGCTAAGGACTTCCTGATTTTGTTTGAATTTTATGAATTAACCAGAGGCCCGGTACTTGGAGTGGGGGGTGGGGTGGGAATCCCTCAGGTTGGCCTATGCCCTCTTCACAGTCTGGGAGCCCTCAGTTGGACAGCCTTAGCACTGCCACAGAGGCGGGAGAGGCTCCCACCACCACCACTGCTTTCTCCAGCCATGAGCCCAGCTTCTGGCTGAGCAGTGCGCCCCCTATTGGAGTGCAGTGACCACCAGGGGGCAGGTCCTGCATTGAGTGTCTGTCCTTGGTGATCATTGCCTGTCATAGTGACTGACCATTCTGCTGTTCAGTCGATTTGCATATTAGCCTTTTATTATGTAGGATTGGGATACCAGAGGCTCTTGTGAAAAGATTGAAAAGTAAACAATAACAGAAAAATCACATTCTGCCCGGCTGGCTTGGTTGAGCCATCCATCTATGAACCAGGAGGTCACGTTTTGATTCTGGTCAAGGCGCATGCCTGGGTTGTGGGAATCGATCCCCAGTAGGCGGCATCATTGGTATTTCTCTCTCTCTCTTCCTTTCCTCTGAAATCAATCAAAATGTATTTTTAAAAAATTATCACATGCTTAATCAAGATTAAGATAGTTTTGGAGCATCTGGTTTTTTTTTTGTTTTGTTTTTTTTAAGTCCATTCATAGTCCCATAAACTTCCTATAAATATTTGGAAATGATGTATTGTAATTACATCATGAACATTATCAAAGTATATCAGGTTCTAATGAAATATTAACTCAGGAGATGAAAAATGGAAAATTAATAACCTTTTGAAAATAATGATACTTTATACTGTTTTTACTAATTAGAATACATTACTATGTGTGTGGCATAATATATGTAGCTAAATACTTTATTCATATTATCTGACCATATTTTAAGTAAATTTAATCATATGAATGAGCTCTTGAGTCCTCCACCTTTTGATAGGTGTAAAAACTTGGTTTAGAACAATAGACGTCTTATGTTGCTTTCATTTCTAAGAATTGGAAGAATTCTCTTTTGTAGTGTAACACTTAAATTTTGTTTTTATTGTGTAGCACCTTAATTTTATGAATCCCTTTGCTAAATTCTTCAAAATGCAGATCCTTTCTCTCCAATTTAGTACTGTGAAATATATCCAGTAATTTTGTTTGTTTTTTAAGTGTATTTTAAATTATTTCAGAGAGGAAAGGCCAGAGAGACAGAAATATCAATGATGAGAGAGAACCATTGATTGGCTGCCTCTTGCACACCCCCTACTGAGGATACAGCTTGTAACCGGGCATTTGCCATGACCAGGAATAAAAACCGTAACCTCTTGGTTCATAGGTTGAGCCATAATGGCCAGGCTACCCAGTATTTTTAAAATCTCTTAAGTGGCACACTATGTGGGAAGTAGAATCTGTGTTGGATGAATTGTAGCTATGCTCATAGGATAATAGTGCTGATGACAGCAGTTAGCATTCATGGTTTACTTATTATCTGCCAAACATTATGTTAAATGTTATGTCCATTGTCTTTAATCTTCAAACAATTCTGTGAGGTGGATGCTATCATTATCTCCATTTTGCAGATGAGAAAACTGAGACTGAGAGGTTACTAACCCAAGGACACAGAGCTAATAAATGTTAGACCTGGCACTTGGGACCATAGAGTCATAGCCTTTAACCCTCATATACCAATTTACTATCTGGGTCCAGTGTACCTTCTAACATTTTTTACACCTTTAAGTCATGAATAATGTACAGAAGTAAAAATAGAGAGTAAAAAAACAACTATTTTAGAAATGTTAAGTTTAAACATAGAAAATACAAATTTTTATTCCATATTTTCTTGGTTTTGAAGGCACATGTGTCTGAAATGAACAACATCGTTTGAATGTAATTAAGTGCTCATCATCCACCTGGTCTGTATGTATCTTGTAAAGATCAGCTCTACATTTTAAATACCTCTCTAAATGGGCTCTAACTTAAGATTTCAGTTCTTGCACTTGCAGTATTTGGTATGTGTGTTAAATATACATAACCTAAAGTATACATACCATTTTAACCGTGTTTAGGCGTACAGTTCAGTGGCATTAAGTACATTCACTTTGCTGTGCAATCATCACTACCATCTATCTCCAAAAATTTTCATCTTTCCAATTGCAATACTTTTGAAAACAAACATTGAAAATTCTTAATTTGGTGGAAGAGAGGATGGTCATCATTTTTGCCTGCAAAACATTTTTATTTTTAGATATATAAACACCAATTAGAGTTAGTCCAATCATTTATTTCCATTGGTACATTATCTATTTCCTTTCAGTCACCTTTGTGTTACACTTCAGCATTTGTTCACATATGAACTATATCAACATAAAAGGTAAAAGAGCACAGGAGGTCACAGTTTGATTGCTGGTCGGGGCACATGCCTGGATTGCTGGCTCAATCCCCAATAAGGGGTGGGGGGTGCAGGAGAGCTGATCAGTGATTCCATCATTGATTTTCTCACTTCTTCTTCCCTTTCTCTCTGAAATCAGTACAAAAATATATTTTTTAAAAAGGTATAAAATATACATTTCATTAGCTAAGCAGGTTCTTGTAAAATAGTATGTAAGCAAGTTCTTGTTGAATGAAACTGGATGAAATCTAACTGGATGAAAATATCATATTTCTGTTTTGTTCTTAGAAATATATTGCTTGTTCACTTATCCATTTAAGAAATAATTTATTGAGGTGAAATTTACATAACAAAATTAACCATTTTAAAGTGAACAGTTAATTCAGTGTCATCTAGTACATTCACAGTGCTATGCAACTACAACCTACCTAGTTCTAAAACATTTCCATCATTTTAAAGTAAAATCTGTTACTTTAAACCTGTGCAGTAGTTTCACCATTTTACTCCCTTCACTGAGCTCCTGGCAATCTTATATCTCCATATGTCTCTCTGGATTTATATATTTTGAATATTTCATATAAATGGAATCATATAACATGTGACTCACTTTTGTACATGGCTTCTTTCACATAGCATAATGTTTTGAGCTTCAACATTGTAACATATATCACTACTTCATTTTTTTAAATAGCTGAATAATATTCCATACCATTGCTTGTATATACAGTGCTAGAATTTGTTTATTTTTTCTTTGTTCAACACTTGAGCTGTTTACACTATTTGGCTATTGTGAATAGTAATGCTATACATATGCACGTACATGTACTTTTTTAAAAATCTTTATTGTTCAGTTTATTAATTACATTGTTCTCTTTTTTTTCCCCTATAGCTCCCCTCCACCTGGTACCCATCCCACCCTGCGCCCTCACCCCCCTCCACTGTCCTCTCCCATAGTTGCATGATTTTTGTCCAGTCTCTTGCTGCACACCCCACACCCCTTTTCTCCCCAGGAATTGTCAGTCCTTTCCCCCTCTATGTCCGTGATTCTGTTACATTCACCAGTTTATCCTGTTCATCAGCTTATTAATTCACTTGATTTTTAGATTCATTTGTTGATAGATGTGTATTTGTTGTTCATAATTTATATTTTTACCTTTTTCTTCTTCTTCTTCTTAAAGGATATCTTTCAGCATTTCATATAATACTGGTTTGGTGGTGATGAACTCCTTTAGCTTTTTCTTATCTACGAAGCACTTTATCTGACCTTCAATTCTAAATGATAGCTTTGCTGGATAGAGTAATCTTGGTTGTAGATTCTTGCTATTCATCACTTTGAATATTTCTTGCTACTCCCATCTGGCCTGCATCATTTCTGTTGAGAAATCCGCTGACAATCATATGGGTGCTCCCTTGTAGGTAACTAACTGTGTTTCTCTTGCTGCTTTTAATATTCTCTCTTTGTCTTTTGCTCTTGGCATTTTAATTATGATGTGCCTTGGTGTGGTCCTCTTAGGGTTCCTACATATTGGGGTTCGGTGCCCTTCTTGGACTCCTAAGTCAATTTCTTTCACCAGGTGTGGGAAGTTTTCGGTCACTATTTCTTCAAATAGGTTTTCATTGTCTTGGTCTCTCTCTTTTTCTGGCACCCCTATAATTCGGATGTTGGTATGCTTGAGGTTGTACCAGAGGCCCCTTACACTATCTTCAATTTTTTTGGATTCTTTTGGTTTCTTGCTTTTTCAGCTGAGTGGATTTTACCTCTTTGTATTTCAAATCTTTAACTTGGTTCTTGGGGTGCTCCAGAGCACTTTTAGGTCTTTGTATAATATTTTTTATTTCAGTCATTAAGTGTATGCTTAATTTCTGGTTGGTCCTTTTTCATATCTTTGAGAGTCTCATTCATATCCCTGTAGGTCTCATTCATTTCCTTGTAGGACTCATTCATTTCCACGTTAGTCTTGTTCATTTCCTTGAGGGTCACGTTCATTTCCTTGTAGGTCTTGCTTATTTCCTTTTAGGTCTAGACCTTTTCTAGGAGCCTCTTGAGAAGCCCTATAACCGTGGTTTTGAATTCCATGTCCAGTTGTTTTTTTTTCCTCCATTTCTTTCACATCTGATTTCTTTCCATGTCTCTGCATGGTGGCTGCTTCCCTGAGTTGATCAATTAGCTTTGTGTGGTAGACTTCCTACTAGGGACAGTGGCTCAGCCTCCCCAGTTACCTGAGGTGGATATGGGTTGCACAGTCTTATTGAAGTTAAGCTCAGGTTAATCGTTGTTAGCACTTGGAGGGGTTGACCTCCAGGCCAATTGTCTGTGAAGTTCAGCTGTGCTCAGGTTGGATGGGCGGAGTCTCCGGGCCAAGCAGACAGTGTTAGCTCTGCCCTATGCGGCCCCAGGGACTCTGTGCCTGTGGCAGTGGCCGCCAGCACCTCTGAGAGAGAGCTGCTGCCGAGCTCCACCGGCTGCCGGGGAATTCAGACTCTCCCCAAATGAGTCTGCACACCCAATATCTCACCCAGGGTCGTAAAACAAAGCAGACTGATGGTTTCCCGAATGAAAGAGCAAGTCACGAGTGCTCTCTGCGCGGTCAGGCAGCTGCGCTGTTCCCAAGTTCACGCGCATTCCACACAAGCTTGCCTTGTCCACAAGCCGGCAGACCCCTGCGGCACCTGAGCTTCGGTGTGCCCTCCCACTGTCCAGTTTTTACCCCGTATGATAGTGGGTTCCCTGGACTTTGCCCAGAGTTGGAGAATCAGTCCAGTGGGACATCTTTGTCCCCCTCTTCGAGAAAACTGGCCAGTTTTCAGCCACCCGCCCTATCCGCTGGCGCGCGCTCCTAACCTCTCTCCGCGCGTATCTTCAACGCTGTCCGCCGCTGCTCCTCCGAGTCACAGTGTCTTATCTTCACTTTTATTTGTGGAATTTTCAATCAGCCAGCTTCCTGGTGATTCTGGATGGTGTTTGTTCTTTCCTTAAGTTGTAGTTTTAAAATTTGCTGTGTATGATGGCAAGATAGGTGTTTTACCTATGCCGCCATCTTGGTTCTCTTCTGTACATGCACTTTTGAATATATGTTTTCACGTCTTTGGATGTATATCTAGGAGTGGAATTGCTGGGTCATATAATAATTCTTTGTTGGATTTTTTGAAGAGTTCCCAGTTTTCAGCACTCATTGGTTCTTAAGATTGAGAAAATGAATCTAGGGTATTGTCAACTAAAGATGCATGATCTGAGATTTTATTATCAGTGGTTCTTAACTGGGAGTGATTTTGCACTTTCAGAGTGCATATGGCAATGTCTGGAGACATATTATCACCATCGGATTGGTGCTACTGCATCTAGTGGGTTGAGGCCAAGGGTACTGCTAAATATCCTATAATACACAAGACAACCCCCTACAATCTCCTTCTCCCCAGCGGGGCAGAAAGGACTAGAGTACTCCAGTGGGGCTGAGAGGACTGGGTGCTGCCATCTTTGTGACAGTCAATTTGCATATTCCCTCTTTATTAGATAGGATTAGAAAAGAGTGCTGTTACTTTCTTTACATTCATTTTGTGATTCTCCAATAATTGTGAAGCTTTGTTTCTTAGTCACTTCTCCTTTTGCCATTATGGGTGGGATATGGGAACTTCTAATTCTCAATTGTGTTCAATGAAAACTAAAAAAAGACTATAAAGAAAATGTCTCTAGTCTTTTTTATATCTTTTTGAAAGTTGAAACAAAGCTTTGGACAGCAAAATAAAAACTAAAGAATGATGTAACTGTAACGTGTTTCATGATTGCTTCATTTTGGATGATGGTTGTCATTCTTACATTTTCATGTTATTTTAGTCTTTTTGGCATAACTGGGAGTAATGGATTAAGAAATGATGAACTTAATTTTTAGGATAATGAACAGCAAATTTCAAGATATAGGACAAATAACAATGCTTCCATAATGGATCATAGATTTGTAATAATGTTGCAGTGGACCTATATGATAATTACACAATCAAATGAATTTTGTTCTACTTAAGAAATATAAGTAAATTTTCTTTTTGTTTGTTGAAATACTTCCCAAAAGACTAAAAGTCATAAAATGTCAATTTTTACATATAATTAGAGTTGTTAAAAAAAAACACACAACTCTGGGAAGGATAAAAGGGGGAGGGAGAGAGATGGGAGATATCTATAATACTATCAACAATTTAAAAATATATTGGGAAAAAATGATGCAGTGGGTAGGGGGTAAGGCCTGGAATATGCATTTTGAAAAAAAGAAAGAAGGAAATCTTACCTTTTTCAACACTGTGGATGGACTTGGAGATTATAATGCTAAGTGAAATAAGCTAGTCGGAGAAAGATAATTACAATATGATCTCACTTATATGTGGAATCTAATGAACAAAATAAAACCAGAGACATGGATACATGGAATAGACCGACAGCTTTCAGAGGGAAGGGGAATAGGGGACTGGATAAAAGTAGGTGAAGAGATTAGCCAAAGTACATATGTAAAATCCGTGGACATAGACAACAGTGTGGTGATGGCCAGAGGAAAGGGGGAAAGGGGACTGGGTGAAGGTGGGCAAGGGTGGGAGGTAAATGGTGACATCTATAATAATGTCAGCAATAAAGTTATAAAAAATACAGATACTTTTAAAAAACACACTTAGAAACCAAATTTTGTTATAGGATTAATCACTATGCTCTCTAGCTCCCCTGGATGCTATTTCTAACTTTCTGGAAATGGTAATTAAAAATTTAATTTCTATTTCATTTTTAGTAATTTTGCTTCTTATAAAGCACTTGTTATATTTTCCTTTTTAGTTCTCAAAATTATATAATTTCATTTACTTTTTTTTTTTTTTTAGGAGAGAGAAAATAATACTTCAAAAAAAATCATAACTGCCAGTATTAGCAATAGCTTGACTTACGAAGAAACTTGTCAAAGTCAACAAATTGAAGCTTAACACCACGGGAGTTGTAGTTACTGACCAGGTGAGAATTAAGAATGGATTTTACTCTTACATATTCTTTTAGGAAATGACATAAGGATGTTATGAAAATATATTATTTTTAACACATATCAAATTATAAATCAGATAACCAAATTTAAGGGTTCATGAAAGCATTTTTTTTTTTTAGTTTGCTTTCTATAAACTTAAAAATAGTGGTGTGATTTAGAACATTTATCAATATTTTTCATTTCCAAATGTTGGTATATTTTTAGATCTGATTATCTTATCTTAAATGTTTTAGTTTGTTAAATATTATTTCCTGTTTGCTGAGACATCTAATTTTGCTCAAAACACAAATTTGACCTGCCAGATTTTCTTTCCCTCTGCTCCCCACATTGCTCATGTATATTCACAGCATCTGGAGTCTGTGTAAAGTTATCAGAAACAACATGGGGAATAGATAAACTGAACACAGCTGGGAATCGACTTTGGCCTGGAATATCTAGAGTATATTCCATGTTGTTAGTTTTTTCTTTTTTTCTTTTTTTAATCCACTCCATGATATGTTTGAGAGAGGAAAAAGCCGGGGGGAGAGAGAAAGAGATAAATATCCAATATCCATGTGAGAGAAACATTGCTTGGTTGCTTGGTTTTGGATTAAAGCCCCAAACCTAGTATGTGCCCTGATCGGGAATCAAACCCACAACCTTTGGGTATATAGTACGACACTCCAACCAACTGAGCCACCCAGCCAAGGCGTGTTACTACTTTTTTTCCATTTGCATTTAAGTTTGTAAGCTTGGAGTGGTCCAAAAAAGGCTTTTCCTTTGATAATATATTCTTGAGAAATGTCTTTTATAATTTAAAATATATAGATATCCCCCCCATATCATATAATATATAATAAAGTGTTATAAATTTTAAAAAATGTTTTATATTGAATGCCAGATTTGAGTTGAAGAATTTTAATGAGAATTTGATGGAGATTTTATTGGTAAATGTTGCCATTAGCAGTATGAGTTAAGGTTGTAAAGCAGAAATTTGGGCTATCAAGTTTTCATATATGACTTTTCATTTTTTCAAAGGAGTTTATTTGTTGTGAATCTCACAAACTTGTGCAGTGAAAGCTGGATACTAAAGTATATGATTTAATTTCTATTGACTTCAAAAATAGAACTAGTGTATGCTTTTAGAAGTTGGAATTCTACTTTTAGGGTGGTAAAGACTGGGAAGGGGGCATGAGAGCTGTTCTTAGGTGCTGATAATGATCTGTTCCTTCATCTGGGTCAGGAGTAGGGAACCTTTTTTCTGCCAACAGCTGTTTGGATTTTATATCATTCGAGAACCATACAAAATTATCAACTTAAAAATTAGCCTGCTAAACTTTTAAATAACTTATCCCTAATGCCTTGGCAGGGCCAGACCAAATGATTTCTCAGGCCTTATATGGCCCTTGGGCCAGATGTTCCCCACCCCTAATTAGATGGTAGTCATGGGAGTGTGGTCACTTGATGAAAGAAAATTCCATGGTTTACTCATTTGTGTGCTCTTCTATATGTGAGTTTGAGTAAGGTTTGCATTGTTCTCTATATGAACTTGAATAAAGTTTGCAGTGCTAACATTATTAAACACTAGAGGCCCAGTGCCCGAAATTGGTGCACAGGTAGGTCCCTAGGCCTGGCTGGTGATCAGGGCCAATTGGGGCCTTCCGGCTGCAGCTTCCCTTTACTGGCTGTATGCTGCTGGCTGGGGCCTCCATTCTCCAGCTGCTGGCTGCTGGGTGGGGCCTTCCTTCATTCCGTGCCATCCCCTGGTGGTCAGCGTACGTCATAGTGAGTGATAGAACGCCTGGTCTCCTGGTCAAACTCCTGTGGGGACACTTTGCATATTAGTCTTTTATATATACATATATACATATACATATATATGTATATATGTATATTCTTATGATTACATTGTTAGGATTCAACAAACATGATTAAGCAATAAAGTAATGATCATTAACTACATTATTTTATTTTTAATTTGTTTTTATTGATTTTAGAGAGAGAAGAAGGGAGAGGGAGAGACAGAAACATGGATTGATTGCCTCTTGCAGGACCCCTACTGGGGATCAACCCCAAAACCTTGGCATGTGCCCTGACCTGGAATCAACCAGCAACCTCTCAGTTCATGGAACCAAGTGAGCCACAGGGCTATAGTAAATACTGCGTTTCAATTTGTATAGCACTTTTAACTAATAAAATGATATGGACAAATAAAATGATATGGACAAATGACTAAATGAATCTGTTAGCATTTAACTTATATTTGTAGTAATACCATTTTCTAAAGCATAAGAAGAGAAATTGTAAGACATATTAGCAAGTAGAAAAAATGCTTTATTCTCATCTTTAAGTATTTAGTGGTACTGGATATGAATTTGTATAACTTGATTACTCCTTTTTGTGTATTTGAGGCCTTGCTTTTTTTTTTTCTTTTCAGTTTTTTGTGTGAAATTTCTAGGCTTATCAGAATGTCTTCTGTAGTTATTCCAGACACACAAAAACAAATCAGATTGATATTTCAAAGTTAATCTCTATGTTGATTAACTCTAAGATTATAATTGAGAACAGCAGCTGAATATCCTTAGCAAAAAAGGACATATCTCCACAATATCTGAGATAACAAACATCTGTGTAGGTTGTAAAACACTATCTTAATGCATTTAATGTTTACTTTTAATATTCCTTTTAGTATAATGAGTTCATTTTTCAGAAGCCTTTGATGCTAATTCAGAGATCCATAATCTGCTCACAATGTCTTTCACATGTAGTTTTGATGGTAACTGACAAGCTGTAAGTTAATTAGCACAGAACTTACTAATGAGGATGTTAAAATTTAATTTTTAAAATGAGAATTTTTATTTGTACACTCTGGACAAGTGGGAGGAAATTCAGTTATACATATAAGCATTTCAGGCACTTTTTCCTTATTCAGGTACTTTATTAGATAACAATAAAAAATATAATTAACTTAATGATAGCAAAGTTTTGAAATTATGCTAGGATTGCTTGTCTTTAAAAATGGGGATAACCCAAAACCAAAGCAGTAAAATAAGGTCTGTTAATTAGCATGGAAGACAGCTTCTTGAATTAATATGTGGTGTTAATTAACAGGAAGTCTGATGTTGTGTTGTAATTACCACCAATATTTTTGACATACTGAGTGACTGAAGGTGAATTATAGAGATAGCAATTGAGTAAACACTTTTGTGCTTAGAAACGTTTTCCTTTGTTTCTGTTTTCTAGAAATATGGACAGACTTCTTAGACTTGGAGGAGGTATGCCTGGACTGGGCCAGGTTAGTACACAGACTCTCAGTATTTCTTTGTGTGTAAACTGCAGACTTTTTTCTAGTTATCCAGAGAAAGAAATCAGCCCCAAGAAAATCACCTCATAGGTAACATTATGGTAAGAACCTTATCTTACATGGTTGCTGTATATGTAAGTAACATACACTAAGTAACATATGGAGAACATTTTCTATTAATTTAATTTTTGCCTAGTAATAGGAATGTTCTTTGTTTGCTGTGATTTAAAATTTGGGGATATGTGAGATTATCAAACTTGCCTTTTAATAAAAAAGGGACTCAAAATACCTAGTTTGGGGTTTACAATGTAGACTTTAGAGCTAACACATGAAAAAGTAAACATGGCATACTCTTGGTAAGATCCAGAAAACTGATCTCCAGAACATTGGTATAATTTTAAGACTGATAAATTCTTGTTAGTAATTACCATACATGGATGAATTGATAAGTAATACCTCTTTTCTTTAAATCTGGTACAGATTTTTTTTTTACATTCTTATTAAGTCCATTTTCGGTTTAACATTATCATTTGTCTTGTTCCATACTGTTGGACAAATGACCTCTTCATAGATTTCTGTCTCAGGGTATTCTACTTTCAATTAAAGAAGAAATTTCTGCCTTTTTTGAGTTCTGCACTAATTATCTTTTCAGTCCTCTGTTAGCAAGAGAGATGACTATGTGCTCTTCCTTCCTTTTAAGTAATAGATTGTTTTATTTTGGGGGAATATTTTTATAATTCACCTTTAGTATCCCTTTACCTCATTTCCATATCATTATAGATTACTTTGTCTTCCTTCATACAAAGCAGTCTTTTTTGTGTAAGAAACACTTGTGTTTGAAATTTCATGAAATTTTCAGTGTTTTAGAGGCATTTTTTCAACAATGACTTGATTAGATCTATCATGGTTTATGACTTTTTTTAGACAATTGAAATCATTTTGTGATTCTATACTGCATCCTTGCATAGCCTTTAGTTATTTTTTGTTTCCTTTGTTAGTTTTAAATATTCTCACGCGTCTCTACTATCAGCCTGGTTCTTCAATTTTGTAAGATGAAATCCATTTTCTTAACAGGCCCAAGCATCTCTGAAGTTGACCCTTCCAAAGCTGCTTCTGTACTTTTGTAAACATTCTAGATAACTTCTAGAATTTCTCTAACTTATTCTGCTATTAATAATAACAATGTTGAGACATATACAATTGTCAGAAATGAGTGAGGTGGTATATAGATAGTACAAATTCACCTGAAAATTATAGGTAAGAATGTTGCCTTAGTAGAATTCTTAAGGGAAGTTATATCAAACTTAAATATCAAAATAACTTTCCTTGAGCATTAAATGCAATAAATTATGTAACTGTGCTGGGAAATTATTGGATGTGAAATAATGGTTTTACTGACCACAAATTGAGCTACAATCATATCTCAGTGACCTCTGCGAACTTGCATTAAGTGGAAGATTATGTTGTTCAATAACCTCTCTTTGCTTTGTAATAATTTAATCAGCTTTTGTGTCCTCAGTTTTTTCTTATTTGAACTTAAAAATATATTACTTAAGAATCTGTCATTTCATGTATGCTTTTCATCTGGCCAATTAGATGGCAAACTATCAAGGAAATAATTTTTTTTTGGTTCTTACTTTTGTGATATACTAAATCTCTTTTATCAAATACTAGGCATTAAAGGATGAAAACTTTTTCCTAAAACTTTATTTTACTCTTGTTCTAGATCAAGCATATCCAACTTGCAGCCCCGGAGCTGCATGCCTCATTTATTTGGCCCGTATTAGTCTTTGAGTTTCACATGCTTGCTCTAGACTAATTTGTCATATATTTACTATGTTACTTCTACAACATGAGGTGTTAAGTACATTGTCTTTTAATAAACAGGAATGAAACATTAAATATATTGGGGGTTTTTTAATAAGAAGTCAGAGATTTTTAGATTGATGATAGCCGTTCTTGTTATTTGCTAATGCATAGCAGCCAATCCTATCTAATAAAAGAGTAATTGCAAATTGAGCATACCTTCGCCAGACCCACTAGCCAATCAGGAGCAAATAAACCCCAAACAAGATGGCTGTGGCCACTTGAGAGCAGGAGGGAGGCTTGGGTTTCCCCGGCAATGGAGGAAACCAAGCTTTCCACCTGCCCTGCGGGCCTAGGCCTCCACTCAATGCTATAAAGTTTCAATTATAGAAGTACATATATCCTAACAGAAATGGCAGCAGCCACGGAGCTGGACAGAGCAGAAGCTAGGGTTGCCCAGGCGATGGAGGAAGCCAAGCTTCTGCAGCCCTAGCGCCTAGGCCTCCACTCTAGGCTACAAAGTTTCAATTATAGAATTTAAATAAACCTAAATAGAAATGGCTGTCACCACAGAGCGAGCAGAAGGCTTGGGAGGGAGGGCAGTTGTGGGCAATCAAGCCAGCAGGGGAGGGCAGTTGGGAGGGAGCAGGCCTGCAAGGGAGGGCAGTTGGGGCGATCAAGCCTGCAGGCGGCAGAGGAGGGAAGTTGGGGGCAAACAGGCTGGCAGGGGAGCAGTTTGACATCAATTAGGCTGGCAGGGTAGTGGTTAGGGGGTGATCAGACTGGCAGGCAGAAGCAGTTAGGGGCAATCAGGAAGGCAGGCAGGCGAGCAGTTGGGAGTCAGTAGTCCTGGATTGTGAGAAGGATGTTCGACTGCCTGTTTAGGCCCGATCCCACTGGGATCAGGCCTAAACAGGCAGTCGGACATCCCTTGAGGAGTCCCAGGTTGGAGAGGGTGCAGGCTGGGCTGAGGGACACCCCTCGTCTCCATGCATGAATTTCGTGCACTGGGCAACTAGTAAAAATCAGAAAAAGAGACATAAGTTTTTTTATCCCCCCAAAATCAGTAGAGAATGTTACTATCTTACCATTTAATTGAAAAGGTAGAATTTTCTCATAAAATTTTTTACAAAACTTGCTGATAAGTTTGCAGATGGCCCCTTTAAAACATGGGAATGAGCAGAATAGGGTTCTCCATCTATTCTAGAATTCTTACCTATCTCTGAATAGAAGTATCCTTTCTCTTTTTTCGCGTCTGATCCTACACTTTCTTGAAACCCTGCTCCGTTGACCATCCCCCCTGCTCTGCCACAAAGATATTTAACTCTCTGTATTCTATAAACAAAACTTTACAACCCCCTGGCAATGGGCAAGAGATTGGTGGTGTTGCTCTTACATTAATCAGGGACAAAGTACAGTCCAGTTCATCCTAGCTTGATGCCTGTGTTGGTGGCCAGAGCTGTTTCATGCCTGAGGCACATTAAAAAATAAAAACAAAAAACAAAACTTCACTGCACCTTTTCTTCCATTTATTTGTAGAATTTCTGAGATAATAGCGTATACTCACATATTTTACTTCCTTACTTCCATTGACTCTTCCTGAGATTATATTCTGGCCTCCTCCATTACTGTACTGTAATTGTTTGAATTGCCAAGTCTATTTGTCTACTTTTAGTTCTCTTTTAACTAGACTTCAATATTCCACACTGTTCACAGTGTCTTTCTTTTTTGGTTTTATTGATTTTTTTAAAGAGCGAGGAAAGGAGGACAGAGAGAGAAAACATCAGTGATGAGAGAGAATCATTGATTGGCTGCCTCCTGCATACTCCCCAGTCTAGGAATGTGCCCTGACTGGGAATCGAACCATGACCTCTTGGGTCCTAGGTCGACGCTCAACTGCTTAGCCACACCAGCCAAGCCACAATGTCTTTCCTAAAACTTTCTCTTCGTTTGCTTTATTATGGTGCCCATCCTACAAAACAAGTCAATTTGAAGTTTTATTTTTTTTTAGTGTTACATTTTGAAATGTTAATATTTGAGTAGTAGTGGGCTAAAATGTTTTAATATGTCCACAGGCTCCTATTTCAGTATAACTTAATTTAAAGCAGAAACAAACATGTTTTATTAGAACTATTAGAATTTGTAAACTAATCACTTTAAATTTCAAATGTGTTTTTTAAATTTACTTTGATAAAGTGCTTACAAACTTGAAATTACTAAAAGAAGTGAGGATTGTATTAAAAGTACTTATTGCTCTAATTTAGCTACCTGATTGTTTTTTAACTATCTCATCTTAGATCTTGGTTGAGCAGATCTTTAACTAATCTACTTCCAATAGCAGTAAAAATAAAACCCAACAGCTGTGCATAACCAAAGCATAGTCTCCAGTCTCAAAAAGCGATAGTTTGGTCTGGGTCCATTAGGTTTAGAAACAGTCAAAGTAAGCCTAAAAGTAAATGAAACGTAAGTAAAATGTCAGTGGCATTACATCTTGTCTTATTTGAATTTATTAGGCCAATATTTTGAGAATCTGTTTGTTGGGTGTTAAGCTATAGGGCAGTGTTTGGCAAACTCATTAGTCAACAGAGCCAAATATTAACAGTACGATTGAAATTTCTTTTGAGATCTGAAAACCAACTTCTGCACATGGGCCACAAAGTTTTCAATCACACTGTACGTTCGCGCCCGCACATGGTATTTTGTGGAAGAGCCCCACACAAGGGACCAAAGAGCCGCATGTGGCTCGAGAGCTGCAGTTTATCGACCACTGCTATAGGGAATTACCAGGGCAAGTAAGATCTTTACTTAATCTAAGCTCCTTACATTCTAATAGATACATGGCAGTTACGTTTTAAGTGCTTGGCACATATTAACTACTTTGAATGAGTACTACTGCTTGTTACAAATAAAGTGGTTTATAAATATAGTGGATGTAGGGTTTAATGTTTTCCAGAAAAAAAGGGAAAAATGAGCCTGTGATGATGTTTGAGCTAAATTTTGGAATATATGCTAAAACATATTCAGAAAGGCTGGAGAATTGGTAATGTGAGGGGAAATAATGGGAAAAGAAGGTACTAAAAGACTTCGGAGAAGATTATGAAAATTGAATTTTACTTTTTGTCCCTTAAGCATTGTAGTTTCATTCTTTTTAAAGCAGTGTTGTGAAATAATTCAGTCTGTGCTTCTAGTGGTAGTTTGGAGATTAGGTAGAATGAAAGAAACTGAAGTCAAAGTCATTAATTATAGGAAATATTTCTGCCTTTTTACCTTCCAGGAATATTGTAGGATTATACTTTTTAAATCATTTCTGAAGTTAGCCTGACCATGATTTTACGTTGACCAATGGCATCTGAGTTAGAAATTAACAGGTCACTTTTAGGTGGAAGCTTTAAGAACCAGTGTGAGATTTGCCTGCACTGATAATCAAGGAAGCATGGAGATGGAACCTCTCGTCGCTTAGTCCCTAAGGGAAAATGACATAAAACCTGCAAGTTAGAAATCTTGTGATTTTTGTGTGAAATGCCCTAATTTTTTTGGTCTCCAGTTTTTGTTTTGAGCAACATTTTTGTTTTAGGTTAAACTAAGCACATATTCAGGCTCATGTTGCCTATAAGTGATTGGTTGGTAGCTCTCTGAAACTGACTTCAGTAATTTCCAGAAGTAAAAATAAGGGGGAATACTGTAGATAAGTGATCAGAGAAGGCTTTCTGAAAGTGGTGAGGAATAAGCTACAGTTCGAAGGATTATTTCAGGTGGCTTGATTTTAAAAAGTAACTTTATTAATTGGATATGATCTATTGTAACTTACAAATCCATACAGTATGTGGATCTATTTTATTATAATTTACAAATCCATACAGTGTTGTGTATATAATAACCATATTTTTGATTTCCTATTATGGGTCTTGGATGAGAAATAGTTTTTCAGTTATTTGTCTTTTAGAATTTGATCTAGTGTTTTATAGGAGGGATAATTTAGCGTAGAATGGGGAAATGGCTAGAATAAATAAATATCATTTTTATGTCTAAGGAATCTTAATATTACATTCCAGTTCCCTCCAATTAATCATAAATTCAGTGGAGTTCCAAATGCCAACTAAAATTTTCTTGGAATTATAAAATTGATTCTAAAATTCATATAGGATGAAACAATCCAAGAATAGTGAAGAAATTCTTAGAAATGAAAATGAAACTTGCTTTGCCAAATATCAAAAGATACATTAATACTTTATGACTCAAGGAGTGTTATATTGATATAGTGATAGCCAAGTAGATCAGTGTAATTAAATAGAAAGCCAAGAAATAGGTGTATGCTATATAGGGGAAATTAATTTGTGTTAGAAATGGTATTAAAAATTAGTGGGAAAGGAGAGGCCTGTTCATTAAATGATGCTGGAGCAAGGGGCTTTCTATGTGGGAGGTAAAGTAATAATTTAGATTCTTATCTTATTTTGTATACAAGAATGTATACCAAATGAATATGTAACTGTGAAAATCAAATTATAATTTTGGAAGACATACCCATTAGAATGCTTATTATCCAAAAATAATCCAAAAACAGTGGTTGGTGAGGATAGAATCTGTGTATTTCTTGGTAAGAATGTAAAATTGTGTGACCTTTGTAGAAAACATAGAATTACCATATAATCCAGCAATTCCATTACTGAATCTATTCCCCAGGGAATTGAAAACGGGGACTCTATTAGATATGTGTATATCAGTGTTCATAGTAGCATTATTCACAGTAGCCAAAAGGTGGAAACAGCTTGTGTCTGATGATGGATGAATAAAACAAAATGTGCTATATACATACTATAAAATATTCATCCTTTAAAAGGAAGGAAATTCTGACATATGGTACAACGTGGATGAATCTTGAAGACATTATACTAAGTGGAATAAGCTCATTACAAAAGGACAAGGTATTATATACGAGTTACTAGAGTAGTCATATTTGTAAAGAATGTAGAATGGTGGTTGCCATGGGATGGAGTTCATAGTGTCATGAAGAGTCGGTGTTTAATAGGTACAGAGTTTAGATTTGAGACATGAAAAGTTTCTGGAGCTGGATAGTGATTCTGGTTGCATGACAATTGTGGATGTACTTAATGGCACTGAACTGTACATAAAAATGGCTAAATGGTGATAATTCTTATGTATATTCTACCACAATAAAAATTAAATTACCGTGTTCTTAAAATGAGATTAATAATATATACCTTAGCTGTTTTTATGAGGATAATATAAAGTCAGAGTGAGTGAACATGTCAAACACAACAGAGTAGGTAGTCTCCCCTCCCCCCTAAAATTTTTGGAATAAAATTTTATGTCCTTGTGACCTCAAATTAGGAAAGCATAACTTGAAAGAGAAGATTGGCAATTGACAACCTCAATACATTACTAACTCTTGTCCCAACAAAGACAACAAAAACAAACTTTAAAGACAAGCCATAGAAGGAGAGAAGTTATTTGTAACACATTTATCTACAACACATTTAGCAGAACCATAAAAGTCTGTTGTATTAAGTGTTAATGACTTGGGGAAACAAAAATTTTCATGTAAGCTTTTTTCCTGAGGATGAGTTGGTATTGGGTGTGAGAGTTGGTTGAAAATTATATTTCACTGCCTAGAACATTACCTGGCAAATAGAAGATCATAAATATATGTTGTCTGAGCTGGTTGCTCAGTGGTTAGAGTATAGCCTGAGGACTGTAGAGTCATAAGTTCAATTCTAGTCAAGGGCGCATACCTCCGTTGCAGGTTCTATTCCTGGCCCAGGTTGGGCTCATGTGGGAGGCAGTCAATTGGTGTCTCTCTCTCACATCAGTGTTTCTCTCTGTCTCTACCCTTCCTCTCTATAAAAAAATCAATGGAAAAAATATCCTCAGGTGAGGATTTCTGTGTGTGTGTGTGTGTATGTACACACACACATAGTAGAGGGCCTGGTGCACGAAATTGGTGCACTGGCGGTGAGTGGTCCTTCATCTCAACCTGTCCCCACTTACATACTGGGAACCCTCAGGGGATGTCCTACTGATGGCTCACCCTTGGCCTGCCCAAGGCTGAAAGCCTCTGGCCAAGACTTTCCATCCTTGGGCAGGGGACCTCAGCCAGGGGACCCCAGCCAGTGATCGCCCTGTGATCTGGCCGATCACTGGCTGGCTCTGCCCCAGCTCCGTCCTACCCAAGGCCAGAAGGCCTCTGGGCAAGGCCTTCCATCCTTGTGCAGGAGACCTTGGCCAGGGGACCCCAGCCAGCTATCGCCTTGCGATCCGGGTGATCGCTGGCTGGCTCTGCCCCAGCCCCGAGGCTTTCCGACCTTGGGCAGCAGCCATCATGGTTGGGGGTTAATTTGTATATCACTCTTGATTTGCTGGTGAGCGTGGCTTGCTGTAGTGGAGGCACAGTCAATTTGCATATTACTCTTTTATTAGTGTGCACACTAGAGACCCAGTGCATGAAATTCATGCACAGGAGGACATTGTCCCTTAGCCCAGCCTGAACCATCTCCAATCTGGGACCCCTCGAGGGATGTCTGACTGCCCATAGAGTCGTGAAGAGTCAGTGTTTAATATGTACAGATGGATGAAGGAATAAAACGGGCAGTCTGACATCCCTCTCACAATCCAGGACTGCTGGCTCCCAACTACTTAGCTGCTTGCCTTCCTTATTGTCCCTAACCGCTTCATCCCCTAACCTGATCATCCCCTAACCACTCCCCTGCCAGGCTGATTGATGTCTAACTGCTCCTCTGTCAGCTTGTTTGCCCCCAACTTCCCTCTTCTGCCAGCCTGGTCACTCCTAACTGCCCTCCCCTGCAGGCTTGATCGCCCCCAACTGCCATCTCCTGCTGGCTATCTTGTGTCTACATGGGAGCAGGATCTTTGACTACATTGGGGAAGCCATCTTGTGTGTTGGAGTGATGGTCAATCGGCATATTACTCTTTTATTAGGTAGGATAGAGGCCTGGTGCATGGGTGGGGACTAGCTGGTTTGCCCTGAAGGGTGTCCCAGATCAGGGTGGGGGTTCCTTTGGGGAATGGGGTGGCCTGTGCGAGGGGCCTGTGGTGGTTTGCATGCCAGTCATGCCTCCTGGTTTCCCAAGTGGAGGCCCTGGTATCTGGGATTTATGTTCTACAACTGAAACTTTGTAGCCAGGAGCAGAGCCAAGCCTTCTGCTTGCTTTGTGGTGCTCGCTTTGTGGTGGCAGCCATTTCTGTTTGAGTTTATTTACCTTCAGTAATTGAAACTTTGTAGCCTTATGTGGAGGCCTAGGCCTGCCAGGGCTGCAGAAGCTTGGCTTCCTACATCGCCCAGGCAACCCTAACCTCTGCTCTCTCCAGCTCCCTGGCTGCTGCCATTTCTGTTGAGCTATATGTATCTTCTATAATTGAAACTTTGTAGCATTGAGTGGAGGCCTAGGCTGGCAAGGGCAGGCGGAAAGCTTGGCTTCCTCCATTGCCAGGGAAACCCAAGCTTCCCTCCTGCTCTCAGTGGCCCCAGCCATCTTGGTTGGGGTTTATTTTCATATTTGCTCCTGATTGGCTGATGGGTGTTGCTTGTGGGTGTAGCAGAGGTGTGGTCAATTTGCATATTACTGTTTTATTAGATAGGATATAAATATATATATTAGAGACCCGTTGCACGAAGAGATTCATGTAAGAGATCTTTCTTCCCTTTGCTTCCAGCACCGGTTTTCCTCCGGCACCTGGGCCCCAGGCCTTCACTCTGGCCGGAGTCTGCCACCTGCGTCTTTCGTGTGGCCGGAGTGCTGCTCCTGTAGATCCCTCCTCTACCACCATCCCCCCCGCCCTTCCCCCCCACCCCTCATAACAGGTGTCCTGCCCCACCCAGCAACTCCATGCCTGGAGCAGCTGAGCAGCCACCATCTTTCTCCCTCTAATTTGTATATTCCCTCCTGATTGGCTGGTGGGCATAACGGAGTGATGGTGAATTTGCATGTTTCTCTTTTATTAGTGTAGATACACACACACACACACACACACACACACACTAGAGGCCTGATGCACAAAGATCTGTGCAAGAATGGGTCTTCCTTCCCTGGCTGCTGGCCTGGAACTGCCGTTCTGCTCCCACCTGGAGCTACCTTTCCACTTTGCTATCTGCCCAGAGGCCCGGAGCTGCTGGGGTGGTGCATATCGCCTGCATCTCACCATGGTGAAGATGCAAGCCTCCTGCCCATGCCCAGGTATGCAAATTAACCCTCCATCTGTATTGGGTTAATTTGTGTACTCATTCCTGATTGGTCTTTGTGCCTCATAAAGGTACTGTGAATTTGCATGTTACTTTTATTAGGGGTGTGTGTGTGTGTGTGTGTGTGTGTGTGTGTGTGTGTGTATCTCCTATCTAATAAAAGAGTAATATGCAAATGGACTTACCTTCGCTATACCCACATGCCCATGAGTCATGCCCACAAGCAGTCAGAGCGAGTATGCAAATTAACCCAACCAAGATGGCGGTTACTTTGCATATCCACACAGAAGACAGCATAGAAGTAAGCCAACCTGCGGAGAAGTAAGCAAGTGGGGCAGGGGAGAAGGGAGTGAGCGAGGCAGAGGAGACGAGAAGGGAGGCAGCAGAGAAGGAAGCGAGGCAGTGGAGATGGGAGCGAGCAAGGCAGTGGAGACAGGAGAGAGCAAGGTAGTGGAGAAGGGAATGAGGCAGCAGAGAAGGGAGGGAGCTTTGCTCAGGCCACAGGAAGCTCTATTCATGCAGGAATCCTCCTGCAATGGGTCTCTAGTATATATATATTTAATGAACAACTAACTATATTTGGAGTATAAATGGTTAAAATCACTTTGGGAAGTAATTTTCAGTCTCTAGTAAACTTGAAAATACCCTTATTTCTGTAGCTCAGCAATTCCATTTATTCACTTTAGAAAAACTTTTACACATGTGTAGAGACATGTTTAAGGGTATTCATTATGACATTGTTATTATTGCAAGAGTATAAAATACTTAAATATCTGTGGCAAAATATGTTATAATGGAATAGTATGCAAGAGTTAAAATTGACTAGATTATATATATCAATAAATATAATAGACATAAACATACTAGGGGCCTGGTACATGAAATTGGTGCATGGGTAGGGTCCTGAAGCCTGGCCGGTGACAAGGGCCAATCAGGACCGTTTGGCTGCTGGCCGGTGCATTCATTTGCTAGCTGCTAGCCAGGGCCTTGCTTCCTTCCACGCCATCCCCTGGTGGTGAGCGCCTGTCATAGCAAGCGGTCGAACTCCTGGTCAAACTCTCGAGGGAACAATTTGTATATTGGCCTTTTATTAATTAGGATTAAGAGAAAAATTGAGGTTTGGGAGCTATATAAACAATATGAAAGCAGTAACAATTATCATGCTAACACATTGCATACCGCATAGAAATCTCTAAGACATACGCCAGGAACTGCACGTTTTGGGGAAACTGCATGTTATTTAAGTCATCATAACTATAGATCATAATGCACTTTAGGTGTTGTTTTTCAATGAGATCACTTCATTCGATGTGGACAAGACAGTGTGTTGACACCTAAGGTCCATAACAGATGACACGTGAAACACAAGACAACTTGTGAGCAGTCCTTAACAGATGCCACGCAAAACACGAGAAAACTCGTGAGCGGTACGAAGTGTGTTAAGTGACAAGCCTGTTTGTCTTCTTTTCCATTTAGCCCACAATATCTGATTTCACCAATATGCTGGCGGCCAAAGACTGATGTGGTTCGTACAGAAAGTATAGTGTCAGTCACTAGTAGCTGACATGGCACTTAATGTGTTAAAAAACGTAAAATAACACCTTTTGTAAATGTTCATAAGTCTTGAATGAAAGGATTATAAAATTCATAACAGCACTGTGCAGTGAAACTTTCTACGGTATGGAAATGTTCTGTATCTGCACTAATATAAGCCAAGCATGTCAAACTCATGGCTCCCAGGCCACATGCCTTGTTTATTTGGCCCCTCTTAGCCTTTGAGTTTTGACATGCTTGCTATATTCACTAGCCACATGTGGCTGTTACGCCCTTGAAATGTGGCTGGAGCACCTGGCTGGTATTGCTCAGTGGTTGAGCATCAACCTATGAACCAGGAGGTCACAATTTGTTTCCAAGTTAGGGCACATGCCCAGGTTGCAGGCTCAATCCCCAGTAGGGGGCATGAAGGAGCAGCCAATCAATGATTCTCATTGATGTTTCTATCTCTCCCTCTCCCTTCCTTTTGAAATCAATACAGTAAAAATATCTACACTACCCTGTTTTCCCGAAAATAAGACATCCTTGAAAATAAGACCTACTTACAGTTTTGCCTCTTGCTGTAATATAAGGCATCCCCCCGAAAATAAGACCTCCCCGATAATATTTTTATTCTTGAAACTGAAAAGGCCTGGGCCACATAAGCAGTTAAAAGGAAGTGGGTTGATTTAATGCTGCCGCTTGTTATGCCAGGGAGCCAAAGAGGTCTGCTAGTCTGGGATGCAGCCAGCACTCACCACGCTAAAGACATGAAGAAATTTCTTCACGAAAGAAAAATAGATCAAATAATGATTCCCGCAGGAATGCCGACCTATCTGCAGACTCTTGATATTGCAATGAACAAGCCATTCAAGGACAGTTTGCACATAGACATTAAATGACTACATTGAAAATAGAATGGAGAGAAATCAGCGTGGAAACTTTGTGAAACCTAAACTGGAAGAGTTTGTGACTGGGGTGAAGAATTCATGGGAGAAGATCACTGACAGTTGCATTGCAAATACACTAAGAGCAGGCTACCTTGACAAGAAGTACTCATTTAAGGACAGTGCTATTGCTAAACATGAGAGATTTGGTCCACTGATTCTGAAAGAAATGAAGTCACAAGAAATGGAGTCACAAGATGTTCCAGAAGCTGATGACATGACTGTCATTGAATAAATCTTACTTTGTGTTCATGCCGGTAAAAATCAGTATCAATAAATGTACCATAGGTTGTTGTACATGGAAATAATGGTAGTAAACAAGAAATTCTTGATACCGTAGGATTTACAGTTTGTCTGGTTATGTTGGTTTGTGATGACAACTACTACCATACTGTATACAGGTAATAAATTCCTTTTTTTTTTTTCAACAATAAATGTGTACCCTATTCTTCATGGAAAAATAAGACATTCCCTAGTGCATCTTTGGGAGCAAAAATTAATATAAGACACCGTCTTATTTTTGGGGAAACAGGATAATAAAAGAGAAACATACAAATTGACCATCACTCTGCTACATCCACCAGCCAATCAGGAGTAGGTATGCAAATTAGCTCAACAAAGATGGTGGTGGCCACAGAGCTGGAACGAGCAGGAGGCTTGGGTTTCCCCCAGTGATGGAGGAAGCCAAGCTTCTCAATGGCCCTGGCCTCTGCTCAAGGCTACAAAGTTTCAATTATAAAAGACTAGTGGCCCGGTGCCCGAAATTCGTGAATGGGGAGTGGGTGGTCCCTCAGCCCAACCTGTTCCCTCTCACATACTGGAAGCCTTTAGGGGATGTCCAACTGATGGCTCACCCCCCGCCTGCCCAAGGCCTAAAGTCTCTGGCGAGGCTTTAGGCCTTGGGCACTCAACCATCTTCCTGCTTAGGTTAGCCCCAGCTGCCTGTGACCAACTGGCCCCAGGGCTGGGCACTCACTGCCGCTCCCGCGCCCCAGCCGCCTCCGCGCTCGGGTGGCCGGGGCACCCCGGCGCTCGGCGCTGCTGCTGCTTCGTCTCCACCCCTCGACCCTGCCCCTGCTTCTGATTGGCTGGTATTGTAGCGGAGGTACGGTCATTTTGCATGTTACTCTTTTATTAGATAGGATAAGTAAACCCCAGATATCTGCTTCTACCCAGCCCTGGCCTCTGCTCAAGGAGGAGCTGAAAAAGGAAAAAAGGAGGGATTGGGAGCTTGGATCATCAGTGGATGTGGCCAGCCTACAAACAGCCATCAGCCTGCAAATAGCCATCAGCCCCTCACTCAGGCTGGCCAGGCTGGCTCCATCCCTGTAAATGGGCAGTTAAATATCCCTCGAGGGGTCCCAGATTGGAAAGGGTGCAGCTGGGGTGAGGACACCTCATCCCCTGGCAAGAATTTTGTGCACTGGGTCTCTAGTATGTTACCTAATAATAGACAAACATGTGAATTGACCGTACCTCTGTTATGCCCATAGTCAATCAGAATGAGTATGCATATTAACCCATCAAAGATGTCGGTTAATTTGCATACATAGGTGCCCACCGCCTGGGTTCTGGGAACATCCTGGCACCCAGGTCACTCTGAGGTAAGCCCTGTGTGGGCCCTGAGCAGCCTGGCAAGGGCCTG
Source organism: Antrozous pallidus (assembly GCA_027563665.1). Lineage (NCBI taxonomy): Eukaryota > Metazoa > Chordata > Mammalia > Chiroptera > Vespertilionidae > Antrozous > Antrozous pallidus. Next base: position 57,334,261 of record CM050508.1, on the reverse strand, counting down.
AGCCAGGGGACTCCTGGACAGGGGCAACGCTGCCATCAGAGCCGAGGGGGCAGGGGCGGACCTGGCGATCGGAGGGAGCTGGGGGTCCCCTGTCCAGGCCTAAAGCTTCAGCCAGAGGCCGAAAGGAGTTGGGGGTCTCCTACCCAGGCCAAAAGCCTCTGACAGAAGCTTTAGGCTGGGCAGGGGTGGAGCCAATGGTTGGAGCGAGCTGGGGGTCCCCTGCCCAGTCCCCGAGGCTTTAGGCCCGGACAGGGGTGGATCCGGCGAGTGGAGGGAGCTGGGGGTGCCCATCCCAGGCCTAAAGCTTTGGCCAGAGGCTTTAGGCCTGGGCAGGGCCCAGGCGGTGATTGGTGTGAACTACAGAGGAAACACCTTTTCTGATTGCTCATTGGCTAAGCTCCCTAATGCCTTGGTAATATTCTTAGTAACTTGGGTAATAAGAATCAAAAGAGGTGATCTAGGGTTTTTCCTCCACACTTCTAGAGAAAAAAATGAAGGTCCGCTGCTGGAGGGCTAAGAAATGTCATATCCTGCTCTAGTCGGTTTGGCTCAGTGGATAATGACTTGGCCTGCCGACTGCAGGGTCTGGGTTCAATTCTGATCAAGGGCATGTACCTAGGTTATAGGCTACTCCCTGGTCGGAGCCCAGGTCAGGGCTCATGCAGGAGGCAACCAAAGTGTTCCTCTCACTTTGATGTTTCTCTGTCTTTCCCTTTCTCTTCCACATTCTCTAAAAGTCAGTGGAAACATATCCTCAGGGGAGGGAGGGAGGGAGGGAGGACATATCCTATGAAAGACACATCTTGAAAATGTCTAAAGAAAGTTGTTACTTTTTCATGGTGAAGGGACTGGAGTCCATGTTGATGAAAACACCTTGGTGGCTGTGGTGACTGGCAGTGGCTGCAACAGCGGGTTGATGGGGCTGGTGCCTTCCCCTGATCAGCTTGGTTGCCTCCCCAAAGGGAGGCCAGACTGTGGCTTAGGCCTCTGGGGAGCGGGCCTAAGCCATCAGTAGGACATCCCCTGAGAACTCCCAGTATGTGAGAGGGGGCAGGTTGGGCTGAGGGACTCCCCACCCCCAGAGCACGAATTTCATGCACTGACCCTCTAGTTTTAAATATAAGAAAGAAATGTGACTAGAGCAATTGAAGAACTAAGCTTTAAGTTTTACTTAATTTTAATTTAAGTTTAATAGCCACATGTAGCTATTAAGTCCATGTGATGTGCTCATTGTGACCAAACAACTGAATTTGTCGTTTTAGGTAAATTTGTGTAGTCATACGTAGTTATGCCTACCATATTGTACAACACAGGCCTAGACAACCCACACCAAATTTATGAGAAGGGAAGGTGGCTAAAGGAACTTTTACTTCATATGTAACATTCTCTGTTTTTAATAAACTGAAGCAAAAACATTATGAATAATAGTAAATGATCTCAAATAAAATTTTCCTTTAATACTGTTTACAAAAGCCACCAAGTAAAACGAAATCAGAAATTCCTTTTATTGTTCATATTTTACTTACTTAGACATTCCATATTCCCCCTTAGTCTTGGAGTTGAAGAGCATAAGACTAGAGGTTGACAGAGACTAGATCATGCAGGGCCTTGTAGAGGTTCTCTTCTCAGTGAGTTGAATCATTAGAGATCTTTAAGCCAAGGAGTTATGCTTATCAGACTTATATTTTTAAAGAACCTGGATACTCTGGATACTATGTAGGAAGGCAAGAATGGAAATAGATAAGAAGCTACTACAGTGCTGTTTTAAAATTACTGATAATGGTGTCTGCTTTTATTATATATTTACTTGATAGAGATTCTGGTGTGACTTAATGTGTACAATTAGTCTTTACACCTGTCACATTTGAAATAAAATTCTATACTATTGGCACAGTAGCATGAAAATGAGCAAGCTTTTATAAAGGCTTTTTATGAGTTCTTTGAGCTCTTTAGCCAATCTGTATTGACAGTTTTATATAAATGCTTTGGTTACCATTTTTTCCTTTGGATTCTTTGAGTAGCTATTATGATGTGATCCTCTTAACATTTACAAACATTGGTATATTAATTTGGGCATTTTCTTTTTAAGGAATAGAGAAGAGTCAATAGATTTTAATTGTTTTATTTCTTTGCTTAACTACAAATAGTTATTTTGCTTCAGAAACAAAGCAAAAATACAAGACACTTTTTTCCTTTGTTGCTTTTGTGATAATTTTTTAAAGTATAGTTTTTTTTTTTTTAAAGTATAGTTCTTAATCATTCTAATGTAATTGAATTGATGTTTCTACTACAGAAAATTAAGAGGTCAGTTCAAAGCTAGCTAATTAGAGCCTACTCTTCCTAGTTGTCATTGCAGCATTATTCTTTCTGATAGATATTAAACCTCATGAAATCAACTCTTGGTCTTAAGTCAACTCTTGAGAGTTCTCAAATAAGTAAAAGGAGAACACATTTATTGTGAGTATTCTAGTTAATCTGTGTCATTTTGTTTGAACATTCTATGTAACTGTTCTTTCAAGGGGAAAGGCCTTTGACATTGTCAATGCTAAATTTCTATTTTGGTATGAAATTATCCTAAATGATTTTGTTTAAGTTCTTTAGCATATACAGTGATGTATTTTCAGTTACAGTGAAATTGTCTTCCAAAATTAATTCGTCTGATGAAATAGAAAATCAAAATTATGAGGAAAAATGAAAAGTTTGAAAAATGTAAACATTTTAAATTTGAAATCAAGGCTATGATGGAGCTATGATATCTGATACCATTTTTTGATAGAAAGGGTATATGGGATGAGAAACGAGAAGATATCTCTAAAATAGGATACAAAGATATTGCAATAGAATATCCATATCCCAAATGTATGGGGATGTTATGATCATAAAAATTCCGTCTATATCTTTTCTTTTCCTGTCCTCAATAGTGTTTTACATGTTTGATTTACTGATTACATTGCTCATTTTGTACATTGATCTTTGGTTTCCTATCTTAAATTTGTGTAATAAAACTTGAATTTTTTAGTTCATATTGTCATTTGGACAGTTTTCTAGATAACATACTTATTTAAAATCTGGGCAGACATGGCCAGTATTCTCTTCCACATTCAAAGTGGTCCTTTGTGGGATGGTATCTGGGTTGGGTGCCCTGGAAGTATGCCACCATAGCGAGCAGTGATCTCCCCTGGACAGGCTCCCAGCACTGCTTTCCAAATGTTCCCAGTGATTTCATAGACTTTCCCTCCAGGAGACTAAATGCCACGTGTTGGGCACAGTGGGAAGACTTAGGGACAATAAAGAGTAAATTAATAATTATGATAGCTATACTTTATCCTTATTCATTTTGTATGCATGTTGCTCTTTTTTCAGTTAATTCTTAACCTAGCTGTGGTAGCCTGTGTTAATTAGTCCTTTATTTCTTAGTGTTGTAAACACTAGAGCCTGAGTAATTGAAAGCAAGATGCTTATCAAAAGTAGATAAACTTAGTTTTAGAAAAGCACCTCTTTCTATTTTATAGAAAAGGTGCTTTTTTTGTGGTTAATAATCCTCATCTGAGGATATTTTTCCATTGATTTTTAGGGAGAATGGAGGTAGGGAAAGACAGAAACATCACACATTGATTGGTTGCCCCTTGCATAAGCCCTGACCTAGGGCCCCAAGCCAGGGAGGAGCCTGCAACCGAAGTAGGTGCCCTTGACCAAAATCAAAGCCGGCACTCTTTAGTCTGCAGGCAGGCACTCTATCCACTGAGCCAAATCGGCTGTGGCAAAAAGGTGCTTTTTTGTTTGTTTGTTTTCATTTCACAGGAAAATACTTATTTCATTACCTAATTGATTACATTTTTTGTTACCTTTATCTAGCTTTGTAAGGAAATGATTTTGATTTTACATTAGTTTGCACCTGGTTGCATAGTTTCTGGCTATTATTTCCTTCCCATTTGTAGGTTCTGGCTCCTAATTTCTGTTATAACTAAACTAGAGGCCCATTGCATGAAATTCATGCACTGGGCGGGGAGAGGGGGAGTTGTCCCTCAACCCAGCCTGCACCCTCTTGATGTCTAGGAGCCGTCAGTCAGACATCCTTAGCATTCCTGCCACCACTGCTGTGTTCACCAGCCATGAGCCCAGCTCAGGGCTTCTGGCTGAGTGGCACTCCCCCTGTGAGAGCATACTGACCACCAGGGGGCAGCTCCTGCATTTAGCATCTGCCCCTGATGGTCAGTGCACGTCATAGCAACCAGTTGTTATACTGTTCGTTCGATTTACATGTTAGCCTTTTATTATATAGGATGAGTTCTTCAAATATTTTATAACTCAGTCTTTCTATAAGGTTCTTCCTTGGTTGTTTCCTTGGGAGTTATGGTCATTTTAGCAATATACAAAGATAACAAGATAATTTGAATAGGGAGTGTAATTGTCAATGGGATCAGGATCAAATGTCTGGATCCATAAAGAGAACCCACATATTTTGTATCAGGATTCCCTTCTAGAATTTATAGAAATGGGGTGGGGAAGGGGATGGACTAATGCTGAGTGCCTCCCATGTTTTGCTGTGAGGTGTTCTCTGTATTTAATCTTCTCATTTGGCCCTCACAATAATGCTGTAAGGGTAGAGATAATTATTTTCATACTAGTGGCCTGGTGCACAGATTTGTACACATTGAAAGGGAAATAATTAGAATAAATATTTTATATTGCTATTTGCCCTTTCTGTAATGTGTCAGCACTGCACATTACAGATGGTAGCATAACCACGCAATGATGGACATCGAGTCCGGCATAACCCGAGGACTGCCTGTACAAGTCTTTTGTATGTCAAAGCCTATTCTACATCAACAGTATTTCCTTAGGTGGATAAATCTATAGTGTTGTCACTGGCTTCTTGCTTCATAAAGTAAAAAACCTTAAATAGTCCAGAAATTTTTATTGCATGTAAGTGAAATTTTAGGAAACCTATAATATTTGAGAGGGTTTTTTCTTTATTCTAGCATGTAATACTTGATCATATTTTAAGAATATTTAAGGAATGAGTGAATATTTCATTTTATTCCCTATGATAATGTATATCTTGACAACTGATAAAGGTAGAGGATACAAATAGTACAGCTTTTTAATGAAGGATTATGTTTCTTACTCTCTTTAGTTTTTAAAACATTTTCCTTACTATTCAGAAGCTGATTAGTGCTCTACACTAATTGTCAAATTGTGGTGGTGGGGGGGTTTCATTAAAAATTATTTTGGGAAAGAGGCTTCTCATATTAAGCTAATTTGAATGACCAATCTTGTTGTACCTTGACTTGTTATAATGAAAGAAGAGGTACAGAGAGCTGTTTTATTTGAATAATAGACTTGCCAATTAGCCATCAAGTGCTTCCATCTGTGAAATTGTTGATCAGATGGGTTAGCTGGGATGTTTCCAGACTAGGGCATCATAAATGGCACTTGAAAACTGTCACTTTGATGATGAGGTTTCAAGTATTACACTGCTTGATACTGTGGAACCTCTATTTCCTTTTGCAGTACCATGTTTTTTTAGAACATACTGATCCCACTTATGAATTCTGTGGCATCAAGAGAACTTGGGAGACCTGCCACTGATAAAAAGTTCTGCTTAGTCTGCTGCTCTGGCCTGTGCCGAATCAAAGCAGTGTGTTAACAGCTTCTTTCATGGCCTTCATGGTAATGTTGTTTGGTGATCTGACTGGCACAGGCAGGTGATGCTCATTGCTCATGGGTCATAGAGCTGGCACACATTGGCAGGTTTCTTTGCACTTTCCCATTAATATCATCTCACTTTCAAATGTCTCACTCCTTTAAATAAATGTAGTCTAAGGCCACGCAAGTGTTGAGATTTCTGCATGTAGCATTTGTGTGAAATGAATTTAACATCTGTCCTATAAATTTTTAAGGATTTAAGTTACTTATTGGTAAATGATTGTATTTTAAAATTTGTTAACTTGAAAATAAAAATTTCTGGGAATAATTGTCATCTGTTCTTACTGTGCAACATCTTCCTTGTTTGGTTTTATATTTTGTAGGGCATTTTCTATAGTAAGTTGGCTTCTTTGAAGGATTGTGGATATGACTAGCTATTGGAGTCTTCAAATGACATTCCTATCTAAAAGGACTATACCATGCTTTTGTTTCCCCATAAACTCAGATTTCTGGAATTTGGTTAGGCTTCCTGGTCACCAGTCTGTGTGGGACAAATTTGTGCCCTTAACACTTTGTGGACACCAGCTTGACCTTCTGGCTGCCCTGGCACAGATCTTTGATCTGCCCAAACTCTCTGTGAAAGGCATATGTATTGGGAAACAATGAAAGGCAAAACTCTGGAGTTAGGCTAGATTCAAGCAATGGGTGAGATCCATGGTGAAAAAAAGAGTGGATGAAAATGTGGTGTTAATGTACAAGAAAGAGAATGGTTTGGGAACCTGTTCCTATTTATTCTTCCAGAATAGATTTCTATATATTCGCCTTATCCCCAGGCTCTTTTACCTCCCTGGGCTGACCATCTGCTAATGAGAGAACACTATTTAAATATTTGTTGTTTGTTATTTGTAGTACCTGAACCACTGTGCCTTTTTTGTTCTCAAACTTTTGGCTGTTCCCTCTCCTAAGGCAATAATGCCCAGTAGTTAGTAAATATTATTAGTTAAGCAACAAGTTTCTATTTTACAGGTGCGGAAATTGAGGCATATAGCAATTAAATAACTTGTTCACTGTATTATGACTTTAGAAGAAGTATATTTTTTAAAAATGTGACTTTAGAGCAGAACTGAAAGATTTTTAAGTACCTTGTGCCTTTTGACCATATTTATTCTTTCAGTGCTTTATAAGAATTTTTCTTCTATAATTTTTGGTCCTGTTCTGTTGTTAATTCCTCAGAAATAGCAATTCTGTAATATGTTGGGTGATGTCCCAAATACTGTTGTGTATAATGAATACTTATAGTTGTGAAGAGATGATTTATATCCTTTATCCTCTGTTATGCCTCAGAACTTCTAAGCCTTTTTTTTGCTTCTAATTAGCATAAATCAAGGAGTTTTTAGAGAACTAAACAAGGTATTTTTAAATTGGTAGTTATTTAAAAAGAGTAGTATATGACAAGTTATTCAGTTCAGAAATTATAACTGTGTGTGTTGAATAATTGTCCTGCCTGTCCCCTTCCTATATAATAAAAGGTTAATATGCAAATTGACTGAACTTGGTCGCTGTGATGTGCACTGACCACCAAGGGGCAGACACTCAATGCAGGAGTTGCCCCCTGGTGGCCAGTGTGCTCCCACAGGGGGACTGCTGCTCAGCCAGAAGCTGAGCTCATGGCTGGCGAGTGCAGTGGCAGTGGCAAGAGCCTCTCTCACCTCTGCAGCAGCACTAAGGATGTCCAACTGCTGGGCTGAGGGATCTCCCCGACCTCTGAGTGCACGAATTTTGTGCATGGGGCCTCTAGTTATAAAATAAATATAGTTGAGAAGCACTCAGGTGTGCTAGGGACTATTCTAAGTACTTTAAATATATTAACTCATGATCTGCAACAGCTGTATGAATTTGGGTTGGTGTTATAATCCTCATTTTTCAGATACACCTGAGGCATGTAGAAAAAAACTGAGCCACAGATGGGGAAAAATATATCTAATCTAATATATAATAGACAAAGCATTAGTGTTTTAATATATCTTACCTAATAATAGATAAACATGTAAATTGACCATACCTGTGCTATGACACCAGCCAATCAGGAGTGATATGCAAATTAACCCAACAAGGATGTTTAATTTGCATACACAGGCACCAAGTGACAGGGCGGGGCACTTGTGTCATCACCATGGCGATGACACAGGCATTCTGCCCCACCCCTAGTCTCTCAGGGCCTCTGGACAGCATGGGAAGGTGGGGCCGTAGTGGAAAGAGGCAGCTCCCAGGCCTGAGAGTAAAGGGGCTGGGCCAGAGTGGAAAGGCAGTGCTGGCAGGCAGGGAAAAGAAAGCCCATTCTAGCACGAATCTTCATGCATCAGGCTTCTAGTATAAATATATGTATATTTATCTTCTATAAATCAGTAAGAAAAAAAGTTTTTAAGGGGCAACAGATATGAACATTGGAAAAAAACACAAATGGTCTAAATGCATGTAAGCTAATGGTAGTATTACAACCATTTTGGAAAATAATGAAATTTAGAAATGATAAATATTTTCCTACCCTATAACTTACCATTTTTTTTCCCCAATTATGTATCCCACATGGATACAATGGCATTCATAATAGCATTGTTTATAACAAGGGTTGGTATTCTTTTTTTAAAGGGCCAGATAGAAAACCTGTAGTGTTAAAGCAGCCACATGTAATACAGAAATGAATAGGCCTGGCTGTATTCCAATAAAACTCTATTTGCAAAAAACAATAACTGGCTTGCCCACAGATTATATTTGTTGATCTTTTTATATAATATCAAAAATTAAAAACTACCTAATTATCCATTAGTGGGAAAATCCTATATAATAAAAGAGAAACATGCAAATGTAACCGTACCTTTGCTACGCTACCAGCCAAATCAAGGAGCTGGGGGGAATGGCCACTGCGTGCCGGGACAGGAGGCTGGCGGGGAGCTGGGTGCAAAATATGGAATGCTTCACGAATTTGTGTGTCATCCTTGCACAGGGGCCATACTAATCTTCTCTGTATTGTTCCAATTTTAGTATATGTACTGCTGAAGCCAGCACGTTACAAGCTCTGCCCACACTATATTTAAGGGCCGGCAAGACCCCTCCTTTTCAGTTACGGTGACTAAGTCGCATCCTTTCGTGGTGACCTCGGGGATGGTTAGGGGAATTTGATGCCACGGGATCCCCTCACGAGACTCGCATGTTGGTTGCTCTGATAGTTAGGCTGCAACTGAGCTGCGGGGTTTACCTGTCCTGTGGGACATGCAAATGAGTGCCTGGGGCACCTTGGGTAATGAGCGCGAGGTGGGGCTGTGAGTCAGCAGGCCCAGGTGCTGGGTCAGCGGAGCAGGCGGGTGGCGGCGAGCATGGACCACGCCTCTGCGCACGGCGCTTTTGAGGGCCTAGCGAGCGGGAGAGGCTCCGTTCTTGAGGCATCTGTGGTGCAGGGAAGGCTGGGCCAGGACAACGCCATACTTTCAAAGCAAGTTATTTCCCACTTAAATATCCTCTGATGAGTATTTTTAAAAAAGAAGTAAATATTCAGCAATTGTCACACCTTGAAAAGTTAAGGTAATTCTTTAATATCACCTAATATCCACAGTACATTCAAATGTCTTTGTTTCAAAGATGCCCTTTACTGTTGGTTTGCCAAGGATCCAAATGAAGTCCCGTTGACGACGTTGTATTTGGTTACTTGGTCTTTAGGTTTCTTTTATTCTCTATCGTCACCCCTTCTCATTTCTCTTGCGGCCGTTGTGGGGAAACTGGATATTTGCCCTGTGGAGTGTCACAATTCTTTCATTTGGCCCATTTCTTACTGATAATGTAGTTTAACTTCTCTGTCTTACATGTTCCTTTGAAAGTCATAGATCCAGATGTCCAGTAAGCTTGCAGTAATTGCATCCCAGCGTGATGCTGGTGGGGTCCTGCTGAACCAGTGGGCTCCGGGGGGGTCACCTGCTAGACCCTCCATTATAAAGTGTGGAGCAACAACCCTGAGTGACCTCAATAACTTTCAATTTCAAGAGGGAAAGAGGGAGCTGGAAAAGTACAGGCGCTGCGCTTTGGCAGAGGCAGGGGAAGAGGCACCTAAGGGGTCCTGGGTCTGTGGTGGAGCATCTCTGGGCACCGCAGGGAAGGCGGGAGAATGGGAGCCAGGGAGCTAATGGAATGTGTGCATAGCAGGGCCCTCCAAAGGGCAGCCTTTGTGGGGAGAGGCGGATACGGATACGTGGCCCGAAGGTCCGGAAGGCGAGAGACCCCTGCGTCCTCCTCCCAAGTCCCACCGATCTCTGCGGTCAAGGTTGGGCACACCCGGTTCTGGCGGGCCTAGCACTCTGCATCCGGTGCCCGTGCCCCCAGTGGTGGGAGGTAGTTGGGGGGAGCAGGCCGGCAGAGGGGACCAGTTGGGGCAATCAGGCCAGCAAGCAGAGGGGTTAGGGGTGATCAAGCAGTCAGGCAGGTGAGCGGTTAGGAGCAAATTGAGAGGGGGTTGTCCAAGTGCCAGTTTAGGCCCAAACCCACAGGGGTCTCAGATTGGAGAAGATGCAGGCTGGACTGAGAGACAACCCCGCCCCCCCCCCCCCCGCGCGTGCACGAATTTCGTGCACCGGGCCACTAGTATGTACATAATAGTCCATTCGTGAGAAAATGTGTACATAATTACACTTAACAATGGACTTTTATAAAGTAAGTGATTTTTACATATCAACTTGATTAATTCATACTAACATAATGAAGGGGAAAAGCAAGTGGAAGAATAATATGTTCTATATGAAGTTTTTATATACAATTTAAAAACATGCAGTTATTATTCAGTATATTACCTACATGTACTTATTTAGTGAAAGTATAAAGAAATGCATGATAATCTCCAAAATTAGACCAGTGGCTACAACTTGAGGTAGGGAAAGATGCAGTCAATCAAAGAGGATGATAAACGAGCTTCAGCCCAACTGTTTTAGTGACTTCTATAGCATAAGCTGAGTGGTATGTTTATTATTTATTAGGCCTTTTTGTATTTTAAATATTTTACAAGAAAAACTAACAGTAGTTAGTAAGAAAAAGCTTTTTCTAACTAATTTTGTGGATAGTTATCACTTGGCTCTCTCTTCCTCTCATCTACTCACATACCTGCCTCAATGGCTTCTCCTCCCAGGAAGGCAACTTTCTACTCTTAGGCCTAAAACAGATTAGCTCCCTGTCTGGTGTCTAATTGGTTTACTATCTCAGTTTCTTGTTCCTTTCTGAGTATACTTCTTGTTTCTTTCTAAGTATATTAGTTTACTTTTCTCTTACCTCTCATTTATTCTGCCTTTTGAATATTCTTATCCTTCTGAGAAAAGGGATCTAAAGTTCTTAATGGAGTCCACACAAGCAAAGGAATGCCTCACAGAGGCATAAGAATGCCTGTTTCGTGTGTTTTAGTGTGAGATAGTGGTAAGAAATAAAAGCTAAAACTACATTTACTTATAAAGAGATTGAAAAGTTACTTATTTAGCATCTTTCTTGCGTGTGGAATCCTTTCTAATATATCAGTACCTTTTCTTAACTTTTTGACTTTTCTATTATGATAGTCTATCAGAGAGCGATAGTAGTATGCAGAGTACTGACTGACCCAGATGCCATGTGAAGTTACAAACCAGTAAATGCTGAGTGTTTTTACTTAATGGGAACTTGAATGACACGAGGAGGAGTAAAGTGCATAGCAGAGAAAATGCAGTGCATTTGAAGAGTGCTACTCAAGGAATGCCTGGTGAGTCCACTGTTGGTTATGCTAGGGACAGAGGTTAGAGAGACCAGTAGGTCTTATGCACAGTGTGTTCTGAACTGTGAATGGTGTCTTGTATAAAGTAAATGACATTTTTTGATTAATGAATGATTAGTTAAGCATTTGGAGAGAGAAAGGATTTCAAAGTAGATTCTGATTTCCAACAAAATGAAACTATGTCTATACTAGAGGCCCAGTGCATGAAATTCGTGCAGGGTGGGGGGACGGGGGATGTCCCTCAGCCCAGCCTGCACCCTCTCCAATCTGGGACCCCTCGAGGATGTTCAACTGCCCAATCCCATTGGGCCTAAACGGGCAGTCGGACATCCTTCTCATAATCCAGGACTGCTGGCTCCAAACTGCTTACCTGCCTGCCTCCCTGATTGCCCCTAATCGCTTCTGCCTGCCAGCCTGATCACCCCCTAATCACTACCCTGCCAGCCTAATTGATGTCTAACTGCTCCCCTACCAGTCTGTTTGCCCCCAACTTCCCTCCTGCTAACTGGTCACCCCTAACTGCCCTCCTCTGCAGGCTTGATTGCCCCCAACTGCCCTCCCTTGTAGACCTGGTCCCTCTCAACTGCCCTCCCCTGCTGGCCTGCTGACAGCTGCCCTCCCTTGTTGGCCATTTTGTGGTGGCCATCTTGTGTCCACATGGGGGTAGCCCTCTTGTGTGTTGGAGTTTCTTAATAATATTCCAGCTGTAGGAAATGAGAAAATTGTATCTAGGAAGAAAAAATGGGGAGAGAATGAATTCCATTCATTTACTTCATCCTTTTTCACCCATTCTCTTCTCTAAATTCATTGTTACAGCATCAGACACTTGCCAGCCTCCCAAATCCTTAAGAGTTTCACTTCTGGCTGGGGCTCCTCCTGCTCAGAGGCTGGTACTGATGGATGGCTGTAGGACACATTGTGAGACAGAGCACTCAGATCCCACACAATACAACAGGAACTGCGGAAACAACCCAGGGAATGAGCAGAGTACCAGCTGCTCCAGGCTAGTTCCCAGTGATTAAGCTGCGGTTCGCTGGACAGAGACAGGATGACTTCCTCCCCTCCCAAAGAACAGGCAGGCAGGTACTTTCAGTCATCCCAGAGGAATTCCTCTTTGTTCACCAAAGAGCCTTTCTCCAGTGGAGACTGAAACAAAGAAACAAATTGCTTTGCCTTTTTTTTTTTTTTCCTCTTTAATTTGGAGCCAATGTGCTCTTCTAGAAGTGAAGCGCAGGAGCCCATGGACAGATTTCTCACACGCCCGTCCTCTCTGGGACATGCAGTGTGACGTGTTCCCCACAGGCAGTAAACTTGTCACGGAAATCCACTTTTCAGGGCACCTGGGCATACGAAGACTCCAGCGCACGCCCCTGGAAAGAAGACCATGCCCCCCAAGTCTCTGTGCAACTTCTCTCAGACCGCTGGCCTGAATTGGAGCGGTTTCTTTCCCAAGTTGTCGGACGGGGATTTCCTGCCCGCCTCCTGCTGGGGATGGAACTGGGGCTGCGATGGGGACTCCCACCACCGGCAGTGCCACCATGGCCAGCTCAGGGCAGAGGGGACCCACCCGCCATCTTGCTTGGGAGTTAATTTGCATATTGCTCCTATTGGCTGGTAGCGTAGTGAAGGTACGAGCAATTTGCATATTTCTCTTTTATTAGATAGGATATTATTAAGATGTAACTTTCATTTGTGCTCTTTTTATAAGAGGAAATTGAGTGACCATTTGGCAAGGGTGCTTTATTCTTTAAAATAATAAAAGAATCACTTATTACAAAGAATCACTTGGGGTACTAAAAAATAAAAAAGAGGATTTTGGGCCTTACCCCAGAGCAGTCTGGGATCCCTCTCACAGAGTGGGGCTCTCTCCGTTTGGGACCCCTCAGTGGAGGCGGGAGAGGCTCCTGCCACCGCTGCTGCACTCATCAGCCATGCGCCCGGCTTCTGGCTAAGGTGGTTCCAGAAATCAGAAGTTTTAAGGCTCTCCAGGTGATTCTGAGAGATAAACAGGGTTAGGAACCACTGGCTTACATGTTCATTGTTTATTTGCTCTCTGGGGAGGCTTTTTGAAAGTAAAACTGTTTTTATTATGTCCCCAATACTTTTTTATTCTTTCGTTGTTTTGGTTCCAAACCCAAGTCACAATTATGTATTCATTTTTCTGTTTACTTGTATTATCTGTCTCCTACATGTATTTTAAGGACTAGCACCACATCTAATTAATTCATTATATACTTGATGCATGTCCTTGTGTGTGGCACACACAGCTTTCTTGAGTCTTTCTTTTTTTCTCCCAGCCATGCCCATATTCACCCATTTTGGGGGTTCCTTCTCCTCTGTATGGCACTCTTTCTTACATATTGTTCCTTGATCTTCTTTCATCGGGTTTAAGAAATCACAAATTTGTAAAGGTAAAGCAAGATGTAATTATAATGTATGTAAAAAAGTATAAAGTAAGGTACACCCAACAGACAACATTATTAGTATTTGTTAACACCTCTAGGGCCTGGCTGTATGACTGTTTAGTGGCTCTAATTGCCAATCACAGTAGCATCCACTTAACCTTCAGTTCCTTTGGTTGGTGATGTAGCTAATCCCAGCCTTGAACTGTCTTCTCTTCCAGTGGTACCCATTACTTAGATGTCAGAGAATCAGGCTTTTATAATATTACTAGAGGCCCAGTGCATGAAATTTGTGCACTGGGAGGGAGAGTGGAAGGGAGAATCAGCCTGTCCTGCACCCTCTCACAATCCAGGATCCCTCTTACAGAGCAGGGCTCTCGCAGTTCAGGACCCCTCACTCCTTACCGCCTGCCTGCAGCCTTCAGCGGAGGTGGGAGAGGCTCCTGCCACTGCTGCTGCACTCACCAGCCATGAGCCCGGCTTCTGTCTGAGTGGCACTCCCCTTGTGGAAGCTCACGGACCATCAGGGGGCAGCTCCTGTGTCGAGAGTCTGCCTCCTGATGGTCAGTGTGTGTCATAGTGACTGGTCTTTCAGCCGGTCATTCAACTATATGTTAAAGAGAATATAGCCCCCTGGCTCAAGACTGTGAGTTAGATATAATTATTTGTATAAATTCTGTAAACCAAAGAGCCACTACATACTACTGTAAGTAATATGGAACCGTTGTGATACCTTACGGGCCTATTATGGACCACTTGTGGTACCTTAATGTTCTCTTGTAGGACATTCAAGGTGTTGCTTCATTTTGGGACCCTATTTCCAGTTATAGAAGATACTGTGTTTTAGCCATTCCAAAACTCTTGTTTTTGTCCTTTGGTTTCTGAAGTTTGTTTGACTGATCCTTGTGAATGATTGTACTTTATATAGCAAAGGCAACCAAACATTGTGCTTGCTGTTTCCTCATTGCTGTGGGGCAGAATGAAAATCACCCAGTGTGGGAGATAGTCCCTATTCTGGTGAGACAGATTTCAAAGATGTCTAAAGTGGTTGGTGCTTAAGGCATATTTCACACACACATTTTCAAATAGGTGAAAATTGTTTTAAAGTGCGTATCAAGGGTGGTCTTAGAAAGAAATGTCACAGTTGGTCATTGTGCACTAGGCAATCAGCCCCCCATGTTGCCTTGATCAGATGTCTTTAACCAGATGATGGTGCCATATTCCTCTTTCCCCTATTACTATTACATCGCCTCAACCTAGTGCCTGTTTCCCACTGAAATTTTTATGTTCTTTTTTTAATGTGTTTTTATTGCTTTATAGAGAGGAAGGGAGAGGGATAGAAAAATAGAAACACTGATGAGAGAGAAACACTGATTGGCTGCCTCCTGCACACCCTCTTCTGGGGATTGAGCCCACAACCCAGGCATGTGCCCTGACTGGGAATTAAACCAGTGACTTCTAATAAGTATATTATTGGTTATATTTACTCCAGAGCCCGGCTGTTTTATAACAGTGGGTGAAATTATGTCATGTTGGTAATTTCTAATTGATTTATCACAAGCTCTACATAGTGTTAGGTATTTCAGGTTTTTAAATTTTTGGTTTAGTCTGATATTTTTAAGTCCTTCCAATATTACTCAGAGATGAAAGATGCATCATATATATGCTAATTTTTAATCATACTATTTAGACTATTATTTATGTAATTGAGTTTTATTTTAAATGCCTATAATGTTTAAAAATATATGGGAATATTAGCATTTATAAATACAGCATTTCAAAGCAATGTATCATTATTTTGACATTTCCCTTCTTATTTTTCTTTCCTTCTTTTTGTCCTTTTTTTTTTTTTTTTTTTTTTTTTTAAGAATTAATGTGCCATCTGGAAACCTCTAAGATCATGCCATAAAAGGAATTTTGGCTTTTTTGGCTACCAGTCATCAGGATATGTTGTGACTATGCACCTTACCAGAATAAAGAAACATAATTAGGAAAGTCTTTAACATATATGTTTCAAAACATTTTTATATTGGGAATTCTTTTACGAACATTATGGGAATAAAAAAATAGTACTGCTCTATCTCAAGGTTAATGTGATTAAGTTTTCATCGTGGGATAGTTGTTGGATCCTGAAAAAGAAATGTAAATCAAAACTCTATGTGACTAAATGGTTCCAAGCTACTTCTAAACACTATATCCTGTATCTTCTTTTCAGTGTTAAAATAAGCAAATACAATTAGTTTATATGTTTTTCAGAGGAGAGAGTTGCAATAATACATTGCAATTAACTTGTTCTATTCTTTTCTGAATAATATAGTCATTGGAGCTGTCAGCCAAAGGACTTTTTTTTTAAACATTTTTTTAACTCTAAAAAGTAACAAGTTTTAAAAATTAATTGAGAGGAAACAGCTGAAATCATACATTGAAAGGGTTAAGTCCACATGAAAGAATTCATTTCCACTTTAATGACCTAGCCTTGCTGGGTTAGGACGATGGGGAACATGCTTCTGACTTGTACTCCTATTGCCAATTAACACCTCCTATAACAGGTTGCCTCAGCTAGTCATTGAAGCTCAGGCAGTAGAAATAGTTTACATGCAGCTTGTTTTTCACACTAGTTGTTAATACTCACAAAATTAAAGTATTAAAAGGTTGCTTCTTACCTTTCTGGTAAGAGATAAACAATATAGTGGTAGTTACTTGTATATGTTTGAATTTGCCTATTTTGTGTGTGCGCTTTTCTTTTTTTCCTCTTTTTGAGTTTTTTTTCATTAAGGAAATTGAAGGTGCTGGTTTCATCAAAATTTTAAATTTTTGACAGAATTTGTTGAGGGTTATATTGGATACCATAGATTAAAATTATTTTCTGCACAGGCCACAGTGAAAAAGGGAGTGGAGATAAGCAAAGGGGGCGAAAGGGGACATCTGTAATAGTGTCAACAATAAAAGTTTAAAAAAAGGAATTGTTTTTTGTTAACTATTCAATATATTATATGTTTAGGCTTCATTTCATTTTAAAGTAGTCACCTTTATTTGTTGATATAGTTTATTTTTCCTTTGTTGAAAAATACATATTTTAATAGACCTTTAAACATAATTCTATAATGCAGGACCAAATATATCCCTTTAAATAGCCAGTATAAAAATAAGTCCTATGTAATATTTACTCCCACAGCAAAATTTTTTATGAATTTTGAAATGTCATTTCCCAAGATAACTATAATTTCAGTTATATTTGAAGTGTTGAAGTTCAGTGATACTCTTTATTTTACATTTCTTTCAGCTGACACTTTGGTTCATGTTTAATCAGCAGGTATTTTAATAACATAATAAAATTGGCTAAGTAATTGATACCAGTTCACACGAAGAGAAAGGTGGAGTAATATAACTAATAGTGTTAACAAATTTGTTAAAAGGCCTGAGTAGGTAACACTTTGAGTCGTTAGTTTTTATCCTGTTATAATGGCAAATACCCCCCCCCTCCTTTTTTTTAACACTTAGTCAACAAGGGCTACCCAAGTAAAAGTCACACCTTTTAATGCTGGATCAAATTTTAACCTTCTAAATAGGGGAAAAAAAAAAAAAGACAAAAAACTCAACTCATGTCTCATTTAATTTAACCACACTTAAAATTTGAGGACTTGGATAATAATTTCTGTTTTACTAAATGTGACAGATTAAAACTTATTATACAGAGGTAGGCTTGATGCCTCTGTGGAGTCCATCATAGGTATTACAAGTCACTGGTTGGGTAGATTTTCACATTTATATAAAGATAGATCTTATTCCTTCTGCCTATGGGTCACATATTTACCCCACAATTCCATTAGATGGATGACTTATAATTTTAGTCAGTTTAAAGGAATATGCCCCCCCCCCTTTTAAAACAAACTTATTTTAAAGAGTCAAACTTTAGTCATTTCCAAGTTGCCTATAGGAATTAAATACTAATAATGAGATATATATATAACAAAAGTAATTATTTCCATTTCTTATATGAGGGGATATGTGCATTTAGTTTCATGTTTTTTACAGCAGTATGGAATTAAATCATATTCCAGTTTTCAAATTGAAACATTCAGCTGTTTCTTATTTATCTGTTGTCAGTGATGTGTGTTTCTATTTTATAGAGGTATTGTGTGAAATACAGGTAAATTCTCTTTAGTTTTTTCTTTTGCTTAATACTGCTTTAGTTATACCAGTGTCCTCAGTTATTCTAACATTTGTTATTAAAGGACCTTCAAGTTTAAGTTATAGCATGTTCAGTCTCCAAAAATGTGACTTTTTTATACTTGTTTATTATGATGGTAAAATGATTGTTATAAGGTCAGCAGAGTTAACTTGAATAATTCACACACTGTATAAGCTGATAATTTTAGAGATATGCTATTGTTTAAGCACCAGAAAAAAACACATTTTCTCTATTATTTATTTTTTATAATAGTAATCATATAAGCTAATTTTTAAAATTCAAAAATATTTGGGCCTAGGTTTTCATTTCATTTATATCATACAATTTTCACCTTAGTTTACCCAGCATTTAGCTTAGTTTCTTGAGCATAAATTCTTAGTGAATGAAAGATGATTGAATGGTGGTAGAAGAGGATATAGGGGGCATAAATAGGGATGGAAAAATAATAAAATAAGGAGAAATAAATGAAAGATGATTGCAGTAATTAAAATTCTCTAGATTTATTCAAATTAAATTTTTTTTATTGATTTCAAAGAGGAAGGGGGGGCAGAAAGAGAAACATCAATGAAGAGAGTCATTGATCAACTGGCTCCTTCACGCCCCCAGGGGATGGAGCTTGCAACCTAGCATGTGCCCTTGATCAGAATTGAACCTTGGATCCTTCAGTCCACATGTCGACACTCAAACCATTGAGACAAACCGATGAGGGCCAGATTTTTTTTTTTATCTTACGCATGAGATGTGTAGAATTTGTCATTACGTGTAATTTTAAAAAACAGCCCCGCAGTTTGTGTGACTTAAATTTCCTACAGTGTGTTTTAATAAAGAGGTATGTTTTTGTTTTCATAGTAGAGTATGAACTGTTTTATAAGTAAATACAGTTGTGTGTTTCACTCTGCAAAGCCCAATGTGCCCATCCAAATTTCAGAAAATATATGGAGGTCCCTTGTTCCATGTTTCAGAAAATATATGGAGGTGTCCCTTGTTCTCAATGGGCATACTAACTGCTTTTGGGGAGGAACAGCATCTTATATCTTTATTAGTAAATGGCTCCAGGTAGCAGAGGATTCTGAAATTGTAAAGAATGGAAAGGAACTAAGCCTCCAGAATAAAAGTACATTTGGGCAACTGAAAATAGGATGGCATGCTATAGTGGAAAGAGCACACTGCTGGAAGTCAGAAATTATATTTTAGTCCTAGTAACCTATGCCAGTGTGTCTGCCTTTCTAACTACATCATAAGCTTCTTGAAGCCTTCATTTAATCATACAAGTGCTAGGCATAATGGTTAATACTTTCATATTATTTGAAGCCTGGGATTGATCTTTGCCTTCACATTTAAAAAAAAAAAATTTTTTTTTCAGAGCCTGAGAAAGAAATTCTGGATTTGTTCTGAGAGGACCAGGTGGCCCATGGAATGCTTCAGAAAACTTTAGGTTAAATAAAGATAAACAGATTTTTTCCACTTCAGAATTTTCCTTAGAGTCTTTAATATTCTAACATACAGCGTAACTTTGAGGGTAGGGTACATATGCAAAATAAACTTGACTAGGAGTGAACTCTTTGGATAGTATTTTCTTAACTCTTTTTTTTCAAAAATGAATTACTTTTTGAAATCTCTGTCACTCCAGAATAACAAAAGAATTGATAAAACTTTGTGATATATTCCATATGAGGACTAAAGGAGAGCGAACAAAATTTTGTGCAAATTTATAGTTTGAGACTACTCAAGATAATTAGAATTATAAGTCGGAAAAGTTAGCTTTTAGAGAAATTTGGTAAGTTTTATTTTTAAGATGTTGGGTTTGTTTGTTTCCCTTGGGAAACAATGTAATGATTGCTGAGTTGGGAGAGAACCCAAAAGCATCATCTGACTTAAGCAGTGATCAAATGTTTGAGACCCTTCTATAACATGTTCATAAATTTGAACACTTACGTTTTAATAACTTCTATTACAAGGAACTCATTAACTTCAGTTTTTCTTTAGATAGCTTGGACAAATATAAGCTTTTCCCATTACTCTCAGTTCTATAAACTATGTAGTCTAAAATCAGTGGTTCTCATAATTTAGTGAGCATTAGAATCACGTAGAGGGCTTTTTCAAAATCCATATTTCTGGGTTTTGCTCCCAGAGTTTCTGTTTTAGCAAGAATGTGCATTTCAAACAAATTCCCAGATGATGCTGATGCTGAGTCTGGTTCAAGCACTGCACTTTGATAACTATTAGTCTGAACTTTGTTCTGACAACTTTTCTTATATTTGAAAATCACTGTTCTGTACTGTGAATCTTTTCCAAGCTACATCAAGTTCTTTTGAACCTATACTATATATCACGATTTTAAGCCATTTTCCCACACTGATAGCTAAGATTTTGAGACTGAAGAAGTGGAATCTTTTGCATTCCGTCCAGAACTGGCCAAAAAAAAGCTGCATTCTTAAGTGCTATAAAATTTTTTCTCTGGCAAACATTGAAGTCTGTGTGGTTGTCCTATGGGTTAATTGCTAATTTATCTTTTTTGCTATCAGAGCCTCCAAGAAGGGAGAGGAATCTGCCTCTATGTAAATGTATTTAGTAGCCATGTTCCATTGTCTTAGTTTTCTTTTTAAATTAGAAGAGAATTCCTTCATGATTGTAAGTTCAAAATATTCAGTGTAGCAGCAGCTGGCATACCTTTAACTTAAGGTAATATTGCTGATTAAGATGGCTACAAGATAGCAGAGATTTTAGAGAAAGGAACTTTCAACAGTATTCTGTAGTTATTGGTTGTTATTTTGTTCTCAGGTTTATTTGCAGCATTTTAAGAACTATCATGAATGTTCTGGTTATGCACAAGTTTCTGCGTATTTACATGAAATTCATGCACTGGGTGGGGTGGGGGTGGGGTGTCACTCAGCCCAGCCTGCACCCTATCCAATCTGGGATCCCTGTCACAATCCAGGACTGCTGGCTCCCAACAGCTCGCCTGCCTACCAGCCTGATCACCCCCTAACCACTCCTCTGCCAGTCTGATCAGCACCTAACTGCTCCCCTGCAGGCCTGGTCGCCCCCAACTGCCCTTCCTTGCAGGCCTGGTCACCCCCAACTGTCCTCCCCTGCAGTCTCAGTTGCCCCCTACTGGCCTGGTCATACCCAAATGCCCTCCCCTACCAGCCATTTTGTGGTGGCCATCTTTGACTGCATGGAGGTGGCCATCTTGTGTGAGGGTCAATTTGCATATTACCTCTTTATTATATAGGATAATTTCTAGGAGTGCAAAAGTAGGTCAAAAGTGTGTGCAGTTGTAAGGCTCTCAATATACATTGCTTAATTGCTTTTATGATAAACTAGTAGCTCTGCACATGAATCTGTGCACCAGGAGCTTTTTGCCGCCCTCCTGTAGCTCTCCACCCACCCTCCCCCTCAGCTTGCTGCCCTTGACCCCTCCCCCTCCTCAGCTTGCTGCCCTGACCCCTCTCCCCTCAGCTTGCTGCCCTGTCCCCTCCTGTAGCTCTCCATTGCCTGCGTGTAGTTCGCTGCCCCACCCTCCTGCAGATTCATGATCCATTCGATAGATGGTCGCTCATTGCGCCTCAGGGTGTAATGGATAATTAGCATATTCCATTCTTACTATATAGGATTACACTAATTCACATTCCCACCACCAGTGCTGAGAGTGTCTCTTTTATTATACCCTCTCAAAAATTAGGCATAGTATGGCTTGTTTGATGGAAAAACAAAAACAACAACGTCTTAATGTGTTACTTGGCATATCTTAAAGAAGATCATCTAGTGAGGTTGGGTATTTATCATATTTCATCATGTGGTGTTATGTAATAAACTAGAGGCCCGGTGCACAAAATTCGTGCATGGGGGGCAGGTGTCCCTCAGTCCAGCCTGCACCCTCTCCAATCTGGGACACCTCGAGGGATGTCTTACTGCCCACTCACAATCCAGAATTGCTGGCTTCCAATTGCTTGCCTGCCTCCTTCCTGATTACGCCTAACTGCTTCTGCCTGCAAGCCTGATCACCCCCTAACGACTTCCCTGCCAGCCTGTTTGCCCCTAACTTCCCTCCCCTGCAGGCCTGGTCACCCCTAACTGTCCTCCCCTGCAGGCCTAGTCTCTTCCAACTGCTCTTCCCTGCAGGCCTTGGTCCCCTCCAACTTCCCTCCTCTGCCAGCCTGGTCACCCCTAACTGCCCTCCCCTGCAGGCTTAATCACCTCCCAACTGCCCTCCCTTGTAGGCTTGGTCCCTCCCAACAACCCTCCCCTGCTGGCCATCTTGTGGTGACTATCTTGTGTCCACATGTGGGCAGCTATCTTGTGTGTTGGAGTGATGGTCAATTTGCATATTACTCTTTTATTAGGTAGGATTGCTTTAATTATTTGCACATGTTTTCCATTAAGATTTCAGTATTTTGCTAAATTTTATATTGACTTTTGTTGTAAATGGGACAGCTCGTTTTTAGGCTTTTTTTTTTTTCCTTTTAAATTTTTTTAGTATTTTGTAATTTTAGCTTATGTTGTCAGCTTTACATTGTTTTATTTGTTGTGTAGGTTTATACCTAGAATGTGTTTTCTGAACCAGATAATTCATATTATATGTGTACACACACACACACACACACACACACACACACACACACACAAAGATATATATACTAGAGGCCCGGTGCACAAAATTTGTGCACAGGCACAATCCCTAGGCTTGGCCTGCAACCAGGGCCATCTTCCCCGGCTGCCTGCAGCTGGCCCTGCCCTGCGCAGCCCCCCCTCCCCAGGTATCCATTTGCCATCAAGTGATCGGACCCTGCCAGCCGGGGAAAGGAACCAGGAGGTTAGTGCACCTCCTAGTGACTTGTTGAGCAGTCGTTCTGGTCATTCTGCTGTTAGAGTCAATTTGCATATTATCCTTTTATTTTATAGGATATATACATGTCTGAAACTCTGCTTGTCATAATTATGCTTAGCATAATTTTGAAAGGTTCATCCATGTTGTAGCATATTGCAGAATTTACTTTCTTTCTAAGGCTCAATATCCTTTTGTATGTATATACCACATTCTGCTTACCCATTCATTTATCAGTGGACACTTGGATTGCTTCTATGTTTTAACTGTTGGGACTATTGTTGCTGTGAACATTGGACTACAAATATCCCTTTAAGATCCTGCTTTCAATACTTTTGGGTATACAGAAGTAGAATTACTCAATGCTATGGTATTCTATTTTTTAATTTTTTGAGGAGCCACCGTACTATTTTCTACAACGGCTGTACCATTTTATATTCCCCAAGGTGCACAGGGGTTTTATTTTCTTCACATCTTTGTTTTGTGTGTGTGTGTGTGTGTGTGTGTGTGTGTGTGTGTGTGTGTGTTTATAGTTGCCATTTTAATGGGTATAATTCATTGTAGTTTTGATTGACATTTCCCTAATGACTCAAGATGTTGAGCAGCTTTTTGTGTCCTAGTTGGCAATTTGTGTATCTTTGGAGAAATGTCTACTTAAGTTCTTTGCCCATTTTTGAATGAAAATGTTTTGTTTTGATTATCAAGAGTTCTCTGTGGTATATTCTGGATATTAATCCCTTGTCAGATACATAATTTATAGATATTTTCTCCTATGGGTTGCCTTTTTGCTCTGTTGATAGTGTCTTGATGCACAAAATAAATTTTTTAAATCCTGAACAAGAATCGAACCCACAACCTGGATATGTGTGCCCCACCTGGGAATTGAACCTTGACTCTTCAGTGACAACACAGTGCTCTAACCAACTGAGTCACACTGGCCATGTTGATGCACAAAGTTTTTTAATGTTTATAAAGTCCAATATATATTTTTTCTTTTGTTACCTGTGCCTTTGATATCATATCCAAGAAATCTTTGCCAAACCAATCTTATGAAACTTTTGTCCTATATTTTCTTTTGTTACTGTTTTAGGTCTTGCTTACATTTTTATGCCGTTGGTCCATTTAGAATTAATTTTTATAGTACTAGATAAAGTTCTAGCTTTGTTCTTTTGCATGTGGATATCCAGTTTTCTCAGCACTATTTGTTGAAATGATTAACCTTTCCTTATTGAATGGTATTGGCACCCTGTTAAAAAATCACCTGTATATGCGAGGATTTATTTCTGGGTTCTCTATTCTATTCCATTGTTCTGTATGTGTGTTTGTATACCAGTATAACACTGTTTGGATTACTGTAGCTTTGTAGGACGATGTTTTGAAATCAGGAAGTTTGAGTACTCTTGTTTTTGTTTTTCTTTTCAGAATTGTTTTGTCTATTCAGGATCACTTGTAGTCCATATGTATATTAAGATGAGGCTTTTTTTTTTTTTCCCCTGCAAGAAGGATCATTGGGATTTTGATAGGATTGCATTGAAACTGTAGATCACTTTGAATAAGGCTGATATTTTAACAACATTAAGTCTTTAACTCCATGAACATGAGATGTGTTTCATTTACTTATATCTTTATTTTGCAGAAATATTTTCATTGTACAAAAATCTAAGTATTTTATTCTTTCTGATACTGTAAATGAAATTTTTTTTTGTAATTTCCTTTTGGATTGTTGTTTGTATATAGAAAGGCCACTGGGTTTTTGTGTGTGGATTTGGTAACCTGTTATTTTGCTGAATTCATTTATTCTAACAGTTTTTATTGTGTAATATTTAGAGTTTTCTATATAATAACTAGAGGCCTGGTGCATGAAATTTATGCATGGGGGGTGGCATGTGTCCCTCAGCCCAGCTTGTACCCTCTCACAGTCTAGGACTGCTGGCTCCCAACTGCACGACTGCCTGCCTGCCTGATTGCCCCTAACTGCTTCTGCCTGCCAGCTTGATCACCCCTTAACTACTCACCTGCCAGCCTGATCAACACCTAACTGCTCCCCTGCTGGCCTGATTGTTCCTAACTGCCCTCCCCTGCCAGTCTGGTAATTGCAGCAAGCATCTCTGAAAGCCGCCCTCATGTTCCAGCTTGATGCCAGACAGTCCAGTTTCTCCCCATTTGAGTCTGGGTCCCTAGAATCTCGCCTGGAACTGGAGTTCAGAGCAATCGGGAGCTTGTATCTCCCTCTCGATTGAAAAAGATAATAGCATACTCAGTTGCCAGCCCCTTTCCTCGCACCTCCGCACCTCTGCACCTCACTTGCACCTTCTCCGAGTCTCAGTGTGCTTTTCTCTTTCCTTCTAGTGGTAGAATTTCCACTCAGCCAGTCTTCCTGTGGTTCTGGATGATGTTTGTCTTTTAGTTGTAGTCTTGAAGTGGTTGTGCAAGGCAGCAAGTTCAGGTGTTTACCGATACTGCCATCTTGGTCTCCTATTTATGTAATTTAGATATATCTCTATTTTTAACTGCTTTTAATAGCTTTAAGTCTCTAATTTTGATTTGTGGAGTCTCAGCTGGATCACTTATTATGAAGTTTTCTGAGGGAGGATACATAAAATCATAGTTTCTGGACCCTTATAGCAATATGTCTGTGGGCCTGCAGACATTTTTTAAAAAAATTTTTAAATATATTTTTATTTCATAGAGGCAAGGAGAGAGAGGGAGAGATAGAAACATCATTGACGAGAGAGAATCATTGATCAGCTGTCTCCTGCATGCCCCCCACTGGGGACCAGGCCCATAACCCCGGGCATATGCCCTTGACTGGAATCAAACCCAGGTCCCTTCAGTCTGCAGGTCCACGCTCTATCCACTGAGTCAAACTGGTTAGGGCCAGACATTTTTTTTTTACCTTGATTATAAAAATTTATTAATGTACAAGTTCTAATTTTATATTTTATTATTTCTTAACATGTATTTTTATTGTTGAAAGTATTTTTGGTTAAATGTTTCTCTCTTAAGACTCTGGACATTTAATATTGCAAAGAAATCCAAAATTGCATTTTTATATTAAGATTATTTAGTCTTTCTCCTTGTATGGTTTTAGAAATTGTTATTTATCCATGTAATTAAGTTTGTTTGTTTTTTAAGATATAATACTTTTTGCTCTAGCCAGTTTGGCTTTATGGATAGAGTGTCAGCCCACAGACTGAAGCTTCCTGGTCAAGGACATGTACCTTGGTTGCAGGCCCATCAACAGCCCTGGTCGAGTTGTGTACGGAATCGATGTCTCTCTGACATGGGTGTTTCTTTTTCTCTGTTTCTCTCCCATACCTTTTCTCTGTTTCTCTCCCAAAATTTTGTTTGTGATTCCTATTTTTAGATGACTTTACTCTCTGAATTGAGACAATGTATGTAAATTTTCCATGGCCCCACATTTTTCTCAGTTTAGTAATCTTTGTACAAGTTCTTGCATATCTTTCTTGCCTCAATTTTCAGGGTCTTTAATGGTGTTTCCTTCCCCTTCATTTCCTGGTTGTGTGCTATTTTGAACAGTTGAGCATACATATTAAAAAGTGATAGCCTCGGATTTAGATGCTCACTTCTAACAGAGGTCCTCCTTACCATCTGTCCCATAGATAATATTTTATATGGGTTAACTGTTTTCTTTCTTTTTTTTTTCCTTCCCTCCTTTCTTGACTTCCCTCCCTCCCCCATCCTCTCCTTCCTCTCTTCCCTCCCTCTCTTCCCTCCCTCTCTCTCTCTCCGTCCCCTCTCCCATCCTTCCCTTCCTTACTTCCTTGATCCAGTTTACTGCTACTTCTTGCCAAGCTCTTTGGAAAATTTAGTCTAACTAGATCAAGAAACAAAGTAGTTATGGAGTGAAAGGGGCAACAGAAAATATCACTGGCTGCTGTCTTCTAAAAACAGCTCCCATATAGTAGAAACACAGCTGCATGCTTTCTAGTAGTAGGTTTCTGAATCAGAAGAAAATAGTGAACCTGGCTGGTGTTGCTCAGTGGTTAACCATCGACCTATGGACCAGGAGATCACAGTTCGATTCCTGGTCAGGTACATGCCTGGGTTTGGGGCATGATCCCTACTAGGGGACATGCAGTAGGCAGCTGATCAATTACTTTTTCTCATCATTGATGATTGTATCTCTCTTCCTCTTTTTAAAAAGTATTTTTTAAACAAGAAGAAGAAAATAGAGAGTAGTTAAGGATCTTTATATTTACTTACGTATGATTTGTTCTCTCTCACAGGGAGTTCTGGTGGATATTTTTTATTTCTGTCCCATTGGCTTGCAATACCTCAATTTTTTTTCAACCAATACTCGAGTTCTTTTATTATGTGCCAGGCACTTGCTAGGTACTATTTACTTATAATGTTTAACAGAACAGTGTTTGTTCTTTTATTGATGGCAGAAATAATTTCTGGACTTTGTCAATAATACATTTCATTGATGGTGTGATGTTTTATTTCCCTGTTTATTTATTTTTCTATTTATTGAAAGAGAAAGACTCATTCTGTTTATGCATTTACTGGTTGATTCTTGTATATGCTGCTACAAGGTTTGAACCTATAACTTGGTGTATCCAAATAATGTTTTAAGCAACTGTGCTGCCTGGCCAGGGCTATTCTTTGTACTTCTTCTTAATATTTTCTGACAAGTTGATCACCTTGTATTAATAACTATAGTATAGACTCCAGTTTAAAATTCTTTTTCCATATGCATATTTTACATTGCTCTGGATCCTGGAAATACTTTTTATGAATATAGTGTTCACTGTCCTGACCTTAAAGTATTATTTCCCTAAAAACTCTCATCACAATTTACTACTGTCCTTATCTTCTTAAATTTTCTAATTTTCTTAGATGAATAAAATTATTTTAACTAAATTCTCATGTTTTATATGATGATGATCTCAGCAAATATTTTGGCATGGTAGCACTTAAATTACCTTAAGTTTTCATTCTGAGATTCATATGTATTTGAAATGCAAGTGATAAAGCTGTATTGGGTGAGAATAGGTCAAGAACTCAATCAGTTTTGAAGTTATTATGTGGCGTTTATTATTAAAAATTTTAAGGAATTTGATTTTTCCTTCCACATTATATATACAGAAACAGGTGATTTTTGTGTGATTCTTGTATTTAGAGAAAATTCATTGTAGGGCCTTTTATTCTTAACTAGAGGCCCAATGCACAATATTTGTGCACTGGGGTGGGGGGGTGCCCCTCAGCCTGGCCTATGCCCTCTCGCATTCGGGGACCCCTCATGCCTTACTGGTGAACTGCAGTGGAGGTGGGATAGGTTCCCAAGACTGGCTGCTGTTAGGTCAATTTGCATATTACACTTTTATTATTTAGGATGCTTCCAGTAAATATTAATGAGCTTTTAAACAAAACAAATCACAGAATTTAGCATATAAATAGACAAGAAGAAGCACAAAGTATATACATAGACCTATAAGTGTGAAATGTAATGAGTAAAGCAGTTGTTTAATTTTAGTGAGCAAACCTGTTAGAGCAAGTAGAGTGTTACATAATTTGGAAAGCTAACATGTTTGTTACATAGTTTGTAACAGTTAAATGTCAAGGAAAGGGAACTTTAAGCAAAACTGCACCTAACAATTATAAGTCAGATTTCATTTTAATTTTCTAGACTGCCCAGTATTAAGGGAAAAAAGTTTTCTATGTGTGGAATTACATTTATAAGATTGTAGTCATATTGTAGGTACAAATTACACATGTAATACTATGCAGCTATAAAAAAGGAGGATCTCTTACCCTTTGAGATAGCATGGAAGGACCGGTAGAGAGAGTATTATGCTAAGGGAAATAAGCCTGAGAAACCAAAGAATTTAGATGTATATATGGATAACTTGGACACATAATAGTTTTGTAACGGAGCGGGGGGTGGGGAGGGAGGGAACGGTAGAGAAGGTCGGGGGGGGGAGGGAAGGGGAACATCTATAATACTTTCAACAATAAAAACAAATTTAAAAAATTTCTATGTGCAGAATTACATTTATAAGGTTGTAGTCATCTTGAAGATAAGGACTATATATAAATTACTTTGTGCCACAGAATGTTACAGTAAAAGAGGTTTGTTGCTTTTGATGAAGATAGAATCCTTAGGGAGAAACATAGTACCTTCCTTGGCCTGTAATAAGGTTAATATTTGTTTTAAAGATAGTGGTTAGGATTTGGAAGTATTTTCATGTTAACTATACCAAGCTCAACCAGTTTGTTCGCACCTGGGTTTACTGTGTTAAATTTGTTGTTGTATAGGAGGAGGGGACAACTTCATCAGGTGAAGTACAGAGTATGTTGCTCACAGCTCTTGCACCTAGGGATTAGAAGTCTTTTGTCCTTCTCCCCCTCTCCCCCCACTATATCTACTATTTTCAAAGAAATCTCATAGCCCTGATCTACATGATGAAAATCAAGCTTAGAGAATTTTCTGTTTACATTGATCCTTCATTTAATCATGCTAGTCTGACAACATTTTGCTTTCACATTTTGGTGAGAAACATGACTAATTGGTGCATTACAGTTATTTTGGAGGGGAGATAGATTAGCATTGCTGAAAGATTTAAGTTTTATGTCCATTAGACATTTGCCTTAGTACTAAGTTTGATCTGTTTTCTACAGGTTTGATATCCCAAACTTGTTTTGATTATTTGTGTTGTACCTGAATAAAAGGATACTTACATATTTCCCCAAAACTCTTAAAATCAATCAAGTTGTAACTTTACTTTTAAACTCATAAACTTTGTGTGTTTATAATCGGTATGCTTGTTTCTAGGGGCCACCTACAGATGCTCCTGCAGTGGACACAGCAGAACAAGTCTATATCTCTTCCCTGGCACTGTTAAAAGTAAGTATTAATGGAGTAATTTGCTTTAAGAGAGCTCTGTTTCTTTTACTTTGGAATATTTGTCATCTTAATTCTCTCAGACAAACTGTTGTTTTAACTACATCAATAAAATAAGAGTATTTTATTTCCACTGGAACTAAATTAGGTTCTTTTAAATTTAAAAGAATAAAGATCTCAAAGCTTTGTGTCCACGTATCTTCCTCTTACAGATGTTAAAACATGGTCGTGCTGGAGTTCCAATGGAAGTTATGGGTCTAATGCTTGGAGAATTTGTTGATGATTACACCGTCAGAGTGATTGATGTGTTTGCTATGCCACAGTCAGGAACAGTGAGTACTTTTATGGTTGCCTGCTGCAAGTAAATGTGTTTCTTTTCTCTTTACTTTTCCTATGCAAAATAATATTCATCATATTTTCTCTTCCTGGTAGGAAAAATTCATAAGATTTTCCTATGCCAAATAACATTCATCATATTCTGTTTTTTCTTCCTGATGGGAAAAATTCATAAGATTAAAATTCATCATAAATTAATAATTTATTGAATTGAATTATTGTATGAATTAAATGATTTATATTTTAAGTGCATCATTCCCTGTTGGCCCATAAACTGAATGATGCTAACATTAAACCTCTTTGCTCATACCTTTAGCTTAAACTAGCATAGTATACTGGGTTTATTATAAATTAGTCGCCCTCAAATAGTAGGATATCAGTTTGATTAGTTTGAACACTTGGTTCAAAAGATTTCAGACTCTTAATTAGATTTTCAATTACATACATTATCTAGTCCTCATGTTTTGTTCCCATTGTTTTTGAAGTATGACTCTTTTTTAAATGTTCCATATATGGTGATAAATCATACTATTAAACTTTTCCTATTAAAAATGATAAGTTACAAAAAAGTTTATCGTAAGCTTTGTTCCTTTTGCCTAGGCATGGTAATTTGTTTATAGAAGAAACAGAATTCATACAGATTTAAAAGTCATCTACTGTTTAGAATTTTTACTCTCTCTAGGACAATTATTTTTTTGTTTTGTTTTGCTTTTTTATTTTATTTAGTGCATTGGACTTGTATAGATAGGTGTATATTTTGATATAAAGAAATTGGGCAAAAGACAATTACTATTCTACCTACCTTCCAAAAAAATCAACACACATATCCTTCTCGTCTGTTTGCCTAGAAAAATATAATATGTATATTTTTTTATGATGGATGTTTTTATTGAACCTTATAAAATATACAGGTTAAAGAAATTGTTTTCATAAAACTGTTTGTTCTGTTTGAAGTTCTTTTCTGTAAGTATGTTTTGATAAAATAGATGCTAGAGAAAAACAAATTTCATTTTTAAATATTGCAATGTGTGTGTGTGTGTGTGTGTGTGTGTGTGTATTTTAAATGGAGTAGAATGCAGTTTATTTATAAACAATGCAAAATATACAAAAACATGAAATGAGGTAAACTAATTTGCATCTGCTGATTTTCCATTATATTTATTTTGTGCATTGGACATAGAAATACACTACATATTAACTAAAGGTTTAGATTTGAATATTAGACTACTATTTGTATTTATCTTTTCATGTCAGAATATATAAAATACATAAAATTAATTGGTTTTAAAAAGGAGATATATATACTACTATATGTAATACTATAAACAAAAAGGAAAAAAATTAACTGGTTTTATCTGTTACATGTGATTCTTATATGCTTTTTCATTTTAATAAAGGGATCTTAAGCTTTAATATTCTGTGTAAGTGCTTGTTTGGCAATATAAAATAGAAGATTTTGATTCCTATGTTTACTCTGTGCAGAATTTAAAAGTTTTTCTTCTGGCCCAAGAGTTAGCTATCTTTTGTAAAGACATGTGTCTCTGCCTCGTATTCGTGTGTGTGTGTGTGTGTGTTTCTCGTGTTTTGTTTTTTTAACAATCCTTTAAAAATGTAAAAAAAAAACAAAAACCTTTCTTAGCCTGTAGGTAGTAGCAGATTGCACACCCCTGTTCTTGAGAATGCACTCTCAATTAGATTCAAAATACTGTTTGCTTTGGTTGGAAGGAAGTGCTTATGTTAACTAGTTTGTTTAAGTAGATTTGACTTAAATTCCTGAAGTTAGAAGAAAGCCTTTTTCGAACTATAAAGGCAGTGATCTATCGCTGAAGAGATGATATGAATGCTTGTGATAGTTCAGGTTGTGAAATTTTCTTTTGGTTGAACTAGCAGTATAATGCAGCTTTTAAAAGACTTGGTTATAGATTGTCTCTAGTGGGAAATTTTTGTGTGAATTCTCATACTTTAGGTAATATTCAAAAGTATATTAATTCCCTCCAACTACCTATTCTACCAAGTTGTCCTAACTGAAAGCACTAAACTTCCTCTTTTTCCAACCCAACCACCCACTCCAAAAACAATTCTGAGGAACTAATAAATTACTTTCTTTCTTCAAAGTGTTTACATTACTGGGAAAATACTTGAAACTTGATTATTATAATAGCTGAATAATTGTAGAACTTTTAATGTGATGCATAAAAGTTATCAAAGGATGGCAGCAATAGGAAGTATGCTTTCTAATAAGTCTCATCAAAAAGTAGTTAATTCAATTATTTGGTGTTTTTCTCACACATACACACACACATACCCATGTAATCCTTCTTAAAGGAATCTGAAAAAGATGGTCTGTACTGTAATTGAAAATTGTCTTAATTAAGTCTTAACTAAGAAGTTTGGTAGTTGATGATTTTAGCAGCTTTATTGATGTAAGGTTTATAATTGAATGGCAAGAGCTGATATCAAATATGGGTATCAAAACCTATAAAATTATTTTGATATCTTAATATACCTAGGTTTTCTTGGGTAGCTTTTTGTTAATTTACATTGTAATATGTAGGGTTTTCCCCCTGTAATTATAAAAGCTATTTATTTTTCTTTCTTTTTAAACTAGGGTGTTAGTGTGGAGGCAGTTGATCCAGTATTCCAAGCCAAAATGCTGGATATGCTGAAGCAGACAGGAAGGTAAGTATTTTAAATGATCATGTAAAGGAATAATGGCAAATATTTTCGGAAACCTACCTCAAAATTTTGGATGTTTATGAATATCATTCCTGGGGGTGGGGAAAGCCATGTAGTTAATGTAAAAGTATCACTGTCAGTGCTAGACACCACCTATTTAGACTCTCATTCATCTAGAATCAAAGAAATTTGCCAATCAGAAAACTGCTTCATGTTAAATTTCTCAACCATCACATAGTAAGCTTGTGCTGTAGCTCCCCCCTGGCTAGCATATGGAGTTACTCTCTAGTCACTGATAATTGAAAGAGAGTTTATGTTCCATGTATTTGAGAGTTGCAACCGAAAAAGATTCTGAATATTTAATTGTATTTGTAGGCATGTGAGTTTTAAAGACAGAGCAAATAGAATCCAAATATTTTTCGAGTTATTCCCCCTCCCCCAGATTAAACCTCTCAATAGTTGTCATTCTCTTGCTCAAATTCTTCTACTGTGTGGAAAAAACTTCAAAATTAATGTTAGCAAAAGGCTCAGCAGCTGAGCAGATCAGTGCAAATTGGTTTTTGACTGAGTTCCTAGTTCTACTGCTGGTTTAATTGATATTTAATCCTTTCACAACAGTGGATCCTGGTGTCCATTGTTAAAAATATACTCTGCCTGAAAAATCCAACTCCCAGAGCTAAGGAGTTAAAGAATAGATATTTACTTGAATGCTGAAAGGGTAAAAACTGGCTCTGAGAAAGTGTGGTAACAAGGTGAAAAACTGAAAGCCTTATCTACCACTGCTAATGTGCATTTCTTAATGATAGCACTCCTTTATCACACTTATTCATTTCCATGTTTTCTGGATAATGTGGTGTATGATATCAGTGTTTCTAATGGTGCTTTTTCACACCTTTGTGTTTATCATCTCTTCTTAATTTATACCCTGTTAGTGTGCTGTTTCTTTTCATATCATAAATGTATTCCTAGTTCTGTTCTTAACAGCTGAATGCCCTCTTTGTTTCAGACCTGAGATGGTGGTTGGTTGGTATCACAGTCACCCTGGCTTTGGTTGTTGGCTTTCTGGTGTGGATATCAACACGCAGCAGAGCTTTGAAGCCTTGTCGGAGAGAGCTGTGGCAGTGGTTGTGGATCCCATTCAGAGTGTAAAAGGAAAGGTAGAGTAGATTCTGTCTTTATTAGCATCTACTGCCACATTCTGTTTGCAGCCACATTAAATAAAAATCTGTATTTGTAAAGTAGAAATCTTAATTACACAAAACCCCCTGACTGGTTACTTAAAAGAGAAAAAAAAGTACAAGTTTATATGTGTGGCTTGGTATTATTTAGAGATTGTTTCTACTTGAATCAGCTACTGTCTAATCATAAATGTTTATTTTTAAATTTTTCTATTTCATAGGTTCACGAATCTTAAACCATACTAAAAGCTTGCTAAACACATTTCATGACTATTTTAATAAACATTACTCTTCCTTTATTTAAAAATGGAGAATTTGGATTAGCACATTTTAAAAATCTAGTTAAAAGAGCTCTGTTTAACAGATATTGTGCAGGGCATACTCTGGAGTTGTATGTTCCAAATATATTAGACAATGAAAACTTGCCCCAAAGACTTGGTAACAATCATTCCCATTTTTAGAGTGAAGACTCAGATGAGTGATTCAATATACTAAATGATTCTGAAAAGAGATTAACTTGCAAAGCATATTGGGTTATAGTTGTTCTTTGTCAAAATCTTTTGTTCTTGTTTAGTTCTTTTTTTTTCTTTTTTGTTCGTTTGTTCTTTCTTTCTTTTTTTTCTTTCTTTCTTGCTAGCCCCATATGCCATTTTCCTATTTCCTGCCTCATGACAGCAGGGAGTAGCTCTATTATCACCTTCACAGAGCTGTCTGCAAATGTGAGAGGCAATTCGATTTTGCTCAACCACAGGGAGAGTGGATTAGAAAAACTACAGAACATACAGAAATTGGCTAGGTGGTTACTGCTTTAAAATACTGCTGAGGTGTCTTGTTTGAGCATGTACTACCATTGTAGTGTAGAATAATTGTTAAAATCACAATACATTTATGGAATCTTTTTATGCAGGTTTTAAATTATTTTAGAGAACTTAAAAGTAAATATTAGCTTGCTATCTATTAGACCTGGAGTTTGATAGTACTGCAGATTACATTAACATCTGCTCACCAGCTCAAACAAACTAAATCTAGCTGTTAAAATGGAGTTTTTATCTGTCATGAATTTGCTGACATCATATTATTATAATGAATAAAATTGAGGTCTTCTCTAAATCATGATCCTATTAGATGTGATTTAGCTTTTCAGAAGCAAAAACTAGCCATAAAACCAATAATAATAATAGCTGATATACATAGTAGGCAATTTAGAATAGATAACTTCAGATGCTTGCTGTGTACCAGTATTTCATTTTACTTACTTGTTGTTGTTTTTTTACTAAGTATGTTGTTATATAAATAATATATCTATATCTAAAAGGAATTGAAAATCCTTGATTTTTGTTTTCAGTTTTTTAAATTACAGTATAATACTTAAGTTTAATTTTCTGATAATTAACATACCTTTTTGGCAACTCATTTAAGTAATGGTTCTTATTTTAGAAATGTGACATCAGAATTATCTGATAAGTTTCTCTACCAAAATATTTACAAATAATAATTGAAGCTTAATTTTAAATATAATTTGAGTTTTATTTTGTATTATTGTGACAGATTTTTTTATGATACTTGTTTTATGTGGTGGTGGCCACTTCAAAAAGGAAAATATAAGCTTCAGTACAATAAAAGAAAGCATTTTCAAAATAGAATGTAAATAAATGAGTATGTATTTTATTTTTGGTTATCTTGCATATAGTTTTTTAAATGGCAGTTTTAGGTTCTAAACCAGTTTTAAGTATCATACAATGTTGGAATTTGCATTGCTGCTTGTTTATAATTAATCATAATTCATATTAGAAGAATGTGTTGCATTTAAAAATACTTGTATCACATGACTGCTGTCATGTGATAAAATGTAGTAGTTAAAAATATCTAAAATTATGAAATAGCAAGTATTACTGCCTAATTTTGTCATAAAATATTTTTGAAAAATTTTTGTATTAATATAAGTATGTCATTGACAATTCACATTACTTCTTATACCTACCATAGATTTTCATAATTTTATTACCTGCAATAAGAATTTAGTTCTTTGTTAATTAAGTAACTTCATCTATAAGGTTCTGAATATGGTTAAATTGATGATTCTCAGTGTCAAGACCTCTTAAAACTATGAACCAAATTAAATGCTAGTGCATCCATGGCCAGTGTTCCTAGTTGAAACATTAAACTTAAGAATATAAACTTGTAAAAACTGAATAACATAATACTCTGCCTTCCTCTTTCTTGCACTTGCTTTCTTAAAGCTGTCAAAATATTTGATAAGGCAATGAGTAAAATCAAGAGTTAAAAATGGCAGTCTATATGTAAATGATTTAAATTAGGTTTCTGTTCACTAAATATTTCTTTCCTGTATATTTTTATATTTCCATTTTTATAAATCCCAATATTATCTCTGTTTTTGAGTGATAAGAATGGATTATTTCTTTGTAATTAAAATTAATTCATAATTATTACTATTTTTGAGAACTCATTTTCTTATCAGGATTTCTGTCAGTGAAATGTTCATGTTATCTGCTAACTCCTGTCTGTGTCTGTTCTCTATTTTAAAAACATTTAGAAAGGACACAAAACACTAATAACCTTTTAGTCCAAATACATCTCTATTTCCTTGAAAATATTTTATTTAATATAATCAGAAATACTCAATGGACTTAAAAAAATGTTTCTATTGACTTTCAGAGAGAGAGAGAGAAGAGAGGAGAGGAGATAGGGGAGGGGAGGGGAGGGGAGGGGAGGGGAGGGGAGGGGAGGGGAGGGGAGGGGAGAGATTGGCTGCCTCCTGCATGCTCCCTGCCAGAGATAAAGTTTTCAAATTCAGACATGTGCCCTGACCAGGAATTGAACCAGCAACCTTTCGGGGCACAGAATGACTGTCAACCGACTGAGCCACACTAGCCATGTCTCAATAGGCTTTTAAAAATGTAATATTTATCTAGTTGCAGATCAGCTCATCGGTAGATATTTCTTAAGTAAATCCGATATACCTGTATGCTAATGATTCTGGGATACCACATAAAGAAAAAATGGCCTTTGTCTCTTTGAGAAAATTAGTTATATACATTTGGTATTATTTGTGAGTCAGATAACATGCCATTTATATGCTAATAATCCTACATTGCATACTGATAGAATATAAATTATACTGATACTGCTTTGTTTCTGTAAATTAAGTATTAAATTGGTTACTATGGACAGATATAATTCAACAAATACTTATTTGGAACCTTGTATGTACCAATATGTAAAAAAGTATTTGTATAGCAAGCATAGTAAATACAGATTAAATTAAAAGAAGAAAGAAATGGGTATAGGATGCACAAAGTAGATGAAATTTGGACTGAGCTTTGAGGGATGGACAGGACAGTACTCAGAGAAGAAGAGCTTGTACCTGTGGGGAAGAATGTAGGAATGATACCATTCCAGGTGGCACTTACCTTTGTTAATTCTGCTTTCACAGATGCATTAGAATATAAAATAAATAATTTTTTTGTACTTTTTAAAAGTCAACATTTTACAAAAAAAAAAAATGGGGCTCTGAAAAGTAAATACAAATATAGAGAGAAGAATTAGGGGATGAAAGTTATAAGACCTTACCTTTTATTTGCAGATACTTAGAAGTTTATGCCTTTAAGGGGGCAAATATTTACCAAGACATTTTGTATTGGAAAGTTTTAAGATAGTGGAGATTTTAAACTACTCAACTTAATAGTTTTGTTTTAGCCTTTTTTTTTTTTTTTTTTAATGTCGTAGAGGCAGGGAGGACATAGAGTAATGAAGAGCACAGGCTTTGGGATCAGACCTACATTAGAATTTCATTTTTATATCTTCTTTACAGCATGACCTTGAGCAAGTTACCTATTTTCTTGAGCTTCAGATTTTTTCATATATGAAATAGGGATTTTAGTAACTATCATAGTACTGTGAATATTATGAAATGATATATGTATGATTAGTATACACATGCCATACATAATAGGAGGTATACAATAAGTGGTACTTTATTATTCTGAATATTAAAGTAATTGTTACCTAAAAGAATTAACAACAAGCATATTTAAAAGTGTGAATATCTCTGAAAGTGTTATTAAGAATGTCTATAAATTAGCTACTAACTTGCTCATGTTAGGAAGATGAAGGTAATGAGAACTTTCTCTTGTCTTTTGTATATCTTGATGAATTTAGGAATGCATTTCTAATTCAGCTACTTTTTATTAAGCAATTACTATTTTCCAGCATATTTCTCTGGGGCATGCTGATGAAGAGGAAAATGAATACATTACATTAAAATTCTGGCCTTTGAAGTAATTAAATGTATTATATGTAAAACCATTTTGTGTTTTGGAATAAAAACATTTTCATTTCTTAGGATTTATATATTGTCTGGCAAAAGTAGTTTTTTAAATTCATTTGTATAAAATAAAATCAAGGAATGGATGTGTCAGTGGTCACTTAGCAGTTTGGCTTTCAGCATATAAAAATTGCAGTTCCATGAGTTTCAGTAAGTAATTTTTATACTTTAGAGGCGTTATAGAGGCATTTATTAAATGTGAATTGACAAGCTCAGTGAGGCAACTTATTCACAAACCTTAGCCTTGATAAATTTGTGTGTAATCAGAGCTAAAGTTCAAATTTACCATGTTATTTGTCTTCTAAAAGTAGTGCAAGATATTTAGAATAGTTGTTATTCCTAAGACTTTCTTTTACTCTCTTTAGATTATTATCGCTTAAGGGATTGTGAGAGCTGGATAATCCTAATGTCAAATTGTACATACACACCTTTTCTTTATCATTTTTCAGATTGAAAGAGAAAAATAGAAAATAGGACCCATAAAAATTCTATTTCCACTTTTAATATAGCTCTGAGCATACCCACCCAACTCTTGGGGCAATCTTATTTACTATTGTATCTTTTGTTTGCTTTCTGCTTTGCACTTTTGTTATCAAATTGATGTTTTCTAATAGTATCAGATTTAATCTGTGACAATAGCTAAGAAAATACTATTGGTACTAAGGTATCTATACTACACCTGACAAACTTAATGGCTTATAACATTTAGCTAATATAATCAGAAATTGTCCATTGGAATGTTAAAGCAATTTTTATTTTTACAATTCTAAGAAACATAAATCTTATATAAATCTAACAGTTCTTAGTGTCCCATTATCTATAAGAATATTATCTACTCACTCTTTTGCTTCTATTATGCTTTTCTTTCTCCAGTTTAATCCCTGGTCATTAATTCAACAGACACTTACTGTCTACTACTGTATGCCAATTATATACTGGAGACAAGAGTAACATCTATTCCCTGTACCAGCCTGTGTTGTATCAGCAAATGGAAACATTAATTTGTTTAAGGGGCCTTTTCATAACCTATATATATTAAGATATTCAAACAATTTGACATTAGCTCTTACTAAGTACGAGAGGCCCGGTGCATGAATTTGTGCACAAGAGGGGTCCATTTAGCTCGCCAGATCAGGCCTGGCCTGCTGTTGGCTGGCTTGCCCCACCCCCTGGTTCAACTCCTGATCGAGGGGACAATTTGAATATTAGCCTTTTATTGTATAGGATGATGATATTTCTGAACCTAGAACTTAGTTTTGGCAGTTTTTATGTTATCATTGTAATTTCCTGAAGAGGGTAGAATTGATTGTAGTGGGAAATTTTCTTCTTAGTCATAGTTGATTCTTCAGTGATTATTCTTAGCTGTTAGTAAGCTAATTAATAGATGCCTACTGCCACTTTTTACATTTAAAATACCTTTATTCGCTGCAGTTTTTATTTAAAATTAAACATAGGTCAGTGCTTGAGTGATGTTTGAGTTTTTCAGTGCAACATACCATAAAACAGTTTTTATGATTCAAAACTGGTAAAGTGTATTTTTTGTGAAGCTTGTGATTAGATTTTTTTTATGGATAATGAATGTTTCTTTTTTTGGAAGGGAAAATAAGCCTGAATAGTATAAAATAATATCTAAAAATACTTTCTTGGTGTGTTTCACATTTCAATAGATATTTATCCTGTACGCATATTATATGTGCCAGAGAGTCACTAGGAAATGGATATTCAATGGTGATTAAGACTCAAACCTTACTGTCAAGTAACTGAATCTAATAGTAGTTTTTTTGTTTTGTTTTGTTTCGTTTTTTGCTTTTGTGTTACGATAACTGTTACATCAAATAGCTTGGTGATGAAGAGTACTGGCTTAGGCGTGCTGTGTCTGTAACAAATAATGGTATCATCAAGTCCTCTGATTTTTGTTTTCTGAACCATAAATTGAGAATATTAATACCTACCTCTTAGTTATTGAGAACATTAGACAAGCTAATTTCTGTACAATCAATTAATAAGCCCAATAAAAATATGAAAAGTGATACATAGAAAAGTAATTGATCTTTACATATTTTTTCTATGAAAATGACCTTGCCGTTTGACAGATGGCAGTTTAAAGGTTATATTTGCATTTGTCTTTGAAGGTGATGTTAAATCACAACAAATGTATGTAAGTCCTTTATTCTCCTTGTTCACCCTCCATACCACCTTGCTAACATAGTCAAGCCCAGCCTTTAGTCTCTAGAGCCTCTTATTCCTTTACTTTATGTTCAGCTGTCGATAAGCATACCAGTTGTCTTGCTTTAGTTTGTCTACTACATAAAATGGACTCTGCTCATTTTATGTAGGCTGACAGAGTAGCCACCAGATAGAATTGGTACTACATTGGTATCAGACCAATGTCCAGAGATGATCAGGTCTCTTGTAGCTCATTAATAGTCTCCTGCAGAGTTCAGTTTTTAAGTTCACTGTGCATTTATCATGTATAAGTCTAGAAATATCTATCTTGCAGGAACATTGAGATTCTAGGCATACTGTTATATTTAAAAAGATAATTTCAGTATAACTATTGCTATTATTATTTTAAATAAGAATTTTTGTAAGGAAACATATGATCTTAAGTGTCTCTCCCAGATTTCCTTTTGATGTTTTCATATTCCAAGTATTTGTGGATGACAAATTCATAGTTCTGATTTGGTTTGGAGAATAGCTTTTTTCTAACTTTAACACTGTCCTTTGCTTTGTTTACTGTTTCAGTTTGGGTGCTTCAAGAAGCAGATGCCAAAATGGGATTAGATGTGCAAGAGATCACTAAGGGAAACACCTTTAGGTTTAATCCTGAAGAAGACAAAGGGAAAGTTGGACTTGGTAGGAAGAGCATCAGATTACAGCATATTTCTAAGAAAGTTTCAGCCAGAGTACAGGGAGTCCTTGAAGGCGCAAAGTTTCCCTTTAGAGGAATCCTTTATGTGGCAGGAATGGCTAGGGTCTAGTACCCCTATTGCTCAGTCAGTGGCTGGGAGCAGCCCATGACCTGGGGTGAACCCCCAAAGGACCTAAAGGTGCAGCATCTGGAGGTTGTGAGTCAGCTATTACTCCACAGCAGGTTCTCTTGAAAGGAAATCTGAGGTGGGCAACTCCATGACTGCCACAGTTAGTAACACTAGTAACTATGGGACAGGTACATATGTATTATTTAATTTTATCACCAACTCTCTGAGGTGTCATTCATGCATAAATGGAGATATGGAGAGCTTAAATAACTTACACTAGATCACTTACCTAGTAAGTGATAGAACCAGAATTCTAACTTGGGCAGGATTCTGACACCAAAGTATCTCAAGCATTTAAACACCTATACCAGAGTGACTACATGTATACACTAAAAAATCATTCCAAAATTTAAGACTTAATTATATGTTTTTTAACAGTTTCATGACTCTAAAAATGACTAATTACCTTTTGCCATGTTAGTTTCTAAAGATTGGGGTTTTTTTTCATTAAGGCATGCATATATGTTCAAAACTTGTGTTTTTTCTGTTTAAATTTTGATGCATGTCTTGTCAGAAAAAGTACATTATGCTCGCTGCACCTCATCCCGCTTTCCTTCAAATATATTGAACTTGTACTACAGATCTCTAGCTACAGTAAGCAATTCTCCAAGGATGAAGAAAGGAAATGTACATACACATAGGAATTTCTTTTCCAAAGTTAAAATTGACATTTTATAAATAATTTTCATGTTGCAAAGTTGAGACTAAGAAATCACAGCAATTCAGTGATATGCATTTGGCATGAGTCAGTTTTAGTTCTTAGTGCTTTTCATTGGAAATGACATAAAAAGTAAGATTTCTTTGAATTTTTTATGCTGTGGGCTTACAAGAGATAGATGTTTTTCTCTTATACATGTCTGGCAGTGCATGGCAGCAGAAGTAACGAAATGGTCACAAACCCCAGCAGTACTTCCCAGGTCACATGCACCCTTAATTTTTAAAGAATCTGGAAACAGCCTAAGCAGTTGATAACGGGTCATTTCTAGGTGGTAAAGGATATTTCATATGGGGTGTTGCTTTTCTTTCCACATTAGTGTTTCTATAGTCATTCAGAGACTTACTTTGTATGCTGGTAGGCTTATATAAATTTAAATATGTAACCTCACTATAACTAAGTGTAACTCTTTTTCCTTTTTTGGATGTTTGACATTGATTTTTGAGGTTTAAAACTTTTTTTTAAGGTTTAAAAAATTATTCTAGTTCATTTTCTATATAAACACTTCCATAGTAATTGACTTCAATGTACGTACAATTGTAAATGCTAAAGGCAGCAGCTACTGTTAAAAATGAGAAGGGGGTATTATGAATTATATAACTACTGCCAGAAATGCTATGCATTTTTCTTTCAAACAC
The DNA here is from genome assembly GCA_027563665.1 of Antrozous pallidus. Lineage (NCBI taxonomy): Eukaryota > Metazoa > Chordata > Mammalia > Chiroptera > Vespertilionidae > Antrozous > Antrozous pallidus. The sequence continues at coordinate 57,291,617 of CM050508.1, read as the reverse complement.
CTTTTCCTTTGTATTAACTAATTTTAAGAGTTACTTAAAAATATAAATTCCTTTGAATATAAAAATTGGGAATTATAGATTAGTGTTTTAGAAATTTAATTTAGTCTTTAAGTGACCTAGCAGTTGATATCAAAACACAAACTTAAAAATAATAGCATATTGGATAAACTGTACTATACTCATGAAAAAAGCCAAAAATATGAATTAAGCAGAATTAAAAAATAGTTTTGAGTCCTACACTGTATTCATTATTAAATTGAAATGATAGGTTCTTGACCCTTGGGTGTGCTTGGAATAAATATGGAACACAGTATTGTTTTTAAAACTATTTTGCTATTTTGCTTTTATAAGCTAAGACAGATGTACAAAAAAGATGTAGTTTTTATTTTGTATTGGCAGCTTCCAAATATTTAGTGTCTATTTCCAAGAGTTGCAATTAGTAAAGCAACCATGATACTGAAATCTGCACATCCCACAAGCTAATTATATTTGCAAGGTCAGAATGAATACATATTTTCAGAAAAATAAAGGGTTATATAAATATGTGTCTTCTACTTGGCTGTTATATCACAGTTTGTTGATCTGGAATATAATGTGTACAATTCACAAATTTGTCTGATAACAGAAAGTGGTGTGTGATTGTGTTTATTTTACTAACCAGTATATTCACAGCAATCACTTCCAAATATCTCTCCAGTAAAGATGTGTTAATTACAAAACAGACAAGGTCTTCTATTATATTAAAGCTACTAACAAGAAGACAGCAGGAATCACACATGTAAATAGCATCATCAACCCCTATTTTAGTCCTCTGTTTTGATCTGTGAGTTGCGCATAGACCAAAGGTGCTATTAAAGACTGAGTGTATGAAATAGGCAGCATTATATGAACAAAATTTATTCAACAAGAAAACAGACCTTTAACATGAATTTAACAAGCCTGAGAAATTATAAACTATCATATGCTGCAGATTCATGCAGTGATAATAAACAAAAAAGGAAAGTAAGAGGTTTCCCTAAGCTAGCCAAACTGCTAATGGTTTTGTTATAAGCTGTCTACTGTTGCAGTGACCTCTGAAAAGTCTCAAGGCACTTGTACCAGAAAAAATTAAATGATCAGGCTGGTGAATAGAGATTCAGTATGGTGTGTAGGACTACAGCATGGGAGGGAATTATAAAAGTGTAGCATCATATTCCTGAAAATATTCTTCATACTTTAGCTTACAACATTTTATTATTTATTAAGTAGGTAGTTTTCATGTTAAGTTTTTGGTTTTTTTGTTGTTTTTGTTTTGCTAAATTCCTATTTGGATTTATAAGCCATAAGCTGAACTGGTTTAATGTATACGTACTTTAAAACAGACTTTTTAGAAAATTCATATAGCTCCAAAAAATGGATTATTTGCCCTTTCCCCCCCTCTCATGCCTTAATTAATCATAGGGGGTTCTTTTTCAGTATATTGTATCCAAGCTTTTCATTCTTACCCATGGAGTGACCACTTTGCTGTCATTCTATTGCATCATGCTGTAAATACATAAATATGGAGAGACGCCTTCAGCTTGTACACACCTCCAAGTGCTCACTGGGGCTTTTTCTTGAATCTTACAGTGGCATAATTAACACCTTCTTTACCCATTGCTCGTTAGTGCACTGGACATTAATGAGTCTATTTTGATAGGTTGCTCTAAAAAAGAAAGCCACATATTCTCACAGCACAAAAAGCAATTATAAAATTGTATAGAAATTAAAATGTAGACTTTATTTCCATATTTATGTTTTTATTGTATACTAAGTCTAATTTTGGTCTGCAGGTTGTTGAACATGTTAGTCTCCTTAGGCAGTTGCTATAGTGATGGCAGCAAATTCCTTTAATCTTAGTGTAAAGTATTTATTTTCTATTGGCTATCATATTGCTACTCAGGAATTGTCCACCTAAGCATGGTGTTTCACATAGGCCATCATTTATTAGCTGAACAGTATATTAAATTGCTGAATTTTTCTCTTAATTTGAAATAGAATTTTAAAATTTTATTCACATTCGTTTTTACTGATCATGATATCTACCTAGCTAATATTTTAATTTCTTTTTTTATGAGCTTTCACACCTGCTTATATTATTCCAGAGAAATATTACAGATATTTTTGCATGTCAAGTAACTATTCTGTTTTCATTTGAAAGAGTTCAATATAAAAAAGTATAGGCATTTTTATAAATATGGAATTTTCATGGTTTTGTAGAGTGTTTCTTCCTACAAATCATTTTACTGAAATCTTAAAATGGAAACCAAGTATTCTAAAAATAATTGGATCAAAATGATGTTTCGCTCTTATGTATTTACCACTAATAGCAAGAGTGGCAATTCTTCATTCTGTATTTAAGTTGCACAGCTGTCAAAATGGTCACTTTTCTTTGGACTACATTTTAATTTTATCTCATTTTATGTGCTTTTTAGTAGAAAATGTTAGGCAACTGTTTTAAAGTATTATAATGTCCGATATTAGTATCTGTTTTTATAATTGCTGTATGGAAAAACATGATTAGAAAAAAATTTAAATATACATATGAGGGACATAAATATTTATATATATAAATGTGAAAGTTAAGTCTGGATTGTAATTTTTGTATAAAAAATAGTTTCACAAACTATTAAATCATACGTTTTGGGGATACTTGGTTTTATTTTGAGGCAAGAGGAACCTTTGGGGAATTTCAAACTTAGAAATAAAAGCAAAATTCAAAGTTTAGAGTGAATAGAGGTCTTAGATTGAGTCACTTTTCCTAATGCTTGGTTTAAGTTTGTACCTGATACTGTTGACCTTGTGTGGCAGCCTTTTAGAAAGGGAGATTTTTGTTTTCTCTCTTTCTTTAAATCTTGTTCTTTAGCAGACAACATGTACAAATGAGAACCCACTAAAGAGCAATAGCTTTTAAAATGTTGGTAAGTCCCAATTGTTTAACATTATGTAAGACAAGTTTAGAAATACTATATTATCCTGCTTTAAGATTGTTTTTACGTGATAAATAAATGTATTGAGTTTATTCTTTTCAGTAATTGATTTCAATTCCCTGAAAGAGGAAAAGTCCCAATGCTTTACTTAAAACTTTACAAAATTTAGAAGCTTTAATGAATTCTTTCAAATCCATCTAATGAACAGAGAAAAGCTGTAAGACAGTATGTGATTCTTGTTAAATCTCTTAATATATAAGAGCTAACAGAAGACATTGTATCATGTAAAAATTTGAAGTCCTTTTATACAGAAATATTGAATACACTTATCACAAAGAGGATTCCTATTGTTATTTCTTTACTGTAAACTTCGTGCCATGCCATTCTATACCATGTTCCAGGCTGAAAGCACAGAGTGACCTTGGTTTTCTTGTGTTGTGCTGCCTATTCTTGATTGTGGCTTGGACACTTAAGGCCATCACACACGATATAGAGTCTTTTATAGTCACAAGAAGTAAAAGGTATCTGACTAGAAGAGAATACATGGAGCAAGTGCCTTGCTGGTTGTAATTTTGTTGTCATTTCAAGTACTGTGGTGGTATAATTGATGTGACAGGGCTGGGTTTTAGATGTGGTCCCTTAGCTTGTGCTCACTTTCAGTTTTAGTTTCTCTTTGTCATTCATTTTGATTAGGTAAACGTTAGGTGACAAACATATGCACACCAGCGAAGGCTGTTTAGTGTAAGTTTAGTTTTGAAGCACTTCAGTAATAAAGATGCAAAGTTAATATTTTTCTTTACTGCCTTATGAAAATTGCAATAATTGGTGTCACCTTACATTACAAGATTGAGGGTGGTGTGCTGATGGCACAGTCAGCAGGAGGTTCTTTTTTATTAATATTATAATTAAATGATTTCCTGGAAATAGGCCAGAAACAGATGCAAGTTGATCATGCCTTGTCCACTGTTGCTTGGCATCATCATATTGCTTTTTAAAAGAGAATTGACCTGACACCTTGTTTTTACAGGTTGTTATTGATGCCTTCAGATTGATCAATGCTAATATGATGGTCCTAGGACATGAACCAAGACAAACAACTTCAAATCTGGGTCATTTAAACAAGCCATCTATCCAGGTAATTACCCTACTTGATAATGTGTTAAAAACTGTGTTTTACATTTTAAAAGCTGTTAAAAATGGCCATTCTGAGATCTAACACTTAGCATTTTAACTTGTATATGATTACTTTTTTGTGCTTTAAAAGATTATGGAAATATTGTTGAAAAGTTAGATTTACTTATATGTCAGTTTTTAGTATAGTCTTTAAACTTTCTTAACCCTTTTGGGGAGCATAGTATAACCTTTACCTTGAAATAACCTTATGGTTAGCATTGGTAGCAAAGGATCAATAGGAGTTCCAGGTGGGAGTGCATTAGGTGTCATTCATAATTGATGTAAATTTTAAGAGGTGTCCAGAAACAGTTTCCAAATAGTACTTAAGATTTTTTCTACCTTTTCTGTTTAATCCTCACCTTTAAAACAAGTCCTATAAAACATATTTATATATTACTTTTGATTAGCATTTATATCTTGTTTGAAATGGTATCAGCCATTACAGTTTTGAACATTTAATATCCTCCTGAGTGATTAATGTTTTCTTTGTATCATTCATATGCCTCATTGTTTTTACACGCATCTTTATAATCTACAAAAATTATTTTAAATGTGTTTTTAAATGCACCACAACTTGTGTCTATATAGTTAATTGCTTCTCTGAAGATTAATTAAAAGGACAGAAATACCATGTTTTGTTAAATAGAATACATAGGACAGAGTATTTATAGTAGCTATTGCTGTTCCACCTCTGAAACCTTACGCTGTGATACCATTATCTTTGGGGAGTTGTGGCTTTAGTAGTTATCCATGGTTAAGCCTTTGTTATACTTGGATAACTGTACTTTTAGTAGTTATTCATGATTAAGCCTTTGTTGTGTTTTGAACTTAATAACTGCACTTTTAGAAGTTTACTTCAGCAGTCAAAAGTAATCTGAAATCTTTATCAGAGTGAAATGTTTTGTTTTAAAGGATTTGAGGTGTGTCACTTTGGGGGGGAAATTTTTTTAAGAGACAGGGAAAACTGCGAAGTATAATGAGTATGAAATAAGCTACCAATGTTTTTGATTGGGTACAGACAAGCCCATGCTTGCATGTTCCAGGAGAGTATATTATTGGACCTGTTTAGCCTGTGATAATGACCTTTCTTATAAACCCCCATAGCATCTTACTACTTCATTATTTTTTTGCAAAAGGTTAAGTAGCACCTCACAATCCAAGATCATTGTGATTACTTCATGGTATGTTTCTGCCAGAAGTTTTCACTAATTGCAAGTCAACAGCCACCTGTTGCAGATTTCATCTTTTAAATTTAAACACTGCTTTTTAACCTCAAAAATTGAGTATAATCAATATAAAAAATCTGCTTTCTATTCTATACTCTGTCCACTTTGTATTTTTTGGCCCTAATTTGTAGTTTGTAACTTGAGAAGAACTTTATAAAGCATCATTAGTTTTCCTTATTTTAGTTTGTTTTGCCTTCCAATTAAAATCTGTAAGTATATTTATTTCACAGTTTATTTAGCGCCCATCAGAATGACATATATCTGGGTGTTTTACAGTATTAAGACAGTTTCAGTACTAAAACACTCAAATGGAATCAAGCTAACAAGTGGCAGAACAAAGCTGCACCTTAAAACAATTAGTTTTCTAAGACAAGCTACAAAGAAAGCAACCCAGAAGAATTGGTGATATATTAACAGAATTTTTAACTCAGGCATCAGAAACTCTTCATAAAGGACACGCTTTTTATTTTGAAGGAAAACTAGTTTGTATTGAGATGGATCTTGCTTCTAAACCAACTGTCAAGTAGTGGGGGGTAAGAAACATGACAACAACCATCACTCATGCTGGTGGTCACTATGCTTTCCTAATGCTGATTTTTTTTTTACTATTATTTTTATAGTAATGCTGAAAAATTGTGATTCTTTTGGACAGTGGTATTTAATAAGTTGGGAAAGTTTCCAATATGTTAAGTAAAAAAAAGATTATAAAGTAAGATATACAAGTTGCAAATATTTAGTATAAACTATATCTATTTATACCAAAATGTTTAGTATTACTTACCTTTGGATGGAAGGATTTCTTTTCTTCTTATTTTTCCTTCTCCAAATATTTCTTTTAACTTTCTACAGTGAAACATACTCCTTTTAGAAAATGTTATTTTTAAAGCTCTAACAATGTTGAAGTATCTACCACAAGATAAAGTAATAAAGTTTATATGAACTTTAGTGTTTTAAATAAGGGAAGCCGTTAATAATCCTGGTAGAGAAGGGAAATTGTAATGCCTACACTATAGACTTTTTTGTTAATATATGAGACTTAATTATTTTGTGAATACTGAAATATAAATAATTTAGATGATTGATTTTGAAGTTTATTTCACTGTGATGATTATTTGTGTACTTGTTTTAAATCTGTCATACCAACAAAATTATAAGCTCTACTCTAAAGATTAACTAGAGAAGCATAGAAATAACTTGTAAGGTAATCAGCAGAAAGGGTTTCCAAATTCCCTTTGTCCAGTTCCTCCTCTAAACCATTCTTCCTCTAGAATAGGTAGCATCTTAGATTGGTACTGAGTTCCAACCTAAGCAGAACTTTCTTCTGAAAGGGTGGCAGGCTTTGAGCAAAGAAAAAAAGGTCAGGATATCCAAGAGTCAAGTAAGATAAGCTCTGTAAATAAATATATTATCCTACAAGTGGTGCAGTAAAAATTGGTCAGACACCAGATGATTATTTAGCCATAATATATGTTATAGGATAGAACTGTGCTTTAGGACGTTCTTCTGTAAGAAACTGTTGCAGATTTCACATAGCCAAGTAATGAATAAGCTTCTGAACATAACCCTATTTTAATGAAGAACTGCCTAAATTTTCCTAACTCGGCCATATCTTTGTTAATTGTAACTTAAATGTTGATGTTTTAAGAAATTTTCTGCCTACATAACTTTCTCCTTTCTCTGCCTAACATACTATGGCATTTGCTAGTATATTTGTCTTTAATTCATAATTTGACCCTTTCAAAACTAATCTTGATAAAACTAATCATATATTTGGCATATGCAACCACAGCTTGTAATTCAATTCAAGTAGATTGGTTAATTTGAGAGACCTTATTATCTACTGAGCTGAAAAATAAGCTGTGCTTTTTGGGCCCATGTGGAAGGAGGACTGCACATGGCTAATTCACTTATGATTTGTGCTAAATTCACTGGGGGTACACAGCAGATGAGAAAAAATTAGAAGACTGCTTGATACCATTCGACTTAAACTCATGTTTGCTTTGTCGTTATACCTGCTAATCTTTCACACTGTTAGTTTTAATACTTTTATCTAAATAATGTAATTGAAAATCAAGTAGGTAGTCCCTTCAAATACCAAACTATGTATTTCAGCAGTACAGTTAATCTCCAGAATATGGATCCATCTGTGGGCACACTGGCTGACTTCTAGAACTATATTGACCATGGCTGTTATTAACTGCATGGTCAATATGTAGAATTATGTAGTTAAGATATTGCACAAAGGAACTTGGATGAGGGGCAGTTGGCATTGGAAATCTAGTCTAAGCTCCACTCCAGCGGGCTGTGTCTGCTTGGAGGACTGGGTACCTTTTTCTAATTCTTCCACCCAGCAGATACTTTCCCTAATTTGCATAAAGATGAGTACTTAAGAAAGGCCCTCATTAGTTCTTTTTTATCTCTACAGTACAGCATTTCTATACACTGAAATTTAAATGATGATTATTAAAATGGATAAGGATTTAATAGGTGCTCTTAGTACTTTAATTTTGTATATCAAACATTTTATTATAGCAAATGTTAAATATATAAGTGGCTTATTATATTATGTATTAAAATATTTTAGTATTTATGGAATGGTTTTTGCTAGCAAACTAAGCTATGCTTTGTTTTTATCCTGATAACTTAAAATTCGAAGACGTAATCCAGGAATTTCCTAAGACACATTATAACATTGTATGGCAGAAAAAAAACGGATTTTTAGAAATCAGACTTGGACTCAAATCCCAGCTTTATCTTTTACTAGCTATAAACCAGGACAAATTAAGATTATTGTCTTATTTTCCTATGTGGTAAAATACAAATGGAACCATCCTACTTACTAGATTGTTGTGACGATTACAAGACCTGATGTATAAAGCGGATGCTAGGTGCTTATTAAATAGTTCCTTTTCCCCTTTTCTACCTCAATACTATAACATCTACACTCTAAAAATCTAATAATTAGAGAGCATGGCAATTGTTTTGATTTGCTTTATCTTTCGTTTCCTGAGAGTTAACCCCAAATCCTCTTTATTTGTATACTTGTTGAAAATATGTCCGAGGTATGTAGTAGGCTAATGATGGTCCCTCAGAATGCCATTCTGACCCTCCTTTGAACTTTTTTTGGTTGGAGTTAGGTTTTGAGCAGTTGGGAATGGATTCTAGCACATGCAGGGTTATTGTTTCTTAATAAAGCCATGCCATTAATTCAGTTTTTATTATGATTTGCCTGTTTGTCTTGGAGATTAAGTGCAGTTAGGGGGTGGTCAGTGAGATTAGGGATTTCTGGTCAGTGAGATTGAGCATGAGCTAAATAGACCCAGTAAGACAAACTACTTTGTTCATGTGGGGACACAATTATTTGAATCTGTTAAGAACTGAATTAAGAAGAAGGGAAATCCCACATTAATATTGTGTGTGAAGAAATAAATGTCTAAATTATTACTTTTTAGGCTTTAATTTTTAAATAACAAAGATCCCCAAAGCTATCATAAAATTAGGCTTAGTAAATTATGAATAATTAATGTCTAATTTGGATTATGATGCGGTCAAATCCTGTCTGATTGAGTAAGGCTATTGAGACTGTTGAATTTGTGCTGCTCTAGATCATGCTTTGAAGAATGTGTTACCTACACCTATACACCTCATTCTAAACTTGTAGCTTAGAGAAAAAATAATTTACTCTTCATTAGGATAAAATGCCTTTTTTAGAAGATAATGAAAGTATTGTCTATAGGATATGTTAACAGTTTCAAACAGTTGCATTTATTTTAATAAGTGAAAAATATTAATTTGTCCTTTTTCAAATCATTTATATAGGCATTAATTCATGGACTAAACAGACATTATTACTCTATTACTATTAACTATCGGAAAAATGAACTAGAACAGAAGGTAAGTTTAAATTTTTATTATATAAAGGGGAAGAAAATGTCTTTTTCATACCATTTAAACCTGGTATATTTGAATTTGAATTGTTGACCTATTTCATGGAAGTGTTCCAAATGTTTTTTTATTCCTGGTGAATTGCAGCATATCAGTAAAAGAAAGGAATGTTTTATTGGATTATATTGGCAGATATTTTACCTTTCTGTTAGGTGCTAAAGTGGAAAATGAACGTTTCAGTTTGATTTTATGATAAATTATAAAAACCCCTAGTTCTGTGATTTTTCTGGTTAATTTGTCTTCTCTGATAAAATGGCCTTTTATAACTAAATACTGAAGAGTTTTCCACATTGGAAAGGAATAAATTAGATTATAATTGTGTACTACTTTTAAAAAAGTACCATGAATACCCAGGGTAAATTAAAGATGAGTCAAAAGAGAAATGCAGTTTGAGGTTTTCAGATACTTAGAGCTAGATTTTAATTTAATTTTATATATTTTTTAATTTAGAAAGAGAGAAGGAAGGGATGGGGGTGAGGGGAAGGCGTTGATGTATGAGGGAAACATCGCTCAGTTGCCTCCAGTACATTACCTGACTGGGGATCAAACCCGCAACCTAGGTATGTGCCTTGATGGAGTAGTACTGGCAACCTTTTGGTGTACAGCACGACTCTAACCAGCTGAGCCACACCAGCCAGGGCTGCTGTGGTAGATTTAGTTGATAGCTTGAAGTACATTTTCATCATTTTAAAAAATTTTTTACATTTAAAAAGTTTATCATTCTTTAGAAAATAGAGAAATACAAAACATTTGCAATTTTAAAAGTTAACGGGTTCTAAGATTGGTTACATGTAATATTTTCCTTCATATATATTTCTCTAAGATTTAACAGACCAAAATCAGAGCTTATATTAAACTTTCTAAATATTGCACACACAAAGGACTAATTCCATGAGAAAATGGTTGAACAGATAACATATTCACTGCTCCAAACATACAACCTAGTATGACAAGCCCTGGAGGTTCATCAGTTATTTTTAATTTTACATAGAATAGCTACCGGCTGTGAAAAGGATCACTACTTAGACACAAACTGGAAAATACATTCAGATATATAAGTAGTTTATCAGTCTGATATCTTACATCCATCCAACTTTTAGAAATACTCAACTAATTACTTTTAAAAGTTATTTATTTATTTTCCCTACCACATATTCTTAGCCACCATCCTTGGCTTAAAAACCATGCATACAAATATATAAATTAAGTGCTTTCTCATTACCAAAAGCTTTGCCTTTACTCTTATCCTACCAACCTGTATACTTTACCTCAAACCTTACATGAGGGCTGCAATGGAATCCCCGGGTCAGGGATATCTGCTCCTTTGCTTTTGAAGTGGTAGGAAAATCCAGTTCTCAAAACTTAGTTACAGATAGCTTTATAGCACATGTAGTTGTAGCTGTATTGAAATTTTCCAAGGATATATTTTCTAGAAAATTATCAGTGCCAAAGATAGGGAGAAATCAAAGAAATTGGAGCTCCTTGTGCAGGAATTTTTCAGACATCCCCCCCTCCATCCCCACCCTCAAACTACTCTTCTTTGCTCCCTTGGACCCTAGGAGGTACATAGAGGAATTTGGAGATTTTATTTCTTTAAAAGTCTCAAATGATTTTGACATGAGGTTTTTTCTCCAGCATAAAAAGAACTTTGTGCCGTGGGTAATTATAAACCTCTAAATGGGTAGAGTAATTTTTCTAACTACGTCTTCAAATCTTATGGCTCAGGGATCTCACTTATATATACTGGTTCAACAATAATCATTCTGTAGTCACCATTTTTGTTTTCACATTAGATAATGGTAATTAGATAATTAATCATTTTCAAAACTTTCATTCAATGATAGTCTGCAACTGAAAAACAACTTCAGAGTAAGACTTTAAGAAAAACTATCTTAATACTGTAAACTTGAAAATGTATGAACTTCTAAGAATATGTACTCAGAACTGAGAGTCCAGTTTGGAAAACAATGAACTATGGGTTTAATTTCATGATCAATCATAGGGTCTGATCCCAATTTGCTAATGCGATTGCAAAGTGGATAAATTTGTAATTTCCTTCCCAGTGTCATGACTTTCCATTCTGACAATTAAGAACTTTTAATTATCAGAATTAAAAGTTTAATTTGTTTATTTTTAAAATTATAAATGGAATGTTAGAATTTGAAAGAAATTTAGAGATTATCTAATACAAGCCCTCAATTAATAGATTATATAAACTGAAACTCAGAAAGTTTGGCACAAAGTCATTCAGTAAATGGGCATTTCACCTTCTTGGCATTTGAAAGCTGAGCTATACAGTTAAAGATCTAGTGTGCGACATAGCTTCCTTCATTCAGTGTCTATTATGATTAGATACTGTTCTAGAATCTAAACCCTGCTGATCTTGAAATAAACAGGGTAAAGTCCTTTCTCTATTGATTTTTCTTCAGTGAGAAGGAAATGCATTAAGAAGAAAAAAAATTATATGGTGAACACAATACAGTTTATACATAATTGAGACAGGCCCAGATATGCTGACTGGCCTAGAAACCAACCAAACAGAATCAAAATTGGGTGAATTGCGAGGAGCCAATAGCTTCTTAGGAGGCGGGGCTTTTGACTCTGACTGCCATAGAAACTGACCAGTCAGAACCTACTACTCTGGGTGAACTATGAAGGCAGAACCTAAGGTGGGGGCTGAGGAGGGGTTTTAAGGGCAACAGCTGTTTAGTGTAAGGTGTAAGCAAGTGATTCAATTTTTAAATGACTGGTTTGGAAGTATAGTGCATATGGCTGGCTATCAGTCCAGATATATGGATTATGTCTTTTTGTCTGCTAAGAGCATCTCCTCCTACAAAAAAGGGTTTTCCCCTCCACTTAAGCAATCCTATCCTATATAATCTATCTATACTAATAAAAGGGTAATATGCTAATTAGACTGGGTCAACCAGCCATCATCTTCCAGATGTCTGACTTCCTTCCAGACAAAGCCATGGTGGTGGGGACCAAGGCAGAGGCAGTTAGGGGTGATCAGGCTGGCAGGGGAGGGCAGTTGGGGACGAGATCAGGCCATCAGAGGAGAGCAGTTGGGGCTGAGTCCAGGCTGGCAGGGTAGGGCAGTTGGGAGTGAGATCAGGCTGGCAGGGGAGAGCAGTTAGGGGCGATCAGGCAGCCAGGGGGGCAAGGTGGGGGCAGTCAGGCCAGCAGGGAGACAAGATTGAGGCAGTCAGACTGGCAGGCAGAAGGGTTAGGGATGATCAGGCAGACAGGCAGAAATGGTTAGGGGCAATCAGGAAGGTAAACAGGCGAGCAGTTGGGAGCCAGCAGTCCTGGATTGTGAGAGGGATATCAGACATCCCTCAAAGGGTCCCAGATTGGAGAGGGTACAGGCTGGGCTGAGGGACTGCCCCAACCCCCTGCACAAATTTTGTGCACCAGGTCTCTAGTATATATATTAAAATCTAATATGTTAAGTTTCCGACCAGCCGCAATGAAGCACATTGACCACCAGGGGGCAGATGTTCAATGCAAGAGCTGTTGTGACGTTTCCTTTTCATTTACAGAGAAACAGCACTTTGGACTTGGGACAAAGCACACTTGGCTTCCCCCAAGTGGGAATCAGTCCCTGCCAGCACCCCAGAGCTACAGCCCACCAAATCACAGCTGAAGCTGTCGAGACCCCATGGCACAAAATGTGGCCCACAGCCCAGTCCAGCCCAAAATGGTGGCTGTGGGTGCTGGGTAATGATGTCAAGTAGTAACGCCCAGCTTCCTTTCCCTACCAACAACTAGCCTCCTTGCAGTTTCTTCAGCTCAGGAATACAACTTGCTTTATAGCCAGGTGCATATATTTCCCACTTTAACCAAATGTCTGTGAAGCATTTTCCTGTGCCTCGTCTCATTTGATCCTCACAGAAGTTTTGAAGTAGGTAGATAGGGAGACCACATGGAATCCTATTTTCTTTCCATTAGCTAGAAAGCAGAGATTTAGAAACTTGACCCAACTGCAAAGAAGTAAGAAATGGTGGACCTTGAAAATGACTTCAGGTTTTCTCACTGCGCAGAATATAGTCAAACACTGCTGTAGTTAAATATTTTACTCTTTGTTTTCCCTGCATGGTCTACAATAATAATCTGCTTTGTGTTGATATTTACTACTGTGTTGCTGAAAAATAAGTTGGGGTGCTTCACTGGGCTGGAAAAAGTTTAGCTAAATCAGAAACCAGGGCTAATTAAGCAAGTTTGTTCTATATCTACTAGAGGCCCGGTGCACGAAATTCGTGTGTGCGGGGGAGGGGGATCCCCTCAGCCCAGCCTGCACCCTCTCCAATCCAGGACCTAAACCGGTAGTCAGACATTCCTCTCACAATCTGGGACCAATGGCTCCTAAATGCTCACCTTCCTACCTGCCTGATCGCCCCTAACTGCGCCCCCCTGCTGGCCTGGTCACCCCACGCAGCCGGCTGTTCACTCCTCCTGCCAGCCTGATCACCCCATGCAGCCTGCTGTTCGGTCGTTTGATCGTCTCTCACTAACCCCCTGCCGGCCTTGTCGCCCCAGGCAGCCTGCTGTTCAGTTGTTTGGTCATCTCTCACTAAGCCCCCTGCCAGCCTTGTTGTCCCATGCAGCCTGCTGTTTGGTCATTACTGTGAGGATGTCCTGACCAATTTGCATGTTACCCTTTTATTAGTATAGATTAAGGGCTAAATTGACTTGCTCATGCACTATACATATAAAGCTCTCACTGGTGCCAATCACACACGTGTGTTTCAATCTGTCATTGTCAATCATGAATTTGGTTGACTCTTCTATTTATAGAGAAAGGGTGAATAGCGATATTAAAATATTCTAATTAGTTCCCTTTCAGTGTGTATGAATTTGTGCACTGGGCCACCCATGTATTATAAAATTGTTCTTGGAATCTGTAATTGGCCAATGTAACCCCAATAAGTTCAACTAAAATAAATTTAGGAAAAAAAGGAAAGAAAAAAATTTCAGATGTTGATGTTGATGGTCTATTTTCTTATTCATTTGACTAAATTTTATTTTGTTTCAATTATACACAGAAGTATTACAAATACATATAGCTTACAACCCATTAATGGGTTTGAAATCTAGAATCTGGCCTCATTAGTAGGTCAAATAGTAAATATTTTAAGCTTTGCAGCCATCTGATTTGTCACAACTACTCTGCTCTGTAATAAAGCAGGTTAAGGCAAGAAAGATATTTAAGATCGTGTGGGTGGGCTTTTTTTATTGCACGGTTAGTGAAGGCACCTATCGCTAAAAAAGTGTGGCAGGTAAGCCATGCAAAGGTAAGGAAAACAGTCTTTGAGGCAGAAAAACAGCAAATACAAAGTAAATGGGGCTAGAGTACTCCTTGAGTTATTTAAATTTAGGAGAATTCTTATTAGCGTTTAAGTTAATAAAATTAAATTCATTAATTCCAAACATTTTTGTGAAATTGTTCTCAAGAAAAATGAAGGACATACTCTCCATATAAGAAAATTATTGCTTTTTCTTTATATTTTTAGATGTTGCTAAATTTGCATAAGAAGAGTTGGATGGAAGGTTTGACACTTCAGGACTACAGTGAGCACTGCAAACACAATGAATCAGTGGTAAAAGAGATGTTGGAATTAGCCAAGAATTACAATAAGGTAAAAGTTACTGCCAACATTTATTTCTTATAGTCTCTGGATTATGTATGGTTACATGTCAAGCATTGTATAAATATAGTTAGTTAAAATAAAGTGGCCTCATTAGTAGGTCAAATAGTAAATATTTTAAGCTTTGCAGCCATCTGATTTGTCACAACTACTCTGCTCTTACAGCATAGGAGTTCATAGAGGAAGGAGTGAGGCTGTGTTCTAGTAAAACTTTACATACCAAACCAGGCAGCCGGCTAGATTTAGCCCATGGGCTATAGTTTGCCACTGCTTCTGTAGACTTGTTAAAATAATTTTACATTTGAAGTATCTTCATTTTCAGAGGACTTTTTGCTGGGAATACTTGCCATTTAAAATTTATTTTATCAACATCTGTTTTTTTTATTGTGTGCTAAGTATATGTGGCCATGATAATGTTTTTGTTTATTGTTTTTATGTTCTGTTATTATTTTGAAATTAAGAAAATACGTGAGCTATGACAAAAATGTATCTTTTACATTGTATTAGTTTCCTGGTGTTGTCCTAATAAACTACCACCTACTGGTGTCTTAAAACAACAGATTTATTCCCTCACAGTTGTAGAGGCTAGGCGTCCAAAATCAAGGTGTTGGCTGGGCCATCTTCCCTCTAAAGTCTCTAGGGGAAGGATCCTGCTCTCTTTTTCAGCTTCTGTTAGCCCCAGACTTTGGCTTGGGGCAGCATAACTTTAATCTCTAGGATTAGGATTTCTGCATATCTTTTGGGGGGTGTGATTTAATCTATGACATGTATTTTCAGCTATTTTTACCAAGCCACATAAAGAACAGGTTTTACAGTTTGATCTAGTGTAATGCAAGTGTGTGTGTGTGTGTGTGTGTGTGTGTGTGTGTGTGTGTGTGTAAATTGCATTTATATAATTTCAAAAATGTTTTATGAAACAATATTTACCCTTATTATGTGATACATTCTATTTTCTTTTTCATTTGACTAAATTT
This sequence comes from Antrozous pallidus, assembly GCA_027563665.1. Taxonomy (NCBI): domain Eukaryota; kingdom Metazoa; phylum Chordata; class Mammalia; order Chiroptera; family Vespertilionidae; genus Antrozous; species Antrozous pallidus. Next base: position 57,275,703 of record CM050508.1, on the reverse strand, counting down.
TATTTTGTTTCAATTATACACAGAAGTATTCCAAATACATATAGCTTACAACCCATTAATGGGTTTAAAATCTAGAATTTGAAAACATACAGTATATACACACACACACACACATTATACAATGATGTGTTTACAAATATTTATTGCATATCTCCTATATATGTTGGAATGGAAAACAACTTCCTTCACTAATAGGAAAACAGGGGCAGCAAGAAAAGCTGATAGCCAGAATACCAGGTCAAAATTGGTGTATTTTGTAACACTGTAATATTCAAATTGTCCACAGACCAGCTGCATCAGTATCACCTGGGCTCTTCTTAGAAATTCAGACTCTCAGAGCTACTGAATTATAATCCACATTTTAACAAGATTTCTAGGAGATTGTAGACGCTCAAGCTGGAAGTTAGAGTGCACTGCCATAGAGAAGTCCATGTAAATAAAACACTGCAGAAGTTCAGAGGCTCTTGCTTTTAGCTATGGATGACCCAGGAGGCTATCTTATATGATAACCATATTTGAACTAGATGTTAAAGCATAAATAAGATTTAGACGTACAGAGAAATGTTACCCTAGACCAGTGGTTCTCAACCTTTCTAATGCTGCGACCCTTTAATAGTTTCTCATGTTGTGGTGACCCCCAACCATAAAATTATTTTCATTGCTACTTTGTAACTGTAATTTTGCTACCGTTAATGAATCTTAATGTAAATATCTGTGTTTTCCCATGGTCTTAGGCTCTGCAGCAGCAGCTCTCAACCTGGCTAGAGTACGTAATGCGTGAGGGTGATAATGCAGACTAAAGTGTTTCTAAAGTGATTGAAGTTAAGTAGCAGGGTATCAGGATACAGTTTTTTTATATGCTAGTATATATTTTTTTATTGATTTCAGAGAGGAAGAGTGAGGGGGAGAGAAATAGAAACATCAATGATGAAAGAGAATCATCGATTGGCTGCCTCCTGGATGTGTCCCACTGGGGACCCAGTCCGCAGACCTGGGCATGTGCCAGATCAGGAATCAAACCATGACCTCCTGGCTCATAGGTCAGTGCCCAACCACTGAGCCACTCCAGCTGAGCAAAATAAAGTTATTTTTTTAATCATGGGCATGATATATCCAAAACCTGACTTTAGAAACATAAGAACCAGACTTGAGAAGCACAATTTGAAAATGGATTGGAAAAGGAGTGCTGTAAATAGTGATTCTGTTTAGGAGGAGCTTGTTGTTACCCAGACAAAAGGGAGTATCTGAATTATCGTAGTGGCGTGGGAATGAAGGCATCAGTCGACAAATAAAACATGGCACCCATTGGAAGAGGAATCGAAGTTGAATAGAAAGTTTCCTACCTAGATGACTAGAAGTATGATGGTACTATTAACAGTCCCAATTTGGGTAGAAGATTGCAAAAGGAGATAAAAAGTCATTTTAAATAAGCAGAAATGTAGGACTACAAATTAATGGTAGGGGCTAGAACTTAGGATTTGGAGACAGTTAAAATTGGTATTGGTTATCACATCAAAAAGTAGTATTTCTCTTTTTAAATTAAACACATCTTATAAAAATAAATAATAACCAGGAGACAATATATTAAATTTGCCGAGTGTAGCAATGTCTTTTGAGAGATTTGATCTTTGGAAGAAAAACTGCTGGGCCCATACAAATTAAATTTCAACAGACAGGTTTGGTTTATCTTTCTAGTATATATTTTTATGCTGTGAAGAGTAAAGAGAAAGAATCATTCATCATATTTGAAACAGTTAACCTGTTATAAATGAAAAAGTTATTGAAAGTTATTATTCAGCAGACTGTAGGAATGGTTTTCATTTCTCTGTAACGTTACAAGTTTAAGTAAATTCATATTGGTACCACTGCCAGGAAATAACCTATTTATGGTTACTGCTGCCCATCCACAGAAGTTTTTTGCTATTTTACAGTTTTTAAAAAATCACTGTAGTACTCAAAAACTTGTAAGGTTTTAGTTTTAAAATGAAAACAGTGTGTAAGCTGTGATATGAAGGAGTCCAAATTTGGAAATGTAATTCCCTCTGTGATTGAAAGAGAATGTGGTGGAGTTTTTAGTAACACTTAAAATATAAAAAGAAAGGCCCATGCTACCAATTATTTTTAGTATTCTTTTTAATTGGTTGGTGTTTTAAATTAAAGTAATTATTGTTAGGTGCCAGTTAGCTCCTAAAGTAAAAGGAGGTTAGAAAATAATTAAATTCCTTTGTTCCAACTTTTCAGTTTTAAGTCTGAATTCCATACTCAGATTCTGCTTGATTATTAGTCATTGATTCTCTAATTATTGAATTTCAACACCCACCACTCTTAGTCCAAATTTCCTAATTCATGCCAGGTGCATCATTTTTTAAGATATTGCTATTTTATTGGATATTTATAAATGAATGATAAAAGAACATTTTAAGAATAGCATAAGCACACAAAAATTTAACATGTTTTCAAACACGTAGTCCTGTAAATTCTAAGTTCTGACAGTTTGCTTTTCAAGTAGAAATATTGCCTACTTAGAACCTTAAATAAACTTCAGATATATCTTTTATGTGTTTACATATAAAATATGTAATTATATAATTATATTTGATTTACTACATTAACTATGTTAAATATGAAAATGTTTGTGCTAGTGCAATAAGATTAGAAAAGCAAAGTAAGATATAAGTATTGGGAAAATTAGGTCAGATTATCATTATTTAAGCACGATAGGGTATGTTTGCAAACATAGAAATCTTACTAAATTAGAGTTCTGTTAGAATTCACTGGCTGAGGAACTCAGTTGCTTAAAGCGTTGTCCCAAGGTTGTGGGTTCGATCTCCAGTCAGGGCACATACAAGAATCAACCAATGAATGCATAAATAAGTGAAGCAACAAATTGATTTTTTCTCTCTCTCTCTTCCTTCCTCTCTCAAATCAATAAATTTTTTAAAAATATGTAATTATTATAATCTAGACATATGTAGCTGCTAAGCATGCTAATGCTGGTATCCAAAAATTGCATATTATCTAAAAAATTCTTGTAAAATAGTTATTAAAAACAATAATAAATTGGACAGAAGAGCCTGGAAACTCTGAAGACAATGGCATGTAAACATGAAAAAATAGTCAACCTTACTAAGTAATCAAAGAAAATTAAAATTGGCCCTGATCAGTTTGGCTCAGTGGATAGAGCATCATCGGCCTGCGGACTGAAAGGTCCCAGGTTCGATTCTGGTCAAGGACATGTACCTTGGTTGTGGGCACATCCCCAGTAGGGGGTGTGCAGGAGGCTGCTGATCGATGTTTCTAACTCTCTATCCCTCTCCCTTCCTCTCTGTAAAAAATAAATAAAATATATTTTTAAAAAAAGAAAATTAAAATTGTATGTAGAAAATTTCCTTTCAAATGAAAAGAAAATTTTTGGGAAAATGCACCATTAGTGGGGAAAGTAAATGATATAACATTTTTGGAGGCCATCTTCCAATTTTACCTTTCTTTTTTAAATACATATAACTAGAAGCCTGTGGTAGAGGACTGGGGAGGTTGGCTGGCTGGCTCCACTCCCTGGTTGAAGTCTGGTAGAGGGGACAATTTGCTATTACCCTTTTATTGTATAGGATATATTCCTTTAAACCAACATGTTCTCTTCTGGTTCTCTTTTAAGTGTTAATTATGAAGAATAAAAAACTACAAATACTAACTAAAAGAAATATTTGCAAACTGCTGTTATATGTGGAAAATAAACCTGTATAACAATAATAAAAATCCCTACTACATTACCTCCCCTCCTTTTTTCACCAAAAACATCTATCTCACATAGATCTCAACAAATTATAAGTGTTACCGCTTAGGTGCAAGGAAGGGGAATGATATACTTTATGTAAATCCTGATTTTCAGTTTTTGAACTAACCAAGTGATATCTATACCTAAGATTGTGTTACCTCAAACTAACAATGTCTTAAACAAAATAGAACATACGTCAGTATGAAAGTTTGACATCATCACAGGCCCAGAACCCTTCTGTCTTTTGCTCACTTCCCTTATGTTGGCTTACATCCTTTAAGTCACCTCATGATTGGTGATTGCTGCATCTTTAGCAATCCCATCTGAGTTCTTGGCAACAGTGGGAAAAAAAGGAAAGGCAAAGAGGGATACCTTCCAGCTAAATCAGTTCCCTTTCAGAATCCCTTCTGTAAGTCTCACCTAGCACTTATGATTATATCTCAGTGGCAGAAAATTGAACACCCCTTGTTTTGAGGAAGGCTTTATAATGTATTCTTCACCTAGGAGCATTTTTGCCTTTATAAAATCAGGGTTGCATTACAAAAGAAGAAAAGGGAGATGTATATTGAGTAGGCAACTAGTAAGCTCTGCCTTAGAAATTTTTTCCAACAAGCTGGACTATAACTTCTCTCTATTTCTCTCTCTCTCTTAGAATATAAGAGATGTGCTTATTTCTCTCTCTCCCTCCCTCTCTCTCTCTCTCTCTCTCTCTCTCTCTCTCTCTCACACACACACACACACACACACACACACACACACACACACACACATCTTCATTTTATATCCCTATTTCATATGATTACATTTTAAAATTGGATTGTCTGTAGGATTTTTAGAAAGACTTTTTATGCTGGTCATGGCCACCTGATAAATTATGGATTTGGCTTTGTTACTATTCAGGATGTGTCATTAAAAAGTGGTAATTTCCTTAATTACTATGAATGTTGTTTTGGTCTTTGGAGACTGATAAGACTGTGTTTAAGTCACAGTTTCATTGCTTATCGCTGTATGGTTGTATGTGCCCTCATATTTCTTTGTGCACACTCCTTTTTTATATATTTCATACTGCATTCAAAATTTGAGACTCACCAGGCAAGAAGAGCCCAAATGTGAGCTTAAAGAGCAAGAACTATCTTACTCAGAATACTTAAGTGATTATTGAATGTATAAAATGATAAAAATTCTGTTGAAGACATGCATAGAATGTACTCGTGGTATAAGCTATTCCAAAACGGAAACTGGAAAAAAGTTTTATAGTATAAATATTATTGGAATTGACATATGATTCTCCCAATAATTAGTGCCTAATATCTTCATATATAAAATGTGGACTAACTACTTCACTGGGATATTTTAAGAATTTAGTAAATTAATATTTGTAAAGCATATGTATGTTAATATTTAATTCCTTATAGTTAGTTGTAGGAAACCAGTTTTACTGTTTCCCATACTCATACCTCTTATACTTTCTTGGATCTTTTTTTGTTTTATGATTGTTTTATTTTCCCACGTATGTTTTATAAAAACTATTTTGAAACTTATTTTCTACCCCCAAACCCATAATGTGACTTTCAGCTAATACCCAATATCTTGACTTGATATAAAAATCAAGAAGAAGTAAAATTCACTAGCAGTTATGCAGAGATTGTTTAATACTGAAAAATACTATGCTGGTGATTTTAGAAAGCATGTACTTTAAATGGGATTATGACATGTTAAGAGAGTAAACAAACTTTACATGTCAAAGGGAAAAAAGCCCAGGGAATAGTTACAGAAATATGGAATAACAGACATGCTGTCATAAAAGCAGAGGTTAAAAGAGTAGAAGAGAAAACACGTGTTGGAATAGCTCTAAAGTGTTCAGAAAATTCAAGAAAACTGAGTCCATGGAACTCACGTGGTGGAGATTCTTAAAAGACTGTTAATGAGGTACCAAAGATAATCCATATTTGTTAAAGGATAAATAAATGGTAGAATTTGAAGTACAGATTTTCCACTTGAGAAATGTGACCATTATTTTAAAAAAAGAAAAAGAGGACAAGGTTAATGCGTTTTGTAAAAGCCTCTTTGAGATCAGGGGTACATCTGAGGGGATTGTGATAACATAACAGACCAAATTCCAGGAATTTCTTAGAACTGTGCAGACCGTGCATGATGGGATAGCCATCTGGGGGTCTTTGTTGATAAACTGTTAAAAACGTTTCTAGTGTGAATAGCCACAAACATTTTCAGTGCTTTTTTGTTGGTTGAGTAAACCGAAGAGCACAAATGCAAAAGCAAAATTTGATGCCAAATCACAGAAGTTGCCATAAACACAGAAGTTCCCCTAGTGAGGACACTGCCTGTGCCTGAATTTCATTTGTTTCTGCTGCTACCATTTCTTAATTTTTCCTGGTGACTTGCCAGATTAGAATTATGAATGAAGATGAACTGGCCTTGCCCAAATGGTAGATGAAATGTAGGTAACTTAGGTAAATGGAAGAAAATATTTTAGGGGGTTGATGTGGTGATCTGGTCTATCTTAGAATATAAGAGATGTGCTTATTACTCTTTTGTCATGGAGGTTTGCAACCTTAGTATATGCCTAAATCTACAGCTGCTCCTCATTTTCCAGATGGCATCTATGGCTGGGAGTACTTTTTACCATCTGCACTTCTCAAAGAGTTTGTGAACTCTCTATTTTAATTATTGGAAATGGAAAAAACTAATTGGTAAAGTTGTTACATGATGTAGAAGATTTTTAAAATTGAGTTTTTGCATCCTACTTAAGTTTTTATATAGGGTCAATGCTTTAAATGACGTTTGACTTTCATCTTTACATATCTGCCATGTTCAGTATTTACAATACCCCAAAATACTCCATAATAACTATTTTGAAGGGATTGATATTTTGAGCCAAGTTCCAAAACTCTTGCTTCCTTTCAATACTGTAAAGTACTGTTCTTGGCAGAGCACAGAGCAGCTAATGCTGAATGGATATAGAGTACAAACTTATGTGAATGTTCCATTCATCTAATATGTTTTCAAGTCATTTGGTAAGGTATCCTCCTATATAATAAAAGAGGAACATGCAAATGTGACCCTACCCTGGCTCCTGATTGGCTATGCTACCAGCCAATCAGGAGCGGGGGGCGGGGCCGCACAGTGTGATGCTGCCTCCGCTCGGCCTGGGGGATGAGCACCATTGGCCTGGCGAGTGGACACTGTGCTGGTGGTCCCGGCAAGCCCGTGGTGCCAGTTCCCCAGGCTGTGCGGAGGCACGGCGGGAAGGCTGGCCATTGCCGTGGGCGCCTGGGGTCCGAGATCGCAAAGGGCGCAAGCACTGGGGGCCCAGATCGCTGGTGCGCATGCACAGGGCAGGGCCACAGGAGGCCGTGGGGAGGACTAGCTACTGCCACGCTTCACTATGGGTGCTGGGGGTCCCAGATTGTGAAGGGCGTGTGCACACGGGGGTCCCAGATCACCATGGTAGAGGGGCCAAGGCAGAGGCCATTAGGGGTGATCAGGCCAGGAGGGGAAGGCAGTTGGGGGTGATCAAGCTGATGATGGGGGCAGTTGGGGCCGAGCAGGCCAGCAGAGTGGTTAGCAAGCAGAGTGGTTAGGGTTGATCAAGCAGTCAGGCAGGTGAGCAGTTAGGAGCAGATTGCGAGGGGGTTGTCCAAGTGCCAGTTTAGCCCGATCCCACAGGGATCTCAGATTGGAGAGGATGTAGGCTGGACTGAGAGACAACCCCCACCCCCGCGTGCATGAATTTCGTGCAACGGGCCACTAGGAGTGTCATAATTGTAAAAGTAATTGAGGACAAACTTTATGTGTTGCAGTGTATTCATATATGAAAAACATTAAGATAGAAACAATTTCCCAGTTAGGAAATAGTTTTTTTAACTAGCTGAGAATAATATGAATGGCATCTGACTCTGAAAATGAACATATTCTCTATCTAGGGAATTCTGGATTTGGAGTGTTAACTTATTTCTCCTTTTTGCAGTTTTATTAGTCATAAGTGTATTTCCTAATGATGTGTTGTAAATAAGTATATTGTAATAATCAGTGAATATAATACTTATTTGCCATCTTTTCTTTTAGGCAGGTTCTACCAAGGAAATTCTCTAGATAGTTTGTCCATTTATAAAATTAGACACTTGCCATCTTTGCTCATTTTCAAGTTCTCTGTTTACAAAACTATTAAGAAGGTGTGAAATGCAGCCAAACTTCCCAGTTTATGGGAAATGTCTGATGATAGCATTTCCTACATGTTCATTGTTCACACATGAAGAAATTTGGCAGCTGCAAGATTATTAAGTTAGAGTATCCAAATCTAAACCTCACTGGGATTTTTTGGTTTCCTTCTTTCTGCCACCACCATCTCATCTCCTTTTGTAACCATATTTATAGTATGTGCTGTGGTGTTCTTTCTAAAGGTGGGTGATCCTTAAATTTTCTTTGTTTTCCATTTATCAAATACTATGAATAAGTCATAGACCAGGAGTTTATCTGATGTACTACTTCTTAGCCTCCAGTTTAGCCATCCCTCAAAAAATTCGTAATTAGTTTCCAAATAGTTAACTGGTGGTCCAGTTTGTTATTTTCAGGGCCTTTTACATATTTCCTAAAATTTGTTGTCAAAATGATGGTGATAATAATTTTCATTACCCTGAAGCATATTCTTAAGATTAATAAAATTGCATTTTTGTTCAATAAATTCTTTAATAAAAGGTCCTATGAATGAAAATTATTATAGTCATTATCTTTGGTGATTATTCTGCAGTGGGAAAACTAAACTTAGGAAATGAATCTCTGTCCTTTGTGTTTCATTCACAGGCTGTAGAAGAAGAAGATAAGATGACACCTGAACAGCTGGCAATAAAGAATGTTGGCAAGCAGGTGAGGTGTACTGTAATAGGTTATACAGTCGCATAATAACATACTCTTGTAGAGTTAAAACTATTTTAGGGCCTGTTCCCCCACCCTCACCCCCAGTCTGTTCATTCTACATTTCTCTTCTGTCATGTAAATGTGACACTTACTTTAAAATCATTGAATTATTCAATGTCATATTCTCTCTGCCACCTGAAGAGAAGTAAATCACAAATAGATCTGTGAGATCTTTAGTGAAAATATCTTACTAGAAATAAATTAGGAAACTTGTGCTCTGAGTTAATTTTTAAGTATTATTTTTACTTAAAATAATAATAACATTGAAGATAATAGAATGGTAAATTTCATATGTAACAGTTTTTTAATGATATAGTTTATCAATATGTAGGTACTATTCCTGAGAAAACTTAGAGCCCTATTGGATTATACTAAGTGATGAAAAAGGGTTTTAAGTATTTGCTCTTTCACTTTTTTAAGATGAAATATATATTTTAAGTTACCCTTTCCTAAGGATTGGGGAGAGCACACCAACCAATTAAAAGAATCTACAGATTAATTAGACTGTTTTTTAAAGAATGTTGATTACATTTTTTCATTTCATGGAACATGGTTATCATATTGCTGATGTTGGCAGAATCTTGATATTTCAGATGCAAGACACTAAGCTGTCTTTGCTTGCAGCCATCCTACCATATGCTCTGATCCCATCACATCTCACAAGCTATGTAGGTTTGGGCCAGGACCATTCTTGGATGGGAAATCTCTAAGAATCACCCAGCTGCCACAAGAAGTAATGTAGAAAACTGCGGGAAGTGTGTTACCAGTTCACTACAAAACCAGTTCTTCCAATAGAGCAGTAGGGGCAAAGGTCTGGCTTAAAAATATTATAGTGATGAAATTAAATCCCATTACATTCTGAATATTATAATTTAAAAACAACAAAACAAGAACCTTCCAAAATAAATATGGTTAATCTTATTCTTTAATCTTATGGGATATGGTCATCCCTGTTGTCTTTTTCCACTACTTATTTTCCTCTAATATATATTAAGTCACCAACTTGGAGACTGCACTGCATAAAATCTAAATAACTGTTTTTTTTTCTAAATAACTCTGAAGCTGTAGTTTCTTGATTTGTAGGTTTTATATAATAATTAGCAATAAGTAAAAGGACTAAATTAAATGTATAATTGGCAAAGTGTATTACTCATCAGAATCATTTTTAAAACAGAGTATTTCACTGGTTTGGCCTATTTCACAGCAAAAGCAAAACTGTCAGTATTGGAATTAGACCAGTAATCGGCTTCTCCTGCCAGTCTTTTTTAGTCTCTTTTACCTAAAACACCCTAGGTCTTATTTCTGAAGTAAGGAAATTTAATATTGTAGTCTAGTTACTTGAAATTACTTGTAGTATGTTATTATCTCTGGGTTGTTTAAAGAAATCAAGTACTTTGAAATTGTAGTTTAGAAGAGAACAGTCAAGAAATAATTCCAGTGATGAACATTTGTTTAAAGTCAATAGTCTTGGGTATTTTAGCAATGCTCATAGGAAAATAATGCTTTAAATAGAATATTTTTATTATATATATATATATGGCCTTTATTTCAGAGATTTCAGAGTTAGCTGAAATACTTCATTCGGCTCAGCATTAAACAAACAAATATAAATTAAGATTTTAATTTATCTTCCTTTACTAAAATGCAATTTTTAGGCTGTTTTTAAAAAAATATTTTTATTCTATTTTAGAGAGAGAGGAAGGGAGAGGAACATCGATATTGGAGTGAAACAGCAATCGGCTGCTTCCTATGTGGCCCCCATCAGGGATCGATCCCACAACCCAGTCATGTGCCCTGATAGGGAATTGGCAATCCTTTGGTGCATGGGACGATGGAGCCATACTGGCCAGGGCTACTACAATGCAATTTCAAGCTTTTTTTAAACTCAGACATTTCAAATATAGATTTGATCAAGATCAAGTTAAAGGATTGTACATGTACACTTTCCTCTGACACTTTTTCAAAACAGCTGCATGAAAGATTTATTCTTGACATTTTGTAGTTGATCCAAGTTGTGTTTAAACTTTAAATTACTAACAGTGACTTTTGACCCAGGAATATTTCCTGAATTACTTAAAGCACTGTTCCCTAAATATTAAAATTATACAAGAATTAAATTTAAATTTTAGAGGACATGATGAGAATTCACTTTGAACTCTTAACTTTGATATGTCTGCATGAGTAAGTACCACTCAGACAGTCAGTATGTGTGCGTGGCAGAAAATATACACACATACTCAGGTTTGATACACACATATAAATGCTTGTACTTTTTAATTGAATTTTGCAGGCTGTATAGAATTTTGTTACTCTTTATAATCTTTGGTACAGGGTTATAGTATTGCGTGTGTAAGTCAGTCTTTCATTGTGTAATCTGTTATTTTATCAGTTAAATTTTTAACATATAGAAATCTTAAAAAGGTAACAGTATATTAGGAAGATTAAATTGTAAAATATGTATCAATTTAGGTTTGGCTTTCTTGACTGAATTTCATTAGCTACTGAAAAAAAACTAAGTAATTTGTCTACCAGTAATATGGTTCTTTTTTCTTTCTCTTTCCTTTTTTTTTCTTTTAGGACCCCAAACGTCATTTGGAGGAACATGTGGATGTACTTATGACTTCAAATATTGTCCAGTGTTTAGCAGCTATGTTGGATACTGTCGTATTTAAATAAAGCAGTGCAGAAAGTTTTTAGTGATACTTTCAGTGTACATTACTCTATTGTTCCTAATGCTCCAAATCAAGGGACCTCTGAAGGCGTATTTGGTTAAATGTAAGACATCTGGCATCATTTGCAGCACTGTAACACCTTCAGTCTCAGTTGTGCAATTACTTCTGTTTCTTTAGTCAGGGTCTTTGCAGATTTCAAAGTTATATAAGAATACATCAAAGTGGACAAATTTTGTTAAGATCCCATTTAATATTTGAAGAAATCAGTAACACAAATATATTTTGATTGTTGCTTACAAAATAAAGTACATTTACAATCTGTGTCTCCTGAGGTCTTTTTGGCACTGGGTAGAATTGACAGAGTAACATTTGACAGTGCTTTAGAAATTTCATACTAAGATATGCTTCCCTGCGCATTTTAAGATTTTATAACACATAAAACATCAATGTGATAACAAAATTTCTGAGTGGCTACCTCATTAGTGGGTAATGCAGAAAAATGCTGACATCTTTCATTTAAAGTATTGGTCACAAGTTAATATTGTATAAACAATATATCTTATTAACAGTCAGGATTTCAGAAGAGTACATTGAAGAAGGGGCAATTTTGATGTAAACTATCATTTTTTAAAAAAGAGTACAATCCACCAATCATGTTGCGATTGTGTGGGAATTACCTGCTGCAAATTCCACTAGACATAGAAGGTATATTGTATAATGTCTTAAGAAATGAGAAAAATAGCCCGGCCAGTGTGGTGCAGTGGTTAAGCATCGACCTATGAACCAGTAGGCCACATTTCGATTCCCCATCAGAGCACATGCGTGGGTTGCAGGTTCGATCCCCAGTGTAGGGCATGCAGGAGGCAGCTGATCAGTGATTCTTTCTCATCATTGATGTTTCTGTCTCTCTTTCCCTTCCTCTCTGAAATCAATAAAAATATTTTTAAAAATAGAAAAGTAGCCATAATGTGAATTTAATATAACGAGTGCATAAGCAATAATTTTGTTACTGTTTTCTCTCCTCTTTCTCTAACTTAGAAGTACTCAGTTTTCTGTTAAAGACAAAAATTTGACTAATGGCATTTTTTGTAGATGACCCTATCCCACAACCTGCCTCTAACCTGATGATATCTTAAAGTTCAGCCCCAAATACTCATGATACAGCACCATACTGGGTATCCCAAAGGGTGTTGGCAAAGCATATTGAGACAAAGACTTAATTCTTATCCGTACCCTTTATGAAAATAAGGCAAAAATGTCTGAAGGAGGTTTTACTTGGGCACTTAGATTTTAGACTAAGCCTCTACTTGGGGTGGCATGAGCGAAGAGGTAGACAGAATTTTTGTCCTATTTGAACAATTCAGGCTCTTACAGCTTGCCTAATGAGAAGTTAGCAGAAACTAAAAGTGGAAATGTCTTAAATTTCCATTATATTTTGCAGTCTCTTTTTGGTGGAATAAGAGATATTCTGAACATTTTTTGCTTTTCCTGTAGTTTCTTCTTTTAAATATGATGGTAGTATATTTTATGTAGGACATGTAATATGTATTAATTTAATTGTTGGCATACAAGTAATCATTTGTAATTAAAATATAAATGGAAGTTCTTTTGCCTAATGTAAACGTGTGTGGGCTATTTTTTGGATACGTGATTTTCCCCTTTACATAAATAAGGTTCGAAGACATTTCACAGATACTGTTCATTAGAACTAGTCAGATTTTTATTTATTTATTTTTTTGTACAGTATGCCCTCAGAAGAAGGCCTCAGTGATGCAATGTCTATTGTCAACATTCTGTTTGGAAATGCTTTTTTGTTGTTCAACTTAAGCCTCCTGAGTGTGAGTGGGGTGACTGAGAAAGCTTACACGAGTCTTGTCTTTTTCCCTTTTATGTGCTCACCTCATCTTCCTGGACTATCCACAGCCACATATCACTTTCACGTGGTTCATGTTGGAGACATTCCTAATTTCAAAACACCATCAGAATGCCTTCTCTATCCCAAACCAACATTTTCTTTGTAGATTAGGATGCCTTTGTCTCCTAATGTATCACCATTTTAACAGCAGCCTGATGGCACAGGCACTTAGGCATGGAAATGACTTACTGAATCACAAGTTCAATGAGCCACTTTTCAGGTGTGCATGTATTTGTGTGACCATCTTTACCCGTGTACTAAACATTATTAAAGTAGCTCTAGAACAAAAAGTTATGCTTTACTCTTAGACTGGTATGGGGGGCGTTGAAAGTTCCAGCCTCACTATTCAGTGTGGTCTGCCTGGAACAGGAACACCGGGGCCCCCTGGGAGCTTATTATATATACAGAATTCAGGCCCCTCTCCAGACCTGAATCTTGGCATGGTTCCTATGCAATTTAAAGTTTGTCCTGCTCTGCATAAGTATGGCTCAAAAGCTGACACTGGGGGCCAGCCTTATTTTATCTTCTTGATATCTGAATGCATAATAATCTGGCCACTCAGTGTATATCCTCCTGTATGATACAAGGCTAATATGCAAATTGTCCCCTCTACCAGGAGTTCTGCCAGGAGGCAGTCCGACCAGCCACCCATGTCTCCTCCCCCGGGCCGGTCTGGCCAGACCTCACCCATGCACGAATTCATGCACAGGGCCTCTAATACACACACACACACACACACACACACACACACATACATGTACACTGAGTGGCCAGGTTGTTATGCGTTCAGAGATCATAATCTGGCCGTTTGGTGTATATAAATTCAAGGCATTGCCTGTATGTGGGGAATCACTGAATTTAGTACTGATAAAGTGAGTGTACATATTATCTCCTAATTCTGAGGGGTGTACACTTTAACCTTTTCAATACTTTAACATTTCATTTTAGCATTCTTCATTTTCAAAAAACAAAATGTAGAGTGCTAGGAGTAACAGCCTCAAAAAAGAGCCCAGGTGGAATCTCACCTTTTCGCTACACATTGAAGGATCTGTCCTGCTGAAGAAGGAGGGGATAACTAAGCAATGCAGAGGGGAGACTCGGGGACAAAGAGTTTCATGATCAAAGAAGAGGGAATACCAGAGTAGCTAAAATAGAGCCAAAGCCTCTCAGAAACGGTGGTGGAAGGTAATGAGCAGGAAAAACAAGTGTCAAACAGTCTTCATAGTCACTGACTCCAATCCGGCATCCCAACGCCTCAGCCAAGGCCTTGCTTGTTTATTAAGCTTCCAGGCAAGGAGCTGAGATATGCTTCTGAATGGAAAATTGCGTCTGGCTGTGTTTTCTCCCAGAAAACGGTCTCGGCTTGAGTCTAGGACATCTGGTCCATCAACTTGTCCTGCCCAGGGCCTTGCTCGCGGCGCCCTGCTGGAGCCGCAGCTGGTGCCCTCTGCAGCAAAGGCGTCCAGCCCGCCTCGGCGCGCAGTCTGAGTTCAGCACACCCCGAGCCAAAAATGCGCCCGCCTGGCTCACCCCTCTCGCCCCTGACCAGGACCCATCCCATGTCCCCAGCACCGCTGTCCCTCCGGGAGCTGCTGGGGAAGAGAGAAGCGCTCTTTCAAAGGCACAGGCCGTACCGAGTGGAGGTGGCCAGCCGTTCCTTGGGCTTCCTTGGGCGGGGCAGGAGTGTGTGGGGTGTGCCCCGGGGTCTGCGCCTGATGCCACCCGCTCGCGCTCCCTCAGTTTTCCAGGCGGCTCCATCTCAGAGTCTCCAGGGTCCTGGGAGCCTCCTCTCGGGCCGCTCGGGGACCCTACACTGAGCCCCAACCCAGCAGCGCCCCGCGAGGAGCCAGCTCGAAGGGCGGAGTGAGCTCGGGTGCGGCGCTTCTCCACACTCCCGCGCGGCTCCGCGTCCCGGGGGAAGCGGCAGGAGGACAGGTCCGCGGGTGCCGGGCCAGGGGGAGCCGATTTGGACGCAAAAAGCGTCTGCTGCTCTTGGCCCTCCGGGTCCGGGTCAGGGGCTGGTTCCTCTGCAGAGCGAGTACTGGATTCCTACACCTGGGGTTGCTTTGGGCCTCCTGCTAGATATTTATGCCAACATCCTTTAAATTGCTTCTTTTCTCGATTTCTCCTCAGATTCTTCGCATTTTAAAATTATTGGCATGGGTTCTTTTCCTTTCCCCCAGATTATATAAACACTGCGCGCACGCGCGCGTGCACATACACCACACACACACACACACACACACACACACACACACACGATCTTCAGTAGCGATCACTGTGTTGACACCACTTCCACTCTGTCTCCCCAAATCAGTGCTTCTAACGAAACCATTCGCAGAGGACTCGGCCCTTTCCTTCTCTAGGAAAGCTTTTGAACATGTCGCCGCCGAGGCAGTACCTTGGAGAGAAGGTAGTGCAGTGAGATGCGGGGCGCTGCCCCCAGATAACAAGCAACCAGGCTCGCTGATGAAATATTTAGTTCAGACCTCTTAAGCATCACTGCAAGTACATTAAGGAACTTCAGCCCGACAGCTTATGATTATTTCACAACTTAAAAAGATCACAGATTCTCACAGTTCTGTGCTCACCCAAGAAACCGAACCTTCCAGAGGTTGGTGGACGGGTGAGTGAGTTGCTGCTTTTCGCCCCCACTTCTCCCTCTTCCCGCCCACTTTCGTCGCTGTGATTCTCAGCAGCAGTGATTTATTTACTTATGAATTTCAAAGGTGTATGTTGGGGTGGGGGTGGCCAAGGACACACAGGACCTGCTCACAAAGTGCTGGCTCAGGCGGCGTGTGCGCCTGTATTAACTGGAAAAGACAGACTCTGGAACCACAGGGCGAGAAGAGGCCACCAGCTCGCGCTTTGTATACTTTGCACTTGAAATCGTTACATTCAACTGAATATTTGGCTCATTCAGATCCAAAGTCTCCTAGCATCATCGAATTCCCTCCTCCGCCCCTCAGCTCGAATGGAGGAAGGGGCGGGGGGGGGGGGGGAGGTAGGAAAATGTTTAGTAAATCGCACATCTTTGAATCTTCCTAAAGCGGTGGTCACAAAGCTTAAAGGTGACACAACAGTGCTCACGTAAAACCAACACACGTTCCCCACCCCCCACCCCGAGTCAACAATAAAATCATCCCCTTCAATTTGCCGTGATCATCGCGACCAGGAGCCAGGTGATTATCCTAATTAATGTCTATCTAATTAAATTACTGTCAGCAGTTAACCAATGGCAGGAGCCGTTTCATCGGCTGCACAAGCAGCAAGATCAAAAGTGAGCGAGCCTTT
Source organism: Antrozous pallidus (assembly GCA_027563665.1). Classification (NCBI taxonomy): domain Eukaryota; kingdom Metazoa; phylum Chordata; class Mammalia; order Chiroptera; family Vespertilionidae; genus Antrozous; species Antrozous pallidus. The sequence continues at coordinate 57,259,112 of CM050508.1, read as the reverse complement.
TCTGATTGCTGCATAGTGTCAATTGGCCAATCTCTTCTCCCAGGAGGAAAAAAAAAGTAAATCAAACCTTTGGGAAGCATTCGCTGGATGAAGTGCTTTCTGTCTAGTGAGGGGGTCTGTGGATTTCTAGTTTATGATAAATAGGACTTTAAAAATCAGGGACGGGAGGGCGCGTGTTCAGGTTCTAGAGCTATGCAGCTGGAGCACTGCCTCTCTCCTTCTATCATGCTCTCCAAGAAATTTCTCAATGTGAGCAGCAGCTACCCACATTCAGGCGGATCTGAGCTTGTCTTGCACGATCATCCCATTATCTCGACGACTGACAACCTGGAGAGAAGTTCACCTTTGAAAAAAATTACCAGGGGGATGACGAATCAGTCAGATACAGACAATTTTCCTGACTCCAAGGACTCACCAGGGGACGTCCAGAGAAGTAAACTCTCTCCTGTCTTGGAGGGGGTCTCTGAGCTTCGTCACAGTTTCGATGGCTCTGCTGCAGATCGCTACCTCCTCTCTCAGTCTAGCCAGCCTCAGTCTGCGGCCACTGCTCCCAGTGCCATGTTCCCGTACCCCGGCCAGCACGGACCCGCGCACCCCGCCTTCTCCATTGGCAGCCCCAGCCGCTACATGGCCCACCACCCAGTCATCGCCAACGGAGCCTACAACAGCCTCCTGTCCAACTCCTCGCCGCAGGGCTACCCCGCGGCCGGCTACCCCTACCCGCAGCAGTACGGCCACTCCTACCAAGGAGCCCCGTTCTACCAGTTCTCCTCCACGCAGCCCGGGCTCGTGCCCGGCAAGGCGCAGGTGTACCTGTGCAACAGGCCCCTCTGGCTGAAATTCCACCGGCACCAAACGGAGATGATCATCACCAAGCAGGGAAGGTAATGCTACGTCCTCGGCTGCGGCGGCTCCTGGGGCGGCCGGGGGCAAGTGGTGAGGCCGCGGCAGGTGATTTGGGACTGGGAACGAAGCGCGAGGCGCTCGGTGCTCCTGGAGCCGGCTGGTTTTGGAAAAGGGGGGATGGAAGGTAGCCACCGCGGTGATGTTGGGGGTGAGGGTGCTCCCTCTCTAGAAAGGTGGTCGGGAAGGCGAAAGCGAGGGAGAGACCCGGCCAGCGGCCGCGAGTGGGGAGGGACGCCCGGATGCACGACAGGTGGGAATGCGGTTCGCCAACAATGCGGTCCTCCGAGGCAGCGGTACCTGCCGACCCCCCACCCCCACCCCCACTCCGCGCGCCGGCCAAACCCCCACCCCCGGACTGCTTCCCCGTCCCCACCGCCCCGTTTCCGACCCCGCAAGCATCCGCCACCAACGCGGAGAACAAGTTTTGCTTTGCTATCTGGCGCCGCGCTTCTTGCTTTTAATCTTTAACATTTTATGTTTTCCTCCTTGTTTTCTCTCCCTCCCCCTTTAATTTAAATAGGCGCATGTTTCCTTTTTTAAGTTTTAACATTTCTGGTCTCGATCCCACGGCTCATTACAATATTTTTGTGGATGTGATTCTGGCGGATCCCAATCACTGGAGGTTTCAAGGAGGCAAATGGGTTCCGTGCGGCAAGGCGGACACCAATGTGCAAGGCAAGTCCCTCCAATTAGCACGTTTCCCCGACACTCACTTAGGTGAGAAGGATTAATTAAAGCCTTTGTGGACGGGCTCGCGACTTTTAAAGCGGCCGGCCGATGACTTCTCAAAGGGAATGGGGGGACAGGGGGACAGACGGACTGAGAGGGGAGAAGGGGGAGGATTTTTCAAAAGCTGTTTTAATGGGGTGCCCAGTTAGTGGGAAGAAAGCGCGGCCTGAAAAGCCCCAGCTAATGGGCCTCTCCGTGGAACAGAGTAAGGTGTGTGCATGTGTGTGTGCATGTGTGTGCGTGTGTGCGTGTGTGTGTGTGTGTGTGTGTGTGCGCGCGTGTGTGCGTGTGTGTCTTCCTCAGTGAGGAGCTGGGACTGGGCAGTGCCCGGGGCATCTGTAAACAACATGCTTCTTTCTCTAGGAAACCGGGTCTATATGCATCCGGATTCCCCCAACACGGGGGCTCACTGGATGCGCCAAGAAATCTCTTTCGGAAAATTAAAACTTACAAACAACAAAGGAGCTTCAAACAACAACGGGCAGGTCAGTGGCTCGAGTGCTATTCTCCACCCACCCCCCATCTCTCTCTCTCTCTCTCACACACACACACATGCACATTCGCCCCCCCCCCCCCAACATTCAGTTCATTAGTTAAATCAGCATGGAAAACTGAATACATGTTTCTTTGCTGCATTAAAAAGACTTTTAAAATTATATTTTCACACACCCCCAAAATTATATTAAATGATCTATAAAGTTTTTCTCCTTCCCACCCCCCGCGCCCAATTTCCGAGTTCATGACCTAACCAAGTACAAATACTTGATTGATTAGAGAAGGAAACGCACGGGATCTGCAGATTGGAAAATCTTTGTTTCTCGCTCGAGGAGGCAGGACTAGGAGCAGGGCCCTGAGGCTCGGGCGGTCGGCGGGTTCTCCCCGGTGCTCGCGGCTCCTGCCCCCAGAGGAGCGACTGGTCTGCCCCAGCGCGGCCAGCCCCGGGGTCACCAGCCGGCGGGACCCGAGGCCAGTCAGCCCCGGGCGGGCTCCAGCCGGCCTCCGCGGCCCCGCGAACACCGCACCGCGTTAACGCGCCGCCGGCGCTTCCCTCTCTCCCCGCGGGACAGATGGTGGTCTTGCAGTCCCTGCACAAGTACCAGCCCCGCCTGCACGTGGTGGAAGTGAACGAGGACGGCACGGAGGACACCAGCCAGCCCGGCCGCGTGCAGACGTTTACTTTCCCGGAGACCCAGTTCATCGCGGTCACCGCCTACCAGAACACGGATGTAAGGAGCGCTGCTGGGGGCCGGGCGCGGGGCGGTGGCACCTGCTCCCCAGGCACCTGCCAACCGGGGCTGGGGCGCCAACATCAGCAACAGCTGGCTCTGCTGAGCCTTTCAGCCAAGGTGTAGGGGCCTGCTGCGCTCGTCCCCTAAATACCTTGCCCGTGGAAATTATGCCCCTGTTGCGGGTCAGCCAGGCCACCTTGGAGGTGCTCAGGAGTCCTAGGGCCCCTTTTCTTTGGAATGTTTCCTTTAGTTCTCAAACTAGAACAAATTTAAATATGCTTTTTTTTTAAAAAAAGCCTCCTTGCCTTTAGAAAACAAGCAGATTTTACCCTGCATTTTATTCTTGGCAATCTGTGGCATTATCTAATATATATATATATATATCTCAGAACTGATGGCTGAAATAAACAAACACCACTTTTGGGGGTGCAAAAGAACATACTAATTCATATATGTAAAAACGACAATAAATTAAATTTGGGCTATGGAACGAATTTTCTAACTCTTGACTTCTTCAGCATTTGCAAATTTGCAAAAACCAAAACTGATTTTAAGATTCAACTTGCGTTTGGTTGTGACTCAGAAGCAACCAACTTTAAAAAATATGGTGCAACATTTAAAATAGTCAATTTTGGTGATTAATTCAAGTACCCCTTAGAAACTTTTTGTCTGAGCAAGTGCATTATGTGTAACAAACATTTTTAAAACTGTGCATTTGAACCAATTTAGAGCACATAGGAGAGCTAATTGAAAGCAGTGCTTTAGTTTTGGGCATCATTAATTTAAAGATGTTTCTTATAACTTTCATGATAACTCCCCCTTTCCATCCATGCCCTCAACTTTTCCAGTTTAAGAAAACCTTACTATTTGATGAAATTCTGGGCCTTAAGCCCCTATAAAAAGTGGCAGATGATATATCCTCAAACACCCAATCCTCCTGTATGGAAGGTGAGATTATATTAATCTTTTTTCTCTCTTTCTCTTTCCCAGATTACACAACTGAAAATAGACCACAACCCCTTTGCAAAAGGATTTCGGGACAATTATGATACGTAAGTAATTTTGCTCCTTTCTTCTCAAATAGTTGTGGAATTGGGCTTTAGGTCAAAGGTAAATTGTTATGAACAAGGTCTTTGGAAGCTAGAGTGTGTGAAGACAAGGTTGTTTTCCAGGTTTTCCCTCTCCCTTTTGTCGACGTCCTTTCTCTCTGGCTTAGTACTTCCATAGTTTTGGTCAAAGGTTTTCCATTTTCTATTTTTAGCTTCCTTATAAATTGCAAAGTTGGTGGGGGCCTCTGAGACCGACTCGCTGGCAGGAGAAGCTGCCCTGGTTCCCGGGTGCGGGAGTTTATGTGGCGCTGCAGATGCTCAGCTCAGACTGTCTGTGTCTGAAACCTCCTGATTCTGCCTGAAAGTGCATGTGGCTCTGGCAGTTGTTACAGTCTCCTTGGCATATGTGACTTTTATTTACCCATTTCCAAGTTTTGTGTAATAGCTTTTCCTGTGCAAGTTTACTATGGACTGAATAAAAATGTGCACCCACCATAGGCAAATTCATGAGCAGAGCCACTATAAAGCCATTTCAGGCTTTGGGAAGGAACTGGGTGCTGTTGCTGTGTATTATTTGTAAGCTTGGAGAGAAAAATATTTCTTCTTCCGTGTGTTTTAATAAAAAGTTTTGGTTCCCTTTTCTCCAAGCTTCCCTTACCTATCTCCATTTCTTTTCTGCCAACATGCTCTTCTCTGGGGCAACAGCAGGTGTATACAGCGCTTTCTGTGAAGGTTCTAGCATTCTTGCTCAAAGTCCTGGTATAGTGCCTAAGAATTCAGATAGTGTTCTATAGCAAAATCTAATCTAGATTGCGGGGATCCCCATGCCTTTTCCTGGCCATAAAAGGGAAGGGTAAATAAATTTTAATTTCATGGCTGGCTTGCATTAAACGTCTGGGATAGAGCTACAAAACTGAAGATGTATTTGACTAGAAATAGATTAAATTTATAGAGAAAGAGACAAGTGGCTGCTTCTATTGTATCTCTAGGTAGATGCCAACATTCTTTTCTGATATTTTTATCACAAATTGTGCATCCTTCAAAATTAGTTCAAAGGAAACAAGCTTCACCTATGATTACCTACAATAAAAACTTGGCTACTCTAGTCCTCCCAGTCTAAAAAGGTGGGCCAGGCACCGTGGAAACTGTGTGGCCCAGGAGACCAGAGATATTGGTGTCTGTACTGGGGGGGAGGGAGGGGTGTCTTGTAGATTTTGAGCTTTTAATTCTGTTGTGAACATCTGTTCCAAAGCGTTTATTTTGCACAAATCAATTCAGTAATCCCGAGTGCGCTGGGACCTGGATGGGCATCTAAACTGTGTCTTTGGCAGACTGTTTTTTTTTTCTTTTAAAATATTGTGGCGGTAAACAGGAAAGACATTTGCACCTTGCTGGTTATGTTCCCTTTCTGCCTCCTTATTTGAAACTGGACTGAAATTTCAGGAGGGAAAATTTGTGCAGTAAACAAAACGGACCTGAGCTGCTGGAGAGTACCCTCACCTGCCGCTCCTCTGGCTTACTTCAGTTAGGAAAACCAGTGCCCTGTGATTGGTAAATCACTACACATTTTTCACAAAAGGCTTCTTTACCCATACTTATAGGCACTTTAGCTTTTTAGGGGTTCATGACATCTCCCTTCCCACTGTTCTGTTGGTTATTTGGGCATCACCAACTCCTGGAGAAACAGGGAGAGCAATAAGAGTTTAGGGGGACTAGCAGGGTGCTTGGCCACTCACCAGGGAATCTCCTCCCCAAAGGCTTAAGGTCTGACAAAAATGAGGCTCTCTTTCAAAACAGTCTGCTGATTAAATATTAAAACATTTAAGTGTGAGCTAAATAAAAAGAGAGGCATGTGGGTATGTGTCTGAGAAAACACTTCTACCAATCTTGATCCAATTTCTGGTTCCCTCATAATTCTAATGGAATTTTCTAGGCCCAGGGCCTAGAGTTAACATTTTGATTATTTTACCTAAGGTGATTACCAGGAACACAATTACTGTCCGGGCAATTACCTACAGGGGGCAACTTATCCACCTTCTCCTGGCCTCAGTTTTTTTCATCTGTAAAGTGGGGGTAATGATGGTACCTAACTCCAAGGATTATTGTGATAGTGAAATAGATCACCATTTGTACAGTCCTAGACAACAGTGCCTGGCACATGGTCACGTCGTGTAAGGGCTAGCTATTATTAGTGGGAGATTGCTTGGAGGAAGTGGACAACTGTCCTCTAAAAGTTTGCCCCAAAGTACTAAAAAAACAAAACAAAACAAACAATTGGGAATCCAAAGCTGGGCAGAGAAGGCCAGAGTAAAGATTACTTTTTCTTTGTAAGAGAATTGATTGATTGTTGACTTTGTTTCCAAGTAGTCGTTCTTGTTTGTACTGGGAGAGGTGGGGGCTAAAGGGTCCCACACAGGAATCAAGACAGTCTGTACTGTGGAGGCTTCCAGCAGTCACCCTGGGGTCTCAGGCGGCTGGTGGAGGCCGGTTTTGAATGAATGGTACTGGGGCGGCCAGCAAGTGTGTCAATAGGAAGAAACCAGGTTTAAAAGGGCGGAGGAGTGCGTCTCCTGTTTTAGAAATTTGGTTCAGAAACTCCGCCGAGGGAAAGCCACTGGGCAAATCACACCTTTGTCCCGGGGGTTAACCTGCCATCATGTGTACCTGTATTGGAGATGCGGGATGGGGATCCGCTGCTGTGCTCCCCGCTTGGTCCCCTGTACACTTGGCGAGCGTGAGAGCTGGGGACAAGGAAAGCCTTCCTCTTGATCAGAATCCCCTGGGGGACAAATTGCTCCCCTTTTAATTCCACCATTTATCGTGGAGAGCGTACAGGTCTGTGACCTTTTGTCTCCATCCTGGATGGCAAGTGTCCGATGGAGCGCGCGGGGCTGGGCGAAACGTGGTGTCCTTTCCTCCTGTGCCCCAAGGGACCTCTGCGCCACCCCCGGTTCTCTCTCTCTCCTTCCCTCGTAGGATCTACACCGGCTGCGACATGGACCGCCTGACCCCCTCGCCCAACGACTCCCCGCGCTCGCAGATCGTGCCCGGAGCCCGCTACGCCATGGCCGGCTCCTTCCTGCAGGACCAGTTCGTAAGCAACTACGCCAAGGCGCGCTTCCACCCGGGCGCGGGCGCGGGCCCCGGGCCGGGCACGGACCGCAGCGTGCCGCACACCAACGGGCTGCTGTCGCCCCAGCAGGCCGAGGACCCGGGCGCGCCGTCGCCGCAGCGCTGGTTCGTGACGCCGGCCAACAACCGGCTGGACTTCGCCGCCTCGGCCTACGACACGGCCACGGACTTCGCGGGCAACGCGGCCACGCTGCTCTCGTACGCGGCGGCCGGCGTGAAGGCGCTGCCCCTGCAGGCGGCCGGCTGCACGGGCCGCCCGCTCGGCTACTACGCCGACCCGTCGGGCTGGGGCGCGCGCAGCCCCCCGCAGTACTGCGGCGCCAAGTCGGGCTCCGTGCTGCCCTGTTGGCCCAACAGCGCCGCGGCCGCCGCGCGCATGGCCGGCGCCAACCCCTACCTGGGCGAGGAGGCCGAGAGCCTGGCGGCCGAGCGCTCGCCGCTGCCGCCCGGCGCCGCCGAGGACGCCAAACCCAAGGACCTGTCCGACTCCAGCTGGATCGAGACGCCCTCCTCCATCAAATCCATCGACTCGAGCGACTCGGGGATTTACGAGCAGGCCAAGCGGAGGCGGATCTCGCCCGCCGACACGCCGGTGTCCGAGAGCTCGTCGCCGCTCAAGAGCGAGGTGCTGGGCCAGCGGGACTGCGAGAAGAACTGCGCCAAGGACCTGGGCGGCTACTACGGCTTCTACTCGCACAGCTAGGCCGGCCCCGCCAGCCCCTCGCGGCGCCCCCCGGCGCCTCCCCCCAGCCCCCCAGCCTGCGCACCCCCTCCTGTCATTTGACCCTTGAGGACCGTCGGCCGCGAACGTGACGTGAACCTGCTTTGGCACAGCAGCCTCTGCAGTGAGCGCACCGACCTTCACCGTGGCTGTGAACCGTCTGGTTTTCCTACTTGCTCTCCTTCTGTGAAGCTATACTCCTCACACTTCTTCCCCCAACCCTCCCCCCCCACCTCGTCTTTTTTTCTCGCCCCCCCCCTCCTTCTAGTTCTTGTAATGAAACTCTTCACCTTGGGGGAGACCCGGGGCAGCCTGTCAGGCAGCGCTTCCGGCCCGTCGGTCGGCCTCCCCTCTAACCATAGGATGCGGACTCTAGAACCTGGATCCACCCAGCGCGTCCTTTCTTATCCCCAATGGATGGATGGATGGATGGATGGATGGATGGTAGGGATGTTAAATACTTTTAGTGGAACAAAGCCTGTGAAATGATTGTATATAGTGTTAATTTACTGTAACGAATGGCTAGTTTTTATTCTCCTCATCAAGGCACAAAACCAGTTCCCGCTTAACCTTTTCATTCATGTCTTTGCCTTTTTCTCCACCCACTTTAATTTTTTTTCCCCTTGGGAGGTAATGAACAATATTCTAAAAGGCTCTGGAAACCTGAAATACTTGATAGATATAATGATGAGTTTCTCGCTTCTCCTCAATCCATTGCATGAAATAATTGCTCTGTGCCCTACTGCACACAAGTAGCTACGGAGAACCCGACCAGACACCTGCGAAGTGGCAGGTGTCTGTCCTGAGCCAAGTCGATTAAGTGGCATGAAGCCTGCAAAGCAAAATTCACTGGAATTGTATGTTGCCCCCTCCTTCCTTCTAAATAGAATAGCTCAACATAGCAATATTATTTTGCCTTATTTGTTTTTCCCCGAAGTGCCAAATTCATTACTGGTCTGTGCAGGTGCCAAATACGCTGACAAACTGTTTCTGAATATCTTTTCAGCCCCCTCCACCTTTATATGCTGTAAATCTTTGTAATGACGATTCCCCTAATAATATAGATGACTGAATTGTTGGTAACTATAGTGTAGTCTAGTGAAGATAAATTGTGAGTTGTATATTTTACTGCATTTTAGTTTTGAAAATGATTCCCCCCACTGCCTAAAACAGCTGCAATTTGACTTTCTTGGAAAAACACTAGCATTAATGCAAGTAAGACTGACTCTCTCCCCTCCAAGTCTTGTTATATTTGATAAGAAACATTTATCCCCCTGGAAATAGATTAGTAGGATTTCTAATGTTGTGTAGCAAACCTATACTTTTTTTGTATTTTAAAATTAATGTGAAATATGCATCATACACAATATTCAATCTAGATTCCAGTCCATGGGGGGATTTTTCCTAATAGGAATTCAGGGTCTAAACGTGTGTATACTTTGGCTCTCCTGTAAATCTAATGTTGTGATTTTTATATTTGTTTCGTTTTGTCTGTGAACTGAATAATTTATACAAGTACACACTCCATTGAGAAATGTTTTGTTTTTTGCTCGTTTGTATCGTCTGTGTACAACAAGTAAAATAAATCTGGTGAAACACTATGGTGTTTGAAAGCAGTTTACAGTTTGAGAATAATTTAATTATTATAGGCAGTAACTTTTAAGGGTTAAGGAAGAATGACCTGTCCCCACTCCAGTATGGGGCAGTCTGTTTAATGGGAATCACCTCCCATTCCCCTCTTAAATTTGTTTTATAGCATTGCCAGTGAACCCCTTTTTCTTTTTCTTTGCAGCTACTTAGCTCTCTGAGTCATTTCACTTTGTTGCACTTTGTTGGAAATAATCCAAGCAGGAAAACGGAGGGTCTTTAATAAGGAGTTAACTTCTTTACATTTTACAGAGTAAGGCGGGAGGCTTTGAGTAAGAGTAGGGTGTAATTTAAGTGCATGTCAAACTAGGCTGTTGACCGCAGCTTTAGGCAGGAGTCGAAAATTGTCTTTAAACATGAGGCCTTGGTCGCCAGTGGCGCTGTAAACGCAAACACAAAATGGCCTACATTTCTTTAATGGATGGTTTTGGGGTTGGAGAGGGGTGAGCAACTTGTGAAAGGTAAAGTTTTTTTTTAACCACGGAACTTAAAAGTTGATTTGGGACGTATTTGGGGGCACTACTCCATCCTTTCTCTAGTGGAATCCGTGCCCAAGCAGATCCCCATCCCTGGAGAACAAATACAGAGATGTGGATATTCCAGCTGGGGGAGAGGCTCGCTGCGTCTCAGTCAAGGGGTCCGCAGAGCTCTGCCTTTACCTCGGGGAGAAGCGGTTTTTGTACTTTGTCTCCAGAGGAAGGAGATCCAGGAAAGGTGGAAAGTGGTTCATCATTCTTGCTTAGTCTGAGCCAGTTTCAGATTACACGACTACATTGTACCTTCAGCTAGAGATCGTCCGGCCTCACTGTTACTATTTGTCATGCAAAGAGGCTTCAAAGTTCCCCTGGAAATGCAAACTGGAGTGGGGAGCGAAACCTATCTGCCTTCCTGGACAGTTTCGCCACTAGACGGCGTTCCGCCGAGTGCTGCCTGCTAGCTGGAAACGCGAAGACTGATTTTCCTTTGTGCGTTTCTCCCTGCCCACACCTAGGAACCAAGCACGAGGGCGAAAAGTATAAAGCGTGGTGCCTGGGTAGCGAGTGCAGCCGGGCGGTGTATTCTTGTAATCCCCGCCCCCCCTGGGGCTGCAGTCCTGCGACCTCGGGCCCAGGGGGGCCCAGGGGGGCTCAGGGGGCACGTGCGGTGCGGAGGGCGCCTGGGCCCAGAGCGGCCCGGCGCCGAAGCACAGGCACCACGAGCAATGGAATCGGTGTCCTGTGCGCAAGGGAAGCTCTTAGAAGCCGTTCACAGATTTCACTGGAACGCAGTGACTTGTCCTTGAAGGACGCCCTTGAGCTGCTCTTAGGAAGCACTGGAAAAACGAGGGAGGTCGCGTCCCTCTCAGCTCTGCCGCCAGCGGCTGTGCGCGCCGAGGCAGCGCGGGGTTGAGCGCGGCTTCGCGCTCCTCTCGGAGGCCGGGTGCTCGCCGGTCCCTGTCGGGGATGGCCATGTCTTTCCCTCCGCCTCCAAGAAGTCTTGGGTGACTAGTGAAGCGACCCGGGCCATGGATCTGCGAGGCTGCCGCTGTGCGCACGCGATCCGAGCGTGGGTTTGGGCTCGGGCTTTGGCTGTGGGAGGGCCGCTGGGGACCAGTACGCGCCCGGGTTCGATTTCGGGTCGCCTTTCCACCTCCGTGAGGGTAGGGGTCAGAGTGAGAACGGAGAGGGATGGCGATTCCTCCCCGTTATCTGCAGAGTTTCCCAGTGTTCAAAAGCAGCTTATTATTATTATTATTATTTAAAGAGGAAGGCATAAGAAAGGGCCGTGCGGCTAGCTCTCTGGTCTGGCTCTTCCTCCCCGCTACTCCCAGCCCGCGCCATCTTCACTCACTGCCAGCCGCCCGCCGGAGGCCGAGCGCGCCGGGGCCGGCGCCGCCCCAGCCGAGGGTGCTGGCCTCACCCGGTTCTCGACCTGCGAGCGGACGCCGCCGTCCTTGTGCACCGGGGGCCGGAGCTGAGCGCCCTGCGGTCTGGGCTGCGCGGCCTGGGCGGCAGGTGGGTCCTGCCCCTGCGGGCGAGGCCGCAGCGGGGCCCGGCCCGGCGCCGTCGGGGCGCACTGGGTCCCGGGTCGGAGGGCAAGGGCGTCTGCAGAGGATCGGCCGTTCCCAAGCTGCCGAGCCCGGGCCGAGGCCGCCCGGCTTCGCGTTGAGCGCACGGGCGGCTGCGCTTGGCTGTTCCGGCCGCGCGTCCAGCCGGGAGTCCAGGTCAGGGGTGTGGACAGGGAATTCGGGCCGGGGTCCAGGCGGCGGGTCTACACCGCGAGCCCAGGCCCAGGCCCAGGCCCTAGTCCCGGTCCAGAGTCCAGGCCGCTGGAGGCCCGCGGAGCCGAGTGGAGCCAGGCCCTCGGCCTTGGCTCTGGCCGGAGGGGCGACTTTCTCGCAGGGAGGCGCGCCGGGCTGGGGACTAGGGCTGGGCTGTGGGAGCCGGCTGGGCCTAGCAGAGATGTACCCAACTGTTTGTTTCAAAATTCTGGTTGTTTCTGTCTCTTTAGCATCGACTTTACATCACCCGAGCGCTTGCAATGCAGTCATTTAGGATCTATAGAGAACTTTCTGAACCCCGTTACCTCCCGCAGTGAAGTTTTCTAATAAATCCCACTGGGAAACTGCACCGTGATCCACCTTCTTTTGTGATGTTAAGTATTTTCTCTTTTTGGCACTGAAGCTTTCAAGGATGTTCTGCTTTCTGCTTAGGGTGCAGGCCAGGAACAAAGGCCTTGTTGAATACAGGCCATTCATCTTAACAGGAGAATGAAAAATATCTATAGCGATATTTTGGCAAGTAGGTGACTTATAAAATGCTCAGCCTGTCCTCAGGGGCAGCATCTTTTTCTCGGGTATATCTTTACCTCGTGTAGGCACGATAGCCATGGGGATAGGAAAACACACACAGATTTATGATCCTGTGTGAAAACAAACCGGCCTAGATTCCCCTAGAGGAAACAGCAACAATTATTATTTTTAGACAAACTTACTTATGAAGAAGTTAGCAACTTTAAATACTAGTGATACACATTCAGTTTTCAAAATATTTTAATTTACTCTGATACTATGTGGGCAATTGCTTTATAAATTTTACTATTTGAAAAGAGTCACCGTTTGATTCTTCATAAATTTGCTTGGAAAAAAGGAAGTATATTTTTGGTCTAACATCAGTGAAATCAATCTTTTAAGCACATTAAATGCATATGATTTATTGAAGTCACAATCTGAGGGCAAGGTTTACTTTTGGGCAGTCAGATCTTCTTTTGCCAGAACAACACGGTAAAATAAGAGTCGGAGAAGACAGGGACAAATTAGGCAAGTTTTAAGGCATTATATTGGGTTTCATCCGGTGGCTTTGAGATTTGTGTATCTTCTGGTTCCTGTCTCCAGGTTGTTAGGTCGCAACATATTAAAAAATATATTCACTTGAAAGAAAACCCCACTGCTTTCACAATAAAGTAAACTTGATGGTGTATAAGACGCAGGTCTCATCTGAGCTGATTATGTCCGCCTTGCATGTATTTTACACCCACAGTATGGTTTGCGGTGGTGTTCAAGGCACGGCGTGAAAAATTTGATTTGAATAGTTCCATTAAAGCAATGAAAAAATAAAACCAGGGCTTAATAGGCTTTCTAGTGACAGCTCCCCCTCTTACTATGCTAACTCTGAAATAAATATGTAATCTAGTATTAGGAACATGGCATTTAGAAGACCCTTGCTGGTAATATTTAATTTAATAAACACACTAACTGTGACATTCTGAATGCAAGGAAGCTTGTACCACAAGCTGGTTCTTTCAGGTAGTTTGACCTATTACTTATCACTAGATTCCTTACAAACATATCCTGTGATTTATAACTTGAATTTTACATTAAAATTATTTTGGCTTTCAACTCTGCATGACATGGCACTCCCTTTATATACAAAGCATTTGCATCTAGTTGTTTTGACACACCTTCTATGAAGAGGAAGAGGGAATTTAAGAGAAGAGAGCATCCCTGGGGATAGACTTCTGGTCATTTTAGCCAATATAGTATTTTGTTCCAATACCAGTAGGAAAAAGGAAGAATAGAACTGAACTTTAAGTTTTGGGGCAAGAGTTATATGTATTTAGTATACACTGATTGGCCAGATTATTATGATCTCTGAACGCATAATAATCTGGTCACTCAGTGTGTGTGTGTGTGTGTGTGTGTGTGTGTGTGTGTGTATTTGAGACTTGGTGCATGAATTTGTGCATGGGTGGATTCCAGCCAGCCTGGCCAGAGGGAGGGGACATGGGCAGTTGGCCAGTCTGCCTGCTGGTCAAACTCCTGGTTGAGGGGACAATTTGCATATTAGCCTTTTATTATATAGGATACACACTGAGTGGCAAGATTATTATGTGTTCAGAGATCATAATAATCTGGCCACTCAGTGTATATGTTTATATATATAAAATATGTTTATATATAATATATATGATTATACTAAGTTTACATATGTATTTATTCTGTTTTTATTGATTTCAGAGAGGAAGAGAGGGGGAGAGAGAGATGGACACATCAGTGATGAGAGAGAATCATTGATTGGCGGCCTCCTGCATGCCTCCTACAGGGATAGAGCCCAAAATTCTGCGCATGTACCTTGACAAGGAATGGAACCCTGATCTCCTGGTTCAAAGGTTGACTGACACTCAGTGTTTTAAGGAGTGACAAGTTAATTGAACTTTCTAATTGAACAAAATAAATATTGCTTATATTAGGTTTCATGCTCATATTAGATTTATTTAGGTTTTATATACACACATAGTACATATTTTCATGTTAGCAGAAATATCCAATATGGGAACAAGCTTTTTCATTGTAATCTTAATTCAGGTTCCTAGAAATAGAAAAAGTCAACAATGTTCTCAACTGACAGGATCTTCCTTGCTTACATTTCAACTTTTCCAAGACGTATTTGTCTTTTATTTTGTCATTCCTTGTATGAAAGGGAAGGCATTTTTCAATCTTAAGATAATTCAGAAGCAATTTTTTGGTTCTCAGTTAATTCAGTTTCATCTTAAAAGTTCAAATTTAGCAAAGCACATGTTCCCTTGTTCATGCCAAGTGTGATAAAAACTAGTCGAAAAATAAAACCATTGCAAACAAGTAGAGCACTGCACTTCACTGCGTGTTGTACAGGCCACAGCCCTTCTAGGTCTGATGCCACTGCCTGCTGGGCCGCCACTTGTGGGCACAAGTAAGGCTGCCTTTGAAAGTTGATAGAAGGCACTACTGTTTTGGATATGTGTTTGCACTGAGTATATGTTGTAAGTATCCTCTTTGAATAGTGAAATAGTGACATGCACACCATGAACGTTCACACATTTGCTGTCTCTGTCAACAAGAGGGTCTTCTCTTTAGGCTCTAGGAGATTGATGTGTCCTCCCTCTGCATTGGGAGGTATTTCTTTTGACTATATCTAAAGACGTTAGCAAAAGCACCTCTCCCTTTTTGTCAAATTTATAGGCTTCTTTGTGGAATTACAACCTTCTTAATAGTTTAATCTTGGTATTAACAATACTAAGCTACCATATATATAAAGTTTAACTTGAACTTCGAGGAATAAAATATGCATATGTGTTGTATAGATTCAGTTTAGGCCATCTGCCATCAGCAGTGTCATTTTTATGATAACTTTTCAGATACATAGGTTTTTATTAATTTGAATGTCTTGCTCAATTGGGAATTTACTAAAGGCCAAATCATTATTTCTAATTAAAAAAAGATTTCAAAGGTGTTTATTACTTTTATAACCAGATGTGTTTTTTAATTAAGGTTTTGTAATTTTGGATATATTTTTACAATAGCAGTGTTTACTACTCAGCACCTACCTTGGAGGAAACAGAAGCTCTAATGAGGACATCCTTTCACAGTTTACTTACCATTGAATGCTTCATATTTTGTTCACATAAAATCATTCTTTCCCCTACGTGTCTAAATTTGCAGTATATTTTAAAAATTTGACTGTGTTCTAAATAATCCTTAGAGCTCACTCACCTTTGGGATTCACCCTCTTAATTTATGCTCACATTCTGCTTTGTTCCTGTGGAGAAAGTCAAAGAAACATACTGACTTCCCCCTCAACAATTTGTTCTTTCCTCCTCCAGCTCTGCTGTCTCCCTGACATTATGCCCTTGTTGACTCTCTTGCAAACAACTTAAAAAAAACAAAAAACAACACAATCATTTTCCTCATGCTACCTTCCTGAACCCGAGTCTTTATAAGATCTATGCCTGATTCATCAGTTTGGTTTATACCATGTCAGAATTTTTATGCTTTCCTCAATAGCAACTGTAAAGTTTTCAGGACAAACTTCAGTTACAATGTGTTTTATTTAAACTCTCCCACATGGCTTTTTGAAAGTATTATGTGCCTTCCCCTATATTTCTATAATCACTTAATCGCTTAACATTTACTTTATTCTGTTATCTTTTTTTTTTTTTGCATTTGTGAAAGAACAGCTTATTAAGTATTTTGTCTCTCATTGGCATTTCTGTTTTCTTCTCTATCCATAACATCCTTAGCTTTGAGAGGCACTCCATTTATCCCCGCTCTTTTGGACTTAGGCCCATCTATCAATGCTTTCTTTGATCCTTTTCAATTCAGCTTCCTCATGTGCACAGACATCAAAATTGTTCTTACCACATTTACCAGTGGGCTCTTAACTAAATGCAATGGCCTTATTACAGACTAATCATTTTTCTCTTAGGTATTTAGAATCACAATTAGCCCTTTGCATGATTCAGAATCATGGATTCTGCAACTTCTTCACTTTTCCTTTCTTCTTCCAGCGTTTCTTTCATGGATTTCTCTGCTTGTTTATTTATTTATGAAGGTTATAGCTTGCTAAAGGATTGCTTTTCACGGGTTGTATTTTCATATACCTTTCCTCTGAAAGCTGGCTAGACATGTGTTATGGAAGAATGGGGTGAGAGAAAGACCTGGTACTAGTTTTACAAAATATATTTTTATTGATTTTAGAGAGGAAGGGAGAGAGCTAGAGAGATAGAAACATCAATGGTGAGAGAGAATCACTGATCTACTGCTTCCTGTACGTCCCCTCCTGGAGAGGATTGAGCCCGAAACCTGGGCATGTGCCCCCCCCCCCCCCCAATTGAACCTGGGACCCTTTAGTCCTCAGGCTGATGGTCTATCCCACTGAACCAAACCGGCTAGGGCCGGTACTAGTTTTCTTAATATATTCCTCTACTCGTTGCCTAACAACCTTCCCCAACTTGATGGTTTCTTATTTCTTCTTTTAAAATCTATTTTTATTTATTTCAGAGAGGGAAGAGATAGGGAGAGGTAGAAATTTTAAGGATGAGAGAGAATCATGCCTCCTGCATGCCCCCTACTGGGGATAGAGCCCACAACCCTCATGTGCCCTGCTGGGGCATGGGATTGTGACCTGGGTCACACTGGCTGAGCCCGTCTCTTATTTCTTACAGCCTGACACATTTTGTTTGACATGCTGGGCTGTTCCATGTCCTTCCTTGAACCATCTGATACCAGTTCATGTTCTCCTTGCCCTTAAGTTTAACATAATGAAGTTTAAGATGAACTTTTAAAAACTTAATTTTTCTTAGTTAATATTTATTTAATGCCTTAAGGAGATTGCAATATGAAATATACATGCCAACACCATTAAGAAGAAAGGAGATATTTATTGGCTATACAAACGTGTACTGTATCATATTAATGATATCACTACAAGCCCTTTCTCTATACAGCTTAAATAATAAAGTAGTGAACTTAAGAGATTCAGGCCTCACATACCATGAAAAATACTTCTCTTGCATCACCACTTCTTTGGGAAACTCTCAGTTCTTGAGCTTAAAGTAACATAGATGTTTTTCATTTTAGAGATTCTCTTTTTTTTAAGTTACACAGATTTTAAATTTCATTTTCAATTTATTTTATCTACAGTAATCTTTCAAAATATAAATTGTGTGTGTGTGTGTGTGTGTGTGTGTGTGTGTGTGTGTAACACCATTATGAGATGCAGAACAAAAACATAAAGTTAATAAAAGTGAATGGGGAATTTTGAAACTCCTTGAATTCTGCTGCCATAGGTACTGCTGTGATTGCGTGCTTTTTGAGGACCTCCTATTGGAGCCTCAAGAAACAGCCTTTTAACAATTCCTTATCTAGGAAAACAATTCTTTACTTTAGAGTGCTTGAATCAAGAGTCTTTAATCACTTAATTTGCACACAGTATAATTTCCATTTGAATAAGAAGTTGGCGAAAATGCCACCATGTCAAAGAAATTTGTAGTTGGTGCCATGGCTATTTAGTGTGTAATATAACTGCCTTAAATTTGTTTTGAAAATACAAATCTCAAAGGAACCCGACTCCCAGGTATAGGAGAAAACACTGGACACAAACAAAACACTTCACGTTTATGGTTTTCAATGTCCTCATTTTAAAAATGAAATTATAATCAAATTTTTCAAGTATCTTCCAGCTTTATTTATTTATTTTTATTTTTAATTTTTTTATTGTTTAAAGTATTACAAATAGTAGCACATATGTTTCCCTTATTTTCCCCCCATTGACCACCCCCAGCCTTCCCTACCCCCCAGCACATGTTCTCACCCCGCCCCCCCGCCCCCCGTCTTGTATCCATTGGTTATGCTTATATGCATGCATACAAGTCCTTTGGTTGATCTCTTTCAGCCCCTGCCCCCGACCCTTCCCTGCCTTCCCACTGTAGTTTGACAGTCTGTTCAATGCTTCTTTGCTTCTGTATCTATTTTTCCCCTACTTCTTTTCTTTAAAAAATCTCGCATCTGCATACTAGAGATAAACATATAAGAACAAAAAATGTTTGAGTCTCAGTTTCAATGTCTAACAGTTCTGAGTCCCAGTTTCAATGTCAAATAGTCCCTTATGTGTACATGTCAGCAATGGTATCTGGATGGTGGACAAATGGTGGCAATGCAGGTCCCACACTCTCTAGTTTGGTCCTGGGCCGCCTGTAGCGACACACAGCTGCTGATTGCTAGCATGGCAAGGTGTTGTCAGTGTCTTCCGTTTCTCAATTGTCTTCGTGGTTGGAACAGACCTGTCAGTTCCTCTCTATTGCAGGAATCCATATGGTCTTGGAGTTGTTTTCTGAAAATATATAAACATATTCTCTACCAAAAGTTAATAGAGGAATCTTTTCTGTAAATTAGACTTGGGGTTCTTTATATTTTTGCCCAAATAATTTTCCTTGGGTTTATTTTGACACCATTTGTGTCTTCCAGCTTTAAAGAGCTTTGTTTTTTTTTTTTTTTTTTTTTTTTTGTGGACCTCTGCCTTTCTATGCAGTTTGAATTCACATGTTCTGAGCTAGGGTGGAACAACCTCTAGAGCAGTGGCTTTCAAAATTTCTAACTGATACAATAATAAATAAATAATATATACACAGTAATAAATATATACACATACCCACACAAAGGCTTCACAATATATTTACCTCACGCGATACACTCTAATAGTTTTCTCATACATTGAAAAGAAAATTCTGGTTATAATCTAGTACGTTTATTTCATGATTCTCTGATGGACAGTGACTCAAAGTTTGAAAAACATTGTCAGAGTGCTACTAATTTGACTAGGCTAGAGTGGCCTTAGTTTCCCCTTATATCTCTACATTTTAATATTTCTCTTCTAGAATAGCAAAATACACAGTGAATCACTTCTTATTTAGTATTTAAATGTATGGTATAAAGATTGAGAGAATGTTCTTTCTGTTGTATTCTGCAGTTTTTTATGTCGTGGTCTGTAAGTTCTCTTTCTTTGAGATTGCTCTATTTTGTTTCAGACGATCTTATTTTTTTTTCAGATTTTTCAGATATTTCTCTCTCTGTCATGCACATATACATACTTTAAGCATATTGATTTATTGAAGTCAGGTCACTTCTAGTCTTGGGCATAAACTCATCCATATTTGCATGAATTGGTTCTTCGGATGAACTGCCTGTTTCTCCTTTTTGACACTAAGGTCCAGGTGGATGGAGGGAAGAGGATGGCAGATTCTTTAGGTCTATGGCTTCACATTAGAATAATCAAGGGAGCTTTTAAAGATTCTGCTACCCATATTCACACCCCATGCCAAATAATCAGAACGAAAATGTCTAGTGGTGAGAGCCAGATGTCAGTACTTTTTGAAGATTTCTAGGTGACTCCAATGTGCATCAAAGCTGGGACCCACTCCTCTAAGTTTTTGTTTGTTTTTATAATGAAAGAAAAGATAGAGGGTTTTTTTTTTTAAGTTTAGCCATTATTAACTCTGGTGACAAACTAACTCTGGTAATGACAACTTCCTTAAAAGTAAATACATATATTTAAAAATAACTAATTTCAAGTGACCTGATTTTTTAAAAAAAAAAACACTGTGACAGAATAGTCATGTTTTGGAACAAAGAGCTTATCCCACTGACTCTGAGAAAAGCAACCTGAAGGACACTGTCTTCTCACTTTCTTGTGTAAGAAGTAGCTGTACTCCCCCCTCCAGCTTATCACGATGAAAACATGATGATTAGTGCTGTTTCTGGAAACTGTACAGTCATCCATAAGGTAGCCTTTATCTGGGTAGACTGAAATTGGAAGGTCCTTGGAAGTATTGCATGCTTGACATCTGATGTCATTCTCAAAAGAATAAATGCCAGAGTATCCAGAATAGTCCTAAACCTTGGAACAAACACAGAATTCTAGGGTGGGAAGTCAGAATAGCAATGCCAGATTCATATCATATGTCAACTTGGTTATGAAGGGATTACCTCCAAAATGTGTCAGATGAAAAAGTTTCTTCCCCTTAATACAGGCCAGATATAAGCAGCTTACTTACCCAGATAGCTTCAGAGTCCATGGCAGCCTCCCAAGGCATTCATTTTTAAGTGGTTGCATCCAATTGAGTCATGATCTGAACATCATCCAGAAAACTGAGTCACAGTTAATTTACATATTTGAGAAGGTGTTGTATTCAGTATATTGCAACAGAAATATCGTAGAAATTCTGTGATTTTGTTTCGTTCAGATACACATTCCACTTGAGTGTGGAGTTATTATTTTTATTATTATTCCTAGGAATAAGTAGAAGATAAGATGAAATGAGATCTGTGTATTTGTTGAGAAATATAATTTAGAATATGAAAATTCATCAGCTCTAGGACTCAAAACGGACTTAAAACTCAAAAGATTAAAAGGAACCCTGGCTGGTGTGGCTCAGTTAGGTTGAGTGCTGTCTTGTGTGTGCATGGAGAGGTCACTGGTTCAGTTCTCTTAGGGCATATGCCCAGGTTGCAGATTCAATGGGAGTGTGTCGAATGATATTTCTCTCTCTTCCCCTCTCCCTTTCTATCTCTCTAAAGTCAACAAAAATATATTAAAAAAAAACTTAAAAGGAAAAAGATTGGTTAAATATATTTTGGGATTTGTGAAGCTTAAACTAGTAGAAAAGTCCTAGAGTTTTTGTTATATATAAACAATTCAGTTTGTCCAATCTTTAGAGGTATGTAGGTACTGGGATTTAAAAATAAGAGAGAACCAACAAGAAGCTGAACCAACAAGAAGTTGAAGTTATTGACTCTATTTATTTTTTACACTGCCTACTACCTAGTTCTATAAATGCAATCTTATATCTGTGTGGGAATTAAGTATTTATTAATGTTCAAGAAGCTAGGCAGTCATCTGACTGACCATGGCTTATTATAACTCATTTCTAAATTTAGAAGTGTTCCCAGATTGAAACATGGTAACAAGAATAGGGAACAAATGCACAGTTTTCAGTTTAATTATACACACACACACACACACAGACACACACACACACTAGTGGTCCGGTGCATGAAATTTGTGCATGGGGGTGGGGGTGGGGGTGGGGGTTGTCTCTCAGTCTGGCCTGCATCCTCTCCAATCTAAGATCCCTGTGGGATCGGGCCTAAACTGGCACTTGGACAACTCCCTCACAATCCGCTCCTAACCACTCACCTGCCTGACTGCTTGATCACCCCTAACCACTCGGCTTGCTAACCACTCTGCAACTGGTCCCCTCTGCCAGCTTGCTCGGCCCCAACTGCCCCCCACCATCAGCCTGATCACCCTTAACTGCCTACCCCGCCTGGCCTGATCACCCCCAACTGCCTTCCCCTCCTGGCCTGATCATCCCTAATGGCCTCT
The DNA here is from genome assembly GCA_027563665.1 of Antrozous pallidus. NCBI lineage: Eukaryota > Metazoa > Chordata > Mammalia > Chiroptera > Vespertilionidae > Antrozous > Antrozous pallidus. Next base: position 57,237,523 of record CM050508.1, on the reverse strand, counting down.
GTGTTGGCCCCTCCACCATAGCGATCTGGGACCCCCGTGTGCACATGCCCTTCAAGATCTGGGACCTCCGGTGCCCGCAGCGAAGTGTGGCAGTAGCCGGTCTTCCCCCTGGCCTCCCGTGGCCCCCCACTTCGTGTGCGCACCAGTGATCTGGGCCCCCAGTGCTCGCGCCCTTCTCGATCTCGGACCCCAGGCACCCAAGGCAAAGCATGGTGGTGGCCGGCCTTCCCGCCGTGCCTCCGTGTGGCCTGGGGAAGAGGCACCGTGGGCTTGCCAGGACCACCAGTGCAGTGTCGGCTCTCCAGGCCCATGGCACTCGTTCCGCAGGCCGTGTGGAGGCGGTGGGAGAGGCAGTATTGTGCACTGTGCGGGCCCGCCCCTCGCTCCTGATTGGCTGGTAGCATAGCCAATCAGGAGCCAAGGTACGGTCACATTTGCATTTTACTCTTTTATTAGATAGGATATATATATATATACACATATATATATATATATTTCTCTCTCTCTCTATATATATGTGTGTGTGTATATATATATATATATATATATATATATATATATATATATATTTATTTATTTCAGAGAGAGAGAGAAATAGAAACATCAATGATGAGAATTACTGATCGGCTGCTTCCTGCATGCTTCCCACTGGGGATGGAGCCCACAACCCGGGCATGTACCCTTGACCAGAATCAAACTCGGAACCCTTCAGTCCCCAGCCTGATGATCTATCCACTGAGGCAAACCAGCCAGGGTGGACTTTATATATTTTTGAAACTATATTTGATTTTTCTAATCATATGAATTGACCCTTTTAGGAGAGTTGAATGAGATTGTGTTAGAATTTTTTGAACTCTCTAATTTATTTGTATAAATTATACTTTTTGTCCAATTAACATTCTTTCTAGAAATGATATATAGTCAATGAAAAAAATTCAGACGTTTCCTATTTCTGAATTATCTGTGTACATTGCTTCTTACTTGCTTCCATCTGCCAATCTTTTGATTACTTTTACTCCTTATTTTTACTAGATAACAAAAAAAGCAAAGTTTCTGGTAAAAATGAAATCTGTTTATCAGTGAATACGATTTGGCAAGAAAGAGGATACAAATATTTCTAAAGTGAAATCTTCAGACTAATGGATTTTATTTATCCTTGCTCTTTTTTCATCCTTAAACTACAATTAAATGAAAGGTTTTAGTTTATTTTATTACAAACTGAAGAAAAATTTTAATAGTCCTTTCATAGAAATCCTAGTGAATACGTACCTACCAGGTGAACTTTATAGGATGGGAATACCCGAGCAGGATTTCTCTGCTATTATTTCGAAAGTTTCCCTGACAGATCTCCAGACTGGCTGTTTGACTGCTTCTCTTTTTCCCTGTGGATTGCTGGTTGAGAACAGAGTAATAGTGGACAGTGATATGCCCCCATTTCAGGTCTCTGTTTAGGGTTATTGTAATTTAGATTAATCTCCTTCCTCTCCTTTTACTACTGTTGGCATTTACAGTTTTGAGAAATGAAAAGTAGCTCCTTTGTCCGGGCCAGTGTGGTTCAGTGGGTTAGAGCACTGTCCCTGGACTGAAGGTTCAAGGGAGGGTGATTATACCTAACTGAGGGGATCCTGGAATACTTTATGGATGTGGTACTTGTTGAGCTTGGACTTGCAGAAGTCCAGCAGCTGAGAAGATGTTTGGAAAGGGGAAAAAAGTCATAACCAACGTCTAAGAGGTAGAAACCAGAAGGAAATAGGAAATAGTTTTGATGCTTGAGAAATCCAATGGGTATAGGAGATAGTAGGAAGGTAGTAAGTTCAGAAAGGATGGGTGAAATATAATGGAACATTGAGTGTTAAGATAAATTGGGCATTTGATTAAATGGAAATAACTCAACTTGATTAAATTTAATTGACCATTGCTATGAATTCTATTAGAAGAAACTATGTGTGCAACATATATTTTCATTTAATAATAATTTTAGGCTGTATTTCTAATTGTACACATTGATCTCATTCTTTTTAAACATCCTTACTATTAACATATGGATCAACTATACCTAATTTAATTTGTCCTTATTGATATATATGCAGTTGTTTTTAGGCTTATGCATTGTAAAAATGCTACCTTGTACTTGAGTTAGATAGCTATTGGATAAGTTCCAAAAAGTGGAATTTCTGGGCTAAAGGCTATATCGATTTACAGTTACTCCATAAGTATATGAGATTTTTTTCCCTCACCCTCTCACTAGTTCCAACTATATCAGTCTTGACATAATTTAAAATTTGATCATATTGTTGAAATTAAAAATTAGCATCTAAAATAGGAAGGTATTGCCCTACCCAGTTTGGCTCAGTGGATAGAGGATTGGCCTGTGGACTGAAGGGTCCCAGGTTCGATTCTGGTCAAGGGCCCATGTCTGGGTTGCGGGCTAGATTTCCTATGGGGGGCGTGCAAGAAGCAGCCGATCAGGGATTCTCTCTCATCATTGACATTTCTATCTCTGTCTCCCTCTCCCTTCCTCTCTGAAATCAATAAAAATATATTTAATAAATCAAATAAAATAGGAAGTTATTTATTAACTAGAAACATGTAATATTGGAGGATGTGTAATCCTGGGTTAAGAACATATGAGAACAATATTACATGCCTTTCTAGATTGTTACTTTTATTTAAAGATTTGGGAGAACTACAGGTTATTTTCATTTTAAAACAAGTTGAAAATTTTGAAGGTAGAATGTAGAATATATATAATTTCTTTTTAATTAATAAAAACAAATATTCTATTTCATTATTAAATAATGTGCAAGACAACTCTTTGCATATTGGGAAGTGCTATACAAATTTTATTGCAGTGTGAACTACACCTATTATAAGACATAAAATCTCTCTTTATTGCTCAGCCACACCATCAATATAAAGAAAAAGGAATAAGAAAATGTTCATTTATTCAAATGTTCTGATAGAATTATCACATACACATATAAAAAAGCATCATAGAGTAGAACTTAGTTAATACCCACTTCTCTTTTTTTTCAGTTTCAAGCAGTAAGAAAATTATTACATTCCCATAAATATATTAAATTTGTTTTTTGATACTTAGTGCTTTTAATTTTTAAAAAGGCCATTTAAATTTATTTTATTTTTCAGTTACAGTTGGCATACAATATTATATTAATTTCAGATGTACAACATGGTGATTAGACATTTACATAACTACAAAGTCATTACCCCAATAGGTCTAGTACCCACTATTTCTGAAACCAAACGTAGTTATTACAGTGTTACTGACTGTATTCCCTATGCTTATACTTTACATCCACGTGACTGTTTCTATAACTGGCAATATGTACATCCCTTCACCAAAAGGTCACTTTTTAAAAACTTGCTGTGGCAAATAATTTTTTTATAGTTACCACATAATCTACACTGCAGTCTTGACTATAGATTTATAGTCACACATAATTGACACGACTCTGTTCATTGGTAGATGAACAAAAGGGAACAGAGGCTAATTCATTTTTTAAAAAATATATTTTATTGATTTTTTTTTACAGAGAGGAAGGGAGAGGGATAGAAAGTCAGAAACATCGATGAGAGAGAAACATCGACCAGCTGCCTCCTGCACACCCACTACTGAGGCCGTGCCCGCAACCAAGGTACATGCCCTTGACCAGAATCGAACCCGGGACCTCTCAGTCCGCAGGCCGACGCTCTGTCCACTGAGCCAAAGTGGTTTCGGTGAGGCTAATTCATTTTTAAGATAATACATTCAATACAAAGAAGCATTAGTGAAGATCATGACGCTCCAGTCTCTCTAAGGTTTCCCATAGGATGATGGTTTCATAATTTAAAATATTTGAACAATACAACTCTTTTTCAAAATGCAATGATATGCAAAAAATAAAACATGTAAATGTGGATGTGCTGTGTTGAAACAAGGTGCTTATGGTCACCAAGCCTCTCTCCCTCAGTTCCTCCAATGACAACTGAAGTGCCCCAACAATATCTAAGTTGTTGGGGACACAGTACAGGAACAATACTCTCCTGATTTTTAGGAGACACCAGGTGAACACTGCCAGATTGCTCAATGGATTATTCCATAGGTTTTAGGTTCTAAGTTTCTTGTCTGAGGTAGATCTTTGACTTCATTTTTCATATTGTTTACTAATTTCCATGAGCTGGGTAAGTAAAAGAGAAAATTATACTATCTCTGTGACCCTCAAAGAACTTTCCTGTTGTGATTCATTAATCTTTTCTCTACGGATTTCTTTTAAAACATGAGTCTTCAGGGATGTTTTATACCTAGGTTACATGCACTGGGGCCTGCTCCTGAATTCTAGGATCTCCTAAACTGAAATAGTTTTCTGGTGGAAAAAGATAAAAAGGGACTCATTCACTTTTATGACAATATTCTCCGTTATAATAATCATATGTTTCTAAGGCATGTTAAGTAAGCTTTGATGACTGGTGCATTGATTCGCTCTAAAGGTAGATTTACTCCAGAAATTCTGCCTTAAATATTGCATTATAATAATACCACCTTTTTATCTATATGCTGCAGATAGATCTGGCCACATAGCAGGAGAGCAATGGCATATGGCAGATGACTAAAGCCAACTAATGCTAGTATTGTGCATTAAAACTTGTGATTAACTCCAAAAGGAGTTGGGAGGTGCCATAAAGTTCTATTATTGACCTTCAACTATCCATGCCCTGACTGGTGTGCTCAGTGGTTAGTGCATAGCCTGGACACTGAAGGGTTGGGGGCTTGATTCAATGTCAAGGGCACAGGCCTGGGTTACAGGTTCCATCCCTAGCCCCAGTCCGGTCACATTGGGAGGCAACCAATGGATGTGTCTTTCTCACATCCAAGTTTTTCTCTCTCTGTTCTCCCCACCCCCTGCCTCCCTCCCACTCTCTTTAAAAGTCAATGGAAATAATATCCTTGGGTGTGGATTAACAAACAAATAAAAAACCCACACAAACAAAACAAATAAAAAACTGAAGTATAAACCTAGATGAATGGAAAAGATAGAAACTTCATATTTATCTAATTTTATTTTTTTGTAAACATTCTTTAATAAGTAATTTAAATTATTTTGGTAACTGACAGTGATGAGCAGAGGACTCTGTCTAACCTGGGATGTTCTGAATAATCCTCGGTATAAAAGGGTTCATGTTCATTAAATCGTTTTTCTCCTTAATGCCATATCTCACAGAGGCATTAAGTTAATTATATTAACCTATGGATTTAATTGGAAGTAAAAATTATTCTTTACATTTGACTAAATGAATGGATAAAAGAAAAATAGTTTTCTTCATTTTCTAATTAAGTTTCTAGCTTCTTTAGTTCTAATCAGCACCATAGGAATCCTATGACCATTTAAATAAAATTTTTCTTAAAGAAAATATTTATAAAATGAGAATAAACTATTAAATGAACAAATAATACAATATGTGGAAATTTTTACACCCTTCCTACAGTGCTTAAAATTTTAATACAAACTTAGTGTATACTTGATAACAATTTACATGTTTATTTTACCATCTGGTAAATGTGTAAATGATATTTTGAGAAGCACATTTCATATTCACTTTAACAAGTTATCTTTGACAATATGTGCCCTATCTTATGTATCGACTGGAAAGATCTTGGAAATTTTTTGAAAGAGATGAATCCAGGAAAAAAAAAAACTCATGTCCTAGTTTGTTTGTTTTAAAAATATTATGGAGATTTCAGACTTAGTTTTTAGTACCAAACTGAGGGATTATGTTGTTTGCTGACTTTTACCAGACATCCTGCTAATTAGGATAGAGTAATCAGAGCAGCTTCCAGATATTGTATCATGTAAATCAAATCCGAGTTCCTATTAACACTATAGGCCACATAGGTAGCAATAACAAAATAAATATGGGTCTGTGTGTTGTTATATAACAGTATCACATCTTTTTTAGAGTGTTTGGCTTGGTATTGCTTGTGTCTAAATATGGGAAGATCTTTTCTTCCAATGCATTGCAATGAGCCTCAAGTGGAGAGCCTTTATCGAATACTTTAACAGCATTTATGACATTTTGGCCTTCTGCCTTTTTTTTTTATTCTCTCTGTTTATTGGTCTCACTGGACTAAATTGCAGGGACTTAACACAAAATAAGCAAATAGACAGTTCTCTAGTTTAAAAAAATATTTTTTTTAGTGATTTCAGAGAGGAAGAGAGAGGGAAAGAGAGATAGAAACATCAATGATGAGAGAAAATCATAGACTGGCTGCATCTTGCATGCCCCCTACTGGGGATTGAGCCTGCAACCAGGGCATGTGCCCTTGACCAGAATCAAACCTGGGACCCTCCAGTCTGCAGGCTGATGCCATATCCACTGAGCCAAACGAGCCAGGGCTCTAGTTTTGTTTCAATGCACTCTTTCATAGCTGGCAATAATCTAAGAACCCTGCTAAAATTTTATGGATCACCTATACATACTAATTACCATCTGCCTATCATTAATAAATAGTTTTTAAAAAATCTTTATTGTTGAGATAATTATAAAGGTCCCCCGCCCCCTACAGCTCCCCTCCACCCAGTTCCCACAGCACCTCAGGCCCTTATCACCCTATTGTCTGTGTCCATAGGTAATGCATACATGTATATAAGATCTTTGTTTAATCTCTTCCTGTGGGGCTTCCTGCATGCCCCACATCCCCTTCCCTCTGAGAATCACCAGTCTGTTCCATTTCTGTGCCCCTGATTCTATTCCATTCACCAGTTTGTTCTGTTCACCAGATTTTGTGTTCATTTGATTTTCAGATTCAGTTGTTGATAGATATGTATTTGCTGCCACTTTGTTCTTCATATTTTTTATCATTACCTTTTTCTTCCTTCTCTTCTTAAAGAATACCCTTAGCATTTCATATAATACTGGTGATGAACTCTTTTAGCTTTTTATTGTCTGTGAACTTCTTTATCTGACCTTCAATTCTGAATGATAGCTTTGCTGGGTAGAGTAATCTTGGTTGTAGGTTCTTGCTATTCATCACTTGGGATATTTCTTGCCACTCTCTTCTGGCCTGCATCGTTTCTGTTGAGAAATCAGCTGACAGTTGTATGGGCACTCCCTTGTAGGTAACTAACTGCTTTCCTCTTGCTACTTTTAAAATTCTCTGTCTTTTGCCCTTGGCATTGTAATTATGATGTGTCTGGGTGTGGTTCTCTTTGGATTTCTCTTGTTGGGGTTCTCTGTGCTTCCTGGACTTGTAAGTCTATTTCTTTCACCAGGTAGGGGAAGTTTTCTGTCATTCTTTCTTCAAATATGTTTTCAATATCTTGCTCTCTCCCTTCCTCTGGCACCTCATAATTTGGATGTTGGTATGTTTGAAGTTGTTCCAGAAGCTCTTTACATTATCTTCATATTTTTTTTCTTTTTTCTCTTCTGGTTGGGTGGTTTTTGTTTTGCTTCCTCACATTTCAAATCATGGATTTGATTCTCAGGATCCTCTAGTCCAGTGGTTCTCAACCTTTCTAATGCTGTGACCCTTTAATACAGTTCCTCATGTTGTGGTGACCCCCCAACCATAAAATTATTTTTATTGCTATTTCATAACTGTAATTTTGTTACTGTTAATGAATCGCAATGTAAATATCTGTGTTTTCCAATGGTCTCAGGCTCTACAGCAGAGGTTCTCAATCTGTGGGTTGCGAATCACAGGTTGAGAACCACTAGCAGAGTCACCTAAGCCTCAGCTGCAGCTTGTTTGACAGGTTTTTAGCATGAGAAAGGACAGGTTATTCATATGTTTCTTGGACTTTTAAGAAACACAGCATGGGTGGGGTTGTATATTAGGTGGAGTAGGGTTTCAGGGAATCACCAGGGCAGAACAAAAAGAAATGGCTGCCAGTCAGTCCTGTGACCCCTGGGAGGTCACAGCACATGAACAATGACTACTGTGAGCACCTCCATCTGGAAGAAAGCTGCCCCCAAGTTCTTGCCCCGATGCCAGACAGTCCCCCAGAGCCTTGTCTGGCACTGTAGCTCAGAGGAAGTGGGAGCTTGTAAATTCATTTTGTGGTGCTGGCCTTTTAAGAAGAGCAGCTGGATCTCCAGCAGCCTCTGTGTCATTTAGCCCCAATCTGCACTGGTTTTTACAGCCTATAGTACCTACTGCCCATAGGGTCTTCTTTTCCCAGCTCTGGAACCCTGCGCTGGGGGTCTGGTGTGGAGCTGAGACCTCTTGCTCCTCGGGGTGGCTCGGTGGCCTCCACAGAGGAGATCTCCCTTCTAAATGGAAAAGCGGCCCACGTGGGTGCGGGACCAGCCCGTTCTGTGCCTCTGCACAGTCTCAGTATGCTTTCTTTGTTACTTCTCTAGTTGTAGTGCTTCCATTTTCCCAGCTTTCCAGCAGTTCTGGATGATGGTTGTTTTGTATTTTAGTTGTAATTTAGATGTGGTTGTGGGAGGCAGTGAGTACAGACATTTGCCTATGCTGCCATTTTGGTTCTCGTATAATAAAGAGGTTTGATAAGCAAATTGCAAATGTTGGCTATAACAAATATATTCTTCACCACTAAATCTTTAATTTCAAGTCAAAATAAAAACTCAAAACCTTTTATCTACTAGATTTAGAAATCAAAGTACAGATGTATCTTAAAAAATATTTTTGTAAATGAATGATGTCACCAAATACTTTTTAGCTTATTCTAAATAGCATTTAAATCTCAAATTAGTTGTCCTTATCATTTGTTTCCTCATAGAACACATATCTCACTGTTAAGATTATATAATGTAACTCTGAAATACATTGTTTGTCTATATCTTTATCTACAGCTATGATGTTAAGCCACGTTATTCCTGATGCTTTATACAGCTTACAATCTACTCTCTACAACAGCCACACAAGAAGGGCATCAGCTTCATGTTACAGATAAAGAGATCTAGGCACAAAAAGTTTGTTGACTTTCCCATGGATATGCAACTAGTGAATGTTAGGACAAAATTTAACCCCAGATTTGCCTTTGCCTTGAACCATATTCTCTTCAAAACACTAATGCCTCATTTTTGATCAGGGAACATGGAATCTACTTTTATTGAGTATTTAGAAGTCCAACTGGTGTCATTTGTCTTGGAAGAATGGACCTGCCTGATAAATACATGACATGACAGGGGTGAAAACTGGGTAGAAAGGAAATAAAATGGAGATAACCATCTAGACTCCTGTCAGCACTTTTATTGCATAATTCTGAAATCTGCCTCTGTTCAAATTATTATTATTGTTTTAAGTCTATTATAAATTAAAAAATTATCAAATACAGTTTACATTCATTATTATTTTGAATTGGTTTCCAGTGTACAGCATAGTGGTTAGACAATCTACAGTGTTTAACCTGATATTTCCAGTATTCACCTGGCACCTACATGGGTATTACAATATTATCTTATAGTAGGGGCCCGGTGCACGAAATTTGTGCACTGGGGATGGGTGATCCCTCAGCCCAACCTGCCCCCTCACACATATTGAGAACCCTCAGAGGATGTCCTACTGACCGCTCACCCCTGGCCTGCCCAAGGCCTAAAGCCTAGGCCAGAGGCAGAGGCTTTAGGCCTTGGGCATCCAGCCATTGACCTGCTCTGCTCAGCTCAGGCCTTAGCCCTGACCACCCAGGGGCCATGCAGTCACTGCTGGGCTCCTCAGTTCCAGGCCAAGCCTTAGTCCTGGCTGCCTTCAACTGCCCCGGGAGGCCGCGCGCTCACTGCCACCACCTTGGCTCTACCCCTAGGAGCTGTACACTCGCCACCAGGCACCTCAGCTCTGGTCCAGGCCTTAGCCAGGCGGTCGCAGGCAGATGGGGTTAAGGCCTGATTAGAGCTGAGGGGCCCAGCGGTGAGTGCACAACTCCTGGGGGTTGAGCCAAGGCGGTGGTGGCCGCTTCGGCTCTGCCCCTGGAGCCCTGTGGTTGCTGCCGCCACCTTGGCTCCATCCCCGGGGGCCGCGCACGCTCACTGTCACCACCTTGATTCCACCCCCAAGAGCTGTGCATTTGCCGCCAAGCACCTCAGCTCTGGTCCAGGCCTTAGCTCCATCTGCCTATGACAGCCTGGCCCCAGGGGCCACGCAGTAGCCGCTGGCCGCTTCGGCTCTGCCCCGGGAGTCCCATGGTCACTGCCCCACCTTGGCTCTGCCCTTGAGGGCTGCCTTGTCTCCACCCCACTGCCTTAGCCCCAGCTGGCTCCGCCTCAGCTCCTGATTGGCTGGTGGGCATGACTAGTGGGCATGGCCTATGAGCATAGCGGAGGTATGGTCTATCTGCATATTACCCTTTTATTAGATAAGGTAATAAAAGGGTAATATGCAAATTGACCAAACGTCCAGTCACTATGATGTGCATTGACCATCAGGGGGCAGATGCTCAGTGCAGAAGCTGCCCTCTGGTGGTCAGTGTGCTTCCACAGGGGGAGTGCTTCTCAGCCAGAAGCCAGGCTCAAGGCTGGTGAGCACAGTGGCGGTAGTGGGAACCTCTCTAATCTCGGCTGCAGGTGGGAGGTAAGGAGCAAGGGGTCCCAGAGTATGAGAGCTCCAGACTGCAGGAGGGATGTCTGACTGCCAGCTTAGGCCCAATCTCTGGGGGATTCCCCAAGAGGTCCCAGTCTGTGAGAGGGTGCAGGTTGGGGTGAGGGACCCCCCTCCAGTGTATGAATCTTGTGGACCGGGCCTCTAGTTGATTATATTTTCTATACTGTACTTTACATTCCCGTGTCAAATTATTATTGTTTGACACCAAACCCTTACCTCAAACCAGTGCACTTGCATTTAATTTGTTATAAAATGGAATATAAATTAAAATCAAGTATTTAAGAATCAACCAATATTCAGATTTTCTTTTTTTAAGTAAAAATAGTATCTCAGACAACATGGCAACTATGGAAGAAATATATATTTTAAAATATTAAAAGTATTGTGAGTCCTAAGCTCTTTGGCTCAGTGGATAGAGCATTGGACTGGGGATTGAAGGGTCCTGGGTTCGATTCCGGTCAAGGGCATGTACCTTTGATGTGGGCACATCCCTAGTAGGGGGTATGCAGGAGGCAGCTGATTGATGTTTCTCTCTCATCCATATTTCTAACTCTCTATCCCTCTCCCTTCCTCTCTCTAAAAAATCAATAAGACGAGGAACACCAAGATGGCGGCATAGGTAAACACCTATTGTTCTGCCCCGCGCAACGATTTAAGAACTACAACGTAACAGCAGAACAGACAGCACCCAGAATCGCCAGAAAGCTGGCTGAATGAAAACTCCACTAATAGGAGTAGAGGTGAGACACTGAGACTCAGGAGCAGCAGGAGTGCAGCCTTTCAGACGGAAACAGGTTAGGAGCCGTCCTGGTCACGCTCGGGCTGGGGCTGGAGCAGCAACCCCGGCTGGATTTCGCCAGCGGGGAGGGCAGAGACGTCCCACTGCACGAACTCCCCAGCGCCAGGCGAGGTCCGAGATCCAGGGTATGTGGAGACATCCACTGCACAGATTCCCCAGTGCCAGGCAAGGTCCGAGGTCCAGGGGACACACCCTGGAAGCAGAGCGCAGCAGAGGCTCCTAATCTGCGAGAAACCCGGAGGCGGCGTAAACAAGGTTCCGCTCGAGGGTCTCGCAAACCCGAGACTTGCCCCCTGGAAACTTGTCTCCTGGTTCCAGAAACCATCTATTTTACAACCCTGGGCTAGACTTTTGGTGTGAAGGCACATTTGGGGAAAGGCAGAGTTGTCTGGCAAGGGGAAGAGACTAGCGGCTTTCTCTTGGAGGTGTCTGCAGCCATCCCCATCCAACAGAGACCCGCGCGCGCGAGCGCCGCATAGGACGCAGCTGACACTGAGGCTGCCTGCACAGCTCAGAGACTCCGCCCATCCAACCTGAACACAGTCTCCCTTCACAGCCAATTGACCTGGAGGTCAAACCCTCCTAGGGCTAACAACAACAAGCTGGGTTTAAATTCAAAAATACTGAATACAACCCATAAAGGATTGCAGTAAGAGTACCCATCTCAGGTAACTGGGGAGGCTGAGCCACTGTCCCTTTGAGGATATCTACCACATAAAGCAGCCACCATGCAGAGATATGGAAAGAAATCAGGTGTGAAAGAAATGGAGGAGAAAAGACGACAAGACATAGAGTTCAAAACCACGCTTATAAGGCTTTTCAAGAGGCTCCTACAAAAGGCTGATCAACTTAATGAGAATTACCAGGAAATAAACAAGACCAACCAGGAAATGAATGAGAATTACAAGGAAATGAGTGAGAACCTCAAGGAAATGAATGAGACCCACAAGGAAATGAACAAGACCTCTGAGGATACGAACCAGACCCTCACGGATAAAAAAAAGGACCAACTAGAAATCAAGCATACACAGACTGAAATAAAAAGTATTACACAAAGTCCTAAAAGCATTCCAGAGGGCCACAAGAACCAAGTCAAAGATTTGAAATACAAAGAACCAAAATCCACTCAGCTGGAAAAGCAAGAAACAAAAAGAATTCAGATAATTGAAGGGGCCTCTGGGACAACCTCAATCATGCCAACATCCGAATTATTGGAGTGCCAGAAAAAGAGAGAGAGCAAGTTAATGAAAACCTACTTGAAGAAATAGTGACTGAAAACTTCCCCCACCTGGTGAAAGAAACTGACTTAAAAACCCAAGAAGTACACAGAACCCCAAAATATAGGAATCTAAAGAGGACCACACCAAGACATATCATAATTAAAATGCCAAGAGCAAAAGATAAAGAGAGAATATTAAAAGCAGCAAGAGAAAAACAGTTGGTTACCTACAGGGGAGCACCCATATGATTGTCAGTGGATTTCTCAACAGAAACGATGCAGGCCAGACGCGAGTGGCAAGAAATATTCAAAATAATGAATAGCAAGAATCTACAACCAAGATTACTCTATCCAGCAAAGCTATCATTCAGAATTGAAGATCAGATAAAGTGCTTCGCAGATAAGAAAAAGCTAAAGGAGTTCATCACCACCAAACCAGTATTATATGAAATGCTGAAAGATATTCTTTAAGAAGAGGAAGAAGAAAAAGGTAAAAATATAAATTATGAACAACAAATACACATCTATCAACAAATGAACATAAAAATCAAGTGAATTGATAGGCTGATGAACAAGATAAACTGGTGAATATAACAGAAACATGGACATAGAGAGGGAATGGACTGACAATTCTTGGGGAGAAAAGGGTTGTGGGAGGTACAGCAAGAGATTGGACAATAATCTTGCAACAATGGGAGAGGACATTGGGGAGTGGGAGGTGAGGGTGGAGGGTGGGATAGGTACAGGGTGGAGGGGAGATATAGGGGGATAAAAAAGGGGAAACAATGTAATTAGTAAACTGAACAATAAAGAAAAAATAAAAATAAATAAAAAATCAATAAGATATATTAAAGAAGTATTGTGATAATAACAAATACTTAATGCTTTATGAAATGGATATTAACTAAATTAATTGTTATAACAGTCCTATGAAATAGATATTATTATTATTCCTATTTTTAAGATGAAGGATAGGGAGGTTAAGTAACTTGCCTATGGCAACAATATTGAGTCAATATTTGAACTCAGGCAGTCTGGTTTTAGAGTAATGATTACTAGCAATGGTATTAAGATAAATGAAATGAAAATTGATCTCTCAGGACTGCTACGAAAAGCAATATGAAGAAAACTTGATTCAAAAAGGACTTTACTCAAGAAAGTAAATCTGTAATGGATCCTTTAAAACTTTATTTAAGGTCTAGAGGACTTAAATTCATGCACTTGGGGGCGGGCGGGGCGCCTCTCAGTCCAGCCTGCAGCTCTCACAGTCTGGGACTCCTCCAGTCGGGTCCGGTCCCATTGCAGCATGGCTCTGTGGGCCGGGGTGGGGGTGGGGAGAGACCAAGAGGCTAGTTAGAGCAGCGTGGCTCTGTTTCCCCAGAACCTGTGGGCGGCAGGAGGGACCCAGAGGCCAGCCCGATGGCAGCATGGCTCCGTTCCCACAGCTCCCTCCTGCCACTGCACTGTGAGTGGCTGGGACCCAGAGTGTCCCGCTGTGCCGGCTGGGACCCAGGACCGATTTCCACCGTGCTGACCAGGACCAGGACTCACTTCCGCCACACCAGCCAAGACCTAGCCTGTTGTTTGGTTGTGCGTCCAGCCATTCTGGTCATGATGGGCCCTGGCTTTTTATATATTAGGGTGTAAATATGAGCAAAACAAATGGACAATTTCCATTTTCTAAAAAAGAACTAGGATTTTATTTCAGCTATACAATATTCATTACTTCTTCCAAATGGAGTAATAGGATAATATGTTGTTTGTGAATCTACTAAAATGTTCCTCTTTACTGGTCTGTCATGGTACTTTATAGTTTCTAAAACATGGAATTAAACAGTTTCAACGGTGTGAGCTTGTTTTATAGATCATGAACTGAAAGAGTTTCAGTTTCTGTTCAAAATTGTCAGTTTCTCAGTGATATTTTTTGTTATATCACTTCCTTTGTAAAACAGAAATAAAATGTTTAGTAAAATAAAGTTATTATTTTGAAATAGAAAAAAATCATATTTTTACCAATAAAATTGCACATTTGTAAAGAAAAGACAGTATTTCCCAACTGGCATGGCTCAGTGGTTGATCATCGACCTATGAACCAGGAGGGCACCATTCGATTCCTGGTCAGGCCACATGCTTGGGCTGCGAGCTCCATCACCAGGAGAGCATGTGCCGGAGGCAGCCACTCAGTGATTCTCTCTCATCATTGATGTTTCTCTCTGTCTTTCTCTCTCCCTTCCTCTATTAAATCAAGAAAAATATATTAATGAAACAAAACAAAACATAAACAAACAACAAACAAAAAGACCTCCCAGATGCCCAGGCTAAAATAAGACTATTTGGGACAGAAACTAGGATATCCACGTGTTTAAAAAATGCTTCAGTCCCCTGGCTGGGTTGGCTTAGTTGGTTGTTTATCATCCCGTGCAAGGAAAGGTTGCCATTCCTGGTCAGGGCACATGCCTAGTTTCAGGCTTGATGCCAAGTGGGGAACATGTTGGAGGCAGCTAATCGATGTTTTGTTCTCACATGGGTATTTCTCTCTCTTCCTCTCCCTTCCTATCTCTCTAAAAAATAAAATAAAATAAAAAAATAGAAATAACAAAAAAGGAGAGAAATGCCCTGATACTTCTAATGATTAGCCATGGTAGAGATCATTTAGTGAAAGGATGAAATGCTTGCCTTAGGAATCAGCTGACAGGATGAGAAGAAGACGTTTTGGGCCTGGCGCCCTCCTGGTATGCTTATGTCCACATTACATAGATAGTGCCTCCTTAGCTTACTCACTAGGCTAACCATGGCACTGCTGAAAACCCAGTGAGAAGAGGCCGAGTGGAATTGTATACATTGAAAACCTGTAGAATTTGCTTCATTTGTGTTTATTTTCTCTATGTAGCTGGAATTAAGAAAATGGGTTAAAATTTATCTATCCCCTCTCTGAAGATCCTGCATTGCTAATTCTCTTAACACTTGGCATTTTGAATAACATAAGTCATTTCAATGTAGTCTCTTCTTACTGAGTGTTGACAAAAATTGATGTTGATTTTGATAGCTTATCTATTATTTGTAAAAAAAAAAAAAAGGACGCGAAACACCCCACCTTTGTTAGATAGGCCAAAAAATAATGTCAGAACTTGATTAAATCTGGTCACAAGCTCTGGCATGCAGATTGGATGTTATCTGACAGACATGGATTTAAGATGGGTGATCCTGGGAAATTTCTTAATGCCTCAGTTTCAGTTTCCTTGTCTGTGAAATAGGGATAATGCTATTTATTTCATAGACTAGTTGCAATGGTTAAATAGAATCCTTAGTAAAACATCTGATATAATGTCTGGGTATATTAAGGGATACGGTATCTGTTATTATTTGATAAGTTAGCAAAAGATTTCTTTTCAGGTTGAAAATGACTTATAGGTATGCTTTTATTTTTCAAAGACAGTCTTTTCAATCGAATAGGAATTTCTGCCATTCACTTTTTCTTTAACTTCTGGAAGTTAATTTCTAAGTGTTTACAAATTAAACATTATGAAGAATTGCACAGAATATATTTTACTTATTGCTCATAAGGGATCTTGTACTATCAGAGGATTACAAGGTGACGCTAAGCTGGTGGTTTTCATTCTAGCCTCTGTTAGTCCCTGTCACCAAACTACCACACAATTTGGAACATTTGCCAGTGTTAGCTCAAGAGAGGCCAACCGAGACACTAATAGATGCATTTTCTCCATGAGTACACCCTTGGATCACACATGCAATTCCTATTAACAGCAATGAGAGTTAAACTTGTAAATCCCTTATGCATTGATGGGAGAATAGACCTTTTAGTTTACCTAGCCATCTTCCAGTTATTTGGCACTTTCCCCATCCCTCGTGAGTTCTCCAACATTTTCATTAAAGGCTTTTCTATTTTCTATTCTGTTTCATTCAGTTTGGGTTGTAATTCATGTTGGCCTGATGCCTTGGCAGCAATGAATGATTCTAATTGCCTCACTATCTATCTAGTCTGGCCTAATCATAAAGCCTTTCAACTTTTCATTCAAGCTTCCAGCAGTATCAACTACATGGGTCACAAACTTCCCACTCATATCCTTTCATTGCGTCTTAGCTGCTTACTTCTTATGTATGCAAGAAACTCTAGATAGTTTATTATTATTTCATTCCTTTTCTGTTATAGCATCTTCTCCTTTTTAAAAAAAAAAAAATTAAAGCAGCACTGCAGAAACGTAAAGATGCCGGAGGACTTTTGTCCAGACATTATACTCTAGTTGTTGTGTATTTGAATAAATTATAGTAAAGTGTTAGACACTAGAAAGTTTTAAATATCCTTCAATGTTACCTCTTTAACCGTAGTCAGCTCCACATCCTCCTCTACCTACTGAAATACACGTTTTTCCTTTCCAATCCTGAAGGGACTCACATCAGGAGAATCATAATGGTAAACTGAAAATAAAGGTCCCGCTTTGAACCCACGTGGTTTTTCTGGCAGACAGGGAGGCTGCGCCAGTACTTTGTATAATATGGCTGGTCTGTCTGATTCTGTGGGGCAATGCTCATTTTAGAGATTTTATAGGAACCTTTCTCAAATGGAAAAAAATGTACTTTAAACAGCTCTAAAACGTTTAAGAGTAAAGGATAATACAGTAGTTGATTATGAAATATTTTACATTTTGGCCTTCTTCTCCCTCCTTTTAGAAAAGTTTTCTAAAACTTAAAAAAAATTATTATAGAAAATTCCAGTATTTCATAATAGTATCATGAATTCCTGTTTACCCATCTATTGATATATCTAGAGGTTTATCCTACTTAGGAGGTGTTTTGTGGTAAGATTACTTGAAATGTAATATTGTGTACTTCTATGATGTTTGTCTCTTTTTATGTCCGCCAAAAGAGATATCACTTTTGTGTCTATCAGTCTAGAACTATTAATCTATTAGAGTTTGCAAATGGGATTTAAAAATTCAATCATTCTTTCAATTATTATCTAGAATACTTATGTAAAGTATTACTCTCACTATTTGGTTACAAGGTAAATGAATCCTTCCCCTTTATGTGCCAGTTTTCAAAATAATAAGTTGTCTCCCCCAATATTTTCCAAAGGTGATCAATAAGTTTATTTTAATACTGTGAATGTATGGATTTAAACTATATGATGTTTTATAATCCATTTGTAGTTATTATCAACTAGAGACCTGGTGCATGAAATTTGTGCATGGGGAGGGGGCGGGTGTCTCCTCAACCCAGCCTGCACCCTTTCCAATCTGGGACGTTCCTCTCATAATCCTGGACTGCTGGATTGCTCACCTGCCTGCCTGCCTAATCGCCCCCAATTGCCCCCCCTGCTGGCCTGGTTGCCCCCAACTGCAACCCCTGCCAGCTTGGCCATCTCTTACTGCCCCCTGCCTGCTGGCCTGGCTACCCCCAACTACCCCCCCTGCCAGCCTGGTTACTCCTCACAGCCCCCCCCCCCCCACTGGCCTGGTTGCCCCATGCAGCCTGCTTGTTCAGTCATTTGGTCATCCCTCCTCCTAGCCTTGTCATAGGCAGCCATCTTGTTAGGACATGATGGTCAATTTGCACATTACTTCTTAATTATATAGCATTTGTCCCACTTCCATTCAGGATGGCCTATTCAGTGTAAATCTTGAATGCTTTTGACAGGAGTCCTGTAGCCTTTGATAGCATCATTTCCTTTCTTGTATTACAATATATTTCAGCCTCATCTTAAATTCTAAATGGTTCATCTAATTTCCATTTTCCACTCCTTACATGAAATCAAATAGTTTATTTTGGTGTGAAATGGAAATTGAAACCACAATTTGGATGCTAAAGGTGCTCATTGTTACTAGGAATTTCACACACACATGCACACACACACACACAAATACACACATACATGTAATGAAATTATAAAATAAATTACACCATGGGTTTGTACTGATATTTCTAATTTCAATGCAAAGACTCTAGAGTTTTATTTAACTTTCTTCAGTCTTAAATTTGTATTGGTTTTCTCTTCTGCCGGAAGTCTCCATTTCATTTTATCCTGAAAATCTGTTTTCTACCTTAGTAGTCTAATTACTTGCTTCCCCTTCCCTCTCTAATATATTCACAATAGTCTCACAATAAAAATATTAATAATGATACCAGCAATATGATTACTGAAAACAGTTTAAGATTTACTTACAATTTTTTCATCCTTAGGGTATATCCCATTCAGTTGAATCACTGTGTTTTAAGAACAAATGGTTCTTTCTTTGCGGTTGTACTATCAACTGGCATGGCAGGCAGAATAATGGCCTCCTTATGATGTCCATGTCCTAAGCTCTGAAATCTATGCATATATTACCTTACATGGCAAAAGAGACTTCACAGACATGATTAAGTTAAGGGCTCGAGATGGGAAGACTTCCTTGGGTTATCCAGGTGGGTTTAGTATGGTCAAAAGGGTTCTTAAAAGTGCAACAATTAGAATAAGAGGTTGGAGTAATGCCAGGTGAAAAGAAATCAACACACTTCTGCTGGCTTTGAAGATAGAAGCTGTCAATGACAATATATAGTATTATTTTTTCCATAATTGGAATGCAGTGGTCTGGTAATTTAGGGCTTAAAAGTGAGCCTTGTGCCTGTTGCAATAGCATGTAACAATATATTTGCAAAATTTTTACTTAGTATGCTTATAATTCCAGGGTTTGGTCCAAGGGAGCATTGCTTATCAGATGAGGGCATCTGACTCTTCACATGGTTAATTGAACATTGTAAGAAATTATTGGTAGTTTTGATAGTCATAAATCGGTACTGTATTCTCCCCTTGAAATTTTATGGATTTTCCACCAGACTAGCTTCAGGGTCCATACATGGCTTCAGACATTTTCCTCCAGTATTTCTGGATATTTCCAGTGCGCATGCCATAGGCCACATTTATTATGCAATATGACCTCTGCCTCTGTACTTTCATTGGGTGAGTCAGAATAAAATGGTACAAAAGTATTCTGAAAGCCATTCCTATAGTGGAGTGGCTAGCAATAACTCATGAAACCGATCACATATATATGTGCAACTAAAGTAAAAGTATATATATGTCCTGAATGCTGCTTCCCCTTAGCAGGCTCCTCAACATGCC
The DNA here is from genome assembly GCA_027563665.1 of Antrozous pallidus. NCBI lineage: Eukaryota > Metazoa > Chordata > Mammalia > Chiroptera > Vespertilionidae > Antrozous > Antrozous pallidus. The sequence goes on along the minus strand of CM050508.1, from coordinate 57,217,830 downwards.
TGCAGCCACTCTTTTCCAACATGAGAAGAGTGGTGGAAGAAAAGTGGAGTAAAATGAGACAGTGGTCTTAATTAATTGTGGTTAAAATGTATTACTTTGGCAAATTTTATAAAATCATTGCCATGTAAACCTGTTGGTAAAACCTCTAATTTGGAAGGGGTTTATATTAGTTCCGTGTTAATGCAGTAACAAACTACCACAAAATTGATTGCTTAAAACAATTCAAATTATCCTCTTACAGTTCTGGAGGTCAGAAGTTTTAAGTGGTCTCTGGTCTGGAATCAGGTGTCAGTTGGTTTGCATTTCTCTTGAAGGATTATAAACTTATAATGCTATATACATAAACTTCATTCCTTTGCCCTTCCAGGTTCCAGAGGTTGTCTTCATTCTTGATTCCTGGTTCCATCTTTTGAGCTAGTGACAAGTCTTTCTTTTTTATTCTCAAGCTCCTGCTTCCCTTTTATAAGGGTCTTTATGATTACACCAGGCCCAAGGTAACTTCCCATTTCAAGATCCTTAATTTAATTACATTTGCAAAATAACATATTTAATATAGCCACCATTCTGGGGATTAGGTATGGACATCTTTGGAGGCCACATGCAGCCTACCACACCGCAAGTGCAGAGCCCTGAAATGAAGGAAACTTTAGTGGTCTTTATTAAATGTGTTTTTAAACATTTTGTTTTATTGTCATAAATTATAAATAGCTGTTTTCCATTTTTGTTTCTAGATGGTTGTGCTATGGAGAAGATTTACTGATTTTTGTATAGTTCTTTCTCAAATGTAATGCTAAAAAGTCATAAAACATTTCATTATTAATTCTACTATTTTATTTTCATTAAAATTTATTTATTCTTTCTAGATTTATAATTATATCAGCAAAAGCATTGTTTTATTTTGTCTTTACAAATTATTTGATTTTCTTTTCTTAGTGCACTCATAATCTGCATCCAATGTCCCGGTTTTGCTGAAATATATTCTACTTTAGTTGCAGATTATTATTATATTTTCCACAGTGCTATGCCTCTTCTATTTTAAAAACTCGTATTTAGCACTTATATTAGAAACTTTTGTCACTTTGTTATCTGAGTTAATAATTATAAACTATTCCGGTGCTTTTTAACCTGGGGACTATTATGCCGCCTAGGCAGCAGTTGGCAATGTCTGAAGACATACTTGGTTTTCACAATTAGGGAAAGGAGAGGCTACGGACATCCAGCGGGTAGAAGCCAGAGCCATGTTAAACATCCCACAATGTGCAGGCTTCTCCCCACCCCGCTCCCTCCCTATAATGATCTAGTCCACATGCCAAAGTTGAGAAACCCTGAGCTATATGCATTATAAACTTCATTGCCTATATCTGTCCTCCTCTGTCATTTTCTTATATTTAAATTCGTTATTCTGATACATGTGTTGTTTTGTTAGAGTACTATCTTGAATATTTTTTCCTTGGATGGCTTGTGACTTATCTGTATTCTTATATATCTGCAAGCATCTTTATTATGCTTGGCAAGTGAATGGTATAATTTTTCCATTGTAAATAACTTGTTTTTGAATGATATATTGGCTAGGTACAGGATTTTTGAATTACATTTCCTCTCAGTATCCTGTCAATGTTGTATTCTTTCTATTTCCTGATGTTGCTGATGACAATCTGATTTTTCCCTTTATGAATAACTTCTTTAACTCTGACACTTGTTATACAGTTATTTTTTTATCCTTGAAATTTATGACTTTAAGATATTAAAGTCATAAGATATGCCAAGGTATATCCAAGGTATATTCCCTTCCTCTCTTCCTCTCTCTGTTCCTCCTTCCCTCCCTTCTTCTCTTCCTCCCTTCTTCCCACACTTCCTTAATCACTGACCTCTTTTATTTTTTAAAAAATATATTTTATTGATTTTTCAGAGAGGAAGAGAGAGGGATAGAAAGTTAGAAACATCGATGAGAGAGAAACATAGATCAGCTGCCTCTTGCACACCCCCCACTGGGAATGTGCCTGCAGCCACGGTACATGTCCTTGACCAGAATCGAACCTGGGACCTTTCAGTCTGCAGGCCAACACTCTATCCACTGAGCCAAACCAGCTTCGGCAATCAGTGACCTCTTTTAATGGTAAACTTGAATCTTTTCTTATTCCAGGCAAAGTTATTTCTTTTATTTCTGGAATTATTATCCCTCTTTCATGCTTCAATTTCTCTTTCTGGAGTTTCTATTATTCATATTTTAGGCCTATTGGATCTGTTCTCCAAGTTTCTGAACTTTTCCCTCATGATTTTTATTATGTTTTTGTTTCCCGCCCCTGAACCAAACAATAGCTCTTAAAATTTTAAAAATTAAATTGAGATTTACATACAGTGACATGTACATATTTTAAGTGTACAGATGTGTACGTTTTGACAAATGTATATGCCCATGTAATCCACATCTTATCAATATACAGAGCATTTTTTATCATCCCAGAAAGACATTTCCAAGCCACCCACCAGACCCCACCTGATCTCTTTCACCTTAGATTAGTTTTGTCTGTACTAGAATTTCATGTGAATAGAATCACAGTGTCTGGCTTCTTTTATTATGCTTCTAGAACAGTGGTTCTCAGCCTTTTTAATGCCATGACCCTTTAATACAGTTCCTCATGTTGTGGTGACCCTCAACCATAAAATTATTTTCGTTGCTACTTCATAACTGTAATTTTGTTACTGTTATGAATCATATTTTCTGATGGTCTTAGGTGACCCTGCTTGCGGTTCTCAACCTGTGGGTTATGACCCACAGGTTGAGAACTGCTGCTATAGAGCCTAAGACCGTCGGAAAACACAGATATTAACGTTATGATTTTTTATTAATTTTGGAAAAATTTCAAGTATATTGAAAACTTTTTCTCTCTCTGTTTTACCATCTCCTTTTTCTGGGACTCCAGTTACATACATTTTAGGATGTTTGATGTTGTTTCATAGGTCTTTGGTGCTCTATGCATTACTATTTTTGGTTTTGTTTTTAAAATATATTTTTATTGATTTCAGGGAGGAAGGTAGAGGAAGAGAGAGATAGAAACATCAATGATGAGAGAGAATCATTGATCGGCTGCCTCCTGCACACCCCACACTGGGGATGGAGCCCACAACCTGGGCTTGTGCCCTGACTGGGAATCAATCCATGACCTCCTGACTCACAGGTCTATGCTCAACCACTGAGCCATGCTGGCTGGGCTACAATACTTTTTTTTAAGTCTTATTAGTACTTACAGATTTCTACATGTTATGCTTCTTTTTTTTTTGGCTCTTATTGATACTTAAGAGTCTTTGAAGATTCTTCTTCTTTCAGAGTACCAGTACTCTTTTGGTTGCAATATTGTCCAGCCTAGACATCAAGGTATATAAATTCAACTACTGTCAATACTCTCAACTTTTTAACCATTTTTCATTTCACTTGTATCCAGTCTTTATAACCTCAAATAAATGAACAATCTAAAACCTGTCTTCTCTATTCCAACATAAGGGATTCTGGAAAAAATAATCACAACCATTGATATTAGTGTTAAAAATAATAGAAATGTGAATGTTGTTATCATAAATAATAACCCACACTTATTTTTATTCATAATATAAACCAAACCAATTCTTTATGGAAACCCAAGTTTTCATGATACTATTTCACAACAAAAATTATTTCTAAAGTTCACACAGAGAGAATCTATAATAATAAAAGCATAATATGTTAATTAGGCTGGATGTCTTTCCGGACGACCTTCTGAATGAAGCTGGAGCTGCAAGGGAAGCCTGCGTCCAAGGTGCCAGAGGGAAGCCAGTGCTGGCAGCTAGAGAAGGAAGGCCTACTCTTGCATGAATTTTGTGCATCGGGTCTCTAGTAAACTATAATGTGTTGGACATACTGTAAACAAAATGATGAGTATATTAAAGCTGTGTCATAACACACAATCAATTTTACCTCCATAAAGATTATTTTAGGGGACACAGCATACAATTTTACCTCCATAAAGATTATTTTAGGGGACCCACATAATATGATCTAGCAACAATAGGGTTGTCCATTTAACTAATTAACCTATGGAGCAATTTTTAAAAATCATATAGCATTCTTTGTTGCAAACAAGAGAAAATTTACTTTGTCTAATTTAGAAGAAAAAATAAGAATTTGTTGGAAGGATATCACATAGGATTAAACTGCAAAGGACATTTATGGAACTGCTGCCCTTAGATAGACTCTGATACTTTCTCATTCTGATGATTCTCCTTCTCCCACCACCACTGTGGAAAAGAATCTGGTTGTCTTTGCATCTTGCTTCAGTTTCTCCTGTCACAAAGTTACAAGATAATAAGCATCTAATTGATCAAGCTTAGATTACACGAATGCTTCTATTTTTTAGAGAGTGCTCTTTGGTATTTGTAAGGGGAAGTAAGACCCTGACTCTCCTCTAGTTTGGGATTCCCCCAATATGAGAAAGGTATTTGGGTGTTGAATTGCCAAAAATAGTGACTGTCCACTCTATCCTCGAAGCAGTCCACCTTAAATTTTTTTTTTCTTGGCCAAGACTTTAATCTGTATTGGACAGCATGACTTCAAGATTGTATTTGCTGACAACTACCTGGAGTGCTGCTTGTCTATGTTGCCAATTAAATAAAGACCCATATGCTATAACAGACAGTTGAATTGGTAGTAGGACTGATATCTTGTGAAAATTGAGTTGCCTAATATAGACACATGACTGACTAGAAGGCCATCCCCAGTGCAAGGCAAACTGTGGGAGTACTCAGAGTCATGGCCAAAAGCCATTTTAAAAAGTGATTGCAATTTAGTCTAATGCACAGAAAAAAGGAAAGTTTATGGCCCAGGTAGCAAACCATAATAATATTAGCCAGGGAAATTTTAAGAAAGCTATAAACAATGCCACCTTAGCCAAAAAACAATTTTTAGTAAAGGTTCTATAGAAGAGAATGCCTAGCCTTGAGAATTGCTACAGAGCATTGCTACTATCTGGTTTACTTTTCAAAAAAGGATATTTGAGAAATATACTCCAGGATAGCTAAAAGGAAACTTCCATGAAATTTTTTCTTTTGAAAAATATGGATGTGAAAAAATTTTGTTAAAATTTTATTTTTAATAGATAACATGGTCATGTGGTTCAAAAATAGTGGAGTAGGAAATCTCCCCCTATCCCATCTGTCCAGTGATCTCTCCACCATAGTTAACCAATTAAATTGGTTTTTGTATTTCCTTACAGAGTTCCTTTTTGCAAATATAAACAAATTTACATATATGTAGTTTTGTTTACCCTCTTTTAAAAAACACACAAGTAGCATTCTATATTCACTTTTCTAGACTTTGTTTCTTTTAAAACTTGGTAATGGAGATTTTTATATAAGAATAAGTAAAAAACTTTCCCATTAGTTTTCTTTTAAATAGCATCCCATTATGTTGATATATCATAATGTTTAAACACCTACTACTTTTTAGAAAGATATTTAAGTTGTTCCCTATTTTTGCTATTATATACAATGTTATAAGTCAATATCTGCATAAATTGTTTTGCATATATGTAAGTCTATGTGTAGACTATATCCCTGGAAATGGAATTGTTGAGTCAATGGGCGTATGCATTGTAGATCTGATAAATATTGCTAAGTTATACCACTTAATCCTTTCACCACTGTTATATATTTCCTAGTCTCTCCAGCAGTGATTTTATTACAATTTTGAATTAAAAAAATCTATTAGATTAAAGTGTTATCATATAGTTTAATGTATTTAATTGGTCCATCTTGCCTTGGGTGAGGTTGGGAAATTCGCATATTTAAAAACCATTTTTATTTTCTTTGGAACTTATCTGATCTTATCTTTTGCTCTTTTTGCCGTTGGGTATGGATCTTTTTCTTACCAATTTTTATAAGCTCTTTATGAATTTGTGAGATTAATCATTTGTGTATGATATGAGATACAGTATTTTTTAACCTGTTTGGCATCATCTAATGATTTTGCTTATGGTATTTGTGCACATTGAAAATATTTATTTTTTAATTTTAATTTTTACTGTGGTTTCTGGATTTTGAGTCATGGTACTATTATGGCTTATGGTTTTAAATCTTTGATAATTTTTAAATTTATGTAGGTGTACAGTGTGAAATGTGATGGTTGATCGAGTGATCACCAACTCCCAAGATTATCAAATAGTATATCTTTTCGTTTCTACATTTAGATGCCTACATTAAAATATACAAAAATTATTCAATATATTTTGGACTTATGTCTAAATTTTTCATTCTATTTCATTGGTATGTCGGTCTATTTATGCATTAATGCTATATTTTAAAAATTATTGAGACATTAAGGTAATGCCAATAGCCATTTATACTAATAAAAGCCTAGGTGGTCCTTGGGCCCCTTGTGTGATGCCTTCACATCATCACAAGGTGGCTGCCATGAGATGGCTGCCCTCATATCATCATAAGATAGCTGGCAGGGGAGGGCAGTTGTGGGGGATCAGGCCTAAAGGGGAGGGCAGCTGTGGGCATTCAGGCTGGCAGGGGAGTGGTTAGAGGATGATCAGTCTGGCAGGTAGAAGTGGTTAGTGACAATCAGGCAGAAGCAGTTAGGAGCCAGCAGTCCTTGTGAGAGGGATGTCTGATATCCCTTGAGGGGTCCAAGATTATAGAGGGTGCAGGCCAGGCTAAAGGATGTCCTCCTCCCCCATGCATGAATTTTGTGCACCAGTCCTCTAGTTTTGAATAAAACCCGAAGTGGTTTAACACAGTAAAAGTCTGGCCCTAGCTGGTTTGGTTCAGTGGACAGAGTGTTGGTTTGCGGACTGGAGGGTCCTAAGTTTGATTTCGGTCAATGGCACATGCCCAGGTTGTGGGCTTGATCCCCAGTAGGGAGTGTACAGGAGGCAGCCAATCAATGATTCTCTCTCATCATTGATGTTCCTCTCTCTCTCTCCCCCTGTCCCTCCCTCTTTGAAATCAATAAACATATATTAAAAACAACAACAACAACAAAGTAGAAGTCTATTTCTCACTCTCCTAACAATTCAATCAAGCTAGTTCTGTCAGTGGATGGCTTTCATCTATGGACCTTGCATTCAGGGACTCAGGCTTTTGGCTGGCCATGCCATACATCCTTGTTGTCATCTGCATCAAATCAGGAGAAATATACAAAGAATGTAACAAAACAACATCTCTGCCTTTTAAGTCTAGTCTGAGAAGTGACACACAGCACTTCTGCTAACATTCATTGGTGAGAACTAGTCATATCATATCAACACTAATAAAAGAGAAACATGCAAATTAAACATCACTCCAATATATCCACCAGCCATGCCCACCAGCCAATCAGGAGTGAATATGCAAATTAACCCAACCAAGAGGGCTGTGACCACAGAGCTGCAGCAAGCAGGAGGCTTGGGTTTCCCCGGCAATGGAGGGAGCCAAGATTCACTGCAGCGCTGGCTGGCCTTGGCCTCCACTCAAGGCTACAAAGGTTCAACTATAGAAGATAAATAAATCCCAGATACCAGGGCCTCCACGTGGGTAGCTGGCGGGGGGGAGGGGGAGGATGGCTAGCCTGCAAACCACCACAGGCCCCTAGCCCACCCCAGCCACCCCGTACCGCAAGGGAACTGTCACCCTGATCTGGGATACCCTTCAGGGCAAACCAGCTGACCCCTGCCCATGCACCAGGTCTCTATCCTATCTAAAAAAAAGAGTAATGTGCAAACTGACCATCACTCCAACACACAAGATGGCTGCCACCATGTGGTCAAATATGGCTGTCCCCATGTGGACACAAGATGGCAAGGGAAGGCAGTTGTGGGCCATCAGGTCAGCAGGGAAAGGCAGTTGGGAGGGACCAGCCTGCAAGGGAGGAGCAATAGTTGGGGCAATAGTCCTACAGGGAAGGGCAGTTAATGGTGACTAGGCTGGCAGAGGAAGGAAGTTGGGGGCGACCAGGCCTGAAGGGAAGGGCAGTTGTGGGAGACCCAGGCCTACAGGGGAGGTAGTTAAGGGTAACTAGGCCTGCAGGGGAGGGCAGTTAGGGGCAATCAGGCTGGCAGGGGAGCAGTTAGGAATCAATCAGGCTGGCAGGGGAGTGGTTAGGAGGTGATCAGGCTGGCAGACAGAAGCAGTTAGGGGCAATAAGGAAGGTAGGCAGGCAAGCAGTTGGGAGCCAGCAGTCCTGGATTGTGAGAGGAATGTCCGACTGCCCGTTTAGGCCAGATCCTACTGGGATTGGGCCTAAATGAGTAGTTGGACATCATGTAAGGGGTCCAAGATTGGAAAGGGTGCAGGCTGGGCTGAGGGACACCCCGGCCCTGTGCACAAATTTCATGCATCGGGCCTTTACTATATATAAATTCGTGCATGGGGGCCGGAGTGTCCCTCAGTCCAGCCTGCATCCTCTCACAATTTGGGATCTCTTGGACATCCCTCTTGCAATCCCAAACCTCTGGCTCCTAACCGCTTGCCTGCTTGCTTGCCTGATTGCCCCTAACCATTCTACCTGTCTTCCTGATTGTCCTTAACTGCTTGCCTGCCTGCCTGATCACCCCTAACAGACTCTGCTTTCCTGCCTGATGACCCTAACCACTCACCTGCCTGCCTGATCACCCCTAACCACTTGTTTGCCTGCCTGATTGCTCTTAACTGCTTGCCTGCCTGCCTGATTGCCCCTAATCACTCTGCCTGCCTGCCTGCCTGATACCCCTAACTGCTCACTTGTCTGCCTGATCATCCCTAACTGCCTCTGCCTCAGCCCCTGCTATGGCAGCTTTGTCTGGAAGGATCTCTGGAGTGACATCTGGAAGGTTGCTTGGCTGTCTGGTCTAATTAGTATATTTTATTATTATATATTTCTCAAGTATGCAATTTCCAAATCTATATATATTTTTCTAAGTATTGCTCAAATAATCTGCATTTTTATATGATTGCATTGGGTGGCATATTTAGTTCATGTTAAAGAATAGTGGTGATAATATATTCCTGACTATAATGTCATCAACACTTCTAATGTTTCCTATAAAACATGATGCAGACTTTGCGGCCACAATAGAAATATTTTATCATATAGGAAGTATTTCTCTATTTTTATTCCATTCTGTTTTTTTCTTTAGCCAAAAATAAATTTTTCTAATTCTCTTTAGCACTTTAGAGGTAAACTTTTTAAAAATTAGAACTACTAATAAAATTTATATATTAATAGTTTTGAGCTATTTTTATATTTATGAAATGAATCCCCCTTGGTCATTTGCAACCAAAGTTGCACTTCTGGAACAAATCATATTAGGTGTTTTATATATTCATCTTTTAATGCTGAATTATGTTTAGCAATATTTTACCTAAGAAGAGTTTTGCATACATTTTCTTAAATGATATTAATTTGTGGCTTTCTTTTCCACAGTGCCATTTTTCTGTGCACATCACAGAAGCTCCAGGGTTAAGCATCTGCCCCTGGTGGTCAGTGCAGATCACAATGACTGGTCAGACAGTCAGACACTTCACATATTAGCCTTTTATATCTATAGTCTCCTCCTCTGATATTGATGACATGATTGGCTTTTTAACCACCTTTGAGACACACAGGGGATATATTTAAGACCTGTCAGTGGATGTCTGAAACCACACATAGCACCAAATCCTATATTCATATACTGTGTTTCTTCTTATACATATACCAGGGGCCCAGTACATGAATTTGTGCACCTTAAAAGGAACTGTGGGCCATGAGGCTGTGGTGGGCACAGGGGCAGGTCTTGATCCATCCTCCATGCCCCTTCCCAGCCCCTCCCACTGTGGCACCCGATCCACTGTCTCCTGCAGCCCTGCTCCTGCCACTGCCACTCCCACGTGCTGCTGGTACCTGCTGATGGCATGGAGATATTGGGGCTAGTGCCAGCAGCAGGTGTGAGTGGGCCAGCACTGTCAGCTGGTGCATGCAGCAGCTACTGCTCCAATTGCCCCTCAGGAGCAGAGGGAGGTAGAGACCTCAGGAGTGATTGGGGCCAGAAGCTGCTGTTTGCACCCACTGGCGGTGCCAAGCAATTGAGACTGGTGCTGGGGGTTGGCAACAGGTGCAAGTGACCACTCTGGTGCTGGCTGCAGGTGTGAGTGGGGCCAGCATTGGCAGTAGGTGGGAGTGCTGGGCGGGACTGCAGTGTGTGGGAACAGAGAATTTCAGTAACCATCAGAGGCTCGCCCTAATGACAGAGACTGGCGCCCCGTCTTGGTCTGTCACCTTCGCTCACTTGCTCCACCATCCTGCTGCAGCTGATGCCCGCCATATTTTGTGCTCTGCCGCCTTTTGCTGACGTCTGCCATGTTCTGCGTATGCCCCCTAGTGGTCAGTGCACATCATAGTGACTGGTTGTTAGGCTGTTTGGTCTATTTGCATATTAGGCTTTTATTATATAGGATACTATGATAAAGTTTAATTTGAAAATTAGGCAATTCCACAGATAGAACATTAGTTTTCACCATAGATCTTAGAAACCTAAGCATACAATTTCTTTTCTTATTACCGGTAAGTCAAGAAGTTTTATCTTTTCACTTACAGTAAGCATAGTACCACTTCTCTTTGGCATATTTGAATTGGCAGCATTGCTATCCTTGAATTTTGAGATCATTACTAAGTAAAATGAGGCTTACTTGAACACAGCGTTTTGATACTGTAACAGTTGATCTGATAACCAAGACAGCTACTAAGTGACTATGGGAGGGTAGCATATACAGCTTGGATACTGTGGGTAAAGGAATGATTCACACCCCAGGAGGAACAGATGAGATTGGCTGGAGATTTCATCACACCACTTAGAACAGCGTGTTATTTAAAACTTATGAATTATTTATTTCTGCAATTTTTCATTTAATATTTTCAGTCCACATTATGACCATGGGTAAGTGGAACCATGAAAAGCGAAACCACAGATAAGAGGAACTGTAGTTTCTGACCCTACAGTAGGATTTTTGTCTTTTTTCATCTAATTTATTACATCACTTGAACTCATGTTCTTGGGTTAGTTATCATAATGTTTCTCAATTAAGTAGCTTAGATCTTTATCTTAAAATGCTATTGCAGAATATAAAAATGTCATGAAGTATGAAAAAGTTGTGAACACAATGTTATTAGAATGCCATATGTGTGTTTTAACATGTCTAAGAGTAAAAGCAAAACACAGCAATAATCTATTTGGAGGAGCAGAGATACAGAGTTCATCAATATCACCCATGGATGGCAGGAGAAGAAAGGCCTTACACAGTCAGCTGGCAGGAATTAAGGCCACATTGCCAGGATGAGAACATTTGCTGACAATGGTATGTGAGATGAAATGATCATTTCCTTTTTGACAATTCTGGAGTTAGGATACATAGTGTGGGAGGTAAAAGGATTGCAAAAAGGATTAGGTGTAAGAATAACAAGGCAGAGTGGGAAGATAACATTTAGTATAGATGTAATGTATTGTGGCTATATTGTTAGGCGCATTAAAGGGATGATTTTAAAGTTGGTGAACATAACTATTTTTCAATTAATCTTTATAAAAACAGATTTTAACTTTTTATCAAAATTAGGAATGCTTGACTCATTTATGAAATAAAACATTTTTATCACATTAATAAAATAAATGAAGGTAAGGGAGGTTTAAGGAAGCATAAGTAAAGTGTTGGTACCTGTTCTGAGTAAATCTGTATGAATAGTCTATACCTAACCATAGAATTCCTCTCTTTTTCAGCAGATACTGCTCCTATTCTTGTAGGAGGAGAAAGCTGTAACACCTTGGGGAATGATGTTTATAGGCAGAGAAAGGGACTAGGTTTATTATGTTTGAGGAATAGCAAAAAGAAGGCCATTGTCATTGGAGCAATAGGAGATTGATAGCTGATGAGATTGAAATGTACCCAGGGATCAAATTATGTAAAGCCTTATACTAGTAAACCATGATGAGGTACTGTTTTGTTTTATTTTATTTTATTTATTTTATTATTTATTTTTTAAATATATTTTATTGATTATTTACAGAGCAGAAGGGAGAGGGATAGAAAGTCAGAAACATCGATGAGAGAGAGACATCGATCAGCTGCCTCTTGCACGCCCCCTACTGGGGATGTGCCCGCAGCCAAGGTACATGCCCTTGCCGGAATCGAACCCGGGACCCTTCAGTCCGCAGTCCCACGCTCTAGCCACTGAGCCAAACCGGTCTTGGCCTGTTTTATTTTAAATATGATGGGAAGCCATTGTAGGATTTTGATCAGGGATGTGACATGAAACGATATAAATTTTAATAAGAACTTAGGGGGCTACATGGAGAACTGTCTGAGGGAGAAAAAGTGGGAGTGGAATGATGGGTCAGGAAGGGATTGCAGTCAGGAGAGAGATGACGGTGGCTTGAAATAGGGCACTTGCTGTGAAGGTCATAAAAAGTGGTTGGATTCAGGCTATATTTTGAATCTAGAGCAGTCAGGATGTACCAGTGATTTTGTTTGGCATGTGAGAAAGAGAAGACTGAAGAATGACTTCAAAAATGGCAGAGTTATATGGTATATGATGAGGCATACATACTCAAGATAGAGGAGATCATTAGATAAGCTTGCTATCGGGGCCACAAGTTGGCTACTAGAGTTGCAATTTGGGTTTAAAACTGTTGTTGGAACCTGAACAAGAAGGAGCTATTTTGCATATTTCCATGTTGTCTGGGTGGTGACAGTTGAGTCTATTTTCTTTCTTCCCTGTGTATTCTCGCAGCGAATCTGCGTCACCTCAGTGCATCTGCAGTTCCTGTAACACTAACTCATATAGTTTTGCTGAGGGCTCCTCAGGGTTACGTAAATATTGTTAATGTTTATAATGCTTAATTCAAAGACTTGGCAGCAGTATCAAACATTATGCTTTAATCTTAAAAAAAACACACACACCCCTGGTAGCTCAGTTTAATTTAATCCTAATGTTTTATGTTTTTAAAAAAGTATATTTTATTGATTTTTTTACAGAGAGAAAGGGAGAGAGATAGAGAGCTAGAAACATCGATGAGAGAGAAACATCGACCAGGTGCCTCCTGCATGCCCCTCATTGGGGATGTGCCCACAACCAAGGTACATGCCCTTGACCAAAATTGAACCTGGGACCCTTCAGTCTTCAGGCCGACGTTCTACCCACTGAGCCAAACCGGTGAGGGCTAATGTTTTAATAATGGTTTTACAAAGTAAATTAAAAAATATTTGAAGAGACATTTAGTTATATGAATAGTAGTATTTTCAGTATATGAGAACAGGATAGCTTCCTTGAGAACAGGAACTCTATTTGTTCTTTGTTGTTTTATAAGTGCCTTGCTTAGTACCCAGCAGATAGCTGGGTAGATGTGCAACAGATTTTATCTTAAGAAATCAGTGAATTGATGTATGTAAATACTTCATCTGAACTGTTTAATTTATATATCCTGCCTATCACTTTTATTTCCCCAGGGTATTCTGAGAGATTTAGTGATTTGGTATAAAACTTCTTTACACTCAATGTAGTCATTGATTAAACAACAACAAAAAAGATAGAACTACAAAGTGTAGATTTCAACTTGTAGGAGGTGCGCCAGAAACTTATTTTGCTTTAAAATGTAGATGTCATTTATTTACTTGGAAAAAAACTCCCCAAATTTGAATGTTACATAAAAATAAGCATAACTAGAATAAAAAGAGAGGTTATTTTTTTGTAACATCTGTGTACAAATTATTATTAGCATTGCTAATCCAAGAGCTTAATCATTGGCATGATACCTGTATCATCACCAGATGCAAGCTCTCTGAACCTAACAGTAAATAAATGATTTTGATAATTTTAGTATAATTTTAAAGAGAAACAAAAATGTAAATATTTTCCCCCAAGCTAGCTCATTGGTCCAAAGCTAGCACATTTATAAATGAATATTTTAAAAATGTGCCATTGTGTTTCTAAATTACAGCTTTTCTTTTATGTAAAACAAAAATAGATATCTGTGAATAGTAGTTGTTATGAAAACAGAATTTTAGTGGATGCACCAACAGAATTAGGAAAAAAGACAAAGATTTTCAAACAAACTCAATCCTCAAGACAAGAAACTAACTTTTGTTAAAAATGGAAACCCACCACCAGCCACATCTGTCAATGAAATGTTTTGTAGACAGGCTTGGGTTAAAGTAGGTTGTGAAGACCTTGAAAAAGTATAATGAGTTACAGATATAAAAATTGTTCTGTGGAGTTGGCCCAATATTTCTTGCTCAATATGTAGTTTCTACTAGTAGAATTACGGGATATGTTATAGGAAGGTGTTCTTTTCCTCATATCAGTTTCAGAAGGTTAGGTTTAGAACATTGCAAATTTCCTTAAGTTATTATTACTCTACTTTATATCACTTTAAATAATTTTGAAGTTATGTAACATCAGTTTGTACTTCCTTGTGGATATCCAATTTTTCCAACATCATTTGTTGAAGAGACTGATCTTTCCCATTAAATGGTTTTTGCACTCTTGTAGAAAATTAGTTGAATGTAGATATATGGACACATCAACTCAATTCCATTGATGTATACAGTTAGCCCTCCAAATCTGTGGGTTTGAACTCTGTTTGTTCCATCAGTTGCAAAAAATATTTAAAAGTATTGAAAATATTAAAAAATAGTTACCTTATTGCTGACCTGTGTAGTTAGGGCTATGATGGTTGCCTCTGTACTGAACATATAGTGTTTTTCCTTATGATTATTCCCTAAACAAGACAGTATAACAACTGTTTACATTATATTTACATTGTATTAGATACTATAAGTAATATAGAGATGATTTAAAGTATACAGGAGTAGGTGGTAGGTTATATGCAAATATTACACCAGGGGACTTGAGCATCCTTGCATTTTAGTGTCTGTGCAGGCTCTGGAACCAATCCTCAGATATTGAGGGACAAATGTATGTCTGTCTTTATGCCTGTACTACATTGTTTTGATTACTGTAACTTTGTAGCAAGCTTTGAATCAGGAAACATGAGTGACCAATTCTGTTTTTCTTTATAAAGATTGGTTCAACTATTTAAAGATACTTGTAATTCCACATGAATTTGAATCTGTAGTTCATTTTGGGGGAGTATTGTTATCTTAAAAATAGTAAGTCTTCCAATCCATGAACAGAGTCTTTTCATATTTATTTAGATGCTTTCTAATTTCTTTCCCTAAAGCTCAATAGTTTTAAGTATACAAGTCTTGTACCTGCCTGATTAAATTTATTCCTATGTATTATATTCTTTTTGCTGCCATTATAAATTAAATTATTTCTTAATAATTTCTTTGAATTGTTTATTGCTAGTTTATATAAATATATCTGACCTTTTTTGGTCCTTCAATCTTTCTTTTTTATTGTTTTCATATGTCTCCCCCCACATAGACTCCTCCCCAGCCATTCCCACCCCCAAGGACAAGCCCTCACTGTTCCAGTATGATACCATTTTGAAACAAAACTTTAAAAAAGTTAAAACTAAAGAATACATGATTTAGCGATTCATATACATGGAGTGAATTATTTTTACGTGAATGAATGATAACATTCAAGATAGAGATTACTCTGAGGGGGATAGATCAGAAAGGAACACAGAGCTATGCTATTGGTAATGGTCTCATTTTTAAAATCTGTGGTGGGCTCATATATTGTTTTGTGTCATGTATCAAATATTTCATGGCAAAACTTAAAAGAATATAAAATATTTCTAGTAAATGCTATATTGCATTCTTCTGTATGAATATTCACTAATGAGAATGAAAGCTAATATTTTTATCTTTAAAATTCTTTTTCTTTAATGTTAAAAGTAGTTTAATAGCTAAATGGCTGAGGGTGTTACTTTTAATAGGTGTTTCATTGGGTGTTTCATAGGTATTTCTCCATCTGGATAGACTAATGTACATTTCTTTCTTTTTTTAATTTTTTTAAAAAAAGTTTTTCTTTGTGTTTTTATTTTTTATCTTTATTGTTCAGTTTATTAATTACATTGTTCCCCCTTTATATCCCCCTGTAGCTCCCCTCCACCCTGTATTCATCCCACCCTCTGGCCTCCCCTCCCCCTCCCCACTGTCCTCTCCCATTATTGCAAGATTTTTGTCCAGTCTCTTGCTGCACTTCCCACACCCCTTTTCTCCCCAAGAATTGTCAGTCCATTCCCTCTCTATGTCCATGATTCTGTTACATTCACCAGTTTATCCTGTTCATCAGATTATTAATTCACTTGATTTTTAGATTCATTTGTTGTTAGATGTGTATTTGTTGTTCATAACTTATATTTTTACCTTTTTCTTCTTCCTCTTCTTAAAGAATATCTTTCAGCATTTCATATAATATTGGTTTGGTGGTGATGAACTCCTTTAGTTTTTTCTTATCTGCGAAGCACTTTATCTGATCTTCAATTCTGAATGATAGCTTTGCTGGATAGAGTAATCTTGGTTGTAGATTCTTGCTATTCATTAATTTGAATATTTTGTGCCACTCCCGTCTGGCCTGCATCGTTTCTGTTGAGAAATCCACTGACCATTGTATGGGTGCTCCCTTACAGGTAACCAACTGTTTTTCTCTTGCTGCTTTTAATATTCTCTCTTTATCTTTTGCTCTTGGCATTTTAATTATGATGTGTCTTGGTGTGGTCCTCTTTAGATTCCTATATTTTGGGGTTCTGTGTACTTCTTGGACTCCTAAGTCAGTTTCTTTCACCAGGTGGGGGAAGTTTTCAGTCACTATTTCTTCAAGTAGGTTTTCATTATCTTGCTCTCTCTCTTTTTTTGGCAGCCCTATAATTTGGATGTTGGTATGTTTGAGGTTGTCCCAGAGGCCCCTTACACTATCTTCAATTATCTGGATTCTTTTTGTTTCTTGCTTTTCCCGCCAAGTGGATTTTGCTTCTTTGTATTTCAAATCTTTGATTTCGTTCTTGCAGCCCTCTGGACTGCTTTTAGGACTTTGTGTAATATTTTTTATTTCAGTCAGTGTATGTTTGATTTCTAGTTGGTCCTTTTTCATATCCTTGAGGGTCTTGTTCATATCCTCGTAGGTCTTGTTTATTTCCTTGTAGGTCTCATTCATTTCCTTGTAAGTCTCATTGATTTCCTTATAGGTCTCATGCATGTCCTCATTGGTCTTGTTCATTTCCTTGTAGTTCTCATTAAATTCATTGGCCTTTTCTAGGAGCCTCTTGAAAAGCCTTATAACTGTGGGTTTGAACTCTATGTCTAGTCGTCTATTTTCCCTCCATTTCTTTCACACCTGTTTTCTTTCCATGTCTCTGCATGGTGGCTTTTATGTGGTAGATGTCCTCTAAGGGACAGTGGCTCAGCCTCCCCAGTTACCTGAGGAGGGTACTCTTACTGCAATCCTTTATGGGTTATACAGTATTTTTGAATTTAAGCCCAGCTTGTTGTTGTTAGCCCTAGGAGGGTTTGACCTCCCAGCCAATTGGCTGTGCAGGGAAACTGTGTTCAGGTTGGATGGGTGGAGTCTCTGAGCTGAGCAGGCAGCGTCAGCATCAGTTACGTCCTATGCGGCTCGCGGGTCTCTGTTGGGTGGTAATGGTTGCAGGCACCTCCAAGAGAAAGCTGCTTGTCTCTACCCCTTGCCAGACAACTCTGCTTCTCCCCAGGTGAGTCTGCACACCCAAAGTCTCGCCCACGGTTGTAAAACAAAGCAGTCCAGTGGTCTCTCAAACTAGGGGGCAAGTCGCCAGGGAGCAAGTTGCGCGTCTGTGCTGTCACACACTTTACGTGCACAAACTGCTGTTACAAGCAACCCAGATTCTCCTCAGACTAGGAGACCTCTGTCATGCCCAGCTTCCAGGGTGCGTACCCCGGATCTCCCACCTCGCTTGGCTCTGGGGAATCTGTGCAGTAGGATGTCTCTGTGTACCCCGGACCTCGGACCTCTCCTGGGACTGGGGAATCTGTGCAGTGAGACATCTCCGCCCTCCCCGTTGGAGAAATCCAGCCGGGATTGCTGCTGTCAGCCTTACAGCCCTACAGCCCACACGCGCCCAATGGCTCCTCCGAACCTCTGGCTCTGTGCGTATCTTCAAGGCTGCATTCCGCTGCTCTTCTGAGTCTCAGTGTCCCACCTTTACTTTTATTTGTGGAATTTTCACTCAGCCAGCTTTCCGGTGATTCTGGATGATGTTTGTCTTGTTGTTATGTTGTAGTTTTGGAATTGTTGCGCGGGGCAGCACAATAGGTGTTTACCTATGCCGCCATCTTGGTTCCTCCTTGTACATTTCTTTCTTGCTTTCCCCCAAACCATTTCTAATGGGATAGTCTCTGAGAAGCCACACCTGACTTAGCCCTTTAGATCATTGAAGTGAACCTTGGTAATGATTTTATTTCATTTCACATAGCACCTTAGAATTCATTCATATAGTACCTTAGGATGAATTCTATGTAGGAAGTAACAGTATATTTATTAATCTTTTATTAGTTTCACTAAGAATTTTTTTTACCTGACATATTTTAAAAATGTTTAGTTTTACAAATTGTAGGACTATATCTCAAGATAATATTATGAAGAAGGTCCTTCTACCCCCCCGCCCCTGTAATACACAGCTCTAGCATCATTCCAAAAATAATATTAACTGACCAAAGCACTATGTTAAAACTATGTAAATTCTGTTGATTTAATGTAAGGAATGGTTCAGAGAAGTAGCCACCACACTTAAAAAAAATATATTTTATTGATTTTTCACAGAGAGGAAGGGAGAGGGATAGAAAGTCAGAAACATTGATGAGAGAAACATCCCCTACTGGGGATGTGCCCGCAGCCAAGGTACATGCCCTTGACCAGAATTGAACCTGGTACCCTTCAGTCTGCAGGCCTACGCTCTATCCACTGAGCCAAACCGCTTTTGGCCCCACATTTGTACATGGTACCAATTCTTTCATTCATAACTATGTGTAAATAATGCATTAGCACAAAGTATGAGACAAATTTGTTCCTAAGGCTCTCTCAAAAAGATAATTTAGACTTTATGGTGGCTCTTATTTTTTAATTATTACAGGGTAATGCTGAATAGAAAAAAAAAAGATTTTTAGTGAGTACGTGTGTTTGTGTGTGTGTATATGTACACATATGTGTGCTGACCCTAGACAAAATTATGAAGCAGGCAAAATTTGTCTGTAGTGTTTGATGAGTCTCCTCCACATCCATCTTTGAAATTTGTTTACAATTTGTATTAGTTTCTGGTTTATTCTTCCAAATGTCTTTGCAAATTAAGCAACTACACACACACACACACACACACACACACACACACACACACACACATTCTTGTGTCTCCTCCTTGTTTTTTGTTTTTTTTTAAAAAATAAGTCTTTATTGTTTAGATAATTACAGTTATTCCTCTTTATTCTCCCCATAGCTCACCTCCACCCAGTTTCCACCTCACTCCATGCTTTTACCCCCCACTCCTGTCCCTGTCCATAGGTGTTTGATTTTTGTCCAGTCTCTTCCTGCACCCCTTATATCCTCTTACTCCTGGGATTTGTCAGTTCACTCGTTTTATATGCTCCTTATTCTATTATATTCACGAGTTTATTCTGTTCATCAGATTTTTTATTCACTCAATTTTTAGACTCACTTATTGATAGATTTGTATTTGTTGTCACTTTGTTGTTAATAATTTTTACCTTTATTTTTTTCTTCTTCTTTTCTTAAAGAATACCATTCAGCATTTCATAAAATACTGGTTTGGTGGTGATGAACTCCTTTAGGTTCTTTTTATCTGTGAAGTTCTTTATCTGACCTTCAATGTAAATGATAACTTTGCTGGGTAGAGTAATCTTGGTTGTAGGTTCTTGCTATTCATCACTTTGAATATTTCTTGCCACTCCCTTCTGGCCTGCATAATTACTGTTGAGAAATCAGCTGACAGTTGTATGAGTACTCCCTTGTAGGTAAATAACTGTTTTTCTCTTGCTGCTTTTAAGATTCTCTCTTTATCTTTTGCCCTTGGCATTTTAATTATGATGTGTCTTGGTGTGGTCCTCTTTGGATTCTTCTTGTTTGGGGTTCTCTGTGTTTCCTGGATTTATAAGTCTATTTCTTTCACCAGGTAGGGGACATTTTCTGTCATTATTTCTTCAAATAGGTTTTTCAATATCTTGTTTTCTCTCTTCTTCTGGCACCCCCATAATTCGGATGTTAGTACACTTGAAGTTGTCCCAGAGGCTCCTTACACTATCTTCATATTTTTGGATTTGTGTTTCTTTTTGCTCTTTCATTTAGGTATTTTTTTGCTTCTCCATATTTCAAATCTTTGACTTGATTCTTGGGATTCTCTAGTCTGCTGTTGGATCTCTCTACATTATTCTTTATTTCAGTCAGTGTATGCTTAATTTCTGATTGATCCTTTTTCCTATCCTTGAGGGTCTCACAAAATTTTTCGGAAGTTTCTAGAAGATCATTGAGTAGCCTTATAACTGTGGTTTTGAACTCCTTATCCAGTAGTTTGCTTTCCTCCATTTCTTTCTTTGTGACATGTTTCTTTGTCTCTGCATTTTGGCTGCTTCCCTGTGTTGCTAGGTGTCCTATAGGGCTCGACGGCTCAGCTTCCCCAGTCACCTGAGGTGGATGCTCTTGGTGCACCTCTTTTTGGGCTGTGTGCACAGTCTTGTTATAGTTAAGCCTTGATTGCTGTTGGTATCACTGGGCAGAATTGATCTCCAGACTGATTGGCTGTGAGGATCAGTTGTATCTACAATGGGAGACACCCTTATGGGGCAGGACTTGCTTCAGTGGGGCTTTGGTGTTCACTGAGTCTGCCCCATGAGTGGGTCTCTTATGGATCTGAAGAGTTGTAATCTGGTGTGGTTTCACTTTGACCACTGGGTTAACTGGCTCTTGGATCTCCAAAGAGGTGCAAAATCAACTCCTGCCTGAGGCCACCCAGCAGGAGCTACAGAAAAATATGCAAATTCCTGTTCTTAGTTTGGCATTTGATGGTGCCCAGATGAGGTGGAGCTGTGAAACAATGTAGGCTGCTGATGAGCCTTAGGCCTTGTTTTTGAAGTTCTGGAGTTCTTTGACCCAGTTGCAGTTTGTTAGGTTAGGTTGCAAAAGTCCAGGCCATTCTTATGCAAATGCCTCTGTGCACAGCTTGGGTGGGCTTGTAAATTGAGTGGGGCATGATCTCAGGGAATCAAGGGGCATTGCAAACAGCAATGGTTGCCCTTTGACCCTGCCCCAGATAGGTCCCTAGTTCTATGTGTCCCGTGGCCCAGTGTAGGAACAATGAATACTGTGACCACATCTGAGAGAAAGCTGCTCTTGTGTTTAGGCCCGATGCCAGACAGTCCAATTTTTCCCATATAAGTCCAGGTTCCCAGACTCTCGCCCGGTACTGGAATTCAGAGCAGGTGGGAGTTTGTATCTCCCTCTTGATTGAAAAAGACCACAGCGTACCCAGTTGTCAGCCCGTTTCTGCACGTGCCTCTATACCTTCGCTCTTCTGCACCTCTGCACCTCCTTCTATATAGATGCACTTTTCTCTTTCCTTATTGTTGTAGAACTTCCACTCAACCAGCCTCCCCGTGGTTCTGGATGATATCTGTTTTTTCTTTTAGTTGTAGTCTTGATGTGGTTGTATGAGACAGCAAATTCAGGTGTTTACCTATGTTGCCAGTTTTGGTTTCATCATGTCTCCTTCTTTCTTATAAAAAGGGAAGCATGCATGGTGTCTCACTTTTTCACATAATATGTCCCAGAGATCACTCCATGGTAGTACAGAGTTTTTATACCTCCATGGGTCTATTTCCAGACATTATAATCTGTTGTACTGGTCTATTTATATGTTGGTAAATTACAGAAGATTTGTATTGTCTTAGAGATCACTTCATGGTAGTACTATTTTTTTCTATGGCTGGGTAGTATCTATCCATTTCATGGATATACCATGGTTGTTAACCTACTGCTTTTATTTATTTATTTATTTATTTATTAATATATATTTTTAATTTTTTTTGCAGTATAACTTAGATTTAATAGTAGTACATATGTTTTCATTTTCCCCCCACCCATTGTCCTCTCCCCACCTGCCCCCCCCCACCCCAGTGTCTTTCATTCATTGGTTATGCTCATATGCATGCATACAAGTCCTTCAGTTGATCTCCCACAGCAACCGCCCCCCACCTTCCCCAGCCTTCCCCCTGTAGCTTCACAGCCTTTTCAATGCCTCTCTGCCTCTATATCAATCGCTCTCCCCTGTTTCTCTTCTTCAAAAATATCTTGCATCTGGATACTAGAAACAAATGTATAAGAACAAAAAATGTTTGAGTCACAGTTTCAATGTCCAACTGCTCTGAGTCCCAGTTTCAATGTCAAATAGTTATGTGTACATGTCAGCAATGATATCCAGATGGTGGACACATGGTGGCAGTGCAAGTTCCATCCTCTCTGGTTTGGTCCTGGGCCACCTGCAGCCATGCACAGCTGCCGACTGCTAGCATGGCAAGGTATCGTCAGTGTCCCCCATCTCTGGACCATCCTCGTGACTGGAACAGACCCGTCAGTTCCTCACTGTCGCAGGAACCCACATGGTCTTGGAGTTATTGTCTGAAAACACACAAACATATTCTCGACCAAAAGTTAACAAAGGGATCCTCTCTGCAAATTAGACTTGGGATTCTTTTTATTTTTACCTAAATGATTTTCCTTTGGCTTATTTTGACACCATGTGTGTTTTTTCATGGGTGTCCTGCTATTGGTTTTACAAATGGAAGTTACTTTTCTGGAGAAAGAATTTTCTAGATGTATTTTACTTACTCAATATTTTTTTTTGTCCCTTTCATGATATTACCCCGCTGTCCCCTCCCCTTTTTTGATTAATGGGGACTTTTGGAAATTTTCTATTGCAGTCTTGATAATTTTAAATTTTAATTTTTGTACACAAAGTGACTGCTTTAGGTTCTTTGGATGTTAGGCAATTTTACAGAGAGATGAACTACTGATAGATTTTTCAGTTAATGTTTTAGGAAAAGCTTTTTGTCCAGTACACTATAATTTTCTTGAGTATTCTCGTATTTCACTTGGCCAATTTAAATTAATCTGAAAACTTGATTACTATTTTCCTGTCAATTTTAATACTCAAGCAGAAATCTTAGTTTACCCTGTGAATACTAGTGGAAAGGAATATTTGCAATTTTGAGTAGGTCCCGAGCATTCCTGGTAATAGACTGAATTTAGATATAGAGCAGCTATTGCTGGCCGAGTCTCTGTCTGCCACCTGGGTCCCCGTATGAGTTGTGTGTGGGAGGCGAAGCAGCCGTGGGGGCAGGAGACCTCCCTCAGAAGGGGTAAGAGTTCAGGCCCCTGCAAGGTTTGTGGGTGAGGGTCTGTGCCCCACCTCTGTTGACCTTTTAGTTTTCTCCTGTTGGCCCCTCTGTGACTGTGCCTGTCTTAGGTTGTTCCTTCCCTGAGGAATCTTACCCGTCTCTGACTAATCAGCCATCCTCTGGGGCCAAACAGGGTGATGTGAGGTTCAGTTCTGTCTCCTTTGTAGTCTATGCCCCCGTGGCCTCCATGCCCAGCACCTGCCTTGGGGTGCCCTCGCATGCTGGTGGGGTCCCGGTACTGATCACATATCTCGGGGGACCCAGGTTTCTTCTCCAGAGAGGGCCAAGCTCACACCAATGGGCGAGAGACAGATCCATGGTGCCAAAGAAATTCCTTTGGCATGTGTCTGAGATTTTGCTGCCTATGGATTCCTCTAGTATTTTTATGGTTTCCCGTCTTATGCTTAATTCCTTTATCCATTTTGAGTTTATTTTTGTGTATGATGTAAGTTGGTGGTCTAGTTTCATTTTTTTGCATGTATCTGTCCAATTTTCTCAACACCATTTATTGAAGAGACTATCTTGATTCCATTGTATGTTCATGCCTCCTTTGTTGAATATTAATTGGGCATGATGGTTTGAGTCTATTTCTGGGTTCTCTATTCTATTTCATTGATTTATATGTCTGTTCTTGTGCCAATACCAGGCTGTTTTGAGAACAGTGGCTTTGTAATACAGCTTGATATCTGGTATTGAGATCCCACCTACTTTGATCTTCTTTCTCAGGATTGCTGCAGCTATTTGCGGTCTTTTTTTTTTTCTTTTTTTTCAGATGAATTTTTGGAGAGTTCATTCTAGGTCTGTGAAATATGCCATTGGTATTTTAATGGGGATTTCATTGAATCTATAGATTGCTTTGGGTAGTATGGACATTTTGATGATGTCGATTCTACCAACCCATGAACACGGTATGTTCTTCCATCTGTTTAAATCTTCCTCCATCTCTTTTTTCAGTGTCCTGTAGTTTTTTTGCATATAGGTCTTTTACTT
This sequence comes from Antrozous pallidus, assembly GCA_027563665.1. Lineage (NCBI taxonomy): Eukaryota > Metazoa > Chordata > Mammalia > Chiroptera > Vespertilionidae > Antrozous > Antrozous pallidus. Next base: position 57,193,473 of record CM050508.1, on the reverse strand, counting down.
CTTTTTTTTCTTTTACTTCTTTAGTTAATTTTATTCCAAAGTATCTTAATTTTTTTGGTACGATGGTAAATGGGATTGCTTTTTTAGTCTTTCTTTTTCTAAGTTCACTGTTGGTGTATAGAAATGCCATAGATTTCTTGGCGTTAATTTTGTATCCTGCTACCTTGCCAAATTTATTTATTAAGTCTAATAGTTTTTTGATGGAGTCTTCAGGGTTTTCTATGTACAGTATCCTGTCATTTGCAAATAAGGACAGTTTTACTTCTTCCTTTCCAATTTGGATGCCTTTTATTTCTTCTCCTTATCTGTTAGCAATGGCTAGTACTTCCATTACTATGTCAAAACAGGAGTGGTGAGAGAGGGCATCCCTATCTTGTTCCTGTTCTTAGGGGAAATGGTCTTAGTTTTTGTCCATTAGGTGTGATGTTGGCTGTGGGTTTATGATATATGGCATTTATGATGTTGAGGTATGATCCTTCTATTCCCACTTTGCTGAGAGTTTTTATCAAGAAAGGGTGTTGGATTTTGTCAAATGCTTTTTTTTTTGGCATCAATTGACATGACTATGTGATTTTTCTTCCTCATTTGTTTATGTGATGTGTCACATTTATTGATTTGCGGATATTGTACCATCCTTGCATCCCTGGAATAAATCCTGCTTGGTGATGGTGTATGATCTTTTTGATGTACTGCTGGATCCGATTTACTAGAATTTTGTTGAGGATTTAGACATCTATGTTCATGAGAGATATTGGCCTGTAATTCTCTTTCATTGTGTTGTCTTTATCTGGTTTTGGTATTAGGGTGATGCTGACTTTATAGAATGAGTTTGTTTGGAGGTGTTCCTTCTTCTTGAATTTTCTGGAATAATCTGAGGAGGATAGGTTTTAGTTCTTCCTTGAATGTTTGGTATAACTCTCCTGTGAAGCCATCTGGGCCTGGGCTTTTGTTTGCTGGAAGCTTTTTTACGACTGCTTCAATTTCTTCCATAGTTATTGGCCTATTGAGATTTTTAGAATTTTCCTGATTGAGTTTTGGAAGGTTGTATTTTTCTAGGAATATGTCCATTCCTCTAGGTTGCCTAGTTTGTTGAATAGAGTTGTTTATAATATTTTTAAACAATCCTTTGTATTTTCTGTGGGGTCTGTTGTTATTTTGCCTTTGTCATTTCTAATTTTGTTTATTTAAGTCCTCTCTCTTTGCTTCTTGGTGAGCCTGGCTAGAGGTTCATCAATCTTGTTTTTTTGATCTCTATGTCATTTATTTCTGCTTTAATCTTTATTATCTCTTTCCTTCTGTTCACTCTGGGCTTTTCTTGTTCCTCTTTTTCTAGTTCTTTGAGTTTTTACATTAGATGATTTACTACAATTTTTCTTGTTTTTTTTTGAGGTAGGCCTGTAGAGCTATAAACTTCCCTCTCAAGACTGCTTTCATTGTGTCCCACAGGTTTTGGATTGTTGTGTTTTTTTATTGTCATTTTTCCCCCAGAATGTTTTTAATTTCTTCTTTGATCTCATTGGTAACCCAATCAATATTTAATAATGTGCTATTCAGCTTTCAAGTTTTTTAGTGTTTTGGATTGTTTTTATTCTAGTTTATTTCTAATATTATGCCATTGTGGTCTGAAAAGATGCTTGGTATGATTTCAGTCTTCTTGAATTTAGGGAGACTTTACTTGTGACCCAGTATGTGTTATATTTTTGAAAATGTCCCATGTGCACTTGAGAAGAACGTATATTCCATGGCTTTGGGATGAAATGTTCTGAAGATGTCAATTAAGTCCTTCTGATCTAGTGAGTCATTTAAGATTGTTGTTTCTTTGCTGATTTTTTGTCTAGAGGATTTATCCAATGATGTTAGTGGTGTATTAAAATCTTCTACTATGATTGTATTGTTGTCTATCTCTCTCTTGATATCTTCCAGGAGATTTTTTTTTATGTATTTGGGTGCCTCTGCATGGGGTGCGTATATGTTTATCAGGGTTATATTCTCTTGTTTTATCAATCCCATTAGTATTTGAAGTGGTCTTCCTTATCTCTTGTTATGGCCTTTACTTTGAGGTCTATTTTGTCAGATATAGATATTGCTACCCCAGCTCTTTTTTCATTTCCATTTGCCTGAAATATATTTTTCCATTCCATCACTTTCAGTCTATGTGAGTCCCTTGTTCTGAGGTGGGTCTCTTGTAGACAGCATGTATATGGGTCATGTTTTTTTATCCATTCAGCCACTCGATATCTTTTGATTGGAGCATTTAGTCCATTTACATTTAAAGTTATTATTGAAAGGTACTTGTTTGTAGCCATTTCTTTTTTTTGTGTGTGTGTGGCTGTTTTCTTTCTTATCTTTTTGTTTCTTCTTTTTACAGCATTCCCTTTAGCATTTCTTGCATGGCTGGTTTGGTAGTGATAAACTCCCTTAGGCTTTTTTTTGTCTGTGATGCTCCTAATTTCCCCTTAAATTTTGATTGATAGTATTGCTGGATAAATTATTCTTGGATTATCCCTTGCTTTGCATCACTTTGTATATCTCCTTCCATTCCCTTCTAGCTTGATGTGTTTCTGTTGAGAAATCATTTGATAATCTGATGGGACATCCTTTGTAGGTAATTCTTTGTCTCTCTCTTGCAGCCTTTAAGATTCTCTCTTTGTCGATAACATTTGCCATTGTAATGATGGCATGTCTTGGTGTGGGTCTTTTGGGATTCATCTTGCTTGGGACTCTTTGTACTTGAGTAACTTTTTTCTTCCCCATATCCATGAAGTTTTCTGTCATTATTTCTTCAAATAATTTTTCTAATTCTTGCTGCTCTTTTTGTTCTTCTGGCAGCCTTATTATACGTATGTTATTCTGTTTTGCATTGTCCTAAAGCTCCATTAGGCTCTCCTCCTGCTTTTTAATTTTGTTCTCTAGTTGCTGTTCAGATTGGGCTAGTTTCTGTACCTGATCTTCTAACTTGATGATTCACTCCTCTGCTTCTAGTCTACTTTGAAGCCTTCCATGGTGTTTTCTTTAAATTTCTTTATTGATTAAGGTATTACATATGTGTCATCATCCCCCATTACCTCTTCCATCCCCCCTTCCCACTCATGCCCTCACACTCCTGGTGTCCCCGTTCATTGGTTAGGCTTATATGCATGCATACAAATCCTTTGGTTGATCTCTTCCCCTTACCCCCACCCTACCTTACCTTCTCTCTGAGGTTTGACAGTAAGTGCTTCTCTGTCTCTGGATCTGTTTTTGTTAATCAGTTTATGTTGTTCATTATATTCCATAAATGAGTAAGATTATATGATACTTATCTTTCTTTGGCTTATTTCACTTAGCATAATGTTCTCTAGTTCCATCCATGCTTTAGTTTGAAGAAGCCACCTCTTCCTCCTTTTTCTTCTTCTTCCTATTCTTGAAGAATACCTTTCAGGATTTCATATAATACTGGTTTGGTGTTGATGAACTCCTTTAGCTTCTTCTTATCTGTGAAGCTCTTTATCTGACCTTCAATTCTGAATGATAGCTTCGCTGGGTAGAGTAATCTTGGTTGTAGATTCTTGCTATTCATCACTTTGAAATTTCTTACCACTGCTGTTTGGCCTGAATAGTTTCTGTTGAGAAATCAGTGACAATTGTATGGGTCCTCCCTTGTAGGTAATTAAGTGTTTTCCTCTTGCTGCCTTTAATATTCTCTCTTTGTCTTTTGCTCTTGGCATTTTAATTATGATGTGTCTTGGTGTAGTCCTCTTTGGATTCCTTTTTTTTGGGGGGGGGGGTTCTGTGTGCTTCCTGGACTTGTAAGTCTATTTCTTTCACCAGGTGCAGGAAGTTTTCAGTCATTATTTCTTCAAATAGGTTTTCAGTATCTTGCTCTCTTTCTTCTTCTGGCACCCCCATAATTCTGAGGTGGAGATTCTTGTTGTACCCCTTTGTGGACTGTGTGTACAGCCTTTTTGCAGTTAAGTCTTGATTATTGTTGGTATCAGTAGGAGGAATTGATTTCCAGGCCAATTGGCTGTGAGAATCAGCTGTGTCTACACTGGGAGACAGCCTTATGTGACAAGACTTGCAAAATTGCAAAAGCATCTGTGGTCAGCTTGGATGGGGCGGAGTTTCAGGGTGGAGCCAACAGCCTTCCAGTCAGCCCCACCCCACAAGATTCCTGGATCTCAGTGTTGACAGGAAATTGCTGCAAGCACCTCTGAGAGAAAGGCACCCTTGAGTTTCGCGTACTGCCAAACAGTGCAGTCTCTCCCCCCAATGAATCCAGACTCCCAGATTTTCACTTGACACTAAGGTTCAGTGCAGTCGGAACTGGGGTTCAGCACCATCCGGAGCTCCTGTCTCCCTCCTGCCAGATCAAACCAGTGGCAAAGTCAACGGTTCATCCTCTCTGTGCGTACTCTTGTATATGCCTCCAGACCTCTGCCTTTTGCTGTTCTGCTGATATTCCGCCTTACAGTCCAGATTCCCCCCATATGAGCTTGGGCCCCCCGGGTCTCACCAAAAACGGGGTTCAGTGCAGTCAGAACTGGGGTTCAGCACAGTCTGGAGTTTTTTTTATCTCCTTATCACTACAGCATGCCAGACAGGCACTCAGATGCCCCGTCGTCTCCAGGCCATTCTCTTTGCATATGCGTGTGTCTCTGTACCTCAGGCTTTGCAGCTCCTCTGATTTTCCATGTGTGTTTCTCTTTCCTTCTAGCTGTAGAATTTCCAGTCAGCCAGCTTTCCTGTGGTTCTGGATGATGTCCATTTTGTCTTTTAGTTGTATTTTTGAAATTATTGTGTGAGGCAGCAGTTTAGGTGTTTACCTATGCCGCCATCTTGGTTTCTCCTCTTCATGGTGTTTTTTATTGTGGCTATATCATTTTTCATTTCTTCCTGATTTTTGCATAGGTTGTTGATTTTCTCCTCCATCTGGTGTATGAACTGTATGACTGACCATTACTCTGAATTCTTTTTCTGTCATGTTTCCATGCTTCCATTTCATTTATTTCCTTAATTGGTGATTCCTCCTTTTCTTTCCTCTGGTGATTGCTTCATTGTCTCCCCATTCTGACTATCCTTAGAAGGTTCAGATTTCGAGTGCTGGGGGCCTGGACCATGTGCAGTAGGAGTTTTGAACCCCCCTTGTGTCACTGATGAGCTCTGATACCAAGATATGCGGTTGCTGTGGGTTGGTGGGAGCCATGCTTGCTCTGGGTCATAGTCACAGGCGCTCACTGTGGCCTTGTGTGTATACTTAGAATCAGAGACCCTGCCTGTGCCACATTGAAACAGAGAACCCACTGGCATGTGCCAAAAATCAAAGTTCCCTATTGCGTGCCAGGAGTCAGAAGCTCCCAGTGTCCATGCCGAGATGTGGAGTATCAGAGCCTCTTTTTCTTGGTGCTAACTTGCACTGAGAATCATGTCCCTGTGTGCACATGCACCAAGAATTGGAGTTGCTGGCTCTTAGTGTGAATGTACAGGGAGTCAGGGATCTCAGGCACATGTTATGCGGAACAGAGTCTAGTCACTGGTGGCCAATGCTGTCTCTTGTTGTGGAGATTCAGGGTCCCTGATCTTCCCAGGAGACTGGGTTGCTCAGTCGCACTGTGCTGGCAGGAGGTCTACTTCTGCCCTGCGGTAAACAGCCTTCTGTGTGCGCTTGCCCTGAATCAAAGTTAAGTGGCACTGCCATGTAGTGTTGGTGTGGAGTCTGGACATGTGGGTGTACACTGTGGAAAACAGACTCCCTGTGTCCATGTACCCAGGCTCAAATTCAGTGCTGTTTTCCTGTATGGGCACAGGGTCTGGTCATGGGGAACAAACTCCTCAAAACTGCACATCCAGGTTTAAATTCACCTCAGTTTCTCTGCTAAGGTGCAGGGTCTAGTCATGGGAAACAAACTCCCTGGGTTTGCATCCCCAGGCTCAAATTCAGTGCTGTCTCCTCATGTGGGTGTAGGATCTGGCCGCAGAAAACAATCTCCTGAAGGCCAGGCACCTATGCTCAAATTCAGGACTGCCTCTCTGCCTAGGTGTGAAGACGAGTCATGGGAAACAAATTCCCCAAGTTTGCAAGTCTGGGCTCAAGTTCAGCGCTATCTTCCTGCCCTGTGTGGGTGCAGGATCTGGTAGCAGAAGACCACCTCCCTCAGGATGAGCAGCTAGGCTCGAATCTGCTCAGTCTCCCTGCCTGGGCAGGGAGATGAGTCACAGGAAACAAATTCCCTAAGTTCGCAACTATGGGCTCAAGTTCAGCGCTGTCTCCCTGTCCTGCATGGGTGTGGGATCTGGTGGCAAAAAGCTACCTCCCTAAGGATGAGCAGCTAGGCTCGAATTCCGCTGTCTCCCTGCCTGGGTGCGGAGATGAGTCTCCGGGAAACAAACTTCCCATGTCCGACACCAAGCTCAAAGTTAGGCAGAGTCACCACTGCTTTGCGTGTGCTGAAAGCGTTATTGTGTGGCTGGGGACAGGTAGTTTCTATGTCGTTGCTGCAGGGACAGCAGGGGAGGGGAATTAGCTTTGTGACTCACAGAAATCTGTGGAGTCTTGGTGTCCCTGGGTTTGCAGCTGTGGTAGCAGGTCTTTTACCAGAGTGGTTGTAGGGTCCTGGTTTGCTTCCGAGACCAGACTGGGTGGTGGCGAGGCTAGGATCCTAATCTCAAGTAGTTCTTCAAGATGGTGTGGTCTCTGTGCTGGCAGTGTCCTCTCCCAGCAGCCGCGGGGTTTTTGCCATCTAAGACTGCCTGGATTGGTAACCCCCTGGAAGAACTGCAGAGTCTAACTGTCCATATTTCACTCACACACACACCTACACACGTCCACACACACTGTTGTGGGGTGACTCCCACGACCAGTTGCAAATGACCACGGGGGGTGGTTAAGTTGGTAATAAGCAAGCAAGGATTTATTGAACTGGCCAGGACGGTGGGAGGGCACCACACGCTGGTGGAGACCAAACACGATCGCACTGTCCCAGGTGCAGGCAGTCCTTTTATAGGGTCTTAACTACAAGCTTCCATTGTTTTAAATTCCGAGAACAGCTCTCAGGATCATATCTGGGACAGGGAAGTTACAGCGGACTATGATTGACACTGTTGCCTGCTCCTTGTCTCTAACCACGTATCTTGCAAGATGTGGGAACGTAGTTCTATCTCGCAAAAACAGATAAGACAGCTCAACTCTTGGCATCATTGAGTCACTCCTTTATGGTCTACAAAGTGATTCATGTGAGCTTCAAGGTCTCAAACTGGAAGCTGAATTAACTACCCTTTTGTTTTAAGCAAGCAAGTGTGATCAGCAGTTTTACCTGAGATGAATGCTCTTATAATCTTATTTCAACACCTCTATTGTGCCCTCACTCTCTCACACACTCTGCCTTCCTACTTTCCCGCTGGTCACCATCTTGCCTCTCCTGTTTGTATTTCTTTAAGTTTGGCTTCAGTGAAGACTGCCAGCAGTAGGATTGCTGGGTTAAATAGCAGACACATCTGTAATTTTTGTGATAATTGCTGACTTGTTCTCAATAGAATTTACATCATTTTGTAATCCAACCACAAAAGTTTGAGAGTGCCTGTTTCTGTACAGCCTTGACAATGAAGTATGTTATCAGACTTTTGGATTTTTGTCAGTGTTATAGGTAAAAAATGGATCTCAATGTAGTTTGATTTGCATTTCTCATATGAGATAGGTTGAGAATATTTTAATTTGTTTAAGGTCTATAAGCAATTTTGTGTGTGCGAACTATCATTTTTCTATTAGATTTTTGATCATTTTCTTTATTTGTTCTAGATCCTCTTTGTATATATTCTATATATATGTACATATACATAAGTATATTTTTTGTCATACAAATTTATTTTTTAATTATAAAGTTAAATTTGCCAATATTTTATTTTATGGCTTCTGGATTTTAAGTTGTAGTTAGAAAGGCTTCCTCATTCCCAGGTTATAAAGGTGTTTAACCATAATTTCTTCTACTTAATTTCCATTTATATGGTTTCAGTTTTTAGACTTCTGAGCCATTTGGACTTTATTCTGTACTGCTCTAATTTTATTTTCTCCAATTGGTTATCCAATTGTCCCAACATCATTTATGAAAAAAAGTTCTTTTTTCCGAGGTGTTACTTTAATGATAAACTAAAATTTGACATATGCATGGTTCTATTTCCAGATAATTATAATCTTTTCTATTGGCCTATTTATGTGTTGGTAGGTTATAAATGATTTGTAGTGTTTTTAAAATCTGATAAGAATAGCCATCCCTACCCCCATTACTCTTCTTTACATATAAACTTTAGAATTAATATATCTTGATCCAAGAACTTTTTGTGCGTGTTTTTTTTGAGATTGTGTTAAATTAAGCTTAAGGAGAATTGGTAATCTCAAGAGCATAATATATTGTTCTGTTGTTCACATCTGCTTTTATGTATTTAATAAGAGTTTTATAGCTTTCCACATGCAGATTTGCACATTTCTTTTTTCAGTGTAGACATTTTCTCTTTTCTACTGATTTGTATATGAAAATGATTGATTTATGGGTTAATTTTCTATCCTTTTACCTTATTAAATTATCTTATTATAGTTTTTTTCTATTGATTTTCCTGGGTTTTCCAGTTATATCACCATATCATTTGATAATAATTTTTTCTTCCTTTCTAATTTTTATTTTTAATTTGATTGAGTTAAAATTTCCGATGCAATTTATATAATAGCAGAACTTTGTTCCCAACTTTAGTTGGAGTATATTCATCTTTTTTTCAGCTTTCACCAGGCCTGACATTCTCTATGCTTCTACCAAGTTTTTCTCACGCATCTTCTTCAGTTTCATCTCAGTCAAAATATGCTTTCCTTTGGCACACTTATTGAGGCTCTGTTCTTCCTTCTGATTTGCAATTTTATAAATGAGGAAAATTCCTTTGTATTCCATTTTAGTCCTTCAGGCTGTTGAAATCTAAACCTAATTCCTATTGTTAGTTTTGTTAGTAGAAGTGGACAAAGGAATAATCCTTTAAGTAGGAAAAATTATCCCATGTTGTAAGACTGCTGTAAACATATCCCTCTGTCTCTACCATATAGTAAGATCATAAATGTTTTCTACAGACAATTAAGATGCAGTTAATAAAGTATGATTAATACCTTTCAAGGCTCTTGACTAAGCCTTTCTCACTCTCTATCATTTTGTTCTAAGCTTTATGCCAATTGTCTATGTGTCTTTCATCTCCAAAGAAGCTGCACTGACTCATCATTATTAACTTTGTTACCCTATAGAAGATTGAATAGGAGGCAAACCTATGGAGCAAAATCTTATGAAACTTGGACAAAACCAAGAAGATGAGTCTTACTATTGAGAAACAAATAATTTAAGATCAAATTTAAATTTTATCTTTTAAGTTTTACCTAAAGCCTATCGTATTTTTATACTTTATCAATGTTTCTGAAACAATTTGTTTTGCCCTGACATTTTATAATACCTTATGCCCATAGAAATTTGACTCAACATGACACTTCTTATATGTGAAAATAATATGAAATATCAATCCCAAGCAACCTAAAGTCTATACCAGAGATAGCAAATAGGTCTCGTCTATGCATCAGGTTCAGGGGAAAGAGTGTTGTGATGTCTGCCAAGGGCTAGGATGGAGAAATAGTGGCATAGTGCCTATTTGAAATACCTCACTTATACTTCAAAACCTTAAACATATGGGATGGGTATTTATGAAATATGTTTAGGAAACTTACCCTTTTATTTATGTTTATAATAACTTTATTTAAAGTTATATATGTTCATATAACTCTACAGACAATAACTTTATTGTCTGTAAAGAAATTTTATGTGTATTTCAATGTGTCCAAGTCTGAATTTCTTTTTTAAAAAAAATCTCTATTGTTCAGTTTGTTAATTACATTGTTCCCTTTTTTTCCCACCCTATGGTTCCCCTCCACCTGGTACCCATCCCACCCTCTGCCCTCACCACCCTCCACTGTCCTCTCCCATAATTGCATGATTTTTGTCCAGTCTCTTGCTGCACTTCCCACACCCCCCATTTCCCCAAGAGTTGTCAGTCCATTCCCTCTCTATGTCCGTGATTCTATTACATTCACCAGTTTATCCTGTTCATCAGCTTATTAATTCACTTGATTTTTAGATTCATTTGTTGATAGGTGTGTATTTGTTGTACCTAATTTTCACTTTTATCTTTTTCTTCTTCCTCTTCTTAAAGAATATCTTTCAGAATTTCATATAGTATTGGTTTGGTGGTGATGAACTCCTTTAGCTTTTTCTTATCTGCGAAGCACTTTATCTGATCATCAATTCTGAATGATAGCTTTGCTGGATAGAGTAATCTTGGTTGTAGATTCTTGCTGTTCATCACTTTGAATATTTCTTGCCACTCCCATCTGGCCTGCATCGTTTCTGTTGAGAAATCCGCTGACAATCATATGGGTGCTCCCTTATAGGTAACCATCTGTTTTTCTCTTGCTGCTTTTAATATTCTCTCTTTGTCTTTTGCTCTTGGCATTTTAATTATGATGTGCCTTGGTGTGGTCCTCTTAGAGTTCCTATATATCGGGGTTCTGTGCGCTTCTTGGACTCCTAAGTCAATTTCTTTCACCAGGTGTGGGAAGTTTTCTGTCACTATTTCTTTAAATAGGTTTTCATTGTCTTGCTCTCTCTCTTTTTCTGGCACCCCTATAATTCGGATGTTGGTATGCTTGAGGTTGTCCCAGAGGCCCCTTACACTATCTTCAATTTTTTGGATTCTTTTTGTTTCTTGCTTTTTCAGCTGAGTGGATTTACCTCTTTGTATTTCAAATCTTTAACTTGGTTCTTGGGGTGCTCCAGAGCACTTTTAGGTCTTTGTATAATATTTTTTCTTTCAGTCAGTGTATGCTTGATTTCTAGTTGGTCCTTTTTCATATCCTTGAGAGTCTCCTTTATGTCCTTGAGGGTCTCTTTTATTTCCTTGTAGGACTCATTCATTTCCACATTGGTCTTGATCATTTCCTTGCAGGTCTTGTTCATATCCTTGAGGGTCTCGTTCATTTCCTTTTCGGTCTTGCTTATTTCCTTATAGGTCTCGACCTTTTCCAGGAGCCTCTTGAGAAGCCCTATAACCGTGGTTTTGAATTCCATGTCCAGTCGTTTTTTTCCTCTATTTCTTTCACGTCTGGTTTCTTTCCATGTCTCTGCATGGTGGCTGCTTCCCTGAGTTGGTCAATTAGCTTTGTGTGGTAGACTTCTTACAAGGGACAGTGGGTTAGCCTCCCCAGTTACCTGAGGTGGATATGGGTTGTACAGTCTTGCTGAAGTTAAGCTCAGGTTAATCGTTGTTAGCGCTTGGAGGGGTTGACCTCCAGGCCAATTGTCTGTGGAGTTCATCTGTGCTCAGGTTGGATGGGCGGAGTCTCCAGGCCAAGCAGACAGCATTAGCTCTGCCCTATGTGGCCCCAGGGAGTCTGTGGCAATGGCCGCCAGCACCTCTGAGAGAGAGCTGCTGTGGAGCTCCACCAGCTGCCGGGAAATTCAGACTCTCCCCAAATGAGTCTGCACACCCAATGTCTCACCCAGGGTTGTAAAACAAAGCAGTCTGATGGTTCCCCGAATGAGATAGCAAGTTGCAGAGTGCTCTCTACACGGTCACGCAGCTGAGCTGTTCCCAAGTTCATGCACAAGCAAGCTCCCTTCTCCACAAGCCGGGAGACCCCTGCAGCACCTGAGCTTCGGCATGCCCTCCCACTGTCCAGTTTTTACCCCGTATGATAGTGGGTTCCCTGGACTTTGCCCAGAGCTGGAGAATCAGTCCAGTGGGATGTCTTTTTCTCCCCATTCGAGAAAACTGGCTGGTTTTCAGCTGCCCGCCCTATCCGTTGGCGTGTGCGCTCCAAACCTCTCTCCACGTGTATCTTTCAACGCTGTCCTCAGCCACTCCTCCGAGTCACAGTGTCTTATCTTCACTTTTATTTGTGGAATTTTCACTCGGCCAGCTTTCTGGTGATTCTGGAAGGTGTTTGTTCTTTCGTTAAGTTGTAGTTTTAAAATTGCTGTGTATGATGGCAAGATAGGTGTTTTACCTATGCCGCCATCTTGGTTCTCCCCCCAAGTCTGAATTTCTAAAGGCAATCCCTTTTTATGGTTAAAATGAAAATCACTTAATAATTATGAGACACTCTGTGGATGTTTCAGTGAGTCATTTATATGGATGATAGTGTAGCTGATCTCTGTCATGTGGGGATGATGGCAAGCCATTACACAAAGTCTTGGCAAATTGGCGTTCATTAACTTGGGATCAAGCCCTCAGCTCAGCACATTTAGAACCTTCATTTTGTCATTAAATTAAATCCATGTGTCATGAGTGACTCACAATAACCAAGCTCATCAAATATATTTGTTAATTTGTGCGAGAACTTTAACTGGAACAGGTACTGAAAAACTCTAGTCACCTGATTAACTTATGGTACTTGTAGTCAAGTTACTTGGGAAGCCGAATCTTAACCCAAATATCAAATTAGTGATTTATATTAAGAAATATAGCTGCCATTTGAACCAGAATACTAAAATCTATGTGACTTGCCTATCTTTCCTTGTAGGCATGGGAAGTAAAATTATATTCTTTCTTGGGCATTAATTAGGACAAAGTTAGATTAATTTAATGGTCTTTTCAGTGGGTTTTGTTTTGGCTCAAACAGATCCCCCCATGTATAAGTGTTTGAATGTGGTGCCAAAGTTAAGCTTTCTGAAGCTTCTTTATTTATATGTATTTGATTGACCAGTTCCTCTTTGATTGACATATTTAATAAAGCATAGTTATATAATTAATCAAATTTCAGGCCCGGCTTCTGTTTGTCTTTGAAGGTGACTTTGCATCTTTACTCCAGAAGACCATCTTATTTTTCTAATTTCCAGATTCTTTTGGAAAGCCTCACTAGTTCGTAACTACTTAGAATTCATCTTACTAAAGAACTGTATTTAGGCTTATTTTAAAGTGAGTCATCTGAGGATTATTTAATTATCTTAATTGTTTAAAATGCAGATACTCCAGAGTGAGGGAGGGGTTTTAGGTGAAGGTTATGAGTTGCATGCAACACAAAGAAAGTTTTTAACGGGTGTTAACATTCAGTCAAATCTTTCAGAAGTGCCCTGCTTTTCACACATTTTTTGCTGCATGCTTGAGCTTTGGCCCGCAGACCTCCCATGCAGACAGCACATATGTTAGTTGGGGCTGTGCTGTTAAAGTCAGCATATAATAATGTGTGCTATTAGTCTGTGGTAATGGTCTTATAGAAGCTGAATTAGGTTCATAATATTATCTAACAGTACTGCAGTGATTATTAAAATAGGTTTTTGTTTATTTTCCCCATTTTATTTGAGACAAGGTTTCTAAGATTTTGCTTCCTATAAACCTCCACATTTCTCAAATTCTATTCTACTCAACCTTAGAAAACAAAAAGTGGATCCTATTGCCACAATTTCATTGTAAAGTAATAAAATTAAGCTTTACAGAAAAACTTGGTTTTCTGTAGCAATTTCTAGTTGAGGAACTCTAAATAAGTATAGCTTTCACATCTTTCCTTTACTTGGAATTGGGGGTGGAGGTTTAAAATTTACTTTAGTTCTTGGTGTAGTCCTCTTTGGATTCCTATAGTTTGGGGTTCTGTGCGCTTCTTGGACTTTTAAGTCAATTTCTTTCACCAGGTGGGGGAAGCATATTTTAATTAAAATGCCAAGAGCAAAAGACAAAGAGAGAATCTTAAAAGCAGCAAGAGAAAAACAGTTAGTTACCTATAAGGGAGCACCCATATGATTGTCAGCAGATTTCTCAACAGAAACTATGCAGGCCAGACGGGAATGGCAAGAAATATTCAAAGGATGAATAGTGAGAATCTATAACCAAGATTACTCTACCTAGCAAAGTTATCATTCAGAATTAAAGATCAGATAAAGTGCTTCACAGATAAGAAAAAGCTAAAGGAGTTCATCACTACCAAACGAATATTATATGAAATGCTGAAAGGTATTCTTTAAGAAAAGGAATAAGAAAAAGGTAAAAATAAAAATTATGAACAACAAATATACATCTACCAACAAATGAATATAAAAATCAAGTGAATTAAAAATCTGATGAACAGGATAAACTGGTAAATACAACAGAATCACGGGCACAGAGAAGGAATGGACTGACAATTCTTGGGGAGAAAAGGAGTGTGGGAGGTGCAGCAAGAGACTGGACAAAAATCATACACCTATGGAAGAGGACAGTGGAGGGGGTGAGGGCAGAGGGTGGGATAGGTACTGGGTGGAGGAGAGCTATAGGGGAAAAAAAGGGGGAACAATGTAATTAATAAACTGAACAATAAAGATTAAAATAAACAAAAAGCAAAAAAAAAAAAAAAAAAAGAAAAAAAAGAAAAAGGAAAAGCTGTGGTACATTCCAAAGCTGTGGAATACTATGCAGCAGTAAAAAAAGAACAATATCTTACTCTTTGAGACAGCATGGAGGGACCTGGAGAGTATCATGCTAAGTGAAATAAGTCAGTCAGAATCTTACTCATATGTGGAATCTAAGAAACAAAATAAACTGATGAACGAAGTGGATCAGAGTGCAGAATCTCAGGGAGAAGGCAGGGGAGGATGGATGAGTGGGAGGTAATCAACCAAAGAACTTGTATGCACATTTGTACAATCCATGGACAGAGACAATAGGGTGGTGAAGGCCTGGGTGGGGGAGTGGGGGTAATGGGGACAGGCTGGGGAGGTCATTGGTGGCGAGGAGAGGACACATGTAATACTTTCAACAATAAAGAATTATTAAAAATAAAAAAAATTTACTTTAGTTCTGTGTTCCCTATATGGCTTCTGGGGCACATCATCTATCTATTATAATAAAGGTAAAATGCTAATTGACCAGACAGCCAAATAACCTTCTAGATATCATTCTGGACATACTTTCAGCCAAAGCCACCATGGTGGGGGCTGAGGCAGAGGTGGTTAGGGGAAATCAGGCAGGCAGCCGGAGGCGGTTAGGCGTGATCATGCAGGCAGGCAAGCAGTTAGGAGCCAGTGGTCATGGATTGCAGGAGAGATGTCCAACTGCTGGTTTAGGCTTGATGCTGCAGGGATTGAGATTGGGCCTAAACTGGCAGTTGGACATCCCCCAAGGGGTCCCAGATTGCAAGAGGGTGCAGGCCTGGCTGAGTGACCCAACCCTCATGCACACATTTTGTGCACCAAGTCTCTAATGTATATATATATGCATGCCAAGGGATTGGAACAACCGGAACTAGCTGCTATGATGCACACTGTGGCTGGCCAACCTGCCCAATCAAAGGACAGGACCAGCTGGCCAACCTCCTGCGGCCCCTCTGCTTGGCATTTATATATATATAGTAGATATGTACTTTAAAGAAATATGGTTTTTACAAAATTTTACGTGCCTAATCCTACTCTTACAAGGTTACTTTTTCTCAGCTCTGAACCTTAAAAATACTTTATTTTTTGTGTTAACTTTTATTTTTATTTTTATTATTTATTTTTTTAAAATTTAGTGTTCAGTTTATTAATTACATTGTTCCCCCTTTTTAATCCCCCTATAGCTCCCCTCCACCCTGTACCCATCCCATCTTCCCCCCTCCCCTCCCCCTCCCCACTGTCCTCTCCCATTGTTGCAAGATTTTTGTCCAGTCTCTTGCTGTACTTCCCACACCCCTTTTCTCCCCAAGAATTGTCAGTCCATTCCCTCTCTATGTCCATGATTATGTTATATTCAGCAGTTTATCCTGTTCATTTAGACTATTAATTCACTTGATTTTCCTATTCATTTGTTGATAGATGTGTATTTGTTGTTCATAATTTATATTTTTACCTTTTTCTTCTTCCTCTTCTTAAAGAATATCTTTCAGAATTTCATATAGTATTGGTTTGGTGGTGATGAACTCCTTTAGCTTTTTCTTATCTGCAAAGCACTTTATCTGATCTTCAATTCTGAATGATAGCTTTGCTGGAAAGAGTAATCTTGGTAGTAGATTCTTGCTATTCATTATTTTGAATATTTCTTGCCACTCGCGTCTGGCCTGCATCGTTTCTGTTGAGAAATCCGCTGACAATCGTATGGGTGCTCCCCTATAGGTAACCAACTGTTTTTCTCTTGCTGCTTTTAATATTCTCTCTTTATCTTTTGCTCTTGGCATTTTAATTATGATGTGTCTTGGTGTGGTCCTCTTTAGATTCCCATATTTTGGGGTTCTGTGTACTTCTTGGGCTTTTAAGTCAGTTTCTTTCACCAGGTGGGGGAAGTTTTCAGTCACTATTTCTTCAAGTAGGTTTTCATTACCTTGCTCTCTCTCTTTTTCTGGCACCCCAATAATTCGGATTTTGGCATGCTTGAGGTTGTCCCAGAGGCCCCTTACACTATCTTCAATTATCTGGATTCTTTTTGTTCCTTGCTTTTCCAGCCGAGTGGATTTTGCTTCTTTGTATTTCAAATCTTTGACTTGGTTCTTGTGGTCCTCTGGACTGCTTTTAGGACTTTGTGTAATATTTTTTTTCAGACAATGTATGCTTGATTTCTAGTTGGTCCTTTTTCATATCTGTGAGGGTCTCGTTCATATCCTCATAGGTCTTGTTCATTTCCTTGTAGGTCTCATTTATTTCCTTGTAAGTCTCATTCATTTCCTTGTAATTCTCATTCATTTCCTGGTTGGTCTTGTTTATTTCCTCATTGGTCTGGTTTATTTCCTCATAGTTCTCATTAAGTTCATCGGCCTTTTCTAGGAGCCTCTTGAAAAGTCTTATAACTGTGGGTTTGAACTCTATGTCTAGTTGTCTTTTTTCCTGCATTTCTTTCACACCTGATTTCTTTCCATATCTCTGCATGGTGGCTGCTTTATGTGGTAGATGTCCTCTAAGGGTCAGTGGCACAGCCTCTCCAGTTACTTGAGGTGGGTACTCTTACTGCAATCCTTTATGGATTGTACAGTATTTTTGAATTTAAGCCCAGCTTGTTGTTGTTAGCCCTAAGAGGGTTTGACCTCCAGGCCAATTGGCTGTGAAGGGAGACTGTGTTCAGGTTGGATGGGCGGAGTCTCTGAGCTGAGCAGGCAGCCTCAGTGTCAGCTATGTCCTATGTGGTGCTCGCGCGCGGGTCTCTTTTCGGTGGCAATTGTTGCAGACACCTCCAAGAGAAAGCCGCTAGTCTCTACTGCTTGCCAGACAACTCTGCCTCTCCCCAAATGAGTCTGCACACCCAAAGTCTCGCCCAGGGTTATAAAACAAAGCAGTCCAGTGGTCTCTGGGACCAGGGGCAAGTCCGCATCTGTGCTGTCGCACAGTTTACGCGCAAACTGCTTTTCCTAGCAACCCGGTTTCCTCTCAGACTAGGAGACCTCTGCAGTTCCCGGCTTTCAGGGTGTGTCCCCCGGACCTTGGACCTCGCCTGGCTCTGGGGAATCGGTGCAGTGGGACATCTCCACCCTCCCCATTGGCGAAATCCAGCCGGGGTTGCTGCTGCCAGCTACAGCCCGCGCGCGCGACTGTGCTCCCACCGCTGTGCTCCCGCCGCTCTTCTGAGTCTCAGTGTCCTACCTTTACTTTTATTTGTGGAGTTTTCATTCAGCCAGTTGTCCGATGATTCTGGGTGATGTTTGATTTGTTGTTATGTTGTAGTTTTTGAATTGTTGCGTGGGGCAGAACAATAGGTGTTTATCTATGCCACCATCTTGGTTCCTCGCTGTGTTAACTTTTTTTTAAAAGGAATCACCTCATGGGCCCTAATCCCAAATGAGTTGTGATCTTTTTTTTTTAAAATATATTTTTATTGATTTTTTACAGAGAGGAAGGGAGAGGTAGAGAAAGTCAGAAACATCAATGAGAGAGAAACATCAATCAGCTGCCTCCTGCACACCCCCTACTGGAGATGTTCCTGCAACCAAGGTAGATGCCCCTGATTGAAATCAAACCTGGGACCTTTCAGTCTGCAGGCTGACACTCTATACACTGAGTGAAACCGGTTTCAGCATTGTGTTAATTTTTTAACATTATTAGGTTTTCTGACTAATGTTTGTAAGTATTCCTCCCCTGTTTGTAAGTATAAGAGTTTTCCAAGTCTGATAGGCATGGCTCAGTGGTTGAGCATTGATCTATGAACCAGGAAGTCATGGTTCCATTCCTGGTCAGGGCACATGCCTGGGTTATGAGTGTAGGGCATGTAGGAGGCAGCTGATCAGTGATTCTCCCTCATCATTGATGTCTCTATCTCCCTCTCCTTTCTCTTTGAAATCAATAAAAATACATTAAAAAAAAAGATTTCCCAGCATGAAATTCTCAATATTCAACAAAGAAAAACCAAATCAAATAATACAAACAAGCCCCTTCAACATACCTGCCTTGATGAGACTAATAGAAGTGAGGAACACTGTTATTTCAAAATGTAAGCAGAGATTTTGAGTAACTGCATATGGATTCATTACTTTGAGGGAAAACATTTTAAAGGATATTTAAAAAAAAAATAAATCTTTATTGTTCAGATTATTAGAGTTGTTCCTCTTTTTGCCCCCCATAGCTCCCCTCCAGCTGGCTCCCACCCCACCCAATGCCCTTACTCCCCACTGCCTCTTCCATAGTGTAAGATTTTGTCCCACACACCCCACACCCTCACCCTCTGCCCTCTGAAAATTGTCAGTCCACTCCCTTTCTATGCCCCTGATTCTATTATATCCACCAGTTTATTCTGTTCATCAGATTTTTTATTCACTTGATTTTTAGATTTACTTATTGATAGATATGTGTTTATTGTCACTTTGTTGTTCATAATTTTTATCTTTACCTTTTTCTTCCTCTTCTTAAAGAATACCATTCAGCATTTCATATAATACTGGTTCGGTACATTTAGCTTTTTCTTGTCTGTGAAGCTCTTTATTTGACTTCAATTCTAAATGTTAGCTTTGCTGGGTAGAGTAATCTTGGTTGTAGGTTTTTGCTATTCATCACTTTGTATATTTCTTGCCACTCTCTTCTGGCCTGCATAGTTTCTGTTGAGAAATCAGGTGACAGTCACATGTATACTTCCTTTTAGGTAACTAACTTGCTGCTTTTAAGATTCTCTCTTTGTTTTTTGTCTTTCACATTTTAATTATGATGTGTCTTGGTGTGGTCTCTTTGGATTCCTCCTGTTTGGGGTTTGTGCTTCCTGGACTTGTAAGTCTATTTCTTTCACCAGATGGGGGAAGTTTTCTGTCATTATTTCTTGAAATAGGTTTTCAATACCTTGTTCTCTTTCTTCTTCTGGCCCCCCCATAATTAGGATGTTGGTACATTTGAAGTTGTCCCAGAGGCTATCTTCATATTTTTGGATTCTTTTTCTTTTTTGCTTTTCCAGTTGGATGTTTTATACTTCTTTGTATTTCAAATCTTTGACTTGATTCTTGGGATCCTCTAGTCTGTATATTATTCTTTATTTCAGTTAGTGTATGCTTAATTTCTGACTGGTCCTTTTTCATTTTTTTTTTTTTTGGCATTCTCACTAAGTTTCTTGAAGGTCCTGCTAAGTTCCTCAGAGGTTTCTAGAACACTCTTGAGTAACCTTATAACTGTGGTTTTGAACTCTATATCCAGTATTTTGCTTTTATCCATTTCTTTCATCTGTGATTTGTTTCTTTGTCTCCACATTTTGGCTGCTTCCCTGAGTTTGTTTCTGTGTGTGGTAGGTGTCCTATAGGGCCTCCCCAGTCACCTGAGGTGTATCCCTTTGTGGGCTGTTTGCACAGTCTTGTTGTAGTTAACTCTTGGTTGCTATTCTTAGCACTGGGAGTAATTGACTTCCAGGCAAATTGGCTGTGAGGATCAGCTGTGTCACTGGAAGATCTGTTGTGCAGGAGACACCCTTATGGGGTAGGAATTGCTTCAGTGGGGCTTTGGTGCTCACTGAGTCTGCCCCTTGAGTGTGTCTCTTATGGATGTGAAGAGTTGTAATCCAGTGTGGTCTCACTCTGACCATTGGGTACACTGGCTCTTGGATCTCCAAAGAGGTTCAAAGTCATCCACTGTCTGGGGCCGCCCAGCAGAAGCTACAGAGACGTCTGCAGATTCCTCCTCTTTGTATGGGGTTTGGAAATGTCCAGATGAGGCCTAGTTATGAAGCAAGGCTGCTGCTGCTGCTGCTGGGCCTTGGGCCTTCTTTTGGAATCTCTGGGGCTCTCTGACCCAGCTGCAGTTTGACAGGTTTTAGGCAAAAGACGGGCCATTCATATGCAAAAGCCACTGTGTACAGCTTGGATGGGGTTGTAAATTGGGTGGGGCAGGGTCTCTGGGAATCACCAGGGCAGAGCAAACAACAATTGCTGCCAGTCAGCTCTTAACCAGAGAAGTCCCCGATTCTCCATGTTCTGCACCCCCTTGCAGGAACAATGATTGCTGCGAGCACCTGTAAGAGAAAGCTGCCCTTACGTTCCTGTCCCGATGCCAGACAGTCCAGTTTCCCCCCATATGTGCCTAGATCCCAGAGAGTCTTGCCTGGAAATGGAGTTCAGAGCAAACGGGAGCTTGTATATCACCCCCGGTTTAAAGAGCAGCATATCCAGGTGCTAGCACTTTCCGCACTTCCACACCTGTTACCATTCTCAATGTGCTTTCTTTACCTCTCTACTTGTGGAACTTCCACTCAGCCAGCTTTCCTGTGGTTCTGGGTGGTAGTTGTTCTGCCACGGAGTTGTGGTTTTGATGTGCTTGTGAGAGGCAGCAAGTATAGGTGATTACCTATGCTGCCATGTTGGTTCTTGGGTGAAAGGATCTTTTAATTGCAATGAAACTCCAGCAACAACATCTATTTTTAACTCTTTAATGGTATGGTGGCATAACCAGAAAAATAACATTACTATTTTGATATAGTAAGACTTTTACATAAGATGTGTGCTATGGTTAAAAATCTTGTTCTTTTATATTCTGATTATATCTCCCTTAAATTATTTAAAAAATACCTATAATGTTCCTGACGAGGGAGCTCACTGATATACCAAGGTTGCGGGTTTGATCCCTGGTCAGGGCATACACAAAAATTAACCATTAGGTGTATAAATAAGTGAGAAACAACAAATCAATGTTTCCCCTTCTCCTTTCCTTTTTCTCTAAACATGAATAATGAACTAAAAAAAATCTGTAAGTGGCAGAGCATTATGCTGTTGTCTAAAATGTATATGTGTCTAAGAAATGAGATGTATAACTTGTGAGCATTGAGGGAATCCTATCATTAACCTAAATTCTTATATGCAGAGTAAAGTGAAGTATGCCTTCCTCAAATGCCTAAGTCTGAAAGGAAGTCTCTGGAATCGTTTTTTCCTGCAGTATCAGCTCGGCTTGAAACAATGAAAGTAGCATATCTGATCACAAGCAGTTGATCCCCAGACATGTTTATTGATGGCACTATCAAGGAAAACAGCATACTGACATACAATACAAAGAAACTTGGCAGACTTTATAGTGGCAATTCAGTTTTGGCATTTATATTGGTAAAAACAGATTACAAGGCTTAGTGCAGCTCAAACTTATTTAAGCTTGCAAAATGTCTCATTTGATCAGCTGGCATTCCACTGAGAGCAACACCTCTATCTCTAGGAATTCCTCTTATGCAACTTATACTGGTGTAGTGCCTTTGCTTTGCTTTGAGTGTGTTACATAATTTAACTTTTTCCCCCATCTGGCTGACCCCATTCAAAAGATTCTGGACAGAATGCCCCTGCTGTGCAGTTTAAAGTTTTTCCCTGAAGAGTGACACTTAGTGGCTAGAAATATTCTTTACAGTGAGTGCTCTTCTGTAGGAATCTCCATTAACACGTCCCATGGTAATAAAGTAAATGATACCAAAATTTTGTCTTCTTGGCAAAGTAATATATAGTATTTGAAGTGTTGTTGATTTTGCAGCAGCTGTCATTCCATACCAATTCATTTAGTTGAAAAGCAAACAGGTGGCTCACACATATTGTTTGTACTACATAAATTTTTAAGTTTTCTTTAGTCCTACTGAAATAAATGGGGCATTTTTGCTGTTGATTTGAATTTACTGGAAGAATATATAACAATGCAGTGAATATATCATTACGAACATTGTTCAAAATGCTTGCTTTCTTCTAGGCAGATATCTATTGACTTGAAATATGAACAAGTATTTTAACTTAGACAAGTAATTTACACTTAGACCCATGAGAATGTAAAGAAAAAAAATACGTCACACATACACGAAACCAAAAATAGACAAAAAATTACTGTGTCCTTAATTAACTCCTTTGATTTGGTACTAGGGTATATAAGAAGTTAAATTATAGTGAGGTTTTAAAAACATTTACTACAAGATCAAGTGTTTATTCCCTTAAGGTCTAGGTTAAGTTTTCTCTCAATTTTATTATATATGGATATATTTTACCTTTAAGGAAGTTTTAGGGACAATAATTAGAATTTTTTTCCCCTTGCAAAATGAAGGCACGTTATCTTGCCTGAGGTTAATGTTTTCTAAGTCTCTTGAGATGCTATGATTGGAAAATAATTTAGAATATTATTTTCTGCCAGCTTCATATACAACAGAGAGATGAGTAGAAAAGATCTGATTAGTGGGTATGACAAAATATGGCACAACAGTCATGAGAAAAATGTAAACCATGTTGTTTTACTTACATGTTGTTTTTTTAAGTACCGAAACAAATACAAAAACAAATACAGAACTGATTTAGGGAGTGGGAGTGGTGAGGTGATACATTAGTCTTTTCCACGTGAAAAGTCTTTTTGAAGTAAGTCAATTACATAAAAAGCTCACTTTACAAAACAGATAAATTTGAATGTGAGTATAAGGTTTATAGAAGCATTTACCAAAGTCTCAAAATAAGCCATATATCATTTAAAACAATTTTTAATTTAAACACTTTCTCAGTTGAGTAAATTGAGTAAATAACCGAATTCTCCACTCTGATTATTTTAAACTCTTACTGCTCCCACCCAATTTGTACCTTCTCTCTCTGCCCAGCAGGAGATGGTGCCCCTCTAGGACTCTCAGGGTATTATGGATGTACTCTTAACTCTTAACATACTGCATTGGAATTGCCTGTAGGTTGTCTATTTCTCACATAAGTCTAAGTTCTTGAGGTTTGATATTGTGTCTTATTCACTATCTCTAGTTCTTACAACAGTGTCAGACATTTAATAAGTACTCATTAAATATTTAACCTTTGTAAGTGCCAGAATGTTGGAATATAGCTAAAGGGAAAAGGCAAAGTGAAATTCCTACCTGGTCTATAAGAGGCAAGGTGACCCTTATTTGTGGTACTCTCTTTGGTGATTGTCCAGGAGGGATGATGAGCTTCTAAGCTATTGACAGTTATTTTTGCTATCGATAATTTCAAAATATAGGATTGGGGATCAGCCATCCTATATAAAAAAGTCCTTTTATCCCAGAGTTCAGTTTCAGATGGTGTACAGCAGACTCTTTAAATAATTCTCTATATAGACCTCTCAAGGAGGCTGGCTGTCTTCACTCGTGGGAATGTATAAATTAAAGTACTATGATGAGAAAGATGTTGTATTTGCTGAATGGAAGCTTAGTTCCACTATTAACTCTGCATTTAACCTTGACCTTATATTTAATCTTTTTAATTTTCAATTTCTTTTACAAAATGGAAGAATTGGCTTGGATGACCTCTGTTCCTTCTGACTAAGGATACGTCTACTTAGCTTGAACAGCTTATCAGGTTACAAAACAAAGATTCTGAGTTTGATTTTAATTACCTAGAAAGTTAAGACAAGACTGTCCACAGATGAAGCACAGGTCAATAGGAATTGCCTACTCATTCATTCATTCTTTGATTTAATACAGATCTGCAACATATGTATTTTATTGATCAACCAATTATATTTCCTTCTTTAATTTATTTATTCTTTTTATTTATTTTTAATAATAATCTTTTACAAATCATTATTATTGAAAGTATTATATATGCTACCTCGCTACCTCCTCTAGCCCTCCTTCATCTCCTGCCCCAGCCCTTCACCACCCTATTGCCTCTGTCCATGGGTATGCATATATACATACAAGTTCTTTGGTTGATTTCTTTTCATCCACCCACCTTCCCCCACCTTTTAGTTTTTAAAGTAAAAATGTTTCTTTTTAAACTTTTAATTTTGATATAATCATAGGTTTATATACAGTTGTAAAAAAGTAGAGAGAGCCTATGGACCCTTTACCCAGTGAAAACACTTTGCAAAACTATATTATACTAAAGGCCCAGTGCATGGATTTGTGCAGTAGTGGGGTCAGTCCCTTGGCGTGGCCTGCAGGGATCTGGCTGAAATTGGTTTCCGACATCCCCTGAGGGATGTAGTAGTGTGGAAAGCAGCAGGTGGCCAGGGAGGAGTTGCTCCCCCTCATCCTGGCCCATTTTATTCTAGTCATTTGAGTGGCTCTTCTGCTGTGGGAGCACACTGACAACCAGGGGGCAGCTCCTGCATTGAGTGTCTTTCCCCTGGTGGTCAGTGGGCATCATAGTGACTGGTCTACCAGCTGCTTAGGCTTTTATATATATAGATTAGAGGCTCAGTGCATGAAATCTGTGTCCTGGCAGGGGTTGTCCCTCTGCCTGGCCTGCACCCTCTCACAGTCTAGGACCCCCTGGTCCTTACTGCTCAGCTTGCTGCTCCTTAGCACTTCCACAAAGGTGGGAGAGGCTCCCACCACCACTGGTGCGCTCTCCAGCTGTGAGCCCAACTTCTGGCTGAGTGGAGCCCACCCTGTGGGAGTGCACTGACTACCAGGGGGCAGCTCCTGCATTATGAGTCTGCCCCCTCATAGTCAGTGCACATCTGACTATGTTATTGGTTGTTCTGCCCTAATGGTTGCTTAGGCTTTCATTATATAAAACTAGAGGCTCAGTGCATGAAATTCATACATGGGAGGTGGGGTGTGTCCCTCAGTCCAGCCTGCACCCTCTCCAATCTGGGACCCTTCAAGGGATGTCCAACTGCCCGTTTTGGCCCGATCCCGATAGGATCAGGCTGAAACGGGCAGTCGGACATTCTTCTCACAATCCAGGACTGCTGGCTCCAAACTGCTCGCTTGACTGCCTCCCTGATAGCCCCTAACCGCTTCTGCCTGCCAGCCTGATCACCCCTCACCACTACCCTGCCAGCCTAATTGATGTCTAACTGCTCCCCTGCCAGCCTGGTTGCCCTCAACTTTCCTCCCCTGCAGGCTTGATCACTCCCAACTGCCTTCCCTTGCAGGCCTGGAACCTCCCAACGGCCATCCCCTGCTGACCATCTTGTGGTGACCATCTTGTGTCCACATGGGGCAGGATCTTTAACCACATGGGGGCAGCCATCTTGTGCATTGGAGTGATGGTCAATCTGCATATTACTCTTTTATTAGATAGGATAGAGGCTTGGTGCATGGGTGGGGGCCAGCTGGTTTGCCCTGAAGGGTGTTGTGGAACAGGGTGGGGGTTCCCTTGGGGCATGGGGCAGCATGGGCGAGGGGCCTTTTGTGGTTTGCAGGCTGGCCACGCCCCCAGTGACCCAAGCAGAGGCCCTGAGATCTGGGATTAATTTATGTTCTACAATTGAAACTTTGTAGCCTGGAGTGGAGCCAAGCCTTCTGCTTGCTTCGTGGTGACAGCCATTTCTGTTTATGTTTATTTAAATTTTATAATTGAAACTTTTTAGCCTAGAGTAGAGGCCTAGGCAGTAGGACTGCAGAAGCTTGGCTTCCTCCATCACCCAGACAACCCTAGCTTCTGCTCTCTCCAGCTCCGTGGCTGCCACCATTTCTGTTGGGATTATGTATCTTCTATAATTGAATCTTTGTAGCATTGAGTGGAGGCCTAGGCTGGCAACGGCAGGTGGAAAGCTTGGCTTCCTCCATTGCCAGGGAAACCCAAGCCTCCTGCTCTCAGTGGCTGCAGCCATCTTGGTTGTTTATTTGTTCCTGATTGGTTGGTGGGTGTCTCTTGTGGGTGTAGTGAAGGTATAGTCAATTTGCATATTACTCTTTTATTATGTAGGATTATCTCAGTTTGGATATTTAAATTGATATACCCATGATACAGTACATTTCTATTATTACAAGGCTTCCTCATATTGCCTTTTTATACTCACACATAGTTCCCCTCTGCTTCAACTCCTAAGAGGTGATAACCTTAATATGTTTTCTATTTCTATAATTTTATCATTTCAAGAATGAAATATAAAGGGAATCATGTAGTATGTAACATTTTGGAATTGACTTTTTCACATAACTCTTGAATCAATAATTCATTTATTTTTATTGCTGAATAGTATTCTATAGTATGGTTGTACCAGTTTGTTTAACCATTAACCCATGGAAGGACATCTGGATTGTTCCTAGATTTTGGGCTATCCTATCAAATAAAAGAGTAATATGGAAATTGACCATCACTCCATCCTATCTAATAAAAGAGTAATATGGAAATTGACCATCACTCCAACACACAAGATGGCTGCCCCCATGTAGTCAAAGATGGCTGCCCCCATGTGGACATAAGATGGCCACCACAAGATGGCCAGCAGGGGAGGACAGTGGGAGGGACTAGGCCTGCAAGGAGGGCAGTTGTGGGCAATCAAGCCTGCAGGGGAGGGCAGTTAGGGGTTACCAGGCCTACTGGGGAGGACATTTAGGGGCAAATAAGCTGGTAGGGGAGCAGTTAGGCATCTATCAGGCTGGCAGGAGAATAGTTAGAGGGTGATCAGGCTGGCAGGTAGAAGCAGTTAGGGGTAATCAGGAAGGCAGGCAGGCAAGCAGTTGGGAGCCAGCAATCCTGGATTGTGAGAGGTATATTCAACTGCCTGTTTAGGCCTGATCTGATTGGGCCTAGTAGGATCATGCTTAAACGAGCAGTTGGACATCCATTGAGGGGTCCCAGATTGGAGAGGGTGTAGGCTAGGCTGAGGGACACACACTCTCGTGCACAAATTTCATTCACCAGGCCTCTAGTTATAAATAAAGCTGCTATAAACATTTGTGTTCAGGTTTTCCTGTGACCCTATATTTGAGATAAATGCTCAGGAGTGCAACTGATGAGTCATATGGAAGTTGCATATTTCTTTATTTTTTTAAAGAAACTGACAGATTGTTTTCCAGAATGCCTGTATACTTTTGTATTCTTACTAGCAGTGTATAAGTGATCCAGTTTAGCTGTATCTTCACCAGCATATGGTATTATAATTTTTATTTTAGTCATTCTGATAGGTGTGACTTTAATTTATATTTTACTAATAATTCATGATATTGAACATAATTTCATGTGCTAATTTATGGAACCTCTATGGTGAAATATTTCTTTATTATTTTTACCTATTTTCTAACAGATTTTTAAAAAAACTGTTGATTTTTGAGAGTTCTTTATATATTCTAGACATTAGACCCGTGATGGCGAACCTATGACACGCAGTCAGCGCTGATACACATAGCCATTTTTGATGTCATGAGGCTTCATATAGAGAAGTATGGGGCTGCATGCCAAGAAGGACGTTTCATCCTCGGCCACTGCACACCTAGGTGCAGTGGCTGAGGATGAAACATTTGCTGTAGTGTAGGGTAGATATTTTGTTCCAGAGGTCTGTAGGCCAAAACAACAGAACTCCAGCACAGAGTGTCTAGTTCTGGGACTTTCGGGTAGGCCGTTAGGGGATCTTTGACCTCACGACCTCCCTTTGGAGGACGTGAGGTCAAAGAGCAGAATACTGTGGGGGATGCATCTCTGGGGGCCCTGTGATCACCATTACCAGCAACCATCATCCAATCTACTGTTCTGGGGTGTCATGGATTTCTAATTGACCATCATTACTGAGATAAGTGAGGGGGAGGCTAGGAGAGGCGAGGGACTGTGCTATGGGTGCCGTTTCCCACCATTAGAAATAGTGGCAGCCATCTTAATTTATATAAGGAATGCCATTTTGCAGCATAGTGCAGACTCCATTTCACCACTATTACTGTTGTGCATCCTTATTAACCCCTATTTCTGCTTATTAACCCTGCCCTTTCTTAAAAGACAGTTACATGTGCCATCTTGTGATCAGTTAGGCTAGTTAACCCCTAATTGCCTTTAGGGCTAACAGGCTACCTATAATTCTATCTTCTGTCACTAACTCCTGATGGAGAACCCAAAAAATAAAAAACCAAGGTTAAGTAAAGGAAGTGGTAGTAGTAGTATCCAACCCTTTCAAGAGACATGGGCTGAGACGTATGGCATTATAGAAAAAAATGGCAGATCATTTTGCGTTCTATGTACTGAAACAGTAGTAAGCAGAACGTGAAATATAAATAGACATTTTGAAACTAATCATTCCCAACTCTTGAAAAAAAATGAGGATGAAAGGAAGGAATACATTTCCAGGCAGCTATACCTTTATAAGAGCCAATCTAATTCCATTCTTAAATTTATTAAAGGCTCTACAAATTTAACATCTGCAAGTTGGAGCATTGCTCACTCCATAGCTAAGCATGGAAAAGTACTCAGTGAGGGAGAATTTATTAAAGGAACTCTCCTAAGATGTGCACCAGTTCTATTTCACAATATGCAGAATAAAGATGCAATTATTAAGAGAATACCTGAGTTACCTCTCAGTAGAAATATCATAAAAGACCGAATAATGAGACTGAACACAAATGTACAACATCAATTAAAGAGACACATAAGTAATTGTAAATATTTTTTTATCTCTCTTGATGAAACTATTGATGTCACATCACATGCTCAGTTGGCCATTATTGGTCGATATTCTGATGGTCTCACAATGAGAGAAGAGTTGATAAAGTTAGTATCAGTGCCAACAAGTACATCAGGAAGCAAAATATGTAAGGTTGTTTTACAAAAATTCTGTGACGTAAGCATTGATATCTCTAAAGTTGTGTCAGTGATGACAAATGGGGCACCAAACATGGTGGAGAAAAATGTCGGATTTGTCAAATTGTTTACAGAAGCTATTGGACATCTGATTGTGCCTTTTCATTGTATTATTCATCAGGAGGTTTTATGTGCCAAGGCAGGATTCACTGACTTAAAGGACTTAATGTCAGTTGTTACAAAAATAGTTAATTTAATAGCTGCTCACCCTCTTCACAAGCGAGAATTTTCTGCACTTTTACTGAGGGTTGATTCCACCTACAGTGGACTGCTGATGTACAATAATGTAAGATGGCTGAGCCGAGGCAAAGTTCTTTTTTTTTTCTTTTCTTTTTTTGATTTTTTAATATAATTTTTTAATTGTTTAAAGTATTAGGAATAGTAGTACATATGTTTCCTTCCCCCCATCCTATTGACCTCCCCCCAGCCTCCTCTACCCCCCAGCGTATGTCCTCACCTGCCCCCCCGCAGTGTGTTGTATCCATTTGTTATGATTATATGTATGCATACAAGTCCTTCAGTTGACCTCTTACAGCCCCTGCCCCCCACCTTTGCCTGCATTCCCACTGTAGTTTGACAGTTTGTTCAATTGTTCTTTGCCTCTGTATCTATTCCCCCCGCACTGTTCCTTTTCTTTAAAAAAATCTTGCATCTTCATCCTAGAAATAAACATATAAAAACAAAAAAATGTTTGAGTCTCAGTTTCAATAGTTCTTGAGCACTTTGTGGAGTGCTTTGAAGAAATTAAGGTATTTCTTGAGGATAAGGATCTGGGAAACTTTTCTCAGCTCAATGATGATAAGTGGGTCAACACACTGATATTTTTTACAGATCTCTCTGTTCATATTAATGAACTGAACTTTAAGTTAAAAAGTATTGACGTTATGTTTGGATACATAAAAAGTTTTGAAAGTAAACTTAAAATTTTCAAGCGAGATGTAGAAACTAAAACTGATAAGTATTTTCCTCAAATAACAAAGTATTTTGAGAATGCCAGTGCAGCTGTACAAAATGAAATGGAACCCTTGCATATAAAGTACCAGCATGTTTTAGACTCATTACTTGACAAGTTCAGTGGTAGATTTAATCAATTTAGAAGCCTAGAACAGATGATAAAAATAATTAGGTATCCTCATGTAGTAGTCTACAGTAGTTTGGAATTAAATGGTTTCCAATGGATGCAAATTGATGATTTGGAGATGCAACTTGCAGAATTTCAAGACAGCAGGTGTTTGTGGACTTGAGGTCAAAGCTTGAGAATCTGGAAAGATGCTGCTTGGAGAATCAAGAGGAGTGCCATTACAAACAGGAAATTTGGAGTGCCTGAAACTGATTAGCAGACACTTTTAGCACCCTGAAAAATATAGCAATGGCTTTACTCACAATTTTTCCCTCTATGTATTTTTGTGAGACCTTATTCTCAGTGTTAAATAATATCAAAACCAACAAAAGAAACAGATTGACAGATGAAGTTAGTAGAGCTTGCTTGGGCTTGAAGTGTACAAAATACTGACCTTCAATTGAAGGTTTAGCCAATGAAATTCAGCAACAGAAAAGTCACTAATAGACAGGCTAGTTAAAGAATTCCCCCCTCCCCCACTTATCTTAGTTCACAGCACCCCACCCAAGTTAAATAATATCAAGAGCAACAAAAGAAACGGACTGACAGATGAACAAAGAAGTCACTAAGCAGGTATGTTAAACAATTAGTTTTTGGTTTATTAAATACAGTTATATATTACAATTATACATTTTTGTTATTTAAACTTTAAATATTGCAAAATTATGGTTTTTTTCTCCAGGTGACACACCACCTGAGTTATGCTCAGTTTTTTGGCGAATTTTGACACACCAAGCTCAAAAGGTTGCCCATCACTGCACTCAACCTTTGTTGAAGATGTGGTTTGAAATATTTTCTCCCAGGCTGTAGCTTGTGTTTTCATCCTTTTAACAAGGTCTTTCACAGAGCAAAACTTTAAAATTTTGATGAAATTTAGTTTATCAATTTACCCTTTTGAAATAAATCTTTATTGTTCAGATTATTACAGTTGTTCCTCCTTTTTCCCCCATAGCTCCCCTCCACCCAGTTCCCACCCAACCCATGCCCTTAACCCCTCCCCCATAGGCCTCATCGATAGGTGCAAGATTTTTGTCCAATCTCTTTCCGCACCCCCACATCCCCTTCCCCCTGAAAATTGTCAGTCCACTCCCTTTCTATGTCGCTGATTCTATTATATTCACTAGTTTATTCTGTTCATCAGATTTTTTATTCACTTGATTTTTAGATTCACTTATTGATAGATATATATTTATTGTCAGTTTGTTGTTCATAATTTTTATCTTTACCTTTTCTTCTTCTGCTTCTTAAAGAATACCTTTCAGCATTTCATATAATACTGGTTTGGTGGTGATGAACTCCTTTAGCTTTTTCTTATCTGTGAAGCCCTTTATCTGACCTTCAATTCTAAATGATAGCTTTGCTGAGTAGAGTAATCTTGGTAGTATGTTCTTGCTATTCATCACTTCGAATATTTCTTGCCACTCCCTTCTGGTCTGCATAGCCTCTGTTGAGAAATCAGCTGACATTTGTATGGGCACTCCTTTGTAGGTACCTGTTTTTCTCTTGCTGCTTTTAAGATTCTCTCTTTGTCTTTTGCCTTTGGCATTTTAATTATGATGTGTCTTGGTGTGGTCCACTTTGGATTCTTCTTGTTTGGCATTCTCTGTGCTTCCTGGACTTGTAAGTCTATTTATTTCACCAGGTAGGGGAAGTTTTCTGTCATTTCTCCAAATAGGTTTTCAATATCTTGCTCTCTCTCTCTGGCACTCCTATAATTCAGATGTTGGTACGCTTGGAGTTGTCCCAAGAGGCTTCTTACACTATCTTCATATTTTTGGATTCATTTTTGTTTTTACTCTTTTGGTTGCATGTCTTTTGCTTCCTCGTATTTCAAATCTTTGACTTGATTCTTGGGATCCTCTAGTCTGTATATTATTCTTTATTTCAGTTAGTGTATGCTTAATTTCTGACTGGTTCTTTCTTTCTTTCTTTCTTTCTTTCTTTCTTTCTTTCTTTCTTCCTTCCTTCCTTCCTTCCTTCCTCCCTCCCTCCCTCCCTCCCTCCCTTTCTTTCTTTCTTTCTTTCTTTCTTTCTTTCTTTCTTTCTTTCTTTCTTTCTTTCTTTCTTTCGGCATTCTCACTAAGATTCTTGAAGGTCTCACTAAGTTCCTCAGAGGTTTCTAGAAGATTCTTGAGTAACCTTATAACTGTGGTTTTTAACTTTATATTCAGTATTTTGCTTTCTTCCATTTGTTTCATTTCTTTATCTCCACATTTTGGCTGCTTCCCTGTGTTTGTTTCTATGTATTGGGTAGCTGCTAAGTCTCCTTGAGTTGATAAAGTGGCCTTATGTTGTAGGTGTCCTATAGGGCCTTGTGGCTCAGCCTCCCCAATCACCAGAGGTAGACACTCTCGGTGCACCCCTTTGTGGGCTTTTTGCACGGTATTGTTGTAGTTAAGCCTTGATTGCTATTGGTATCATTGGGAGGAATTGATCTCCAGGCCAATTGGCTGTGAGGACCAGCTGTGTCTACAGAGGAAGAGCTGCTGTGTAGGAGACACCCTTATGGGGAACAACTTGCTTCGGTGGGGCTTTGGTGTACACTGAATCTGCCCCTTGAGTGTGTCATTTGTGGATATGAAGAGTTGTAGTCTGGTATGGTCTCACACTGAGCACTGGATACACTGGCTCTTAGATTTCCAAAGAAGTGCAAAGTCAGCCACTGCCTGGGGTCACCCAGCAGGAGCTACAGAGAGAGCTGCAGATTCCTCCTCTTTGTATTAGGTTTGGAAGTGCCCAGAGGAGGCCCAGCTGTGAGGCAAGGCAGGCTGGTGCTGGTGGGACCTTGGGCCTTCTTTTGATAACTTTGGGGATCCCTGACCTAGTTGTTGCCCGTTTGACAGATTTTAGGCTGAGAAATGACAGGCCATTCATATGAAAAAGCCGATGTGCACAGCTTGGGTGCGGATGTAAATTTAGTGGGGCTGGGTCTCAGGGAATCACCAGGGTGGAGCTAACAGCAATAGCTGCCAGTTAGCCCTGCACTGGAAAGGTTCCAGAGCAGGAACAATGACTGCTGTGAGCACCTCCATTTGAAAGAAAGCTGCCTTTTGCATTCCTGTCCTGATGCCAGACAGTCAATTTCTCCCTGTGTATGTCTGGGTCCCCTAGAGTTTTGCCTGGAACTAGAGTTCAGAGCAAGCAGGAGCTTGTATCTCTCTCCCCATTAAAAAAGCAGTGCACCCGGGTGCCAGACTGTTCCACACCTCTGTACCTCCTACCACTTTCAATGTGCCTTCTTCTTTACCTTTCTGGTTGTAGTACTTCCACTCTTCTTTACCTTTCTGGTTGTAGTACTTCCACTCTTCTTTACCTTTCTGGTTGTAGTACTTCCACTCTTCTTTACCTTTCTGGTTGTAGTACTTCCACTCTTCTTTACCTTTCTGGTTGTAGTACTTCCACTTGCCGTGGTCCTGAATGATAGTTGTTCTGTCTTTTAGTTATAATTTTTATGTGGCTGTGTTAGGCAGTAAGTATAGATGTTTACTTATGCTGCCATCTTGGTTCTCTCCAGTTTATACTTTTATACATTATGCTTTTGGTATTGTCGTAAAAATCTGCCTAGTCCTGATCCTGAAGATTTTCTCCATAATAAAAAAAGGTTTTCCTGTTTTATATTTTATATTTAAGTCTGTGATCCAACTTGATTTACTTTTTGTATAAATTGTGAAACTTGGTTGAAGTTCAAATTATTGCCTGTAGTGTCCTATTGCTCTGGCACTATTTATTGTTAAAACTAATTTTTCTCCATTGAATTGCTTTTGTACCTCTTAAAAATCAGTTAGTCATATGTATATGGGTCTATTTCTGTGTTCTCTGTTCTATTTCATTGATCTATGTGTCTTTCCCTCTACTAATACCACCACACGGTTTTGATTACTAAAGCTATATAATAAATTTTAAAATTAAGCAGATTGATTCTTCATACTTCATTTTTCTTTCTAAAAATTGTTTTAGCTATTCTAGTTTTTGAATTTAGTGGGATTTTGATCGGAGTTGTATTAAAATTCTATGGCAATAGGAAGAGATTTTACATGTTAATATATTGTGTCTACCTGCTAGTGGTCTTGTTCCAGTATCTAGAAGGATTCAGGAATATGGAGAAACATTGTATGTTAATTAAATAAATGTCTAGAGACAAAACATAATTTTGGAAGGCTTTTGGGGGGCCAGAGAAACTTGGCTGAAGAAATCAAGTTCTCCCTTGTCTCAGGGTCCCTTTGGTTTTTGTTAACACAAATTGTCCTAAGGCAAGGGTTTAATACACAAATCCATTGTCAGATTGGTGAATTGCCTATAGCTGTTCAGGTGTTTGGCCAGTAGGAGGCAATAACATGTAGATTAAGATGCCCTCAGCTGTCTGGCAGCAAGCAATCAATTTATGCATCTTCTTTAGGTTTGGGGAAATGCCCTCAGCCATCCCCAGATGATTCAGCCCTGCTGATATGCTAGAATTGGCTTCCGGCAGCTACCTATCCATGAACATGGTATATCTCTTCATTTATTTAGAATTCCTTTGATTTATTTAATCAGTTTTGAGTAGTTTTCAGCTTGAAAATCATGGACATGTTTTCTTAGGATTATATTTAGGTATTTTCAGCATTTATAAATAGTATGTTAAATTTCGCTGATTATGTATTCATTGCTATTGTATAGAAGTACAATCGATTTTTGCATGTTTATATTGTATAATAGGACCCTGCTGAAATTATTAGTTCTATGAGATTTGTTTTGTGTATGTGCCTGTGTGTGTGTGTGTGTGTGTGTGTGTGTGTGTGTGTGTGTAGAATCTTTGGGATTTTCTATGTAGACAATCATGCCATTTGCAAATAGGGGCAATTATATTTATTCTTTTATAATGTATTTTGTTTCCCTTTTTGTTTTATTGCCATGGCTAGCACTTTCAACACTTTGTTGAATAAAGAGTGGTCGAAGTGGACATTTTGGCCTTGTCCATAATTTTAGGGGAAAGTCGCCTTAAGTATGATGCTAACGGGTTCTAGTTTTTTTGTAGATGCTTTTTGCCAAGTTGAGGTGGTTCCCCTTAGTCCTATTATATTATGAAAATTTCAGTTTTATTTAAACCTTCCATTTTAATTGACTTTCTCTGACAACACTTTGGCAGTGGAAGGAGGGGGACAATGCTACCATATTAATATCATATGGTATAGAAATCTAGTTTGTTGTCACTTGAAGGGGAGGAGCTTCTTATTGTCCACTGAGTGAGAGTGGAGATTCTCGCTTCCCACATGCTTTCCTCTGACACTGTGGTCAAGGTGGCCTCATTACGACTGGGTGATTGTTAAAGTCCTTTTCTGCATGAGGCCTCTTTTGACACTCCCCCAGTGAATGGGGAGGGTGCCTGCTAATTTAGGGAGGAAGTTCTGGTTCTCCATATAATCTCCAGTGACATGGCAAGGGAGAGGGAGATCATGTTACTTGCCAGAAAGAATGAAAGTCCCAGATTCATATTTGGACTTATTTGACACCACTCTGGTGATGGTATTGAAGTACCTTATTATTGTCTTTTGAGGGTGGAAATCTAGACTCCCCTCTTAGCCTTTGTTAGTATGGGCTGGAGTAGAGTCACAGTTTTTCCTGTGCTATTTGACTGGAATAGAACAATTATTGTCTGAAAGCTTTCCGTTTTACTAGACTGACCTTTTCTTGCTCATTTGGTTAGAGAGAGCAAGCTTTGGTTGGGGCTATTTTGTCTATGTCTGTTGGTGTTTCTAGATTCCTGCTCTCTTCAGCTGCAAGTCTGGCATGTGAGAGACAAAAACAAAACCTAAGGAGCTAATCACCAAGTTGGGTTTTAATGTTCTTAGCTGATGTGCCTTCTTCTCATCTTTTTTTAGTCTTCTTATTTGTTTTATATATGATGCTTGAAATTTATTGTTGTATCCAGTGGGAGAAATATGGAAAGGCACCTCTACTCCATTTTCCTGGAAAAATATGTCTTAAAATAGAGATCTTTCATTTGCTGCTAAGGTTAGGAGTTGTGAACAAAATTGGGAAGTTGTGGGGAAAAGAAGAGAGTTTCATTTTGACTTATCTATAGTGATTTTAAGTGTTTGAGGACAGGAAAGGAAAACAGACTATGCACTTCTAAAAGAAAACCTGAGTCCTAAATTTTTTTTTGTTGGAATTCTGCTTGAATATTGGTTTGTTTGTTCGTTCGTTCGTTCATTCATTTATTCATCATTCAACAAACATCTTTAAATAACACTGTAAGCATGGTGGAGTGGTTGGTGCTAGGGACACAAAGATAAATAAGATAATTTTTGCCTATTAAGATCTCAAAGTCTAGGGTATTAAAGCCTGACACCCAAATAAGCTAATAATCAGAACATCTTACGGTAAGTGAACTGAGTCCTAAAGGATGAGTAGTGGTTCTCTAGGTAATCTGCAAGAAGATGATCTAAGCAGAAAAAATGGCTTGTGTGAAGGTACAGAATTATAAAATTTCAGGGGTTTAGGAGAATGGCAAGCAGTGATGTGAAGAGTAGGGGGTTCATATCAGTGAATGGTGAGCAATGGGATGGGCCGAATTGCGGAAGGCTTTAATGTGTTTGGTAAGGAAGTTTTACATTTTCTAAAGGCAATGGGGAGTAATATTTAAGCTATTTGAGTGAGCACTTAACAGTAATGATTTTTGTCATATTTATATTTATGTCCATATGTATCCTTTAATATTCTTTCACATGTATAGATGTAAGATTTGCCATCCTGCCTTCATCTCTACTTTTCCTTCTTTCTTGCCCTCTATGACCATCTGTGGCTAAAAATTGGGGAAAGAAATGTTCACTTAATCATCTAGAATTACTAAATAGAAATGTGTAAATGTAACAGATGAACAAGTGAAGCTCAGGATGAAGCTATTGTTTCAAATCTGTTCTCACAGACAGTTGGATTTTCACTAGCTGTGAGTGTGAGTTTATGTGTTTAAATATAGTAGTACTCAGTTAATCCCAATAGTCACTTCACAATCTCTTCACTACCTTCACAGTCATTTCAGCCTACTTATCAAAAGCAATTTCTCATAGAATTTAGTAGAATTATATACTGATGAGGTATATTAATTTTAGGACATGGAAAAAATCCATATTTTCTCCAAGAAATGGGAATATAGGAGTCTAGCTCATTATACTAAAGTAGATAAAATATTCTTTATCATGCAGAGTGTTACATTTTTCATTGTTTTCTTCTTAATTATATACATTTATGGTCATTATCCTTTCTGTTTTCAGGCATATCCTATTAGTACCTACAAATTTCCCCCTCTTCTGTAATATATATTTAAACCTTATGGTACCCCAATGTATTGGTATATTTAAAAAACTTCCATATACAATAACACTTTATTTTTGTGCTGTCTAAATCTTTTATTTAAAGACATCTGGCATGTTTGGCTCAGCGGACAAAATATGACAGTGCTGAAAAGTAGTATTAGCAATTCTTATGACTTCTTACATATTTTAAGATGTTTATGGCAGAAATTACATACTGTGGTAGATAGAGTAAGCAACTAAGAAAATTTTATGATATACAATTGTTTACTTGTTTATAATCTTAGAAAACCATCAGACTTTTCTATGATTCTTATTTTTAAATTATAGTTTTATAGTTATAAAAGAGGCATACATTTCCCCAAATATCTGCATAATAGAGATACTGAGATTTTAAACATAGCTCTTTTTTTTAATGTACCTGAAGTGACTCACTGGAATTCATTTTCTTGCAATGATTAAAAACATGCCCTTTATATGGTATGTGGTAACTTTTTGATATGAACTTTATAGATTATAAACAAAAATATAATATTGAGCTGCAGTTGCACTTATAATGTAAATAGAAATTATTTTATTTATTTATTTAATTGTGGAAAAATTGGTATGCAAGATTATATAGATTTCAGGTGTACAACAATATAATTTGATATTTATATACACTCTATGTAGTGTTCACCACTCTAAGTCTAATTAATTGTTATACATTACCACACAACTGGTCCTCTTCACCCATTTTTCCTTTCTCCCAACCCCTTTCCTCTGGTAACCACCAGTCTGTTTTCAGTATTTATAAGTTTGCTTTTTTCTTTTTAAGATTCCACATATCAGTGAAATTATATGGTATTTGTCTCTTTTTTACTTATTTCACTCAGCATAATAATCTTTGGGTCCATCCATGTTGTTACAAATGGCAAGATTTCCTTCTTTTTTAATGGATGATATCAGGAAAATGCAGAATACCTATTATCAAAAAGACAAGAACTAGTAAGTGTTTGAGATGATATAGAGAAAAGGGAATTCTCAGACACTATTGGTGGGAATATAAATTGTTGCAGTCACTATGGAAAACAATATGGAGGTTTCTGAAAAATTTAGAACTAGAACTACCACATGACAAAGCTATTACACTTCTAGAATATGAAAACACTAATTTGAAAAGATATATGTATCCTTATGTTCATTATAGCATTATTTACAATAGCCAAGGTTTGGAAACAATATAAATGTCCACTGAGGATGAATGGATAAAGATGATGTGATCCTATCGAATAAAAGAGTAATATGCAAATTGACCATACCTCTGATCAAGCCACACCCACAAATTAACCCCAACCAAGATGTCTGCCGGCCACAGAGAGCAGGAGGGATGCTTAGGTTTCCCCAGCAGGAAGCCAAGTTTTCTGTCTGCTGTTGCTGGCCTAGGCCTCCACTCAATGCTACAAAGTTTCAATTATAGAAGATACATAATCCCAACAGAAATGGTGGCAGCCACAGAGCTGGAGAGAGAAGAGGCTAGGGTTGCTGGGGCGATGGAGGAAGCCAAACTTCTGCAGCCCTAGCCTAGGCTTCCACTCTAGGCTACAAAGTTTCAAACAGAAATGGCTGTCACCACGGAGCGAGCAGAAGGCTTGGCTCTACTTCAGGCTACAAAGTTTCAATTTTAGAACATAAATTAATCCCAGATCCCAGGGCCTCCACTTGGGTTGCTGGGGGCATGGCTGGCTTGCAAACCACCATAGGCCCCTCACCCAGGGTGCCCCACACCCCAAGGGAACCCCCACCCTCATTCAGGACACCCCTCAGAGAAAACCAGCTGGTCCCCACCCATGCACCAGGCCTCTATCCTATTTAATAAAAGAGTAATATGCAGATTGACCATCACTCTAACACACAATAGGGCTGTCCCCATGTAGTCAAAGATTCTGACCCCATGTGGACATAAGATGACCACCACAAGATGGGTCAGCAGGGGAGGCAGTGGAAGGTTCCAGGCCTGCAAGGGAGGGCAGTTGGGGGCGATCAAGCCTGCAGGAGAGGGCAGTTAGGGGTGACCAGGCCAGCAGAGGAGGTAATTGGGGGCAAACAGGCTGGCAGGGGGCAGTTAGACATCAATTAGGCTGGCAGGGTAGTGGTTAGGGGGTGATCAGGCTGGAAGGCAGAAGTGGTTAGGGGCAATCAGGGAGGCAGGCAGGTGAGCAGTTTGGAGCTAGCAGTCCTGGATTGTGAGAAGGATGTCCAACTGCCCGTTTAGGCCTGATCCCACCAGGGCAATCAGACATCCTTCAAGGGGTCCCAGATTGCAGAGGATGCAGGCTGGGTTGAGGGACAACCTCCCTGCCGCCCCTCCCATGCATGAATTTTGTTCACCGGGCCTCTAGTTTGTGTGTGTGTGTGTGTGTGTGTGTGTGTGTGTGTGTGTGTGTGTGTGATATATATCCTATCTAATAAAAGAGTAGTTTTCAGGTTGACCATCACTCCAACACACAAGAGGGCTGCCTCCATGTGGTCAAAGATCTTGTCCCATGTGGACACAAGATGGCC
The DNA here is from genome assembly GCA_027563665.1 of Antrozous pallidus. Lineage (NCBI taxonomy): Eukaryota > Metazoa > Chordata > Mammalia > Chiroptera > Vespertilionidae > Antrozous > Antrozous pallidus. The sequence goes on along the minus strand of CM050508.1, from coordinate 57,153,647 downwards.
AGCAGGGGAGGGCCATTGGGAGGTTCCGGGCCCGGCAAGGGAGGGCAGTTGTGGGTGATCAGGCCAGCAGGGGAGGGCAGTTGGGAGGGACCAGGCTTGCAAGGGAGGGTAGTTGGGGATGACCAGGCCGGCAGAGGAGGGAAGTTGGGGCAAACAGGCTGGAAGGGGAGCAGTTAGACATCAATTAGGCTGGCAGGGTAGTGGTTAGGGGGTGATCAGGCTGGAAGGCAGAAGCAGTTAGGGGCATTCAGGGAGGCAGGCAAGTGAGCAGTTTGGAGCCAGCAGTCCTGGATTGTGAGAAGGAAGTCTGATTGCCCGTTTAGGCCCGATCCCACTAGGATTGGGTCTAAACTGGCAGTTGGACATCCCTCGAGGGGTCCCAGATTAGAGAGGGTGCAGGCTGGCCTAAGGGACATCCCCTGCCTCCTGTGTACGAATTTCGTGCACTGGGCCTCTAGTATATATGTATGTAGGTGTATATATGTATATATATCTCCTATATAATAAAAGGGTAATATGCAAATTGACTGTCACTCCAATACACAAGATAGCTGCCCCCACGTGGTCAAAGATGGCTGCCCCCATTTGGACAAAAGATGGCCACCACAAGAAGGCCAGCAGGGGAGGGCAGTTGGGGCAATCAGGCTGGCAGAGGAGGGCAGTTGGGAAGGACCAAGCCTGCAGAGGAGGGCGGGGGGCCCAGGCTTTTGGGGGAGGGCAGTTAGGAGTGACCAGGCCTGCAGGGGAGGGCAGTTACAGGCAATCAGACTGGCAGAGGAGCATTTATGCATTGATCAAGCTGGCAGGGAGTGGTTAAGGGGTGATCAGGCTGGCAGGCATAAGCGGTTAGGGGCAAATAGGTAGGCAGGCAGGTGAGTGGTTGGGAGCCAGCAATTATGGATTGTGAGAGGGACATATGACTGCCCATTTAGGCCCGATCCTGTGGGCAGTCAGACATCCCTGAAGGGGTCCCATATTGGAGAGGGTGCAGGCTGGGCTGAATGACACCCCTGTCACCCTGCATGAATTTTGTGCACCAGGCCTCTAGTATGGAATAATTAACTTCATTATAATTTTTTCACAATAGTCTGGAAAATTGGTTAAGAAGAGAAACTTAATTTACTATGACATATCTATATTTATATACACTTATGTACCTTTTATTGAAGTCAAAGATCAAGATTCAGCCAAACTACGGAACCAGATAAGCCATAATCATTGGAAGTTCTGCATGTGGTGAATGAAGTTGTGACTTTTGTGCATTTCTTTTTCAGACTGAAGTATTTAAAAATTGTGCATACTTGGTAGAGGTGCACAATAAGAATAATGCTCGATTTTGATCTGATTCACAATACACATGCAAGCTCTATTTTGCTTTCCTGAAAAAGTTGAACTATCTTTACTGCTCTAAATCTGTTGTCTTTCTAAGCATGATAACAAAGGCAAATATTCAGAGGAAACAAAATGATACATTTTACTACAAAGTTTTTTAAGTTCTTTCTGCCAAAATCCACTATAAACAAGATTGAAAGGCAACTGACAACTGGGAATGATGGGGGCAACACATATGATGAACAAAGAGTGAAAATCCTTCCTATCAAGGGCTCTTAAAACCTGACATGCCAGGTTATCATTTCATGTGGAAAGTGAGGTACTGTTAGCATCTTTATTTTATATATGAAAAAGTAAGGCTTGGAGAGGTCTTACTGTTGGTGATGGAATAAGGCTTCAAATCCAGGAGATCTAATGCCAGAATTTATTAGTTTCAACCATAATACTACACTGCCCTTCATTCTGAGATGGCCAAAGTCATAAACAGGCAATTTATGAAGAAAGACATACACATTTTTTCCTTTTCTAAAAATCAAATAAATGCAAATGAAAATATAACACATTATTGGCTATCAAATTGATAGATTTAAAAAAGCAGTTATGTTCCTTGTTACCAAGATACAAAAAAATTAGGCAATTGATAAATACTTTCATTGGGAAAACCTTAAACACTTCTTAAAATTTTATATTGTTTTAACATTGCAATTCAATTTTTAGTTCTTTATCCTGAGGAAGTAATTGTCTATATATGAGATTTAGTTAAAAGGATATGAACTCAGCAGTTGTTTAAAAATACATTTTAAAGAACTTTTTAGTGACATTTTAATATGTATACTGTGTATTATGAGAATAAGTCAGATCATTGAATCATTAAGATTCCATCCAAAAATGTACATTTTTGCATTAATAAAAGACTGGAAAAATTTATGCCATAATATTTAATGGTGATTATCTTTATTTAGTGAGACTATAAGTAGGTATTTTGAGTTCTCTAAATTTTCTACAATTTTAATCTTTCCATGAGGAAAAAAATGTTACTATGAAATTTCTTTAAAATTCTTATTGCATGTAAGATTTTTTTAAAAAGCATAGTCACAACCCTGACCGGTTTTGCTCAGTGGATAGAGCGTCACCCTGTGGACCGAAGGGTCCCAGGTTTGATTCCAGTCAAGGGCATGTACCTTGGTTGTGGGCACATCCCCAGTAGGGGGTGTGCAAGAGCAGCTGATTGAAGTTTCTAATTTTCTATTCCTCTCCCTCTCTAAAAAAGTCAAAAAAAGCATAGCCACAGGCTTACAAAAAGGAAATTTTGATCTCTCCATCATTCTTTAATTTCTCATGAGCAATATATGTTGATCATCATTTTGGTTTTTAAATGGATAATTATCAGTAATGTTATTCCTAAATAAACTTGAATGACATTATTTTACTCATAATTTCCATGTGAATTTTTTTGTCTTATTTTTATCTCTTTTTTTCCTTTAACTTTTTCACATTCATGTTTGCCTTTTAAAAATATTTTTTATTGATTTCAGAGAGGAAGGGGAAGGGAGAAACAAATGGAAACATCAATGATGAGAAAGAATCATGAATTGGCTGCCTCCTGCATGTCCCATACTGGGAATATAACCATGACTTCCTGGTTCATAGATGGCCTCTCAAACACTGAGTAATGATGGCCAGGTATATTTGCCCTTTTAATCCTTATTTTTTTCTGAGGTATTTTTCACTTTAAGCTATTGCTTCTCTTAACACACTGATGGAAGCCAGAGGGGAGAGAGTTGAGGGATGGGTGCAAAAGATGAAAGGATTAAAAAGTACAAATTGGTAGTCACAAAACAGTCACAGGGAGGTAAAGTACAGCATAGGGAATATACTGAATAACATTGTAATAACTATGTACAGTGCCAGGTGGGTCCTGGAAATATTGGGGGAAACATTTTATAAAGTATTTGATTGTTTAACCACTATGCACACCTAAAACAAATACAAAATCATATTAAATGTAAACTGTAATTGAAAAATAAAATTTAAAAATATTGCCTCTCTTGTTTTTCCATTTACTCTCTGTAACACAATCATTTCACTGTTCATTCTTCCCATCCTTCTTTTCCCCACAAAAATTTTTTTTGCAGAATTGGTATGGAATGTCATGAGAAATGGAAAATGCCTACTTGCTTATTCTACCTTATATTATTTAACAGATTAAGACTATATAACCTAGTATTATATAATTGGTGCTTTAATTTTAGCATTGGTTTATAACATTTCATATATATATATACATATATATATATACACATATATACATATATATACATATATACATATATATACACATATATACATATACACATACACACACACATGTTTTATTTTTCATTAATGTGGGACGTATTAGTTAGGTTTTGTTCCTGAATGGCTTCACTTCCCAACCCCTGGAGCAAATTTTTTCACTTTTCTCTGTTTTCAGTAAGCCAATGTATATTTGGAGACATGGCACAGTACCAGGTGTTTCAAACAGAAAGAAAATAAAAAAGATCTCTAGCGCTCATTCACCATTTCTCCTGATCCAGCAGGTATCTAATATACGCTGAGTTTTTCATCTTGTTTATATGTATGAGGCAAAGTAAAGTAGGTAGGGCTTACAGACCTTGAATTAATATTTTTAAATCCAAAGATATATTTCTAGGTTGGAAGGACAGATTTGGTGGTTTGATTTGCTGCAGTTCTGTCATTTGAACACTAAGTGGCACTAAAGCCTAGGTCACAGATAAATTATTGCTGAATCAGTTTCTAAGATTGAGGGGTCTATTGATAGGTTTGCGTTTGGAAAAGGGCAAAAAGGATCAGTAAAAGGTATTTTGAGCTATTAAAGAAAAGTTAGTTTGATAATCAGTTACTTATGTGAACTTGAAATTTAATACAACTATTGCTGTTATTTGCAAATTATTTGAAAATAAGAAATAAACTGCTGTTAAAATGACCAAAGATGATTTTTCTCATTGCAACCTATTCTTGAATATTTTCCCCTCTTTCTTTGCAGGGAAGTGGGGTGGCTATACTTAGAAGAAGGTTGCAGACAGAGTGTACCCATATGTATGTTGTTAAGCTCCTTGGCACTCATAGTTGGGGGCATTACCCAGAGTAAACATTACTTCTGAACTCAAGCATCTTTAGATGCTTGTACCTATTTAGTTATATCTGTAAATGTATTCATACATTTGACTAAATTTGGGAAATATCAGTAGAATTTAATTATTTTGGAAAAGGGAGAAAATTATACTTATGTTTTATGTTGCTTTTCTAAACATTAATTTCTTCATTTTTATCTGTGGATATTCTATTGGTATACACATTCCTCCCTGAGAAAAGGCATATTACAGATTTTTTTCCTAGCACCTACTAGATTTTCAGATACACTTCTTTTCATTGTTTTAAACTTATTTCATTTCTTAAATTATTTTCTCTAGGGTTGCAAAACACATCCTTAACTTTACACTCCATTTAGAATCAATATTATATGACTTCACCTAAAACATAAGAATTTTGCAACTACAATAGTCCATTTACCTGCTTCCTATTATTATTGTTATAGTAGTTATCTTTTTTGGAAATGAAGAGTAAAGAGTAATACTTACATATATTCATATATTAATATTTCTAATGCTTTTAATTCTTCTCCTTTTAGGACTTGTCTGTGTTGTTCTACTGTCTTCTGATTACCGTAATTTCTGATGAGAAAGGAGTGTCCAAGGGAGTCCTTGTACCCCAGTAAGTACTTTGTTATTTTTTTCCTGGCTGCTTTTAAAAGCCAACTCTTTGTATTTGGTTTTCAGAATTTTGACCATGAGTTTTTTTAGATTTATATTGCTTGGAATTTGCTGAATCATTGAAATTATGTATTTACATTTTTCAAAAGATATGAGAGATTTTTGACCATTATTCCTACCAATTTTTTTTCCTGTGCCATTTTTTTTCTCTTCTCTGATTCTTGGATTCTGATTACACATGCTAGTGTTTTTGACATATTTGCACATGTATCCTAGGCTCTGTTCATTGTTTTAATATTTTAAAATTCTCTCGATTCTCTCAAGATTGGATAACTTCCATTTTTTTTTAAATTTAAATTTTCACTGTTTTTTTTTTCCTGTATTATCAACTTCCGCACTTAAGAACATATAATTATTTTTTACTTCAGGAATTATAGAATTACAATTTCTATTTAAATGAGATTTCCTATCTTTTCATTCATTGTAAGCATATTCTTTCTTACTTCTTTGAGTATAACTATGATTACGTCAAAATTCTTCTTCTTTGAGTATAATTATGATTGCACATAAAATATGTATTGTTAAGTCTAACATCTCTGTCATCTTGGAGTTGGAACACAAATTTCTCTTCTGAGAAAGGGTTACTTTTTTAGAGTTCTTTATTTGTTGAATGATTTTGGATTAATTCCTGAACATTGTGAAGATTGTGATGTGGATCATTTCTACTACAATAAAGAATGCTGTTATTTTGAATTAGCAGGCAATTTTTTTGGTTGAATCTTCAAAGTATAGTGTCTTCTCAGTGGCAGCTCAAATCTCAATTTATTTATTTTACTTCATTTCGGTATCTGTTTTAATATTAAAAATTTTTTCACCTGGCCAGGATGCTCAGTGTTTGAGTGTTGACCCATGCACCAGGGGTCATGGTGCAATTCCCAGTGACAGCACAAGCCTCAACTGTGGGCTCAGTCCCCAGTGTGGGTGTGAAGGAGACATCCAATTAATGATTCTCTCTCATCATTGATGTTTCTATCTCACCTTCTCTCTTCCTGTCTGAAATAAATTAAAAAGTTATAAAAATTTTCAACTATTGTTGACATTTAATATTATATTAGTTTCAGGTGTACAGAATGGTGATTAGACATTTATAGAATTTATGAAGTGATTCCCCTATACGTCTAATACCCACCTGATGCCATATATAATTATTATAATTCATTGACTATATTCTCTATGGTGTGCTTTACACCCCAATGATTATTTTGTGACTGCCAATTTATTCAGTTTTGTGTTTTTCAATCTTTAGTGGACTGCTTTGTGCCTGCTCTGTAGATGCAAGGTCCAGCAAACACCCAGAGATTTGGTTCTTTTTTTTTAAGTTTTAATTTTTGTTCTTTTAAAAATTTTGTATTTTAATTTATTTTTTAAAAATATTTTTGAGAGTATTACAGATGTCCCTTCTTTTCTATCCCAATATTCTCCTACATCCTATTCCCACTCTTCTCCAGGCCCTCACTACCCTATTGTCTGTGTCCACTGGTAATGCATATATTCATATAAGTTCTTGGTTAATCTTTTTTTTTTTAAAATATATTTTATTGATTTTTTACAGAGCGGAAGGGAGAGGGATAGAAAGTCAGAAACATCGATGAGAGAGAGACATCGATCAGCTGCCTCTTGCACGCCCCCTACTGGGGATGTGCCCGCAGCCAAGGTACATGCCCTTGCCGGAATCGAACCCGGGACCCTTCAGTCCGCAGTCCCACGCTCTATCCACTGAGCCAAACCGGTCTCGGCTTCTTGGTTAATCTTTTCCTACCCCCTCTACCCCTCTTTCCTCTAAGATTTGTCATCTATTCTATGTTTCCATGCCCCTGGTACAAAATATTCATCAGTTTATTTTGTTCATTAGATTCCATGTGTATTTTGATTTTTAGATTCAATTGTTGATAGATATTTATTTATTGCCATTTTATTGTTCATATCTTTTCTTCTTGATCTTCTTCTTTTTGTTCTTCTCCCTTTTCCTCCTCCTCTTCCCCCTTCTTCTTGTCCATCTTCTTCAAGAAGACCCTTCAACATTTTATGTAATGTTGGTTTGATTGTAGTAAACTCATTTAGCTTTTTCTTGTCTATGAAGTTCTTTATTTGACCTTCAATTATAAATGACTACAGGCCTGGTCCATGAAATTTGTGCACAGGGGAGGGGTGTGTGTATCCTCAACCCAGCCTGCACCCTATCCAATCTGGGATCCCTCTCACAGTCCAGGATTGCTGGCTCCTCACCACTCACCTGCCTGCCTGTCTGATTGCCCCTAACTGCTTCTGCCTCCCAGCCTGATCACCTCCTAATCACTTCCCTGCAAACCTGATCAATGTTTAACTGCTCCCCTTCCAGCCTAATTTCCCCTAACTGTCCTCCACTACAGGTCTGGTCCCAGCGAATTGACTTCCCCTGCAGGCCTGGGTTTTCCCCCAACTGTCTTCTGCAGGCCTGGTCACCCCTAACTGCCCTCCCCTGCAGGCCTGATCTCCCTCGAATGCCCTCTCATGCTGGCCATCTAGTGGCAGCCATCTTATGTCCACATGGGGGAAGCCATCTTGTGTGTTGGAATGATGGTCAATTTGCATATTACCTCTTCATTATATAGGATAGCTTTTTGGGTAATCTTGGTTGTAGGTCCTTGCTTTCATCACCTTAAATATTTCTTGCCACTTTCTTTTGGCCTGCAAAATTTTTATTGAGAAATCAGCTGACAGTCATATGGGCGCTCCCTTGTAGGAAATGAGGTGCTTTTCTCTTGCTGCTTTTAAAATTCTCTATTTGTTTTTAACCTTTGGCGTTTTAATTATGATGTGTCATGGTATGGGCCTTTTAGGTTCATCTTGTTTGGGACTCTCTGCACTTCCTGGATTTGTAAGCCTATTTCTTTCACCAGGTAGGGGAAGTTTTCTGTCAATGTTTCTTCAAATAGGCTTTCAATATATTTTTGTTTCTATTTATTTATTTATTTATTTATTTATTTATTTATTTTTATCAACAATTACTTTATTTTTTAAATATATTTTATTGATTTTTTTACAGAGAGGAAGGGAGAGGTATAGAGAGTTTGAAACATCGATCAGCTGCCTCCTGCACACCTCCTACTGGGGATGTGCCTGCAACCAAGGTACATGCCCTTGACCTGAATCGAACCCGGGATCCTTCAGTCCACAGGCAGATGCTCTATCCACTGAGCCAAAACAGTTTTGGCTATCAACAATTACTTTATTATTATTTTTTTATATTTTTATTATTCAGTTTATTAATTACATTGTTCCCTTTTTTTCCCCTATAGCTCCCCTCCACCCTCCGCCCTCACCACCCCTACTGTCCTCTCCCATAGGTGCATGATTTTTGTCCAGTCTCTTGCTGCACTTCTCCTACTCCTTTTCTCCCAAAGAATTGTCAGTCCAGTCCCTCTCTATGTCCATGATTCTGTTACATTCACCAGTTTATCCTGTTCATCAGATTATTAATTCACTTGATTTTTAGATTCATTTGTTGATAGATGTGTATTTGTTGTTCATAATTTTCATCTTTACCTTTTTCTTCTTCCTCTTCTTAAAGAATATCTTTCAGCATTTCATATAATGTTGGTTTGGTGGTGATAAACTCCTTTAGCTTTTTCTTCTCTGCGAAGCACTTTATCTGATCTTCAATTCTGAATGATAGCTTTGCTGGATAGAGTAATCTTGGTTGTAGATTCTTGCTGTTCATCACTTTGAATATTTCTTGCCACTCCCATCTGGCCTGCATCGTTTCTGTTGAGAAATCCGCTGACAATCGTATGGGTGCTCCCTTATAGGTAACCAACTGTTTCTCTCTTGCTGCTTTTATTATTCTCTCTTTGTCTTTTGCTCTTGGCATTTTAATTATGATGTGCCTTGGTGTGGTCCTCTTAGGGTTCCTATATATTGGGGTTCAGTGCACTTCTTGGACTCCTAAGTCAATTTCTTTCACCAGGTGTGGGAAGTTTTCAGTCACTATTTCTTCAAATAGGTTTTCATTGTCTTGGCCTCTCTCTTTTTCTGGCACCCCAATAATTCAGATGTTGGTATGCTTGAGGTTGTCCCAGAGGCCCCTTACACTATCTTCAATTTTTTGGATTCTTTTGGTTTCTTGCTTTTTCAGCTGAGTGGATTTTACCTGTTTGTATTTCAAATCTTTAACTTGGTTCTTGGGGTGCTCCAGAGCACTTTTAGGTCTTTGTATAATATTTTTTGTTTCAGTCAGTGTATGCTTAATTTCTGGTTGGTCCTTTTTCATATCCTTGAGAGTCTCCTTTATATCCTTGTGGGTCTCCTTCATTTCCTTGTAGGACTCATTCATTTCCTTTGTGGTCTCGCTTATTTCCTTATAGGCCTCGACCTTTTGTTGGAGCCTCTTGAAAAACCCTATAACCGTGGTTTTGAATTCCATGTCCAGTCGTTTTTTTTCCTCCATTTCTTTCACATCTGATTTCTTTCCATGTTGCTGCATGGTGGTTGCTTCCCTGAGTTGGTCAATTAGCTTTGTGTGGTAGACTTCCTACTAGGGACAGTGGCTCAGCCTCCCCAGTTACCTGAGGTGGATATGGGCTGCACAGTCTTTCTGAAGTTAAGCTCAGTTAATCATTGTTAGCACTTGGAGGGTTGGCCTCCAGGCCAATTGTCTGTGAAGCTCAGCTGTGCTCAGGTTGGGTGGGCGGAGTCTCCGGGCCAAGCAGACAGTGTTAGCTCCACCCTATGCGGCCCTGGGGACTCTGTGCCTTGGGCAATGGCTGCCAGCACCTCTGAGAGAGAGCCGCTGCCGAGCTCCACTGGCTGCCGGGGAATTCAGACTCTCCCCAAATGACTTTGCATGCACAATGTCTCACCCAGGGTCGTAAAACAAAGCAGTCTGACAGTTTTCCGAATGAGAGACAAGTCGCAGAGCGCTCTCTGCGCCGTCACGCAGCTGAGCTGTTCGCGCAAGCTGCCTTCTCCACAAGCCGGCAGACCCGGCAGCACCCGAGCTTTGGCGTGCCCTCCCACTGTCCAGTTTTCACCCCGTATGATAGTGGGTTCTCTGGACTTCGCCCAGAGCTGGAGAATCAGTCCAGTGGGACGTCTTTGTCTCCCCGTTTGAGAAAACTGGCCGGTTTTCAGCCGCCCGCCCTCTCCGCTGCGCGCGCTCCAAACCTCTCTCCGTGCGAAACTTTCAACGTCATCTGCCACTGCTCCTCCGAGTCACGGTGTCTTATCTTCACTTTTATTTGTGGAATTTTCACTCGGCCAGCTTTCTGGTGATTCTGGAAGGTGTTTGTTCTTTCGTTAAGTTGTAGTATTAAAATTGCTGATTATGACGGCAAGATAGGTGTTTTACCTTTGCCACCATCTTAGTTCTTATCTCTTTGTTTTTAAATAAACATCCTTGTTTAATAATTTAACCCACTGACATTGAAAAATAGTCTAATGAGTGGAGTCCTTGAGAAATATAGAATTCCCCTCATGTGCTAAGTAAAGCGTTGGCACAAGGTGCCACTACATTTGTTAAATGGAGTCAGAGCATAAATGAATCACTGAGTCCTGATTCTGATTTTGCCATGGGCAATGTTTCCATCACTCCCGGGCTGGAGAGGATTCTGATTTTCCAAGGACATTTAGCTAATGTGGCGTCATTTGTCATTGTATGGTTTTGTGTTTTTTCCTTCCTTTCTTGGGTTATCCCTGGATAACCATTTAGCAACTGTGTACAAAAAGAGTCACGTTTGGAGAAGCAAAAGCAAGGACAAGCACAAGTCTCCTGTAGTCTGCCCACCTCTGTCTAAATGACTAGGATTTTGGTCTTATGCTGACATGCCACTGTCTCCTAATTAGCACCTGTTTATCTGACCCTAAGGATTTCCAGTCCCTTGCTTTCTTAGTGTCTTCACCATACACCCTCCTTCATTTCTGAAAAAAAAAAAGCACAAAAAACAGGACCTAAAACAACAATAAAAACAATAACAACAAAACCTTCCTAAAGGCCAGATGACACAGAGTGAATGCCTCCTCCTGACCCTAAGTTGAAGTAGCCAATGTGGGTTCTGATTTCAGAAGAGATGAGGTGTCCAGCCTGAGCCATATTCCAGCACAGCACAGTTTACAGAGCCCTTGAGACATACACACAGGTTCTTGGGGCAAAATGTCTGTGCTCAGTAAGTCCCTGGCTGACTGCTAGCTCCTCTCAAGAACCTCCAGGCGTGAAGGACATGCCCGTGTGCAGCGCAGAGCTCATCGGCTATCACTAGGTTTCATCACACGTGCGGCCTCCGTTGGAAAATTTTTTGAGTTCTTTTTGAGCAGATAAATTAAAAACCACTGCCCTTTATTCCAAGTTTATTGTCAGAGCATGGAATCGTTGGGTTTTGCAGATAAGTCCCTTTTTAGGTAGTTTTATGTTTTGAAGTATTTATTGCTCCACTCAAGCATTTTGAATACTTGGATTGATGTTGTTGAGCCAGGATTCAGCCCCGAGTGACATTAGGGCCTTGCTAAGGTCGTGCGACATCTTGGATGCTGCTGTAAGAGCAGCAGTGGACAGACAGAACATCAGCTCACAGTCACTGTCAGAGCTGGGAGCGCTGGTCCAGAGGCCTTGAGCTACTGCCTTGTTGTGTCTTCAGCCATCCTCGCACCATCTCTCTAATTTTGCCACGCTTATATAATCTCTGTGATGACTTACATCTTTTTCCTCAAATTGAGTCACCATTTCCACTTGCCTTTATTTTAAAAGAAAAGATTATCATTGGTCCTGTAAATAACAAAGTGGTATCACCATAAAAGCAAATGCGTGACCATCACACTGTCCAATAAGGTGGATGTGGCACTAACTTGATTTCATGCACCTTCTCTGATTTCTGGGCTGCCAAGTCCTGGTCTGCCCTGTGCCTGTCTCCTGAGTTTGCTGCTAGAAACCTGCAATCTCTGGGCCTTTGCTGCTGTCTGCACATCTTCACCTCTCTGCTCCTCATGCTAACTCCATACAGTGGATGCTTGCCTGGTTCATAGCACCAGACTTAAAGTCATATTTTCCCTTGATTTTAAGTCATTAGATGTAGGTGCTTAAAACTTCACGGTGAGTGCAGACATTGGGTGGCTGAGGGGCAGGGGTGTCAGGTCCTAGGAGAGTGTGGAAGGGGCAGGAATCCCAACAGTGGACATGGCTCTGGGCCTAAGTCCTCAGGCAGCCTGGGGCCAGACACTGTGCAAAACAGCCTTGTTCTAATGCTCCTAGAACTCCAACTGCATGCATTTTTCACTTGCTCTTGGATAGCCCATCCCTGTCTTACTACGAGGTAGTTGACAGTCTTTTAGGGGTTTTCCCCTAATTGTTTTTCTTCAATTACCTTTGACAAGTGTTTATGTTCACGGTAGAAAATTAAGAGATTGCAGAAAAGCACAAAATACAAGGTAAAACTCATTTTGCAGTCAAAATCATCATGCAGAGATGAGGATTTTCTCCCAGCTGCTCAGGGCTCACCCTGTGAGCCATGGTTAGAGCAAGGGCTGGCCTCCCAGGGTCTCTAGCTCAGGTCCAGGCCAGGGGCTCCCATTCAGACCACAGCCCATGAGGTATGCAGCCCCGCTTTTGTCTGTGGGCCCGTGTTCCCTGCTGCCTCTGCTTATAGGCTTTGGTGTGATCGATCCACCTTGGCATGGGATGGTGTAGCCCCATTTGTCACTGTCCTTCTCTGTCCCAGGCCCTGGGGACATAATACCAAAGGGAGGCGCAGCCCTAAGAGGCAACCTTGACTACAGAGATGCCTCTGCTGACCCAGCCACCAAAGGCTTTCAATATCTTGCTTTCTCTCTTCTCCATCTGGTACTTCCATGATTTGAATGTTGGTATGATATTCTTGAAGTTGTTCCAGTGGCTTCTTACACTGTCTTCATATTTTTGTATCTTTTAAATTTTTTTTTGTTGCTCTTCTGATTGGGTGTTTTTTGCTTTCTTATATTCCAAATCTCTGATTTGATTCTTGGCATCTTCTTTATTTTATTTTTTATTTTTTTATTTTTTATTTTTTTAATATATATATATATTTTTAATCTTTATTGTTCAGTTTATTAATTACATTGTTTCTCCTTTTAATCCGCCTATAGCTCCCCTCCACCCTGTACCTATCCCACCCTCCACCCTCACCTCCCCCTCCCCACTGTCCTCTCCCATTGTTGCAAGATTTTTGTCCAGTCTCTTGCTGCACTTCCCAAAACCCTTTTCTCCCCAAGAATTGTCAGTCCATTCCCTCTCTATGTCCATGTCTCTGTTATATTCACCAGTTTATCCTGTTCATCAGCCTATCAATTCACTTGATTTTTATGTTCATTTGTTGATAGATGTGTATTTGTTGTTCATAATTTATATTTTTTACCTTTTTCTTCTTTCTCTTCTTAAAGAATATCTTTCAGCATTTCATATAATGTTGGTTTGGTGGTGATGAACTCCTTTAGCTTTTTCTTATCTGCGAAGCACTTCATCTGACCTTCAATTCTGAATGATAGCTTTGCTGGATAGAGTAATCTTGGTTGTAGATTCTTGCTGTTCATCACTTTGAATATTTCTTGCCACTCCCATCTGGCCTGCATCGTTTCTGTTGAGAAATCCGCTGACAGTCGTATGGGTGCTCCCTTATAGGTAACCAACTGTTTCTCTCTTGCTGCTTTTATTATTCTCTCTTTGTCTTTTGCTCTTGGCATTTTAATTATGATGTGCCTTGGTGTGGTCCTCTTAGGGTTCCTATATATTGGGGTTCGGTGCGCTTCTTGGACTCCTAAGTCAATTTCTTTCACCAGGTGTGGGAAGTTTTCAGTCACTATTTCTTCAAATAGGTTTTCATTGTCTTGCTCTCTCTCTTTTTCTGGCACCCCTATAATTCAGATGTTGGTATGCTTGAGGTTGTCCCAGAGGCCCTTTACACTATCTTCAATTTTTTGGATTCTTTTGATTTCTTGCTTTTTCAGCTGAGTGGATTTTACCTGTTTATATTTCAAATCTTTAACTTGGTTCTTGGGGTGCTCCAGAGCACTTTTAGGTCTTTGTATAATATTTTTTTATTTCAGTCAGTGTATGCTTAATTTATGGTTGGTCCTTTTTCATATCCTTGAGAGTCTCCTTTATATCCTTGAGGGTCTCCTTCATTTCCTTGTAGGACTCATTCATTTCCACATTGGTCTTGATCATTTCCTTGCAGGTCTCATTTATATCCTTGAGGGTCTTGTTCATTTCCTTGTAGGACTCATTCATTTCCACGTTGGTCTTGATCATTTCCTTTGTGGTCTTGCTTATTTCCTTATAGGCTTCGACCCTTTGTTGGAGCCTCTTAAAAAATGCTATAACCGTGGTTCTGAATTCCATGTCCAGTCGTTTTTTTTCCTCCATTTCTTTCACATCTGATTTCTTTCCATGTCGCTGCATGGTGGCTGCTTCCCTGAGTTGGTCAATTAGCTTTGTGTGGTAGACTTCCTACTAGGGACAGTGGCTCAGCCTCCCCAATTACCTGAGGTGGATATGGGTTGCACAGTCTTGCTGAATTTAAGCTTTGTTAGCACTTGGAGGGGTTGACCTCCAGGCCAATTGTCTGTGAAGCTCAGCTGTGCTCAGGTTGGATGGGCGGAGTCTCCGGGCCAAGCAGACAGTGTTAGCTCCACCCTATGCGGCCCCGGGGACTCTGTGCCTTGGGCAATGGCTGCCAGCACCTCTGAGAGAGAGCCGCTGCCGAGCTCCACCAGCTGCCAGGGAATTCAGACTCTCCCAAAATGAGTCTGCATGCGTAATGTCTCACCCAGGGTCGTAAAACAAAGCAGTCTGATGGTTTTCCGAATGAGAGACAAGTCGCAGAGCGCTCTCTGCGCCGTCATGCAGCTGAGCTGTTCGCGCAAGCTGCCTTCTCCATAAGCTGGGAGACCCGGCAGCACCCGAGCTTCGGCGTGCCCTCCCACTGTCCAGTTTTCACCCTGTATGATAGTGGGTTCTCTGGACTTCGCCCAGAGCTGGAGAATCAGTCCAGTGGGACGTCTTTGTCTCCCTGTTCGAGAAAACTGGCCGGTTTTCAGCCACCCGCCCTCTCCGCAGCTCGCACTTCAAACCTCTCTCTGCGCGAATCTTTCAACGCTGTTCGCCGCCGCTTCTCCGAGTCACAGTGTCTTATCTTCACTTTTATTTGTGGAATTTTCACTCGGCGAGCTTTCTGGTGATTCTGGAAGGTATTTGTTCTTTCGTTAAGTTGTAGTATTAAAATTGCTGATTATGACAGCAAGATAGGTGTTTTACCTATGCCGCCATCTTGGTTCTCCCTGATTCTTGGCATCTTCTACTCTACTATTGATTCCCTGTAAATTCTTCTTTTTCATTTCATTAGTGTATCCTTCATTTCTGACTGGTCATTTTTCATATCTTTCATGTTCTCACTAAGATCTTTGAAAGTCTCACTAAGTTTCTTGAAGCTCTCATTAAGATAGTTGAGCATCCTTATAATAGTTGTTTTGAACTTTGTATCTAGTAGTTTGCTTGCTTCCATTTAGTTCTTTTCCTGGAGATTGTTGTTTAATTTATGACAAGTTTCTTTGTCTCTGCATTTTGGCTGCTTCCCTGTGTTTATTTCTATGTATTAGGTCAAGCTTCAATGTGTCCTGAAATTGGTAGAGTGACCTTGTGCAGCAGGTTTTCTGTAGGACCTAGTGCCACCCAGTCACCTGAGCGGGGCACTCTAGGTGGGCCTCTGTGTGGGTTGTTTTGTTGCAGTTGAGCCTTGATTGCTACTGGTGTCTCTGGGCCAATTGTCTGTGAGGACCAGCTGTGACTACAGTGGAAGAGCTGCTGTGCAAGAGACACCTTCAGTAGGGCTTTGGTGCTCACTGAGTCTGCCCCTTTAGTGTATTACTTGTGGATGTGTAGAGTTGTAATCTGGTGTGGCTGCTGTGGTCTGAAGCTGTCCATTGGGTGTATTGCCTCTGAGGTTTCCTGAGAGGTGCAAAGTCAGCCACTGCTTGTGCCCCACCTGGCACAAGATACAGAATGATCTGCAAATGACTGCTGCTTGTGTTGGCTTGGAGGTGCCCATGAGAGACCAAGCTGTGAAGCAAGTCAGGCTGCTGCCAGTGCTGGGCCTTGGGCCTTTTACCAAAAGGTATGGAGTATGCTGACATCAGCTGCTCGTTGTTTGAGAGATTTTAGAAAAGTCTTAAGCCTGAGTCAGGACAGGTCATTCATAGGGAAAAACCACTGCAAACATCTTGGGTGGGGCTGTAAATTGGGTGAAGTGAGGTTTTAGGGTATCACCAGGCCAGAGAGAAAAGTGTGATCCAGATTGATGGAGACTTAGATATGGCACTTACCAGTCAGCTCTGAGGCAAGGGAGGTCTCAGCATAGGAATAGAGACCCCTCTGAGTATCTCTGTTTAGGAGAAAGTTGCCTCTGAGTTCTTGCCCCAATGCCAGACCAACCAGTTCCTCCCTGTATGTTCCTGGATCCCCACAACCTATCACCCCAGCACTGGAGCTCAGAGGGAGTGAGTCTGAGTAAGGCAAAGATCTACAACCAAGATTATTCAGACTCTGGCCCTTTAAGAGGCATCTTCTACTCTACTATTGATGCCCTGTAAATTCTTCTTTTTCAGAGGAACTGTCTGGGTCTCCAGCAGCCTCTGTGTTATCCAGGCACAATCCCTGCTAGTTTTTACACCCCAAAGTGATGGGGGCTTCTCTTCCCAGCACTGGAGCCCTGGGCTAAGGAGTCTGGTGTGAGAATAATTTTGCTCCTTATAGGAGGCATCCACAGCCAAGATATTCCTCCCAATTAACAATAAGCCTCACATAGTGTTGGAACAGCCCATCCATGCCTCTGCCCCTCCTGCCAGTCTCAATGTGCTTTCTTCTAGTTGTAGGGCTTCTATTCAGCCAGATTTAGGTGGTTCTGAGTAATGGCTATTCCATATTTTAGTTGTAATATTGTTGTAGTTGTAGGGGAATGCGAGTACTGTATTTACCTATGTTGCCACCTTCTCAAGAAGCTCTATCCTCTGGTTCAGTGGTTGGCAAACTCATTACAATGTCAACAGAGCCAAATATCAACAGTACAACGATTGAAATTTCTTTTGAGAACCAAAATTTTTTAACCTTCAACTACTTCTAACGCCACTTCTTCAAAATAGACTTGCCTAGGCTGTGGTATTTTGTGGAAGAGCCACATTCAAGGGGCCAAAGAGCTGCATATGGCTCGTGAGCCGCAGTTTGCCGACCACAGCTCTCGTTCATTAGGCCAGAAAGATTTTAGGTTAAAAGCCATAGAAATGGAAAACTTTATTCTGTGCCAGTCCCATTCTCCAAGTTTTGATTCTCCTCCATAATGCATCTTGTTTTGTTCACTCCCCAATGCTTTAAGTTCTTTTTATTTTGACATTTTGTGCAGAATTTATTGTTCTCTGTGTTGGGATCATCCTGGTATGAGACTATTCTGCCCTGATGGAAGCAGAAGTCTCATATAACTCTTGGCCCAGAAATCTCCAGTTCTTCATTAACGCCAGAAAAAACATTTCTATCTCGTTATCCTGGCATTTTGGTTTATCTATCTTTTCAGGCACATAAATTCTGCCTTCTCTCCTTAGTCTCACATTATTCACCCATTCTGTGATTTGGCTACTATAAAAAACTTCCTGTTGTCACCCTAACACATTTTTAGTTTTCTGACTCTTGTTCTTATAGTTTCTAATGCTTGGGACATAATTTCTCTTTTTGTTTCTTAGGCAGTTATTCAGTCGTCAAGGGCCAATACACATATCAGTTATTCTATAGTAGAAGTAGTTGCTACCTCTTCTGTGTTTCCATTATAATTTGTTTATGGTAACAGTTACAGAGTTAGTTTATTGTGTATGTCCTGCCCAACTGGATTTTGTGTTACCTTAAACAGGAACTGTCTAAATCCCAGTTTTAACAGGTATTATATCAAACAAAATACATATTTTGAATTAAAAAAAAAGACTAGTGAAATTTCCTTATGTGTCTATTTGATTGTGTTCTGATTTATAGTTCTAATATTTATACTGAAACATCACAGTATCTTGGTAAAGAAGAGAATAAAAGTTTATATAAAATAAAATCTAATTATATAAATAACATTCATTTTTTCTATTTTATTATAATATAACATTGAGGGTTCTTGCAGGTGTTTATTTTTTAAAGCACAAAGATGCACATAACATTTCCTATCTTAACCATTTTTAGCATATATTTCAGTGGTATTAAATACATTTACACTGTTGCGCAGCCACCACCATCATCCATCCCCTCTTTTCATCTTATAAAACTGAAACCCCAAACCTATTAAATAGTAACTCCCCATTCTTACTTCCCCCCAGCCCATGGACTTTCTACCTTTATGATTTTTGACTAAGTACTTCATTTAAGTAGAATAATTCAATATTTGATTTCTGTGACTGGCTTATTTCACTTGCCATAATGTTCTTAAGGTTCATCCATGTTATAGCATATTACAGAATTTCCTTCATTATTAATCCTGAATAATATCCCATTATATGATATACCACATTTTTCTTATTTATCTGTTGATGGACACAGGTTGTTTCCACATTTTAGCTACTGTGAATAAGCTGCTAGGAACATGAGTGTATGTATGTTTCTTTGAGACTCTGCTTTAAAATATTTTGGCATATATCCAGCAGTGGAATTGCTGGGTCATGTGGTAATTCTATTTGTAAATTTTTGAGGAACATACATACTGTTTTCCACAGGGGCTGTCCATTTTATATTCTCACCAATTGTGCACAAAGTTTCCTATTTCTTCACTCTCACCATCACTTGTTTTTTGATTGTTTGTTTGATAAGTCATCCTAAATGGGCATAAATTGATATCTCACTATAGTTTTGATTTGAATTTTCTAAGTGATAAGTGATGTTGAACATATTTTTGTGTGCTTGTTGGAAATTTGTATATCTTGTTTGGAGAAATGTTTATTCAAGTGTTTTGCCATTGATGAGTTGGGTTGTGTGTTTTTATTGTTGAGTTTTATGAGTACTGTATGTATCTTGATATTGACACCTTATCAAACATTCATGATTTGCAAATATTTGTTCCCATATGTGGGCATTTTGATGTACAAAAATTTAAATTTTCATGAAGTCCAATTTGTCCATTGTTCTGAGGTCAATCTATTGTAAACAGCATATATATGGGTCTTGTTTTCTAATCCACAGGGCTACCTTATGCTTTGTGACTATTTTCTAACTACCAATTTATACTTGCAAAAGATTCATTTTAAGTCTAAGGACAAACATAAGCTTAAAGTGAAGGTATGGAAAAATATATTTCAGGCAATATTTAACAAAAAGAAAGCAGAGATGGCTATATACTTAGGCAAAATAAACTTCAATTGAAAAACTGTCTCTAGCCAAGACCGGTTTGGCTCAGTGGTAGAGCGTCGGACTGCGGACTGAAGGGTCCCGGGTTCGATTCCGGTCGAGGGCATGTACCTTGGCTGCGGGCACATCCCCAGTAGGGGGCGTGCAAGAGGCAGCTGATCGATGTTTCTCTCTCATCGATGTTTCTGACTTTCTATCCCTCTCCTTTCTGCTCTGTAAAAAATCAATAAAATATATTTAAAAAAAAGAAAAAGAAAAACTGTCTCTAGATATATAAATGGTCATTATTGATCTATCTGTATAAAAGCCTAAGCGACTGTCTCAACTAAACAAGTGGATGACTGAACCCGGTGCATGGGGCCAGTTGGGCAGTAAGGGATGATCAGGCTGGTGCGGGGGGCGGAGGGGTAGTTTGGGGCAATAAGGCAGGCAGGCAGGTGAACAGTTAAGAGCCAGTGAAGGGGTCCTGGGTTGCATAGGGTGCAGGCTGAGATGAGAGCTCCTCCTGTACATGAATTTCATGCATTGGGCCGCTAGTATAAACTAAAAGGGTCAGTTTAATAGGAGGATAAAATAATTGTGACTATATACACATCCAACACAAGAGCAACTAAACATATTAAGCAAATATACTAACAGACCTGAAGCAAGAAGTAAAAAACAATATAATAATAGTGGGGGAATTCAATAACTCACTTTCAGCAATTCATAAATCATCCAAACAAAGCCAATAAGGTAACATTGACTTGAACCATATTTTAGATCAAATTGAACTAATAAACATGTATAGAACATTCCATCCAAGAGCAGCAGAATACACATTCTTCTCAAGAATGAAATGGAACATTCTCCAGGATGAATAATATTATAACTCACAAAACAACTCTTATCAAGTTTAAGCAGATTGAAATCATACCAAATATCTTTTCCCACCCCAATGGTCTGAAAATAAAAATCAATAACTGAAGGAAAATGAACAACTATGTGGAAAATAAACAACATACTCTTACACAACCAATAAGTGAAAGAATAAATCAAAAGAGAAATTAAAAAAAATCTTGAAACAAACAAAAATGGAACATAACATACCAAAACTTATATGATGCAGAGAAAGCAGTTCTAAGAGGTATGTGTATAGTGATAAATTCTAATACAACGAATGAAGAAGATCTCAAATAAACTAATTTTATACCTCAAGGAACTAGAAAAACAAGAACAACAGAAATCCAAAGTTAGCAGAAAAAGAAATAACAAACATCAGAGAACAATTAAATTAATAGAGACCAAAACACAATAGAAAAGATTAACAAAAACTCAGAGCTGGTTTTTTGAAAAGATACACAATATTGAAAAACCTTAAGCTAGACTAAATAAGAAAGTAAGGCAGAGGACTCAAAATCAAAAACGAAAGAGAAGATAGTGCAACTAATACCACAGAAATAAAAGGCTCCTATGAATAATTATGTGCCAACAAATTGGATAATCTACAAGAAATGGAGAGATTCCTAGAAATATGCACGCTACCATGATTGAGTCATGAAGAAATGGAAAATCTGAGCAGACCAATAATGAGTAGGAGATTAAATCAGTAATCACTAACCTCCCAACAAACAAAAGTTCAGGACCAGATGGCTTCGCTAGAGAATTCTAGCAAACATTTAAAGAATCAATACAAATTCTCTCATTCTCTTTCACAAAGTAGAAGAGGGAAAAATAGTTCCAAACTCATTTTATGAGGCCACAATTACCTTGATACCAATGCCAGACAAAACAATTGCAAAGTGGCTGCTGGCCAGTGTAGGTTAAAAAAATAGCAATTTGTCAAAATTTGTTATGCATCCTTGGCAGTTCTAGATATTAAAATGTTAGTCATGGCTGTAGTAAAACATTTATAAAGTCAAGAAGACAAACTTAATTTGAAGTATGATGTTCCTCCTTTGTGTTCACGATAGTTAATGATGTTATGTGAAGAGAATTAATTATATACTAACGCAGAGGAGGAAAAATGGAAGGAAACTTTAGAAATATTTGCAACAAATTCTTAACTTAAAAAATGGTATCTGGATATAATGAACATTTTAAAGATGAAAAGCCAAATTATAAAAAACAAAAAAAGATGGCCAAAATACACAAACAGAAATTTCTCCAAAGATGAAGCACATTGCCCTATAAATATAGAAAAGCTGCTTAGCCTCATTAGCAATAAAGAAAATATAAATTAAAATTACAAGCCCTGGCTAGTGTGGCTCATTTGATTGGAGCATCTTCCTGTCCACCAGAAGGTTGTGGGTTCAATTCCTGGTCACACATACCTAGGTTTTGGATTTAATCTGTCTGGGCCACCATTGGGACACACATTGGAGGCACAGATTGATGTTTCTCTCTCTCTTCTTCTCTCTAAAATATATCCTCAGGTCAGTATTAAAGAAAATTTTGTTTATTCTCTTCACAACTTTCAAGTATATAATGCAGTATTGTTAACTATAGTCACCATGCAGCACATTAGATCCCCAGAACTTATTGTAACTGGAAGTTTGTACTCTTTGACTAACTTCTCCCCATTTCTTTCGCCCCCATCTCCTGGCAACCACCATTCTACCCTCTGTTTTTATGAGATTGGCCATCACTCCAACACACAAGATGGCTGCCCCCATGTGATCAAAGATCCTGCCTCCATGTGGACACAGATGGCCGCCACAAGATGTCTAGCAGGGGAGAGTAGTTGGGAGGGACCAGGCCTGCAAGGGAGGGTAGTTGGGGGTAACTGGGCCTGCAGGGGAAGGCAGTTAGGGGTAATCATGACTGCAGAGGAGGGAAGTTGGGGGTGACCAGGCCTACAGGGAAAGGCAGTTGTGGGGGACCCAGGCCTGCAGGGGAGGGCAGTTAGGGGAAAATAGGCTGGTAGGGAAGCAGTTAGACATCAATCAGGCTGGCAGGGGAATTGTTAGGGGATGATCAGGCTGGCACACAGAAGTGGTTAGGGGCAATCAGGAATGCAAGCAGATAAGCAGTTGGGAGCCAGCAGTCCTGGATTGTGAGAGGGATGTCTGACTGCCCATTTAGGCCTGACCCCACTAGACCTAAGATTGGAGAGGGTGCAGGCTGGGCTGAGGGATCACCCCACTCCCCATGTATGAATTTTGTGCACCAGGCTTCTAGTTTAATCCTATTCAAAATATTCCCTTATAATTTCTAAATTTTCTATAAGGAGATTAGTGAGGTCTATTTCTTTAACTGAAATGATTACTAATTCCTCTACCTTCTTGAAGTATGGGATTTAGTTGAAATAATTATTTTGTCTTTGTCTACTAATTCTGTTTTATTTCTGGGTCTGGTTTTCTTGATTGATTTAACAATTCTCATTATGGGCTATATTTTCCTGCCGTTTAAAAAATATATCCTTAGTGTTGATAGTATTGCAGGTGTTCTCTTCCCTTCCCCCATTAACTCTCCTTCACCCCTCTCCTGACCCCTCCCTAGGCCTTTACTACACTATTGCTCGATAAAATTTTTATTAGTTGCTAATTATTGTGAATTTTTTGTAAATACAGGTTGGGGTGTCGGGGTTTTCTCTCTTTTCCACGTCCAGCATGGAAAGAGTGGGTCTAGTTTCTGAGTAGAGGAGCTAGGGATTGAGAAATAAAAGAACAGAAGAGAGGACACAGAAATATAAATAAAAAGCTGGGGCTGGGTGGAATCTCTGTTCTCTCTGATGAAGAGACAGGAATCCAAAACCAACAGCAACGTGTTTATATACCAAAATACAAAGGGGTTTCACTGGAAAAAAAAAACTTAGGATCAAAGGAGCTTGAGTAGGCCCAGGTCCTACTCATTCCCTCATTCCTGGGCTAGGCTGAATTTATATTTCAGAGCCCTCTCCCCGACATCTGGAGTAAAGTTAAGAGTCAGTACTGATAACATATCCAGCCTTCTTGGTGGATGTGTTTTCATGATGCTGCTCTGCCTAGTGCCTTGGACTCAGCTCATAATGATTTAAAGAATGCTCAGGTGCCTTCCCTGGGGGCCCTCTCCAGTGGGGCAAAGGTATGGTTACTGTTATGAGTACACAAAACACAGAGTTTGTTCTTATGTGATTATTTATTTATTTTTCATATGTACAACTGTAAAACTACTTTTTTCTACCCTGTATTATTGAGCTTTTCTTTCAGGACACATGTAAGTTACTTGGAACCAATTTGATTCTTCCAAACCTTGCTTTTTAAGGACAGACTAATCTTTAAACTAGGGCTAATTATGCCCCATACTTAAGGCAACACATTTTCGAGTACTCTAGCAATGTCTTGTGAAGTATGAGGTTTTGCACGCTGGCTGATGGGAAAGTGTAGTGTTGCTGGCTCTGTTGAACTTCTGAGGATTATTTCTTTACTCCTTTGAGGTGGTTCCCCTTCTTTTCTCAGATAGTTTCTTCACACACCTTTGCTGATCATTACCCAGCCATTCTCTAAGCTGTAAGCTGGGCATTCAGAGGGCTTATTTATTTTACTGTCTCAGGGATTACTCTCCTTCATTGCTTGCCAAATGTTTGAAAACTATGGTCTCACATATTTTGTTCATGTTTTATGTAGGAGAGTAAATATGATCAGTGCTAGTCTAACAATAGTTAGAAGTGGAACTTATGTTTTAGCAGAGGAAACAGATAGTTAATCCTATATAATAAAAGGCTAATATGCAAATCAACCAAATGGCAGAACAACTGGTTGCTTTGACACACATTGACACACACTGAGCAGCCGCTCAATGCAGGAGCTGGCCCCTGGTGGTCAGTGTGCTCTCACAGGGGGAGCACCACTCAGCCAGAAGCCAGGCTCATGGCTGGTAAGCACAGTGGCAGTGGTGGGACATCCTCCAAGGGCTCCTGGGCAGCAAGAAGGCACAGGCCAGGCTGAGGGACACCCTTCCCCACCACCCCAAGTGCATGAATTTTATGCACTGGGCCTGTAGTAAATTAATAAAAAGATGATTAATGTAAATTCATATGTGGGCTCTTTAGAAAGTAAATTCAGGGAAAACTTCTCTGAGGATGAACTTTTACCTTGAAACCTGAATGATGAGAAGGCACAAGCCATTCAAAGATATGGGGGAAGACTTAACTGGTGTGACTCATGGTTAGAGTGTTGGCCTGTGCATTGAAGGGTCTTAGATTTGATTCCTGATTAAGGTCACGAACATGGCAACCAATTGGTATGTCTCCTTCACATGGATGTTTCTCTTCCTTTTTCTACCTTTATCCCTTCCATTCTCTCTAAATATCAATGGAAAAATATCCTGGAATGAGGATTAATAAAACAAAAACAAAACAAAACAAAATAAAAGAAAACTATGTGGGGCAAGGGAATTCTGGCACAGGTAAAGTCTTGCTTGTGCTAATGCCCTCTACCTGGAATAAATGATTTGACTTAACCCTGTCTTTTTAAAATATTAAATTTATTGGGAGGACATTGGCTAATAACATTATATAAGTTCCAGGTGTACAATCTAATCTAATAAAAGAGTAACATGCAAATGTGACCATACCTTGGCTCCTGATTGGCTATGCTACCAGCCAATCAGGAGCAGGGGCGGGGCAAAGTGGCAAGAGCGCCAGGCCAAGGGGTGGAGATGAAATGGTGATGGTGGTGAGCACCCAGCCCTCCGGCGCTGTGAGGGGAAGAGCGGCAGCAGCAGCAGTGGTGGTGGCGGAGGCAGGGAGCCCCAGGGCGCTGTGAGCAGAAGTGGTGGCGAGTGCCCAGCCTCCGGGCCACATGGTCGCAGGTAGCTGGGGCTGAGCTGAGTAGGGCGATGGCTGGGTGCCCAAGGCCTAAGGCCCAAGGCCTTGGGCAGGCTGGGGGTGAGCCATCAGTTGGACATCCCGTGAGAGCTCCCAGTATGTGAGAGGGGGCAGTTTGGGTTGAGGGACCACCCACCCCCAGTGCAATGGTGGCGCTGGAGGCTGTGGGGGTAGCGATTGCAGCCACAAACCTGGCCCCAAACCCCAGGGGTCACGGGGGTGGTGATTGCAGCCACACACCTGGCCCCAATCCCGGCAATGGCAGTGCTGGGGGCTGTGGTCAGAGCCACAAACCTGGCCCCAAACCCACCAGGGCAGCACCGAGGGCTGCAGGGGTAGCAATAGCAGCCACAAACTTGGTCCCAAGCCAGGACATGGCAGCACTGTGGGCCGAGGGGGTCGCAATTTTTATATATGAGGATGTTCATTCAAATGTGTATAGACTCTTGCTCTTTTTCTACTTTCTGGCTATTATAAATAAAGTCGCTATGAACATGTATCCTTATTAATAGAAGCCTAAGTGGTGGTCATGCTGTGATGCCCTCGCACCCTCACAAGATGGCTGCACACACAGCAGGCACATGCAGGTAGCAGGGCTTGGCTTGATGCTGTGTGCATAACATGGAGCCTGCCTGGTAGTCCCACCTCCTCTTGACTATGTGGAGCTAGGAGGAGGTGGGTCCCCCGGCTCTAAGAGCGAGGCCTGCTTGGGGATCTGGTGATGTCTGCCTGGGGGTCCCCCAGCTCTACAAGCAAGGCTTGCCTGGGTGTCCAGCATGGCCTGCCTGGGAGTCCCCTGGATCTACATGGCAAGGTCTGTGTAGGGGTCCCTCAGCTCCACATGGCAAGGCCTGCCTTGGGGGGGGGTGTCCCTCAGCGCCACATGGAGAGGCTTGCTTGGGGGTCCTAGGTGTCCTGCCTCCCAGATCCATGTGGCGCAGAGCAGGATCCTCGGCTCCGGCCTACCTTTTTGGGGCAATTCATCAAGGAGTCCCAGAGGGATGGGCGGGGCTCCTGCATTGTGACAGGGTACAGGCCAGGCTGGGGGACCCGTCCCCCCATCGAGTGCACAAATTTTGTGCATCAGGCCTCTAGTTGTGTAATAAGCCATCTGTTTATTGCAGTGTGTCCTCACCACCCAGTCTAGTCTCCCTTTGTCATCATATATTTGACCTCCTTTATCCTCTCCCTCCTCCCCTCACCCCTATTCCCTTCTGGTAGCCACACTTTCTTCAACCCTACCTTTTAAACTTTAGTATTTGTAATTGTCCTATTATTCTGCCAATCTCAGATCTTTTTAATATCTTATTTATACTGTTGCTTTTTCTTATCTATTCAGAACATTCCCTCAGCTTAAAAGGAGGACATCTTATTTTGTTACTGAGACCAGTTACCATCTTCATGGAGTCATGGAGTCTTCTTGCTAACCTCAGTCAGAAGTGAGATTTTTCCCCCCCTCTCAATTGCTATAGCACATATATTTTTTTTTGTGTGTGTGTGTGTGTGTGTGTGTGTGTGAGAGAGAGAGAGAGAGAGAGAGAGAAAGAGAAAGACACAAGGTTTTAAACCTTAAAGAAGTGTCAATTTTGGTACTTACAGTTTGATTTCTTTGTATTTTGTTTTCTCCCACATCCTCAGTATTTAGAATAGCTCTTTGCATAGCAGAAAATTAAAAAATGTTTGTTGAATAAATGGTTATAATATATTTAATTATGTATGTCTTTCTTTGAAACAGGGAATTTTGATATAGCCAGTTTGAAGTACAGATGTAAATTATAAAAATATGTATTTTTAAATTTAAATTCTTTATTGTTTAAAGTATTACATATGTCTCAATTTTCCCCCTGTCAACCTCTCCCTGGCTGCTTCCATGCCCCACTTACATGCACTCAGCCCCCTAGAGTCTGTGTCCATTGGTTATGCTTATATGCATGCATACAAGTCCTTTGGTTGATCTCTTATCTCCCTCTCCTGCCTTCCCTCTGAATTTTAATGGTCTGCTCGACACTTCTCTGTCTC
Organism: Antrozous pallidus; assembly: GCA_027563665.1. NCBI lineage: Eukaryota > Metazoa > Chordata > Mammalia > Chiroptera > Vespertilionidae > Antrozous > Antrozous pallidus. The sequence continues at coordinate 57,126,316 of CM050508.1, read as the reverse complement.
TGGACCTATTTTTGTTCATCAGTTTATGTTGTTCATTATATTCCACAAATGAGTGAGATCATGTGATATTTATCTTTCTCTGCCTCGCTTATTTTTGCTTAGCATAATACTCTCAAGGTCCATCCATGCTGTTGCAAATGATTAAGAGTTCTTTCTTGTTACAGCAGCGTAGTATTCCATTGTGGTTATGTACCACAGCTTTTAATCCGCTCATCTGCTGATGGGCACTTAGGCTGTTTCCAGTCTTAGCTATGGTGAATTGTGTTGTTATTAACATAAGGGTGCATATATTCTTTCTAATTGGTGATAAAAATACTTTTAAGAGTTTAAGTTATGTTTGCAGTAAGACTGACTTTTTTCCATATACTGTTAAAGAACTAAAGAGATTCACTGAAGCCCAATCAAACTTTAATAGGAGTTTGCAGCCAGTAAATATTTATTAATTAAGGAAATGACTTCACATCTGGCTCCATGATTGCTTCTAAGGGATGGATTACATAGGAGGCTAGGGAGTTAGGGTCGTGGTCTGTATTGATTAGTCCATGCTATGCTAGATTGTAGTTTGATCATTGCATCTGGTCCTGCTGTCAGTCATGGCTCAGTCTAATTTTGCAAATGTGTGGGAGGTGGGTCTTTCTACTTTTCTGGACCTGGAGTTGAAATAATTGAGACTTAGATGTTATCTCTAGTTTGACAAAAACGTTTTCTCTTTGGTCAACAGACCTGAGGATTTATTCCTAACATTATTTGATGCTGATCAGAACCTCATTGTCCTAAGGCTTAATGATAAAGGGAGTGGACATGTAAGGGAGAGGGAGGTGGCTGAGTCAGGGCGCTGGATGAAGCCAGTTTGTATCGAAAGGAATGAAAGGAGAAAAAGTCTGTTAAAAGAATTGAACTTTCTGCACCATTACAGATGAATCTTATCTTGGGCTTGCTACCATTCAATTCCAGTCCTCCAACCGGTTCTTTACCTTGCTACTGAACACTACTTCAAAATTAAGTTTTGCTAGGCTCAGCAATGAGATAAAAATGTATTTTGAATGTACTCCTTGATTGCAATGAAACTTTATTTTACACCCAACTGTCATTTAATAAAATTTATTTCATTCTTCTTTAAGAGCTTTATCAGGATAGTTAATATGCTTTACTTGTTTTATCTCCCAAAGTATCTTAATACTTTGCTATGCAAAATGTGGTTTGCAGACCATTGTCATCATCTGGGAGCTTGTGGTAAAGTGCAGAACCTTGGGCCCCACTTCAGAATTAGTGAAACAGAATTTGCATTTTAACAAGATTCCCAAGTGATTCATATGTACAAAGCACTGGTTTACTGTTGTTCTTTTGTTTTGTTTTGCACAGTTGTTACAGTATTTGTTGAATGACTAAAAGGTTTCTAGGTTAAGTATATGTATCGTAAGTCCTTTATTAACAAGTTATGTTGAGTAGAAACTTAATAAATTGTGTTAGATTATATAATTTTCTAGGTAAGGTAGTTCTGCAAACTCCTAACTCATTAGTTGTTAAGTATTTTATTTGTTTGTTTGTTTATTTATTTTTTTAGTATGGTCATTTATTTGTTAAAAAATTTAATATTTTTATTCTTTATTGTTGAGAGTATTACATGTCTCTGTTTTCCCCCATTGACCTCTCCCAACCTGCACCTACCCCCCAGTACAGGTCTTTACCCCCTATTGTGTGTGTCCATTGCTTATGCTTATATGCATGCATACAAGGAGTTGTCAGGTTTTTTAAATATGTTTTATAAATATTCCAATAAATGTCAGCATGATCATAACACAGGAATTACAGCATAAGGTGGTAGTTAGTAAAGGAGTACTGGTTTTAGAATGTAAGAATTAGAAATCCAGTTTAAATTGGCTTTGGAAAAAAGACTTACTAGCTTCAGTAATCAGACCACTGGAAGTATTGGACTATATCTAGATCTCAGAGAAACTCATTACTTGCCACTTATTACATCTCCCGTGTGTGTGTGTGTGTGTGTGTGTGTGTGTGTGTGTGTGTGAGAGAGAGAGAGAGAGAGAGAGAGAGAGAGAGAGAGAGAGAGAGAGAGATTTCCTCTTTCAGAGAGGCATGGAGATTAGGTCTCTCTCTTATCAAGTCTAAGAATCCAGCTCAGCTGGCATGACTCAGTGGTTGAGCATTGATCTATGAATCTGGTCACTGTTCAATTCCTGGTCAGGACACATACCTGGGTTGCGGCTTGATCCCCAGTGTGGGACAGACAGGAGGCAGTTAATCAATGATTCTCTCTCATCATTGATGTTTCTTTCTCCTCTCCCCTCCCCTCTCATCCCCTCCCTCTTTCTCCCCTCCCCTCCTCTCTCTTTCTCTCTGAAATCAATAAAAATATATTTTAAAAAAAGAATCCAGGGGGAAGATATTGATGCTGATTGGCTTATATTGGCCCAGATGCCCATCTTTGGATCTATACACTTTAGCCAAAAGGTTAAATGTAACATTTTCCAGAAGAAGGAAAGGAGTACTTTTCATGATAGGCAAAACAATAATTCCCAATATAATATTCAAAACATGACTATAAGCTTTCATCCTGCAGATAGGGTACTTACATTTTTTTCTGTCCTTTACCCAATTGATGTCTGGGACTATCAATGGGATTTTATATGTTTTGCTAATCTGTCTTTGTGGTTCTTTCTGCCCTCTACCAGTTTTCACGTTCTGAGATACTGTTATTCCAGAGAAGTACTGAGGAATAAAGACAGTCTTGTAGTTATGCAAGCTATTTCCCCCATATCAATTTGCTCCCATGTGGCATCATGTGGCCAAACAAGCCCAATCCCCAACAAAGAGAAATTTGTATTAATCCTGTGCTCAGGGTCCTAATTCCTCAACTCTTAATTCAGGAAGCTCCTTTTCATAGCCATTCTGCCCAGGCCTGCTCAGAGTGATTAAAAGAAAGAATCATCTGTTTATTTTAGGGGAATTCCTATGGGTACCCACAGGTGTGGTCCAGTCTCCATTACTGAGACAAGAAAATTAAAATATTGAACAGTATATTTTTAAGTCTGTGTTATTTAGTCATCAAGTGGGAGGCATTAATATATTTATAGGAAATCTCTTATTCTAGAAGGGCATAGTCAGGCTAAAGATTAATTCAATATATATTCTTTAAGAGCACGCCTTTATGTCTTTAACCCCAGCATTTGTACTTATGGTGGTTTCACAGATTGCTTCATGATTATTCTTTCAAAATAAAGGTAGTCTTACTTTTAAGAACAGTAACTGCTAAAAGCCCTTAGTACTTCTAAAACAAATAAAACTAAATTGTTTTTCTGTGCCATGTATCACAGTGAGATCAGTAATAATATTTGGTTTGAATAATCAATATAGATAGCATGTGTAGTCCTTAAAATGTTCTATTTACTAGTATGTGGTACAGGTAGAATTGTGTGGTGGTTATTGAAGAAGCATGATATTAGCTGAGTCTCTCTCTGTGATTTATAGCCTAGTATGGTTTCATAGGGTTAAGGTGCTGTTCATTCATTTAACTGATTTTTACATGTTTTCATTAATTGACCTTTTTATTAAAAACCTTTATTGAATTCATGCATTTAGAACCATAATAGACCTGGCGAACAACAGGAAGACAGACTTAGTCCATACTGTCTTGGAACATAAACTAATGGAATTTTTTGAATGGAGCCCCAAATAAATATCTTGTTTTTCATTCTCTGTGGGAAAAAACCCAAAAAATAAAATAAAAACTTCCATGTCCTTATGAAGAGAGCTGCATTGTTGTTATTCCTGATGTCCTGACCTGACTCTGGAAATTGTATTAGTTTACCTTAATGATTCATTCATTCATTCAGCTGAATGCCATTCTTTGCTTCCTGTCTCCAGCAGATCTATGTCTACCAGACCACAGGAATTAAAACTTCATGGTGAGAGGACTGATACCATGATACAGTTTAAAAATATTTATACACTTCTTATGTAATCAGGGATTTTAATAAAGGAATTACTCTTATTTATTGCTGATCAAACCACCATGCTCTTTTCTCAGTAAATGTTTCACCACCCTTTCTTATATAAAAGACTTGTTTTACACATGTTCTTGCAGTTAAATTATTTTAGGCATTATTGTTGCATTGCTGTATTTTTGACTTAAATGAGTCCAGTTATTTCATTATTTTACTAACTTGCTGCTCACAAGGAATAGGCAAAAACAAAACTTTTTCCAAAAACTAACTCATAAATGGGATATTGTGAAATAATTTGAAAAGATATTTATTTTCACTTTACTGGTCTAGTTTGCAACGTAAACAATAATTGATTTCTCTTTTTGAGCTCACTTCTCCTTCCAGCTGTTCCCTAATTCTTTGCTCCTCTTTTCCAATCTTCTGAAGTATAGTTGTCTATATTCCAATCTTCCAACTGCTTCTTAAATTGCCTCCTATCACTACATAAGCTGCTCTTGAGAAAGTCTCCAATAATTTCTTTGTTGTTAAATACAAATGAAATTCTCAGTCATCATCTATCAGAGGTAATGGAAATGTTACCCTTTAATTTGCTCAGGCCATGAACATTGGCATCATCTTCCTCTTGTATATCTCTTGAAACTGTGTCCTCTATTACTGCAGCTATCATAATTCAGGCTCTTGTTATCTCTTATTAGCTAACTAACTGGGATCTCTGCCTCTAGCTTTGCCCCAACATCTTCCATATTATAGATTTTCTAACTGCCTGTATTGTCATATCACTTTTCTACTTAGGATCCTTAAACATCTTCCTAACATTCATAGAATAAAGTCCAATCTCTTGAGTATGGAAAATAGGTCTTTAATAACCTGATCAGTGTCTTCACTTTTATCTTTTTTTCCTGCTATTTCCTTTTATATATTCTATATTTAAGGCATATAGCACTTCTTAGAGTTATGAAATACATGCTGTTCCTCCTGTCTGAAATACTCTTAATCTGTTTCCCCCAAGAACCTATTTCATACTTTATTATGGTAGTTGTGATATGGAATGTAATGTTTGCTTTTTTCCACTTCCAAGTACATTGTTAGCTCTCTGAGGGATTGATTATGTCTTATTTATCTTTATAACTTTCATATCTTACTTATCTTAATATAGTGATATTTAACAGATAATATAATTTATAACTTATTATAGGACATAAAGTACCTACTTATTCATAAGCCTTGAATCAATGGATGGATGAATGGATGCATACATAAACACCACATCAGTAGTTTTGTATTTGATTTTGCCAGTGAGGGAAAACTGCATAGTAGAAGAAAGTAGGAGAGACAGCTGTCTGTTTGGACTGGTTAACACAGAGGTATAGACTGGGGAGAATTTACTTTTTGATATTGTTTGGAGATTTATGACTGTATGGCACATTTAGAAATTCCAGAACATTTAAAAATATTAACACGCAGAATGGCTTGGATACTGAGGCTTGGGATATTAACTGACTTGCTTACACTTTTTCAACCAATTAGTGCCAGGTTTGCATTTGAGTCAGTCTTCAATTTTACCTAATTTAATATACTGCAGATGCAAAATACATCACTTTTAGTACAACCCTGTTATTTAACCAATAAAGTAAAGAAAGTACCAGGGTGAGAAATCTGTCCAAGATACCAGAAGTGGAGATTTCCATTTCTATGCTTTCCCTACTACAGTATAAGGAGCATTACAGTGCAGTGGTCAATAAGTTCACTCAATCCAGTCTGCCTGGATGTATACCCCAGCCCTGCCATTTTTACTGCCTTTGTGATTTGAGAAAATTCAGTGCTCTTATCTATAAAATCAGGGTAAGTCTCCACATCATAGTACTAATGTGAAGATCAAATGACTTAATATAACAAAGCCCTTAGAAAAAGGCTGCCATGTAGTAAGTCTTAAGGTATTAGCAGTCATTTTTTTTTGGATAAAAGTACAATAGTAATGCATTTTCTCTTCCATCGTGTTCCCACTGAGTTTATATTATAGGATATGCCATGCTGTGTCGCAATTACTCTCATGTCCCTATGTCCCTATATATTGTGAGCTTTATTTGGTTGATGTTAATCCTCACCTGAGGACATTTTTTTCCATTGCTTTTTAGAGAGAATGGAAGGAGGGGTGGGGGAGGAAGAAAGGAAGAGAAAGAGAGGTGAGAGAGACACATCAATTGGTTGTCTCCTGAACCACAGAGTAACATTAGCCAGGGCTACACTGTGAGCTTTTTAAGGATAGAGATCTTGCTCAAGGACCTAGCACAGTGTCTGGCCCACACGGGGCATTTGATGCCTACATTTTTAAAGAATTAATGAACTCTTTTATTCTTTGAAAATAACAATTGGATACAGATTTTACTCTTTGATACTAAACCAGAATTCATAGGCAATTTGTGAATTCTCATTTCTGTAAAAGAGAAAGTAGAAGCATCAAGAAAGCATGTGTAAGTTATTTAGACAAAGAAAGATTTACCACCACAGGATTTCTTACCCTGCCTGACACAGTAGTTACCACCTAATTATTTTCTGTCAAGAAATAGGATCACATGCTTTCTATTCCATTTTTTTCTGAATGAACTTCAATATGAAGCCTAAATATGCAGCCACATTTCCTCGTGTCATTGGTAATATAAATACTGTATGTTTTCCTTGACCAGGTTCATTGTTTTAAAAGTTTCTGACCATAGTACCAACTTTGAGTTTGGATTTGGTGTTCATATTTTTCTTTGTGGAAATTTGAATTGAGGAAAACATTTCATTTGGTAACCTATACAACTTAGAGATCAGTTTTAGCATGACGCAAAAAGTACTTTGGAAGTAGCCTGGGTTGGAGTTCTGACTGCTGCTTAATAACTGTGGGATTTCAGCAAGTTAGTTAATTTCATTCAGCTTCAGCATGTATCTCAGGGTTGATATGAGGAGTACATGAAATAATTATATCAGATAATTGGCACATTTACTACATGATGTAGTAAATAAATGGTAGGCTTTTTTTTTAAACAGTGGATGTCACGTTAGATCACTTATGGTATATCCTCATAATCCTGAGCAGTGGTTAGAGTGTTGGCCTGGGAAACAAAGGGTCATAGGCAAGGTTTGATTACAGGGCAATGGCAAGTAACTAGGTTACAGGTTCAATCCCCAGCCCCCATTGGGGTACAGGTGGGAGGCAACCAATTGATGTGTCTCTCTCACATTGATGTTTCTCTGTCCCTTTTCTTCCCCTTCACTCTCTTTAAAATCAATGAAAAAAATATCCGCAGGTGAGAATTAACAACAACAAATATATATTCCAATATAGTGCTATGTATTGTCTGTTAAAATATTATAGATATTTAAGCTAATTCTTTTTCTTTTAAGAGATAAGGATTCTAGTTAGAGTAACATAAAGTATAGAAATCAAACTTATAATAGGTGATGTACAGACCACCTATATCAGGATCTCCTGTTAAAAATACAGGATACTTGTCCTCAACTCAATTATTTTGATTAGAATCTTTGGAAAATCTCAGGTGTCTCCTATCTTTGCCCATATGGATTAGGCTCACTTTCTGTCCTTTCTTATCTGTCTTACTAGCCTTGGAAATGTCTATTTGTCTCCCTTCCAGACTGAGCTCCTTGAGGCAGGGACTTTAAATTTCCAGCATCTAGCACAATTTTGGATCAGTAGGAGACATTTAGTAAATATAAGTTAAATGAACAAATCAATTTTTATGTATCTCTCTTGATTTATAAGATGATAATATTCTTGAAACGTGGCATTAAGTTCCAACACCTACATCAAAATTAATTTTCTTGCTATAAATCAAAGAGAAGATTTCAGTTATTCAGTTTTGCCCTATTTTATTAATATTGAGATAAAATAATCTTTTTTAGCTTAATCTAGTCCCCTCTCTCCCCCGCCCCCACATTTCCTTAACTGCCTAGCATTTCTTCATTTACTCATTGGTATTTAATGTCTTGGGAAAGAATGATATAGTAGAAAAGCTTGCTTTCAGTGTGAGAAGCCTAAACCTAGGTGGACACAGTGTCTAAACAATAGTCTTATAAGAAAAGATGAAGAGCTAGGCTGCCCATAGCAAAGGATTCTCTGAAATGGAGGAGGGGAAGAACTGGAAATGAGAAAGGGCTTCAGTTGCCAGTGTTCTTTTTCTATTGAGGATGGGGGCAGTGGGGGAGAAAGAAAAGACAATTCAAATAAGTTTGTAGAATTTGAAAGTAGAGGAAAATCGTGTCTCATTCCTCAGTAGAGCTTTAAGTTTCCCTTAGTCCTGTTGCAGCATAGGAGATTACAACTTCCAATTCATATTTATAAGAAACTAGAGGCCCAGTGCACAAAATTAATGCATGGGTAGGGTCCCTACCAGCTGTTGGCTGGTGGCTGGGGCCTCCCTTCACCTGGTCGCCTGCTGTTGGGGTGACAGGGTGAGGAGCTGCGTGGTGGTTGGCCATCCAGCCCCATCCCCCTGGTCAAAATCCAGGTCAAGGGGACAACTTGCATATTAGGCTTTTATTATGTAGGACTAGAGGCCCGGTGCACAAAATTCGTGCGTGGGTGGGTGTCCCTTTAGCCCAGCCTGCACCCTCTTCAATCCAGGACCCTTTGTGGGACATTCCTCTCACAATCTGGGACCACTGACTCCTAACTGCTTACCTGTGCTTGCCTGATCACCCTTAACTGCTCCCCCGATGGCCTAGTCACCCCCAAATGCCACCCCCCCTGCTGGCCTGGTCACCCCTAACTGCCCACCCCCCTGCCATCCTGGTAACCCTCAATTGCACCCCCTGTCAGCTTGGTCACTGCTACCCAACTGCTGCCACCCCCTGTCAGCCTTGTTGCCCCTCACTGCCCCTCTCTGCTGGTCTGGTCACCCCCAACTTCCCCCTGCTTGCCTGGTCACCCTTAACTGCCCCCCTGCTGGCTTGGTCACCCCACACAGCCTGTTCAGTTGTCCATTCAGTTGTTTCAGTTGCAATGGTTGCCTAGGCTTTTATATACAGTATATAGATAATTCTATTTCTTTAAATCTGATGAAAATAGAAATAGTGATTGACGCCCCATGTCCCCAATTTTTAAAAGGAGTTTATACATAAAACATACTGAAATGTTAACAGTGATTATCTCTGGGTGGTAGGACTATGAATGACTGTCATTTTGATTTTTATGATGCTCTAAATTTTGAAATATTTTCAGTATGGAATAGGTTTTTCACCTTGGTTTGTCTAGCTAAACATTACTCATCCTTTAGTTCAGGTATCAACTTTCCCCTTTTCTTCTTCTTCTTTTTGATATGTTTTTATTGATTTTAGAGAGAGAAGAAGGGAGAGGGGGAGAGAGAAACATCAATGATGAGGGGAAATCATTGATTGGCTGCCTCTTGCATGGCCCTTGCTGGGGATCAAACCTGAAACCTAGGCTGTATCCTGACTGGGAGTTGAACTGTGACCTCCTGGTCCACTGACCCTGCTGAACTACCAGAGGCTGGTTCCTTACTTCTTAGTTGTGCCATGTATTCCCACTTCATGCTCCTTTCTTATTCTGGACATCTCCTTCTCTTATTACCATAGACATGAAATAATAATCTATTTCTGTTATTAAGCATCTATTTTGTGCTATATATTGATATCATATCTTATTTATTTTTGTATCAATATATAGCACAAAATAGATGCTTAATAAATCTTTTTGTTAAATTAACTGGTAAGAAATTCAGTAAAATTATGGTTTGCCTAAATTATAGTTTCTGATCAGGTTTTCTCCATTAGAAAAAGAAGCTATTTATAAGTAAATTGTAAATACATATGAAATATGGAACTCTGAAAATCACAGCAAAATTAGAACACAAAATCAAGTTCCTAAATTATGTAAGACCATGTATAAAATGTATCTGATATCGTGTATTACATGTATCTGAACACTCTGTTCACTAATAGTTTGACTGCTTGTGATGAAGTTGAGAAATTGCTCTGAAAACGAGTTTATATTATTTTCTTCCCTTTTTCCTGTGTGACATTTGTCATCTTTCTTTGACAGTGTAAACTCAATAACAAAAACCAAGATATTTTTCTTGTTTGTCATCATTTGAGAATGTATAGTAATATTTACACATGGTCACTTAATAATGCTTATTTTAGTGTAAATCTTTATAAATTGGTATAGAAAAAGGGTAAGTTAAGGATTATTTAGCTACGAGATTAACTCTGTAATAAGTGTGATATTGATTATTTTCAAGTTAGGAATGCAAATGATACAGTCAGTACCATTTAACAAAGACAAGTGATAATTAGGCTTACAGGCTGATAATTGGAGAAGTAATATGTTGAGGCATGCATATACTTCTTGTTTACATAACAAGTAAAGAAAAATTAGATTTTTTTAAAACAAAAGAAATACCACATAGGTTTTAAATCTCTATTGTAAGGGTGAGAAAAATGTTATTAAAAGTTAATCATTTTGTCTTCTGGTCTACCTCTGTTTGCACGTATTTTAACCTAAGTACTTGTCAAATCATATTATGTTTCTTTTCTTCTAATCTATGACTTCTTTGAGTGTAGGATTTATTCTTATTTGTTCTTGTATAGGTGCTAGCACATAATAGGTGCTCAGATGTTTATTAAATTGAGTTAATTTGGTTAAGATGCTACCCTAAAGGCAACAAATTAAAATTAAGTCTTTGTCCTAATCTTGAGGATTGGAAATACCAGTCTTGAGCTAAGGGAAGTGGAACTTAAGGGTCTTCTAAATCTGGACATTCACCTAACATTGGAATGGGCTTCCTAATTACTTATTTCCTATCTTTTCTTTTCTGATAGTTGATGGCTAGAATCATGCTTATCAGGTTGGTGGCCAAGAACATTTGTAAAAAGAAATCTTTAAACTCTAGTATTATACAATGAAGTTCCTTATTATATATCAGATTTTGGAGTGGGCATTCTAACCTTTTTTTATTAGTAGTCAAATGTCATCATTTAAAAAAATGTATATTTTTTATTGATTTCAGAGAGGAGAGAGAGGTGAGAGAGATAAGAGAAAATCACCGATTGGCTGCTGCCTGCATGTCCCCTACTCAGGATCAAGCCTGCAAACTGGACATATGTCCTGCCTGGGGATTGGACCATGGCCTCTGGTTCACAGGTGACATTCAGCCACTCAACCACACTGGCTGTTTTAAGCTGTCAAGAAAGAGCATTTTGTTATTTCTTGAGTTTGTCAAATTCACTTAAACACGTTTGGATTGATAAGGCTGCCAAATCTACATAATGTGCTTTAAGTTGTTCAGAACATTTATATAGGCCACAAAAAATAGAAGTACAAAGGGATAACATGGAAGTAAATGATATAAACAATGCTAGGATACATTTACATGTCATTTTTTGAAATATTAATCTTGAGCTAGTAATATCAATGCAGTATAATTTTCAGAGTATATTTCTGATCTTGTTGCCTACTTAAAGTTTAGCTCTTTTATACTAAAAAGGATAAAAACAAAGGGCTTTGAGATCTAAGCCAGAAATCTCATACTACCAGGACTGAATATTGTTTTTTTGAAATACTAGTTTGGACAATCACCTCTTGAATCCAGTGTCTTCCTCAAATACAATTAATGCTAGATAGCCTCTTCTCTAAGATAAACATTCTATTAATGTGCATATCTTAACCCCCAGGACTTGAAATAACAAAAGGAGGTAGGAACTAAAAGGACATTGGATCCATGCTAACTTGCATCCTTGGGGGATTAGTAAAAATCAGGTCAGCAGGAGTTCCAGGATGCAGGACAAATCAAGGAAGAAAGCACACCATGGTGGCTGTATTTCTTTCCTACTGGCCACCACATGGGCAGCTGGAGAGGAAGGTGGCTCTTCCGTTTAGTGCTTTCTGTAATTCCTCTGTCTGTGTGGTTGGCTTCTGGCCGGTCACTTTTATTCATTCTTCAGATAGGAAAATTCCACTTTAATTTTGCTGGGTACGACAGGAAGCAGCATCAGTAGCACAGTGTCTCCCACATAGTAGGACTGACAGAATGAAATCAAACTGTTGTCTCATTTCAGTGGTGTGTCTGGAACATTCAGTTCCTTGGACAGACTCAATCTTGCAGTACTTAATTCAATGTTTGAAATTATGGCTGTCAGATTGTACTAATGAAATCTCATTGGATTTCTAAATTATAGGCTAACGAGGAGCCCATTTTTTAAACCCCTGGGATCCAAAAAAACTTTACTGTAGTGGAAAGAGGTTTGAATTTAGAGAAATAGAAAAGTTACCTGGAAGCATTTTTCAAAAAGTATATTCTTAGCTACTACCTCTACTAGTCAGCCTCCAGCAAGAATACATTAGAATCCCTAGGACAAGACACCTGTGGTTGAAAAAAAGCTGCTCATGCAGTTTGGATTTCCAGCTTCTGTTCTCTTTACCTCTGGCTTTTGGAAATCAATGGAGAAGTTGCTCTCCAAGGGTCTATCTGTGAAATTCTGTGGTTTTATTGGTAAACATTCTACTACCTGGTGATGCTTTTGTTGCCAGCAGTTATCAACTGTATACTCATCTTCTTTATTGGAACTTGTTTATTATGTGGATATATTCTCTCAGGTATGGGCCTTAATTTTAAAGCTTTTAGAGCTATGAGATAAAGGTAGTGGATTAAGTGAGGATCACTTTCTCCTTTTCCACTTCTTTTTTTTTTTTTCTGGGCACATTCAACATCTGGGATCAGAGAACTTTAGAGATAGCGGCTTTCTTAATCTTTAGAGGTTGAACAACTGCTGTTGAAACTGGCTAAGTTCTATTGCACTGGTAGAAATAGTGGCTCTAGCATATAGTAATGACTCAAGAAATGGTGGTTCCAGCTAAGTACCTATTGTATATGGTTTAATAATACACATTGTAGCAAAATATTGGTTAAAAGTAATTTAAAACCACCTCATTTTTGTTTGGACTCTTGAAAACTCTTTTCTAGTTGTATTTATGTGTTTTTTGAACAAATATAAACGGAGTGACTTAGGGTTTTCTAATGAGATAAAAAAATAATCTTTCTACAGAGAAGTTATTTTTTTTCTAGTAAGTTTTTTTGTGATTGTTTATTAATGGTTAATTGAGTGGAAATGGATTTTTTATTATTCATCAGTCCATGGTAGAATGTCAAGCTGAACCCGAAGCTAGTCAATTCTTTATTAGACATTTTATTATTTAAGTCCTTGGAATAATCTCAATGTGTTGAGCACAAAACTACTACTCTAATATATGAATTATTATGATTAAAATTTTTTTATGATAAAACACTTGAAGTTTATTATAAAGAATTATATTGATTTTTGGGGTGATAACACACAATACAGTGTGCAGATGATGTGTTGTTGACTAGTGAGCTGAAACCTGTGTAATCTTGTTAACCAATGCTATGCCAATAAATTAATAAAAAGTAAAAAAAAATTGTATTGAGAAGGAAACCATAAAAGTTATCTATATTTCCATCTATGATGAGCATTGTGGGAAATTTTGCTGTATTCTGAAAATATTCACTTCTGCTGATAAAAGGTTTTTAAAATCTGTTGAAAATGTTCATATTTGAGATAAATTGTCTTAATAATTTTCAGTCATCCTCTCTTAAACCCTTTTCATTATTAAGCTCCATGTTCTTAGTCTGGGGTCCAGTGATATGCGGGCTTCATGACTTCGATCCTCTAGGACCCATAATCAATTTGGGAAACATGTGTAGTTACTGAGCAACAATTATGAATTACTTTTCCCTCCAAAAGAGCTTCTTTAACTGATTTCTTTTCTCCTATGGATTAGAGCATGCCTTACCTCTCTGTTGTTGAGATGTTTAAGGCAAAAAGGTGATATGCTTGGGTTACTCTTGTCAGATTCATGATCTTTTCAAAGTGCTTTATTATATTCATCATTGCTATTGTGACAATGCTTTATTTCCTTATTATTTTTGTCAGAAATTATAGAAAATATATTTTATTTGTAATCAGGTATAACTTACCTATGTTTATCACAATTAAAATGTTGAAAGTATCTGTCTACCCAATTTTTATTGAATCAAAACTTATTTAAATGTCTTATTTCCTTGTTACTGCACTGTTCAAGCTCACTAAGTGATATCAATTTTGATGCCATCTTATCTGTTTTTAAAGACCCCACGTACTCTGAGTGGAACAACTAGTAAACCTTATTAATGTCATCTTGTTTGAATTATGTCTCTTAGGGGAATGAAGAGAATTGCCTCAAAGTGTCAAAATCTGGCTGAGCTGTTGGAGTCCACCTTAGACTAGTTTATATAAGAAGTTAGCATCTTAGGTGAGATTCATTAAACTTGCCTCACCGCGGGCTGTGTATTATACCAGCAGCCAGGTGTGGGCAGTGATACGGGCTTTGAGAGATCTCTCTTACTGGCCCAGGGATCCAAGGCATTCAGTGCAAAACCTGGCCAGCAGCCCGAGTGAGTAGGAGCCATGTGACTCTGGTGAGTTGGAGTGTGCAATTGCCTCCTGCCTCAGAGCTACCTGATCCGAATACTAAGCAGAGCGAGTGCCGGGCGGAGTGTAAGACACTGAAGCCACTGCAGAGAAAAGGTGCTTATTCCAGAGGCATTACAAAACATGGAGATTAAAGACCAGGGAGCCCAAATGGAGCCGCTGCTGCCTACGGTAAGAGACACCCTGCTGTGATGTAGCTTTCACCGGCGTTTGCTGCAAAACCTGTCAGGCAAGCCGTCTGCTAGCTAGGTGCAGCGAGTGTACTTTTGGGGTGGTGGATAGCTCCCACGACATAAGGACAGGGGTCTCCTCCCATTTTGGGTGTCTGAAATGCATAACGCAAAACGCATGATTTCTCCCCCCCCCCTTCTCAATATGGATGCACTATGGTGATGAAATGTCTTGTGTTTTCTGCTGTTTGAAGGGATGGCTAGGTTTTAGCAGCTGTGTGGCTTTCCCTGCCTGTTATTGCCTATCTCAGTGTCTCGGGCTGTGCAGTGATGTTTCAAGCCCCTGCAAAGAAGCCCCCTTTAATCATATTTATCCGTGGTAAATTGCCTCCTCATGCCTCATACCCCTCACAGAGAGGTAAGTGAACCGGCTGCTGTTGCAGCTTAGAGATTTAGTCTCCGCAGAAACCAGGGGAAAGGCGAATAGAAGGATCACGTTCCTTGTGTGTGTGTGTGTGTTCTCTCAAAGGGAAATGTGTCATGGTTTACATACAAAGATGGTATGCATTTTGGGGAACAGGTATACAATCCAGATTTGAATATCTGAAGGGTTCCTGAATGCTCATTTGGAAATAGCCTGTTTGTTGCTGTTGAGCCTCCTCCCTCGACCTAATTCTTGGGTAAGTAGTTGATTTATCTGTCTTCTGCACAAATCTCTCTGGCCAGCTCACAGACTTAGTAGATCTTCAGGCAGCATCTTCTTTCTTATCCTGGAGCAGCTGATGTTACTGTATTCAAGGGGGAAAAAAAGAAAAAAGCCCCAATGGTATTTTCTTGATGCAACAGAGATGCCAAATGAAAGCTTCCAGCCATCTATCAGAGCTGTCACAGCTCAGATCAGCAGACATCTCCTCCTTGCGCCAAACCAGGTTGTTCTCAGCTCTTGGCTACTCAGGTCAGTGACCCACCTAGCAGAGTAGGGACTTGCAGGAAGCTGTCCATTTCCCAGTCTATTCCCAGGCGTTGAACACATCTTTAAATCAAATAATACCTACAGGGGAAGTGGGCAAATTCGGGGCCACTGTATTTTTAGGGCCTTACCTCTCCTGCTGGCTCAAAATTTGCAAAAGATTCCAGTTTGCATCCTGGAATCAACTTTGGTCATTGAGCATGCTCAGTTCTCCTCAGGATGCCAGATTTGGTCAGGGGGGAAGCAGGGAGATGGGAAGAATCAGGAGTCACGATAAGAATGGAGCCTAATTAAAGGGCAGGGACAGTGTGTGTGTGTGTGTGTGTGTGTGTGTGTGTGTGTGTGTGTGTGTGTGTTGGGGGGGAATGGGGGAGAGGGAAGAGGGGTGTGGAAGGTAGGAGAGGAAAGCATGCCAGTTAGCCTGGCTGCTTAAAATAGAGACATTTCTTTGCAGGTCAGAGAGGAGTTATTTTACAGAATGAGAGTAAAAGGTTTGTCTGTCTTTTCAAACTTGTGTAAACACATAAATTAGGATTCTGTGGGTACTGAGAGTAAAAGGTGTCAAGACTATCAGAGAATTATTGTTCCCTAGATGACAGGAGCTCATCATAGGAATTGGGGGATGGGGAATTAGGGAAGATTAAGACACAGGGGAAAACCCTGTTTTAGGGAAGGGGGTTGGGAATTGTCCTAGAAAAGCAATCTGAAATCATTTTAATGTGGTTTGTGAGTTGTCACTTGTGGGGAACAGTTGAAGAATTTTGGAGCAAATGAGAAATTTAGGAGAGAATGATATTATGGGCTAGATGGATAATCTGTGGCTTAAAAGAGCATAGAAAATACAAGTTTGTCTAGAAAAGAAGGTCTATATTAAGTTGATGGAATTTTTAAAGAGTCAAAAGTTTGCATTTTATGTAGATAATGGCCAGAGTAGAATATTTACATAGTTTAATGACAAGGAAAGATCACATTAGCAGTTCATTATAAGGAAAAGAAAGCCCAAGAAGATATAAAGGGTGCTGAATTATTAGCCTACTTATATTTGTATAGTATTTTCAACTTCCTCAAATGCTTTTATGGATTTTTTTTTAGTTCTGAAAACAATCATGTCAAAGCAGATTTTATCATCTTCATTTTAAAGATGAGAAATTAAAGCACAGGGAGTTTGAATAACATGTCTAAGTTCACAGAGGGATGAAGCCAGGACTAGAATACAGGACTTCTAACACTGGTTTAGAACAAAAGCAGTGTTTTTTTTCAACATGACATTATTAACCAGGCTTATTATCATCAGATTCTGGACTGGACTTTTATGCGTGGAAGAAAAAGAGAGAAACAACTTTGGGTTCTGTTTTAGAAAATATGCAAATAATTATGTGAGAGGCAATATGACATAGTATTTAAAAATATAGTTTCTAGGTCCCAGCATTACTGTTTATATGCTGTGTGATTGAGGTAAAGTGGTAAGCCTTAGTTTCTTCAACTGAAAAATGGGAAGGGAATGATGCATATCTCTTGGGGTTTGTGATGAATAAATGGAATAACATACCGTATGTCCAGTATCTGACATTTAGTAGTAGTAAGTATTCTGTAAAAGCTGCTGTTATTATTGATGGAAATATAGACATTGGGATGAGTTCCAGGTTTCAGGTCTTATGGAAGGTGGCTTGTCAGTGCTATGTCCTAAGAAGGAAAAGTGGGGAAATGGAACACTGGGAAATGCTGTGCAGTGGAGGTGGAGGTGGGATTGTTAGTTATAGCTGTGGAGTCTGTAGAATGGCAGAAAAGATAATCAGAAAGACATGAGAAAACCTTGATTAGATCTGGGATAGAGAAGTCAGACATAGGCAGGTGGAGAAGTCAGAGAGAAAGAAAAATCATAAGAATAGACAAGTATGCCAGATGAGTGAATGTATGAATTTTTATCCCAGCAAAAGGGAGGAAAAGATTCTTTTTAAGCCCCCAAGGTTTACCTTTGTTTAGTATATATAAAATACTTCTTAAGAGGGTGTGTGGAGGAGACCCTGATGTGTTTCCCTTTTCTCTCAGCTCTTCTTTAAACTGATAATTTTCTTTTGCTGATCAAGGCCTCATTGCATTGTGTAGGTTTCAGTCACTCTTAGGGTTAGGGAATTCAACTCATATAGGCCCAGAGTATAGGCTGGCTTCATTACTACCTGACTGTTAACATTTGAAGCTATTACAACAAGCCATGTTACAAAGAATTATTCACTTATTAAATGCCTACTATTGGTCAAATATGCTCTTGATGCCGGAGATACAGAAAGGAACAAGATGGACAAAACTCTGTCCACATGCATCTCACAGTCTAGCTAGTCCAGAGATAGGGCTCAGTGTAACTTCTTGAGAGACTGCTGTTTTCTTCTCAAATATTTCATCACTCTTATAAGCTCTTTGAGATGGGTACATATGGAGAGTATATGTGACAATCATGATGCTGACATCACTTTAGTAATAATAGTTTTAATCATTTAAAAATATGAAGCCAGGAATTTAGGATACTGCACATGATTTCAAATTTTCTGTTGACATTCAGTGTTAAATTTGCTTCTAAGAATAATTTGGCATTTTAAATTACTAGGCCATGGAAGAAGCTTTTAGGAGGATATTTTTATAAAAAATATTTATATCTCCTGCCATTTAATCTTAGGTGCTATGTCGTGGGTCCATGTTGAATTCATTCTAAAATTCTGATGCTCTAAAAGGAACTCATTTTAGGCACCTTTTAAAGGTAATTTGATAGTGTAGTATAGCTAGTGGAATTGAGCACCTTTTAAAATGCTAATTCCAGAATTCCAAATGGTCTGATTTATTATTATTTTATTTGTGCAAAAACAGTTATGAAAATCTTTGATATTAGTAAGTCAGTGAAAAGAAAATGGGACTAAAACATTAGAGTAAAAATGAGCATATAGGTGGGCTAAGTAATATTGGCATTTATATTTTACTTGAATTATAATTCAGATATAGTATGCATTTAAATAAAACATACTCATTACAAATGGAAGCCAAAGAAATAAATTCTCATTTCCACTTTCATGACTTGAATTGTTACTTTACAATGGTGAATGACTATAGAAATAAAATATGTGTATAGGATGATGAGGTTGGTAATGAGTGGTAGAACGTAAAGTCTATGGTATTAAATTCATGATGAAAATATTGAGGTCAGGTGAGGAAGTGGGATAGTATATGAGAGAGGGGTAAAAAAATATCTAGGCCAAGTTCTGAAACTCAAATTGAGTCAGAGAGCATGGTAAGAAAAATGATGACAATTCCAATGTATCATTTTTTTTCTAACCTTAGGGGCTGCTTCAGAAGTTAAACTGGATATAGATAGACTATAGAGCATTGCATGATCTACAGGTGAATGGAGAAATGTGGGTGCTACTCCCAATCCTTCTCTGTGGAGAAATTACCACTCCCTTTGCTACATAGGACATATGAATTGGTTATTTGGTTTTCTGTGAAGATACATTTTCAATCCTTATAGTAAATATTAGTGAAGTGGTATTTGCTTTTAGGTAAGATAGCTGTAAGTTAAAGTTCTAATATATTCTCCCACTTAAAAGATTTGTCTCAGATACTCTTTGGGGTGTGTTCTTATTTAGAAAGAGGGAATAACTAGTGTATTATGTATTCATTTTGTGGAATCATGTATGTTTTGGTCAGAGAACTGTAGAGATCATTTGGAGGCCAGATTTTAAATGAAATCTTAATTTACAAATGATGAAACTGAGAGATAAGGACTGTATTTAAGACATGCTGCCATTTATGCTAGTTAATGGCAGAGCTTGACCTAGAGTTCAAATCTCTTGATTCTGAGTTCATTCTTTCCACTTTTGTATAACCCTGTTCTATCTATAAACAGCTGAATGGCAAATTAAAATTATTAGGGTAATTATATAATATTTGTGAATTATTAGTAGCTATTATCTTAGAATCATGCTAAACACAAACATCTCTAATCTTCTTGATAATACTGAAAACTTGCTAATGTTATCCAGTCTTACAGATAAAAAATAAGGCTTAGAGGGTTGAATAAGTTACTCAGGTTCACATAGCTAATGAGCACTGAGCCAGGGTTTGAAAATATTGTATCTAATTGACTTTGCTCTTTTTAATGTAAGTAAATTAAAAATAAAAAGAATTCCATTATCAAATTGACTTTCACATCTAACTCTTCAAAAATCAAAGTACTATGACACAAGGTGCTATAAAATGTACTACTAAGGCATTGCGGGCCACATATTGCATGATTACATTTATATGAAATGTCCAGAATAAGCAAAGCCTTAGAGACCAAAGTAGATTAGTGGTTGCCAGGGCCTGGGGTGTAGGGAAGGCTGCTAATAGCTATGGAGTTTCTTTTTGTAGTGATGAAAATGTTCTGGAATTAGATAATGGTGATGGTTGTAGAAGATTGTGAGTATATTAAAACCCACTGAATTGTATGCTGCAAAATGGTGAATTAGATCTAAAAATTTTTGCAAATAAAAGTGAGTTATTGTTTAACCATTATCATTAACAAGGAGAGAGTTGTAAGTAGTCTTTTATATCAGTCAGATTTATATAAATCAAAAACAGGAAGGAAAATATTCATGAAAATTAAATCTCTCTCTCTCTCTCTCTCTCTCTCTCTCTCTCTCTCTCTCTCTTAGATCACCTTTACAACAAAATTTATTTTTTGAGATTGGTTAGGGTTTTGACAAACTATTTGCAGACCTGAAGTCTTTTGGAATATATTTTCAAAGCTGATTTAAAAGGAGATATGGGATATAATATCTACCGGAAACGAAGAGAACTCTTTAATTGGGATTAAATTGTTATTTCTTCTCCAAATCATCTCTTTAAAAATTCTTTATTATTGAAAGTATTATTTATGTCTCCTTTTACCCCATTAATTAAACCTTACTTGGTGTTACCAACATTGTTTTAAGGTCTTTGTTGGTAGCCTTATAAAGTGTTATGTTATTTCATGGCAAATCAAACTCCAAAGAAAACCATCAATTAAGTATTTTATACTGATTTTTATAATATGTTTCTGCCAGGATGTTATGATGTCCAATATTTTTTTTACATATAATATATACATACGTAATGGTTTACCTATCATAAAATTCTCCTGTTCAGGAAATTTACAGAGCTGCTCGACCATCACTACAATCTGTTTTAGAACATTTCATTGCCCCCAAAGTTTTATTCAGCCCATTTGTAGTTAACTCTCAATTCCTACCCTAATGACTGATGTACTTTCTACTAATTTGCTTTTTATCTCTATAACTTTGCCTTTTCTGAACATTTCATATAAATGAAATTACAAGTGGGTAGTATTTTGTACATGGCTTCTTTCACTTAAGTGAAATGTTTTGAAGTCCATCCATGTTGTGGTGTGTGTCAGAAGTTTGGTCACTTTTATTGTTGGAACATATTACATAGTATATAGTTTCTAACTTTTACCTCTTACAAACAATGCTGCTATAAATTCTCATGTATATATCTATACCTTTCTCTTGGTAGAGTACTACGAGTGGAATTGCTGTATCACATAGTAAGTTTATATTTAATGTTTAAAGAAATTGCCAGGCTCCTTATCAGCTGCACCAGTAATATAAGTGTTTCGGTCTCTCTATGTTTTTGCCAACACTCAGTATTGTCTGTCTTTTTGGATAGTCATTCCAGTGAGTGTGAAGTGGCATGCTGTTATGATTTTCATGCTGACTAATTATCTTTGTCCATTTGGATAGTTATAACAAAATATCCCAGACTGGGTGGCTCATTAACAACACACATGGATTTTGCACAATTCTGGAAGCTAGAAAGTCCACGGTCAAAAAGTGGCAGATTTGGTGTTTGGTGTGTGCCACTCCCTGGTTCATAGATGGCCATCTTTCCGCTGTGTTCTCACAGGCCAGAATGAGAAGAAAAGCTTTCTGGGGCCTCTTTTTAAAAAAATATATTTTATTAATTTTTTTACAGAGAGGAAGAGAGAAGGATAGAAAGTCAGAAATATTGATGAGAGAGAAACATCGATCAGCTGCCTCTTGCACACACCCTACTAGGCATGTGCCCACAGCCAAGATACATGCCCTTAACCAGAATCAAACCTGGGACCCTTCATTCCACAGGCCGACACTCTGTCCACTGAGCCAAACTGGTTTTGGCTCTGGGGCCTCTTTTATAAGGGCACTATCACCTTATAAAAGACCGAATCACCTCCCAATGCTCCACCTTCTAATATCATCACATTGAGGATTTACTTTCCCCCTTTTTTTAATTTAAATTTTTTATTGTTGAAGTTATTACATCTCCTTTCCCCCCATTGACCTCTCCCTGCCCAGCACATTCCTGAGGATTAGGTTTTAACATAAAAATTTTGGGGAACACATTCAGTCTTATAGTATTAATGTTGAACATCTTTTCATATGCTTATTAACCATTTGTATATATTCTTTGATGAAATGTCTATTAAAATCTTTCACCCATTTTTTTCCCAAATTGTATGAGTTTTTAAAATATATTCTGGCTACAAATTTTTTGTTAGAAATGTGATTTTTTGACCTAGCTGGTTTGGCTCAGGTGGATAGAGCATCGGTCTTCAGACTGAAGGGATCAGGGCTTGATTCCAATAAAGAGCACTTGCTTGGGTTGTGAGCTCAATCTCCATTAGGGGACACTCAGGGGGCAGCCAGTCAATGATTCTCTCTCATCTTTATTTATTTTTATTTTATTTATTTATTTCAATTTTTTATTAATGTATTACATGTACATGTCTTCCCATTGCCCCCCCCATCACACTCCCATACATGCCCTCACCCCCAGTTTCTTGCATCCATTGGTTATGCTTATATGCATGCATACAAGTCCTTCAGTTGATCTCTTATCTACCCCACCTCTCCCTATCTCTCTCATCTTTAATGTTTCTATCTCTCTCTCCCTTCCTTTTCCTCTCTGAAATCAATAAAAATATATTAAAAAAAGAAATATGATTTTGCACATATTATCTCACTATCTGGTCATTAACACAAAAGTTTTAAATTTTGATAAAGTATAACAACTTTTTTTATTACTGTTTTTGATGTTGAATCTAAGAACTCTGTCTATATCAAGGTTACAAAGATTTTCTTTCTTTTTTTGTGTGTGAGGGCATCGTGTGAGGGCCACTAGGCTTTTATTAGTGCAGTGCTGATTTTTATCCCATGTTTTTCCTGCATCTATTGATAACCATATAATTTTTCTTTAAATTTTCAATGTTACATTAATTATTTTAATGAGAAAATGCTTTTATTTTTCTTTTAAGCTCATTGTTTTATCTAATTTTATTGTAAAATATACATAACAAAATTTACCATATTACTTATTTTTAAGTGTACATTTCAGAGTACATTCACAAAGTAATTGTTGTGCTACCATCACCAACATCCATCTTCAGAACTTTTTCATCATCCACAACTGAAACTCTACCCTGTAAAAAACTTCTCATTTCTCTTTCCCTTTTTAAAAAATTTCTTTATTGATTAAGGTATTACATATGTGTCCTCATCACCAATTACTCCTTCCAACCTCCCCGCTATCAACACTTATACCCTCATCTCCCTGGTGTCCCTGTCCATTGATGAGGCTTATATGCATGCATACAAGTCCTTTGGTTGATCTCTTCCCCTTATCCCACCCTTCCCTACTTTCCCTCTGAGGTTTGACAGTCAATGCTTCTCTGTCTCTGGATCTGTTTTTGTTCACCAGTTTATGTTGTTCATTATATTCCATAAATGAGTGAGATCATGTGATATTTATCTTTCTTTGATTGGCTTATTTCACTTGGCATAATGCTCTCCAGTTGCATTCATGCTCTAGTTTGAAGCAGCCAGCTTTTCCTCCTTTTTATTCTTCTTCCTCTTCTTAAAGAATACCTTTTCAGCATTTCATATAATACTGGTTTGGTGTTGATGAACTCCTTTAGCTTCTTCTTATCTGTGAAGCTCTTTATCTGACCTTCAAATCTGAATGATAGCTTTACTGGGTAGAGTAATCTTGGTTGTAGGTTCTTGCTATTCATCATTTTGAATATTTCTTGCCACTCCTGTCTGGCCTGCACAGTTTCTGTTGAGAAATCAGCTGACAAGCGTATGGGTGCTCCCTTGTAGGTGATCAAGTGTTTTTCTCTTGCTGCTTTTAATATTCTCTCTTTGTCTTTTGCTCTTGGCATTTTAATTATGATGTGTCTTGTTGTAGTCCTCTTTGGATTCCTTTTGTTTGGGGTTCGGTGCGCTTCCTGGACTTATAAGTCTATTTCTTTCACCAGGTGTGCGGGAAGTTTTCAGTCATTATTTCTTCAAATATGTTTTCAGTATCTTGCTCTCTCTCTTCTTCTGGCACTTCCATAATTGTGATGTTGGTATGCTTGAAGTTGTCCCAGAGGCTTCTTATACTATCCTCAAATTTTTGGATTCTTTTTTCTTTTTGCTTTTTCAGTTGAGTGTTTTTGGCCTCTTGGTATTTCAAATCTTTGACTTGATTCTTGTGTTCCTCTAATCTGCTCTTGGGTTTCTATAAAATATTTTTTATTTCAGTCAATGTATGTTTAATTTCTAGTTGGTCCTTTTTCATATCCTCAAAGGTCTCGTTAAATTTATTGGCCTTTTCTAGGAACCCCTTGAAAAACTTTATAACCATGGTTTTGAACTCTATATCCAGTCATTTGTTTTCCTCCATTTCTTTCATTTGTGATCTGTTTCTTTCTCTCTGCATTTTCACTGCTTCCTTGAGTTGGTAGGGTAGCTTTGTGTGCTAGGTGTCTCAACCTCCCCAATTCCCTGAGGTGGACTCTCTTGGTGCACTCCTTTGTGGACTCTGTCCACAGCCTTGATTGTTGTTGGTATCACTGGGAGTAATTGACCTCCAGGTCACCTGGCTGTGAGGACCAGCTGTGTCTATGCTGGGAGACAGCCTTATGTGACAAGACTTGCCAATTTGCCAAATCCTCTGTGCTCAGCTTGGATGGGGCGGATTTTTGGGTGGGACAGAGTTTCAGGGTGAAGCCGTCAGCCTTGGCTTCCAGTTAGCCCTGCCCCACAAGGTCACTGGGTCTTAGTGTTCGCAGGCAATTGCTGCAAGCACCTCTGCGAGAAAGGCACCCTTGAGTTTCGCCTGCTGCCAAACTGTCCAGTCTCTCCCCCAATGAATCTGGATTCCTAGATTTTTGTCCGGCACCGGGGTTTTGTGCAGTTGGAATTGGGTTTCAGTGCTGTCCAGGGCTCCTTTCTCCCTCCCACCAGATCACACCAGTGGCACAGTCAACAGTCCACCCTCTCCGTGTGCATTCATGTGCGCACCTCTGGAGCTCTGCCTTTGGCTGTTCCCCTGAGATTTTTCCTCACAATCCAGATTCCCTCTGTAAGGGGAATCTGGGTCCCCCAGGTCTTGCCCAGAACTGGGGTTCAGTGCAGTCGGAACTGGGTTCAGCACAGCCTGGAGCTTTTGTCTCCTTTCCACGAGAGCTCGACTGCCAGGCATTCAGACACCCCATCCTCTCTGGCCCGTCCTCTCGGTGTGCACGTGAGTCTCCATACCTTAGGCTTTGCAGCTGCTCTGATTATCTGTGTGCATTTCTGTTTCCTTCTAGTTGTAGAATTTTCAGTCAGCCAGCTTTTCTGTATTTCTGGATAATGTCCGTTTTGTCTTTTAGTTGTAGTTTTGAAATTATTGGGCGAGGCAGCAGCCTAGGTGTTCACCTATGCCACCATCTTGATTTCTCCTCTCTCTTTCCCTTTCCAAAATTTTTCTTTCTAGAAGTTTTGTAGTCAGCTCTCACATGTAGATCAATGATAAATATTTTGACTTAATTTTTGTATAGGGTGTGAGGTAAGAGTCTAAGTTTAAATAATTTTTTTGTGTGAATAGATATACAATTACCCCAGCACAATTTGTTGAAAAGACCACCTTTCTCTGTTGAATTTTCTTTGCAGATTTGTTGAAATTAATTGATAATAAATATAAGATATCTTATCTGGGCTCCAAAGTTAATCTACATGTGTATCCTTATACTGTCTTGATTATTGAGCCTTTATAGTAATATGTGAAGTCAGTAGTGTAAGTCCTTCAACATTATTATTCTTTTTCAGAATTGTTTTGGCTATTCTAGGTCCTTTGTATTTCCATATAAATGGCAAAAAACCTGCAAGGATTTTGTTAGAGATTGCTTTGACCTTATAGATACATTTGGAAAGAATTGTCATTTTACAATATTAATTCTTCCAAAACATGTGTGTGGACTTTATCTCCATGTTTTTAGATCTTTAGTTTCTTATGGCATTATTTTGTAGTTTATTTGTTTTAAGGAGGAGTTTATGCACTGAATTGAGGATGACACAGGAATATCTGAAGTGCTATTTGTATACTAGTTCCTATATTAAGCTTAGACCCAATTCCAAAGAGTTTAGGACTCCAGAGTTTTCTCAAAGATGAAGATGGAGATTAATCTACTGACTCGGTGGGGCAGAGTAAAAATGTATCATAGACAAGGAGTCTGTAGAGTTTTGATTTAGTCATAAATTCCTTTATATCAGTATTATCAAGACTTGCTCATTCATCATGAAAATTATGCTCTGAGAATCTAATAAGCAAGGTTTTAAGAAAAATTTTCTCCTTGCGTATTGGAGGTGTTAGGGTGCTGGAATGCCTCCAAAATTTATTTGTACCCCTGCTTCTTGCTTGTTCTAAGAAGCTAAATTATCTAGAGAATAATTATTTTTTTTCTTTTTGACTACTTAGCTTTGATATCAAAGATGATAACCCTAGTCAAATTCCAGAAAGCAGATGCCATGAAATGTAGTTAGGTAAATAACAACCACTGAATGGAATATAAACATAGCTCTGCTTAGGAAGCACATTTCATTATTGTTAAATTCATACTGCTTCTTTCAAAAAAGCAGTGGGGATTTTCTGTGGATATTTAAACTGCTCTGGGAATAAGCCTACCCACACTCTTTGATTTGCTCAGAAATATGGATGTGGTTTAAAAATGGAAAAACATGTCTATAACAAGTGATAGATCTAATGTATAATGTCATTTGAGTTCATGCCATGCAATTTGTTTTTTATTAACAAATTACTTTATGATATAAATGCCTGTCAAAAAATCAAACATTAGAAGAGAAACCAAAATGATGGCATAGGTAAACACCTTAACTTGCTGCCTCACACAACCACTTCAAAACCACAACTAAAAGACAAAATGGTCATCGCCCAGAACCACAGGAAGGCTGGCTGAGTGGAAATTATACAACTAGAAGGGAAGAGAAAAGCACAGAGACTCAGAGGAGGTGTGGAAGTAAAGTGCCAGGATACGGAGGCCCGGAAGCGCGGAAAGGGCTGGCAACGGAGAACACGATTGTCTTTTTCAACTGGGAGGGAGACATAAGCTCCCAACTGCTCTGAACTCCAGTTCTGGGCAAGACTCTGGGAACCCAGACTGTCTGGGATTGGGCAGAACTTGAGGGTGGCTTTTCCTCAGAGGGACTTGCAGAGATTACTGAGAGACACTGAGACCTGTGGACCTCTTAAGGCAGGGCTGAGGATCACCCATAGTTGTTTGCTCTGCCTTGTTGATTCCCTGAGACCCTGCCCCACCCAACTTACAACCCCACCCCAGCTGTGCACAGAGGCTTTTGCAAATTAATGGCCTGGTCCTTTGCAATCTAAAATTACCTAACAAACAACAGCTGGGTCAGAGAGCCCCAGAGATTCCAAAAGAAGGCCCAAGGATCCACAGCAGATTGCATTGTTTCACAGCTGGGCCTCCTCTGGGCACCTCAAAACCCCCAACAAAGAAGAGGAATCTGCAGATCTCACCATAGCTCCTGCCACGTGGCCTCAGGCAGAGGCTAAATTTGTACCTCCTTAGAGATCCAAGAGCCAGTGTACCCAGTGTTCAGAGTGGGACCATCCATATTACAACTCCTCAGATCCATAAGGGACACACTCAGAGAGCAGACTCAATGAGCACCAAAACCCCACTGAAGCAAGTCCAGCCCATAACGGTGTCTCCAGCACAGAAATTCTCCCATCGTAGACAGAATTGATCCTCATAACCAATTGGCATAGAGGTCAATTCCTCCTAGTGATACCAACAACAATTAAGGCTTAACTACAAGACTGTGCACACAGCCCAGAAGGGGTGCACCAAGAGTATCCACCTCAGGTAATTGGGCAAGCTAAGCCTCTGGGCCCTATACACACCTAGCACACAAAGCCACTCTTTCAACACAGGGAAGCAGCCAAAAATGAAGAAACAAAAAAACAGGTCACAAATGACAGAAATGGAGGGAAGCAAATGACTGGATATAGAGTTCAAAACCATGGTTATAAGGTTTTCCAATAATTTTCTAAAAACAGCTGATAAATTTAGTGAGTCCCTTGATTATAGGAAAAAGAACCAACTAGAAATTAAGCATACACTGACTAAAATAAAGAATAATATACAGAGATCCAACAGCAGACTAGAGGATCCCAAGAATAAAGTCAATTATTTGAAATACAAAGAAGCAAAAAACACCTAACTGGAAAAGAAAAAAGAATAAAAAATATGAAGAAAGTGTAAGGAGCCTCTAGGACAACTTCAGGTACACCAACATCTGAATTATAGGGGTGCCAGAAGAAGAGAGAGTGCAAGATATTGAAAACCTATTTGAAGAAATAATGACAGAAAACTTCCCGTACCTGCTAAAAGAAATAGACTTACAAGGCCAGGAAGCACACAGAACCCCAAACAAGAGGAATCCAAAGAGGACCACACCAAGACACATCATAATTAAAATGCCAAGAGCAAAAGACAAAGAGAGAATATTAAAAGCAGCAAGAGAAAACAGTTAGTTACCTACAAGGGAGTACCCATAGGACTGTCAGCTGACTTCTTAACAGAAACTATGCAGGGCAGAAGGGAGTGGCAAGAAATATTCAAAGTGATGAATAGCAAGAATCCACAACCAAGATTACTCAGCAAAGCTATCATTCAGAATTGAAGATCAGATAAAGAGCTTCACAGATAAGAAGAAGCTAAAGAAGTTCATCACTGCCAAACCAGTATTATATGAAATGCTGAAGGGTATTCTGTAAGAAGAGGAAGAGGAAGAAAAAGGTAAAGATAAAAATTATGATCAACAAATACACATCTATCAACAAGTGAATCTAAAAATCAAGTGAACAAAATATCTGATGAACATAAAACACTGATGAATATAATAGAATCAGGGGCATAGAAAGGGACTGGATTGACAATTCTCAGGGGGAAGGACGTATACAGGGTGAGGGAATAGGAGATGAGGGAAGAGACTGGATAAACATTGTACACCTATGGATGAGGACAGTGTGTGTGTGTGTGTGTGTGGTGGGGGGGTAAGGGCAGAGGGTGTGGTGGGAACTGGGTGGAGGGAGCTATGGTGGAAAAAAGGAACAACTATAATAATTTGAGCAATAAAGATTTATTAAAAAATCAGACATATAATTTTAGAGAATAGTTTTAATAGATATAAAATTTATATTTTTCTTCTAAACAAAGAGATTATTAAAAACCTTAAACTCAAGGACCACCTGCATTAGAATTTTCAGTGGAGCTTATTAAAAACACAAGTCCTGGCTCTGCCTGGTGTAACTCAGTGGTGGGATCATTGTCTCATATACCGAGAGGTGGCAGATTCGATTACCTGTCAAGGCACCAATAAATTGTATATTCACTTAAGAAAAGAAGCAAGTCCTATACCTTAATCAAGCTTATTAGCTTAGAATATCAAGCAATTTAAGGAACTCTCTAGTTGATTCTTGGGTACCTTGCCATAAAGTTAATATTTTATGTAACCATAGTTCATTATCTAAACTAGGAAATTAACATTGGTACAATTCTATTCATTAAGCCACAGTATTTATGCAATATCATTAATTTTTCCACTAATGTCCCTTTTCTGTTCCAGGGTTCCATTTTGTGTTTAGATACCATGTCTCTTTAATAATTTCCAATTTGTGGGTTACTCAGTCTTTCCTTATGTTTCATGACCTTGACACATTTTAAATGTATTGGTTAGGTTAATTTTTTTTGTAGATTATCTCTCAATTTTTATGTGCTTGAGATTTTCATTGTTAGATTGAGGTTATGCATTTTTGGTCAAACATATCACTGAAGTGATGTTCCCTTCCTAGTGCGACATATTATGGGGTAGTTGATGCCTTATTTCTGGGGATGTTAACCTTGACTATGGAGGTGTCTGCTGGGTTTTCCACTATAAAGTTAAACATTTCCCTTTTGTAATAATGAATATCTTGGGGAGATATGTTAAGACTACGCAAATATCCTGTTTCTCCTCAAACTAATTTTAGCATTCAGCAGTGAATAATTTTGCTTTTTACCTCTATGTTACTGTAGTGTTTGGTGCTTTTCTATTTCTCTCATTTTTCCTGCAATTAGAAATTAGAATTTTTGGTAGGGGAGAGATGTTATTTCTCCATTTAGTTACTTATTCTTTCAATTGCTTATTTTAGTATGGATTCAAAGATATTTATTTTACTGCTAGAGTCCCAGTGCACAAAATGCATGGGGGAAGAGGGTCCCTCAGCTTGACCTGCACCCTCTCCAATCTGGGAGCCCTCAGAGGATGTCCTACTGACAGCTTAGGCCCGTTACTCATGGTTCTCTGCTCTCTGTGGGGCCTGCCTGCTCCACACCACAGTGATGGGTAAGCAGGCTCTGCTGGATGCTGCCTGAGGGCCCTGCTTGCCTGCTGCCAGGTCACCACAGCGATGGCCAAGCAGGCCCTACTGTCTGCTGTCAGGCTGCACTGCCCATCCTGGAGTCGTGGGTTCAGCCCTGCCTGGCTCCTCGGGCCCTACAGTAGCCGTAGCCGCTGAAGGTCTGGCCCTGCCTCCCTCTCTGGCCCTTGAAGCAGTCTCAGTGGCTGCTGACCAGGCCCTCCCCCAGTGCAGGCATGCAAAGGACCCCCCCGCCTTGCTCCTGCTGCTGTGTGCGCAACCTCCTCCTGTCAGGTCAACTCGTTATGGTGTCCCAGTTAATTAGCATATTTCTCTATTATATATACATACATATATATCTATCTATCTATAAGTAAATATAGATATATATATAGATAGATATAGATGTAGATATAGATGTAGATATAGATATATGTAGATATGGACCATACTCCAATATTCTAGGTATTTATTTTGTTGCTCATATGATTTCATCTTTGGACCTTAGCTCTCATCATTTCAATATGCCTCCATTCTCTTTTGAGCATTTCCTTAGTGCTTGGCACCACAAGATTTTCCAGCATTACCTTGTATTTTCTCTGCCTCAGCTCTAGAATCAATTATTTCTTCAAGGACCCACTATGCTAATTTTTGAGGCTATTTATAAATATTGCCAAAATTCCTGCCAGAGATATTGTATAACCAGTTTTCACTTCCACTAGGTGCTTCGCCAGTATTGGAAACTTTGACAATTGGCCTGGTAAACATTTTACTAATAATTTCTTTTTTATCCCATTTCCAACTTTGTTAGCTATTAGTATTGTTCTATGAAGTAGTTTATTTTTTAAAAAATTACAATTCAGAAGAAATGTTGAACTATTTGAAAATTTCTCAGTGTTGTTCACTTTACTGAAGGTATTACTGAAATGCTGCTTATCTCTCATCTCTTAGGACAGTTACTAACTTAACTTTTTTATACATGGCTATGTTACGCAATGAACCTCTAGCCCTTAGCCCCATCAATACAGATCTGATACTATATACTATTTTAGGCATGAAAAATTTCATTCTTCTTTGAATGAATGAAATGGTTTCTCTACTTCTTTACAAACCATATATATATGTTTTAAAATACATTTTTATTAATTTCAGAGAGGATGGAGGAGGGTGATAAAAATAGAAACACCAATGTTGAGAGAGAATTGTTGATTGGCTTCCTTTTGCATGCCCCCTTCTGGGGACCGAGCCTGCAATCTAGGCATGTGCCCCTGACCAGAATTGAACCCAGGACTCTTTGGTCCCCAGGCCGATGCTCTATCCACTGAGCCAAACCGACTAGGACAAAAACCACATATATATTTATTTTTAAGAATGAAGTTGAGAGGGATCCATTTAAGAGATGTTTCAGTCTTATCTTTTCCCTCAGACTTACTATTTATTATTAGTGTATGAAGTGGATATGGACACTCAGATTTTATTTTTTGTGTTAAGATGATTCTAATGTATAGTACTTTAATCTGTGTTATTTTGTAAGAAGAGACTGTAATGATTATTTGAATCATCCAGGACCTTCCAAGTCATCAAAACCACGTTGAAGAAGTACCGAAAGATCCTGACAGATGACAGACTTGACAAAAGTAAAATTTCTAGGCCTTCCTATATGTTGTTACTTAAAGAAAACATGATGATTTGGACCCTGCACATGATTCTCTGATTTAATAATTTTTTAATCTTTTGTGATTTGAAAAAATATTTTTTAGAACTGAGATTAGGATTAATCTATGTTAAAGCAAATAATTTAGTAACAATAATTGTTTTACATTTATCTTTACATTGTAAGATAGTACTTTCTTTTTATATCTTTACCATAAATATCTATTACAAATGGTTGTCATAAAAGATAAACAGCAACAAGTCCTGAACATTAAGCCTCTTAGCCTGATATTAGGAGCGGTGTAGCTACTAGTGTGAGTGGAACAAAAGGACTTGGAATCTCCGTTAAAGACTGTTCTGTAAAGTAAGGTAATATAATATTTTGTCAAATCATTATAAGAACAAACATGCAGAAATGGTGAACTTAATATTGACTTTGTCCATTTAAAAATCCATGAAGCTTTCTTATAATTCAGCGAAGTCTAACCATAGTGTATTCACTTAAAACATACTGAGTAAGCCTTGAACTCAGCTTTAAAAAGATCGACCTTTCAGAAAGTTACTTTAGTTTGCTTATAATTTCACTTGTTCCCTTTAGTGACTTAAACATTATTCCACTTCTTTCCACACACTTACCTTCACCATCTCGCTTAGCTATATAATTCAGTATTCCTAGTCTTTCTCATCTCAACAGATTTCTCCTATTTTTGGAGATGGTTGCATGATCTGGCAAAGGACAAAAAGAGGGATCATATCTTTGATTCCCTAAGATATTGCTATATATCAGTGCAAAATATTTATTTAACTCAATAGCTCTCTTGATTTCAAATAGACCAATATTTTAGAATGAATTCTATCACCTAACTTTCAGGTTATATTGAAACTTTTGACATTAGAATCAGTTTTTCTTGGAAAAAATTATACTTCCTTGATCTTTTACTTGGTTAAGAAAAATGCCCTGAAGAGGGAGTAGAAAGACTTCAAAGTTTATTTAATCTCAAATTGTTCCATAAAACAATAATTTGACAATTGTGTTCAAGAATTTATAAATACATATTTATGTTTATTTTTAAAAGTACATGCATATTTACAAGCATTTGAATACAAACAATATTTGAATGGTTCACTTGATTTAATGAACCTGAAGTGTTAATATTTTGTTTACATTAATCATATCTCCACTGGGTAAGAACAGAGAGGTAAAAATGTAGCTTGACCATCTTTTAAGGAATGCATCAAGAATTCTATCCACGTGGGAGGCATAGTAAAATCTTCCAATTATGGGCTTCAGAAATGTCTTGCACTGCTTTGATTGTTATGTCTTTATGCAGATGATCCATGATAAAGGGAGAAGAAGATCAATGCAAATAAATAAAACTAAAAGATAATTCAAATTATCTTTTTAATTCAGTAGTTTCAGTGTTTTCTGTGTTCTTTAATGAGATGGTGAGCTACATGCTGCAGCAAGAGGAGACACAGGAGATGATGAAGAAAACAATATTGTCCACCCCTGTCAACCATTCCTCAAAGAAAAAACAAACACACAAACTTAGCAAATAAAATTTATTTCCTAAATATTTGGGGACTTTATGGACTACAATTTGAAATGACAGTAGGTTAAAATAAGATAAAAATGGATGGATGTTAATTTATTTAATGCTTCATGATAAGTGATTAGACATGAGAAAGTTAGAGACTATTTGGTTTCAGGATTAATAATTTTATAATCAGAAGTAATTGAGAAGGACATTATCCTATATGAAATAAACCAGCACAGAAGGACAAATCCTGCATGATCTCCCTTACATGTGAAATCTAGAATAGCCAAAAATATAGAAGCAAAGAATAGGAGAATAGTTGCTAGGGATTGGAGAGAGGAGGCTATGGGAGTGTTGGTCAAAGGGCACAAAGTTTCAGTTATACAAAATAAATAAGCTCAGCAGGTCTACTGTAAAAAAAAGTGAGCTGAAAAAATATAAAAGCAATAATGTAGGAATACTTTTATATAAAACTAGAGGCCCAATGCACAAAGATTTGTGCAAGAATGGGCCTTCCTTC
The DNA here is from genome assembly GCA_027563665.1 of Antrozous pallidus. Lineage (NCBI taxonomy): Eukaryota > Metazoa > Chordata > Mammalia > Chiroptera > Vespertilionidae > Antrozous > Antrozous pallidus. Next base: position 57,092,240 of record CM050508.1, on the reverse strand, counting down.
TCCTGGTACCTTCGGTCTGGCCAGAGCTGCCTTTTAGCTCCAGCCTGGAGCTGCCTTTCCACCTTCCCACATTGCCCAGAGGCCTAGAGTGGCTGGGGCAGTGTGGAATGCAAATGTCCCTCTTTGCCCCTGGCTGCTTGGCACCTGAGTATGCAAATTAACCTGTAATATTTGTTGGGTTAATTTGCATACTCACTCCTGATTGGCTGGTGGGCATTGTGAAGGTACGGTTAATTTGCATTATACTTTTTTTTATCAGTGTAGATATGTCAATATTAGTAAAAATATGTGGTTGAAATTGTTACATCAATTGATCAAGTATTGATAGTTATGTCAAGGAAAATTATGTGTTTGTGTGTGTGTGTGTGTGTGTGTGTGTGTGTATGTGATGATATGATTGTAAGAGACACTGCAAAATAATCTTGGTAAGTATAAATTAGTAAATAAATGATGCTAGGACACAATTATTTTGGAAATTTAGTTAGATTCTTATTTCTACCTACTTCAAACTACATCTTAGATTTAATAGGGTAGAAATAGGTGTGGTAACTTATCTTCTCTTTGGGTGTAAAACTGTATTTAAGCATTAAAGAAACAAGAAATAAACAAGAAATATCTATGTATCTGTCTATCAAAGCAATTGAAAATAGAATTTTGTTCTATTGTCAAAATACAATTGAATAGCAACAATATTTGAACGATTCATTTGATTTAAAGAACCTGAATTGTTAATATTTTGTTTACATTAATCATATCTCCACTGGGTCTTCTTTTATAAGATGGTCAGTTGATTGTAACCACAAGAGGAGACATAGAAGAGGTTCAGGAAAACCAGATTTATTGTACTTACAGGTCCCTATAGAGGGAGTTGCTGCATGCCATGCATGGCCAAAGGGAAATGCCAGGTTTTGGTCAGGTGGAAGATGAAAGGAGGAAAGAAAGCATTTAGGCTAGAGCCTTTATTGGGGTTTCCATAGGAAAGGCAAGGCAGGGTAAAGAGCACAGAACTGTCCAGTTTGAATAATTAGGTTTTGGGCTCTTGGAGTGTTCTTTAAGTGGTTGGCCCTGGAATGATTAACAGAAATATTGGCCTGATTGTGTGAGTTAGAGAAGAAAGAAGTTGGGAACATAGATTTTTAAAATAATTTAATCTTTATTGTTCAGTTTATTAATTACATTGTTCCCACTTTTATTCCCCCTATAGCTCCCCTACACCCTGTACCCATCCCACCCTCCGACCTTACCTCCCCCACACTGTCCTCTCCCATAGGTGCATGATTTCTGTCCAGTCTCTTGCTGCACCTCCCATACCCCTTTTCTCCCCAAGAATTGTCAGTCCATTCCCTCTCTATGTCCATGATTCTGTTATATTCACTAGTTTATCCTGTTCATCAGCTTATTAATTCACTTGATTTTTAGATTCATTTGTTGATAGATGTGTATTTGTTCATAATTTTTATTTTTATCTTTTTCTTCTTCCTCTTCTTAAAGAATATCTTTCAGCATTTCATATAATATTGGTTTGGCAATGATGTACTCCTTTAGTTTTTTCTTATTTGCGAAGCACTTTATCTGATCTTTAATTCTGAATGATAGCTTTGCTGGGTAGAGTAATCTTGGTTGTAGATTCTTGCTGTTCACCACTTTGAATATTTCTTGCCATTCCCGTCTGGTCTGCATCGTTTCTGTTGAGAAATCTGCTGACAATTGTATGGGTGCTCCCTTGTAGGTAACTAACTTTTTCTCTTGCTGCTTTTAATATTCTCTCTTTGTCTTTTGCTCTTGGCATTTTAATTATGATGTACCTTGGTGTGGTCCTCTTAGGATTCCTATATTTTGGAGTTCAGTGCGCTTCTTGGACTCCTAAGTCAATTTCTTTCACCAGGTGTGGGAAGTTTTCAGTCACTATTTCTTCAAGTAGGTTTTCATTGTCTTGTCTCTCTCTTTTTCTGGCACCCCTATAATTCGGATGTTGGTATGCTTGAGGTTGTTCCAGAGGACTCTTACACTATCTTCAATTTTTTGGATTCTTTTGGCTTCTTGCTTTTTCAGCTGAGTGGATTTTGCCTCTTTGCATTTTAAATTTTTGACTTGGTCCTTGTGGTCCTCTAGATTGCTTTTAGGTCTTTTTATAATATTTTTTATTTCAGTCAGTGTATGCTTAATTTCTAGTTGGTCCTTTTTCCTATCCTTGTAGGTCTCGTTCATTTCCTTGTAGGTCTTATTCATTTCCTTATAGGTCTGATTAAGTTCATGGGCCTTTTCTAGGAGCCTCTTGATAAACCTTATAACCATGGTTTTGAACTCTATGTCCAGTCTTTTTTTCCCCTCCATTTCTTTCAAATCTGATTTCTTTCCATGTCTGCATGGTGGCTGCTTTCTTGAGTTGGTCGATTAGCTTTGTGTGGTCGATGTCTTCTAAGGGACAGTGGCTCAGCTTTCCCTGTTACCTGAGGTGGATACTCTTGCTGCAGCTCTTTATGGGTTGCACAGTCTTGTTGAAGTTAAGTCTATATTATTGTTGTTAGCACTAGGAGGGTTTGACGTCCAGGCCAATTGGCTGTGAGGGTCAGCTGTGCTCAGGTTGGATGGGCGGAGTCTCTGGGCTGAGTAGGCAGTGTCAGCTCCACCCTATGCAGCACCTGAGTCTTTGTGCCAGGTGGTATGGCTGCAAGCACCTCTGAGAAAAAGCTGCCGCCGAGCTCTACCCGCTGCCGGACAATTCAGTCTCTCCCCAAATGAGTCTGCACACCCAGGGTTGTAAAATAATGCATTCTGGTGGTTTCCTGAATGAGAGAGCAAGACAGGAATTCTCTCTGCGTGCTCGTGCACCTCTGTTGTTCTCAAGTTTACATGCACTCTCCACAAGCTTACCCTCTCCACAAGCTCGCAGACCTTTGTAGCACCCGAGTTTCAGTGTGCTTCCCTACTGTCCAGTTTCACCCCATATGAGTGTGGGTTCCCTGGACCTCGCCTGGAACTGGGGTTTCAGTGCAGTGGGACGCCTTGTCTTTGCAGCCGCCCACCCTCTCTGCTAGTGCGTGCGCGTGGAGAGCTCCAAACCTCTGACTCCACACGTATCTTCAACGCTGCCTTTCGCCGCTCTTCTGAGTCACAGTGTCCTATCTTTACTTTTATTTGGGGAATTTTCACTCAGCCAGCTTTCCGGTGATTCTGGATGGTGTTCATTCTTTCATTAAGTTGTAGTTTTAAAATTGCTGGGTATGGCGGCAAGATAGGTGTTTTATCTATGCCGACATCTTGGTTCCTCCCCTGATCAGGAATATAGGTTTGTAATCGAAGGAGTGTTTGTGGGAAAATTGTTAATCATTTTTAGAATTTAGCTAGCCTTGGTAATCTCAGTTTCTCCCTAGGTCTGTAAGTCCTCAAATGCTAGAGCATCAACAATACAGAAAATAAAAAAAATATAATATTACAACTGGTCCGCTGATAAATGGATTTCAAATAGGCAAATAGAACCTAAGAAAACATATAACAAATGGGTATACTATATTAATCTGTACATTCACTTTAAAAAGGAAATAGAAAAACATTACTTATCAGGCCATGTGTGACTATCTCACTTTATCTATATCCAGGTGTAAGAAGAATTTTCGAAATTCCCAGTAATTTTCTCTCTCTTGGTTTTATATACTTCCATGACTATGGGCTTTAATATAAATTTTATTGAAAATTGAATATATATCACTAATATTTTTATATTACACAGCAAAATGTAATAACATTTACCCAAAAACTAATATATTAATATAAAACCACAGGGAAGACAACATTTAATTCTCATTTTATTTCTCAGCCTTTCAAAAGTGGATTAGTGATAATTTCATGTTGGTCTCACTTTCTAATTATATATTCCTCCTGATAAGCCATGACAGTGGTTTTATATTATGTGAATAAAGAGACAAGAGTTCACTTTTGATTATTTTGGATAAAGCTTGCACAAGAAAACACACTGTACTAGTATTGTTTGGATTTCATTTTATTTTCAAGAAGCTAAGATTCTAAAAAAACGTAATATTCCCAAAGAATTTAGTGTTGGCTGAACATTCAAATAGAAAACCAAGTAAAGGAATTTTATATAAACCCGAGAGCCAGTCAAAATAAAGAGCAATGAACTTTTACCACATGCTGAGAATGTGTTTGGAAACTTCTTAAATCTTGTTCATTTCTGTTCACCTGAATTATATACTGAACTCCCTTAATATTAGTAAACATTTACAGTACATATGGATGGGAGAAAGGAAATAGTCTAAGGAAAAGGTGATAACTCAATCCAGACAACCTCTATTAATGCACATGACTATTCTATGAATTAAATCACGTTTAAAAAAATTTAACAGCAGCTTTTTAAAATTTCATAGAATATAATTTTTTTTCAAAAAAGTCTATGTAATTCTGTTATCAATTTGTAAAGCAGCCATACAGATAAATTGATTGTTTTCATCAGAACCATGTGCAGAATCTCAGTGTAATACATAAAATAAAGTATGGTTATGCCTCATAATGAAAATTTAGAGTATTCTGTTTAGATCTCTTGGCTTACTCCCATTAAAAGCTAGCTACATTTTCTTGTGATGCTTTCAACTTGAGCAGTTAGTAATTGTTTAATGATTCCTTTAAACCAATTGACTGTTAGGATACTAAAAAGAAACCAATGCAAAAATTTCTCTTTGACTTGTTTTTACCAGTTTGAATTGTGTGTTACACATATATAAGAAATATTTGATACTATGAAGTAGAAAGCATCAGGCTAAATTAATAATTTTCACCCTCTTAATTTCAGAGTATATAAATCTTTATAGCTATATTTTAGAGTTCAAATTCTTTCTTGTACAGACCATTAACTGATTTGGAAGTTTCATGCAGGAATCAGGAGATTTAAGGACATATTTTTAAATGTTTAAATAAGTAAATGTGATATTTTATAATCTTCACTACCAACAATACTCTAAAATTTAAACTAGAAAGTGAATTTTTCCTTGTAAATTAACTGGCTGCTTCAAAATTAGACATAACCAATGCCACAGATATTTTTACCTTTGATATAGTGACAAAAGTCAAGCTACTATGATATAAAAACATTTCTCATTTTTTGAAATCCATCCTTTAGCCTACTTTTCAAATATGTGTTGCTTCTGAAAGTTTCATTGTCTTAGGTAACAAGAATTTTATGACAATATAATTTCTAACTTTTTCCTCATTTAGTCACAATTCTAGAATAGGTATTTTAGTGGTTGCATATCTTTTGCACTCAGAGATTTAAAAATATATATATTTATTGTTTAAAGTATTACAAATAGTAGTACATATGTCTCTTTTTTTTCCCATTAACCTTCCTTTGGCCTCCTCTACTCCCTGGCACATACCCTCATCCGTCTCCCCACCAGTGTCTTATATCCATTGGCTATGCTTATTATGCATGCATACAAGTCCTTCTGTTGATCTCTTATCTCCCCCTCTATCCTCCCCAGCTTTCCCGCTATAATTTGACAGTCTGTTTGATGCTTCTCTGTCTCTATATCTATCTTTTTGTTCATCAGGTTATAATGTTCTTTATTATCCATAAATGAGTGAGATCATATGGTATTTTTATTTCACCGACTGGTTTATTTTATTTAGCATAATGTTCTCCAGTTCCATCCATGTTGCTGCAAATGGTAAGAATTAGTCCATTTTTTTTAGCAGCATAGTATTTCATTGTGTAGATGTATCACAGTTTTCTAATCCACTCATTTGCTGATGGGCATTTAGGCTGTTTCCAAATCTTAGCTATTATAAATTATGCTGCTATGAACATAGGGGTGCATATGTCCTTTCTGATTGGTGTTTCTGTTTTCTTGGGATATATTCCTAGAAGTGGGATCACTGGGTAAAAATGGCAGTTCCATTTTTAGTTTTTTGAGGAAACTCCATACTGCTCTCCACAGAGCCTGCACCAGTCTACATTCCCATCAGCAGTGCACGAGGGTTCCTTTTTCTCCGCATCCTCACCAGCATTTGTCATTTGTTGTTTTGTTGATGATTGCCATTCTGACAGGTGTGAGACGGTACCGCATTGTCGTTTTGATCTGAATCTCTCCGATAATTAGTGACGTGAGCATGTTTTCATATGTCTCTTAGCCATCCTTCTGTCTTCTTTTGAAAAGATTCTATTTAGATCTGTTGCCCATTTTTTTATTGGATCATTTATCTTTCTTTTCTTTTATTTATTTTTTATTTTTTTAAAAAAGGAAAGTCACTTTCTTTCTTTTTAAAAAATATATTTTATTGATTTTTTACAGAGCGGAAGGGAGAGGGATAGAAAGTCAGAAACATCAATGAGAGAGAGACAATGATCAGCTGCCTCTTGCACGCCCCCTACTGGGGATGTGCCCACAGCCAAGGTACATGCCCTTGCCGGAATGGAACCTGGGACCCTTCAGTCCGCAGTCCGATGCTCTATCCACTGAGCCAAACCGGTCTCAGCTTATCTTCCTTTTATTAAGTTGTATAAATTCCCTGAAGATTTTGGAGATTAAACCTTTATCAGTGATAACATTTGCAAATATGTTCTCCCGTAGAGTGGGTTTTCTTGTTGTTTTGTTGGTAGTTTCCTTTGCTGTGAAGAGGCTTTTTATTTTAATGTAGTCCCATTTGTTTATTTTCTCCTTAGTCTCTCTTACTCTAGGATCTGTGTCTGTAAAGATATTGCTATGACATATGTCTGCAATTTTACTACCTATGGAATCTTGTAGGATTTTTATGGTTTCCTGTCTCATTCAAGTCCTTTAGCCATTTTGAGTTTTTTTTTGTGTGTATGGTGTAAGTTGGTGATCTAGTTTCTTTTTTTTGCATATATCTGACCAAATTTTCCAGCACCATTTATTAAAGAAACTGTTGCGTATAATGTCTTGTGTCAATTTCTGGGTTCTCTATTCTATTCCATTGGTCTCTATGTCTGTTCTTGTGCCAGTACCAGGCTGTTTTGAGAACCGTGGCTTGGTATTGTGATCCCTCCATCTTTGTTCTTTCTCAGGCTAGCTGTGGCTATTTGGGGTCTTTTTAAATTCCAGATGAATTTTTAGAGTTTGTTCTAGATCTTTGAAATATGCCATTTAATAAGTATTGCATTGAATCTAGAGATTGCTTTAGGTAGTATGGACATTCTATTTAATTTATTTAAAAAATTAATTAACTAATTAATTAATTATTATTTAAAGTATTACAAATAGTAGTAGTACATATGTTTCCTTCCCCCCTTGACTTTCTCCAGACTTTTCCAACCCCCCAACACATGCCCTCTCCTGCCCCCCCTTCCCAGTGTCTTGTGTCTTATGGTTATGCTTTTATGCATGCATACAAGTCCTTTGGTTGATCTCTTGCAGCACGCCCCCTTCAACCTTCCCTGCCTTCCTGCTGTAGTCCGACAATCTGTTCCATGCTTCTTTGTCTCTGTATCTATTTTTATTTCCCCGTTTTCTTTCTTTAAAAAATCTTGCCTCCGCAGACTGGAAATAAACATATGAGCCCAAGAAATGTCTGAGACCAAATTTCAATGACCAACAGTTCTGAGACCCAGCTTCAATGTCAAACTTTTCCTTATGTGTGCATGTCAGCAATGGTATCTGGATGGTGGACAAATGTTGGCAATGCAGGTCTGACCCTCTGTTGTTTGGTCCTGGTTAACCTGCAGCAATGCACAGCTGCTGACTGATAGCATGGCAAGGCATTATCAGCGTCTTCCATCTCTGGACTGTTTCTCCTCTTGTCTTTGTGGTTGGAGCAGGCCTGTCAACTCTTCTCTGTTTCAGGAATCCACATAGTCTTGGAGTTGTTTTCTGAAAAGAGTATGGCCATTTTAATGATTTTGATTCTACCAATCCTTGAACATGGTATGTTCTTGCATTTGTTTATGTCTTCCTTTATCTCTTATTTCAATGTCCTTTAGTTTTCTGAGTACAGCTCTTTTATGTCCTTAGTTAAGTTTATTCATGGATATCTTATTTTTTTGCAAAGGTAAATGGGATTTTTTTTTCATTTTTCTTCCTGTGAATTCATTATTGGTATATTAAAAGGCCATAGATTTCTGGGTATTAATTTTGTATCCTGCTACATGGCCAAATTCATTTATTAGGTCCAGTAGTTTTTTTGATGGAGTCTTTGGGGTTTTCTCTGTATAGTATGATGTCATCTGTAAATAAGGACAGTATTACTTATTCTTTTCCAATTTGGATGCCTTATATTTCTTCTTCTTATCTGATCTCTATGGCTAGTACTTCTAGTACTATGCTGAACAGAAGAGGTGAAAGTGGGCATCCTTGTCTTGATCCTGATGTTGGTTCTAGGTTTGTCACATATGGCTTTTATTATGTTGAGGCATGATCCCTCTATTCCCACTTTTTTGAGAATTTTTATTAAGAAAGGGTGTTGGATTTTATGCATCAATTGAATTATGTTATTTTTTCTTTCATGTTGTTTATGTGATATATCACATTTATTGATTTGCAGATATTGTACCATCCTTGCATCCCTGGAATAAATTCTACTTGGTCATGGTGTATGATCTTTTAAAAATATTGCTGAATCAGATTTGCTAGATTTGGTTGAGGATTTTAGCTTCTATGTTCATCAAGGATATTGGCCTGTAGTTCTATTTTTTTGTCATGTCTTTATCTAGTTTTGGGATTAGGGTGATGCTAGCTCCATAGAAGGAGCTTGGAAGTGTGCCTTCCTCTTGAATTTTTTGGAATAGTCTGAGGAGGATATGTTTTAGTTCTTCTTTGAATGCTTGGTAGAACTCCCTGTAAAGCTGTACAGACCAGGGCTTTTGTTTGCCGGAAGATTTTTGATCACTGTTTCAATTTCTTCGGTAGTTATCAGCCTATTCAGGTTTTTTTTTATTGTTCTTGGTTGAGTTTTGTGAGCTTATATTTTTCTAAGAATATGTCCATTTCATCTAGGTTGTCTATTTTGTTGGAATAGAGTTGTTCATAGTATTTTTTCATAATTGTTTGCATTTCTGTGGTTGTTACTTCAACTCTTTCATTTTTGATTTTGTTTATTTGGGTCCTCTCTCTTTGTTTCTTGGTGAGCCTGGCTAGAGGTTCATCAATCTTGTTTATCCTTTCAAAGAACCAGCTCTTGGTTTTATTGATCTTTTGTATTTTATTTTTTGGCTCTATGTCGTTATCTCTGCTCTGATTTTTATTATTTCCTTCCTTTTTTTGAGGTAGGCCTGTAGAGCTATGAACTTCCTTCTCAAGACTGCTTTCACTGTGTCCCATAGATTTTGGATTGTATTTTTATTATCATTTTTTTCATAATGCTTTTTGTTTCTTCTTTGATAATCCAGTCTTTGTTTAATAGCATGCTATTTAGCCTCCATGTATTTGATTTTTAAAATTGTTTTTATTGTAGCTGATTTCTAGTTTTATGCCATTGTGATCTGAAAAGATGCTTGATGCATTTCTATATTCTTGAATTTGTAGAGACCTTGCCTGTGTCTGTGTTTGGTCTATGTTTGAAAATGACCCATGTGCACTTGCAAAGAATGTATGTTCTGTGGTTTTTGGGTGAAATGTTCTGAAGATGTCAATTAATTAGATTTGATATAGTGAGTCATCTAGGATTGATGTTTCTTTGCTGATTTTTTGTTTAGAGAATTTGTCCAGTGGTGTTAGTGGGATATTAAAGTCCCCTACTATGACTGTATTGCTGTCAATCTCTCCCTTGATATCCTCCAGAAGGTTTTTTTTATGTATTTGGGTGCATATATGTTTACTAGAACCATATCTTCTTGTTGGATGGCTCGCTTTAGTGTTATGTAGTGGTCTTCCTTATCTCTCGTTATGTCCTTTACTTTGAGATCTAATTTGTCAGATGTAAGTATTGCTACCCTAGCTTTTTTTTTCATTTCCATTAGCCTGAAAAACTTTTTTTCCATTCCTTGACCGTCATTCTATGTGTGTCCTTTTTTCTGAGGTGGGTTTCCTGTAGACAGTATATATATGGGTCATGTTTTCTTATCCAATCAGCTACCCTATGTCTTTTGATCGAGGCATTTAATACATTTACATTTAAAGTTATTATTGATAGGTCCTTCTTTGTCACCATTTTTATTCTTTATGCCTGTATTCCTTCTTAGTTCCTATTTCTTCTTTTCACAGCAGACTCTTTAGCATTTCTTGCATTGCTGGTTTGGGGGTAATAAACTCAATTAGTCTTTTTTTTTTGCCTGTGAAGCTCCTGATTTCACCTTCAATTTTGATTGATAGCATTGCTCGGTACAGTATTCTTGGATTCAGACCCTTCCTTTGCATGACTTTAATATTTCATTCCATTCCCGTCTGGCCTGGTGTGTTTCTATTGAGAAATCAGTCACTAGTCTGATGGGGGATCTTTTGTAAGTAACTTTCTCTCTCTGGCCCCTTTTAAGATTCTAACTTTTTCATTGGTGTTTGCCAATTTAATTAAAACGTGCCTTAGTGTCAGTCTTTTGGGGTTCATTTTGTTTGGAACTCTGTGAGCTTCTTGGACTTGTGTGAGTTTTTTGTTCCCTATATCAGGGAAATTTTCTGTCATTATTTCTTCAGACATGTTTTCTATTCCTTGCTCAGTTTCCTCTCCTTCTGGCATCCTTATTATGTGGATGTTGTTTCGTTTTGCATTGTTCAAAGTTCCCTTAGGCTCTCCTATTTTTTTAAGTTTTTATTTTCTAGATGCTGCTCTGCTCAGGTATTTTTCTCTACCTTGTCTTCTAGCTCACTGATGTGGTCCTCTGCTTCTTCTAGTCTACTGTTGATGCTTTCTATTGAGTTCTTTATTATAGTGATGTCATTTTTTTCATATCTCCTTGGGTCTTCTTCATTTCCTCTTGGTTCTTACACATTTTGTTGAATTCATCTTCCAGCCTTTCAGTGACTCTGAATTCTTCCTCTGACATATTGCTTGCCTCCATTTTGTTTACTTCATTTTCTGGTGATGCCTCCTTTTCTTTCATATGTGGGCTGTTTCTTTGTCTCCCCATGATCTCTTCTCTCCAGGTATCTGGTTATGTAGCTATCTCTCTTCTGACTGAAAGGTACACAGTACAACACAACAAGGCACAGTACACAAGGCACTGAACACAAATGTTTTCATGATACTTATAACCCCAAATAAAGATGACTACCAGAGAAAAGAGAATTAGGGGATGAAAAAAAGAGAGAGTGCACAAATGATATTGAAGAAAGGAAAAAATAAGAGAGAAATAAAGAGAATGAAAAAGGAGGTGCAAAAAACTATTTATATGGGGAGAAAACTGAATTGAACAACAACTAATTTAAACAAAAGCAAATAACTAACACCCAGAGATGAATGCAGACTACAAACAACAAGTAATAACAAGCAAGGAGAGGAAAAACAGAAGCAAAAAAAAAAAAAAGAAAGAAAAAAAAGATAAAAAGAAAGAAAACGAGAGAAACAATCACACACACACACAAAAAAAAAACACACAATCTAATCAAAAAACAACAATAATAGGACAGAGAGAAAGAAGGGCAAAACCAAACAAAATAAAACAAAAACAACAACAGCAACAAAAAAGAACAGTAAAAAAAAATTGGATAGTAAAGAAGGAGAAGAGAGAAATGTGCATGGACTTGGAGCAGGGGATTGGAAATTAGATATATAAGTAGCATTAATTTTTAACCAGGGGTAAAAAAGAAGGAATAGGGAAAATCTAAAGCAGGAATAGGGTAAAAAAAACAGGAAAACAAAAGGAAAAAAGTGAGGAAGAGAGTATTGGCATAAAGGTAAAATTGAGATAGAGTGAAATGATGCTAAAGGAAAAATGAAAATAGAATGTAAAACATTAAAATAAAATAAAGAGAAAATAAAATGAAACTTAAAAAGGTAAAATAATAGTAGTAATAATACCGATTAAAAATAAAAATAGTATAATTAAAAAGGTAAAATCAAGTGAGAAAAAAGAAAAATGTAGTTTCTTAAGTAACAGATAAAAATAAAAATGTGCAGTAGTAAAGGTCATTCACTTCTACTGTTCTGCTTGGCAGGCTTGTTTCCTGTCAGGTAGTCAAGACAACAGTATTGAAGTTCCCTGTATTCCACCGTTCCTCTGTGTTGTAAACCACAATCCTGTTTTCAAGCAGGCAGTATTTCATTGTTTCTCAACCTGCCTTTAGTTGCATTTACATAAGAGTCAATTTGTGATTCAACACCTGGGTGGTAGTGTTTCTGTATTGACATATGAAGCTATAAGTGCTCTCTATCGAGTATTTAGATTTTGTTTTCCCTGCAGCACTTAATACTGGTTTGGGGGAATGGACTGCCCCAGAGCTAGTTTTCTGATCATTTCTCCCCACTCTGATCTTCAGGTTCAACAACAACAAAAAACTTTCCTCTGCAGTCTTTGAGAGCGTTTTTAATTGGGTGACCCTATGTACTAGGCTTAGAAATCAAAAGAAAGGATTTAAAGAGAAAAAAAGAGCCAAAGTAATCACATGGACTTGCGAATTTTTCATCCTGGCACTGAGTGCGATTCTTTGTACATCTCTGCACAGGTCTTTCACCCCTGGTACAGTGCAGCTGGTATACTGGTAAAACTTCAGGCTGCCCTTTTGAGCCCAGCCCAGCTTTGGGTTGATTTCTAGAGTTCCCTTCTGCCCTTTGGACCCCCTTCCACATTCGCGGACTACTCTGGTCCCAATGGCCATAGATTTTGTGGGGCCCAGACTTCCTCTGTATCTCTAGGTCCCACTGCGTGCATTTTTCCTTCCAGCCTGGTTCACAGACCTCACCCTTTTCTGGGCGAAATCTGACCTTTCCTTGAGAAGATGCAGAGTTCATTTGAGTCAGTGTATTCATGCTGTTTGAGTCCTGGTATTCGTGGGTTCGCAGCTGGTCCCTGGGTGTTGTGGTTGTAGGGTACCGGCAGGTATCCTATTCTTCCTGGTTGAAGGTAAGGCTAGGTTTCCAATCACAGGCACTCTCCCCTTCAAGATTGCACACATGCTGCCAAGATGGTGCAATCTCTGTCCATATACTTTTATATCACAGTCATACCATTGATAGATCCAGAAATATGAGAATAAAAAGGAGACAGCTGAATAAAGGCCACCCTTATAATTCCTAGTCCAGGCTCAAGTTTTGGTGTCATCCCCAGGTGTGGTCCCCTGCCCTCTTGCCAGGTGCTCAGTCCCACCAGATGCTGCTTGCGCCCAGGACTTCAGACTTCTCAGCTGGTTCCTGTGGGAAAAGACTGTAAATCCACATTACTTCCACATTCACGGACTACTCTTGCCCCAAGGGCCACTTGTGAGGCACCCCCCTCCCCTCAGAGATTTTAGAAGAGGCTTTTTAAAAATCAACTTTCCCCCCCTGGAGTTATTATACAGACTCTTCTTAATTTAAGACTGTTAGCAAAATTCACTGTGGTTGTTTTTTCATTGGGAGGAATGAAATTGCCCTGATTTAACTTTGAAACTCACTGGTTCCCTAAATATCCTTGTAACCAAGAAGTTAGCACCTCTATATGCCTATTTCATGCCTATCATGTTTAATAGCATTGTAATTCTTTAAACAATTGAACAAACTAATTTCAGTTACTTTCATTGTCAGGGTGATTGTGAAGGAACATATTTATTTTCATGTCCAAATTAGAGGTGATTAAACTATGAAGAATATAAATATTAATTGACAATCAGGATGACATGCTCACATCAATGCACAAGTTTCATTTTCATGTACATGACTGTAATAAAAGTAATGTTTTAATGTGTTTGATCAATATTTTAGAATATTTACTACAAAATAATTTGTATTTATAAAGTAGTATAGATAGTTACCAAAATTTGAGATTTACTTCAACATCAACTTAGAATAAATGCATGATTTAATTTTTCGAAGAAAAAAACTACTGGAAAAAAAGATGCAAGCACAACAGAGTTTATGGGGCCAGTGAAAATAAAGAGCAATGTACCTGTATCAAATGCTGAGAATGTGATTAGATATCTAAATTGTTCCCATTAGATAAAAAAGGGAAGCCTAGGTTGACCTAAAATGCAAATATTAGTATGATATTATTGAAATTTATAGTAATTTTCTTTCAAAATGTTTTAAATATTTAGTTTTTTAAAAATTTGAATACAATTTCTATTTCTAAATTTTATACATCATAAAATTTATTTCCATCATCTTGATATCATATAGACTGGACAGTTTGTGTTAAATTGGTGGATCTAGTGTCATAGTCCAGTTCTTCACTAATAGTACTTGGGAAAGAGCAATGATACAAACCTTTTCAAAAGTTCTTTTACTAGTACAGCATCCATGCATCTAAACTAATAAAAGAGAAATTTACAAATTAACCATACCTCCGCTATGCCCACAAGCCACACTCACAAGCCATTTAGGAATGAGTATGCAAATTAACCCAACCAAGATGGCTGTGACCACAGTGTGAGCAGATGGCTTGGGTTTCCCTGGAAATGGAGGAAGCCAAGCTTCCTGCCCCCCCCTCTGGCCTGCCCTGGCCTTCGCTCAAGGCTACAAAGTTTTAATTATAGAAGATAAATAAATCCCAGATACCAGGGCCTCTGCTTGGGTCACTGGGAGGCATGGCTGGCCTGCAAACCACCACAGGCTCCTCGCCCAGGCCACCCCACACCCTAAGGAGACCCCGACCCTGATCCAGGACACCCTTCAGGGAAAACCAGCCACCCCAACCATGCACCAGGCCTCTATCCTATCTAATATAAAAGTAATATGCAAATTGATCATCACTCCAACACTCAAGATGGCTGCCCCCATGTGGACACAAGATGGCTGCCACAAGATGGCCAGCAGGGGAGGACAGTTGGGAGGGACCAGGCCAGCAAGGGAGTGCAGTTGGGGGTAATCAAGCCTACAGGGGAAGACAGTTAGGGGTGACCAGACTGGCAGAGGAGGGAAGTTGGGGTCAACCGAGCCTGCAGGGAAGGACAGTTGGGGGGAACCGAGGCATGCAGGGGAGGGTAGTGGGGAGGATCAGGCCTGGAGGGGAGGGCAAGAAATGTCTGAGACCAAAGTTTCAAATAGAAGATAATATCCCAACAGAAATGGCAGCAGCCACGGAGCTGGAAAGAGCAGAGGCAAGGGTTGCCCAGATGATGGCTACAGCCACTGAGAGCAGGATGGAGGCTTGGGTTTCCCTGGCAATGAGGAAGCCAAACTTTCTGCCTACCCTTGCCAGCCTAGGCCTCCACTTAATGTTACAAAGTTTCAAATAGAAGATAATATCCCAACAGAAATGGCGGCAGCCACGGAGCTGGAAAGAGCAGAGGCAAGGGTTGCCCAGATGATGGAGGAAGCCAAGCTTCTTCAGCCCTAGTGCCTAGGCCTCCACTCTAGGCTAAAAAGTTTCAAACAGAAATGGCTGTCACCATGGAGTGAGCAGAAAGCTTGGCTCCATTCTAGGATACAAAGTTTCAATTGTAGAACATAAATTAATCCCAGATCCCAGGGCCTCTACTTGGGTTGCTGGAGGGTGTGACCAGGCCTACAGGGGAGGGCAGTTAGGGGCAAACAAGCTGGCAGGGGAGCAGTTAGGCATCAATCAGGCTAGTCGGGAGTGGTTAGAGGGTAATCAGACTGGCAGGCAGACACAGTTAGGGCCAATCAGGAAGGCAGGCAGTCGAACAATTGGGAGCCAGCCGTCCTGGACTGTGAGAGGGATGTCTGACTTTCCGTTTTGGCCTGATCCTACTGAATCAGGCCTAAACGGGCAGTCGGACATCCCTCAAAGGGTCCCAGATTGGAGAGGGTGCAGGCTGGGCTGAGGAACACACACCCCTGTGTACGAATTTCATTCACCGGGCCTCTAGTTTTTCAAAGTATTATTGTATGTCAGTCCACATTTCTGCCTCTTGCTCCCCTGTCTCTATGAAGGTAAGTCAGTTAGGCAACATTATTTTCTAGAAAAGATGATCAATAAATTCAGCTCAGTTGGATATTTGAACATCATGCACTAAGCTAGTTGTAAGATCAAGACTTGCACTCAGATGTCTTAAATCTTAATTTGATCAACATTTTTCCTTTACTCTGTGAAATGGCAGAGTTCCCTTATAATTTCCTCAGGTGAAGGTGCAACTGTACTTTCCCAAACAAGTATTTGATGTGTTACTTGCTCACTCATACACTTATTTATTCAGATATTTTTGAAGACATACTGAGCGCTAAGGATTTGGTTCAGCTGATTTTATTTCCCATATAAACTTGATGTTCCTTGGTTAGAACTTTGAAATATTTATCAGAGTGTTATTGCTCAGACTCTAATAATTGGTAAGTAGGACTAAAATGTTCTTAAAAACAAGAAGTTACTGAACGCTTTAAAAGTAATATTAATTTACTTGTAAAATATACAAAAGCTTAGGTTTCAATTGATCTTAAGTTCCTCCCCTCTCTATTCTTTGCAGAATTAATCCATTTTCAGTTTGATGAGTATGCTTCCAGAGCTGGCAGACACTCATAAATAAAACATGACATTGTAGGTGTTTTAAAAAATGGCAGCATATAGTTGCTTCATAAACTGCTTTTTAAAACAATATGTTTTAGAGATCTCTTTCTATTGGAATGATTGATCTAACTCATTTTATGTTGACATTTAGGTTGATTTCAAAAATTTTTCCTTTTATAAAAAATTATATATGATGTCTTTAGTAGATACAGAGATTCTTATGGGTAATTGCATTAAAACTTTTAATAGGTGCTGAGAAAATTTCCCTCCAGATTGGCTGACCCAATTTTTATGTAACCTATGACACCTTTTTACCATACTCTTTTACAAATATATTACATAAATTTGTTTTGCCAATCTAATAGATAAAAAATACTCAAAATATTAATTTCATTTCAAAATATTATAAGAAAATGAAGTAAAATTTTTCATTTCCTTATATTTTAAGGTTTATTGTTTATTTCCTCTTCTGTGAATTGCCTTTTTATACTGTTTTTCCACTTAAAAAATTCTTTCTCTTTTTCTGTAGATTCTTATTGAGTTCAAATTCTTGTGGATTATAATATTTGTCTATAAAATACATTACAAACTTTATTTTTAAGTTTTTCTTGTTTATTTGTAGTGTTATTTCTATAGAAATGTTTCATTGTGATGTAGTCAAATTTATTAATCTTTTCATTTGTCAATTTTTGTTTTTTGTATTTTACTCAAGTTCATAAATATATTTTCTTGCATATATATATATATATATATATATATATATATATAAAATGTTAATTTAAAAAAAATCTTTAACCTAAAAAAAAAGTAGACTTTTCTTGTATAGTGGTATGAGACAGATATTTGACTTTATTATTTCAAACCAAATGACTTTAAAAAAACCAACCTTTTTATTCTGGTATAAATTGAGATTTACAGAAAAGATGCAAAGGTACAGAGTCCCAGTATATCCTTTACTCAGATGCCTTTAATAGTAATCATAAATTGCATATTTATCAAAAATATTAAATTAACATTGATATATTAATTGCAATTATATTACAAAGATTTTTTTTTACTTTTAATAACATGGCTATTTTCTATTTATGGGGGTCTCATGCCATAATTTTTTTTTTTTTTTAACCTGAAGGCAATAGGTGGTTTCAGATTTTAACTGACTTGTTAATTTAAAAGATAGTCACTCTCCTCAGCATACTTTTATGTTTCTCCAGGTTATCAAATTTGTTGGAATATTATTGTTGGGATAGTTTCTTATGATCTTAAGTATTTCTGTAGTAGTAGTTGTAATGTCTCTGTTTTCATTTCTGACTTTGTCTTCTCTCTTTTTTTCTTAAGCTAGCTAAAGGTTTGTCAATTTTGTTTAAGTTTTTGAAAAATCAACTC
Source organism: Antrozous pallidus (assembly GCA_027563665.1). Classification (NCBI taxonomy): domain Eukaryota; kingdom Metazoa; phylum Chordata; class Mammalia; order Chiroptera; family Vespertilionidae; genus Antrozous; species Antrozous pallidus. Next base: position 57,074,365 of record CM050508.1, on the reverse strand, counting down.
AGTATTGTCTAGCTTGTTTTTCTGGTCTCAACATATCTTAGAGATTCTTTTACCAGGAATAAAAGGTTCTCAATTTTGATCTTTTTTTAAAAATTTCTTTCTTATTTAATGTCTGCTTGGGACTTTTAAAATGTGACTTGATGATTTTCATTAGTTTTGGGAAATTCTTAGTAATTATATTTTCAAATATTGCCTCTTTTAATTTTTATCTCTTGTCCTCTGGAATTCCAAATTCCATTTAAATTGAACCATCTCACAATATCTTTGGTATCTCTTACTCTTCTGCAGTATTTTCTGTAGACTGACTCTTTAACACTTTTTTCTAGATATTTTGAGCTATTTCTCATCCATTGACATCTTAGTTTCAGTCATGATAGATTTTAGTTCCATATTTAGTTTATCTAGTTGGTTCTTTCATAAATAGGCAATGTTACTTTTAATAGTTTTAGTTCCTTGAAAATCTAGGTTTGACTTTTATTGCCATAACTGTAGTAAATGCACTTTAAAAAACAAACAAACAAACAAACAAACAAACAAACACTGTCTCTGATAATTCTTTGCCATGGTGAACTGGTGGGTCTGTTTCTGTTGTCTATTATTTATGAAGGTTCTTATTTATGCTATTGTAGCTTCTCTTTTCTCTGGTTATGTTTGGTTAGTTGTTGCTGATTGTTGTAAAATTATTAATAGAAATAATTTAAAGTTTAGCATCTGAGATGATTTTTTTCTCAATGCTACTGCCAGGCATCCAGAGAGCCAGTAATTCTTAGTCTTGTTAATTAGATTTCAATGTATGAGATTTTCTGTGACATTCAGATAATTTCAGTTCATGACAGAAGTCAATGCGAAGGTGGTTTTACTGCCAGTTTACACTTACATCTGGGTTACAGTTATTTAACATCTCAATCTCAACCACTGGTCTTCCAAATTTTGCTCTCTAAATCCAAGAGGCTTTCAGAGTAGGTTTAGCCTCTCAACCAGATCAAACCAGCTTAGAGCAGCAATTCTAATCTTTATTCATCTGTCTGATTTTTGGTCTATTTTTGTCCTATAATTCTTTACTGTTTCATTAGCTCATCTATGCTTTTAGAAAGATGTTAGTTATAGTTCATCTTGATTTAAAAATTTTTTTTTATAAAGGCCCTTGGAGCTATTAGTGGGAGGTTGGTCTGAAATGCCTAGTCCACCATTACCAGCAGTACAAGTGTTGCTACAATGCCTATTTGCTTAGAAATTAAAGTCTATCTTTAGGTAACTCTTTGTAGGAAAACATGGACACAGAATTAAAATTGTGTTGTATATTGACAATTGAAAGAATCTCATGGCTATTTTTGCTGTTTGTTTATTAGTCCAAATTGAGATCTACTCTTACTCAGAATTCCTCAGAGGGGATGACTATACATAAATGTAAAGCTTTACAGAAATCTTTATTTCTGTAAGTAATGAACTTATAAGGCAAAGCATGAGTGAGCATATATCAATGGCCATGCTGATAGAAATGAAATTTGTAACACCTATTTAAACATTTGCAGTAGATTTAAAGCAAAACAAAATAATGTTGGGTCAGAAAATAGCATTATAGTAATTTGATTAGCCTATCTGATAAAAGTAATATGCAAATTGACCATACCTCTGATCAAGCCACACCCATAGCAATGCCCACCAGCCAATCAGGAACAAATTATGCAAATAACCCCCAACCAAGATGGCTGCAGCCACTGAGAGCAGGATGGAGGCTTGGGTTTCCCTGGCAATGAGGAAGCCAAACTTTCTGCCTGCCCTTGCCAGCCTAGGCCTCCACTTAATGTTACAAAGTTTCAAATAGAAGATAATATCCCAACAGAAATGGTGGCAGCCACGGAGGTGGAAAGAGCAGAGGCAAGGGTTGCCCAGATGATGGAGGAAGCCAAGCTTCTTCAGCCCTAGTGCCTAGGCCTCCACTCTAGGCTAAAAAGTTTCAAACAGAAATGGCTGTCACCACGGAGTGAGCAGAAAGCTTGGCTCCATTCTAGGCTACAAAGTTTCAATTATAGAACATAAATTAATCCCAGATCCCAGGGCCTCCACTTGGGTCGCTGGAGGGTGTGGCTGGCCTGCAAACCACCACAGGCCCCTCCCCCAGGCTGGCCCATGCACCAAGGGAACCCCCACCCTGATCTGGGACACCCTTCAGGGCAAACCAGCTGGTCTGCACCCATGTAACAGGCCTCTATCCTATCTAATAAAAGAGTAATACCTAGATTGACCATCACTCCAACACACAAGAGGGCGGTCCTCATGTGATCAAAGATCCTGCCCCCATGTGGACACAAGATGGCCACCACAAGATGGCCAGTAGCGGAGGACTGTTGGGAAGTTACAGGCAAGCAAGGGAGGGCAGTTGTGGGCCATCAGGCCAGCAGGGAGGGCAGTTGGGAGGGACCAGGCCTGCAAGGGAGGGCAGTTGGCAGTGATCAAGCCTACAGGGGAGGGCAGTTAGGGGTGACCAGGCCGGTAGAGGAGGGAAGTTGGGGGCAAATAGGCTGGCAGGGGAGCAGTTAGTCATCAATTAGACTGGCAGGGGAGTTGTTAGGGGGTGATCAGGCTGGCAGGCAGAAGTGGTTAGGGACAATCAGGGAGGCAGGCAAGTGAGCAGTTTGGAGTCAGCAGTCCTGGATTGTGAGAAGGATGTCCAACTGCCCGTTTAAATGGGCAGTCAGATATCCCTTGAGGGGTCCCAGATTGGAGAGGGTGCAGGCTTGGTTGAGGGACATCCCCTGCCCCGTGCATGAATTTCATGCACTGGATCTTTAGTCCTATATAATAAAAGAGAAACATGCAAATTTGACCATACCTTCGCTCCTGATTGCCTATGCTACCAGCCAGTCAGGAGCAGGTGCGGGGCCGGGCCCCAGGTGTGGAGATGAAATGGTGTTGGCGGCGAGTTCCCAGCCCCTGGGGCCAGGTGGTCACAGGCAGCTGCGGCTGAGCTGAGCATCTTAGGTGCCCAGGGCTTAAAGCCTCACCAGAGGCTTTAGGCCTTGGGCAGGCTGGGGGTGAGCCATCAGTTGGACATCCCCTGAGGGCTCCCAGTATGTGAGAGGGGGAAGGTTAAGTTGAGGGACCACCCACCCGCAGTGCGTGAATTTCGTGCACCGGGCCCCTAGTAGTTAATAAAAAGATTTATAAGGTTAGTTCTTACCTAAGGTGCAAAATTTGAGTTTACAACTTCTTTTGACAGCAACCATCCATGTGCATTGTAACTAAAATATCAGTCATGATAAACTACCATAAAAGGTGGATTTAAGGTTTAAAAATTTTAAACAAATAATTTTGTAATTTATTTTACTTTTTAAAAAAGGTATAAGAGCAATAAGTAAGAGGATAGTCACTGTTTCCTTAGTTGGTCTTTGAGAGAATCCTGTTGATTAGCTCTTAGAGGGAGACTATCTCTAAATATAACTTTGCATGTGCGCCCCTCTTCCCTCTCCTGGGTCACATGGTTACCATATATTTGGATTTTAACAGGATTTTATGTGATTACAACACTCGTCTTCACTAGTAGAAGTGATTCTACTGATGATTTGAGGGCAGAGGCAATCAGTGAGAAGCGTTTTTTGAGTGAAGTGTTTCTGATATCGTTGAAATTGTCTTGGTCATAGTACCTCTGCACATTATGCACTTACATGGGACCAATGAGTTGTGGACCAGGTAAAGCATACAAAGAAAAGGCTAGCAAGTGATAGTAATTTGATAAACGTTCAGTTAGTAGATAGTTTGGCATCATAAATAGAAATAATTTAAAGTTTATTTACCATTTCAAACATTCTACAATCAATTCATTTTTAATTAACAATATATTTATCTTTTGTGGTTTATTTTTCTTCAGAAAAAATATTGAAATATTTAAAAAACCATTTAAACCCTATATCAAGATAATATGATTCCTAGAGGTCTGAGGAGGGCTTTCAGAACCAGGCACTACTATAATGGAACAGTCTGAATCTTTACAGGGAAAAAGGAGAAGATAATGGTGTCAGAGGTCCGAAGAAGTTAGAGGAAAAATATGTAGCTGATAGGAAGGAGGAAAATTGGGGCAGTCATTAGAGAATTTGAGTATCATTTTTGCGGAAAGCTGGAGAAGCATAAAGACTAACAAAGGCAAGATCTTTCAGGTGACAATGTATTTGTAAATTGCATGTTTTTTTTTTGAGGCTAACAGAAAGAAAGCCCAGCACAGACTGTGAATAGAGATAATTTGTGACTGTTGGACGTAACCAGATTCTTGATTGTAGAACGTTATCACTGTTAGAGGACAGTTTTGGTCAGAGTTACAGATATATATATTTCTTTTTATTCCTCCTCTCCAAATTATGTCCTTGGCTCTTCTCTGAAGTGTGTGTGTATGTGTGTGTGTGTGTGTGTGTGTGTGTGTGTGTGTGTGTGTGTTGTGGGGGAGGGGAGGGAAGAGGGGGAGAGGGGAGGAAGTATTGTAGAAAAGGTAGGAGACCAGGCATCCAAACCAGGGTCTAATCCTCATTCACTAATTAAGTGGAAGTCAACCTGTGAATTGTAGTTTCTATAACTATGAAGTGGAAATAATAATAATTATACCATACCTTACAGAACTATTTTAGTTTAAGCTAAAACGTTGAAAATGCTTTGAAAAGTATATAAAATGTGAAGTTTTATTTCATTAAATACTTATAAAAAGCAGTATTTATAGTCATAGAGATCTAATTATAAATCCTGATATCCCCCTCTCCATTCTAGTTTAGTTAATGTTTCTATCAGAAATATTCTTATTTATATAATAAAGACATAATTCCACCTTACAAGATTGTAAAAATTAAATATGACACTATAGTTGACGAATCTAGTGGAGTATTTGGCACACAGTAGGTAATAAATATGAGCATTTTCTCTTACATAAAGACATCAGAAATCTGCTTCATGGTTGATTTGTATGGTTCCATTTTACTCATTATTTATACCTAATTTATTTGCTCTATAATATACTTTGTTTTCATGTTCCTTACAGCTTATATGTCATTTACTATAATTATATCTATACTTCGGGGTCTGCCAGCAAATGTTAAGCTGCTGAAAGCTGTGAACCCATCTTGTTCACTTTATATTCTCCATCATGCATAGATCATAGGCAATTTTGCAATAAAGTATATTAGGAGGGTTTCCAGTTAGGTTCAGAATGGAGTTTCTGTGCTTGGTAGGGTCTTCAGTTTGACTCTGAAGAATGGGTTACATCTGTGCTACATAATGGATAGTTATTTATAAATTCAAACATTTATTTACCTATTTTTTTATTTTGTCCTCATGCAAGTACATGTAAACAGTGTCTTCAGTGTACACTTGTATAGGAGATGGGATCTCTTTTGATTAACATACTATTAATTAGGGATCTTTTTAAAAAAATATATTTTTATTGTTTTCAGAGATGAAGGAAGAGAGAGAGAGAGATAGAAACATCCACGATGAAAGGGAATCATGTATTGGTTGCCTCTCGTATGCTCCCCACTGGGGATAAAGTCCGCAACCTGGGCATGTACCCTTGGCTGGAATCGAACCCGGGACCCTTCAGTCCATAGGACGAAGTTCTATCCACTGAGCCAAACCAGCTAGAGCTAATTAGGGATCTTAATTGCATGTAAAAAGTCCTTCACCTTTGCCACATAACAACATAACACAACAACACAACAACACAACACAATACAACACAACACAGCACAGCACAGCACAACACAACACAACACAATCACAACACAACACAACACAACACAACACAACACAACACAACATAACATAACATAACATAACATAACATAACATAACATAACATAATTATATGAGTTACATTCCTTCACTTTTGACATATTCTTTTGGTTAGAAACAGGTCCTGCACAAAGACAAGAGGAGGGAATTTCACAAAGATGTGAATATCAGGGTTGGAAATCATGGAGGGCATGTTAGAATTCTGCTTATCACATTAGTATAATTTTGTGTCTTCTTTTGTAAATAACCTTAACAAACAAGAACTTCTATGACTTGAGAAGTTCTACTTTGTGGGTACATTAACATTTTACATTAGAATTATTTAGACTGAATCTATGACCTTTCAGATTGATTCATCATAGAACCTTGACCCAGAAGAAAAAAATAATTTAAGGAAAACTTCAGATGAATAAAAATCTATGTAGAATGAAAAAATGTGTTTGTTTTGCTGTTTAATAGGTTCATACTTTTGTGTTTTAGTTAATAGAAATCAGGAGATAAGAGTTCTTGAAAAATTCTTGGTTTTGCATCTCCTAAAACTTAACTCTGATAGTTATTTTAATGGATGGTAATTTCAACTAAAGTCAATCAGTAAAATAGAAGAGGAACTGGAATAGCACATTATATTGTGAACATTACTTATGTATTACCAATAATTGTAACCACCGAGAAAAGGTATTAGGATACTTATGAAATATTTTATACATCTTTAAGAAAGGAATATTCAAAATGGAACATAGAGGGAAACATATACCCAAAGAAAAACTTATACAAGAATGATTTTAGTAACATTATTCATATAGACAAAAAGTAGGAAAACCTAAATGCCCATCAGCTGATGAATGATTAAATAAAATTTAGTATATCAATATAATGGAAGGTTATGTGAGAGTAAGAGAAATGAAATATTGATATGTGTTACAGCATGAATAAACCTTAAACACATTATGCTAATTGGAAGAAATCAGCCACAAAACATTACATATTCTATGATTCCTTTTATATGAAACTAGAGACCGGTGCATGAATTCATGCACCAGTGGGGTCCCTTGGCCTAGCCTATGGCATCAGGTTGAAACCTGCTCTCCGACATCCCACAAGGGGTCCTGGATTGCGAGAGGAGGCAGGCCAGGCTGAGAGATCCCCACTAGGCTGGGAAGGGTCGTGGGAGCTTGGCCAGCCAGGGACTGCGGGAGGGCTCCAGGGCATGTCTGACCTATCTCACTCAGTCCCAGATTGGCCAGACCCCAGCAGCAAGCTAACCTATTGGTTGGAGCATTTGTACCCTGGTGGTCAGTGCACATCATAGTGATTGGTCGACAGGTTGACTGTACACCCCCAAGTGGTCAGTGCATGTCATATTGAGTGGTTGAGCAGCCTTAGCATATCATTAGCATATTGTGCTTTGATTGATTTAACGGATGATGGGCTGACCAGACACTTAGCATATTAGGCTTTTATTATATACGATTAGAGGCCTGGTGCATGAAATTTGAGCCTGCACACTCTCCAATCTCGGACCCCTTGAGGGCAATTGGACATCCCTCTCAATCCAAGACTGCTGGCTCCCAACTGTTTGCCTGCCTGCCTTCCTGACTGCCCCTGCCTGCCAGCCTGATCACTCCGTAACTCCTCCCCTGCCATCCTGATTTCCCCTAACTGCCCTTCCCTGCAGGCCTGGGTCTCCCCCAAGTGCCCTTCCCTGCAGGCCCGGTTGCCCCCAACTTCCCTCCTCTGACAGCCTGGTCACCCTTAATGCCCTCCCCTGCAGGCTTGATTGCCCCCAACTGCCCTCCCTTGCAGGCCTAGTCCCTTCCAACTGCCTTCTTCTGCTGTCCATCTTGTGGTGGCCTTCCTGTGTCCAAATGGGGGCAGCCATCTTTGACCACATGGGGACAGCCATCTTGTGTATTGGAGTAATGGTCAATCTGCGTATTACTCTTTTATTAGATAGGATAGAAGTCTGGTGCATGGGTGGAGGCCATCTGGTTTTCCCTGAAGGTGTCCCAGATCAGCCAGGGCTGGCCAGGAAGTTTGGCTTCCTCCATTGCCAGGGACAACCCAAGCCTCTTGCTCTCTCCAGCTCTGTGGCCACTGCCATTTTTGTTGGGATTTATTTATCTTCTATAATTGAAACTTTGTAGCCTTGAGTGGAGGTCAGGGCTGGCCAGAGCAGGCAGGAAGCTTGGCTTCCTCCATTGACAGGGAAACCCAAGCCTCCTGCTTGCTCCGTGGTTGTAGCCATTTTGGTTGGGTTAATTTGCATACCTGCTTCTGATTGGATGGTGAGTGTGGCTTATGGGCATAGCAGAAGTATGATCTATTTGCATTTCTCTCTTTTATTAGTGTAGATATCCAGATTAGGCAAATCCATAGTGACAGTAAAGTAGATTAAAGGTTGCTTAGGCTGATGACAGGAGGAGAATTGGCCAGGAAAGATAAGTAACTGCTAACAGTCACAGGGTTTCTTTTTGGGATGCTGAAAATGTTTTGAAATTAATTGTGGTGATGATTATACAACTCTGGGAACATACCAAAGACTATTGGATTATATACTTTAAATGGGTGGATTGTATGATATATAAATTATGTCTCAATAAAGCTCTATAAAAATATGAAATTGCAGGCATTCTAGAATTTTCATGCAGTCAAATTATTTACTGATGTCCTTACCTCTTCTGACTTTGTTCTGAACATCTTATTGTGTGGCATGTTTCATCTGCTAAGTCAAAATTGAAAAGCGTAATTCTGTATTGACAAATTTTCTTTAAGAACCAGTAGAAGTATGTGAGAGCTTTATTGTTGTTAGGACTTTAATCATATTTGATCAAAAGTCATATACAATTTTCTTGGATGAAAGTAAAGACACAAGCACATTGTGTATTTATTAAATACTTTAGTGTCCATTTTTATTGATTTATATTTAGATAAAAGCTCTGATTATATGAATTTCAGACACACCCTAGATCACATGTTGTGCATTTAAAACTTCAACTTTAATTTATATTGCATGATTTTTTTCTTTTTGATGCTTATTAGGATATTTTAATTTAATTTATTTCTCTTCTAGTGTATTATAAAAAATCTAATAAAAATAACATTTAATGATGATGTAGATGAAACAGAATGGGTGGAAAGCATTCTTCTGACTAGATAGGGAGTAGAAATCAAGGTAGTCTGGATACTTGGCTTGTTTTTGATGCTTTATGAAATTTCCTTAGAGATTTTCCTAGAATGCCTCTGAAAATGTACTGCTTTCCTTTTCAACAATATTTGTTTATGGATATCTGAAGAATTCATTAATATTTTTAGGCTTTCTATTTGCTGGTTTCATTCCCATATTGCAGATTGAATTACTCAAACTGTACACTTAACATGATTTGTCCAAAAACTGAGTGGCCTGTAGAAATGTTGAAACAATCTTTCAGCAACAAATGTATTCATTTAGTATATTAGGCAACATAATTTTATTTTAACTTGTAATATTCAAAAGCTAGACACAGGACCTTGTATATCTTACTTTAAAAAGTAAAGATAGTGGTTTTAGGAAATATGATTTATGGAGATAGTCTACTCATGAATAATTATTATTAAAATGAATAATATCCCGACTCTAGGGAATCTTCGATTTCTTCCAAACCCTATGACACATGTGAGTGTTATAAATAGAGTATATGTTATTGGTATCATGGGCAATTGCTAAAGAGACTGTAGGGATCAACTAGGTTTTTGCTTATCTTGGGTAGATTATCTAATTGTTTTAGATATTTTTTCTATAGTAAACAATATTGCTTGAGTTCTTGGGTAGATTATCTAATTGTTTTAGATATTTTTTCTATAGTAAACAATATTGCTTGAGTGTTCATTTTTTTTTTAACTATAAGGTAACCAAGCATCTTTATTCATTGTTTGGGGAGGCAAATACAGAGTAGTTCTCTAGCATCCACAAAATTGTAATTTATTATAATTAGTTTGTATTCAAAAGAACTTTCTAAGGAGAGGTGGGATTTTTAAAAAATATATTTTTTATTGATTTTTTTGCAGTATAACTTATATTTAATAGTAGTACATATGTTTTCTTTCCCCCCCCGTTAATCTCCCCCCAGCCTCTCTTACCCCCCAGCACATGTCCCCACCTGCCCCTCTCCCCGCCCCAGTGTCTTTCATTCATTGGTTATGCTCATATGCATGCAAACAAGTCCTTCGGTTGATCTCCCCCAGCATCCGCCTCCCATCCACCCCAGCCTTCCCCCTATAGCTTGACAGCCTGTTCAATGCCTCCTTGCCTCTATATCAATCACTCTCCCATTTCTTTTCTTCAAAAATATCTTGCCTCTGCATACTAGAAATAAATGTATAAGGACAAAAAATGTTTGAATCTCAATTTCAATGCCCAACTGTTCTGAGTCCCAGTTTCAATGTCAAATAGTTCTTTATGTGTACACGTCAGCAATGGTATCCAGATGGTGGACACATCTGGCAATGCAAGATCCATCCTCTCTGGTTTGATCCTGGGCCGCCTGCAGCCATGCACAGCTGCCGCCTGCTAGCATGGCAAAGTGTCGTCAGTGTCCCCCATCTCTGGACCATCCTCGTGACTGGAACAGACCCATCAGTTCCTCACTGTCGCAGGAACCCACATGGTCTTGGAGTTGTTCTCTAAAAAAACACAAACACATTCTCGACCAAAAGTTAACAAAGGGATCCTCTCTGCAAAATAGACTTGGGATTCTTTTTATTTTTGCCTAAATGATTTTCCTTTGGCTTATTTTGACACCATGTGTGTTTTTTCATGTGTGTCCTGCTGTTGGCTTTACAAATGGAAGTTACTTTTCTGGAGAAAGAATTTTCTAGATGTATTTTACTTACAGGATATTTTTCCTTACATGATATTACCCCACAATCCCCCACACCCTTTTCAATTAATGGGGGCTTTTGGAAATTTTAGATTGAAGTCTTGGTAATTTTAAATTTTAATTTTTGCACACAAATATGACTGGTTTAGGTTCTTTGGATGTTAGGCAATTTTACAGTGAGATGAACTACTAATAGATATTTTAGTTAATGTTTTAGGAAAAGCTTTTTGTCCAGTACACTTAAATTTTCTTGAGTATTCACTTATTTCACTTTGCCAATTTAAATTAATCTGAAAACTTGCCAAAACCGGTGTGGCTCAGTGGGTAGAGCGTCGGCCTGCAGACTGAAGGGTCCCAGGTTCGATTCTGGTCAAGGGCATGTACCTTGGCTGCAGGCACATCCCCAGTGGGGGGTGTGCAGGCGGCAGCTGATGGATGTTTCTCTCTCATTGATGTTTCTGACTTTCTATCCCTCTCCCTTCCTCTCTGTAAAAAATCAAAATATATTAAAAAAAATAAATTAATCTGAAAACTTGATTACTATTTTACTGTCAATTGTAATACTCAAGCAGAAATCTCAGTTTACCCTGTAAATATTAGTGGAAAGGAATATTTGCATTTTTGAGTAGGTCCTTAGCATTTCTGGTAACAGACTGAATTTAGATATAGAGCAGCTATTGCTGGCCGAGTCTCTGTCTGCTACCTGGGTCCCAGTCTGAGTTGTGCGTGGGAGGCAAAGCAGCCATGGGGGCAGAAGACCTCCCTCAGGAGGGCTGAGAATTCAAGCCCCTGCAAGGTTTGTGGGTAAGGGTCTGTGCCCCACCTCTGTTGACATTTTAGTTCTCTCCTGTTGGCCCCTCTGCTACTGTGGAGAGGCGGGATTTTTTAAAAACATTATCTGCCAATAATTCCTGTGACTAGAAATTTCTTCTACCCTGTCAAAATAGGTAAGCTGTGTACAAACATAGAACAATATAATTTGGTCAAATTAGTGCTATATTATAATATGAATTTTTAAACAGCTGCTGGTTTTGTAAGATACCTTGATATTTATGAAGAAATGTGTACATTATATACATTTTAAGTAGGTATTTATAATATTGTATTTCAACTTCCAACAAATTTTCTGAGGCAAAGAAACATGATCTTGAGGAGCATTTCTTAGTTAGATTTGCTTTATTGAATTACTGAAATATTAGGCTTCATTTAGGAAGTATTGGTAATAGTATTTATGGCCTATTAGGCATAGAAAAACTGGAAACAAGAAGTTGTGACTGTGATGATTCTAATTCTGAATTCTCTTTTTTGATCTTTCATGTAATGCTGTTTTCTTAATAAAATACATGAGAGTTTTGGCTGTCTCTATCACTGTTTTAGTCCTTTTAGACTGCTATATAACAAAAATACAAAAACTGGGTGGTTTTCAAACAGCGCAAATTTTTTTCTCACAATTCTAGAGTCTGGGAAGTCCAATATCAAGACAGAGTCAGTGCCTGGTGAGTGCCCAAACTGTAGTTCATAAAGAGCTAACTTTATGCTGTGTCTTTATATGGTTGAGGGGGCAAGGAGATCTCTGGATTATCTTTTATAAGGGCACTAAATCCCATTTATGAGGGCTCTTTCTTCGTAACATAATGACCTTCCAAAGGCTCTACCTCCAAGTTACCCTCACATTGAAGATTAGGTTTCAACATACAAATTTTGGGGGAATACAAATATTCAGTCTACTGCCATGACCATGTCACCAAAGTTAATTCTATGAACAGAATAGTTGAAATTTTTGTGCAGTATTATTGGTATAATACCTAAACATTACCTGGGCTAGAAAATTATCAGAACAACATTTGTGCTTAAACCTTGGTGAATTGTGTAATGTTGATACAGACATTGGGTTTTTGATATCTATGAATGAAGCAAAGGACAGCATTTAAAAAATTCGTAACCAGAGATAGTGACCTATTAAGGAGCTGTTATATAGTCCATTACAGAATCTTTGTATAAATAAACTTCCTATAGTATATTTAGAGGCTAAGATATCCATTGCTAGAGCAAATTAAATCACTTAAATATGTAGTTCATATTTGAAAACAGCCTTTTCCTATAATATGCTCTTTTAAAACTGTAATGGACAATATTAGAAACTTACAAAAAGAATCCTAATAAAAGAGTAATATGCAAATTGACTGTCACTCCAACAGACAAGATGGCTGCTCCCCTGCAAGGGAGTTGTGGGCAATCAGGCCAGCAGGGTTGAGCAGTTAGGGGTGACCAGGACAACAAAGGAGGGTAGTTGGGGGAGGACAGCAGGGGAGGCAGTTAGGAGGGACTAGGCCTGCAGGGGAGGGGAGTTGGGAGAGACCAGGCCTGTAGGGGAGGCCTTTTGGGGGATACCTAGGCCTGTAGGAGAGGGTAGTTAGAGGGGACCAGGCCTGCAGGGGAGGGCAGTTGGGGGGGACCAGGTCTGCAGGGGAGGACAGTTGGGGGGTACCCAGGCCTGCAGGGGAGGGCAGTTAGGGGTGACCAGGCTGGGGATGACAGTTAGGGGTGACCAAGCCTGCAGGGGAGGGCAGTTAGGGGCAATTGGGCCAATAGGGGAGCAGTTAGGCATTGATCAGGCTGGCAGAGGAGTGGTTGGGGGTGATCAGGCTGGCAGGCAGAAGCAGTTAAGGGCAATCAGGCAGGAAGGCAGGCAAATGGTTGGGAGCCAGCAGTCCTGGATTGTGAGAGGGATCCCAGATTAGAGAGGTTACAGGCTGGGCTGAGGGACACACCATCCCCGGTGTGTGAATTTTGTGCACCAGGCTTCTAGTGAAAATATAAATAGAAAATATTGACTTTTTATTGTCTAAATTTAATGGGGATTTTTTTCTTTTGGTCTTTTTAATTTTTTAGAGGAATAAGTTGATATAGTATCAGAAAATTATATAGTACCATAGTTGCTTTTATGAGTAAAGTTAGGTCATATGATTTTCTTTGTGGACACATTTTTTAGGTATTTGAAGTTTTGAGAAACAGTTTAAGAAGTAGTGGCAAAATTTTCATTTTGACATTTATTTCACTTTAATGAATATACTGCAATTAAAATTTGAAATATATTTTTTAGAAAAGTCTTGTATAACATTTAATATGTGAATTATTTCAGAAACCAAAGAATGTATTTCTGTAAGCAGAACTGAAGGAGCACAACTGAAATAATTCTATGAAAAACAGATTTAATCCAAAAATAGCAGCTTTTGATAAATGCTACTGTGGTTAAGTCCTTAGATGAGTTCATTTCCCCCTGGAATTAATGATAAATGAGATAATCATGCACTTAAACTTTTCAAAAGAAGTTGTTTTACTTTTTATGACCATATATCTGAGAGACTATATAGTATAATGCTGTCAAAGACAGAAAATTAATATTCAAGCTTGGCCTGTGCCTGGGTAGAGTCATATTTTGAATGGAGCCAGCTGTGGTGTTCTGTGTCACTAAATATGACACATATGTTCTAATCTTGGTTGAATCATTTTGCTTATGTAGTTAAATTCTGTGTGTGAGGTGGCCAGGATTTTCACAGAAAGAAAAATAGAAAACAAGATAGATGGTTTTATGAAAAAGAAAGCATGTTTTTAATATTGGTTTTACCATTGATATTGAATCTTGGGATTTCAATTGGAGGCTAACTATATTTTCACAGATATGTGGGATCAGTAAATTCTCAAAAAAGGATCAAATCCTAAGGTATTTGATGATGAAAGGAAACATTTTTATTGTTATCAATAAACTCCATTTTAGTATAAAAATTAAGGATTCCGCATGTTAACTTTTACATGTAACACCGAGCCATAGAAAATCTGTTTGTGTAATTTGAATGGGTGTCTTTGAAGCCGCTAGATAAAAGTAGAAAGAGCCCAGAGGCTGTCTTTCAGGGTAGTTTGTGTTAGTGTGTCATGAGTATCCAAGGGGTTGCACATTCTTTGTTCAAATTCTGATCTTTCTATGGAAAACTCTTACCACAATCTTTAAAAAGTTATCATTTAATGGGAAATTATTTTATTTAAGTGACACTATTTGTGATTTTTTTGGCCTTACCTGGAAATAAAAATGCATGCTCTGAGCTATTTAAAATGTCAATGTAAAAATATAATGAAAGGGCAAGATTCATATACTTGTGATCTAGACAGACCTAAATAGAAATAAAAAGCTGTATTAGTCCAACAGTAATTACTAACAATGAAGAGTTTTTGAGGATATAAAAATTAACATGTAGTTTTCTCATGACAAGTATTGTACCAAAGAAAACTTCAGAAGCTTTGAAATGATATTCTCTTTGTTAGAGTGCCAGCTTCTTCGGTATGTATTTCCTTTTGTCACCTGGGGCAATTTTTCCAACACGTAACACATGTGATGTTTTTTCTGCCTTTGGAATAATCAGCTTTTCCCTGTGCTCATTAAGGGGGGAAAAAACTGCAGCCAAGGTATTAACACAAAGAAAGGTATTAACAGTGCCCAATCTCTACCAAATACCAAGTTTCTTTGTCTAGTACCTAATTAACATACTTTAATGAGTTCACCAAGTTTAATGAATACTTCATGTAAAACTAAGCACTTTCTACCTCCTAGATTAATTTGACACCTAATGTAACAGATCTGGTTAGCTATATGAATAATTCATGAGCTAGTATTTTTCAAATAACAAGTAATAAAGAATATAAAACATTTAATATCAAAGGAGTTCTTAAAGATTTGCTGTATAGTTACTTGAACATAGTATAATTCTCTCCAGCATCTGTTTAAGTGCATGTTCTAGTTAACAATAGTCTGAAACGATGTGATATATGTACATATTTCTGTTCATGCTAATGATTTAAAAAATGCAATGAATCTTTTAGTAGTAAAACTCACTGCTTATAATTCATATTCTAAAAATAGACTCAGTTACTTTGACACTATCGGGTAGTTCTGCAAAGTCATTTTAATTTTATGATGTAAATAGTAAATATTTCTTTCATAGAAATTGACTTTTGAACTGTTAAGGTTGAAAAGAGTAGTCAAAAAATACTGATTTTTTGGGATAATTTTTAAAACTGGATATTTAAAAAATAGATATTTTTGTTGATTTCAGAGAGGGTGGGAGGGAGAGAGAGATAGAAACATCAATGATGAGAGAGAATCATTGATCGGCTGCCTCCTGCACACCCCTTCACTGGGTATTGAGCCCACAACCTGGGCATGTGCCCTGACCGGGAATAGAACCATGATCTCCTGGGTCACTGAACCACACCATCTGAGCATAATGTTGATAATTTTATTGATTTCTATTGACATGTAGTTTGTGTATTTACATCTATGAGCAATATTTAATTCAACATTATATTTGGGGGTATAATAGATCTGAGAATTTTAAGCAACATGTCTGAAGGCAACATCTTGGTATTAGGATCTCTTTTCTCCCATTTTCTACAGTCTATTAAAAAAAGACGAGCAGAAAATGTATAGTTTTATAATGATATTTTTGTAAATATCAAAAAATATTGGCAAATATTATTGTGTTCTAGAAACTGATGAAACAGATGAAAACCAACATCTCTGCCCTCAAGGAGCTTAGACTCTAACAGGGAAGACAAGTTAATAAATAATTGCAATACAGTATTATAAGACCTAACCATTTATGATTCAGCAACAAGAGCGAAGGTCTATTTTGACATTGCATAAAGTATAACAGGAAGGTATTGTGAGAATTCCTACTTACCATTTCAGTTATATGTTCAATATAAGCTATAACTATAAGCTAAAGTGGATTTAAAAATATATTAAAATATACCTACCACAATAAATTGGTATCACTTACTTTGAGAAAAAAACACACATTCAAGCAATACTGCCATCATTCAGACTGTTTTTTGCTCTTCTGTTGGACTTCTATTCAGGGCCCATGGGAAAATGTTTTTTGTTGTTGTTTAATGTTTTAAGTGTAGTAGCAGATTTTCATGCTTTGAGGGTAGAGTTTTTCAAAAGAACCAAAAATTATCTAGAATGAAATATGTCAAATATGGTAGTTGAATAACAGTACCAAATTATTTTTATTGTTTAAAAAATAGTAATCAACCTATGCAACAAAATCAAAATATGTGACTGAGGCAATCAGTCTAAGTTCTACTTGTAAACGGACTCTAAAAGCACTTTCCAAAGGTATCAAAATATTTCGCAACGCTGGTATTGTTGCTTCGGTGACAGAACCTTTGTAGTTGCAGTACAAATATGCTACTAATAAATGGCTATTATTATATTGACTAATACATGACTAGAAAACTTTTAAATATGGCATTAATTAGAGTAAGGAATGTCAGATTTTCATGAGCCCTCTTCAGGTTTTACTTGGAGTTTTGCTTTTAAGAGGAGGGCAGCTGGGGTTGAGGAGGAGAGGAATAAACTTGAATTCTAAGGAATAAGTGAAGAAATCAAGAAAATTTATTCTAGAGAAGAGAGAACTCAAAGAGAATCTGATAGCTCTTTGAACGTATCTGAGGAATTAGGCTTATTCTGGGTGTCACAAGAGAATACAACTAGAGCCCGGGAGGGAACAGTTCATCTGCAAAGGGAGCAGGTAGCTTCAGAGGCAGTGAGTTCCTCGTCACTGGAAGTATTCAAGTAGAGAACACATGATCTCTTGGTTGTATTGAGTGGGGAATTGAAATGTTAGATGGTAGTGTTTTATCAACCCTGTGATTTTATCCTTGACAGCTGAAGATTTTCCTTTCCAAAATAGATTTTACTGGTGAAGGGAACCCATAACTTTCTTTACATATGTTTCAATTCTCATTTCTTGGACTATATTCAGGTTATAATATAGTCTTTTGGAACACATTACTTGATTTTTTTTTTATACACAGAGAATATGGGTATGTATTTTTTCCCCCTTTTTAGAGGAGTCCTTTAAAGAAGATTTACACATGGATTAATTTATCCTTATTCCTGGTTCTCTGAATCTATTTTGTGCATTTTCACCTCTCAATTTCTTTCACTTTGTTCTACAAAATGCTCACTTTCATTATTAAATGAAAGCGTTGTGTAATGCTATCAAGTTCTGGCTTTTCACGGTTTATGCTAAAAATTTTGTCTAAAGGATCTTTCCCCCTCTTTTGAATGAATTAGTTTATATCTGCTTCAGGTTGAAGCTTGCCTTTTGTCATTATTTATGATAAATTAGCTTCTGAATACCATTTGAAATGCTAGAGACAAGCTATATGACTAGAAAACAATCTTCATTATATCAGATGAAATAGTTTGTTTTTAGCCCCACCAGGGTGACTCTCTTATTTTTGTGAAGAAACAGGCCATATTCAACACCTTTCTTACCAAATTAGGATTGTGGGATTGGATAGAATTTGTAACTTTTATAGAGAAATATTTTTTATTCAGGAACACTGAAGGGTGTATTTGAATGAAAAGGCACTTGGTCTGTCTCACTTATTTGAGATTATATATTAAAAAAATACAGATTAGTGTTTTCTTGGACTAAGAAGATTAATTTGGTAATTAAATGTGCCATGGTTACGTTTGGTGCAATTATTATTTGGAGCACAGGTACTGTTCTATGCAATGCTAATGTGAGTGAGACACTGAGATTTGGAAATCATTTATAATGGTGGTTACTTTTTATAGTACAGCACATTCTTGAATAATGTCATTTTGTTTAATATCATTTTGTTATAGCATTGATAAGATGCTATAGGAATTTACCTTGTTTATATCAATTGGTCTGTAGTAAAGTTAGTTATAAATTGTTTTGCATAAAGTTGCAGATTTTATGGACAACATTAAGTAAATACTTACTAAATTGGTAATAGTAATATTATGTGATATGAAAACATAGGGCACAGTTGGCATTTTAAAATATTAGTATGATTAACCCTCACCCTTCATCTGGAATAGGCAAGGAAAGTATGTTACTTTTATTATTATTTTAAAGACTAGAGGCCTGGTGCATGAAATTTTGTGCCCGGGGATGTGTGTTCCTCAGCCCAGCCTACACCGTCTTCAATCTGGGACCCCTGAAGGGATGTCCAACTGCCCTTTCAGACCAGATCCAGGAAGGATAGGGTCTAAATAGGCAGTTGGACATCCCTCTTACAATCCAGGACTGCTGGCTCTCAACTGTTCACCTGCCTGCCTTCCTGATTACCCCTAACTGCTTCTGTCTGCCAGCCTGATCACCCTCTAACCACTTCCCTGCCAACCTGATGCTTAACTGCTTTCCTGCCAGCTTGTTTGCCCCTAACTGCCCTCTCCTGCAGGCCTGGTCACCCCTAACTGTCCTCCTCTGCAGGGCTGGTCCCACCCAACTGCTCTTCCATGCAGGCCTGGGTTCCCTCCAACTGCCCTTCCATGCAGGCCTGGTCACCCAAAGCTGCCCTTCCCTGCAGGCTTGATTGCCCCCAACTGCCCTCCCTTACAGGCCTGGTCCCTCCCAACTGTCCTCTTCTGTTGACCATCTTGTGGCAGCCATCTTGTGTTCATATGGGGTCAGTCATCTTTGATCACATGGGGGCAGCCATCTTGTGTTGGAGTGATGGTCAATTTACGTATTACTCTTTTATTAGATAGGATTAGATAGGATAGAGGCCTGGTGCACAGGTGGGGGCCAGCTGGTTTGACCTGAAGGGTGTCCTGGATCCAAGTGGGGGTCCCTTTGGGATATGGTCGTCCTGGGCAAGGGGCCTGTGGTGGTTTGCCAGCCAGCCATGCCCCTCCAGTGACCCAAGTGGAGGCCCTGGATTCTGGAATTTATCTTCTATAATTGAAACTTGTAGCCTTCAGCAGAGGCCTGGGCCTGCCAGGGCAAGTGGAAAGCTTGGCTTCCTCCATTGCCTGGGACAACCAAAGCCTCCTGCTCTCTCCTTGGCCACAGCCATCTTGGTTGGGTTAATTTGCATACATTCTCTTGACTGGCTGGTGGGCATGGCTTGTGGGTGTAGTGGAGGTATGGTCAGTTTGCATAGATAGGATGAGGCAACATGCTCATTGTTGTTGTCACTCTGCAAAATAGTAGTGTAATCAGTTATTATTTGATTACCAATTCAGGCCTCCAACTGGGTGACTCAGTAGAACTGAGTAGGACTCATTCTGAAGCCATGGTTTGATATATTTCCCAAAAGCTGATGAAAATCTTGACCTTTTTAAGGTTATGTGTATAGGACCTGGGGTCAAATGGTCTGAATTAAAAATCTTGGTTTTACTACTTACTGTCTGTGTGTATGTCTTGCTGTCTCTCTGATTCTCTGTTTTTGTATTCATACATAACAGTGCCTGGCATACAATAATAAATATTATCATTAATATTTCAGACTCTAGGTTTTTTCACAATATCTAATTTTCCAAGAAATAGCTTTTTAAGTTTCTACTATTGAGAGCTCTTCCTCTCCCCACTCCCTTTCTTCTTCCATTCTTTTCTTCCACAGCATTTATTGAGCATTTACTATACTTTGGCCATTGCATATGAGGGGGAAGAAATTTTCATTTCCCCTGTTGGATTGAACAATCTGCTGGTCTAGAGGTCACTCTCTTTAAGTTGTTTAACCATCCAGAATGACTGAGGCAATGGTATTAGAATATTTGATCCCTCAATTCTTCTTTTCTCTTGAGTTTTGAGTCCTTTCAGCTATTAGGTAGGTTTTGTTTTATGTCCAAATAATTTACTTTTTTATAAACATGGCTTTGAGATTGTTTCTAAAGTCACAAGATTAACTCTATCGGAAAAATATTTTATTTATTTATTTTTAAGTGTTTATTTTTATTTTTTTAAAATAAATCTTTATTGTTCAGATTATTACAGGTGTTCCTCTTTTTTCTGCTCCATAGCTCCCCTCCACCCAATCCCTTACCCCACCTAATGCCCTTACCCCCCCATCACTGTTTTCATCCATAGGTGTAAGATTTTTGTCCAATCTCTTCCCACACCCCTCACACCTTCTTCCCCCTGAGAATTGTCAGTCCACTCCCTTTCTATGTCCCTGATTCTATTATATTCATCAATCCATTATGTTCTTCAGATTTTTCATTCACTTGATTTTTAGATTCACTTGGTAGGTATGTATTTGTTGTCATTTGTTCATAGTTTTTATCTTTACCTTTTTCTTCTTCTTCCTCTTCTTAAAGAATACCCTTTAGAATTTCATATAATCCTGGTTTGGTGGTGATGAACTCCTTTAGCTTTTTTTTTTTGTCTGTGAAGCTATCTGAATGATAGCCTTGCTGGGTAGAGTAATCTTGCTTGTAGGTTCTTGCTGTTCATCACATTGAATATTTCTTGCCACTCCCATCTGGCCTGCATAGTTTCTGTTGAGAGATCAACTGACAGTCATATGGGTACTCCCTTATAGCTAACCAACCAGTTTTCTCTTGCTGCTTTCAAGATTCTCTCTTTGTCTTTTGCCCTTGGCATTTTAATTTTGATGTGTCTTGGTGTGGTCCTCTTTGGATTCCTCTTATTTGGGGTTCTCTGTGCCTCCTGGACATGTAAGTCTATTTCTTTCACCAGGTAGGGAAAGTTTTCTGTCATTATTTCTTCAAATAAGTTTCAATATCTTGCACTCTTTCTTCTTCTGTCACCCCAATAATTCTGATGTTGGTATTCTTAAAGTTGTCCCAGAGGCTCCTTACACTATCTTCATATTTTTTGATTCTTTTTCTTTTTATTTTTCTGGTTGGGTGTTTTTTTTCTTCTCATATTTCAGATCTTTGGTTTTATTCTTGGAGTCCTTTGATCTACCATTGAATTTCTGTATATTCTTTATTTCAGACAGTGTGTGCTTAATTTCTGATTGGTCCTTTTCCATTTTCTTGGCATTCTAATTAAGGTCCTTGAAAGGCTCACTAAGCTCCTCAGAGGTCTCATCAAGTTTCTCAGAGTTTTTTAGAAGATTCTTGAGTAACCTTATAAATATAGTCCTGAACTCTCTATTTCCAGTAGTCTGCTTTCCTCCATTTTTTCATTCGTGATATGTTTCTTTGTGTCTGCATTTTGCTGCTTCCCTGTGTTGATGGAGTGGAAGAACTGCTGTGCTGGAGACACACCTATGGGGCAGGAGTTGCTTCAGTGGGACTTTAGTGCTCACCAAGTCTTCCTCTTGAATGTGTCACTTATGGATGTGAGTAGTTGAATTCTAGTGTCGTCTCACACTGACATCTAGATACACTAGCTTCTGGATCTCCAATGGGGTGCATGTCAGCTACTGTCTGAGGCAACCCAGCAGGAGCTGCAGCGAGGTCTCCTGGTCTGACCAGAGCTGAAGTTTAGGTTTAACTGTGATAGTGCAGGCCATTTATATGCAAATACTGCTGTGCACAGCTCGGGTGGGTTTGCAGATTGTGCAGAGTGGGGTCTCAGGGAGTCACTAGGCTAGGGTGTGACAAACAGCGATGGCTGCCAGTCAGCCCTCTCTGCATCTCTGCATTTCTAAGTCCCTGTGTCCCGTGCCCCTGCTCAGTAAACAGTGATTGCTGCTGGCACCTCTGCAAGGGAGCCACCCTCACTTTCCAACCCAATAGCAGACTGTCCAGCTTCTCCTCATAGGAGTCTGGGTCACCAGCATCTCCCCAGAAACTGGAGTTCAGAGTAATCAGGAGCTTGTTTCTCTTTGGGTTGAGAAAAGCAGCGCCCCGTCGCCCGCTGCTAGCCCAGTTCGTGCGCCTTTGTACCTCAGCTTTTCAGTGCTTGTGCACGTCTCAATGCTCTTTTCTCTTTCTTTCTAGTTGCAGAACTTCCACTTGGCCAGCTTTCCCATGGTTCTGGGTGATAGTGGTTACTTCAACTTTTAGTTGAAGTTTTGAAATTGTTGTGCGAGGCAGCAGTTTAGGTTTTTATCTATGCCGCCATCTTGGCTTCCCTTTCTGAAAAGGATTTTATTCATGCTTCTATCTACTTGAGCATAACATTTCCTGTAGTCAGGAAATTAACTTTTCCAAGGTTCAGATCTGACCTCACTCTCTGAAAGGCTTCTTATACTACTCTAAGTGTAAGATGTTTCTTCCATCGATGAGAGCTTGTGGTACTCCTCCTACATGTCCTTTGCTGAGTATTCTTTGAATGCATAAATTATTTCAGTATTTTTTTGTATTCTTTCTGATAGCATTTGGTACTGAACAGGTACAATAATAATATATCTTCAGTAAATATCTGTTGATTTGATTTGTTGATACAAGGCATAATTTTTTATATTATGTATTTCAGGGTAGAATATAGTATAAATTTAAAAATTGTCTGAAAATAATTTTATAGCTTTTCAAATATTAATTTCAGAGTTTAGGGAAATTTTAGCTTTTATATTTATTATTTTTATTTTTAAATTAAATTTATTGGGGTGATATCCTATATAATAAATAGGTAATATGCAAATTAAACCTCATGTCCTCACAAGGTGAATGCCTATGACCAGACCACAGTAAGAGGTGACCAGACCAGTAGGGGGTGGGGAGTTGGGAGTGACCAGGCTGGCAGGGGGGTATAGTTGAGGGGCAACCAGGCCAGCAGGGGGGGGCAGTTTGGTACAATTTGGCTGGCAGGGGGGGCAGTGAGGGGCAACGAGGCTGGTGGGGGGATAGTTGGGGCAACCAGGTCAGCAAGGGGGAGTAATTATGGGTGATCAGGCCAGTGCGGGAGGGCGGGGAGGAGAGGAGTTAGGAGTGACCAGACTGGCAGGAAGGGGTCAGTTCGGGGTGACCTGGTTGGCAGTGGAGGGCAGTTGGGGGTGACCAGGTCAGCAGGGGGGAGTTGTGGGCAATTAGGCTGGTAGTGAGGGGCAACTAGGCTGGCACGGGAGCCAGTTGGGACGCAACCAGGCCAGCAGTGGGGGCAGTTAGGGGCAACCACATCAGCAGAAGGGGGCAGTAAGGGATGACTAGGTTGGCGTTGGGGCGGGAGGGGCAGCTAGGAGCGACCAGGCTGGCAGGGAGGGGACAGTTGGGAGCAACCTGGCTGGCAGTGGGGGGCAGTTAGGGGCTCAGTCCAGCACACAGAGGCAGTTAGGGGTGACCAGGCAGGCAGGCAGGTGAGTGATTAGGAGCCAGTGTGAGAGGGATGTCTGACTGCTGGTTTAGGCCCAATTGCTGGGATCTTGCCTAAACTGGCAGTCGGACATGCTCTAATGGGTCCTGGATTGGAGCGGGTACAGGCTGGGCTGAGAGCAGCCCCTCACCACCCCATGCATGAATTTTGTGTGCTGGGGCGCTAGTTGGTTAATAAGGTTAGATACATTTCAGATGTATATTTCTATGACTCATGATCTGTATATAGCATTGTGTGCCTGGCTTTTAAAAATTATAATCCTAATGCTAGGTCGTAGGGGGGACATGTAGAAAGATAAAAATGATCTTTGATCCTAAGCTAGTTGTAATTCATAAAGGGGTGGAAAAGCATAAATCAAGGCAGAAGGAAATGGGTTCTTATTCGTGGTTACGTGTTTTGATGGTGTGCGGAAAGGACTATTTAATTTTGACTGGGTGAAGTAGAGAATACTAACATCAACAAAGTGGCATTTGAGCTGACCTTTGATTCCTGAAAGGCATTTGGTAGAAGCATAAGAGGGTATGGATAAATTGTCATGTTATGAAGCTAGGGTACTTGGTAGGATGTGCTGAGAAGGAAGGTTGGCGATGTAGTCTGGAATAAGGTTATTAAAGACCTGATGGTATTTGAGAAATGAAATAACATAGGCCAAACTGTTTAAGCATGATAGTTCTACTAGCCTCTTTAGAGGTAAATGAGATTTGGATGATTTGAAAAGGAAACTAATTTTATAATCAGTTTTTTTTTTTTGCTTTATGCATTTTTAGTGATTTGTGATATATCTGAAGAGAGCCTTTCAGAATGGAATGTTATAGAATACTCACATTTCTAGTAAGCAATGAAGCAACAAATATCTACCTCTTTTTTTCCTTTTTTTTCTTTTTCTAATTGAAGACAACAGCCTTTCTGATTAAATGCGTTCTTTCTTTGCCTTATTGATTTTTTCCATTATCTTTTATTTTGAAGGGTGTAAGAAATATAGAAACCGGTTATGCTGCATTACTTACCTTTTTGTATATAGATGTCTGTGCTTTCAAGATGATATATAAATAAGCAGTCCACTATTCAGCAAAATGAATTGTGGCATTAACAACTGAGGTTTACAGGCATTAATCTCAGGATCCAAATTATTGATCTAATTTTTAGTATTAAATTCCAATGCTAATTATACCAAAGTGAATATCTAATTTTATACTTCTCTAAGTATCATAAATGCTATAAATGGGCTTTTGACTTCTTCATTTAATTTTAGTGATTTCGGTAATTGTAAAAATATGTATTACTGAGGTACAATGTAAAAGAAAATCATCTTGAGATGGTGCAGTTTGGAAAATGAGGACAGTTATTTTTGGTCATCAGATAAAGGTCAAACCATCCTGGAATTTTCTGAGCATCAGGCCATTGCTTGTATTATCTGGATATGTTCATGTATGTTATTACACCAGGAAACTATTCTGTGGGGGGAGCTGTGGAGGGCACTGTATTTTAACTGATGCACTAACCTGTCAGTTAAGAATGAAATTAGCAACATGGGATTAGCTACACTTCTTGGATAATGTTGAAAGTGTCTGGACTCTTCCTAATTCACTGTGTGACCCTGAGACATTAGTTTCCCATCTTTAAAATAAAGTACAAAATGTCTAGCTAAGTTTTACCAAACATTCAAAGAAGAACTAACACCTATCCTCCTCAAACTATTCCAAAAAGTCCCAGAGGAAGGAACACTTTCAAGGTTTTTTCAGGAGGCCAGAATTATCCTAATTCCAAAACCAGATAAAGAATGACAAAGAAAGAGAATTACAGGCCAATATCCCTGATGAACATAAATGCTGAAATCCTCAACAAAATATTAGCAAATCACATCCAGCAATATATTAAAAAGATCATATGCTATGACGAAGTGGGATTTATTCCAGGGATAAAAGGCTGGTACAATATTCACAAATCAATAAATGGGATACATCACATAAACAAATAGAAAATAATGTATTTTTTACAAATGAGGATTAGAAGTTCATTGTTTTTCAGACATGTTCGAAAAAATGGAATCTATTTTTTAAAATAGTTAAGTTTCTGTGGTATGTATATCATCTTTGGAAAAGTTTCTATTCAGGTCTTCTGTCCATGTTTTAATTGGGTTGTTTGTTTTTCTGTTGTTAAGTTATCTAAGTTCTTTATGCACTTTGGATATTAACCCCTTATCAGGTGTATCATTGGTGAATATCTTCTCCTATTCAGTAGATTGTCTTTTCATTGTGTTGGTGTGCAAACTTTTTTAATTTGATGTTGCTTCATTTGTTTATTTTTCTTTTTGTTTCCCTTGATTGAAGAGATGTGTCTTATTGTTGCCTTTTATTTTTATTATTTTTTAAAATATATTTTATTGATTTTTTTACAGAGAAGAAGGGAGAGGGATAGAGAGTTAGAAACATTGATGAGAGAGAAACATTGATCAGCTGCCTCCTGCACACTTCCCACTGGCTATGTGCTCACAACTAAGGTACATGTCCTTGACCAGAATCAAACTTGGGACCCTTGAGTCTGCAGGCCGACACTCTATCCACTGAGCCAAACCAGCTAGAGCTTATTGTTGCCTTTTAATTTTCAATCATTTCAATATGAATGACTGATAAGTCAGGTCTTATCCAAACTATCTTTTTTTGCAGTTAATTTTTTAAATTAGCTTTAGTTTTTAATAACAGTTTACATTCAGTATTATTCTGTATTACTTGCCAGTGTACAACATACTGGTTAGACAGTCATATATTTTACAAAGTGGTCCCCCTAATATTTTAAGTACTGACTTGAGCCCAGTCATAGGATTGGGAGACTAGAAGTTACCTTTTTACATTAATACACTGGAATAATTTTTTAGAAATAATTTTCTTTTGAAAAACAATGGGTCAGTTTCAAGAAGATGATCACATTCATCTGAAAGGGCTTAAAACATGTAAAAGCCATTAATTAGATACATATTTATTTCATGGCCCCTAAGAAGGGTTTTATTGCACCTGCTTGCGAGATGTTAGGAAAGTATCTTAATCTCGCTGAACCTTAGTGTCCAAATCTATAAAATGGGAAAACAATTCCTACTTCATAGTATTGTGAAGGTTATGGATAAAGCATTTAAAGTGCCTGTTACCTGGTAGATACAAAGTAAATGTATTATAGCAGATATTTAACAGACGATAACTATTATAATTATTTTTGCTGCTGCTGCTAAGCACCATGCTAGTAGTTGAAGATAAATATCTTTTTGTACTACGGGAAGAACTTTCCTTTCCTTTTTAAATACACCATTATAATGAAAGGAGAAACATCTAGTTGATCACCTAAAATTATATCACAGATATTTTGATTTTTATAATATGGTTGGGAATAGATGACATTGTGGTTAAGGGAAGAACTATACACATGGCCTATTTCTATATACTCTAATTTGGAAAGAAATGATCTTCCTTATTTCCTCCCTCACTCCCTCTCTTCTAAAAAGATGTAAATACTTTTGATAAGCAGCTACTTGACACAGCTACTGTTATGTCCTGGGGATACAACAGAAATGACTCCTGCTACTAAAGAGCCTAGTGAGACAGACAGACAGACAGACATAAAAATCTAAGGGAACTAATTGTGCTAACTCAAACATTTAAAAAAGAAAGAAACCAAACACCTTTAAGTATGGCATCTCTTGAAATGAGCAAGCACCTAGTACTTGTTTCTCTTTCCAAGTTTTTAGCAGCTTAATGGGACTTTAATAAAAAGTTCTTAACCCAGAAGACCTATTCCATTTCAACGATCTTAAGAAAATGAAATCCATTTTGAGATTAGAATAGTGAAGTTGCAGTTGGACCAGCTTACTGGAGTTGTAATTAACTTTGTGTGACAGTGGCCTCGGAGGCCTGGGCCTTCATTGTGTGATGAAGGAGGAACTCCTGCTTTGACCACTGATTTAATTGTGCCCTTGAGGCCATCTTGAAACCTCACAAGTTTTTTCTCATTCTGTTTTAAAAAAATTATATATATATATATATATATATATATATATATATATAAATTGATTTTTGAAAGGATGGGAGAAAGATATAGAACATCAACGATGAGAAAGAATCATTGATTGACTGCTTCTGCACATCCCTACTGGGGATCAAGCCCGCAATTGGGCATGTGCCCTGACGGGGAATCAAACCATGACGTTCTGGTTTATAGATCAATGCTCAACCACTGAGACACCCTGGCTGGACCCATTCTATTTTGGTATTTTATTGCCCTTTTCCTATGCCAAGGTGACCTTCACTATGGTGAACATCTTTCTGATGGGAAGATGGCTCTGATGCCTGGTCACAGAGCACCTGCCCAGCTCAAAGGGCTCTGAGTATCAGGTGGCACAGACATGCACCCAAGTGCTCCCAGGACTTGTCTTGTTCTGGTAGCTCTGAAGTAAGGTTCATTATAGTGTGTTTTTATTTAGGAGGAGGGAAGAATTTTAATAGTAAGATATAAAAGTAAATAACCATAATATATGCTACACTTGTTAGCATGACTGTAGCAAGGCTCTTTACATCCTTAGCTTTCCCTTTTCCTCACCTCTCAAACAGGAGGACTTGCCTAGATCTCTTCTATGCTCCTTCTTAACTCCCAAAGAATTCTGTAGACCCTTTTTTCTTATATTACCTTTTACATGTCTACATTTTATTTATTTAACTATAAAATAGCTGTTTTTCTGCCACAATTCACTTTTACAAAAACAATAGCGAAAAGCAGACAAAGCATTTAATGTTTATTTTTTAAAAATTTGAAAACAAAATTTTGACATTTTGGCTTTGCTCTTCTATTCCTATCTTTTTATCCTGTCACTAGTATTGGATTCACTCAATTAAATAATGTATTTTTTAAAGATTTTTATTCAAAATTCAGATTGTCTTTTAAATTAAATAGTCTGGGAAAACACGCTTTAAACTTAATCTCTAGATTAGAACTTGAGTGCCAGAGACTATGGCTATGTTTCAAGGACTCCATGCATTATTTGAAATTGTAGGCACAACACTCAGTAGATATCCTTTGTATACTTATATGAGCAAAGGCCACATAAACCCACAAAATTGAAAAACTACTTACTACATTAGATAGATCAACAAAAAGTATTATTTGAGAGAATCTTTATGATGTAACCAGGGGATTAGGGTAGATAGGAATGATTGGCTCATGCACCCTCTGAGAAGATTACGGACTCTATCATGAACCATGGATGCAAATGCTAAAATGCCATTTAAACTGAAAAGAAAGGTCATTTCTTTTCTTTTTTGGTGATCTTTTGTTGAGAAACTTGATATACAAATATCATTTCTTTTCCTTATTCTCTACCTCATGTCTTATGTTAACTTTACACATATGGTGATTTTGGGTTATCTGCTATCTAAGAACATTAGGAAATTACTATAAAAGGATTTAACCAGCTAGCTTATTCTTCAGGTACTGAATGTTACATACTTTGAAATATTCAGTTCAGTTTAAATGATATGGACCGACACTCAGACATTTTAGCCAGAATTGCTATGACGTTTTGGTCAAGCAGCAATTATGATGTATAATTCATATCCCAATTATTTGATAGGTGCTATTAATATATTTATTTTATATATGAAAAAAATACATAAAGAAATAGGTAACTTGACAAGATTAGATACAGTGGGCCAATGGTAGAATCAGAAATAAACTTGGATGGTTTCACTGTTGCACAGAGAGAATAATCTTTTTGTTTTGTCCCCCAAATCTTTGATTCTTATCATGGCAACAGAATGCTACTTTTAGATGAGGCCACGGTTGCAGGGTGAGCCAAGGGTATGTCCTGAAATTACATGGCCTTTCCTATCATCATTTTTTCTATTCATGGGGTCTCTCAATTTTTAAAGGTTTAGATGGGAACTATTTTTACTTATTATTTTCACCCATCCCCTCTTTAATTTTTTTCTTTTTCATTGTGCATTTAAAAATATTAACATTAGATGTTCATTTTTCCTTATAACCTGACTTCCTTTAGGCCCAAGTGAATTCTTTTCAGACTCAAATCTGTCCTAATCTGGTGATTGGCTTAGATAATAAATCTGGGGGGGTGACTGAGTACAAAATGGAAACAGGACATTGCATTCAAGCTCTTCTTACTTCTGGGTGTGTCCTAAGATTTGGAGAAAGGACTTTATTTACTTAAAACTTGCTCATTTTTACAATTTATAGAAGGGGGAGTATGGTACACATGAAGCCAGATGATCATCAGTTTCTCTGAGATATGTTTTAAAATTAATGTAGTAAACCTTTTATTAATACTAAAATGAAGGATTATACAGATACTTAAAATTAATTACACATACAATAAAGTATATGAATCTTAGGTGTATAATGAGTAAATGTTCATATATTCATCTGCCTGTGTAACTATCATTCTGAAGAAGATGCACAGCTTTTCTAATACCAGTGAAGCCTCCCTCATGTACCTTTTCATTGTTCTTTCTTACTCAGAGGTAACCATTATTTCAATGTCTATCACCATAGGTTAGTTTTACTTGTCTTTAGCTTCATATATGTTGAAATCATATAGTATGAACACTTTAGTATCTGACTTCTTTTGCTTTTATTATGTACTAGAGGTCTGGTACACAAAATTCATGCACAGGGGCAGGGGGTGTTCCTCAGCCCAGCCTGCACCCTCTCCAATCTGAGACCCCTCAAGGGATGTCTGACTGCCTGGTAGGATGGGGCCTAAACAGGCAGTCGGACATCACTCTCACAACCCAGGACTGCTGGCTTCCAACTGCTCACCTGCCTGCCTTCCTGTTGCCCCTAACCGCTTCTGCCTGCCAGCCTGATCACCCCCTAACCATTCCCCTGCCAGCTGATTGATGCCTAACTGCTCCCTTGCCAGCTTGTTTGCTCCTAACTGCCCTCCCCTGCAGGCCTGGGTTCCCCTCCCCAACTGCCCTTCCTGAAGGCATGGTTGCCCCCAACTTCCCTCCTCTGCCAGCCTGGTCACCTGTAACTGCCCTCCCCTGCAGGCTTAATTGCCCCCAACTGCCCTCCCTTGCAGGCCTGGTCCCTGCCAACTGCCCTCCCTTGCTGCTCATCTTGTTATGGCCATCTTATGTCCTCATGGGGGCAGGATCTTTGACCACATGAGGGCAGCCCTCTTGTGTGTTGGGTGATAGTCAATCTGCATATTACTTTTTTATTAGATAGGATAGAGGCCTGGTACATGGATGGGAGCCAGCTGGTTTGCCTGAATGGTATCCTGGATCAGGGTGGGGGTTCCCTTGAGGCATAGGGCAGCCTGGGCAAGGGGCCTGTGGTGGTTTGCAGACCGGCCACACCCCCAGTGATCCAACTGGAGGCCCTGGTATCTGGGATTTATTTATCTTC
Source organism: Antrozous pallidus (assembly GCA_027563665.1). Classification (NCBI taxonomy): domain Eukaryota; kingdom Metazoa; phylum Chordata; class Mammalia; order Chiroptera; family Vespertilionidae; genus Antrozous; species Antrozous pallidus. Next base: position 57,043,284 of record CM050508.1, on the reverse strand, counting down.
TACAATTGAAACTTTGTAGCCTGGAGCAGAGCCAAGCCTCTTACTTGCTCTGTGATTTATCTTGTATAATTGAAACCTTGTAGCCTTAAGTGGAGGCCAAGGCAGGCCAGGGCTGGGGAAAGCTTGGCTTCCTTCATCACCGGGGAAACCCAAGCCTCCCTCCTGCTCTCTCCGTGGCCGCAGCCATCTTGGTTGGGGTTAATTTACATACTCGCTCCTCATTAGTTGGTGAGCGTGACTTGTGGGTGTAGCAGAGCTATGGGAAATTTTCATATTACTCTTTTGTTAGATAGGATGTGAGATTCACCCAATGTCCTTGTATATAACTTAAGAATAAAATTATTAGACCATAGGGTATGCATACATTTTGCTTTACTACTGATTGCCCACAGGTTTTTGAAAATGGTTTCATCCATTTACATTCTCACTAATAATATATTAGAGTTATAGTTTCTCCATATGCTTGTTAACTCTTGTTACTGTCAGTCTTAAATTTTAGTCATCTTTGTGATTGTTGAGTCAGATATTTCATGCATAGGTAGGAATTTAAAACTTGTCTATTTTTAGTTTGCTTTCAGTTCAACAAATATTTATTTTGAGTTTATTGTGTTCTAGGTTCTTTGTTCAAGCTCATAGTCTTAAGTAAGTCATGTCTTGCATGATGGGACATAAAATAATCTATTTAGAATATATTTATTAATTAGAGGCCTGGTGCATGAAATTTGTGCACTCGAGGCGGGGGTCCTTCAGCCTGGATTGTGAGAGGGCACAGGCCAGGTCGAGGGACTCCACTGGTGCACAATTGTGGCTGGGGAGGGACACAGGAGGTTGGCCAGCCAGGGAAGGACTGCAGGAGGGCTCCAGAGCACATCCAGCCCATCTCGTCAAGTACTGGTCAGTTGGACCCCAGCAGCAAGCTAACCTACTGGGCAGAGTGTCTTTCCCCTTATGGTCAGTGCATGTCATAGAGAGCAATTGAATGGCCTTAGCATATCATTAGCATATTATTCTTTGATTGGTTGTATGGATGACTGTATGACTGAACACTTAGCATATTAAGCTTTTATTATATAGGATACTTGCTAAGTTCTTAACTTTGTGCTTAGTCCTGGGAAGGATACAAAAAGTATCCTTACCCTCAGTGATTGTATAGTCTGTGTAGGTCAGTAAAAATAACACACAAAAAATGAGAAATTCAAATTGCATGATAACATGTGAGTGCTAAATTGTATGTGATATAATTTAATTAATAAGAAAGAGGGAATTGATGATGGTATTCCTTTGATTACCTTTAGAAGTTCTCTTCTTAACTTTCCCGTATTGAACCAATGACTAAGTACAATCAATTTTGCTTTCTATTTAAAGCAATACATATTTTTATTGATTTCACAGAGGAAAGGTGAGGGTGAAAGAGATGTAAGAGGAGACAGAAACATCAATGATGAGAGAGAATCATTGATTAGCCACCTTCTGCATGCCACACAGGGGATTGAGCCTGCAACCCAGGCATATGTCTTGACTGAGAATCTAACCATGACCCCTGGCTCATAAACGTATGCTCAGCCACTGAACCATGTGTTCAGGCCAATTTTACATTCTAAATATCTGGAATAGCTTTGCATATTCTGCAATTGCAGGGCAACATTTTTGGTTTGTTTGTTCTTGTGTAGTATATTAAAATTGCCTTCTAAATGTTCTATCCACCTTCATTTTTCATTTCTTTTTTCCATTCTCCTATTAGAATGGTCTTTATTTCTTTTTCTTTTTTATTGTTCAAAGTTTTACAAATACCGTAGTAGTACATATGTCTCTCACTTTTTCCTCCCTTAAACTCCCCCCGGCCTTCCCAGTCCTCCAGCACATGCCCTCTCCTGCCCCCCCCCCAATGTCTTGTGTCCCATGGTTATGCTTTTATGCATGCATACAAGTTCTTCAGTTGATCTCTTGCAGCACCTCCCCCGCCCACTCTAGTCTCCCCTGCCTTCCCACTCTAGTCCGATAATCTGTTCCGTGTTTCCTTGCCTCTGTATCTATTTTTATTTCAACCATTTTCTTTCTTTAAAAAAAATCTTGTCTCTGTAGACTGGAAATCAACATACAAACACAAGAAATTTTTGAGACCAAATTTCAATGACCAACAGTTCTGAGACCCAGCTTCAATGTCAAACTGTTGCTTATGTGTGCATGTCAGCAATGGTATCTGGGTGGTGGACATATGTTGGCAATGCAGGTCTGACCTTCTGTTGTTTGGTCCTGGGTAACCTGCAATGATGCACAGCTGCTGACTGGTACATTGGCAAGGTGTCATCAGCATCTTCCATCTCTGGACTATCTCTCCTCTTGTCTTTGTGGTTAGATCAGACCTGTCAACTCCTCTCTGTTGCAGAAATCCACATAATCTTGGAGTTGTTTTCTGAAAATATACAAACATATTCTCAACCAAAACTTAATAAAGGAATCTTTTCTATAAAATTGACATGGGATCCTTTTTATTTTTGCTCAGAGAATGGTCTTCCTTTAAAAGCTAGGTCTCATCACTTGAAGTTACTCTCCTACTTAAAATTCTTCAATTTCCCCTATTGGTTTTAGGGTAAAATAAACTCTTTAGCATATTACCTTAGACTTTATTATAGTCTAGCCCACCCCGCTAATATTTCTAGCTTTATATTTTGTCATTTCTCTCAAATATACATACAATTTTCCACATATCTGGATTGCTTCCTTCTTCCTGAACCTACTAAGATAGTCCATGACTTTGCATATGTTATTTCCTTTTGTGTTTCTCTTCCTTAAAGACTTGGCTAAAGGTTCACTTCTTTTAGGAATCCATTTCTGATATACCATATGTGCCTGGATTAAATGCCACTTCTCTATGTGCCATGTATTCAGAACTCCGTGCATTCTGCTTACAGAGTATTGTCATTTTGGACTCATTTATTCATTTTCTCTACTAGACTATGACCTTGTTGAGGTCAAGGCTGATGTTATTCATACTTAATAGATGATCAGTAAATACATAGATTAGCTGGAAATATAGCCACTTATTTTATAGGATTTTTATAGATGAACAGGATGGGGTGAAATATTTTGAAGAGGTGGAACTGACAGCAAAAGCATGGATGTCGGAATTAACATTATGTGTATGGGAATAGGAGAAGTAAGTGGAGTTGTGTGTATGGGTTGTGTTGAAATGTTTTGACTAGAGGGATTGTTTACATTGAAAAAAATGCAGGAATAGAGATATAAAAGTTGGGATAAGATCAGATTATGGAAGGCCTGGAGAGTCTGAAAGAGGGTTAGGTTTAATAAGGATAGCAAGAGGTGGTAATTATAGGTTTTTAAAGAGGAAAATAATGTGATGAAAGCAGTGACTAGGTGTACTGGTTAATAATGTGAATTTTTTTCCATAGGTGGAGTTATACATATGTTGATATATATGCGATCTGAGATGTATGCTATTTTGTTATATTGCTCCTTCAGATTCCCACTTGTTCAGATTGATGGCACACATACTTTCTGAGCAGCACTTCAAAACATATGAAGAAGTAGAAAATTGGGTCTCTGAATGGCCTGCCTTAAAATAAGTCAAATTTTATTGGGACAGTATCCACAAATTACCTGAAAGGCGGGGGAAATGTGTAGCTAGCGATTGACATTACTTTGAATAAAGTAGTTTTGATGTTTCTCTTGAAATTATGGTGTTCTTTTAAATTGTTTAAAGTATTACATATAGCAGTACATATGTCTCCTTTCCCCCCTTTGACCTCCCCCCGGCCTCCCCTACCCTCCAGCATATGCCTTCACCTGCCCCCGCCCCGCAGTGTCTTGTATCCATTGTTATACTTGTTATACTTTTATGCATGCGTACAAGCCCTTTGGTTGATCGCTTGCAGCCCTCCTCTGCAACCTCCCTTGCCTTCCCACTGTAGATTGACAGTCTGTTCAATGCTTCTTTGGCTCTGTATCTATTTTTCCCTCCATTTCTTTTTTTTTTAAAATCTTGTCTCTGCAGACAAGAAATAAACATATGAGAACAAGAAATGTTTGAGTCCCAATTTCAATGTCCAACAATTCTGAGTCCTAGTTTCAATGTCAAACAGTTCCTTATGTGTACATGTCAGCGATGATATCTGGATGGTGGACAAATGTTGGCAATGCAGGTCCAACCCTCCCTGGTTTGGTCCTAGGCAACCTGCAGCAACGCACAGCTGTTGACTGCTAGCATGGCAAGGCGTTGTCAGCCTCTTCCATCTCTGGACTGTTTCTCCCCTTGTCTTTGTTGTTGGAGCAGACCTGTCAACTCCTCTCTGTTGCAGGAATCCACATGGTCTTGGAGTTGTTTTCTAAAAATATACAAACATATTCTTGACCAAAAGTTAATAAAGTTAATAATCAAATTTTCTATAAATTTGACTTGGGATCTTTTTATTTTTGCTCAAACGATTTTCCTTTAGCTTATTTTCACAACATGTGTGTTTTTCATGGGTGCTTTTCTGTTAGCATTACAAATGAAAGTTAATTTTCTAAAGTAAAATTACAAGATCTACATGATTATGGTTAATAATATGGACTAATGCAGATTAGTTATTAACTGGTTAATAATGCAGATTAACTAATAACTGATTAAAATGCAGTTATTAACCAGTTAATATGTGGATTAATTATTAACCCACATGACTTCATTGTGCTTCCTTATCTAATTTTTGTCCTGTGCTGTGTATCATCTTTAGATGATTTTTATTGTTAACTTAAAGGACTTTTTTAGAGAGGAAGGGAGAGAAACTTGATCAGCTGCCTCCAGCATACCCTTTATGGTGAATTGGGAAAGGGGCCAAGTCCATTGTCACCTACCCTCACTTCCCCATCCTATCCTGGGGCCCTAAGGGGGGGCGGGCCACCATCCCCTGGGGAAGGAAAAGAGACCAGGAGCTAGATAAACCCTTGTGTTGAGGGCTGACTTTCACAGGTTAAATATGGATCCTTAACCGGTTAAAAATGCGGATTGATCATTAACCAGTTAATAATATGGATTAATTATTAACCATTTAATAATGCAGATTAACTATTAGTTGGTTAAAATTGGGATTAATCATCAACTGGTTAATAATGCACATTAACTATTAACCAGTTAATAATATGGATTTTGTAGTCCAAATAAAACACGATAATTTCAAGGTAAACATCAAAAGTGCTTTATTCAAAGTAATGTCCATTGCTAGGTACACATTTCTCCCATCTTTCAGGTAATTTATGGATACCGTCCCAGTAGAACTTTTCTTGTTTTGAAGCAGACCATTCAGAGAGCCAATTTTCCACTTCGTACGCTTTGAAGTGCTGCTCAGCAAGTACATATGCCATCGATCAGAACCAGTGGGAATCTGAAGGAGCAAGGTGTGATGAATACAGTGGGTGGGTTAATACTTGCCAGGCAAGACTTTTGACATGTCTTTAACTGGTTTTGAAATGTTTCATGGTGCATCATAATGAAGCAAAACTATTTTGCTGGTCATTTTACCATCAAAGCGTGGTTCAAATTGATTATTTGTTATTATTTGTTGTCGGTGGTGATTAGTATTAATGGTTTCACCTAGTTTTAGAAGCTCTTGATACATCATACCTTCCTGATCCCACCAAACACAGAGCATTATCTTCTTTCTGAAGTGATTTGGACTTGAAGTTGATGTTGATGGTTGATCTGGATCAACCTTTGATTTTGCGCATTTGGGATTCTCAAAATAAATCCACTTTTCATCACTAGTCACAATTCAATGCAAAAAAGACTTTCTTTTGTGCCATTGAAGCAACATTTTACTGATGACTTTTTGGTTTTCCATTTGTCTTTCGTTCAGTTGATGTGGCACCCATTTTCCTTCCTTTAAAAACTTTCCCATTTCTTGTAAATGATCACAAATTATTTGTTGAGCAATGTTTAATCATTCTGCAAGTTGGTTTTGAGTTCATCCAATAATGCTTATAATTGTTGGCCTTCAAACTTTTTTGGTTGACCTGGATGGTATTTGACTTTTACATCGAAATCATCACTTTTAAAGCATTTAAACCAGCATTCACAAGTATCTTGAGATGGAGCATATTCACCATAAACTTCCTGAAGTATATGATTACTTTCAGCAGCACTTTTCTTCAAAATAAAGTAATCAATTAAAACTTCCTGTAAATGCTCTTTTTGGCAAGAAATCTGACATTTTTAAGCATAAAAATATCTATGATGTTAACACCTTCAGAAAATTTGACACATGAAGTTTTAAAGTTTGTTGTTAATACAACAAAATAACATACATATCAAATTGCATATATATCAATATATGTATAACTCCAACTATTGAAAAAAACCCGCATTATTAACTGGTACACCTAGTATTTTAATAGCAATCTGCAGAGTGGATTTTAGAGGACAGATTAGACTCAGTGAGACCAAATAGAAGGCTTTCAAGGTAACTTAGGTGAGATAATGAGAATTTAGACAATAGTGATGTCTGTGCAGATACAGAGGAAGAGATATTTTAAAGGACACATTGATATAATTTAGGAATAGATTAGGACATTATTAAATTTTTTTTCTCAGTTCAGTAAGAAGCTAGGGTGTAGGTTTACTTAAAGAATATGAATTTGCAGCCTTCTCTGTCCTTCATCTTGTGAAGTCTATGCCACTTGCTTAAAAATTCTCATTATTACTTACTATCCATCAAAATCTACTTGTCACTATCCATAGAGAACATAATGAACTCAATCTTTCTTTCTCTGCAGTTGACTACTAACATCCATTATATTACATGAGTCATATAATTCTTCCCTATCAGCACTTCACATAAGCCATGTACTGGTTAAGGCTTAATCATTATGTGGCATGAATCCACCTAGAATCAGAGGCCTACGGAATTCTAAAAACAGGACCATACAGTTCATATTCATATTTGAGAAGAGAATCTGAGGTTAAAATATTGAGATCTATTGTAGCACAGCTAGTGAAGTCTAAATCTTTGGAATTTTAGTCCAGTATGTGTTACATTAAATTATATCATAATGTATTTTCTAATCCTACATTTCTATGTTCCAAAACATGCTTAACCTTTCTTAGATAAAAAATTAGTAAGTTTGCTACTTGTATTCCTATTCTCACTGAACAAACTTCCCCTTCTCCTTCCTCCTCCTCCTCCTCCTCCTCCTCCTCCTCCTCCTCCTCCTCCTCCTCTTCTTCTTCTTCTTCTTCTTCTTCTTCTTCTTCTTCCTCCTCTTCTTCTTCTTCTTCTTCTTCTTCTCCTTCTTCTTCTTCTTCTCCTTCATCTTCTTCTTCTTCTTCTTCTTCTCCTTCTTCTTCTTCTTCTTCTTCTTCTTCTTCTTCTTCTTCTTCTTCTTCTTCTTCTTCTTCTTCTTCTTCTTCTTCTTCTTCTTCTTAACCAGGACTCTTATTCAGGAGGTACTTTACTCCATTACATACCTTCTCACTACATATGACTGCTAATTTGATCTGTAGGACATTTATAGCTGTTATAAAAGTCTCTTTACTAATAAAGTAAGCTTTCTCATCTTTTGATATGATCACTGATTCTTTCTTCCTCTTTTCAATTTTTCTGTTTCTGTTCCCAGAGTGCAGACTTAATTAAGGAAAAATAGGAATCATGGAATTATGCTGACATGAACCACTACAATTTCATGCTATTGGTTCTTAGCATTATCATACCTAGCCACATCTATACCTTGAGCTGATGTTTCTATTTTTCTTCTTTTTATTAAAGTATGTTATACATATAGGAAAACAAGTTTTTGCTTTTGTCTTAGAGTAAAGGAAAGACCTTCCAGAACAATTGGACTGTTTCTTTTTTCTTGATCTTAACATATCACTTTATCCTTACTTTGTTCATTTTCCCAAAAAGTGCACCTTATTAAAAAAAAAACCTAGTCCTATAAGGTAATTTGTGGGAAATATAATTCTTTGTCAAATGTATTTTGTAAATATTCATTTTATATCCATTTCTTGAATTTAACAAGCTCAATAGAAAAGTCTCTAAAAAAATCTAATAGTAAAGACAGTTTTATAGTTTTATTTAATCCAATGTTTTGTAAATTTACTTATCTATGAGCCATTTTTGTTCTAACATTCATTAGTATTCTTTAGTACTAATGTAACATAAAGTGAGTAAAGCTGATGTTTTCAGAGCTCTATACTCGTAAGAATGATAGGCCAACAAAGAAATGGAAGTTGATTAGATGGAACTTGAATGGGAAGACAAATGAATTAAGTTTTTAAGATAATATGTGGAAATTTTCAGAAGATAGAATCAGTGAAATTCTGTTTTGTTTATACAATTCTATAAAACAAACCATCCCAGAATTAATGGCTTAAAAAGCAATCATTTGTTCATGATACTGCACTCTGGCTTTGAGCTCATCTGTATGGTTCAATTAGAACATTGAGGAAGGACTGTATTTGGTTTACTATTAAATTCCTAATCATAAACACAATGTGAAGTACTTAGGAAGAGGAATTCAGTCAACTTTTGTATATAAGGAGAAGAGCGATTTAGAGTGGGAACTGTCAGAGAACCAGCCAAGGGAGAGTTTCAAAGGGAAGCATAGTGGATGACAGTATTCATTGTAGCAGAAAAGTCAAAGAGTATTAAGGGAGGGAAAATCCTGAAGCTATTATTTGCATTCCTTGAAGCTGCAAATATTATTCTTTGTTCTGTATTCCTATGCTGGTAGGTTGAAATGTTTTTAGAAATTTCTCAAGTTTTAAAATATCTAATTTAACCAAATTTTATATCTTAGGCACTTTAAAGAGTAATAGCCCTAGAGAATCTGTATTATGGCAGTTAGACTGAAAGAGGAGTAATGCTTGACAAGTAGCTGAAACATTTTTCTAAAGTGTTATAATTTTATAAATCTTTAAATAATATGTAGGAAAAATAAGACTAGTTAGATCAGAAAAGACAATCAACTCTAGAATTACAATCAGAGGTAGAAATCACATTAATTTTTTTTCTTTGTGGTAAAATATATATAAGATAAACTTACAATTTTGGCTGTTCTGGGTGTTCAATTTAGTAGCATTAAGTGTCATTCACATTGTTTTGCAACTATTAACAACTGTACATCTTTAGAACTCTTCTATCATCCCATTTTGAAATTCTGTACCCATTTAACATTAGCTCCCCTTCTCCCCTCCCCCAGTTGCTGGTTATCACAATTATACTTTCTGTTCTGACTACTATGGGTTTGCTATATAAGTGGAATCATATATTTGGCTTAGCATAATGCTTTCAAGGTTCATCCATGTTGAAGCATGTATCAGAATTCCAGTTCTTTATAAGGCTGAATAATATTTCATTGTATGTATATATCATGGTTTGTTTATTGCTTCACCTACCAATATATATGCATTCAAATTGTTTCCACCTTTTGGTAATTGTGATAATTATTATTCTGCATGAGAAAAAAATTCTGCATTTTTTCCCTCCTTGAAGTCTGAGTTATCTGTATTCACTTTTCTAGTTCTGCTCATTGAGGAAATTTTCTGGAAAAGTGCCCCAAAGAGAACAGTGAAAGGCAGATTCCAACTTGTAGAGAGAAAGCAGAGCCATTTTTTTCCTGATAGTTGGAGAAGGGCTTGAACAGGACTTGAAAGAAGAGGATGATGTTTGCCTATAGATAAAGTCCTTAGAAAAAGGAAAGAATTGTGCCACCGTGTGGCCTCAAACACTGTACTTGATCTACTTGAGTGTTGGTTTCCTCAACTATAAAATATAGAAATAATATTTCTCTCACAATTTGTTGCAGAGATTAAATGAAAGTACTTGGTTCATGAGAAATTAAAAATATACTGAAGTTTCTCTTTGTGTTTCTGTTCTTGTGTCAAGGATGGTGGATTTTCACAAGTGCAGGCCAGGTGCTTGTGATGACTGAACTTCAGATATGGGTTTGTTGCATAATCATTCAGTGACTGAGGAGAGTGTAGTCCGAAATGGACAGTCATCTTCCATAATTGCTGATTCTGAGGTCCAAAAAGAGGCCAGTTATGGAATCACACGTTCTGCATGTTAAGATGCTATAGGAAGAGAAGATAAGCAACAGGTTCACATAATTCTAGACTCTGTAGAGAAGCATAAAGGCAAAAAGCCTACTACGTAATTGCAGGTGTTGACTTGCAGTTAAGCTGCTTATCACCTTGGCAAACCAATTTTGCTAGATTCAGGGTGATTGCCTGCAGGGATTTATTTATTCAATTATGGTTAATGATTCTTCTAAGCAACATTGGTAGGCCAGTTAAAAACTAATAGTAGCTACCATTTGTTAAGTATTACAGTGTTCTAGACCCTGTGTGAAGTGCATTTCATATAATCATCATAATCATTCTGTGAGGTATGTATCATTACCAATCTCATTTTATAGATGAAGAAATTGAGATTTAGAAAGGTTAAATAATTTGTCCAAAATTATAAGACTAGAAAGTGGTTAAGTTAGTATTTGAGCTCAAGCACTTTTACGTAGCTGTGCATTTAACTATAACACAAAAATTAATTTCCTCTTTTATTTTTCTTATCCTGCTTATCATCCAAGGTTATTTGGCTTAAATCCAATTAAATTTACACTGAATTTATCAATAAGTTTATCAGTTACTAAGTTTTAAAGATATAATCAGGAAGGTTAAAATGAGAAAATAGTATTTTACTTAATGTTAATTTTACCTTTGATTAAGAAAACTCATTTAAAGAACTTGGTACATTTTTACAGAGAAGCACTATACCTCAAAATACTTCAAGGTCAAAGATGCTGCAGGTAAGCCTGGAGAAGATATTATGAAGTCACTAAATATTGTGTTTTTAAAAGTAACAGTGTTATTATTAACACTATTTTCCCTCTCAAAAATTGTACCAGAGGAGAGGCCTATTCTTTTATTTGTCTAGTGAATATTTGTTAAAAATCTACTGGAAATTATATGCTATAAAGATTTGCAATGAAGAAAAGCATAGTTCCTGTCTTCAAAGAGGCCATAATGTGATGGTGAGAATAAACAATCAAACTCTATAATATCAAATACAAGGTTCTGGGGGCAGAGGAGTTAGCCCTCAACAGGAAGGTGGAGAAAGCAGAGGTAGAGGAGAGAAAATTAAATTGAATCTGGGGTGCCCAAGGTTAAAGGGGAATGATTACAAATAAAGTAAATAACATTAAAAACTAAATGATGGATGTAGAAAAAGATTTATAGCATAGGTGATAATTCAAGGATTAATATTTTTAGTATATAAACCCATTTTATAAACAATCTTAAAATCAAATCCCTTTGGAATTTGAGAGAAGAAGCTTTCAGAGCACATTGTCAATATCCTTGTAGAAGAATATAGTGAACAACTGAGTCTCAAAAATGGCCTCAAAAGTAATAGAAATGAGAAATTCATATGTAATTGAGATATATCTTTTCAATTGTCAATTTGTTAATGTTTAAATGATAGACAGTCATAACCAGTATTGATGAGGAAAGGATAAGGGAGAGGGGCACTACTGTTCACGTATAGGTACAGATTAAATAGTTTGATTCCTTTTAGAGGACACTATAGCAACATGTATTTGGAGCATTAATTTGTTATGTTAGAGAAATTTTACTTCCAGTTACCTCAGCTGTATAATGAGGGCATTGGATCATAGTCCCTGAGGTAAAAAGCAAGAGCTAAATATGTGCTAATTATTATAAAACTATTGCTGTTAAAAACTGTGGGACATCTACATAATGAAATACTATGCTGCTATAAAACAGAAAGAATTCTTAAGTGAAATAAGATAAATATCACATGATCTCACTCATTTGTTGAATATAATGAACAACATAAACTGATGAACAAAAATAGATCCAGAGACATAGAAGCATGGAACAGACTGTCCAACCTCAGAGGGAAGGCAGGGGTGGAGGGGGAGGGTAAGAGATGGCATGCATATAAGCATAACAAATGGACACAGACAGCAGGGGGATGAGGGCATAAGGTGGGGGGTGAGAATGAGCTGATAGAGGTCAATGGAGAGGGGGAAAGGAGGCATATGTAATACTTTCAACAATAGAGAACTTAAATAAACAAAAACTATTACTGTTCTCTGATAATGATCCTATATCATTTTAGATGTTCTGATAACTCAGCTAATCATTAAAAGTATAATGTTGGGAGGAACCAAGATGGCAGCATAGGTAAAACACCTATCTTGCCATCATACTCAGCAATTTTAATACTACAACTTAAAGAAAGAACAAACACCTTTCAGAATCACTGGGAAGCTCCCCGAGGTAAAATTCCACAAATAAAAGTGAAAATAAGACACTGTGACTTAGAGGAGCGGCGGCGGACAGCGTTGAAAGATTCGCGCAGAGAGAGGTTTGGAACGCGTGCCAGCGGAGAGGGCGGGCGGCTGAAAACCGGCTAGTTTTCTCGAACAGGGAGACAAAGACGTCCCACTGGACTGATTCTCCAGCTCTGGGCGAAGTCCAGGGAACCTACTATCACACGGGGTGAAAACTGGACAGTGGGAGGGCATGCCGAAGCTCAGGTGCTGCTGGGTCTGCCGGCTTGTGGAGAAGGCAGCTTGCACGAACAGCTCAGCTGCGCGCTCTGCGCCTCCCTCTCTCATTCGGAAAACCGTCAGACTGCTTTGTTTTACGACCCTGGGTGAGACATTGGACGTGCAGACTCATTTGGGGAGAGTCTGAATTCCCCGGCAGCCAGTGGAGCTCGGCAGCGGCTCTCTCTCAGAGGTGCTGGCGGCCATTGCCACCAACACAGAGTCCCTGGGGCTGCATAGGGCGGAGCTAACAGCTGTCTGCTTGGCCTGGAGACTCCGCCCATCCAACTTGAGCATGGCTGAGCTTCACAGGCAATTGGCCTGGAGGTCAACCCCTCCAAGTGCTAACAATGATTAACTGAGCTTAACTTCAGCAAGACTGTGCAACCCATATCCACCTCAGGTAACTGGGGAGGCTAAGCCACTGTCCCTAGTAGGAAGTCTACCACACAAAGCTAATTGACCAACTCAGGGAAGAAGCCACCATGCAGAGACATAGAAAGAAATCAGATGTGAAAGAAATGGAGGAAAAAAAAAATGACTGGACATGGAATTCAAAACCACGGTTATAGGGCTTTTCAAGAGGCTCCAACAAAAGATCGAGGCCTATAAGGAAATAAGCAAGACCACAAAGGAAATGAATGAGTCCTACAAAGAAATGAACAAGACCCTCAAGGATATGAACGAGACCTGCAAGGAAATGATCAAGACCAATGTAGAAATGAATGAGTCCTACAAGGAAATGAAGGAGACCCTCAAGGATATAAAGGAGACTCTCAAGGATATGAAAAAGGACCAACCAGAAATTAAGCATACACTGACTGAAATAAAAAATATTATATAAAGACTTAAAAGTGCTCTGGAGCACCCCAAGAACCAAGTTAAAGATTTGAAATACAAGGAGGTAAAATCCACTCAGCTGAAAAAGCAAGAAACCAAAAGAATCCAAAAAATTGAAGATAGTGTAAGGGGCCTCTGGGACAACCTCAAGCATACCAACATCCGAATTATAGGGGTGCCAGAAAAAGAGAGAGAGCAAGACAATGAAAACCTATTTGAAGAAATAGTGACCGAAAACTTCCCACACCTGGTGAAAGAAATTGAGTTAGGAGTCCAAGAAGTGCACCAAACCCCAATATATAGGAACCCTAAGAGGACCACACCAAGGCACATCATAATTAAAATATCAAGAGCAGAAGACAAAGAGAGAATATTAAAAGCAGCAAGAGAAAAACAGATGGTTACCTATAGGGGAGCACCCATACGATTGTCAGAGGATTTCTCAACAGAAACGATGCAGGCCAGACAGGAGTGGCAAGAAATATTCAAAGTGATGAACAGCAAGAATCTACAACCAAGATTACTCTATCCAGCAAAGCTATCATGCAGAATTGAAGGTCAGATAAAGTGCTTCGCAGAGAAGAAAAAGCTAAAGGAGTTCATCACCACCAAACCAATACTATATGAAATGCTGAAAGATATTCTTTAAGAAGAGGAAGAAGAAAAAGATGAAAGTGTAAATTATGAACAACAAATACACATCTATCAACAAATGAATCGAAAAATCAAGTGAATTAATAATCTAATGAACAGGATAAACTGGTGAATGTAACAGAATCACGGACATAGAGAGGGAATGGACTGACAACTCTTGGGGAAAAAGGGGGTGTGGGAAGTGCAGCAAGAGACTGGACAAAAATCATGCAACTATGGGAGAGGACAGTGGAGGGGGGTGAGGGCGGAGGGTGGGATGAGTACCAGGTGGAGGGGAACTGTAGGATGAAAAAAAAAGGGAACAATGTAATTAATAAACTGAACAATAGAGATAAAAAAAAAATAAAGTACCAGCAAAAAAACCCCAAAAAACTATAATGTTACTTTTGACTTAAGCTTTTAATCGTTTTGGTTCTTCCTCATTTAGACCAAAAGGTTCTTTTGCTCTGTGTTGGCTGCTCTTCATCCCTTTTACCAAACCTTTGTTAAACAAACTTATTAGGGAGAATGTAGAGGTATAGTACTTTACTATTATGAGAACACCTTAATAATACTGCTATGAATAGCATAGTGTGGGAATGAAAATAAATCTCTATTAGTTTTCATTGATTAGCCCATGCTAAATTACTGTCATGTGGGTCAAATAATGGATTATAAATAAATAATTTTTCCGTTTAAATTGATTTCATTAACTGGATGGTAAAGGAATTAAGAGCTTTTTTGTATGATGGAATTTGTGTTTTATTGCAAAGATCAATAAATATGTTGGCAGGAAAACACTTAAGAATTTTAGATTATATGCACTAATTAATAATGTTCAGAAACTGATGTAAACAAAGTTTATGTTCATGTTATGAAAAAATATATGAACGAGAAGTTCAAATTATTTGTTTACTTCCCATTTATTTATTCATTTATAATTTGTTTGAAGTTATTCACATTATGAAAAGACACAGAGGAAATATAAGATGTCTTCTCACAATTTTTTTGACCATTTTATAAAACTAAACAAACAGACATGAAAAGAATAAATAAAAAGAGCACGTGATGAAAGTATATTGATTGTCAAAATGGAATCTGTAATAATATAGGTTAGTATTAGTTTTATTAGTATTTTCTCCCCCTCATTTCTCAAATTCAATCCCTAGATCCTATCTTTTTAAACTAAAAAGTATATCTGAAATCTACTCATTTGTTGTCACTATCCCCTACTCAAAATTCTATAACTTGTTACTCTTCTTCCAGTTTGGTTTTAGTCAATCAACTCTCCACTAAATCTAAAACTGCAAAACTGATTATCTTGACAAAGTGTCATTCCCCTAGGACAGTGATGAGCAAACTTTTGAGCTTAGTGTGACAAAATTCACCAAAAAACCGAGCATAACTCAGGTGATGTGTCATTTTGAGAAAAAAACACACCATAATTTCACGATATTTATAGTTTAAATAACAAAAATGTATAATTGTAATATATAACTCTATTTAATAAACCAAAAACTAATTATTTAAATAACCTGCTTAGTGACTTCTTTGTTCGTCTGTCAGTCAATTTCTTTTGTTGGTCTTGATATTATTTAACTTGTGTGAGGTGCCATGAACTAAGATAAGTGAGGGGGAGAGGGAATTCTTTAACGAACCTGCCTATTAGGGACTATTTTGTTGCTGAATTTCATTGGCCAAACCTTCAATTGAAGGTCAGAATTTTGTATACTTCAAGCCCAAGCAGGCGCTACTAACTTCATCTGTTAATGTGTTTCTCTTGTTGGTTTTGATATTATTTAACGCTGACAATAGGTCTCACAAAAATACGTAGAGGGAAAAATTGTGAATAAAGCCATTGTTATATTTTTCATGGTGCTGAAAGTGTCTGGTAATCGGTTCCAGGCACTCCAAATTTCCAGTTTGTAGTGGCACTCCTCTTGATTCTCCAAGTGGCACCTTTCCAGATTCTCAAGCTTTGACTTCAAGTCAACAAACACCTGAGCCCAGTTGCTGTCTTGAAATTCTGCAAGTTGCATCTCCAAATCACCAATTTGCATTCATTGGAAAACATTTAATTCCAAACTACTGTAGACTACTACATGAGGATACTTAATTATTTTTATGGTCTGTTCTAGGCTTCTAAATTGATTAAATCTACCACTGAACTGGTCAAGTAATGAGTCTAAAACATGCTGGTACTTTATATGCAAGGATTCCATTTCATTTTGTACAGCTGCACTGGCCTTCTCAAAATAGTTTGTTACTCGAGGAAAATACTTATAAGTTTTAGTTTCTACATCTCGCTTGAAAATTTTAAGTTTGTTTTCAAAAGTTTTTATGACGTTATGCAAACATAACATCAATACTTTTGCCAAACCCTTGTAACTTTAAGTTCAGTTCATTAATATGAACAGAGAGATCTGTAAAAAACATCAGGGTGTTGAACCACTTATCATCATTGAGCTGAGAAAAGTTTCCCAGGTCCTTATCCTCAAGAAATACCTTAATTTCTTCAAAGCACTCCACAAAGCGCTCAAGAACTTTGCCTCGGCTCAGCCATCTTACATTATTGTACATCAGCAGTCCACTGTAGGTGAAATCAACCTCCAATAAAAGTGTAGAAAATTCTCGCTTGTGAAGGGGGCAAGCAGCTATTAAATTAACTATTTTTGTAACAACTGACATTAAGTCCCTTAAGTCAGTGAATCCTGCCTTGGCACATAAAACCTCCTGATGGATAATAGAATGAAAAGGCTCAATCAGATGTCCAATAGCTTCCATAAACAATTTGAAAAATTCCCCACCATGTTTGGTGCCCTATCTGTTGTCACTGACACAACTTTAGAGATATCAATGCTTGGGTCATGGAATGTTTGTATAACAACCTTACATATTTCGCTTCCTGATGTACTTGTTGGCACCGATACTAACTTTATCAACTCTTCTCTCATTGTGAGACCAGCAGAATATCGACCAATAATGGCCAACTGAGCATGTGATGTGACATCAGTAGTTTCATCAAGAGAGATGGAAAAATATTTACAATTACTTATATCTTTCTTTAATTGATGTTGTACATTTGTGTTCAGTCTCATTATTCAGTCTTTTATGGTGTTTCTACTGAGTGGTAACTCAGGTATTCTCTTAATAATTGCATCTTTATTCTGCATATTGTGAAATAGAACTGTTACACATCTTAGGAGAGTTTCTTTAATAAATTTGCCTTCACTGAGTACTTTTCCATGCTGAGTGAGGTAAGTATTGAGCAATGCTCAAACTTGCAGATATTAAATTTGTAGAGTCTTTATAAATTTAAGGATGGAATTAGATTGTCTCTTATAAAGGTATAGCTGCCTGGAAATGTATTCCTCCCTTTCGTCCTCACTTTTTTTCAAGAACTGGTTAGTTTCAAAATGTGTATTTATATTCCACATTCTGCTTACTACTGTTTCAGTACATAGAACGCAAAATGATCTGCCATTTTTTTCTGTAATGCCATACATCTCGGTCCATGTCTCTTGTAAGGGACTGCTACTGCTACTACCACTTCCTTTACTTAACCTTGGTTTTTTATTTTTTGGGTTCTCCATCAGGGGTAAGTGACAGAAGATAGAATTATAGGTAGCCTATTAGCCCTGCAGGCAATTAGGGGTTAACTAGCCTAACTGACCACAAGATGGCACATATAATTGTCTCTTAGGAAAGGATAGGGTTAATAAGCAGAAATAGGGTTTAATAAGGATGCACAACAGTAATAGTGGTGAAATGGAGTCTGCACTATGCTGCGAAATGGCATTCCTTATATAAATTAAGATGGCTGCCACTATTTCTAATGGTGGGAAACGGCACCCAAAGCACAGGGCCTTACCTTTTCCAGCCTGCCCTCACTTATCTCAGTAGTGGTGGTCTGTTAGAAATCAACGACACCCCAGAACAATAGATTGGATGATGGTTGCTGTGGTTATGTGGTTGCTGGTAATGAAGATCACAGGGCCCCCAGAGATGCATCCTCTGCGGCATTCTGCTGCTCCCTGCTCTGCCGGCCGGAAGTGAGGTCATAGATCCCCTAATGGCCTTACTGGAAGTCCCAGAACTAGATTCTTTGTGCTGGAGTTCTATTGTTTTGGCCTACAGTCCTCTGGCACAGAGTGTCCGCACTACACTACAGCAAATGTTTCATCCTTGGCTACTGCACCTAGTAGTGTAGTAGCCGAAGATGAAACATCCTTCTCAGCATGCAGCCCCATACTTCTCTGTATGCGATCACATGTGGCCATGTGTCATTGAAAATGGCTACGTGTGTCAGTGCTGACATATGTGTCATAGGTTTGCCATCACTGCCTTAGGATAAACCTCAAACTCTTTACATGCCTTCTGATACTTCGTGTAATTACACTTTGGCCTCCCTTCTTAGCCCCGTCTCTGCTCTCTGTCCTACTTACACTTTATTGTGTAACCATGCTGCGTTTACCATTCTTGAATGTGACTTGCTCAGGATCTTCTCTGTTTTAATGGTACTTTCTTATGGAAACCCTTTCTGATCTCTAGATTAGGGTTAGATGCCCTTTTATTGCTCTCATATCACCCCTTGATTCTTCTCTCACAACAAAACATATTTGTTTAACTATCTGCTTTTGTAATGGCATATTTCATGTTGTCATGGAATCTCCCAAACCTATACAGTATCTGACACATAGAAGGTTTTTAATATTGTATATGGATATAGAAAGGGAGATGGTGTAATTCGGGAGAGCCTTATTGAGAAGACAGATCTTCAAGAATGAGTAACTTTTTTATTACAAATAAGAGAATAAATACTCAATAGATAAGACATATTTTTATGCATATGGTTTTTTATTTAAGTGTATCATCGTATGTATTTAGGTAAAATACTGATCCTTTTGTCTGAACCTGCATAGTTACAGGCTGTAATTTCTCTAAGGGGTATTGTGCATCAGGCAATAAAAGGAGCCAGATTTCTTTATTTTGTACAAATGAAAATTGTATATTTTTAGGGTATAATAACTTTACCCCCAGATTTATTGATATACAATTGACATAATATTATGTAAATTTATGATTTACAACACATTGATTTGATATACATATTATTGATACTTATGTATTGCTAAATTATTAGCACCATAGTTCAGTTTCTAAATATTTAATACAATATTATCAACTATAATCACTATGCTGTACATTAGATCCCCAGTAATTATTCATCTTATAACTGGAGCTTTGTACTTTTTGGCCAACATTTCTGCTTTCTCTCCATATCTCCAGCCCCTTACAGAAACCTGAACTTTAAGACTCATTTTGATTAATCTTCATGATAATACATATTATGCTTATCAAATGTTGTGAATAGAAGAAAAATTATATTGACTTATTACTAGTCTACATTGATCTAAAACATTTTCTGTATAGCACTTTAGCTATCATTAAATTTCATTTAGTTTGTTTCACAGGTGTATAGTGTTCATAGGTATACAAATAAAGAGTTCATTAATTCAGATTATCCATAATGTGAAAGCTGTTTAAGGGTAACATGAAGTATTCAGTGTTCTAATAATATTAGTTTATTTTTTTGTTTTATTTCTGAAACACAATCTTTTGTCATATGGTAAAGAGAAAGTATCCTATACAATAAAATAGAAATATGCAAATTTGACCATACCTTTGCTTCTGATTTGTTATGCTACCAGCCAATCAGGAGTGGGGGTGGGGCCAAGTGGCGTGAGTGCTGGGCCCTGGGGGTGGAGATGAAATGGTGGTGGTGGCAAGCGCCCAGCTCCTGGGCTCTGGGAGGGGAAGCAGTGGCAGCAGCAGTGGTGGTGGTCATGGCAGGGAGTGCCTGGACCCCGGGCGCTGTGAGCAGAAGTGGTGGCAAGCACCCAGCCCCTGGGCTGGGTGGTCACAGGCAGCCAGGGCTGAGCTGAGCCAGGCAATGTCTGGGTGCCCCAGGCCTATAGCCTCACTAGAGTCTTAGGCCTTGGGCAGGCTGGAGGTGAGCCATCAGTTGGACATCCCCTGAGGGCTCCCAGTATGTGAGAGGGGGCAGGTTGGGTTGAGGGACCACCCACCCCCAGTGCACAAATTTTGTGCACCAGGCCCCTAGTTTTACATATTATTTTAAAGGATATTGGTTCTCTCTTATTAGAACTCTTTATCAGTCTTAAAATTTCCTGATTTTACTTTGTTGTGGTAAATGAAAGCATTATAAGAACATTGATGAACACAAATGAGACACAATTTCACATTGAGAAATCACAATAAGAATGTGAATAACTTTCATAGGTTTCATTCCTAGATTTACTATCCACTTTTGGAATTTAATACTAATACATTGTCTTTTCTAGGATATATTAAATAAACAAATAAAGGGCATTTTGCTCTGAAGCATAAAATCTGGAGAATATGAAATAAAAATGAAGTTTCTGAGAAAAGTGAAATACTTTTACTTATTTATCTATTGACTGTTATACACTATTATTAAAAGTTGCCAGAATAAAAGTTTTCCAATTTTAGGGACTTATAATTTTAATGGGTTGGATGAGCAGTGTTTGAAAGAAAGAGTACAGTTTTTCTTGTTTTGTATTTATACTAAAGCTTAGTCATGCATGGAGAAAACTGCCTAATAATTAAGAATTGCCGTTTGAACATGGTATTTGCAACACACATTGACAATTAATTAGATGGAATATTGCTCATTTTTAAAGCACTGACAAAAAATAAAACTCTTCTTGGCAAGTGACTCTTGATAGTAGCAGAAGTGGGAAACTGGAGGGTGTGGATCATTCTGTGTTTGATGATGCAGAATTGCCCTAAGCTGCAAGCTTACTATTTTCAGACAGCATTAACAGCTTCAGCAAATCGCAAAGACGACTGTGTCATCCTCTCTTCATACAGAGTGTTTTTAACTGAAAGGGGAGACTATAAACAATATATGAGATCTGGTATCTTCATGATAGCTTTAAGAGATGGACAGACCTGCTGTTTGATTCTTTCTTCACTGTCCCTGAAGATGCTGAGACAGAGAGATGGCTGTGATTATCTTTTGTAAGACAGAAAATGCAATCTTTAGGGGTTTCTGGGAATAGAAAGGTCATGCAGTCTGGAACCTGTGAGTCTTTTCAATCTCTAAGTCATCAGGTATGACCTCATGAATTATGATAAGACTATTAGATTACAGAGTTATTGCTTTTTCTAGCTCTTAGTCATTTGGAATATATTAATCTATGTAATTGTTTCTTATTAGATTTTCCTTATGATATTTGAACGAGTAATATTTAGAGTAATAAACACCAGTTAAGCAATCTGAATTTTAGAAATGTGTGTGTGTGTGTGTGTGTGTGTGTGTGTATGTGTGTGTGAGCTTGTGTTTATTTTAGCTTTTTTGGGGGAAGTGAGGATTAAAGAAAATATATCTTGCATGAGATTAAAAATAAGGTTTAGGGCTTTACAGATTTTTCCAGATTAAGCCTGAATACTGCATCTTTTATTGAGAATGACAAAAATAGCAAACATTGTTCAAACTGATAAGGATACTTCATAGCTGGCTGCTTATATATAGTGGCATATTAAAATGTTTCTATCTGGATTTTATTAAGCATAGAAATAGATGTTTCTGCCATTGTAGTGTGCAACCACACAGCAATATATGTGTGATAAGAGACATGTTTACTAGCATGTGAGCTATAAGCTAATTTACTGAAATTTATGTTTCAGTATCTGACCTGTCTTAAAAGGCATTGGTTTTAATAATTTCTCAGTTCTATTGAAATAATTATGCTCTTGGTACTTTCATCTGCTAAGGCATTGCTTATAGATGAAAGCAGATTATAAATATGTTTTTAAGGAAAGCTTGTCACATTTAAGCTTGTTAAAGGTTTTTGACCCAGAGATATTCTACACATGCTTACTTTCATTTTCAAAATGAAAAGACTTGATTACATTGACATATTAACTATAGAGTAGAGAATCATCACAGCAAGTAATATGGATTTATATCTATTTTATCCTAAAACTCCTATTTTAAACTATCTTTACATACTAGGTAATAATACTTTAAATTTTGGTTTGATGTAGTATATTCTTAGAATTACATGCTTGGTAATTAATACTATGCCTGTATTTGACATTCAGATTATGAAGGAAATATGATACATATTTTTTATGTGATACATATTTCTGCTTGAATTTTAGAGAATACTTGATCATATATTCCATATTAAATGAGCAAAAAGAGATAAAATGTTGCAACACTTCTCAACAGATAGTTTTGTGTTTGTGATTTGGTAGCATGATTAGGCTTTAATGCTTCATTAGAGTGAAGTGATATAGAATTAAAAATGAATATATTATCAAAGGACTGAAGTGGAAGTCTGAAGCAGTGATTTAATTCAGTTCTCCTTTTTAATTAAAACTACATTGAAAATTTATACCTATTGATATTGGTTATAATTTATGTTATTCAGGCTACTTAGTCAGCTTATATTCTTATTAGTAGGGAAGATTGCCATATTTTAAAGCTTGATTACTTTTGGAATGATATGAATATACCTTTTAGTTGCTACAAAACCTGTTTAATCTGTTAGAATTTATTTTCAGTATTTGCATGTATTAGTCACTATGAGTACATTCTGTTTCTTGGCATTGCTTTGGGATTACTGTAAGTATTGGTTTCACAGCATTCTTCTTGTTTTCACTATATTTATGACTTTTCAAAGGAACTAAACCATAAAGATTTTTTGGGCATTACTTTCATTTAGTGATACTCAAATGAGAATATTTCAAAAGTTTTATAAGGTGAAAAAATTACTGTACTAGAATGTTTATTTCTATTGCAAAGTATGTTACATTAAAAAAGTAAAGATTGGTTAGAATGTCACTAACATTTAAATTTACTGTCATCCACTTTTCCTGTCCAGCAAGATGATCTGACATTCCGAATGGTGGAATGAATTGTAAATCTGCCCACTTGCAATTGGCCATCTTTTTTTTACAATGGTTTTCTCTGTCCATACCATATCATACATGCTTTTCATTATATAAAGGTTTTTAAAGGCAAGAAGCCTATAATCAACTATTTGAGTAACTTCTCAATTCAGTAAACATGAGCAAGCTGATCATTTGCACAAGACTGTATTTGGTGTTGTGGGGAATACAGAAAAGAAAAAGTTGTTTCCTGCTTTGAAAATCATAAGAAAATGTACCTGAGCTATGCTCACATTTTGAATTGATTTTTCAAAAGTGGTATGCTACAATCAGTTTTATGAACTGACTAATACTAGAATGAGTTATTCATAACTATTTTTCTCATGTAAATGTCTCAGTATTAGAGAAATAAAAGATTGGGTCAAACTATATAATTAAGCATTCTACAAATTTGAAAATTGTGTTAAATTCTTTTAAAACATATAATTTAAATCACCAGGGCACTATATTAATAAATAGAATCAATAAAATAACCTGGTATGTTTTATAAGCCATAGTTGTTATTTGAGAGTGAAGGTGGATTTACTAGTAGATCATTTGCATGAGACAGAAGCAAGAACTCCAAGAATCAGCTCAAAACAGGAATGTGAACAATTCAGCCTAATTCCAGGCCAGGCATAGGTAATTATGCATTATGGAAGGAGGTTTTGACTTCACAGAGTTTGAGCTTTAGCAATAAAGAGTAGTAAGTATGGGAGTGTGTGATCTAAGTAGGTTATTTGGGAGTCCTTTGTATAAAATGGGGTGGAGAAGATAGGATTCATCTCAAGCTCTGAGAAAGGGAACTGGGAGGAGCTATGATGGAAGTGGGCCTTAGCCCACTGGCTGTTGGACATCCAGGCACTATTCCCTTCTTTTTCATACCAGTATACTGGTAGAGTATATGCAAAACCCTTGTTTCCTCAGAACCCCAAACTGGGCCATGTTGCACAATAATACCTTCAAAGTGCTTCTTCTCTTGTATTAAGGCAATAGGAAGTTGATATGCAATTTCTTCTTTTGTGTAATATGATGGTTAAGCATCTGGACTGCCACATTCACTGTGTTCAAATATTAGCTATACCCACTTAGCAGCTGTATGATCTTGGGCAGGTTACTTAACCTTTCTAGGTATCAGTTTCCTCATTTGTAATATAGGGATAGCAAAGGCACCTACCTCAAAAATTTACTGTGAATATCAAGTGAATAAATGTTTATAAAGCACCTATAAGATAGCAAGCACAGCCTTAGCCAATTTGGCTCCATGGCTAGAATATTGGCCTGCGGACTGAGGGTCCTGGGTTTGATTCCGATCAAAGGCACGTACTTTGGTTGCTGGTTCCCTAGCCCTGGTTGGGGAGTGTGCAGGAGGCAACCAATCAATATGTCTTTCTCACATCAATGTTTCTCTCTATCTCTTCCACTCTCAAAAAAAAAAATCAATGGAAAAATATTCTCGAGTGAGGAAAAACAAAACAAACAAAAAGTAGCAAGCACATCATTGGCAACATTAATTATTGACAAACATATGTATTCAAAGACACTGAATGAGTTATTGGCAAGCGTTGGTCATGGTAGTCATGCAGTTTAATTTTAGTTTTGTTCCTTCTTTCATTCTCCTTATCAAATAAGAATTTGAGTAAAAAACATATAATATAATGAATAAAGATGATTATAAAAAAGGCAAGCCAAGAAAAACATGCTACCGCTAGTAAAATTCTAACTTTTACTGACTATAATGATTGTGGTTTGCTGAGAAATTTTGTGTTTAAAGTTTTTTTTGCATCTGCTTACTTGGCTGATTGAAGCTTCTATAGTATTCTATGTTGTATCAATTACATTCATGACAGGAAGATTATTGGGCCTTTTTGCAATTTAATGTCAATGTTGAGTCTTTTTTACTTATAGTTGAAGATTAAAATTAAGAAGTAAAATTAAGGTTTATAGAAAATAATAGAGATGAGTGAGAGGAACCAAGATGGTGGCATAGGTAAACATCTATTTTGCTGCCCCACACAACGATTCCAAAACTACAACTTAACAACAAAACAAACATCATCCAGAATCACTGGAAAGCTGGCTGAGTGAAAATTTCACAAATAAAAGTAAAGATAGGACACTGTGACTCAGAGGAGCCGTGGAGCGCAGCCTTGAAGATACGCGTGGAGAGAGGTTTGGAGCCGTGCGCGCATGAGCTATAAAGGGTGGGCGGCAGCAAAACTGGCTGGTTTCCTCCAATGAGGAGGGCAGAGGCGTACCACTGCACTGATTCCGCAGTTCCAGGAGAGGTCTGAGGTCCAGGGAAGGCACACTAAAACCCAGCGCTGCAGAGGTCTGCGAGTTTGAGGAGAGTACACGTAAACTTGGAACAGCAGTTTGCGTGTAAACTTGGGGACAGAACTGTGCGACCGTGCAGAGAGGACTCGTGACTTGCTCCCTCGTTCGGGAGACCACCAGACTGCTTTGTTTTACAACCCTGGGAGAGACTTTGGGTGTGCAGACTCATTTGGGAGAGGCAGAGTTGTCTGGCAACGGGTGGAGACCGACGGCAGCTTTCTCTCAGAGGTGCATGCAGCCATTACCACCTGGCACAGAGACCCACGCGTCGCATAGGGTGGAGCTGACACTGCCTGCTCAGCCCGGAGACTCCGCCCATCCAACCTGAACACAGCTTAACTTCACAGCCAATTGGCCTGGATGTCGAACCCTCCTAGTGCTAACAACAATAAGCTGGGCTTAACTTCAACAATACTGTACAACCCATAAAGGATTGCAGTAAGAGTATCCATCTCAGGTAACTGGGGAGGCTGAGCCACTGTCCCTTAGAGGACATCTACCACACAAAGCTAATGGACCAACTCAGGAAAGCAGCCACAATGCGGAGAAATGGAAAGAAATCAGGTGTGAAAGAAATGGAGGAAAAAAGACGACTAGACATAGAGTTCAAAACCACAGTAATAAGGTTTTTCAAGAGGCTCCTAGAAAAGGCTGATGAACTTAATGAGAACTACAAGGAAATGAACAAGACCTATGAGGAAAAGAACAAGACCTACGAGGATATGAAAAAGGACCAACTAGAAATTAAGCATACACTGACTGAAATAAAAAATATTATACAAAGACCTAAAAGCAGTCCAGACTACCACAAGAACCAAGTCAAAGATTTGAAATACAAAGAAGCAAAATCCACTCAGCCGGAAAAGCAAGAAGCAAAAAGAATCCAAAAAATTGAAGATAGTGTAAGGGGCCTCTGGGACAACCTCAAGCATACCAACATCCGAATTATAGAGGTGCCAGAAAAAGAGAGAGAGCAAGATAATGAAAACCTACTTGAAGAAATAGTAACCAAAAAATTCCCCCACCTGGTGAAAGAAATTGACTTAAAAGCCCAAGAAGTGCACAGAACCCCAAAATATAGGAATCTAAAGAGGACCACAACAAGACACATCATAATTAAAATGCCAAGAGCAAAAGATAAAGAGAGAATATTAAAAGCAGCAAGAGAAAAAGGGAGCACCCATATGATTTTCAGCGGGTTTCTCAACAGAAACGATGCAGGCCAGATGGGAGTGGCAAGAAATATTCAAAGTGATGAATAGCAAGAATCTACAACCAAGATTACTCTATCCAGCAAAGCTATCATGCAGAATTTAAGGCCAGATAAAGTGCTTCACAGAGAAGAAAAAGCTAAAGGAGTTCATCACTGCCAAACCAATATTATATGAAGTGCTGAAAGATATTCTTTAAGAAGAGGAAGAAGAAAAAGATAAAAGTGTAAATTATGAACAACAAATACACATCTATCAACAAATGAATCTAAAAATCAAGTGAATTAAAAATCTGATGAACAGGATAAACTGGTGAATATAACAGAAACATGGACATAGAGAGGGAATGGACTGACAATTCTTGAGGAGAAAAGGGGTATAGGAAGTGCAGCAAGAGACTGGAAAAAAATCATGCAACTATGGGAGAAGACAGTGGGGGGGAGGTGAGGGCAGAGGGTGGGATGGGTACTGGGTGGATGGGAGCTATAGGGGAAATAAAAGGAGGAACAATGTAATTAATAAACTGAACAATAAGGATAAAAAAAGAAAATAATAGAGACAAGTTACATAGCTTAGATTTCATGACCTGTTTAATTTTAAATAAAAAAAAAACTTCAGTGAAAGTTAAATGCACTTGTTTTGTAATTTTATTTTATTTTATTAAAAATATTTTTATTGATTTCAGAGAGGAAGAGAGAGAGGGAGAGAGAGATAGAAACATCAATGATAAGAGAGAATTATTGTTTGGCTGCCTCCTGCACACCCCCTACTGGGGATCGAGCCCACAACCCTGGGCATGTGCTTTTGAGTGGAATTGAACCTGGGACCCTTTGGTCTGCAGGCCGATGCTCTATTATTTTTTAATTAACATTTTATCCTAGATGAAAGACCAAAATGAAATATGTTATAAAGGCAATATTGTGTATGAATAGAACATTTCAAGTTTCTATTTCTAAAAGTATAATATTTTGATTAATATAAAAACATGTATTTGCTAAAAATTGTCATGCTTCTAAGTACAGGTGAATAATTTGGTATTTAAATGAAATCTAAATGCTTATGTGTTCTATTTTGTGACAGCTTTGCATTTTAGTTTTCTTTTTCTTGAACTATTTTCTCAATGTACAACTCTTTGCACCATTTTGCACAGGTTTCAGGCAAACCTCGGCATAATGCAATCATATAAAACCCTACAGTGTTCTGGTGATATTATTAGGCAAGAATATAAAGACTGATGGTTTATTTCCATTAGGAGGTCACAGCTCATGAGTCATACACTCTAAATACAAGTAACTATAACACAATGTGGGAAGTGGGAAGTGCCACAGAGATTCAAAAGAGAGATGAAAGAAGCAGAGATATTTTTTTTGTGTGTGAGTACAATGAGTAGACTTTTCCCAGCTGAGTGGAGAGAGGCAAGAAGAGGAGAGGAGAGGCACGTTGATTATGGAAAAGGTGGCATCTGATGTAGACCTTGAAAACTGGCCAAAATAGGAGAAAGGTCATTTCGGGCAGAGAATCAAAAATGACAAATGTAGGGAGGTAGAAAGATATAATATACTTGAGCAGAATGAAATAGTTTATTTTGGCCTGGCCTGGTGGGGTACTTTAGACTATCACAAGGAAAGTTTGTTGGGACCAGACAGTATAGAGTCTTGAATGTTAGATTATGATTTCTAAAGTAAGAACATTTCTGTGCTGATCTACTTATTCTTGGGAGGAAATAAAATTAAAAACAAAAGAGCAATACCTATATTTTACAGTGATTTTCAGAGCTCTAACCCTCCTGAGACTTTGGAAATGAAAATTAAATTCCTGAGTAGATTATTAGTAGTTAGTATACAAGGTAGGGGGTAGAAGCAAAATGAAGGTTTTTAATAAAATTCCCTATCAAAATTGCACACGAAGGCATTTCTCAGTCTATCCGAAACCACTCACAAGTCCTAGATTTCAGATCCTAAGAGACCTCCTGCTTGTCCCTGATGTAAACTCTGTTTTATTGGTAGGTAATCTGATTTAGCTTTGGCTTTATTTTTGACATTTCCTAGACCAAGGACAATCTAGAGGGATCATTTTAATACAATCAATATGAATGTCACTATGGTGAATATTTGAATAATAAGGACTTTATCTTAGGGAAAATTGAATTTAGTAATTGCTATTTATAATCATGGAAGCCACAGAGATATTTTAGCTTTGCTCTTTGTCCATTTAGAAGTGATAAATAAACCATCATTGCTAATACTTTTCATGTGACCTTTAAGTCTACTTCATTCACCAGAAGCATTTCAGTATTCCCTGAGGCTAGTTAAGAAGCTGGTAACATCCAAGAGCAGATTTCCTTTAGTTGTGACATCTGGGATGGGACTTTTATTATCAGGCCCAGGAAGTTAATATTTGTATGTAGAAAATATACAAAAATTGGAATTGAAGACTCTCATTTAAAGTCTGTCAGAAGTAAAACTTGTGTGAATAAAAATGAAATCAGATACACTTGCTCTTCTGGCTCTATATTTAGAGCAATAGCAGACCCATAGAATTGAGAATACTCTATCTTCCCATAGAAGTTTGCATTAGTAGGAAATCCCATTTTCTAGAAGCTCTTGTGAGGTTGGTTTTATTTTATTTACTTTAAAAAATTCTCACCAGGGATATGTTTTATTGATTTAGAGAGAGAGGAAAGGAGAGAAAGAGATTGAGAAACATCAATCAGTTGCCTCTCATACACACTTGATAAGGGAGAAATCCGAAGCCTAGGTATGTGCCCTGACTGAGAATTGAACCTGAAACTTGTCTGGTGTATATGACATAGGATGATTCTCCAACCAACTGCCCAGCCACCTGCCCAGGTGAGGTTGCTTTTATTAATTCTTGTGACTTCACATTGTCTGGGAATGAGCCATACATATGGTAGGGAGTCAATAAATTTTCAGTTATTGTTTAAAATCATACACCCATTTCTGGAACAAACCTTGGAAATTATAGGGCTTTGGGTTGCTTTCAAACTTTTAAAATTTAAACATTTTTCCTCCAAAAGCAGATAAAAACTTTAGTGAAGTGATCCTTTCCCCATTTAAACATTTTTAAATCGATAATATAAGAATATAGATCAGAATAAGTTAAAAAGATAGTTGGGTATTTCTTTATCAAGCTAATTTTTCTAAAAGGCAACGGAGCCCAGTTTTGATGAAGCCCATTGCAAAATGTGCTGCAAATAAATGTATACCATTTAGTCAAATCTTATTAAATCTAATAAGAATTTGAGTCTATTGTATAGTCTGCAGGGAGGCAAATAGCACAGTAGTTAATTGTTGGAGTTTTAGAGCTGGACTTATTTGGATTCCATATCTTCAACTTCACCGGCAAATTTTATTTTAGGAATGTTACCTAATATCTCATTCCTCAGTATTGTCATCTGTAAGATGGAGATATTAATATAGTAATTTTTAGAATTATGAAAAAGCTACAAAAGATAGAAAACAAATCCATCCCTTTAAGTAATTTACATTATTTTATAAGATTACATTTATATATGTTTAGTAATTTCATATATATGTATGTATGTACACATTATACTTTGATTACATATATATTATACTAAAAAAGAAACTAAGTAGCTTGCCCGAGATAAAAATTGCCAACAAAAGAAAGGATAATATGGGATTTATCCTAGAAGTCTAGCTCTATGGCTAATGTTATTAGCCATTGTGTTATACTACTTAGAGTTATATACACTTGAATTAGATAGTAATGTGTAATTTAATATATTCAAAATACCAATTAATATGAGAAACATCAATATGAAATGAAACTGCCATGGAAGATATTATTAAAGAGATGTGACTTGACTTTCATTATACTCCTTTCTGCTTTCACTACAAATAATATATGTAAAGTCATTAGCACAGTTCCTACCATAATGGTGCTTAATAAACTATGAGTTGTTATTCTTATCATAATTGTTCTGATCAATTCATCTCAAAATTTCCTAACTGGTGCAACATAATGTTTGAAAACCATGAATCCAATCTATAATCATGAGTCAAATTACCCACTAGTGACCCTTAGTTGTAATCATGCATCAGAGTCACACATTTAGCTTTTTAAAAACATTGATGCTCAAAGCTTAACTTCGAAGTACTAAATAAAGTCTATAAAAATAAAACCTAAACTCCTATATATATATATAAAAAGCTTTCCAAGTGAATCTGATGGGCAGCCAAAAGGAGAACTGCTGCTTTACATGGTGATGAATTCCGAATTTATTTCTCCATTCCACATTTTAACCTCTGTTTAGTGTTTCAAACATTGCATCATGGTAGATATCTCTACTCATTTTTCTTATAAATACCTCAAACTTGGCATATCCCCAATTAAACTCATTATTTTCTCTTCAAAAGTTCTTTATCTTTCCTGGCATGATGACCAAATAAGCATTTTCAATCACTTTATCCCAACCTTAAATCCAATTACTCATCAAATATGTAGATTGTTTCTCCTAAGGAATCTAAAATTTACACTTTCTTTCCCCATTGTCTTGACCTCAATGTGAATTCACATTCATTTTTCTACGGAACCAATTTCTTAGTTAGTATTTTTTTTCTTTCTATCACCTATTCCCGTGATGGCGACCCTCTCACACGTGTGTCAGCACTAACACGCATAGCCATTTTTGATGACATATAGCCGCATGTGGTTGCATACAGAGAAGTATGGGGCTGCATGCCAAGAAGGATGTTTCATGAAACATTTGCTGTAGTATAGACACTCTGTGCCGGAGGTCTGTAGGCCAAAACAATAGAACTCCGGCACAAAGCGTCTAGTTCTGAGACTTACAGTTAAGCCATTAAAGTATCTTTGATCTCACTTCTGGCCAGTGGAGCAGGGAGCAGCTGAATGCATTAGGGGACACATCTCTGGGGGCCCTGTGATCACCATTACCAGCATCCACATAACCACAGCAACCATCATCCAATCTGCTGCTCTGGGGTGTCCTAGATTTCTAATTGATCATCATAATGAGATAAGTGAGGGGAGGTTGGGAGAGGCAAGGGCCTGTTCTATGGTGCCATTTTCCGCCATTAAAAATAGCGGCAGCCATCTTAATTTATATAAGGAATGTCATTTTGCAGCATAGTGCAGACTCCATTTCACCACTATTACTGTTGTACATCCTTATTAACCCCTATTTCTGTTTATTAACCCTGCCCTTTCCAAAAAGACAGTTACATGTGCCATCTTGTGGTCAGTTTGCTAGTTAACCCCTAATTGCCTTCAGGGCTAATAGGCTATCTATAATTCTATCTTCTGTCACTTCCCCCCTGATGGAGAACCCAAAAAAAAAAAAAAACCAACCAAGGTTAAGTAAAGGAAGTGGTAGTAGCAGTAGCCGACCCTTTTAAAATACATGGACTGAGATGTATGGCATTATAGAAAAAAATGGCAGATCATTTTGCGTTTTATGTACTGAAATGGTAGTAAGCAGAATGTGGAATATAAATACACATTTTGAAACTAATCGTTCCCAGCTCTTGAAAAAAAGTGAGGATGAAAGGAAGGAATACATTTCCAGGTAGCTACACCTTTATAAGAGACAATCTAATTGCATCCTTAAATCTATAAAAGGCTCTATAAATTTAACATCTGCAAGTTTGAACATTGCTCAATACTTAGGTCAGCATGGAAAAGCACTCAGTGAGGGAGAATTTATAAAAGAAACTCTCCTAAGATGTGAACCAGTTCTATTTCACAATATGCAGAATAAAGATGCAATTATTAAGAGAATACCTGAGTTACCTCTCAGTAGAAACACCATAAAAGACCAAATAATGAGACTGAACACAAATGTACAACATCAATTAAAGAGAGACATAAGTAATTGTAAATATTTTTCCATCTCTCTTGATGAAACTACTGATGTCACATGACATGCTCAGTTGGCCATTATTGGTCGATATTCTGATGGTCTCACAATGAGAGAAGAGTTGATAAAGTTAGTACCAGTGCCAACAAGTACATCAGGAAGTGAAATATGTAAGGTTGTTATACAAACATTCCATGACCCAAGCATTGATATCTCTAAAGTTGTGTCAGTGACGACAGATGGGGCACCAAACATGGTGGGGGATTTTTCAAATTGTTTATGGAAGCTATTGGACATCCAATTGTCCCTTTTCATTCTACTATCCATTAGGAGGTTTTATGTGCCAAGGCAGGATTCACTGACTAAAAGGACTTAATGTCAGTTGTTACAAAAATAGTTAATTTAATAGCTGCTTGCCCCCTTCACAAGCGAGAACTTTCTACACTTTTATTGGAGGTTGATTTCACCTACAGTGGACTGCTGATGTACAATAATGTAAGATGGCTGAGCCGAGGCAAAGTTCTTGAGCGCTTTGTGGAGTGCTTTGAAGAAATTAAGGTATTTCTTGAGGATAAGGACCTGGGAAACTTTTCTCAGCTCAATGATGATAAGTGGTTCAACACCCTGATATTTTTTACAGATCTCTCTGTTCATATTAATGAACTGAACTTAAAGTTACGAGGTTTTGGCAAAAGTATTGACATTATGTTTGGATACATAAAAGCTTTTGAAAGTAAACTTAAAAATTTTAATCAAGACGTTGAAACTAAAACCTAGAGTAACAAACTATTTTGAGAAGGCCAGTGCAGCTGTACAAAATGGAATGGAACCCTTCCATATAAAGTATCAGCATGTTTTAGACTCGTTACTTGACCAGTTCAGTGATAGATTTAATCAACTTAGAAGCCTAGAACAGACCATAAAAATAATTAAGTATCCTGATGTAGTAGTCTACAGTAGTTTGGAATTAAATGGTTTCCAATGGATGCAAATTGGTGATTTGGAGCTGCAACTTGCAGAATCTCAAGACAGCATCTGGTCTCAGATGTTTGTCGACTTGAAGTCAAAGCTTGAGAATCTGGAAAGATGCCACTTGGAGAATCAAGAGAAGTGTCATTACAAACAGGAAATTTGGAGTGCCTAGAACCAATTAACAGACACTTTCAGGACCCTGAGAAATATAGCAATGGCTTTACTCACAATTTTTCCCTCTATGTATTTTTGTGAGACCTATTGTCAGCGTTAAATAATATCAAAACGAACAAAAGAAACAGATTGACAGATGAAGTTAGTAGCGCCTGCTTGGTCTTGAAGTGTATAAAAATACCAACCTTCAATTGAAGGTTTGGCCAATGAAATTCAGCAACAAAATAGTCACTAATAGGCAGGTTAGTTAAAGAATTCCCCCTCCCCCTCACTTATCTTAGTTCGCGGCACCCCACAAAGGTTAAATAATATGAAGGCCAACAAAAGAAACCAACTGACAGATGAATAAAGAAGTCACTAAGCAGGTAAGTTAAATAATTAGTTTTTGTTTTATTAAATAGAGTTATATATTACAATTATACATTTTTGTTATTTAAACTATAAATATCGCGAACTTATGGTTTTTTTCTCGAAGTGACATGCCACCTGAATTATGCTTAGTTTTTTTATGAATTTTGACACACCAAGCTCAAAAGTTGCCCATCACTGACCTATTCCCAAAGCAACCTACTCCCCGCTCAGCTGCCAGAGTATGGTTTCTGACATTGAAACCAGAAACAGACATTTCACTACTTAAATTCTCCATTACCTTCACAGTAATTCTCAGAGTTAAGAACATACAATATTTCTTTTTAAAATTTATTTTATTTAGCATAATGCCTTCTGTGAATGACTCATGTCCCATGTGATTCAGGGTTTGGGATCTGGAGAAGGTGCCACATGCAAATGAAAGATACAAGAAATAAAAAATTGGAAATATTGGGGGCCAGGCTGAAAGCCAAATTCAAGGGAAAGGACTTCCCCTGGTGCTCAGGCCTTGCCAACTTTTTTTTTCAGTTATGGATACACATCTAGCCCTTAGGCAAGCAGGTAATTGCAGTAACAGACAGTCCTAAAGATCAGTAAATATTAGAAAGATTTTCTCTGCTGCTATTTAGTCAGGATATTGCTTGAACCTCCAGTGTCTGGACTAAACAATCTGTACAAGCTCTGGTCCTTGCCAGAGGCTCAAGGGTCACCAGCATTCCGGGATCCTTGTTTACACTTCTCTAATAGTGAGGACAATGGGTAGCTTCCCACAGCATTCAGTGTCTTTCTATATTTTGCAAAAGGTACTATTTCTTTCTTACACATGGCTGAATAATATTCCATTGTGTTAATTTTATCTATTTATGTACTGATAGACTTCGGTTATTTCTATATCTTGGATATTGTGATTAATGTGGCAGTGGACATGGCATGCAGGTATCTCTTTGAGATAGTGACTTTATTTCTTTTAGGTATATACCCAGAAGCAGGATTTTTGGATCATATGGTAGTTATATTTTTACTTTTTTGAGGAATGAGGAAGTGACATTTAAACAGCTATCTTTAGTTAATCTTAGTCTAAATTCTACTAGTTAGAAAGAGACAGGCTCATTCAAAGCCTTTAAAAATGCTCTCCTCTCTGCTTATAATGCTTTTGCCCCCTCATTTCTTCTTGATTTTGCTTGCCTAACTCTTTCTTATGTCTCAAGGTTTATTTAGATTAAATAAGTTAAATATCACCTCATTTTGAAACATTCCTTCTTCTCTACAAAGTGAATTTGGTGTGTTGTTTTTTTTTCCCTTTGGTTCTTCTGAGTTTCACTATTTACCTTGCACGAGGAATACTGTATTGTAGTCATTGATTTTCCTGTTTGGATTATGAATGGTTTAATGGCAAATGCAGTATTTTTTATTTCTTTATAGCCAACACTAATACAATGCCTGGCACATGATAATTACTTAACAAGTACATTTTGTTTTGTTGAATAATAAAATGTGGAACAAGTATGAAATGTTCATAGAATAATATGACCTAGGTCACTTAGGTAACCATTAGGACTTCATCTTAGCTGAGGTGTATAAATAGACCTGAACCAAACTCTGAAGTGTTTTAAAGTTAAATTAAGAAATTTTAGATTTTATGTTTAACTAATATAATACCTTTGTAGTATAGCATATTGGCTAAGAGTATTGACCTTGGTTCAAACTCAGTCTGCTTTCTAGTAGCTGAAGATTTGCTGGGAAAGTATCTTATCCTCTTTAAGTCTTAGAATACTCGTCTGTTTTGAATATTTTTAATGAATAAATGTATGTAAAGTTCTAGTACTTTGTCACATTGTAAACTTTACAATGAATATTACTTGTTATTTTTCCTGCAATTATAGCATTATTAAAAGAGATGGAAAGACAGACAATGAAATGGAAAGATGTTCCATGTTCATGGATTGGAATAATCAAAATAGTTAAAATGGTTATATTACCCAAAGCAATATATAGATTTAATACATCAAAGTCCCAATGTCATTTTAAAGGAAGTATAACAAAAAATTATGGAACCACAAAAGATCCCAAGAGCCAAAGAAATCCTGAGATAAAAGAAGAAAGCGAGTTATCATACTACTTGACTTCAAATTATACTACAGAGCTCTGATAATGAAAACAACATGGTATTGGCAGAAAAACAGACACACAGATCAATAGAACAGAATTGAGAGACCAGAAATAAAAGCACAGCTGTATGAGCATATACTTTTTTTGACAAAGGGGCCAAAAACACGCAATGGAGAAAAGAATGCCTCTTCAATAAATGGTGATGGCAGCATTGGAAAGCCACACTCAAAAGAATAAGTTAGATTACCATTTGTCATGAATTCAAAATGGGTCAAACAACTAAATATATGATCTGAACAGCAAAGTACATAGAAGAATGTATGGGTAATAAGCTTATGGAGCTTGGTATTAGAGAACATTTTATGAATTTGATACTAAGGGGAAGGTAAAAGTAAATGAATAGGGCTATATAAAACTAAAAAGTTTCTACAAAGCAAAAGAAACCAACCACAAAACAAAAAGGCAACCAAATGAATGAGAGTTGATATTTGCAAACAAGGGGTTAATATCCAAACTATATAAAGAACTCATACAACTCAATACCAAACAAACAATCCAATTAAAAAATGGACAAAGGACCTGAACAGATCTCCCAGGAAGACATACAAATGACCATCTGATATATGAAAAGATGTTCAACTTCACTAGATATTAGGGAAGTGCAAATCAAAACTACAATGAGACACCACCTCACACCTGTTAGAATGGCTATTATTAACAAGTGTTGGAGAGGTTGTAGAGAAAAAGGAACCCTCATTCACTGCTGATGGAAATGTAAACTGGTACAATCACTATGGAAGAGTATGGCAGTTCCTCAAAAAACTTAGAGTTATCATATACTAGTAAAAGCAATTCCTCTTAAGGATTTCTACCTAAAAAACTTGAAAACATTTGTTCACAATGATTTATGCACCCCTATGTTCATTATAGCATTATTCACAGTGGCCAATACATGAAAAGAACCAGTGTCCTTTAATAGATGATTGGATAAAGAAGATATGATACATATACATGGTGTCCCCCCCCCAAATATACACACTTTAACAGCTGACAGCTCAATTTTACAAATTAAATGTATTTAAATAAACACTGCTTTTATAATTATTCAAAGTGTGTATATACATTTTCAGTGATTTAATAATACTATTATGAATTAAAATTGTGTTTTAGTTTATTTGTTTAATCAAGCCATCAGTGATTTTGATGAAAATAAAGAGCAGGTTTATTTTATTACAAATGCTTTTTCTTCCTTTCTTTTCTTTCTTTCTTTCTTTTCTTTCTTTCTTTCTTTCTTTCTTTCTTTCTTTCTTTCTTTCTTTCTTTCTTTCTTCCTTTTGTCTTTCTCTTTCTTTCTTTTTTTGAAAAGACCTGCCTCAGAGCCTTCTTTATTTTATTTTATTTTATTGATTTTTTTTGACAGAGTGTAAGGGAGAGATTGTTAGAAACATTGATGAGAGAGAAACATCCATCAGCTGCCTCCTGCACACCCCTACTAGGGATGTGCCCACAACCAAGGTACATGCCCTTGACCAGAATCAAACCTGGGACCCTTCAGTAGGTAGGCTGAGGCTCTATCCACTGAATCAAACTTGTTAGGGCACAAATGCCTTTCTTTAGTCTAATCTCTTTTGATTCCTCATAGTGCCTTCTAATTGCTTCCCATTTCAAATCTAATTTCAGTTTTTCCATGTTTAGGGTATTTTTATTTTCTTTCTCTATGTTCATTCAAGTTTTAGATAAATAGGAAATTTAAGAGCACAAGGTTTTTTGTTTTTATTCTTTATTAGCTGTAAAATGGCAAATAAATAAAGCAACCTTCCCTCATTTCCTCTCCCACATTTTCGGTATTTGTATAATTAGGAAAATCACTTTGTTTTAAGTGGCTGTTAAATGTAATAGAAGTCAGATTTTTAGTAAACTGCATGCCTAATATGTGTACCATTTTATTAATGATATGATAAAGCATATCACTTATCCACAATTGCTGAGGTTAATGGAAAAATATCACTGAACTTTACTTTTAAAATTACCTCTTTTCACTGCTTTTCTTATCATTGAAATTCATGTTATAATGTTTTATCTTATTCCTCAGTACCATTTTAGTATCTAAAAATATTTTGAAATTTTTTATTTATTCAAGCCATAATATCTTACTAGTATTATTTAATTAATCCCTCTCTGACTTGGTTTGTTGGCTTTCTTATATTAGGATTCTTCTTTACATTTCCAGTTTGCAAATTATTGAATATTCAAGTCCAAATCACCTATAAATCATTAAAATGCAGACAATAGGGTATTATTTGTTTAAATAATTTGTATAATTGATTACTATGTAGGCCAACTCAGGACTGTCCCAATTTATGATGAGAAGGCTAATTTTTAAGATTACTCTAATTTTTAAGATTCTGACAAGTTGTAAAGAACAGTCTTTATTCATGATGCAAAAGGTAAACATTGCTAATTTTATTTAAAAATGTATATATATATCTTTATTCCCTTTCTATAATGGATACTAATGACTTCTCAAGTTTACAATATGTCAATAAAAACATCAGGGTTTTGGATGGCAAGAAAGGAGGAGGGTATTGATATATGAGAGGATTACAAAAGTTATTATCTTAGGCTAAAACTCATATAAGTATTTAGATAAAAAAGTGATTGTTATACTGATATGAAAATAGCTTAATATAAAAATTCAAGTATTGGTCAACAAGAAGGATCTTAGAGATCATGGAGTTGATTTTTAAACTATTTTTATTATATTTGTTTATATCTTTTAGTTTCTTGGCTCAGGATTTCTCCTTACATTTCAGACATCCTTTATAGAATAATTTTATTTCTTCCTGAAGTATATACTTAGAAATTCTCTTAGAAAGGATTTGTGATAATAAATTGACTCAGTTTCTGTTTCTCTCTTAAGTGTCTTTAGTAAATATTAGCTTAGCTGGGTATTCACTTGTAGATTAACAATATTTTTGGTATATTAAAGTTAGTATTTACTCTCTTCTAGTTAATATTTTGATTAATTTATCATTACTTTGTAGGTGATCTTTTTTCCCTTACTGTTTTGAAAATACGTCATTCTGCAGTTTCACATGATAGTGTGAATTGTCTTTTAATACCTGTTTGTGATTCATTCTGATTACTGAATCCAAGGATTCATGTTGTCTATCATTTTCACCTATTATTTTTAACCAGCAGTCTTCCTTTTCTCTACTCTTAACTTTAAAACTTTCTATTAGATATATGTTAGACTTTATTATATTATCCTCCATTTTAAAAAATTAGCATATTTTTCATATTATCATTTGTTTTATATATTCTCTGTAACTTTTTCAGATCTTGTCCCCAGTTTTCTAATTCTTAAATAATTTTTCCAGTCTACTGTTTTACCTTTCCATGAAGTATTTAATTTAAAGAATTATGTATATCATTGTGTGTTATACTTAGCATGGGGTCTATAAGCTCTTTGTGGGAAAGAATCACACCTTATTGAAATTTGCAGCTCCAATAATAGAAATAATAATATAAATATTATTTATGGAGAACTTAATACATGCTTGGCAGACTCAAGAACTTTATATCTTTTAGTAAGTTACTTGAGATACAGAGGAATTACAGAAGATGCCTAAATGAAATGAAACAAAATTTCAATCCAGGTAGTATGCAGCTCCATATATCTCTTAGCATTTACCTAACACTGACTTTTGTTGACCTCCTAAAAGAGAGCATCAGCAGCAGAGGGGCAGGTCATATCTGTAAAACTTGTACTTGAACATCAAACAAGCTCATGGGGATGTAGCACATGCTTAAGGAAGAAAGGACACAGCAGATAAACGAAGAAGGCCTATCATAAGACAGATGGAGACTCATTGGGCACTTATGAGCAAGCAACA
Organism: Antrozous pallidus; assembly: GCA_027563665.1. Classification (NCBI taxonomy): domain Eukaryota; kingdom Metazoa; phylum Chordata; class Mammalia; order Chiroptera; family Vespertilionidae; genus Antrozous; species Antrozous pallidus. The sequence goes on along the minus strand of CM050508.1, from coordinate 57,003,337 downwards.
TGAAGAGGCTAATGACAGCATGAGGCAGAAGTAAGGAAATGTAGCAGCAGTTAACATTATTTTCTGGGTATAAAATTTGGTAAATAGGCAGAACTGATGCTCTAGAAGGATTTTTAAGAGCAAGATAACAATCAGGTTCAGAATTTAAAACATCAGGTGGGCAGGCAAGGCAGGAACTCCATTATGAGGTATCATAAGCCTTTAAAATACTTTTGGCAAATTAAAACTGTTCCTAATTTCTCAAACACTTTTTATTCTTGACCAGATGTTAAGCTCTCTAGGAGAGAACATATTCTTTAGGTCACAGTGACAGTAGTAAGTACAATACTGTATGTTGTGATGACGTTAATTCTGAGCCAAAATTAGCTTACCATTGGAAGATTTTCACTCCTGAACCTTTCAATGCTAAACTTGACTCTGGAGTATTTCATGTCACCTAATGAACTTCCCTGACCTAACTGTGTACTCCATGGCTAGTCTTTTTTATTTTTAACTTAAATTTTTTATTGTTTGAAGTATTACATAAGTCTCCCTTTTCCCCCATTGACCTCTCTCCGATTGCTCCCACACCCCAATACATGCTCTCCCCCTCCCACTCCCTGTTTATGTCAATTGGTTATGCTCATATGCATGCATACAAGTCCTTTGGTTGATCTCTTTACCCTGGTTGGTCTTTAAAGCTTGTGTGGGTGGAGTTTTCCAAGTAAGTGAGATTTTTAAAAATCTTGAAGTTTTTACATGATGATTTATAATGCCTTCTTAGTTCTATTCCTATATAGAGGGTTTTACTCTCCAGTTCTTATTCTCAGTTCTATTTTTTCTTATATGTGTAAAAATGAAATAACACATTTACTTTGCATAAGCAAATGAAACTTAATTTCCACCTCCCCAATTAGGTACTTTAGAAACTCAACTGCTTTTATTAAAAATACATAGGAAAGGAGGAAAGAGTGGTTTATTGAGCTACTTTAGAATAGATATATTTTATGTGATGGAATTGCTATAGTATATATGGTGGATTTAAGTTATATTACCAGAAGTGGTATAATCTATATTCAGGGTGAATACCATATTTTAAATACCTAATTTCAAAATAATATGCTGGTAAAAATAGATGGGTTCATTTATTTTTTGAAAATATACTTACTTAGTGAAATCCAAAGTTATGCTTGACTTATGCTTAGATTTTAGGTCAGCTAGTATTTTCTTGAGCTCCTATGAAAAGCTGATCTCTGAACTGATACTTTCATATCTAATGTCCTATGTAATATAGTCTAATATAATTAGAGGTTACAGCATGACTTTTTATGCTATCTAATAAAAGAGTAATATGCAAATTGACAGTACCTCTGCTACACCCACAAGCCACTCCCACAAGCCACACCTAATAGAAAATCAAGAGCAAATATGCAAATAAACTAAACCAAGATGGCTGTGGCCACAGAGAGCAGAAGGGAGGCTTGGGTTTCCCCAGCAATGGAGGAAGCCAAGCCTTCTGCCTACCCTTGCTGGCCCAGGGTAGCAAGGTTTCCCTGATAGATGCTACAAAGTTTCAATGATAGAAAATAAATAAATCCCAACAGAAATGGCTGCCACCAAGGAGTGAGCAGAAGGCTTGGCTCTGCTCCATATACAAAGTTTCAGTTGTAGAAGATAAATAATTCCCAGATACCAGGGCCTCTGCTTAGGTTTCCAGGGGACATGGCCGGCCTGCAAACCACCACAGACCCCTCGTCCAGGCCACCCCACACCCCAAGGGAACTCCCACCTTGATCCAGGATACCCTCCAGGGCAAACCAGCTGGCCCCCACCCATGCACGAGGCCTCTATCTTATCTAACAAAAGAGTAATTTGCACATTGACCATCACTTTAACATACAAGATGGCTGCCCACATGTGGTCAAAGATCCTGCCCCCATGTGGACACCAGATGGCCACCACAAGATATCCAACAAGGGAGATTAGTTGCGGGGGGGACCAGGCCTGCAGGGGAGGGCAGTTAGAGGTGACCAGGCTGGCAGGAGAGGGCAGTTAGGGGCAAACAGGCTGGCAGGGGAGTGATTAGGGGGTGATCAAGCTAGCAGGCAGAACTGGTTAAGGGCAATCAGGAAGGCAGGCAGGTGAGCAGTTGGGGTTCAACAGACCTGGATTGTGAGAAGGATGTCTCAGTTTGAAGTGGGTGCAGGCTGGGCTGAGGGACACCCCTCCGCCCCCTGTGCCTGAATTTTGTGTTCTGGGCCTTTAGTATTGGTATAATTCTTCTGTTTACATGGGGAAAAATGGTTGCCTTTAGAATAAATATGAATGCACATGTAGTATATTAACGTTGAATCTAAATGTTAATACTCAATTTTTTAAATTTCATAATTAAAAAATAAAAGGTAATGAGGATATGGCCGAGAAAACCAAAAAGTAAAAATCCTGCATTTATTTGGTAATGACAAAAAGGTTACTTCTATGGAATACGTAATGGATTCATATGTTAAATATTAACATCAAATCTATGAGTTAATATCAGTTTCTTAATTTCATAATTGAAAATAAAAGGTAATGGGAAGAACGAGAAAACAAGAAGTTAAACTTCTGTATCTTAGTTAATGAAATAAGTAGTAACAACACATTGCATTAAAGCAGAGCATGTAAATAATGTGGCAAAATGTTATGTGTAGAAAATACATGTTTTAACATTAGTGAAATGAATACCTTATCTTCTATGAAATCCTATCTAACAAAGAGGGGCCATGCTAATTGACCATCACTCCATCACAAAGATGGCTGCACCCACAGCTGAATCCAAGTTTCCATTAGGAGCCTTAATGAACAATAAACAAGGACCTGAGGCCATGCCCTCCCCTGCTCCTATAGGGCTTGACAGGGGACCTCAGGCCATGCCCCCCCCCCCCCCGGCACTAGGCCAGGGGACCTGAGGCCATGCCCCTTTCCCAGTGGGGCTTGACGGGGGACCTCAAGGTGCACTTCCCATACTGGTTCTGGGCTAGGGGACCTCCGGCTGCTCTCCCCATCCCAGTGCCAGGCTGGGGGACCTAAGGCCATGCCCCCACCAGGTGGAACTTGACAGAGGACCACAGACCTTGCCCTCTGCACCAGAGCCACACTGGGGGACCTCAGGCAACGACCTTGCCCTAGGGAACCTGGGGCCATGCCCTCTGCCTGGCAGTGCTTGACGAAGGACCTCAAGATACACTTCTTATTCTGGTGCTAGGCTAGGGGACCTCAGACTGCTCCCTCCACCCCTGCATCAGGCTGGGAGAACCCAGGCCATGCCCCTCACCAGTTGGAGCTTGACAGAGGACTTCAGGCTGCGACCCCACCCTGGCACTGGGCCAGAGGACCTGAGGCTGCACCTCTCTGCCTGCTGGGGCTTGACAGGGGACCTCAGGCCATGCTCCTTACCCAGCAGGACTTGGTAGGGGACCTCAAGGTGTACCCCCAGTGCTTGGTCGGGGGAACTCAGGCTGTGTCCCCTGCACAGCAGGGCATGAGAGGGGATCTCAGGCCATGTCTCCCAACTGGCAGGGCTTGACAGGGACCTCAAGGCATGCCCCTTGCCTTGGTCTGGGGTGGGAGACCTCAGGCCACACCCCCCATCCTTACACCAGGCCAGGGGGCCTGAGGCTATGCCTCCTGCTCGGTGGGGCTTGACAAGGGTGGGACTGGCCAGGTCTGGATCCAGCCCAATGGGGGTGGAGGCTGGCCGGGTCTGGATTTCACATGATTTTGAGGCACATGTGGTGGGCAGGGACTTGACTGTGGGTCCTGTGGTGTGCCCCAGACTCTGACAGGAAGAAGGTTTTCATATATATTTTACTAATTTTCTTTCATCTCTAACACTTCTATCATAGAGAAAGGGCAAATAGCAATATTAAATTATTTCCTCTAATTAATCCCCTTTTAATGTTCATGAATTTTGTGCACTGGGCCACTAGTGTTTTAATATTAATGAGAAATGACAAGTTTGGAGGCTTTGTAAATAATAAATACTTTTAAAACTGGCTCTCAGGTCATGCTTATAAAATACATTTGTCTACATATTTCTACTACTCTCATTAGCTGAACTCAGTTGAAAGGTAGAAGCAACAGGGCCTGATGATGCAATCCATAAAGATAGAGCATGGATAAGAGTGGAAAGTGAATTTGTTATGGTTAGTGGAGAATATATAGCACATCAAATTTTCCAATACCAAATATCTAAAAAAAAGGCAGAAAAGTGGTTGCTTTAAAAATTGTTGTGGCAAATATTTTTAGGGAAGAAAATTCTGAATTAAAAACAAACTGCTTTCTTCTCTATTAATCCATTTTCAAATGGATTAATAAATGAGACTTATCAAAAGGACATGAAAAAGTTAATCTTCCTGCTCATGAGATTGCTGTTAGATTTTTGCTTATAAAACTAATAAAGTTTATTTTGTTGAAGACTGTGCAAGTTCTGATAAGTCAGAAAAATGTATTGTTATATGTATTCACAGAGAGCTTATTGATATTTAAAAACAATCCTAGAATAAGTTGTTATGTTTTTCTGAATAAATGTGTAGGCCCATATTAATTGCTCTTTTAAGAGAGAGTGTATTGGTTTAAGGTCACTTCAAATGTGAGAGTTCAGTAGAAAGCATTCCCCCCCCCTGCTATTTATAAGTGTTCAGTTAAAATAATAATAACAAAACTCTTTTCTTTAAAAACTTTTTTAGAGGATACATATTTCTAATTTACATTTATAAACATCCAAGTTCAATATGACAATGTCCTAATGTTTAGAAGTAATCAAATTTTAGAAAATTTAAAATTCTAAATTGGCATTTGGGTTATGCCTATTACATAGAGTGTATCTTTAAAATAGCTGAATACAAATTCAATTTAGTCATAAGCAGGTTTTAACTAGAAAGGATAGTATGTAACGCTGTATTTTCCTTGAGAAGGAATGGGAGATACAGAAAACTAAGTCAAAATAGATCAGGAAAAGATGTGTGGTATATGCCCTTACAATAATATGTCCTTAAATTTAACATGGCATTTACTTCAGAAATTGAAAAATATTGATTTGAAGAGTAAAGCATTATTTTTTGTTGTTGTTAGAGGCTTACATAAATGGTTTAAGATGTGATTTCTGTGTGAGTTACTGTTTCTGTCTCAGAGCTATAATCTCTACCAGTGATTTTCAAATTGAAGGCTACAGTTCATTTTTAAGTCCTAAACTAGATTTAATAAATAATGACTGGTATTTTAAAATTAAATAGAATATCCTGCAATTGAAAATATCAGGACACATTGTTTATAGTAAGGGTAATTGTTCATTTGTGAAACTTTTGTCTTGGTTACATATATGTAAACTAGAGGCCCAGTGCACAAAATTTGTACATAGAAGGGGGAGGGAGGGTGTCCCTCAGCAGCCTGCACCCTCTCCAATCTGGGACCCCTCAAGGGCAGTCAGACATCCTTCTCACAATTCAGGACTGCTGGCTCCAAACTGCTCTCCTGCCTGCCTCCCTGATTGCCCCTAACCGCTTCTGCCTGCAAGCCTGATCACCCCCTAACCACTACCCTGCCAGCCTAATTGATTTTTAACTGCTCCCCTGCCAGCCTGTTTGCCCCCAACTTTTCTTCTCTGCCGTCCTGGTCCCTCCCAACTTCCCTCCCCTGCTGGCCATCTTGTGGTGGCCATCTGTGTCCACGTGGGGGCAGGATCTTTGACCACATGGGGGTAGCCCTCTTGTGTGTTGGAGTGATGGTCAATCTGTGTATTACTGTTTTATTAGATAGGGTAGAGGCCTGGTGCATGGGTGGGACCAGCTGGTTTGCCCTGAAGGGTGTCCTGGATCAGGGTGGGGGTTTCCTTGGGGCGTAGGGTGGCCTGGGCGAGGGACCTATGGTGGTTTGCAGGCCAGCCACACCCCCAGTGATCCAAGCAGAGGCCCTGGGGTCTGGGACTAATTTATGCTCTACAATTGAAACTTTATAGCCTGGAGCAGAGCCAAGCCTTCTGCTTACTCCAGGGTGACAGCCATTTCTATTTGGGTTCATTTAAATTCTACAATTGAAACTTTGTAGCCTAGAGTGGAGGCCTAGGCCCTAGGGCTGCATAAGCTTGGCTTCCTCCATCGCCTGAGCAACCCTAGCCTCTCCTCTCTCAAGCTCCATGGCTGCCGCCATTTCTGATGGGTTATATCTTCTATAATTGAAACTTTGTAGGATTGAGTGGAAGCCTAGGCCGGCAAGGGCAGGTGGAAAGCTTGGCTTCTGTCGTTGTTGGGGAAACCCAAGCCTCCCTCCTGCTCTCAGTGGCCACAGCCATCTTGGTTGGGGTTATTTGCATAATTTGCTCCTGACTGGCTGATGGGCATGGCTGATGGGTGTGGCTTGATCAGAGGTATGGTCAATTTGCTTATTACTCTTTTATTAGATAGAATATGTGATTGTATTGAACTATATATCACAATGGGTAATGTCCAATTTTAAAGATTGTTCTCTTTTATTTACTGAAGTCAATAATCTTAATAAATGTTAACCCAATAGTCTAGCAATGGTAATTGTATTGAGAGGCAATATAACACATTTATGTGTCTCTCCCTGTACAGTGCTAAAATTTCTTCCTAAATAAAAATATGTAGAAATTAGGCTAATGTATTTGATTTTCAACAAATCTAAAGAGAATAATAGTACAAAATGAAATAAAAATTTATTTTACTGGTGTATTGGGTTTACAACATAGACTGGCACCCTGTAGTGTATGTCCCTCTTCATTCCTGTCATCACACCTCATGTTTACCTGGTAATGTAAATACCCTATTAAAAAGTTTTGAATAATATTGAAATGACCTTGGGAACTATAAACAAAGTGGATGAATATCAGTATTAATTTGTGTAGAGAATTTTCAGCCTAAAAGATCATTCATTTGATGTATCTATAAAACATCCAGAGGGTATTTAAAGGGAATGATGTATAGGAAACCAAAAATGAGTCAATTACATTGAGTTACACTCATATTCTAGCTTATAGTTCTTGTTATTTCAAAGAAATATTTAAACAGATCACTTCTGCTTACAATGTATAGCCATTAAAGAATTACCATTTGCTCTTTAGATCCCCTTCTGCTCTTCTTCAAAATTTCATTTTATCTCAGTATTTTTACATTCACTAATCAATAGAATATCTTTTGTATGTGAACAGTATACATATTTTATATAAATATAGACAAAAATTATTTGTATCAGTTAAAAAAGATTCAGGTCTTGATATCAAAATTGTACAGGGAGAAAACATCTTATTATATTCTATATAGAGCTTTCCATTTTGCAATTGTTTTAAGAGGACACCATTGTAAAATATAATGGAATAGTCTTCCTTCTGACCTTTGAACATGGATGCATAATTAGCTTTTGGCATTTATCTTAACAACACTCCAGAGGTCAGAGATGTATTCCAATATGACATATATTTGAATGTATCTCACACAGAGGATACAATTTGTAAATATATCAAGAATAGATTCTAAATAGGTTGAAAATTGCATTTGTTTGGTTCAGGAATATTATAAAAATACCATCTTAATTTTTTCCCTATTGCTATTATTGCTCAAACCAACAGATATTAAAATTTTGGCAAACGGAAGAGCAGTGGGCTCTGAATTGTATCTTCATTTTCATTTTTCTCTTATTTACAATGTAGGTTTCATTAACTGTGATTTCAAACACTTTGCCCTGACCTGTCTCAGTTCACATTTTCAGAAAGACAAAGGACTATAGGGTTTCAAACATGCCCTGGTACTACATACAATTACAAGCTTCAAAATAGATAGGTGTTACCAATCATACAAACATTGGAAGTAATCTGCATTTTACTTCACTTAGTATTTTATATTTTGTGTATTTCTGCATGGTCAAAATGAACTATATTCACCCTTCTCCCCATTATTTTATTGAGAACCACATCAGTGGGCACATGTATATGCTAGAACCTTGGCCCAGCCATTCTAAATAGATTAAAAAAAAAGAAACTGAATGAAAGTTTAATACATATGACTGTACTTTACAGCTTAGTTTAAATGAAATGCATTATATTGAAACAAAATATTTAGAGTTGTAGTTTACCTAATACTGCTTTCAAGGGATTAGACCCTTCCAACTCCATTTTTAATGGCAATGGAATTATGTCACTTTACCATAGCATGAGTGGTGTTAATGCTAATAATTTTTATATTTTCCATTTGTAGTTCAAAATATCATCTTGTTAACAAGAATTCTTTATCAGGGATAGAAATGAATGTTACTAAATCAACAAGATTACTCTTTATTTTCCATTTTTTATCTCCCTAACAAATGATGCCAACTGGAATGTTTGTCTTCAATTTCATGGAAAATTGAATGCTATTTGATTTCTAAATATGTGGCCAAATTAATTTTATCCTTCTCCTTAAATTAGCACCTGGTAATCAAATAGAATAGTCATATACAAATAGTTTTAACTGATTATATTAAAACTCTAAAATATTAGATCATATTACAAGTTTATTTTTTGTTGTCTGTCTATGAGTGCTTGCTTGTTTTTTTATTTGTTCATTTGTTGCTTTCAGTTTTAAATCCCACATCTGAATGAAATCATGTTTGTTTGTTTTTACTTTTTTTGAATTATTTGCTTAAAGCATGATATTCTCAAGATCCATCCATGCTGTCACATTGGCAGTATTTCATAGACACAGACAATAGTATAGTGGTTACCAGAGGAAAAGAGGTGGAGAGGCTAGTAAAGGCTAACGGAAGAATAGGGGAGGCAAATATATAGTGACAGAAGGAAATTTGACTTTGGGTGGCAAACACTCAAAGCAAAATATAGAGAATGTATCATAGAATTGTACACTTGAAACCTATATACTTTTATTAATCAATGTCATTGCAATAAATTTAATTAAAAATGTTGGAAGCAAAAAATACTTTGAGCTTCTAATTTTAAAAATACCTTTATTAATTTTAATCATTGTTATTTCTTTGACATATTTTGTAAATAATTAGTATTTTTATCTCTAAAAAACTTTTATTTTTTGAAAGTAAGAAAAATATGTGTATTTCCACTTAGACTTCCTTTTTCCTGTTCTACAGAGAAATGATGAAGAGGCAGTTGTGGATAGGGGTGGAACTCGCTCTATTCTCAAAACCCACTTTGAGAAAGAAGATTTAGAAGGTAAGACATTTCTCCCACTTGGGATAGCCATTCATATCTTTGTTTCAAAGAGAAATGTGAAATACGTTACAATGTAGAAAATTACAACAGTCGGTATCAGAATAAAGGTGGCAGTGGATGTGATTGTTTTGGTGCCGCAGCAACGCCAATAGGCAGACCTGGAAAAGTAAGAACGTTCTTTGGCAGACATTTACTGAACCTCTGCTATATTCCAGGTACTGTGTTGTCCTCCAATATTTTAATATTCCTTGTTTCAAAGAGTTACAATCAATTTGGGAATGAAAAGAAAAAAACACGGTGTCAGACTAATAAATGTGGTGGTATGTGAGAAGGGAGAATAAGACAGGAGAGACATCCACTTGAGCCTGGTTGTCAGAGTTGGCTGTCACTGGAGAGTTAAAGACAATGTGGTATTCCAGTTTGACTCAGACACATCTAGGAGAGACAGTGGTTGGAGGCACCATTTGTTGGTGTTCTCTCCAATAAGGAAGAAGGTCAAATACTTCAACAGGGAGGTGGTATATTCTTGGTAGTAACTCTGAAACCAGATTGTACTGGTTCCAAATGTAAATTCTGCCTTATTGACTACAGAATCTTCAGTCAGTTAACTTCTCTGCACTGTTAAAATAATGCTAACAATGGAATGTACTTTCTAAAGTTTTCTTTTTTTAAGAATAAAGAGAAAAATACTTAAAATAGTACCTGACATAAGAGTTACAATAAGTATTGACATTACATTGCAATTTAATGTATCCACTACACTACTAGTTCATTTTTGTTTTTAACCCAAAATTATTACTAGTGAGATATACGATATTTGGTATTTTTTATCTTTTGGTTGAAAAGGGAAACCAAGTAATCTTAAGTAAAACTAATCATAAGTAGCTCCCAATAATCATTGCAGCTGAGAAATAAGAGTTTATTACCCTTAGTGATTATAATATAACCACATAAATTACCACAATTAACTTCATTATTCTTAGGTTTTATCTTTAGCTACAACAATTAAATAACAGGAGAATTAATATAAAATATTTAGAGACAACTTTCAATAGCTACAGCTACTGTGTGCCTGACATTTTGATTGGGTGCCCAGAAAATACCCAAGTCTTGGAAGGCTATGCTTAAGGATATACATAGTGATTTGCTATGCTTTCCATATTCATTGCACAAATTAAAGGGAGCAAAAAGTTGAAAAGCATAAATGTATTATGGATCATAAAACAATTATTTATTAGATTTGAAATGCTATTATATCACTTTTTTTTCCCAGCAGCAGATTTATCTTCTTACTTATGTTATGTTTTAAGCTATACTTATTTTTACTAAACACATACCTAGTAAACCAAGAAATTAGCCTAACATATACTCAATTCCAAGGAAAAGCCATCTTGGGTTTAAAGACTATGATGGATAATCCACACATGAATAATTGGAACTTAACAGTTAATAACGCTATATTGCAAATTGACCCTAACGGCGGAACAATCAGAACGACTGCTTGACGAGTCACTATGAGGTGCATTGACCACCTCTTGGTCCCTTTCCTTGGCCAGCAGGCTCTGATCAACTGATGGTGAACAAGGAACTGGGGTTGGGTAGTGGCGGAGTCAGGGCCAGCTGTGGGCACCCAGGGAAGATGGCCCTGATCACAGGCCAGGTCTAGGTACTGTACCTGTGAATAAATTTTGTGTGCCAGGTCTCTAGTATACAAATAATTATAGCAGAATACTGAATGGTTCGTTTGGATAGAAAATAAAATACAAAAATAATATTTAATAAGGTCACTTTATTTATCATGAGAACATGCATTACATACATTTTCTTTTATTGGGAATTGTTAGGGAATATGAGTGATAGTACATGATGCTTATTAAAATAGATTTCTGATTGGCAAAACAATCCATAAACCAGATTTTGTTCTGTTTATAGATGTCTTATAGTGGGTATTTTAACCCCAATAGTGAATAAGTGTGACTCACTGGTGATTCAAATTAACATCATAGGCTACAAGTATAATGTTACATTTTAGACTCATGAAGAAAAATAGAAAACATATTATTTATATTTACTTTCTAAATATTTCTTCTGGTCCCAAACCATACTAAGCAGATTAACATCCTGGAATTTGAGGATGCTATGGATGATTCTGCTGTGATGCACACAGAGAATTAATCTATTCATGTTTCCTGGACTAATTACTCTGAATCAGAAAATAGCACAGGGGCAGTGTAATGGATGAAGTGATTTAGGAAAAATAAACTGGCAGTGTAACATAAGTGAGAGAATGCCAGGTAGAACGGTAGCATTACTGAGGGTAATGGTGCTGGTAGTTCTCACTTTGTGTAATTAATGGATGAGACCAAAGTAAGAGCTTCTTTAGTAATGTAGATAAAACATACCAGTAAATTTATTTTAAATGAAAATAGACTTTAGAATTGCTATTGAAGACAAACATATTTGATAAAATCTTCCTTCAATTAAAATTTTGTTTTAATTTTATTTTACTGAGATATATTCCTATCTAATAAAAGAGTAATATGCAGATTGACCATCACTCCAACACACAAGAGGGCTGCCCCCATGTGGTCAAAGATCCTGCCCCCATGTGGACACAAGATGGCCAGCACAAGATGGCCAGCAGGGGAGGGCAGTTGGGAGGGACCAGGCCTGCAAGGGAGGGCAGTAGTGGGTGATCAAGCCTGTAGGGGAGGGCAGTTACGGGTGACCAGGCCGGCAGAGGAGGGATATTGGGGGAAAACAGGATGGCAGGGGAGCAGTTAGGTATTAATCAGGCTGGCAGGAGACTGCTTTGAGGATGATCAGGCTGGCAGGCAGAAGTGGTTAGGGGCAATCAGGAAGGCAGGCAGGCAATCAGTTGGGAGCCAGCAGTCCTGGATTGTGAGAGGGATGGAGAGGGTGTAGACTGGGCTGAGGGACACACCTTCTCCCCATGCATGAATTTCGGTCACTGGGCTTTAGCCTATAATAATAAAAGTATAATATGCGAATTAGACTGGATTCCTTTTGAACCCCCTTCTGGATGAAGCTCGGGCTGCAAGAGAAGCCTGGATCCTGGGGCCAGCGGGAGGATGGTGCTGGCAGTGTGGAGGAGGGAAGGAAGGCCTACTCTTGCACGAATTTCATGCATCGGGCCTCTAGTCAAAGATAGTATTTTTAAATATAAAAGTTATGCCTGGATTTATCATCTTGAGCTATAAAATTAAATCATATTTGGTTAGCATTCAAAATATAATAGCTCAGAGGTACTACCTGCATGTAGAGTTCTGGAAATATATGGTATTTCTCCTGGAATTTTCCTCTCAAACTTTCCTAGGATTACTTCAACTAAATGTTTGAATCAGACTTTAATGCCTCTAACCTGTTGCTAATCTCCAGTGAGAAATGAAATGAACAGATTCACTCATTCAGTCATTCTTCCAACTCTCTTTTGAGTGCCTATTATTAAGTGCTAGACACTATTCCAAGTATTAATAATATAGCAGTGAAAAATAAAGATAAAATTATGGGTCTTATATGCTAGATTTGCCCCTAAAGATTTATGTCAACTAATGTTTAACACTGGACAGCCTAGCCCATTACTATAGTTTCAGTTTCTTCTGCCACCGGGTAGAAATCTGGTGGCATTCGAAGAGTTGAGGTAGTGCAAGTTACACTAGAATTATGTGACTCCCCCTAGCCCTATCATGTGATGGAAGGTCCTGTCCACTACAGCTATTGATCCTTCATAATTTATCTGTACAGTGTTCAGTTAGCCACATAACCTCCTCATCCACATACACACATACCAAAACCTGCCTTGAACCTTAAGTATTAAACTTCTTAATGACCTAAGTCTTTAATTTTCCTTATTGTAAGGGCACATGCATCCCTTTTCTCCATTCATACCTAAGTGACTTTTTTTGTAAAGGCCTGTGATGGGCATAGATCCAGCAGTGTGTGTGCACACATCCGTTGTAGTTTAGTGACTGCTATTGAGTTTGGGAAGTGGGCCAGACTCTCTTCCCAGAGGTGACCTTTCCTCCAGATGGGGATGGAAGTGAGGGAATGTATCTATTTCTGCTTGTTGTCATTTAGGGCATGTAAATGGCTTAGTGATTTTAAATCTCAAAGCAAAGGGGTTTGGGTTTAGCTTTTCTTCTTCCTAATAGACTCTTTGTAAATCCTATACAAATCTGAGGATGAAAATTGATGCAGAAGCAAGGATATCTCCAAATTTCACTTTCCAACATCTGAGCTTTATGCTTTTCCCTTACCCCCAAAATAATTATTTTATATTCTTCACTCAGAGGTGAATACTCAATAACCACGTAATTATAGAACTGAGCAAGTGGATCTTTTCAGGAAGTGAAGGCAGTCGTATTAAGGTAAATTGAGCAGTTTACCTCTCAGTACAGAAAACTGTCAGCAGCAAAAATAAAATAAAATAAAATAAAATAAAATAAAAAGAAAGAAAGAAAGAAAGAAAAATTAGGAAATTTCATCTTTGTCTTTCTATTGTTCTATCAGACACCAGGTAATGATGTTCTGATAACCCTCCCACTAAATATCCCCTTCCCAACCCACTCACAGCTTCGATTTATGGCATTTGTCAAAATTCATGGTTACCTACTTTTTCTGGTGAAAACACATCACCAAAGTGTTTTTACTGAACACACAGTGAGGAAGATGTGTGCACAGCTGCCTTGGGAGAACTGGGTGAGCCAGCTTCAGGCCCTTGTGCAAGTCATTGTTTTCATCCAAAATTTCCTGCAAAAAAAGTGAAAAATGAGAAATCTAATTTCTATATGTCAGTATAAATCCATGTTTATTGCAATAAATGTTTAAGGAAATAACAACTTTGTTTACTTCCTGGTAAAAACAGGTTAAATATGCTAATATATATTTCTGGACCTTTTTTGTTCCCCACCCCTCTTCGCAAGGCATACCATCTACATTTCACTTGCCAGTACACATACGATTCCTCTAAGTCTGATCTCCCCTTTTGTGAGCCAGCATTTGAATTTTTCAGCCTACTGCAGTATAAAATGCTATAAAAAGGGATTAAGATTTGTTTTCATTTATTTATTCAAGAAACACTTGCTGAGCTCTTAATATACCAGGTACTGAAAATAGAAACATGATTAAACAGACCATATTGCTAACTCTAGATTCTACCATAGGCATTATGTACCTGATGATATTATCAGTTATTTGATTGAAATTTGAAAAGTTTTATTAGGAAGTATAAGGTGCCAAGGGAGTATATACTGGTGGCTATATATATATATATATATATATAATTAAACATATCTGATAGACCTGATTGCATGGCGACATAAGAGTTTCCAGAAACAATAGAGAGGAAAAACCAATGTCTAAGTATTTGCTGAGCCTTTGTTTCTGTCACATTTGCTAATGTCTCATAGGTCAAAACAAGTCACATACCCAAATCCAGATTCAAGGGTTGGAAGAATAGATTCTACCCCCAATGAGAGAAGCTGCTAAAATATTGTGGCCCTCAAAAAAAAACCATAGAAAAACAAACAAACAAACAAAACAAAAACCCACTACAACACTATCTTCTTATTTGCAAACATCTATATAGGAATGGCAAGTATTTTTCATCTTTGCTTTTAGATATTTTGTTTTATTCCTTCAGTTTCACAGCTGAATTTCATAACTGTCTTCATGGAACTTTGATTTTCTCCTCAATGACTCTTCTGTTTTTCCAAGCAAGCCTTTGTGTTTCTAATTATCATAAGTCCCCAAATTAGCCACTTTCTACATTTGCATATGTCTTTTGAATAATCTACACTATTAAAAGAGAAATATGCAAATTGACCATACCTTTACAATACCCACCAACCAATCAGGAGTGAGTTTGCAAATTAACCCAACAAAGATGGCTGGTTAATTTGCAAATGTAGGCACAGAGTGTAGATTGAAGGCTCTGGCTCAAGTGAAGCCTAAAGACTGAAAATTGAAGACAACTGAAGACTGAAGACTGAAGACAATTGAAGACTGAAGACTGAAGACTGAAGACTGAAGAGGGTTGGCTTCTTCGCTGTGGCCAGAGCAAAAGCCTGGGTCCCGGGTGCCAGAGGAAAACTGGTGCCGGCTGCCAGGGGAAGGAAGGCCTATTGCACAAATCTTTGTGCAACGGGCCTCTAGTACCATATAAAACTAAATTTGGAAAATTTTACAGTTTTATATTTTTGCTCATGTTCTGACCTATTTCCCTGAAGCAAAGTGGCAGGGCTGTTCAGAAATTATAATTTAGTTAAAATGGGGTTGGAAAGGTAGAGAGTAACCACCTTCTCTTTTGTATTCATTTTTTTAAGTATCCTAGGACATATGTTGATCTCTTTTCTTCCCCTTCCTTGCAAAATAAAACAACAAAACATAAATGCTTTAAAATAATAGTGAAATTGTAAGCTTTAGTCATTATAAAAATAGATGCCCTATCTGGCCATTGTGGCTCAGTGTTTGAGCATTGGCCTATGAAACAGGAGGCCACAGTTTGATTCCTGGTCAGGGCACATGCCCAGATTGCAGGCTCAATCCAAAGTAGGGGGCATACAAGAGGCAGCTAATCAGTGATTCTCTCTCATCATTGATGTTTCTATCACTCTGTCTCTCTCCCCTTTCCTATCTCTGAAATACATATAAAAATAAAAAAATAGATGCTCTATCTCACCTTATTTTCCCCCATGCTCCACATGACCCAACTCAGTCTTACTTTTTCTATGAAACTTCCTTTGGAAAATCTGTCCAATTTTCCCAGGTTATCTTTGATTTCACTCTGTTACGAACTCCTACAGATTAGTATTATTTACTGCTTTTATTTGTATTCAAATCTGTATTATTCACTGCTTTTTTTTTAAGATTTGAGTCCGTAACAATTGGATGGTTATCCTTTTTTAAGTGCAGCTATCGTATCCTATAAGCATTCCTTATTATCCTGTTTCTTGACTAACATGAACTTTAAGCCTCTCTTTGAGTGCTATAAATATCCAGCCTCAAGCTGTCTGATAGCCTGTCAAAATTGAAATTCTCCTTTCCCTTTTTCTTAGAAAATACCTATTGTTAGGATTAATTTTATTTATTCAGGAAATGTTGAGGCTTACTATGTTTCAAGATAAAAAAATAACACTGCCATCTCAACTTGTGGTTTGCTTAAGACAGTGGTACAAATGTATAGGAAAGTTCCTATTAGTATTGCTGTTTCATTCCCCTAATATTTTCAAAATATATTCATATCTCAATTACATGTATTTTATTACTTTTTGGATTTTTAACATGATATGAAGTTAATTTGTTGAATGTTTTGACTAATTAAAAATTATTCTTATATCATCTTTAAAAATTACTTAGGTTAAGTTAATAAATGCCAAGTCATTTCAGAATAATGAGATTTATTACTAAGTTTCTTGAATTTTTGTTTTTCTTTTTTTAAAATTCTTTATTGTTTAAAGTATTACATGAGTCTCATTGTTTCTCCCCATTGACTTCTCCCCCACCACTCCCTATCTCAAGCACAAGCCCTCTCCCTTCTCCCCCCACTACTGTCTATGTCTATTGGTTTTGCTCATATGCATGCATACAGGTCCTTTGGTTGATCTCTTAACACCTCACTTCCCACCTTCCCTTGTAGATTGTACAGTCTGTTCAATGCTTCTATTTCTCAGGTTCTATTTTTTGTTCATTAAGTTATGTTGTTCATTATATGCCACAAA
This sequence comes from Antrozous pallidus, assembly GCA_027563665.1. NCBI lineage: Eukaryota > Metazoa > Chordata > Mammalia > Chiroptera > Vespertilionidae > Antrozous > Antrozous pallidus. The sequence continues at coordinate 56,986,408 of CM050508.1, read as the reverse complement.
TGAGTGAGATCATGTGATATTTATCTCTCTAACTGGCTTATTTCACTTAGCATAATGCTCTCCAGTTCTATCCATGCTGTTGGAAGTGGTAAGAATTCCTCCTTTTTTTCAGCAGCATAGAATTCCATTGTGTAGATGTACCATAGTTTTCTAATCTACTCATATGCTGATGGGCTCTTAGGCTGTTTCCAAATCTTAGCTATTGTAAATTGTGTTGCTAAATACATAGGGTGCAAAGAGCCTTTCAACTGGTGTTTCTGTTTTCTTGGAATACATTCCTACAAGTGGGATTACTGGATCAAATAGAAGTTCCATTTTTAATTTTTTGAGGAAACTCTATACTGTTCTCCACAGTGGCTGCACCAGTCTGCATTTCCACCAGCAGTGCACAAAGGTTCCTTTTTCTCTACATCCTTGCCAGCACTTGTCATTTGTTGATTTGTTGAATATAGCCATCCTGACAGGTGTGAGATAGGATCTCATTGTTGTTTAAATTTGCATATCTCGGATGATTAGTGAGTTTGAGCATGTTTTCATATGTCTCTTGGTCTTTTGTATGTCCTCTTTCAAAAAAAGTTTCTATTTAGGTCCATTGCCCATTTTTGATTGGGTTAAGTTGTATGAGTTTCCTGTAAATTTTGGAGATTAAACCCTTATCGGAGGGTTTAATATGTTCTCCCATGCAGTGGGGTTTCTTGTTGTTGTTTTTTGATGGTTTCTTTTGCTGTGCAGGAGCTTTTTATTTTGATGTAGTCTCATTTGTTTATTTTCTTCTTAGTTTCCATTGCCCTTAGAGCTACGACATAGTAGTAGGTCTGATATTTTGCTGCCTATTGAGTCTTCTAAGATTTTTATGGTTTCCTGTCTTACATTTAAGTCCTTTTTCCATTTTGAGTTTATTTTTGTGGATGGTGTAAGTTGGTGATCTAGTTTCATTTTTTTGCATGTATCTGTCCAATTTTCCCACCACCATTTATTGAAGAGACTGTTGGGATTCCATTGTATGCTCTTGCCTCCTTTGCCAAATATTAATTGACCATATTTTTGTTCTTAAGTGATATCTATGAGAATAGAAAATTCTATTTGGGATATGATAGTGTAAGAAAAAATTATATTAATAGGGATCTTGAATGGGTAAATGGAAGAAGAACCAACAAAGGAAACTCGTATGGATAAAACAAAGGTGGAGGGAGGAGGGCCAAGAGAAAGTTCAGTCATAGAGAAGAAAATAGTCAATGCTGTCAAGTGCCACATATAGAAACAGTAGAGCTGAAAAAACTCCACAGAACTCGGTATTACTAGGGACCTTGGTGAAATCTGGCTTATTAAAGACTGAGTTTTCACTCACTTAACTGTGAAGGGAAGGGAACTGATGAGATAACTGACTAGTTGAAGGTTGGTAGAAAGAATGACTTTAAAAAAATGATAATAGTATAAATATAAACTATGGGAAATAGATACAGAAAGGTCATTATGACAGTTAATTAGCTATTGGTGATTATAAAATATATAACCAAGTAGTTAGTATTGTGACTGATCCATGGTATACCAAAATACAGTGCCAAACTTTAAGATTTACACACATCATCAACACAAAGACTATGTGCTGGATTGAATTGAATTGAGTTTTCATTGACATGTAATGATCATCTCTTGTGATCTGGAATAATTTAGAGTTTAATTTGTGCTTTTACTTCTGATAAGGTCATCGGACTCTATTTATTGGAGTTCATGTGCCTCTGGGAGGAAGAAAAAGCCATCGACGTCACAGGCATCGTGGTCATAAACACAGAAAGAGAGACAAAGAGAGAGATTCGGGATTAGAGGACGGAAGGGAGTCACCTTCCTTTGGTAAGAATTGCCTTGTTTTTACTAAATTTTTGACCATAATAATATTGCATTTGTTTGTACAATCTAAATTAACAGCCATATACTTGTTTGTACTTTTCTAAATTATATTTTGTTGGACAGATTGGGGAGAAGTGGGAGAGAGTAACTTGATCCTTATTTTTCTCTTGTGCATCTGCTTTATGAAAGTGAGAATTGTGTTAGATTTGTGAGGGAGGAAAAACACATAAGTAGTAAAACTTATTTATATAAACTCTTGATAATTAATCCCAGTAATAGTCATTAATCTATGTAGTTTGAAAATCCAGGGGAAAATGTTTCATTAAATTTCCATTTATATTGCTAATCTGCCCAGATTGTATTCTTAGGATGTGAAATTTCTGCTATTTTAACTGTTTTTCCTTTGAAAGTAGATATACAATATTAATATATAATGATATGGTAGTTATTAACAACTCCTGAGAGCCTTGAGAGCCTGTGTACATGACGTAACCAGGAAGCAGCCTTTTAGTTCCTTCACCATCCCGACTCCTATGATCTCCTTCACTGCAGCCAGCGCACCTACTCATCCACGATTATGTGTTTCTGAATGCACTCATCTTGCTCTCTGACCACAGTTTCTCTTCTTATTTGCTTGTGCAACTACTTGATTTCTCTACTTTTCCCATATCCATGTAATAATCTTTATTTCTTTATCCTACTCTGATTTCGTAACTTGTAATTTTAGTAATACTTTTGCTAATATTCCATATATTTAGGTCCCCTTTTATAGATTTATTCATACCTTCACTCCTACTTTAAAATCCATACTTATGTTTTTGCTTTCTCCCTTCCTCCTCAAGTAGGGATGTTCTGCTAGACATAGTCTTTCAACAGGGTGGATTGTAGCCATTTAAACTCATGATTTACATGGATTTTCAATACCTCTTCCCAATTCTGTTGCATTTCTTTGATTAAAAAATGATTTTCAACTTTTTTCACCATTCCCCAACACCCTCCCTTTCACTATCACTTAGCAGATGCTTTGTACTTCAGAAAGGAAATACGTCACCAGAAAGAACTCATTCAACTTTCTTCCTATTAAATATGCAAACCTATATGCTTACATCTGCAACTGCACCCCCCCTTTAATATAATGAGGGGGTTTTCTTTTCAATTATGTTTATTTCTTGTTCTCTCCCATATGGAAATTTATACACTTTGTAGTCTAGATGATTATTTTCATCATCTGTTAGACATGATCAAGTCTCTCCCATTTTAAATAGTTCCCCAACCTCCTGCAAGCCCCATTCAGATGTATTCAGAGAGAAAATAAATTAATGTTCAACAAAGACTTATATTCAGAATCTATAAAGAGCTTTCAAAACTTAACAGTAAAGAAACAATCAACCTCATTTAAAATTGACAAAATATTTCAACAAACATTTCACCAAAGAAGACATATGGATGACCAATATACACACGAAAACCTGTCAACAGTAGACATCAGAGAAATGTAAAAAGTACTGCAATGAGATATCACTTCTCAGAACAGCTAAGAAACAGTTGACACCAAGTGCTGATTAGGATGTGGAACAAATACAACTCTCTCATACACAGCTCTCAGAATGCAAAAGATTACACACTCTCTGGAAAGCAGTTTTATAAAGTTAAAAAGACACTTAGCATATAACATAGCAATCCTACCCCTAGGCACTTACCTTAGAGATATAAAGACTTATTTCCCACCGAAAGACCCATATAAGGACAAGTATCGCAGTTCTATTCATAATTGCCCCACACTGGAAACAACCTAAATATTCTTCAACAAGTGGATTCATTAATAAACTATACATTTCTACAATGGACTACTTCTCAGCAGTAAAAAGAATGAGCTATTGATATACTTAGTTACACAGATAAATTTCAATATCTCAAAGGCATTCTACTAAGTGAATAACAACAGTCTCAAAAGGTTACATGTCATATTTTCCCACTTATATGACATTTCGGAAAAGGAAAAACTATAAGCAGTTGAAACCATATTAGTTGTTGTTAGGGGCTGAGGGAGTTTTTTGGTGACTTATATTCAGCATAGTATAAGTTAATTTATCATAGTCTACTCTTCTGAATATTACCATAAAATATGGCATATATGATGAGAGATGTATGTATGTGTTGTGTGAGATAAATGGAAGTAGTTTTCATTACTGTTATAAGTAATACAAAATAATCATCATGATAATCATATTTTATTTTATTTATATATATATGTACATTATCTGCTTATGGGTTTACATATTTATGTCCCCAAATTATGCCATACTTAATATAATGCTAAATTTAGTTTTAATTCCCCAAGTTTACTTTAGGCAAGTGTTGTAGTGGAGGCAGGGAGGTGTGAGTTTGGAGTGGTGATGAAGGAGTAACCAGGACATTTTAAGCTTAAAGCCATGGTAATGCATGCTCATGTCTCTAATTTTCCATAGACACCCCATCACAGCGGGTACAGTTTATTCTTGGAACTGAGGATGATGACGAGGAACACATTCCTCATGACCTTTTCACAGAACTGGATGAGATTTGCTGGCGTGAAGGTGAAGATGCTGAGTGGCGAGAAACAGCCAGGTGAGGATTTTTGTTTAAGGGTGAATGCATACTCAAGAATTTTCATGCTATTAGAAAAACAGATATCTACTGAAATGATTTTGCAAACATCCACGAATGCTGCTAATTTCTGAAATTGCTCATCTGGTCTGGGCATATCCTATAATGGGGTCTGGGTCAGAGTGAACTCTGAAGGCAGTAATTATAGTAAATAGTGACTCAGAGCCAGCAGCAGCTGCAGTCCTAAAGATAAACAGTAGCCATAATTTGTGTGTCATCAGGAAAACAATAGACATCTAAAAGTAATTTATTTATTTCTTTTTGATTGCTGGCCTGTGCCCAAACTAGTGATATATGATAATTTGAGGAGGGGGGTTAAAAAGGAAGGGAAAACATTATAAGAGGCTTTTAAAAATATATTTTATTGATTTTTTTTTTTTTACAGAGAGGAAGGGAGAGGAATAGAGAGTTAGAAATATCGATGAGAGAGAAACATTGATCAGCTACCTCCTGCACACCCCCTACTGGGGATGTGCCCACAATCAAGGTATATGCACTTGATCGGAATCGAACCTCGGATCCTTCAGTCTGCAGGCTAACACTACATCCACTGAGCCAAACCGGTTAGGGCATATAAGAGGCTTTAAGTATTGTCCTGGATTTATGTCCTATTTGGCGAGGTTAAAAATATTTTGTAATGTGTTTCTAGGATATGTATACATTCAAACATAGTGTTTTTCAAAATAACTTTCTCAAGATTACTTTTTCTGTCATTTGTAATTAATATTTCTATATTGTCATATAGTCATTGAATAGCTATAAAAGAGTAATAAACTAAATTTTTTGTTTACTTTTTATTTATTCTGCTCATTGTCTCATTTATATAACAAACATTTATAAAATACCTATTATGTGCCAGGTGCAATGGCTATAGAACATTAACAAAAAACTTAAAATTTTACTTCAACAGTTTCATAGTCTAATGTGGGGATTTAGGCAAGTAAACAAAATTGTAAATGAATGATGGAATACAGGTGTGCACAAGGAATTGTGGACACATCTAGGATTGTCACTTACCCTCTGCTTCCCAAGTTTTATTGTGAATACCAATCACATGGAGTCTAATAGGCCTCAGGCATAGTGTCAGATTCTAACACTCTTCCAGTTGGTGTCACACCAATGTTTTTGGGGTGAGGGCCACATTTTGAGTATCAGTGATTTAGACCACAGGGCAAAACAGAAGGAATCAAAATAGCTTCCCAGTATATATAAAATATATTAAAAATATAATATAAATGTATATATAAAATATAAAAATATATTTGGATCACTTTCCATGTTATCAATACATATGTACAGCTTATAATGACTGCATTACATCTAATTATATGTATAGATATTTATTTATTTATTTAGGTTGTTTTATTTTTTGCTGTAATCATTGATGCAGTAATTATTTACTGATATGTTTGGCATTATTTTGTAGATATTTATGTAGGGTGAATTTCCAAAAGTGGAACCTATGTACAAAAAGCAAACTTTTTTACTTTGGAATATATTTAAAAACTATCTTCATAAATTGTTTTGGTAATTTATACTTTAACATTCTATGAGAGTGCTTATTTTACCCAAATCCATGCCATACTAAATCATCAAACTTTATTTTTATAGATGAAAAATAAATCTCATTATTTTGACTTACAGTTCTTTAATTATTAGTGAGATTGAGCATCTTTTCATATATTTTTAATTAATTAATTTATTTATTTAAGAGAGAGGAAGGGAAAGAGAGAGAGGGAGAAAAGGGGGACATCAATTGTTGCTCCACATATTTATGCATTCATTGGTTGATTATTTAAATGTCCTGACCAGGGATCAAACTTGCAATCTTTGTGTACAGGGATGCCAATCTAACCAACTGAGCTACCTGGCCAGGTCATCATATGTTTTTATTTTATTCTTGTGAATTAATTGCTCCTTTTCTTTACCTATTTTATGTAAAATCATAATTTTCTTTACCATTTTAATATTTAAAATTAATGGAATTTTATTCTGTGTGAATTATATTTTAAGTAAAAATTTACAAAATTAATAAATTTCCTTATGATACTTTCTATTACAATATTTTAAAGATAAAACCAAATTTGAAATTGTTTTTATATAACCAAGTTGATTTCAGGATTAAGAACCTTTTACTTTATATTTTTCTTTCAATTGCTTCAAAAACGAAATACTTTAGAGTTTTTAATATATATAATATATGTAGTTATCTTCTTTACTGATAAAAACCACAACAATCTTCACAAATTATTGATATAACTATTTATATGACTGTTGATAAGGAATTTAAAGTGCTAACCTCCCTGTATAAGTTTAGAGATATCAGTCTTCAAATAGTTATAAAATATAGGTGTTCCTGTTTGTTCATTAAATTTCACATATGAATGAAACAAGAACACATATTTCTTATAACTGCCAAGCAAAATATGATACAGATTCATAGATGGAGAGCAGGCATACATCCCTGGAGGGGCTGGGTTGGGAAGATTGAGCAAAAAAGTAAAAAAAAAAAAGTGAGAGAACTCCTGGACTTGGTGGTAATTTCGGGGGCTAGGAGAGGTGGAGGTGGAAGGAAGTATAGAGGGGATAAATAGTGATGGGAAAAAAGAAATAGGTGTTCTCAGATGACTTGAAGTATTTCTTTACTCTCATTCTATATAATATAGCTAAGAAGTAAGCTTGGAATATGTTATATATTATATGTTATATAATATATTATATGTTATATAATATATTATATGGAATGAGAGTTTTGGCATGAGTAGCTAGCTCTCTTATTCTTTAAATGCTTGTTGATGTTCCACCTTCCAGATCAAATAGTTATCTGTTCCCTTTAACCAATAGTTTCTGGTAATTTGCCCAGTCTCATAGAGCTAGTAGGTGACAATGCAATTTAGAATCTAGTCTTTCACTCTGTCAAAGTTGAGCTGATAAGATTTTTATGATGTTCTAATGGTTGAGTTGAACAACATGTTTATCATAAACCACCAAAATGTATTGCTATTTATTTATCCTATCTAATAAGAGGGAATATGCAAATTGATCATCACACCATCACAAAGATGGCAATGCCCATAGCCACAAGGTGGCGGCACCCAGGTCCCTCAGCCCCACTGGAGTCCCCCAGTCCTTTCAGCCCAGCCAAGGGGGCGGCAGGCACATGGTGCAGCCAGACCCACCCTCTGCCCCTCAGCCACCCAGGGACGGCCCAAGGTGCAGGCAAGCCTTGGATAGAGGCTGCCCAGCTACCCAGGGTCACCAGAGGCTTAGATAACCAGTGCCAGCTAAAGCTTGCACTGCTGGCAGTGGCAGCAGCAGAGGTGTGCCCCTGAACACTTGGTCGCCTCCTGCACTTGAGGGCTCCAAGACTGTGAGAGGGGTCAGTCTGGAATAAGGGACCCCCCACTCCAGTGCATGAATTTTCATGCATCAGGCCTCTAGTAAAGCATAAAAGAGATAATCTTTCATTAGTATTCTTGAATATTATTAGCTAGGACCTGTGTTCTCAGACATGCTTTCAGAACCTCATGCATGGTGCAGCTGTTTAAGGTTCAGGGAGACATCTGATTAGCAATCAAATAGTAACAGACACTGAGGAGGAGGGTACATGAATTTTGGCTGAGACAATACGTCAGGGAAGAACAGTACATATTTATTGAAGACTTAGAAATGTAGTGAGTTTTAAAGTGGCAGAAGTAACTTTTTTCTGGTGTCCCTAATTCATTTAAGAAAGCTAATTTTAGTTAATTCATTACTCCATCTAATTTGTCAAATGCAACTTAATTCTAATAGATCATTAGCATACCATTTGAAGCACTTCATTCTTTTGATTAGTATTCCAGGGGGATTAATATGTTTCTACCCTAGTAGAAATAAAAAGAATAGTTTATCAGCACATTGCACCTGTCATATTTCACATCTTGAATAATTCATGCCCACTGTTGTTGCCAAGTAAACTTGAGCAAAGTTTTAGATTTTGAAGTGAAATTTTTGAATCAAAATTATTTAATAAATGTTTGTGAGAAACAGCTGTTCTCTTTTAAAAACCCCAAAGAAGCCATATGACAAGGACTAATGAAATCAACAAGATTAGAATGTTCTACTTATAAATAACATATAATGTTATTAATAGAAAAGTGCTCAAAGATACCACAGCTGTGCACTTGTGGCGATAACATGCTTGACTCACTGTGGTTGTCCTTTAAAAAGTGCTTTCCACAAAGAGCACAGAAGAGGCCACGCAGAGGGTAGCAGTGAGGTCTCTGATGCATACATGGTAGTATAGAAAGGATGACTACCTCAAAATGATTTTATTGATGTTGTGAAGCATCTGATATTTAAAAGTAGCAAAGGTTCAAGTCATCAAGATTTTTGAGTGCAATGTGAGGTGTGAAGATAATATGGATAAGAGCAGCTAATATCAATAAATTCTAGGTTTGGATATATTTTATTTCCCCCTTTTTTGTTAAAATTGGCTCTTTATAATTACATATGTTATTCTCAGGTCCCCACCCTAACCATTTCCCTGCTCTGATCCTCCATATCCCCAGCTCTACACAAAGGAGGATGTTTTCTCTTGAGAATCCATCCCTTCCCTGAGGCTATAATTTTGGATGGTATTGTAACCTCTTTACTTTCCATATGAGTACAAGCAGAGAATAAAAATTCTTTGCAAAGGTCATTTGAATTAATGGGAATGGGATAAACAGAAAGAGTTAATATATATGGAAAACATCTATTTCTAATTTACAGAAGAAATTTATTTTGTAGACTTTTAATATGAGTATTATAGAGATTATTGTCAACTTAATCCTCAAATAATTAATGAAACACCTATAATAGGTTGTTGCAATTTAGTACAAAGAGATTCCAATGTGTTAATCATGGATGAAAACAGATACATATTCTGAAGGAAATAAAAATATTCTCTGAGTTTAAACCTGTCTCTTCCCCCTAGAGAATATCTTGCCTTTGGCCTGTAACCTTGTTTTTTTTGCATTGCCCATCACTTCTCTTTCATGCCCCTGAGACTTTTGTTTGCTTTGGTTTGCTATTCAAACAAATGTCAGCTGAGTTTGTTTGAAAACTGGAATAAATTGCAGCACTTTGGGTCATTAACTGCAATCAAGCATTTTGCAATTGACAGTATACTCAGTGACTACAAATCTTGAAACAGGATTTGGTGTGTTCTCAAACCTGTTAATTTCTATCTTTGAAGTTTAAAATGGAATGAGTCCCTGTCTTCCCCCTTCAGAAAGTAGTTATACTTACGCATTTTGTGTATATATAAAATTTTTAATGTAGTCTTTAAAATATTTAAATATCTTTTTTTTTAAAAAATATATTTTATTGATTTTTTACAGAGCGGAAGGGAGAGGGATAGAAAGTCAGAAACATCGATGATAGAGAAACATCGATCAGCTGCCTCTTGCACACCCCCTACTGGGGATGTGCCCGCAGCCAAGGTACATGCCCCCGACCGGAATCGAACCCTGGACCCTCCAGTCCGCAGTACGACGCTCTATCCACTGAGCCAAACCGATCTCGGCAAAATATTTAAATATCTTAAAGCCTTTGGCATTATCTGAAGCTGGCATGAAGCACTGAATCTTGAAATGTTTAGTAACTTGCTATTTGTACCTTGTGGGTTCCTTTTTATGGAAAGGATCTTCTGCTTCCTCCTGCAGTGGTCACAAAACCTGTGGCTAAATCAAACCATTCAAGCAAATAACTTATATGTGGTCCTTTTGACTACCAAGTTGTTTGGAATTCCAAGAAACTTCATTCCCCTTTTCCAAAAGACCAAGCACCCAATTTGAAGGAAATTATTCTAAAGAAAAGAACATACTTTTTGGATTTGTTTTTAAAATGTCTTTTCAGATAGACACATAGATCAATGCAGCAGAAGAAGGAACTGGGAGAGACCAACACAAATACTGCCAAGTTTTGACAAAGGGAACTTTTAAATAAAAGAAGAGTTGTCTTTTGAACAAATGGTACTGAAACAATTGTCTATAGGAAAAAATACATAAACTTGGTCTAAAATTCATAGTGTATACAAAAATTACTTGACAGTAAATTATAAATTTAAAACATAAAGCTATGAACATTTTAGAGAAAGCATAGGCGAAAATCTTAAGGACCTGGGGCTGGATGATGAGTTTTCATACGTGATATCAAAAGCATAATCCATAAAAGAAAATAATTATCAATTGATTTCACCCAAATGAAAAACTTTTGTGTTGTGAGAGACCCTGTTAACAGGATGAAAAGACAAGCAACAGACAGGGAAAATTCTTTGTGGTGATGGAACAGTGTTGTATCTTGATTGTGGTGGTGGCTGCTGAACCTATCTATATGTGGAGTAAAAATGCATGGGACTACACATTCACCTCTGCCCCAGGAATTCTTAAAATTTAAATTTTCACTTTCAAGGAGCTAAGATAAAATTATGTAGATATTTTATTATTTATTTAGTTATCTTCACTGTTATTTGGAAGTATAAAATTTAACTATAATTTTCCTTATATGAAAAAGTTTACTAATATATGTAGATCTAGAAGTCCACTAGTATTTAAAAAATGAATTTATTATTGGTGTTATCACAACTTATAAACAACATTATTGTATGGATGAGTTTATGGATTTATACTTAAATAATTAAGAAATAGCCCTAACCCGTTTGGCTCAGTAGATAGAGCGTTGGCCTGTGGACTGAGGGATTCCAGGTTTGATTCTGGTCAAGGGCATGTACCTTGGTTGTGAGCACATCCCCAGTGAAAGGTGTGCAGGAGGCAGCTGATCGATGTTTCTCTCTCATTAATGTTTCTAACTCTCTATCCCTCTCCCTTCCTCTCTGTAAAAATCAATAAAATATATTTTAAAAAAGAAACAATAATATTTTAATAATGTAGAAACATTTTTCAGGATTTCTTACTTGAGTAAAAAATTTAAATACAACATTTTTTAGAGTGGTTTTATATGTAGAGATGACAGAATGTACTATAGCTCCAGAAACGTTTTTCAATTGAGAGAAATCTGTAGTCCCTTATATCCTTTCATAACCCTAAGTGTTCTTTACTACCCAAGGGACTGGAAACTAGATTTCAATTCTATCAAGGTTCTTAAGTCAAATACCAGAATAAGTGTTGCTCTATATACTCCCTTCTTTTGCCCTTTTTGTAAAAACATCATATGTGAGTAGTATGTATGCAAAGTTACAAAGGATTTAATAAAAGTTGCATCCACTCTCTTGGAGTCATGTCTGTGGATAATGTAAAAAAGAGGAAGAGAACAGAGAGGACTTTTCAGGTTGAGATTTGTTCCAGACAAGAATGAAAAGCAAATGTTAAATCAAATGTTGTTTTCACTATATGCATTCGCAAAAAGTTATTTTAGCTTAGAAAGTCCATAAATCCAACCAAAAATAATTGTATAATGGTGGAGAATGGTCACAGACTCTAGAGAAAAACAAGAACACTTGGAATTGAAGCTGGTTAACAAAGTCATTGGCTAGGTGATTTTGGGCAAGTTTTTAATGTGTTGAATTTGTCTTATTTTATAGATGAGAAAAACATGACCCAGAGAAACTGAAAGAATTTCCCTTGGTTACATGGCAACTTAGCTATAGAGATAAAACCTAAATTTATTTTTATTTTCAACTAGTCCAAGACTCTTCCTACAATTCCATATTATCTCAAAATGTCTGCCAAGAAGTTGATCCTTTGACACATTAACATTAAGAATGTGACCATGATTTTACTTTTAAACCTGGAAAGAAATACTAACTTATTATATTTGTTAAAATTATATTTGCTTTCATCATTCATTTTTATTTTATTTTATTTTATTTTAATTTTTATTGTTCAGTTTATTAATTACATTGTTCCCATTTTTTATCCCCTTATAGCTCCCCTCCACCCTGTACCCATCCCACCCTCCGTCCTCACCTCCCCCTCCCCACTGTCCTCTCCCATTGTTGCAAGATTTTTGTCCAGTCTCTTGCTGTACTTCCCACACCCCTTTTCTCCCCAAGAATTGTCAGTCCATTCCCTCTCTATGTCCATGATTCTGTTATATTCACCAGTTTATCCTGTTCATCAGACTATCAATTCACTTGATTTTTATATTCATTTGTTGATAAACGTGTATTTGTTGTTCATAATTTATATTTTTACCTTTAATTAAGATTTTGATGCAGGTATTCTGTTAGAAAAAAATTCTGCAGTATTGATGGTTTAAAATCACAAAGGCTTTTTTATGTCTCATGATACATCTTTATCATGGTTCAGTGGAGGCTCTGTTCACTGTAGCTACTTACAGACTCCATCTTGAACATTTCTGATTTCCAGAACTAGTCAACAGTCACATGGCATAACCCAGTTAGAAGGGAGTGAGGTAGTGATATCCTACCCTTTGCCAAGAAAAAGAGAAAGAAACAATTATAACTGATAAATATTACTATGCTATGATCATCATATGATTTATGAAGCATTATGGCCCTGTTAAGGGCTAAATAATGTTAAAAATCACTAATATGTCCCTTAAGGCCCAGCCAGCCCTCCCTCACCACCTTGGCTGTCCCTTGCAGCCCCTCGCAGTCTCAGCTGGCCCTTGCAGCACTTTGCAGCCTTGGCTAGTCCCCCTTCACAGCCCTGGTTTCATCTGGACAGTTGTCTGGAAGGATGTTCAGACCGTCGTTCTGCTGTTTGGTCTAATTAACATGTTAGCTATTTATTATATAGGATTATATAGGATAGTTATATAGGTATAGTTATACCTATACTTTATGTAGGTATAGTTATTTTCCCCTACCTGAAACTTTTGGTCAGCATAACTTTTCTTCTCTATTGGGTTTCTTTTCACTTCCTGAAAATTTTTTGCTCCCTGAACACTGAGGACAGATCTATAGCTTTCTTTATCTTCCTTTGGAACTCTGCACATTAATCATTCTGACTAGCCCTTTTGGTTAGTTATTTTTGACTGATCCACTGTTTCCTAACTAGTTAGTGCAACATATTTGTCCTCTGTTGGCATTGGATCATTTGATTACACAAAACAGTAATGTAATATCATATAGGGAATTGAAGTGGTATTGCATTGAGAGAGGAAGCTAGGGCAAAATGATACTAGAGAAAGAATGAGGAAAATGGCGGGAAATGGAGTAGGAAACACAATTTATGTTAGAATTCATTAGAAATGCTGGAATTAGCATGCCTGGTGTGGTTCAGTGGTTGAGGTCATGATTTGATTCCTGATTAGGGTACATACCTGGGTTGTGGCCTTGATCCCCAGTGGGGGTGTGTGTACAGCAGGCAGCTATTAGATTGATGATTCTTTCTCCTCACCATTGATGTTTCTAACTCTCCTCTCTTCCTCTGTGTGAAATCAATAAAAACATTACAAAAATGTTGGAATTAAATTGGTCATCTATTAAGATTAGAGGGCAAGTCTGTAAGAGAATGAGATTTGGTGCTTATGCCAGAGCAGTAAGAATCATTGTTTTCTCTTTATTCCTTCCATTTGTCTTTAGAAACAATCTCAGATATATATTACTATTTATTTCACTTCAAGAGGGCAGCAGTGTCCATTTGGCACCATGATATCAAGTTTCTTCTATTCTCCATTCCTAGCAAGAAGGCCCTGGGAATGAAGGCTGAGCGCAGTTCTCATAAGTTTAGTCCATAGGAGGTGACTGCAATCATTAGATTTTATCCAACATGCCTAATAAGTATATTCCTTATAGAATAGTCCCCAAGTTATACAAGCTTCTTTAATCAAATGGAAAAATTATCAAGAGACTCAAATATTCAGTTTTAAGCCCTAGCCAGTTTGGCTCAGTGAATAAGAGTGAAGGGCTGAGGACTGAAGAGTCCTGGGTTTGATTCTAGGTTTCAGGTTTGATCCCCAGTAGGGGGCATGCAGGAGGCAGCCAATTAGTGATTATATCTCATTATTGATGTTTCTCTCTTTTTCACTTCCTCTTGAAATCAATAAAAAATATTTAAAAAATATTCAGTTTTAAGACCTCCCCCTAAAGAAAAATGAATATTCTTTTATTTTCTTTTGCATCTCTTTCAATTATCATTATTTTTTCATGAAGTATACATACTCTTTTTTAGTTCTATAACAGATTCATTGTAACCACTGGTGAAACATTTATAACAAAATACTTTTTCAGAGCTACACAAAGTAATATAAAAACATATGAGTTTTTTGTTTTAATGTTATTCAATGACAAAAAAAAAAAAAACATGCCTGTTCAGTGAAAGAAACTGAGTGACCTGGGCTAGTTTTTTACTTACTTTCAAAACCCATGAAGCAATTGAATATCATTATATTTCTACTTTTTAATATATGTATTTATTGATTTTGGAGACAGAGTAAGGAGAGGGATAGAAAGATACACACATTGATGAGAGGCATGTGCTCTGACTGGGAATAAAAACGGTGACCTTTTGGTTTGGGTCAGTGTTCACCCTCTAAGCCACACCAGCTGGACTATTTCTACTTTTTATTATTAGGATAAAGCATCATTGACCTACAATATAATATTCAATGTTTTGATAATATTTATTTGTGTAGGTGGTTGAAGTTTGAAGAAGATGTGGAAGATGGAGGAGAGAGGTGGAGCAAGCCTTATGTGGCAACTCTTTCATTACACAGCTTGTTTGAGTTGAGAAGTTGTATTCTGAATGGAACTGTGTTGCTGGACATGCATGCCAATACTTTAGAAGAAATTGCAGGTATATCTTTTTCCCCCCTTTAGCTTATTTCACTCTTATGCCTACAGCTGATCTTTGCTATTATTTTTCCTTATAATTTTATAATTTTTCCTTATAATTCTATCCATGTGTGATCTTTGAAAAGTAAATTCTCATGATCAGTGTATGGCACCTTAAAAATAATTTTTTCAACCTTCTTGTTTAACATAAAATAAGTTGAGTATTCGAAAAATATGGTTTAACTGGTCCAGTGACAAGTCTAGAACAAGAATCTATATATCCTAACTCCCACTTAGTTTTTATTGTTTTCACTATTATATTTAATTATACTGTCACCATTAGAAAATGTGAAGAGAAAAATCATAAAGCTAGAGATTGATATTTTTCAATATTGAAGTACATGAAATAATTTTATTTAGAAAATTTTATTTAGTAAATGGGAAAAAATGTTAGTTTACAAAAGAATAAGAAGGTATGATCATTTATCTTAATCTCTTGAATCCTAGAGGCTGCCAAGTGATGCAGTTGAGATTAGTTTGTAATTGAATACTATGACCAGCCCTGGGGTGAATGAATGATTTGCATTAAAAGCCTATATGGCAACATCACACAAGCAGTGATATTTAGGAAGCATCTTACTGTTATTCTAGAAATAGAGGCAAAGAGTTTATGTATCTGATGGTCTGAAAAACAAACACATTTTAGTAAAAACAAAATAATACAAAAAGCACAGAAATGAGTTTTGAAAGAGAATAAATGAAATGTTTAATGGAGATTTAAAAAATAAAAGCAAGGCAAGGATTCAAGAAGTCTTTAAAAATTCTTAGTTCAGCAGGGGGAAAAAAGGAAGATCCATGTATATATGGAAATTTTTGTGAAATAGAAAGACTTAAGGGAGATGTCACTGTCATAATTATATTGTAGAGACAGGTGAGGGGAACCCACCAAACTGTGTTTTTGATCACATAAATGATAGAATGTTGTATTAGAAAAATAATGTATTTAATTTAATCTTCAGAATAGCCTCATGAAGTGTCAGCCCCATTTTTAATGAGAAAGTAGAAATTCTGAAACTTTCATGGGCCAGGTTCTATGAAAGGGCCCAGAGTTTAGCAATGTGTTCCTTTTGTTACATTACTGAAAGAATGAGACAGAGGCCGAAAATCAGGACTACAGGCTTTATTAGAGGAGAAGGATCCTGCCGGGCTGTCTCGCAAGAGAGCGAGCAGCATGTGCAGAAGGGAACACACCTTTTGAGGGGAGAAATGGGAAGGGATGGGGCTTAGGGTACTCGGCTCGCGCTGATTGATGGTTTCATATAAGACTCATGATTAGGCACTTAGGTACTTTGGAATCGAGGGCTTAGGGTATTTGGCAAGTGCTGATTGGTGGTTCAATGCATAGTCCATATGAGGTGCCTGGTTAGGTGCTCGGAAATGTCCAGGCCGCAGGTGAGTTTATGTCATACTCCATCCATCAGTTGGAGGAAGGGAGGATCTATCAACTACATTACTGTCTGAAGAAAGAGTAAACTTCCAGGGGATATAGACCAGATTTTAATGGCTATAGTTTGATTAATTTAAAGATTATTTATTTGGTTGTTGGTGCTGATAGGCATGCATACATTGCATTACACGTGAAAAGTATGGGAAGATATCTTGTACTTATAATACTAAGCTTAACAAAACAAAAAACAAAACAAGAAAAACAAATTCTTCCCTAAATTTCATATAACACCTCTAAAGAGCTTATTACTCTAAAATACATAATTAGAGCCTAAAAGACTATGTAAAATTAAATATAGTATTTGTTTTTTTTAAGAAAAACACAGGAAGTTATTCAGTAATGGGTCACACTATACCAAGGCTTAAAATTGTTAACTTAGACATTAGCAAAATTTCTGTGGAATAGTAGCTGTCCAGCTCAATTTTTTAGCTTTATATTATGAGGTCTCGCTAATGCCCAATACACTTTTTTTTTTCATTGACACATAATTGACATACAATAACCTGTTACCTTCAGGTCTATACCATAGACATTTTAACAGTATTAATTCAAGTCCTCCACCCTTTTTTTAAAATCAAATTTTTAAAATGTTGTACACTCTTTATATTGTTTTGGATATCAACCTTTTATCAAATGTATGATTTGCAAATATTCTCTCCCATTCAGTAGGCTGTCTTTTTATTTTGTTGATGTTTCCTTTGTTGTGCAAAGCATTTTAGTTTGATGTAGTCCTGCTTATTGTGCTGATGCTCCCTTTGTCTGAAGAGACTGAGCCAAAGGATATTAAGATAAATGTCAAAGAGCCTATTGTCTGTTTTCTTCTAGGAGTTTTATGGTTTCAGGGCTTACATTTAAGTCTTTAATCTAGTTTTAACAGGTTTTTGTACATGGTGTAAAATAGTAATCCAGTTTCATTCTTTTGCATGTAGCTGTTCAGTTTTCCCAGCACCATTTATTGAAGAGACTTTTCCCTATTATGTATTCTTGTTCCTTTTTCATAGATTAATTGACCATATATGTGTGGGTTTATTTCCGGATGCCTATTCTATTCTATTGATCTATGTATCTGTGTTTATACCAGTATCAAATCACTTTGATTACTATAGTTTTGCAATATAGTTTCAAATCAGGGAACATGATACCTCGGCCTTGTTCATCTTCCTTAATATTGCTTTGAATCTTCTGGGTCATTTGTGGTTCCATTCAAATTTTAGGATTCTTCTAGTTCTGTGAAAAATGCCATTGGTACGTTGATGGTACTTGCTTTGATTCTGTAGATTGTTTTGGGTAGTATGGACATTTTAAAAATATTCATTTTTCTTGTCTTTGGGATCGGTGTAACTTTTCATTTATTTGTGTTGTCTTCAGTTTCTTTCATCAATGTCTGATCATTTTCAAAGTACAGGTCTTTCACCTCCTTGATTAAATTTAGTCCTGGTTATTTTGTGTTTTTTTTTTACACAATTAATGGGAGAGTCATATAATAGGAATAGAATCACAGTTTTTAGTAGCTACTCATTATAGAGAAGAGATTTTCATACAGACCCTGGGAAACTGAAGGATATGTTACAAGGCCCTGAAGATAAGGCAGCCTAGAGCCCATATCAAGGACAGAACTTGTCTGAAGGAAGGCAGCGTTCTGAGGCTAATCTTCTCAAAGACAATGAAAGAAGGCAGACCCTAACAATTCACTGACTTTAGATTTCCCCCATCCACTAAATCTATCTAAGAGTTTATTTGAACTGAAATTGGAGAGAGCAGAACTTTTAGGTTGCCCTGCTGCTCTCCTCGTACTGCTGGCATTATTAGAATAAATAAATGAATATACTATATTCAACCCCTTCTCTGCTTAATTTGGTTCAAGTAGTGACAGGTGACCTCAAGCCCATTTAGTGCCTGGCATCACAATTATGTATGGGACTGTTTTTTTCATTCTCTTTCTGATAACTCATTATTAGTGTATAGAAACACAACCTGTTTCTGTATACTAAGTTTGTATTCTGTGTCTTTATTAAATTCATTTATTAGTTCTAATATTTTTTTTGTGTATGGAGTATCTAGGGTTTTCATAGCATCATGCCATTTGCAAATAGTGACAATTTTACTTCATCCTTTCCAATTTGGGTGCATTACATGTTATTTCCTTGCCAAATTGTTGTTCCTAGGTCTTCCAATAGTACACTAAATAAAAGTGGCTTGATGCTCTCCTTGCCTTGTTCCTGACCTCGGATGAAATGCTTTCAGGTTTTCGCTGCTGAGTACAATGTCAGTAGTAGGTTTGTCATGTATGACCTTTATTATATTGAGGTGCTTTTCTTCTGTACCCACTTTGTGGGTACAGAATTATTTATTTTTATTTATTTATTTAAAAAAATCATAAATGGGTGTTGAATTTGGTCAAATGCTTTATCTACATCTTTTGAACTGATGATCTAATTTTTATCCTTTGTTAATTTGGTGTACCGTGTTGATTGATTTGCAGATGTTGAACCATCCTTGTGTCCCTGGGATAAATTTCACCTGGTTATGTTATACTAGTGGCCCGGTGCACAAAATTCGTGCACAGAGGGGTGGTGAAGGTGTCCGCCTGCACCCTTTCCAATCTGGGACCCCTCAAGGGATAACTAACAGTCAGACATCCCTCTCACAACCCAGAATTGCTGGTTCCTAACCACTTGCCTGCCTGCCTGATTGCCCCTAACTTCTTCTGCCTGCCAGCCTGATTGTCCCTAACTGCTCCCCTGCTGGGTTGATTGCCCCTAACCACCTCTGCCTCAGCCCCACATCCAGAACCCAGAATTCCCTCCTCCAGCCAACCACAGGAACCCGGGATCCTGGCTTCCCTCCCTCTGATCAGCCATAGGTGCCCAGGCCGACTGCAGCTGCAGGGGATGGTGGGTAGATAGCTTCGCCTAGGCTGCAGCCTCAAGTGCTGGCAGCCTGGAACTGGAGGGTGGCAAGCTTCTCTGTCTCCCGGGCCACAGCCAGATGCAGGTACTGGTGTCTGGGATGGCTGGGTGGGCAGCTTCTTTGTCTACCAGGCTGTAGCCAGCCACAGGTGGTGGCGCTTGGACCATAGGCAGGTGGCTTCTCCGTCTTCCCTGGGATACAGTGTGGGAGACTTTTCCAGCTGGCTGCAGCCTGGGATCATGGAGCAGGTGACTTCTTCATCTCCTGGGCCACACCCAGCCTCAGATGCTGGGACCCGGTTTCTCTGTCTCCCCCAGGACTCGGGGTAGAAGAACGTGAGGCTTCTGCTACTGTCTGCAGCCTGGGATCATGAAGCAGGTGGTTTCTTCCTCTCCCGGGCTGCAGCCAGCCTCACACCCCAGCCCCACAGGCCCAGAGCAGTGTGGGGGCTGGGGGGGGGGGGAGGAAGAGAGGGGCATTGGACTGCTGCCATGTTTTCAGATTAATTTGCATACTCACTCTTATTGGCTGGTACCATAGCGGGGTGACAGTAATTTGCATGGTTCTCTTTTATTAGTGTAGATGATCCTTTTAATGTATTATTGAATTTGGTTTGCCAATATTTTGTTGAAGATTTATACATCTATGTTTATCAGGGATATTGGTTTATAATTTTATTTTATTGTGTTGTGTTTGATTTTAGTATGAAGGTAATGTTGGCCCTGCAAAATAAGTTTGAAAGTATCCATTTCTCTTCAACTTTTTTGGAATAACTTGAGAAGGATGGTATTAACTCTCCTTTAAATGTTTGGTAGAATTCTTCTATGAAGCTATTTGGTTCTGAACTTCTGTTTTTTGGCAATTTTTAAATTGCTGATTTAATTTTATACTTGTAACCAGTGTTTTAAGATTTTCTACATTTTCATGACTCAGGCTTCGATGTTTGTGTACGTTTACTAATTTAACATTGCTTCTAGGTTTTCTATTGTTGGCATATAATTGTAGTAGTTTCTTATTTTCCTTTGTATTTCTGTGGTGTGAGTTGTGACATCTACTTTTTATCTCTGATTATATATTTGGGCCCCCTTTTCCTTGATGATTTTGGTTAAAGAATTATTTATTTTTATTTATTTATTTTATTTTTAAAAATTTATTTTATTGTTTAAAGTATTACAAAGAACAGTACATATGTTTCATTTTTCCCCCCCATGGATCTCCCCCCGGCCTCCCCTGCCTCCACCACCCAGTGTCTTCTATCCATTGGTTATGCTTATATGCATGCATACAAGTCCTTCGGTTGATCTCTTACAACACCCGCCCCCCCCCAATCAGCCTCCCCTGCCTTCCCACCATAGTTTGACAGTCTGTTTAATGCTTCTTTGCCTCTATATCTATTTTCCCCCCATTTCTTTTCTTTAAAAAAATCATGCATCTGCACTAGAAATAAACATATAAGAAAAGAATGTTTGAGTCTCGGTTTCAATGTCCAACAGTTCTGAGTCCCAATTTCAATGTCAAATAGTTCCTCATGTGTACATGTCAGCAATGGTATCTGGATGGTGGGAAAATGGTGACAATGCAGGATCCATACTCTCTGGTTTCATCCTGGGCAACCTGCAGTGATGCACAGTTGCTGACTGCGAGCATGACAAGGTGTCATCAGGGTCTTCCATCTCTGGGCTGTGTTCATGGTTGGAACAGACCTGTCAGTTCCTCTTTGTTTCAGGAATCCATATGGTCTTGGAGTTGTTTACTGAAAATATACAAACATATTCTCGACCAAAAGTTAATAAAGGAATCTTTTCTGTAAATTAGACTTGGGATTCTTTTTATTTTTGCCCAAATGATTTTCCTTTGGCTTATTTTGACACCATGTATGTTTTTCCTGAGTGTCCTGCATTAGCATTATAAATGGAAACTAATTTTCTGAAGTAAGAATTTTCTAGATGTAATTTGCTTACAGGATATTTTTACTTACATCATAGTACCCCACTATCCCCCCTTCTTTTTATTAATGAGGGCTTTTAGAAATTTTATATTGCAGTCTTGGTAACTTTAAATTTTAATTTTTGCACAAAAATATGACTGCTTTAGGTTCTTTGCATGTTAGGCAATTTTATGATGAGATAAACTACTAACAGAAATTTTAGTTAAATTTTAGGAACAGCGTTTTGTCCAGTACACTTAAATTTTCTTGAGTATTCACTTATTTCAATTGTCCAATTTAAATTAATCTGAAAATTTGATTACTATTTTATTATCAAATTTAATATTCAAACAATCATCTTAGTTTACCCTGTAAATATTAGTGGAAAAGCTTATTTGCATTCTTGAGTAGGTCTTGAGTAGGTCCTGAGTAGTGCTAGACTGGACTTAGATAAGGCAGCTGTTGCTGGCCAAGTCTCTCTATGTAACCTGGGTCCTGATCTGAGCTGGGCATGGGAGGCAAGGCAGCAACGGGGGCAGGAGACCTGCCTCAGAAGGGTGAGAGTTCAGGCTCCTGCAAGGTTAAGGGGGTGAGAGTCTGTGCCCCACCTCTGTTGACCTTCAAGTTCTCTCCTGATGGCCTCTCTGTGACTGTGTCTGTCTTAGGTTGTTTCTTCCCTGAGGAATCTTATCCATCTCTGGCTAATCAGCCATTCTCCGAGGCCAAGCAGGGTGAATGAGGTTCAGTTCTGTCTCCTTGTTAGGCCATGCCCCCCGTGGCTTCCACGCCCAGCACCTGCCTTGGGATTCCCTCACCTGCTGGTGGGGTCCTGTTACTGATCACATCTCGGGGGACTCAGGTTTCTTCTCAAGGTTAGGCCGAGCTCATACCATTGGGTAAGAGACAGATCCATGGTGCCAGCCACCCAGAGGCTTCAACCTCAGCTTGAACTGAAAGCTCAGGCAACAGCTGTGCGCACTTGGATTGAGAGAAGAGGGTCCCTCTTGGCAAAAAGGGCAAGAGGGGCCAATATAGAATGCTCGAGTGCCTTCCCAGTGCCTTAATTCCTTCTGAATTCCTTCCCTATCCTTTTTAAAATTGCTGCCAAACATTCAAAGAATTAGTTTGTAAGTTTCTTTTGGATAATTGTACAATATGCTGTTGTTGTATATCAAAAATTATAATGACATTGCAGAATAATATCATGTAAGGATATTATTGTGTCAAAGGAGGTTAGGCAGGGGGGTGGGCAGCCTAAGGACTGTCCATAGGAGATGACATGCTCTAGGCCATGTCAATTCAATTTCAAACTAGCTGCCAATATTTTTATAACTTTATATAAATTTTGTCAGGGAGGTGAAAACACAAATTACTTACTTTAGTTCAAGAGGTCAAATATATTGACTTTCCCACTTACTACTGCCCCCCCCCCCCCCCCCCCCCACTTACCCTGAGGTTTGACATTCTGATGGAAGTTTCTCAGTCTCTGGATCCATTCTTGTTCATCAGTCTATGCTGTTCATTATATTTCACAAATGAGTGAGATCATGTGATATCTTTCTCTGCCTGGCTAATTTCACTTAGCATAATACTCTCCAGCTCCATCCATGTTGATGCAAATGGTAGGAGTTCCTTCTTTTTCACCACAGTGTTGTATTCCATTGTGTAAATGTACTACAGTTTTTTAATCCATTCATCTGCTGATGCGCACTTAGGCTGTTTCCAAATCTTAGCTATGATAAATTGTGGTGCTATGAACATAGGAGTGCATATGTCCTTCGTAGTTTCTTGGGATATATTCCTAGAAGTTGGATCACTCTCAAATGAGAATTCTATTTTTAGTTTTTTTTTAGGAAACTCCATACTGTTCTCCACAGTGGCTGCACCAGTCTGCATTCCCACCAGCAGTGCACGAGGGTTCCTTTTTGTCTGCATCTCACCAGCACTTGTCATTTGTTGATTTGTTGATGATAGCCATTCTGACAGGTGTGAGATGGTACCTCATTGTCATTTTGATTTGCATATCTCAGATGATAAGTGATTTTGAGCATGTTATAATATGTCTTGGCCTTCCTTATGTCCTATTTAAAAAAGTATTTATTTATGTCAATTGCCCATTTTTTGATTGGGTTGTTTATCTTCCTTTTGTTAAGTTGTATGAGTTTCCTATAAATTTGGAGATTAAACCCTTTTAACATTAACAAATATGTTCTCCCATGCAGTGGGCTTTCTTGTTGTTTTGTTGTTTCTTAATTTTGCTGTGCAGAAGCTTTTTATTTTTATGTAGTCCCATTTGTTTATTTCCTTTTTAGTTTCCATTGCCCTAGGAGCTGTATCAGTGAAGATATTGCTTCACCATAAGTCTGGGGTTTTGCTGCCTGTAGATTCTTCTAAGATCTTTATTGTTTCCTGTCTTAGGCTAAAGTCCTTTATCCATTTTTGAGTTTATTTTTGTGTATGATGTAAGTTGGTGGTCTAGTTTCATTTTTTGCATGTATCTGTCCAATTTTCCCAACACCATTTGTTGAAGATGCTATATTGACTCCATTTTATGTGATGCCTCCTTTGTCAAATATTAATTGGGCATAGTGGTTTGGGTCAATTTCTGAGTTCTCTATTCTATTCCATTGGTCTGTATGTCTGTTCTTGTGCCAATACCAGGCATATTTGAGAACAGTGGCTTTGTAAAACAGCTTAATATCTGGTATTGCAATCCCTCCTACTTTGTTCTTCTTTCTCAGGATTGGTACAGCTTTTTGGGGTCTTTTTTTATTATCATTCCAGATGAATTTTTGAAGAGTTTGTCTAGGTCTGTGAAATATGCCATTGGTATTTTAATGGGGATTGCATTGACTCTGTAGATTGCTTGGCTAAAGACTTATTGATTTGATTTGTGTGTGTGTGTGTGTGTGTGTGTGTGTGTGTGTGTGTGTGTGTGTGTTTTCAGAGAACTAGCTTTTACTTTTACTAATCTTTTCTATTTTTGTTTCTATTTTATTTATTTCCACTCTGATCTTTATTATAATATTTCTTTCACTAACCAGGCATTGTTTTACCTTCTTTTTCTGGTTCTTTAGGTATAAAGTTAAATTGTTTATTTGGTATTTTTCTTATTTTTGTAGGTAGGCAGGTATCACTATGAACTTTCCTCCTAGAACTGCTTTGGCTACATCCCATAGATTTTTGAAAGTTTTGTTTTCCTTTATCTGAAGGAAATTTTTTTAACTTTCTCTTTGATTTCTTCATTGATCCATTAGTTGTTTAGCAGTATGTTGTTTAATCTCCATGTATTTGTGTTCCTTTCTCTTCCTTTTTTTGTGTGTGTATCTATTGTAGGTATTTTGTTTGTGGTTACCATGAGGTTCATATGTCTATGTAACAATCTATTTTAAAGTGATAGTCACATAATATTAAACATTTAAATGCTTTATATTTTTACTCTTTGCGTTTTATTGTTTTCAACATCATATTTTACATTTTTTAAGTTTGTGTATCTTTAACTACTTATTGTAATTATAATTGATTTTACTAATTTTGGCTTTGAAAATTTTTAGTAGCTTTAAGTAGTCAATCCATTGCCTTTAATGTACACATATTTGCCTTTACCACTGAAATTTTTTCTTTCATCTATTTTCTTGTATCTAATTATGCTCTGCTTTTCTGATTAAACACTTAATATTTCTTGCAAGGCTGGTTTAGTGGTGATGAATTTCTTTAGTTTTTACTTGTCTGGGAAACTATCTCCTCTTCAAATCTGAATGATTTCCTGGGCAGGCAGATATTCTTGCTTATAAGTTTTTTTTTCTTTCAGCACTTTAAATTTATCCTGCTAATTCCTTCTGACCTGTAAAGTTGCTGCTTAAAAATCAGCTAGAAGTCTTCTAGAATTTCCTTTGTATATGACTAGTTGTTTTTTTCTTGCTGCCTTAAAAATTCTCTTTATATTTAATTTTAGCTATTTTAATTATAATCTATCTTGGTGTGGTTCTCTTTAGATTATCTTGTTTGGGACTCTGTGATTCCTGAACCTGAATGTCTGTTTACTTTCCTAGGTTAGGGAATTTTCAGCTATTATTTCTTCAAATAAGTTTTCTGACCTTTTCTCATGTTTCCTTCTTCTGGGACTCCTACAATGTGAATGTTAGTACACTTGATGTTGTCCCAGAGGTTTCTTAAACTGTTCTCAATTTAAAAAATTCTTTTTTTCTCCTGTTTTTAATGGTGTGATTTCTACTATTCTGTCTTCCAGATCATCAATCTGTTCTCCTGTGACATGTAGTCTGGTATTGATTCCCTTTAGGGTAGTTTTCATTTCAGTTATTGTGTGTTTCAATTTTGATTTGGTCTTTCTTATATTTCCTCTTTGATGTAATTCTCACAGTGTTTCTTCATTCTTTTCATGAGTTCATTGAACATTGTTATAATTGTTACTTTGAACTCTTTATGAGTAAATTACTTACCTCAGTTTTGTTAATGTTCTTTTTGGGGGGATTAATTTGGAATATATTCCTTTGCTCCTCATTTTGCTCAATTTACTGTGTTTGTTTCTATAAGTTAGGCAAAACAGCTCCCTCTCTACCTCACCAAGTCTTGAAGGAGCGGCTGCTGTGTAGCCTGCATCTGCCAGGCTCTTTTGTTGAGCTTGTTGTAAACGGAGCAGGCACGGCCTTAGGGGTCCCAGGACATGCCATGCCAGATCCACATGAGCAAGGTGGCTGAAGGCTTGTGGGGGCTGGGAGGTCCCAGAATATACAGTACCAAGAGCCCTTGCCAGGAGAGCTGGATCAGGCATGGGTTGTGGTGGTTCTGCTGTGCTCTTCACGGGGGTTACCAGTGGGGCTACTGGAACTGGAGTGGGCATAGGCCGAGATGTCCCAGGACAAGCTGCACGGGGTCTTCTTCGCAGAACACATGCTATGGGGATTTCAAAGTGACCAGTACTGGGGCTGCCTTGGCAGGACAGCTCAATCTGGTGTTTATCGGGGGTCTGGGGCACTGTGGCAGCCTTCCCAGGATGGCTAAAGCATCTGAACTGTGCTCCCACTTGTTCTATAAAGGTGAAGGGAGAATGTGAAAAAATGGCACTTGCTGGTGTCTCTAATCCTAGAGAGATTTCCAGTTGTTTTTCCACCCATTTGGAAGACACTATAGGGTTAGTAAATGAATTTCCTTCACATAAAGTCTAGGTGCCCTTTAATTGCTGTTTTCTTGCTGCGCCCAGGGTAGGCAAGTCTTCAGGAGACAGTTAGTGGTCTTTTTCCCTACTGCAGGACAGTGTGTTGGGGACAGGGTCCTTGTTACTGTGTCTCTTTTCTCCTATTATTTTTAATATGGTTGCTCTATCATTTGTTGTGCAGAAGCTGTTCAATTAGCCCTCAGGTCTTCTATATTTAGGTGTATACTAGGTTTGGTGGTGGAAAAAGGTGAGTTCAGGGTTTTTCAATAATTCCATCTTGGATCCACTTCCCCCAGGTTCCCTAATAACTATTTCAGTAAGGAACCAAATAACTGGACTTTTCGTAGTATTTGGCCATTTAGGAAGGTCTTTGTAGTTTAGGAAGCCCTCTTTTAGTAATTCTACACTATCTTTTGATACTCAAAATAAACTTGGGGCTTGCTATTATTATTGTTATCCTTACTTTATAAATAAAATACTGAAATTCAGAAGGTTAAGGGTCATGCCCAAAGTAAGGAGTTTATTTCTGCTACTTATATTAGTGATGGTAATACTTTGGAAATGGATTAATCCAAATAAATGTTGGATTGGCTACCTACCTGTAAGAAATTTGTCAAATTTCTCAATTTGGCAAAATTAGTCCCAGAAAATACCCTTTATAATTTTACCAGGCTTAATGTTTCTTAAAGCATATAATTTCTTCTGCTTTCTTTAATAATTTATTCCTACCAGGAAATCATCTCCCATTAATTTCACTAAAGCTCTCCTGTTTATTACCTTAGCTCATTTTTACTATCTAAATTTATGCTTTCTTTCTTTAACCCTACTTTCTTCCCCAAACTCAATTCTGTAGAATATGTCAAGGCTGTTAGCTGTGTTAAATCTAGCTCTTAAAAGCAAATTACAGTTTCTAAGTCTATCTTTGAAGTAGTTCAGTGGAAGTTCAATATCCCAGATAGATTTTTAGTATTCTTTCTGCTCTTCTAATTAGTTTCTATTTTTCTATCTCCAGAGTAGCCCAACTTGAATATCCTATATTCAATGTAGATCAGTTTGTAAAATATCTTTCATAAACTGTAAATTCTTTAGAGTTAACACCACATAAATATTATTACAAATACTTAATCATTATGAGCTTAGATGCCTTTTCAATTATTAGTAAACAAGATTCCCTCTCTGAGTAATTTTAATTTGACTTATTTAATTCAAAGTTATTTGTTTCTACCCTCAGTGAAATCTCATTTAAACATTTCTTCCTATAGCTTGTAATTATTTTCTTATTATTTACTTACTACTATTTTTACTTTGTTATAAGTAAGTAATATATCACAGACTAGAGGCCCAGTGCACAAAATTCCTGCATGTGGGTGTGTGTGTCCCCGTTGAGGGATGTCTGACTGCCTAAATGGGCAATTGAACATCCCTCTCACAATTCAGGACTACTGGCTCCCAACTGCTCACCTGTCTGCCTGCCTGATTGCCCCTAACCGCTTCTGCCTGCCAGCCTGATCACCCCATAACCACTCCCCTGCTAGCCTGATTGATGCCTAACTGCTCCCCTGCCAGCCTGTTTGCCCCTAACTGCCCTCCCCTGCCAGCCTGGTCACCCCTAACTGTCCTCCCCTGCAGGCCTGGTCACCCTCAACTGCCCTCCCTGCAGGCCTGGTCCCCCCCAGCTGACCTTTCTTAAAGGCCTGTTTGTCCCCAACTGCTCTCCCCTACAGACCTGAGTCCCCCCCAACTGCCTGGGTTCCCCCCAACTCTCTCTCCTGCAGGTCTGGTTACCCCTAACTATCCCCCCATGAAGGTCTGGTCACCACCAACTTCCATCCCCTACAGGCCTGGTCACCCCTAACTGGTCTTTTCTGCTGGCCTGGTTGCACCCAACTGCCCTCCCCTACAGGCCTGGGTCCTCCCCAATTGCCCTCCATTGCAGGCTTGGGTCCCTCCACCTGCCCTCCCCTGCAGGCCTGGGTTTCCCCAACTGTACTTCTTTGCAGGTTTGGTCACTCTCAATTGCACTCCCTTGCAGGCCTGGTCTCTGCCAACTGCCCTCCCCTGCTGGCCATCTGTGGCAGCCATCTTATATCCACATGGGGACAGCTATCTTGTGTGTTGCGTGATGGTCAATTTGCTCTTTTATTAGATAGGATAATTTGTGACCATAATAATTAACAATAGGCCTGAAATTTTCTCTTTACCTTTATCTATCACAATTTTCTATATGTTATGCAATTACTAACATATTAGTTACTTGTTTCTGTTTTCCCAAACCTAGATGTAATAGTTTATTTCAAGAACTCTAAACCTGAATACTTTGCAAAAGGCCTGGGCTCTGCAGCATTAATGTTTTTTAGGCATTTTCTAGCAGAATATTATGACTCAATATATTTTAGAATGATGAAGGATTTTTATATCAGTATTTTGATGTTTTTAATAGACTCTTAGATCATTTTTAAAGAGGTTTTATAGACTTAGTAGGAGAAAATCCCATTTATATCTGGCAGGTCTGTTAAGAATTTATGGTATAATTAAAATAGGATTTTCTTTTGGACAAAGTTAATTTAAAAATGTCTACTTCCCAATGTTTCAGGGAACTCAGAATAAATGTAAACTTCTTCCTTCAAAATATTACTTAACCCTTTTAAGATATATTTTCTTACCACAACTTATTTTGATATGAAAATTAATTATATTAAAATTATTCTTAATTACATTTTAAAAAATCATAGGCAATTTTATGGTCTGTGTTAATCTCTTTAAAAGATGAATGATGGAAATATTATTTCTGCAAGGTGTACACTTTAGCCTAATTCCATCAATGAGAGTAAGAAATTAAAACTAAAGTTAGTACCATGGAGAGATTAATCATTGCCCTCAACTCATTAAATTAACTTTTATTGTCTAAATTCTTTCAGTGAAGTAAAAATCCATAGTTTGCTCTATTGAATGTAATATGCAAATTTAGGAGTATGGGAATGGTATACATTTTAAAACATGCTTACACTATTACAGTCCTTGGTCTGGAAAGTATATATTTCCTTAGTAGTTTATATTTTTAGTAAATATATTTCTTAGTGCTGTCAACCAAATTGTAGGATTTAAACTCATCCTATTTCCCACTCCTTCCTGAGCATTCTTTAAAGTTAAGGCAATGGGATTTTAGGAAAGGCATTTATGTGATAATCTTTAAAGGTTCAGATATTTATATATAATCTATAAAATCACATAGTCTCTAGAGGGTTTCATTCAGTTGTCAAATAGATTGATCATAATGAAATAATTGTCTGATTTGACCTAGAGGATGTTATTTGTGAGTGAAATAAGTCTATCCAGAGAAAGACAAATATATGATTTCACTTATATGTGGAACCTAAATAGCATTATAAATGAACAAACTAAATAGAAATGGACTCATAGATACAGAGAATGGACTGATGGTCGCCAGAGAAAAGCAGGGGGGAAACTGGTGAAAAAGGTTAAGGGATTGAGAAGTACAGATTGGTTTGAGAATAATTACAGGAATGTAAATTACAGCAGAGGAAGTATAGTCAGTAATCTTTACTAATAAAAGGGTAATATATTAATTAGACTGGGTCAACCAGACATCTGGTCATCCTGCCTTCCGGACAAAGCCATGGTGGCGGGGGCCAAGACAGAGGATGTTAGGAGTGATCAGGCCAGCAGGGGAGAACAGTTAGGGGAAATCAGGCCAGCAGGGTAGGGCAATTAGGGGTGATCAATCCTGTAGTGGAGGGCAGTTACAGGCAATTAGGCTGGCAGGGGAGGGCAGGGAAGAGCAGTTAAGGGCGATCAGGCCAGCAGGGAGGGCAGTTAGGGGCAATCAGTATATGATTTTCTAATGCTGTACACCTGAAAGTAACACAAAATAATATTGAATATAAAAAATTTTAAAATAAAAAAGTTATAGTTTGAGTAAAAAAAAATCTGATTAAGATGAAAAATAATTTTTCATTTTCTTAGGTCTTTTTATACAAATGCTACTTAATAGTTTTTTTAGAGCCAGCTTAGTAATAGAAGAGCAAGACTTATTTATCCTTTTTTTCTTGCTTCTTTTCTTATCCAGATCCTGGCATTGTGCTTTGGCAGGCCAGACTGTATTATTAGGCATGACAGCCTACTGAGATTGTGGGACTTGATTCTGGGCCCAAAGCCATTATGGCCCATTACCCTTCTTTACTTCTCAAGGTTAATACTAACATATATTATAGTGGTGAAGAGAACAATATGAGTGATCAGTGGATCAGACTCCCTTTGGTACTTGAATATCACCTCAGTATAACTTTTATTCTTGAGCAAGAGGATTAACTTTTTCAGTTCATTAAGATGTTTGATGCAGTTATAGCTCAGAGGAGTTTGCTGTGTATGTCTGTGTGACTAACGAGCAGATGAGTTTTTTCCTATTTGCTTTCTCTTATGTAACTCTTTCAAATAAAGACCTTATTTCTGAAACACTGTGAAGCTAGTGACTTACATGCTTGTGAGGTACTCAAGCCTGGAAAGACTGTGCTTTAGTAGGAATTACAAATCATAACTATGTCCGTGGTTTATTATATGACTCATTTTTATTCTGCTTAGAATATAGAACTGGGGATACATATCATGGCTTATAGATGAAACTGCCTTATTATGGCATATCTCTGATGTTTTAATAACCTACTTTACAATTCCCAATATGAGGAATATATTGCATATTTTATGCACACTTTTCAATCTTAGTAAGATTTTACTATAAAGTCATGTATATTGACAATTTATCCTTCCATTATTTCCAATTAATCCAGGAGTATTATAACCACTGATCTCCAGAGACCTGAGATATAGATGAGTTATTCTATACTATCACTGATTTTTAGAATTGGAAGGGACTTTGGAGGTAATTATAGTGGACATTACATCACAGCTGACTTTGAAACATACATACTATCCCTTCCATTTTAACAGCAAAGTGATAGAGCAAAGGTTGGCAAAGTATACTCTATGTGCAAATATGGCCTACTGCCTGATTTTGTCAGGCTTATGAGCTAAGAATGATTATTATATTTCACATGATTGAAAAATCACAAAATGATTAATATTTTGTGACATGAACATGATATTAAATTTAACTTTTAGTGTCCATACCAGTGTTACTGAAACACAGCCATGCTCATTTGTGCACATGTTGTCTGACTATTTTTGTGCTGTAAAGGCAGAGCTACTCCGCCTTTGTGACAAAGATTGTATGGCCCCCAGATCCTAAAATACATGATATTTGGCCCATTATATAAAAAGTTTGTCTACCTCTGGTTTAGAGAACTGACTCTAGAGTATAAGACAGTTCTTGATTCATTTAAGGCTTCATGGTGGTGGTGGTGAAGCATTGCTTTTGCCAGTGATTGGCTCAGCATAGGCAAAGCTGTGTCACTTGACAGAGGATAATTTTTCCTGGGCAGGGGAAAAAATAACAATTTTTTATAGAGAGAGAAAGTCTCAAAAAGGAAAAGAACCAATGTATACAAAGTATTTCCTTGTGGTTCTTGGCTGCCGCCTTATGACAATAAGGAAAATCAGCCTGAGGTTAAAGCTCACACTTAGAGAAAGGGAATGCTGACAGAATCACAGAGAATGGAACTCAATCCAGGCTGACTTGGATCTTCCTGTTTTGTAAGCCAATGAAAGTCACTGTTTTAGTTTGATTGGGGTGTTCTGTTATTGATAAACCCAATTTTGCCCTCACTTGATACATTATTATATACAGATGAATGAATGTATTAAAACTGCAAAATTCAAACCAATAACCTACTTAATAGAAATTGCAAAGGAAATCTTATAATGGGAGTTATTTACTGAGGGTGTCAGTCTTCAATCAGTGCTTTAAGTGTCTTATGTCCTTAGTCATGACAGCAACATATGAGATAGGTATTATCTCCATCTTACAAATAAGGACCCCGAGATTATGCAACTTTACAAAACCACACAGGTAGAATGTGGTACAGTGACCTAAGTCTGTTTCCATAGTCCATTTCTTGTTTACACTGGAGGAA
Source organism: Antrozous pallidus (assembly GCA_027563665.1). Classification (NCBI taxonomy): domain Eukaryota; kingdom Metazoa; phylum Chordata; class Mammalia; order Chiroptera; family Vespertilionidae; genus Antrozous; species Antrozous pallidus. The sequence goes on along the minus strand of CM050508.1, from coordinate 56,953,624 downwards.
AACATTGTTTGTAAGGGAGAATTCTGCTAATTTTTCAACCTTCAGTGTATTCAGTGGGCAGTGGAAGGTAATTCGTTGTGCTCTGCTTACTTCATATAAGGAGTATCTAAAAAATCAAATGAAGTTAATATTTAATTATCTAAAAACAGATTAATTACACTGAGGTTTATTGAAATGAGCTTTGTATAACCAACAAATTTAAAATGCCTCCATTTATTTACTTATTTTATAGACATTTAGGACACTGCATATGGTAACTATTATTCTTAATATAGTCTTCTGAAATCTCATTTTATATACTTTGTTTTTTGATTATAGAAGACCTTTTTTTTACATAAACACATTTTCCAGGAAGGTTTGAAAAGTATGAAGCACCTTTTTACTCAATACACTTATGTCTATTTGAAATATAATCCTCTATATGATCATTATATATTTAAAGTTGAATGTTTATAATTCAAATTTTCCCAAGTCCTTCTTGTGCAACATTTTGTTTTTATCTTTTAAGCAATGTTGCAATTTTATTCAAACCATACTCCATATTACATTTTTTTGATTTTTTAAAAATCTTTATTGTTCAGTTTATTAATTACATTGTTTCCCCCTTTTTATCCCCCTATAGCTCCCCTCCACCCTGTACCTATCCCACCTTCCACCCTCACCTCCCCCTCCCCACTGTCCTCTCCCATTGTTGCATGATTTTTGTCCAGTCTCTTGCTGTACTTCCCACAACCCTTTTCTCCCCAAGAATTGTCAGTCCATTCCCTCTCTATGTCCATGTTTCTGTTATATTCACCAGTTTATCCTGTTCATCAGCTTATCAATTCACTTGATTTTTATGTTCATTTGTTGATAGATGTGTATTTGTTGTTCATAATTTATATTTTTACCTTTTTCTTCTTCCTCTTCTTAAAGAATATCTTTCAGCATTTCATATAATATTGGTTTGGTGGTGATGAACTCCTTTAGCTTTTTCTTATCTGCGAAGCACTTTATCTGACCTTCAATTCTGCATGATAGCTTTGCTGGATAGAGTAATCTTGGTTGTAGGTTTTTGCTATTCATCACTTTGAATATTTCTTGCCACTCCCGTCTGGCCTGCATCGTTTCTGTTGAGAAATCCGCTGACAATCATATGGGTGCTCCCCTGTAGGTAACCATCTGTTTTTCTCTTGCTGCTTTTAATATTCTCTCTTTGTCTTTTGCTCTTGGCATTTTAATTATGATATGTCTTGGTGTTGTCCTCTTTAGATTCCTATATTTTGGGGTTCTGTGTACTTCTTGGGCTTTTAAGTCAGTTTCTTTCACCTGGTGGGGGAAGTTTTCAGTCATTATTTCTTCAAGTAGGTTTTCATTAACTTGCTCTCTCTCTTTTTCTGGCACCCCAATAATTCGGATGTTGGCATGCCTGAGGTTGTCTCAGAGGCCCCTTACACTATCTTCAATTATCTGAATTCTTTTTGTTTCTTGCTTTTCCAGCCGAGTGGATTTTGCTTCTTTGTATTTCAAATCTTTGACTTGGTTCTTGTGGCCCTCTGGACTGCTGTTAGGACTTTGTGTAATATTTTTTATTTCAGTCAGTGTATGCTTGATTTCTAGTTGGTCCTTTTTCATATCCATGAGGGTCTTGTTCATATCCTCAGAGGTCTTGTTCATTTCCTTGAGGGTCTCATTCATTTCCTTGTAAGTCTCATTCATTTCCTGGTTGGTCTTGTTTCTTTCCTCGTAGTTCTCATTAAGTTCATTGGCCTTTTCTAAGAGCCTCTTGAAAAGCCTTATAGCCGTGGTTTTGAACTTTATGTCTAGTCGTCTTTTTTCCTCCATTTCTTTCACACCTGATTTCTTTCCATATCTCTGCATGGTGGCTGCTTTATGTGGTAGATGTCCTCTAAGGGTCAGTGGCACAGCCTCCCCAGTTACTTAGGTGGGTACTCTTACTGCAATCCTTTATGGGTTGTACAGTATTTTTGAATTTAAACCCAGTTTGTTGTTGTTAGCCCTAGGAGGGTTTGACCTCCAGGCCAATTGGCTGTGAAGGGAGACTGTGTTCAGGTTGGATGGGTGGAGTCTCTGAGCTACGCAGGCAGCCTCAGTGTCAGTTATGTCCTATGCAGCGCTTGTGCGCATGGGTCTCTGTTGGATGGGGATGGCTGCAGGCACCTCCAAGAGAAAGCCGCTAGTCTCTTCCCCTTGCCAGACAACTCTGCCTCTCCCCAAATGAGTCTGCACACCCAAAGTCTTGCCCAGGGTTGTAAAACAGATGCTTTCCAGGACCAGGAGACAAGTTTCCAGGGAGCAAGTCGCGCGTCTGTGCTGTCGCACAGTTTACTTGCACGCAAACTTCTTTTCCCAGCTACCCGGTTTCTCCGAAGACTAGGAGACCTCTGCCGCACCCGGCTTCTAGGGTGCGTCCCCCGGACCTCGGACCTTGCCTGGCACTGGGGAATCTGTGCAGTGGGACGTCTCCACGTACCTCGGATCTCGGACCTCGCCTGGCGCTGGGGAATCCATGTAGTGGGACGTCTCTGCCCTCCCTGTTGGAGAAATCCAGCAGGGGTTGCTGCTCCAGCCCTACAGCCTGCATGCGCGACCAGGACGGCTCCTAACCTGTTTCCGTCTTCACGGCTGTGCTCCCGCCATTCTTCTGAGTCTCAGTGTCCCATCTTTACTTTTATTTGTGGAGTTTTCACTCAGCCAGCTTTCTGGTGATTCTGGGTGATGTTTGTTCTGTTGTCATGTTGTAGTTTTTGAATTGTTGTGCGGGGCAGAACAATAGGTGTTTACCTATGCCACCATCTTGGTTCTCTCCCCATTTTGTGCAACATTTTTACAAAGAGAAACTATCAAGAGTTTTTAAAGAATTTATTCCTATTTTAAGATGACTAATATTATCTAGAGTCTGGCTATTTGGACTCACTGGTTTCCTGCTGCCACAGTGTGCTAATCTTCCTGCATTTCCTTTTCAGATATGGTCCTTGACCAACAAGTGAGCTCAGGTCAGCTCAATGAGGATGTACGCCACAGGGTCCATGAAGCATTGATGAAACAGCATCACCACCAGAATCAGAAAAAACTCACCAATCGAATTCCCATTGTCCGTTCCTTTGCTGATATTGGCAAGAAACAATCAGAACCAAATTTCATGGATAAAAATGGTAGGTCTTTCTTTATTGTTCTCTTTATGTTTATCATAGGTGCTTGAACTATCAAAGTGCTTCTAAATCCTTTAAAATATTCTTATTTAAAAATTATCTATTGAAATTCAGATTATTGTTAATAAAATTGTTTCTTTTAATATACATATGTAGTATTGTTATCAAGCATTGGATTGTAGAAATTTTAATCAAGAATTTAGGTTCCCTGAAGGGCTCATAAAATAATGTAAGGGAAACTTTTAGCTAATAACAAGTTGTAGGCTCAAATGCAACAAACAATAAAGTGAATGTCAATTGCATACCAAACAAGGTCCTAGACTCTATCTCATAGCTTGAATAGAATGCAATACTTCAACTTATGTTCTTTACGTTAAAATGAATGTGATCTTTATTTAGTGTATGTGGGGAAAAATATACTGGTTGCATATAGCTTATAGTCAATAATTCCATTAGACAATGTGTTTGAAAAGCCCAGTGAGGGCATTGCTTGTGGCTCCACATATATTCAGCCTGATTTCCTATTCATGGGCCCATGCTGCATCCACGGCACTACCATGCATACCGTCTTCACACACAAACACAGGAGACCCAACCATGGTTTCCTACCAGTTATAACTTACTCCTTATGGTTTGTGCTTCAGACTGTTTTATCCTTTCTGTGCATTTTGTTCCTCCTTTGTACTCATTTGGTCCTTCATCATTTACATTAAGGAAGTTGCTAAGAATCTTGTTATTATCTATTCTTTCCATTAGTCTTATAAAGTTATCATGAGAATAATATGGATTTGTTAAACTTCTTTTTTTAAATAAATCTATATTGTTCAGATTATTATAGTTGTTCCTCTTATTTCCTCCCATAGCTCACCTTGACCCGGCTCCCACCCCACTCCATGCCCTTCCTTACCCACCACCCCCCACTGTCCCATCCATAGGTGTATGATTTTTGTCCAGTTTCTTCATGTACGCCCCCACACCCCTCTTGAATTTGTGAAACTTCTATCAGCTATAAGTGTTTCCAGTTTTAAAAGATAAATATTAATAAAAAATAATTGCAAATGCTTTCCTAGAAAAACTCTGATTTCCACAAATGGAAAATCATGTGTATTGTCAACATGTATTATTTTATATAATTTCACTTCTATTTTCAGGCTTCAGAGAGACTTAAATTCAAATGAATGACAATGAATTTTCCTCATACTTTCTTTTATGGGAATTTTACCAGTTTTTATGCTATTGAATCAAATATGCTACCCAAAGAAGTAGAATAAATGATAAATCAATAAATATGGTACTATTGTCTTAAAACATAGAACCAGTTCTTATTGGCAAAATGATTTTGGAAATACTCATTTGACTTCTAAAGACCCTTCAATGACTGATTCTAGTCATTGTTATGTAGATGAGTCTGTAGTTGTGCATATATTGAGTTTAATAAAAGTGTTATGAGCATTTTATGGTCTATATAAAATTTGTATTTGTAAATTTCACTGAACATCTTTAGAATTTATAACTGCTTTAAGTCACTTCATATGTTTGAAATATATCCATATTTTAAATCATAATTTGCTTAAAATATGTTATACATAAAAATGACACAATGAAGCATTTTTATTTCAAGACAATATAAATGTAGCACTTTTACTATTGTTGCAATATTAGTATTTATTTGGCATGATGTTATTAAGAAAACAGAATTATGTGGACATAAGCCCATATGGCATCCATAGTACTAACATGCTTACCGGATATTTTACTAATATTGGCTATGGGCTTATATCTACATAATTCCGAAGACAGTATTAAATATTCCCATGAATTAATTTTTAGGACTGCAAGCACATTTAAGAAAATGTCTGCCTTTACTTGATTACTTTAACTGGAAAGCAGAGTATAAAATATGTCTATAAGAACAAAATGCATTTATTCAAAGATGCAAGGATCTTGGGCTGGTAACTAGCCATAATTTATATCTCAAATTTCACTGGGGATAATGTTTGCTATAAAATAATTTTATTGCATTAAGTTCTTGGAGGAAAGAGGTTGCTGAATTTATTAGATGAGCTATTTATTGTAATATCATGTAAGCCTGAACATGCTGTTTGTTATTTCTTTAAACATTTGTTAAACATAGAAAGATGATAGAATTAAAGCTTTGCATCACAAATCCACATATAGATACATATAGATACAATATTTTTTGAGAGCCTGTTTTTTGTCTTGTTCAGACAACTGCTTAGTTTTTCTGAGAACTAGAATGTGAGTAGTTCTGAAGTGATTCTGTCACCATATGTACAATCAGCCTTTATCTGAACATATACAGACCCCTTGGAGGCATGCGTTATGATAATAAAAACTTGGAAACATTTCTAGTAAGATTCATACATCCAATTAAGTATTGTAGACTGTGCTGTCAGAAGTGGTGTTCTAAGCCCAGCCCTATAACACCTCCTTATGACTCTGTTTTGCTTCCTCACACACTTTGCATAATTATGTGTATTGAGAATTCTGAAAATATGTATAGACTTCACCAATTTAGAAATAAATTTATCCAGAAGTGAAAACAGTGTGAAAGACCTTTATTACTAAGGTTCTCAGTCAGCTTATGAACTCTAAAAACTGACAAACTTTAGATAAACAAACATAGAAATTCATGGCCATAAACACAGATTTGGGATTCTGTTTCAAAATATGCAATAGAGATTTATTTTGTGTGTGTGTGCAGTAGCATAGAGAGATGCAAAAAGATTTCAAAATGTACAAAGGGAATAACAATATTTTTATTATTTAAAATATATCTTCAGTAGATGAAGATATAAAAAGATGAACTTTTAATTTAAGATTATAGACTAAGGACTAGAGAGGATTTTCTAGCAACTTGAAAACAGAAGCATTTTTCTTTCTAAGTATAGGCTAGAAATAAGCCCTCTCTTCCTTCATATGCTTTGTTTTGGAGACAAAACAATCGAAACTCCCCCAAAAATGAACAGAATCTTATATAAAGAAATCTGAAGGAAGGTTTCTACTTTCTGAATTGACTTGATCCTTTAGCATGCTACCTTGATAGTATTCCCAAGGGTTATATATTCAGAGAAGTTTATTTGAATTACAAATATGGATATTTCCTACTGTAGATTTTATGTATTTGTAAGATAGTGATTTCTTTGGTTCTCTCCTCCCAAGCCCAAAATATTTTGTTTATATTTTTAGTGATTTGTGGTAATGAATTCAATCTCACCTCCAGATATTACACTAGTTTTGCTTTTTGTACATTTTCTTGGTGTTCTGCACATTCTCTTAAGGGCTACCAAGCAGGATGCTATGGATTCACTATGCATTTTTAATGCCACCATGCTGTGTTTAACTTTCACTTTTCATTAAGCATCAAAACTGTGAGCATTAAATGTCTGATTCTGATGTTTCAATAAAAAATGACAGTTACATTTGGCAAAACAACAGAAAAATAATACAAAAATAATATCTTCTTTAACATTACAACCCTAAAAAGGATATGGGAAGAAAATACTAAAAATGAGTATGTGATTATTCTTCGACATTAGAAGGACTTTCTAAAAATAAAAATAAGACTTTTGTGTTAAATGATCTAGAAAAAAACTAGTATTTGTACTTATGATTTAGGTCATGCATTCACTTATATTTTGAGACATTTAGATTATAAATCTATTATAAAATAATATTACCTTAGAGATATAGTTTATATTAAAAATAATTTAGAACTCTTTGTTTCCTTAGGTATAGAATTTTTCATTCCACTGTGTCTTTTACTAATAATTCTAACTCTAATTTTTTTTCCTTCAGATATTTTTTTCCCTTTCCTATTCTGAATACTTTCCAGTTGTATCTTAATTTTTTTAAAAAAATTGATTTCAGAGAGAGGAAGGGAGAGGGAAAGATGGGAAGAAACATCAATAATGAGAGTCATTGGTCAGCTGCTCCTGCACGCCCTCTACTAAAGATTGAGCCCACCACCTGGGCATGTGCCCTGACCAGGAATAGAACCTTGACCTGCTGGTTCATGGTTCAAGGCTCACTGAGTAACACTGGCTGGGCTCCAGTTGTACCTTTTATTCAAGATCTCAAAGGAATTACAGAGCAGAAGTTCTCTGACTTACTTTCAAAACCATAGTTTTATTGGAGAACATTTGGATTTGGAAGGATGAAATATGTGTTGACTCTTTGGTCTCTTTAGATTCCAAGCCCTACAATAATATGTGCATATGTATTGTGAATGATTTTTATGTATGGCCTTTGGAAATCAATTTTATTGCTTTGTAAGCACTACTTTTAAAAATGTTGCACCTTTTATTTTCAGAGGTATGTATTTAGATATTTATATGCTTTCTTATTTTTAAATACTGTGGTCTCATAAGTAAGAAACCAAAAGTTAAAAATTATCCTTCACAATGTCCTACTTTGGAGAAATAAAGCTAAAATAATAATTCTTAAAATTACTTGGAAAAAAACAACAACACAGTAAAAGATTCATTTTGAAGACAGAATTAGACATTTTATAATAAAAATATTTCCCACTGTTCCAAAATGTCAAGATAATATTGTAGACACAATTGATGGCTGTTCAGAAGCTGTATTATTGCTACTGAGTTTTGGAATGTCAGAGCTAGTTTTTGACTACAAAACTATTTCTACTATGATGCTTTTAAATTTGTTATTTCTTATATTACATTAATTATTTTCAGGCATAATAAGTTTTTTCCAGGTTTAATTAAATGCATACTTTTTATGTTTTTGAAGTGCAGCTCACTTAATCAACATTTTCTAAATTTTTAGCCTTTCTTTCATGTTTTCTATTTCCATAAATTAATGTATTGTTACGCATGTTTGTAACTTTGTCATTCATCTTTATATTTCTTTATTTTGCTCTGTCTTGTGTCTGTCTCTAACAGGCTCATCTCATCTCTGTACCTCCTTCATCTCCTACCCTTTGGGTACTCTAAATGCGTTGAAGGTTTCTGAGGTAGTGTAAACCAGCTTGGTCTTTAGGTTAAAGTAATGTACCTCCATGTCTTCATCACAGTTTCCTTCTATTACACATGATTTTCAGTACATTGAGCAGTAGGAAATAATTATATTCTTAAGTGATATATTCTCCTATTGATTTGAATTCGGCCAAATAGAAATTATGGTGCTGTTTTATAATATGTATGCATATAATTTATTTGAAGACAGAACTATAGGTAAGGACTAAATACTTAAAGGTTTTTTGACAACATATTTTACTGTTGTGTTTCAATAACATGTTTTAATAATACTGTGTTACCTAAAGTAATATTAGTACTTTTGACATAATCTCATGTTACTTCCCTACAAATTTATAATAAGAGAAATGGCTATGCCAGTTGCACAAGGGACTTAGTGGAAAATTTATGGATTAACAAGTAGAAAAGCATATTCTAGTTAGTCATCACCTGAATTATTCTCAGTTTTCTCCTGTACTTGTTCCACATCTTTAATGATTTGCCTTGGAAAACTTCTTGTCTATAATAACTTTATCCAACTCATATATGATCCCTACATAGAGGTCTAGAGTACAAAATGAATTCACGATTCAAAAGAAAATTTATTCATGCAGTTACTAATATGAATACTAGATAATATGCATTTTATTGATAAAATGTATTGCATATATCAAAACATATAATATTAAAAATGTGAACTCTTTGATTTAAAGGTTTGGAAAATAAACATATATGGTAAATATATAGGATGATGTTAGGTTTCTCAAATGTTTACACTTAAATAGCCATGTACTATTCCCAGTTAATAATAATGGTATTCATTTTTTCATCAGTTTTTGAATAATTTACCCTGAATGTAACGAAGTTACTGAGTTAATAAGTGTCTTTTCAAATTGCTTCAGATAGTCAACATCATGTCTCATAACAGAAGTGATTAAATATTGCAATGACATTTACTTATAGGATATATTAATATGAATAGTGATCAGGGGGTGAAGTGATGGTTATGTAAGGAAGCAGGCACAAAACATGTATGTTCACAAGTATTGTGGCATAGTGATTAGACAAATTATAAAAAGTAGCATTCATAAAGTATATATATATATATATATATATATATATATATATATATTCCCAAGTTTATACTATTTTGTCTCAGAGGGGAAAATAGCCCAGCACATTCTTTGTAATTCTTTTAGGAAACATATTCACTTCTGTGGGAAGGAAAGTCCTGTACCTGAAAATTGTCATTATATAAACTACTATTGTTTTAGACATTAGTGAAAAAATAAAGGATGCTCTTTTAAAACCTAAATTTACTGATTCTTCTTATGTAATATTTGAGTTAATGAAAGTCATTTTGAAATTCAAGCCCATCACCTTCTTTTGAAAGGCAGTGAATATTGAAGTAAACTAAAGAAATTAGTGCTTAGACAAATAAAGATTATAGTTGATAACAAAATTATAGAAATTAATTTATCTGATTTCCAGTAGTTCAATAGATTATAATTCATATGTGCATTTTAGTTTGATGGAGAGCAAATAAAATTTTAGGTTTTACTTAAAGGCTTGTATTTTTTTCAAAATAACCCAAACCAAACTTGTTTAATTTTAAAATAATATTACCCATATATTTTTCTCTATCATGCTAAGTTTTCAGATGCTGTTTTGAAGATATATAAATTCAATGTATATTATTTTATGTTAACACATTAATGTACATATTGACAAATAAATTTTGTAGGACTTTAAATTTTGCAAGATATTTGGTATATGACATTTATTATTAAACATATTTAACTACTAATATTTACTACTGTTAACTATTACTGCTGAATATAAGAGATACCAAATTTGTAGTTTATGTTGCCAGACTGGTAGTTTTTAAGCTTTTATTATTATTTTTTAATTGTATTTTTATTGATTTCAGAGAGTAAGGGAGAGGGAGATAAAAATATCAATGATGAGAGAGAATCATTGATTGGCTGCCTCCTGCATGCACTGGGGATCAAGCCCACAACCTGGGCATGTGCCCTGACCTTGAATCAAACTGTGACCTCCTGGTTTATACGTCGACAGTCAATCACTGAACCATGTTGGCCGGGCAGTTTTTAAGCTTTTATTCCTGTATTAGTGTACATTCTATGTACATATCTAGAATCCAGAACTAGTAAGGAAATTACTAACATCTAATATGTCCCCTGCTAGTTAAATACTCTCCACTAGATCATTATCAATATCCTTAAAATATCTATAAGAAATAGTTTTCAAATACCTTCCTAATTATCAGCTTTATGAGGTAATATTTTATGGAATTTTCATCATATTATAACAAAAATATCATAGAACAATAAATATCAAAATATATTAATGTTTAAAAGATAAAAATAAGTAAATTTTCTACTTTTAAAGTATATATATATATATATGAAAACATAGGCTATTCAATTTTAATTTATAGCATATTTTATATACAATTAAATTTCTTCAAAGCCAATTACACTTAATTAAGTCTCTTTTGTGTGTTTCTTGCTGATTAAATTAAATGAATGATCTTTCATGTATTTTATAACACATCAAATAAATTATTAAAAGAAAGCAGATATATGTTTATTTAATTTTTTAAGCCTTGAATTTCACCACTCAATTTTACAGAACATTCAGTAAATTTAGGTTTAAATATATCTAATGTTCTAACTCATGAAAATATGGAGAAATGACGTGAAACTGGTGATTGAAGACATCTGTTAGTAGCACAAATGCATTATGTAAAAGGTTTTTAAAATTAGTTATTATTTTGAGAATGATAAATTAAATGGCTGCTAATGAACAGTTCACAGTCATAGCTGCACATTGCAGTTAGAAATGGGAGAATGAAAATAATCAATGCTGCTTAAGTCTATTATTTCTCCAAAATTATACATCTGTCTTGGAATATGCTAAAATCAGAATTTGTGTACATGGTTTGAGGCACATTTGCTTTAAAAATCATAATAGAATCTTCACCAAATGTATTATTTTACTTTGTTTAGTGAAAGCAAATAACTATTTCAGTTCTAGAAGAATCTTAAACTCATTACTTTCTGGCAATATAACAATTTTAAAACATAAAAAAATTGTTTCTATTATTAAATGGCCCATATGACAGGCTTAATAGTACACAGGGCAAAATTTGAGTAATATTTTAAAGTAAGTTATAAGTGTCTTTAATCACACCTGGTTATTTCTGGGTAGTGAAGAGTAAGTGGGATTTCGGGAAAGAATTTATAGAAAAAGTTTTATTTGTATATATCCTAGTAGTTTAGAGGCATTCAGATGAGTACAGACTGCAGTAACTGGAGATGAAACTGCAGGTGAATTTGAATAAAGTTGGGATATAGGTAGGTAGAGAGAAGAACTAGGCAGACACAGGAGAGTGTATTCCCGATGTATAAGACTAATGAGAATAGGAGCAAGTAGTTTGCAGTAAGTTATTATAAATATGGTCAAGGTTTAAAAGCTGAGTTGTCATCACTCATTTCACAACAAAAGTAACAAATAAATATGGAGAGACATTAGGAAGAAGAGAGATGCATGTGAAATCATGCAGACCTCTTTAATTTTTATCAATGAATTGTTAAACATGGAGAGCTTACAGATAAATTTAAATTAAAAAAATGTTTCATAACTAGTGGATAATGGAATTTAATTACCATTTGCTAACCTTTGTCATGTTCCCAGATCTGCTGTCCACTTAACTAATGTCATAAACTTCACTATAATTTGGGAAGGATGATAAAATAATTAAGTTCCTGGTTAGTGTTAATGGAAAATTGATATAATTCAAATCTATTGATTTTTTTCTCTGCAGACCAATATTAGTATGCTTATGCAATCGAATAGTGACAAGCATAAAACCATAATCACAGTGTTTACTATATGAACACTCTCATATAGAAATCTCTGAAAGTTGTCAAAGAATTTTTTCTCATTAGTTTGTTCTTTCAGATTCAATGGAAGCTACATGTATGCTATGTACTTTTCAGAAAAATATTCACCCTTTTTAAAAACTATACATTTTAAATTCTTTAGTCTGAGCTTAAATCATAATAGACGTCTACCTTGCTATTTAAAAATATAAATGTATAAATGATGTTACAAAACCATGATTACTCTTAATATTTTCATAGGTGATCTTTCTTCATAAGAAATCACTAATTAGTTACAGAGTTTTAACCTGGGAATTGGTTTACATTTTCTTGACTGTATTCTCCCATTTCTTTCTGTAACTGATAAATAGGAATATTGATAGAGTTCTATTTATATTGAACCTTCATGCTTACCTCATAAGCTCATTAAGAAACCGTATTAGTCTAGTTTAATTCATATTTCACTCAGTATGTCTGGAATTATGTAAGTAATTGTTTGTATTCTATAATAACAATCTCTTTTAGCAGGTCAGGTTGTTTCTCCACAGTCTGCGCCAGCCTCTGTTGAAAATAAAAATGATGTGAGCAGAGAAAACAGCACAGTTGACTTTAGCAAGGTAAGGTTTTCTCCCTTTCATTTAAGTAAGCTGCTGAATTATTACTGAAATTGACACACAATTTTATGCATGCACTTTTTTTTGCTACTTAGCCAGAACTCGATATTGTTATAGCGTTGGCGTTTAAGTTCATAGGTAGCATTTTACCTTTTCACATTTTAGGCATAGAGTTTAGGTTTGAGCCGCTTGGTATAATGTATCCCTTCCAGTAAAAAGAATAACTGGACTTCACAGAGAAATTTACAGAAGTTTATTATTTAAATTTTTGCTGTTTTTTTTTTTCAAAGTTATGTTTTCCTTTAAGGAAAAACAAGTCATATAAAATTTCATTGTAGTAATTCAGAGAAAGGCATTAGTATAAGAAAATACTAGAATATGGTGGAACTGAGCAAGGTTTCCAATAAAAACATAATAAAGATGGACTGATGAGGGATACATCTAATTGGAGCCAATTCAAATGCAATCTTAAATTATTACTTAAATTATTCTAAGAAGATAATGAGTCTGTGAAAATAATATGATTTTAGTCAGCAAATTCCTGCCATTGTGCATGTGCTATTGTGGGCTATGGCAAAGTAGCACTTAAACAGCAATGAGGAGTGGCAATACTGACCAAAAATAGAGGGTCAACCATTCCCTTTATCTGAGCGGCTGAAACAGCAGTAACTCAGAGTGTGTGTATGTGCGTGGTTTCCCCCTATAAAGTCTGTAGCACTGGCAACAATTATAACAGTGGGAGGAGATGGGGATGGGAGGCGCCAATAAAGTTCTGAAAAATAATAGCAATCAGCTCCCCGTTGCTGTTTCAGAATCCCCCTGCTAATGCCTAAGCGGTCTGGGTCTAGTCATGTGCATGCTCGCCCTCTGGTGCCTGGCGGAGTCTCCGTGGCAGCGCGGTGTACCCGTTTAAGTCTGTTAATTATGCGTGCAGGGACTGGGAGGCCAACAAAAGGGGCACACTAGTCCCTGTGGGATGAAACACAGGCATGAAAAAGGACCTCCGCACCAGCAGGAGAGAGAGGTGAGGGCATACTCGGGCTATGTTTCCACGATGGTTCAAAGCTCATTTCACTGTATGGAGGCATGTGATTCAAACATTAAGCCAGTTCAAATGTAACCCATTTGCCTTTCCAAAAACTATCTTTTCAAAGCATTACATCTTCATTCATCTGCAAGTTGGAATAAAATTGTTGCAAACTGCCATACATTTAATTGCTGATATTCTTCATTTGAAATATTATCTTAATAGCAGTGACAACTCTGAATGAGTGGCTCAGTTTATTGAAATATTATCCTGTATGCCAAAAGGTTGCGGGTTCAATTATGGTGAGGGCATATATGGGAGACAACCAATCAATGTTCCTTCCTCTCTCTCAAAAACTTAATAAAACATATTTGGGTGAGGAATGAATGAATGAATGAATGAATGAATAAATAAATAAATAAATGCCCTGACATATGAAATTGCTTATTTATTTATGCAGTCATTAACAATACAACATGGGTATATTTAACATTCTCAAAAAAATAATAATTATATCCTTTCAACTAAATTTCCTTTTAACTTTTTTTTTTAAAAGGGTATAATCCTTTCAAACTGAATTTTATATCTCCATACCATTTTACTTTTAGTTGTCTGACTTATCTTTGGCAGCCTTAAAAATGCTTCACATTTAAAAGAAAATGTACAGGAGAGTGAAAAAGAGATTTTTTTAATCCTTCCTTCTTATTGCATTTCCAATCACTTGTTCATTTCATCTTTTAATAGGCAAATTAAATTTCTAGAGCCCTCTACTCAGTACTCACCTTCTATATTCCTCAGTCTCTCATCCCCAGCATGACACATTGGAAAGAACATGGCTTTTTACAAAGAGCGTGAGATCTGGAATCCTAACTCTAGAGTTTATAAACTAACTGATCTTGAAGGAGTTCTCTGAACTTCAGCTTTCTCATTTGTCAAATAAGAACAATAACAATCTCTCTATATAAAAGCCTAATGTACCAAGTGCTTGACTGTTCGACCATTCGCCCATTCACATTATGTGCACTGACCACCAGGGAGCAGAGCTCCAACCAGTACGTTACCTTGCTGCTGGGGTCTGGCTGATCAGGACTGGGTAAAATGGGCCAGACATATGCTGGAGCCCTCCCATAGTCCCTCCCTAGTCAGGGCAAGGGACTCCACTGGTGCATGAATTCATGCACCGGGCCACTAGTGTATAATAATGTTGTAAAAGTAAAATAGAGAGAGAACCTGGCAGAGTGCTGGGAATGTAGCAGATCTTGTCCTCTTAAATATATTTTCAATTTTAATATGTAGATTCTAAACCCCAGTGGAATTTTGAGATGTTAAAGATAAAAAAAAGTCTTTATTCATGTCATGTGACTTGATCCTATTTATATTCAATCTACATTTTTAACCCTTCAAATGGATAGGCCCATCAAACTTCCTAATTTAAGGAATGTTTTTGAATATAGTCTAAGTTGTCAGGTTGTCACTTCCTATAATATTTTAAAAAGCAGATGTGTCAAAACACTCTATGTCATCATTTCTTAAATTGATGGGAATTTTAGTATTTCCCAAATGTTGGTGGCATTTCTTTTATTTCAAACTAAAGGCCTAGTACACGGGTTTGTGTACTTATGGGGTCCCTCTGCCTGATCTGTGGGGATCAGGCCCAAACCGGCTCTCCAACATCCCCTACGAGATCCCGGATTGTGAGAGGGCCGTTCTTGGGTGACACACCCTGGAATTGGGCTCCCTCCTCTCTTCTCCCAATTTTATGTGACTTTGTATCTGTCTCACTTCTTTCATATCACTTTACCCTAAGTTTGGTGATAAGGGACAACTTGTGGGCATTTAGCTGCAAAATGCAATTATTTAGCAAACAGGATTTACTTAGCCTGCAATCTAGTTGGTCTAGGGCAGGACTCTGCTCAATGTCAGGCTCTTGCCCAGGTCCTTCCATTCAGGTGGAATCCTGTGGCAGCGGGAACCTCCTTCTTCCCACCTGAGCTGCTCATGCTCCTCCGTCCCTCCCTGGAGGTTGCCCACAGGCGCTACCTTCTGCTCAGAAGGAGGGAAGCCATGGTTGTTTTCCCAGCCGAGAGTGGTAGTAGGAAAATTTGCTGCCACCACCGGAAATCAATAGTAAGTGGATGGGCTGGCGCAGGCACCAGACGTTGGGGCTGCAGTCAGTAAGTCCTTCATGTCTCATCATTTAGCTAATCGAGTTGAAAAGTTTCTGTATGGGCCAGACTGAGGACCTCTGTAGTGGAGGAGAGGCCTGGTGGGGAGCCAGACCCGAAGTGGGAAGCCAATGAACTAGAGGCCTGAGGCGGGGTGCCTCAGCCTGGCCCACGGGGATTGGGCCAAAACCAGCTCTTCAATGTCCTCTGAAGGGTCCTGGATTGTGAGAGGGCGGTTCTTGGGTGACACACCCTGGAATCAGACTCCACCTTTCTCGTTCTGGGTGTGTCACCTGAGAACTGCAGCTGCCAAGTCACCAAAGCTCAGCAGCTCCTGCGTTGAGCTTCTGCCCCTGGTGGTCAGTGTGCATCATAGCTACCAGTCAGATGACTAAATGCTTGGCTGGTCACTTAGACATATGTGTGTGTGTGTGTGTGTGTGTGTGTGTGTAGACTCAAAGAAACATTCACATTATTTTTTAGAGAAAGAACTTTCTTCTGCATCTATCTTTAGTATGTGAAACATTGTATAAAGAGTTAGATGATTAAATCCTTGAACTCTAGGAAAACTCAGAAATCTCTTCATTTAGCAGGTG
The DNA here is from genome assembly GCA_027563665.1 of Antrozous pallidus. Classification (NCBI taxonomy): domain Eukaryota; kingdom Metazoa; phylum Chordata; class Mammalia; order Chiroptera; family Vespertilionidae; genus Antrozous; species Antrozous pallidus. Next base: position 56,937,165 of record CM050508.1, on the reverse strand, counting down.
AGAAAGCTATATACCAGAGAGATTAAGAGAGCTGCTCAAGAACTATGGTTGGTTAGTATAACAGTACCATTTCCCCCCAGAGACTCCTTATTGCTTTTATTCTACTTCATGTAATGGGCTTAAGACTTAAACTTTCCCCTAAAGTCCCATCTGTATTTCCTTCACATATCAGTGTGTAGCTTGACCACACTTCCAGTTCCACCATGATCTATAATATAACTACTTCTCACCTACTGCTTATACACCAAATGCCCAGAATGAAGCATCTTTTTCTTAGCAAAAAGGTCTGGGGAACCTAAAAACAAGGTGTAAATCCTGATTCATTAGAGAAAAAATCCTTGATTTCTTCAAGGTCCTTATTCAGAAAACTGAAAATCCATGATTTTCAAATGTTCATTCCAAGTGGTTTTAGTCAACTTGAGGATTGTCTTAGAGATGTATTCAATCTAGTTCCGTTCTCAGAGGTCTTTTAGGCAGTTGTAATTTTATTACAGGTTAAATTGTGGTCCTTAAATGTGACCTTTTGTTATTTTAAAAGGTAGTTAGTTATATTGTCAAGTAAGGTTTTTTTTTTTTTAAATGAATTATATATTAACACAAATACAAATATATAGGGATGCCCCCAAGAATAATATAATATATAATTACAATATAATAACATCATTAGAGAATATAAGTCTAATACCCTCTCAAATATATAATTACTTTCAGAATAATATAATGGGGAGTGATGATATGGCTATAAGGGGTCAATGGGGAAAAAATGGGGACAGTTGAAATACTTTCAACAATCAAGATTGGGGCGGGGAGGGGGGTGGGTAGGGACATGTGCTGGGGGGTTGGGGAGGCTGGGGGGAGGATAATGGGGAGAGGGAAAGGAAAACATGTACTACTATTAAATATAAGTTATACTGCAAAAAAATCATTAAAAAATGAAAGGAAAAAAAATAATCCAACCTCCAAAAAAAAAAAGATTAAAAGAAAAAATTTTAAAAATAAAATTTAAAAAAGAATAAATAATGGCCCTGGCTGGTATGACTCATACCCAAGCTGTGGGTTTCATCCCAGGCTGGGGTGTGAGTGGGAGGGAACTGATAGATATTTCTCTGTCACATCGATGTTTATATCTCTCCCTTCCTCTCTCTCTAAAATCAATGCAAACATTTAAATAAAGAATAATATGATGTAATGAGTATAATATAATGGCTACTCCAGACATATATTATTTAACTATAACTTATTATGTTTGAAGTCAAGAGATAAATTTGTTAATCCTGAAATAAAAGTCTGTATATTTAATGCTTTTCCTAAATTATAGGTATTAACTAACAATATATTAAGCATTATGTGATGCAAAATTAAAATAATGTGTAAGGACCATATATTTTCTTCTCTATAATTAAACTATTTTAACATACTACTAGTATGTACTTTTGAGTTAATTAAATTACATCTTGAAGTAGTTATTTGTATAATTGCCACCTGTTTGAGGCACAGACTTCAATAGTTAAGACTATAGCATTTTTCAAATAACAAATGAGTTTATAGAACGTTTTTCAGTTGGAATTTAGACTTTTCATTAAAGTTATGACAGGTATTATCAATATGACCCATATTGTTTACCAATTATAGAATTTCTTTAAAAGCTATTTTTTATTTTAAATTTTGTTCTAGTGCCATGGTCAGCAAACTGCGGCTCACGAGCCACATGCGGCTCTTTGGCCCCTTGAGTGTGGCTCTCCCACAAAATACCACGGCCTGGGCGAGTCTATTTTGAAGAAGTGGCGTTAGAAGAAGTTTAAGTTTAAAAAAATTGGCTCTCAAAAGAAATTTCAATTGTTGTCCTGTTGATATTTGGCTCTGTTAACTAATGAGTTTGCCAACCACTGTTCTAGTGTATTAACATGTATAATTGTTATTTCCATTGGGAGGGGGAACTTAATTGTTTACTCTTTTAGGCTCTGAAAGACTTTGGGCTAATAGTGTATAGGTAATCTTTTATTCCCTTAGAATTTATGCTTTATAGTGAAATTATAAAGCATTAGTAACTGAAAGCATTTTCAATGTATGCAATCTCCTAGACAAAGAAATACAAAAATATAATACTTTCCATGAAATTCAACTTTCTAATAATAAGGTAAATAAATACTTTTCTGCTTATAAATTAAAAGGTTAGCTTCTGTAAAAGAGAATATTTACCATATAATATCCCAATGTATATGGTTTTTGAGTTTATAAACATATTTATAAATATATTTATAAGTTAAAACTTTGGAATTTTTAATATTTGTTATAATTTTACTAGAGACCTGGTACCTGAATTCATGCATAAGTGGGGTCCCTCCCCCAGGCTGGCTGAGTGGTCAGTATACTCCCACAGACAACCTCCCATGGCTGGCAAACCTGCCATGGTTCGTCCCGCTGGCCAGCCCTAATTGGCCCCGATTAAAGCTGGCAGACTAGGAGGAGGGACTGCAGGAGGTTAGCTGGCCATAGGAGGTTGGCTGTGGGAGCACACTGACCACCAGGGGGCAGCTCCTGCATTGATCATCTCACCGCTGATGGTCAGTGTATGTCATATTGACCAGTCGATTGGTTGTTCGGTTGCTTAGGCAAATATATATATATGCACTTTTGCTTTTAAATTATGTTTTTCTTTAAAGTAGAACATTGCTTCTAGTTGATATTTTTAGTGGAATACTGCAGATTATTTTTGTATTTAATCCTTAGGATAAAGTATATACTCCATATAATGAGCTTTATGTTTTGTGTCATCTTTGTTTTATCGATAAATTAAGTACTTATAAACTTCCTTGATTTCAGAAAGCAACATATCTAATGTAGTCAGTCAAGTCTGGCTATAGGCATTCTAAGGTACTCTTAAAAATTCTAATATTTTTCATGTTAAACTTCTTGGAAAGCTATTCTCAGATCATTAAACTTGCAAAAGAACTGCTTGGCCCCTTAAAAAAATCTCTGCCTCACTTATATTTTCCAGAACTCTTTTATCTCTCTTGGCTATTCCAACTTTGATCTCTGGCCTCCATTTAATTGACATAGAGCATAAAACCAATTACTAGAGCAGGCAAAATCTTATTCTCCCTATAAAGTGATTTCCATAAAAAGCAACTAAAATGAATTAGAAACAAGAAATAGGCTTTGCAAAATTGACTTTAAAATCACTGCTTAGTTTGCATCGAGGCCCTGCACATATAAATGAACATTTACTCTTAAGGACAGTTTACAATCATTTTCAGACTTCACCCTTTAAGCATTTCTTGTTAATGATCACTTTTGTGTTGTGTGCATTCATTTCAATCACAGACATTTCATATCAGAAGTTCAAGTATGGCTCTTTAGCTACCCCAAATGTTAATATTGATATTCTTGTTTGTTTGTTTTTTACTCTGCTATATCTAAATTCTCTGATGAGAAATTAAAATTGGAGAATGATCAGGCTAAGTATAGAATGTGAAGTATATAGAATAAAGGTGAAGACTAAAGTCATAATTGACACTGTGTTTATGTTTCTTTTGAAATAGGCATATATTGAATATTAATTAAAATGTATTATGCACAAAATTTAGATGATATAACCTAAAATATTCAAGTCTTTTGGAAAATGTGATTTAAATTATGACTCAAGCATATTAATTTAATTGAGCACATGCTCCTTTCTCCCTGAATATTTCAAGATTGCTGATACTGAAGAGGTTTCTCTTATATTCAGCTTATTGATGACAAGTTAGAAAAATACACAAGTAAAGAAAAAAGATATTTCTAAAGGGGAAAAGACCTTTATTTAAAAAAGTGTTTAAACTATATACATATATAAGCTATATTTATTCAAATGATACAGTATTTATTGATGAATTACAATATCTGAGGCACTGTGCTAGCAAGTAATTTAGTGAATTTTTCCCCATTTTGATTTATCTTATTTTCTCTGTGATGCTTGCAGGTTGATCTACATTTTATGAAAAAGATCCCTCCAGGGGCTGAGGCCTCCAACATTCTAGTTGGGGAGCTGGAGTTTCTGGATCGAACTGTGGTTGCGTTTGTCAGGCTGTCTCCAGCTGTATTGCTTCAAGGACTGGCTGAAGTCCCGATCCCAACCAGGTAAAATGTATAACAGCATCTTTTGCATTTTTCTTAAACCATTTTTTTTTGGTGGTGTAAAAAACAAAATATAATTTACTCTGATAGTTTTTTTTTTCTAGAAACGAATCCACAAAACTATTGTTTTGTCTTGCTTGTGGAGAAGAGGAAAAAGTTCTTTAACAATTATTCTGTTCTTGCCTTAGCTGGTTTGGCTCCGTGGATAGAGCATTGGCCTGCAGATTGAAGGGCCCCAAGTTCAATTCGAGTCAAGGCCATATGCCTGGGTTGCTGGCTCGATCCCCAGTAGGGGGTGTGCAGAGACAGCTGATCAGTGATTGTCTCTCATCATTGATGTTTCTTTCTCTTCCTCTCCCTTTCTCTCTGAAATCAATAAAAATATTAAAAAATTATTGGGTTCTTTCCTCTCAAACTTTTATGTTTTCTTTTAGGCATGTTCCTCTTCTCTAAATACCCCCATCTATACCACTATATAAATTCTTGATAAAAAGTGATAAAGTGTTAGGCTTTTCTCTAAGATTGCATTTGACATTGGCCTACAGAGGATCCTGTATACGAGTGTGGTCAAACTAAAAAACAAAAATAAAAAAAATCAGTTATCAAGATTGGTTAATGCTTGAATAAGTAGACCTTCAAAGTACATGTAAAAGGCATCATTATGATAGCCCCTGCTATATTTAATGTACTGTATGTTTTAATCTTAGGCACAGTGCACTTCCCATTTATAGGGTCTGAAGAATCATTGGTAGAAGCATCATGGTGCTGTGGCTGAATCTAAATCAATAGCACAAATTTAATATGATTATCTGAACTTGTTTCTCTTTGAGCTATGCATAAAACTAACAATTTAGGGATAGTATAAACTGAATTATAATTCTTTATAATATATTTATATTTTATGGATATCAAACAATCCACAGGCAAAAATATGCAGAAAAAAATAGTTGACTTTAGCACATTAGGTTCCTAACAATTCACCCAGGAACTTTGTTTTCTTCCTTTTTTCCTCTATCAAATGTAATTTCTACATAAAGACAGCCTTTCACTCTGATCCTATTTTTATAGCAAAACATATCTCCCTGGGCCCCATCCTTCAAATGACTGGGGCCAATTGTGTAATGCTCTGTTTCAGATGCTGTAATATGCCTCCTCTTCCAAACATTGAATGCCTTGGCCAGATTAAGATGATGTAAGGTACAGGTGCTATGGCATCTGGGTTTGCAGAACGTTTCCGCTATGAACCTTTGGTCTTTGCATTAGATTACATCACTCTGTGTTTTTTAAAAAATATATTTTATTGATTTTTTTACAGAGAAGGGAGGGGGATTGAGAATTAGAAACATCAATGAGAAAGAAACATTGATCAGCTGTCTCCTACATACTTTCTACTGGGTATGTGCCCACAACCAAGGTACATGCCCTTAACCAGAATCGAACCTGGGATCCTTGAGTCCTCAGGCTGATGCTCTATATACTGAGCCAAACTAGTAAGGGCTCACTGTGTGTTTTGATTATGGATAAAACATCCCCAAATACAGAACAGTTTAGTCAGGAGAGGCCTCATTTTGGAAGAGGCTGGAATGGGATTCAGTGTTTGAGTACCTGTGCCTGAATCTGGTTTAAGGAAGGAACTTGGTTACCATTCAGGTTACAGAAAGAAGTTCAACCTTTTGGAGGTCAACTGAAACTTTTGTAAACACCTACTTTTATTTAAAGAGGAGGAAGATGAACCGAGGCTATTAAAGTGGCAGGCATATGACTGTATAATTAAGGCCAATTTTTCTACATAGCTGTTCTGTAATCTGTTCAGAATTTCTGGGAATTTGGGATTTAGATTTAAGATGTCAAACTTACTAACTGCGGAGGTATTATTCTAGTAGTTTAACATTCTTTATTAGTCTTCCAAGCCATGCATTCTTGTTCCACCATTTAAGAGTGTCTGATGAACTCTTAGTGAATGATGGCTGTTTATGACCATGACAGTTCCTGTCTTTGGAATGAAAAAAAAAGAAAGAAAGAAAAAATCCCAGGAGTAGAGACACAATGGGGTTATGTACCCTCACTTTGAAAACTGTCAAGATTTAAGTGACCTCAGTTCATACTGACATAGCAAAATATGTGTAGAGATCAATGGAGGAAAAATTAGGGGCAGGGTAGAACTGTAAAGGTTAAGAAGACTTTACTAACTAGGAAAGGTGAAAAGTAGAAGAGTAGTTAGACAAATAGAATAAAGAAAGCCATTGAGGATCCTAATTATCCTTTCTTAGGACACCATGACTATACCAGCAACACAGTAAAAATGTTATAAAATAATCTTTTACATTAAATGTATTCCTGCTTTAAATGTATAGTGTACATTTCTATATGGTAGATAGTGACTTGGGCTCAGTTTCAACTGAAACAAAAACTTAACGTCAGATCATATAGGACTGTGTAATATATGCCTCATGTAAAAACATGTATAATTGCTAACATTTATAAGTAAATTAAGAGTAGAATTATAGTGCCTATTTTCATATACCTTACAAAGCCATTAGATATTCATACTTGAGCATAAATCATTTAACAAATGAATACTGTAGAGTTATGTTGCAGAGTACGGGGCATTTAATAATTTTCACACTTTCCCTGCAGCACTGACCTTTTCCCTGTAGCATTGATCAGTCCTGTAAAGTTAGAGCATGTATTGATTTCTTTAAAAAATTCCAGTTGTGATCATGAGTTTGCCTATTTATTATGGAATATCACAGTTCAATTGGTATTTTGATTCCTCCAGCATTGAAATTAATATCTTTAATGCCTGACTTTTTCTGCCTAACTGGTCTTTGATTCCTGACAATAAGTTTTTTTTCTCTATTTGATGTACATTTTACATGCACCTATTGTTTTTGATTATAGGTTCTGTATTTGTTTATACAACTGTATTACCTTTCCCCCTTTCTGTCTAGTTCTACAATTTACTTATTAGTTAATTCTTTTACAATTCAGAATTTTTAAAAATATATGTTTATTGATTTCAGAGAGGATAGGAGAGAGGGAGAAAGAGATAAAAAAAAATCAATGATGAGAGAGAATCAATGATCAGTTGCCTCCTGCACTCTCCACACTGGGATTAAGCCTGCAACCTGGACATACACCCTGACTGGCTATTGGACCATGAACTCCTGGTTCATAGGTCCATGCTCAACCACTGAGCCACGCCTGCCGGGCCAATTCATAACATTTTAATCTGATTTTACTTTCATCATCTTAAAAATGATAGAAGCCTCAAAATTCTCACTAACAACTGTGTAGGATTTATCAGTAATGAAATGGAGGAAAGACTGAAATAAAAATAACCACAGATTCCCAATGCTTAAGAATCTTAAGCATAAGAGACAAGCATTATAAAATATTTCAACATAATAATGAACTGTGAAAAAATACAGAAGTATTTTTACATGAAAATTCCTACATTCAATAATTCCTTTGAGATGAGTGATTCTGTACTACCAAAATAATTTTTATATTTCTACTATGAAACATTTATTTTATTTTCTTAATTGCAGATTTTTGTTCATTCTGCTGGGACCCCTGGGAAAGGGTCAACAGTACCATGAGATTGGCAGATCAATTGCAACCCTAATGACAGACGAGGTACTTATTCAAGTTCATTGGGAAACTTTTTGGTCACTAGGTATACATAACTTTGGGTAAATCATGACAATTTACTGTGACTTAGATTTCTCTGTATTGACTTCCCCTTCTTCTATATTTTCACTGTAAAATTTCCTTTGGAGAAGTTAGCTTAAAAGGGGTAATACGTTCACACACATGAATATAATGCTTTAAAACCTTGATATTTTAAAAATAATTTGTTATTTAGTGACATTTAGAATTTATTATTAATATTCCCCTTACATTATATGTATTTTCAGAGCAAGCAGCATTATTACTATCATTGTAAATCTTGTTTTGGGCAAAGTGATTTAAAAAAATATTAACAACTTAATTGAGATAAAAGTTACATGATACACAATTCACCCATTTGAAGAGTACACTTCATTGGCTGTTAGTATGTTCAGAGTTGCATGCAAACATAGGGAGTAGGCAAATAATTTTAAGGTCTCAAGAAAAAACAATGACAGTTTATTTATAGTATACATGACAATAAAAACTATGCAACATCTATAAACATTCTTTACAATGGCCCGTATGTAGTTTTTCTTAATCTGGGAGTTTTTGAACCATTAGAATTATATAGTTTTCAAGGGGCTTGTGACACCTCTGATACAGCACATACATTTTCTGTGTAAAAAATTTGAATGTAGATTTTTTTTGGGCTGAAAAAGGCTTTCATCAGCTTCAAAAGAAGTGTATATCTAAAAAATGTAAGATCATAAAAATGAGAACACAAGATGTAACATTGTTTAACTAGGTTCTTGTATTCCCCAACACTTTATGGAAATCTATTTTATTTTATTGTTCTTCTTATTAAAAAGAACAGATGCAAAAGATCATAGAAGGAGTATAAATTCAAAATTCAGTAGTAAATAACAAATGGGACTATACAAAATTAGAATCTTGTCTAAATAATTTAATGATGTATTTACTGAATTTATGGCTTCAGATACTTTAAAATCTATAAAAAAGAGCAAATTAATATTGACTATAACTTTTACTAGCCTTACAAAATCTAAAGATTTAAACTTGTATTTTGGGTTTGGTAGAAATTATTCTATTACATCTGTTCAGATTGTGTTTTATGATTTAATATAAATTGTTTTTTCAATTAGGTTCAGAAAAAAAAAGAACAACTTACTGAGCATATTAGTTTCTGTGGCTGCCACAAAAAATTACACAAACTGGGTGACTAAAATAACAGTAATGTGTTTTCTCATATTTTGTGGGGCCAGAAGTCTAAGGCAAGGTATCAGCAGGGCCAGATTCTCTCTGAAGGTTTTGAAGGAGATCTTTCCATGTTGTTCTAGCTTCTGGTAGCTCATGGTGTTTCTCAGCTTGTGGCAGCAAAATTCCAGTCTCTGCCTCCATCTTCACATGGCCTTCTCTGTGTGTCTCATCTACTATTCTGTCTCTTATAAAGACACTCATTGGATTTAGAGCCAGCCTAATCCAGGATGAGCTCATCTTGAGATTCTTACCTTAACTATATCTGCAAAGACCCTTATTTCAAACTAGAGGCATGGTGCACGAAATCCTTGGATGAGTGTGATCCTTAGGTTTGACCAGTAATTGAAGCCTGAACATTTGGCATGGAAGGGCAGGTCCCAGCTTACCTCTGGGCTCTGGTCAGCACCAGGGCCCCCAAGGCCCCACATGCTCTCCTCTGTCTGAGTCATCAGGTCTCTCCCAGCCCCCTCAGCACCTGGGGGCCAGGAGGTGGCCCTGCCCCCATGCTGACACTACTGGTGGCTGTCTGCAGGGGATTGGTGGGGCAGTTGGGCCCCTCTCGCACCTGCCTTCACCTGGCGCAGGCCAGTCACCTGCTCCACCATCCTGCTGCAGTCCCACTCGATGGTCAGGGCTCATCGGGTCTGGTAGCATCTCCACTGCTGCCTGCTGCCAGTGCCGTGTCACCAACACCCGCCATGTCCTGTGTCATCCCCTGGTGGTCAGCGCACATCATAGCGAGTGGTCAAACTCCCAGTTGAGGGGATAATTTGCATATTAGGCTTTTATTAAATAAGATAGGGTCACATTCTGAGGTTCAGGTGGACATATATATTGAGAAGACACTATTTCATCCACTACAATTAGTAACATTTTTTTGAAAAAATCTGGGAGAAGACAGAAAGTGAAAAAAGGGCTTCATGAGGACCTAAACCTGCTATAGTAGAACTCTTTGTGAAATAACATTCACAGTAACTTTGCTTTTAGTATTTCCATATTGATTAACACTTAGCAATTTTTACAGTATTATCAAATAAATAATGCTGTCATTTGTATTCCACAATTCAAGTATTGTCACTTTCATGGGCACATACACCAAGTAGTTAGATTATTATGATCTCTGAACGCATAATAATTTGGCATGGGTGGAGTTAGGCCAGCCTGGCCACAGGGAGGGGACATGGGTGGTTGACCGGCCTGCCTGCTGGTCAAACTCCTGGTTGAGGGGACAATTTTCATATTAGCCTTTTATTATATGAGATATACACTGAGTGGCCAGATTATTATGCATTCAGAAATCATAATAATCTGGCCACTCAGTGTATACACCTAAGTAGAACAACCTAATCCTAATATTGAAGAAGGCAAGGACTACAATTTTGCTCTGTCTAGAAGATCTGCAGTATCTGTCAGTAGTCTAAATTGACTACCACTGTGTGTGTGTGTGTGTGTGTGTGTGTGTGTGTAAATGTAGCTCATATTTTAAATGGAAATATACTTTCTAAACCATACAGATATGATATATATCAGAAAATCCTATTTTATAACCTTATTATTTAATAATTGAAACAAAATTAACCTTTTAAGTTAGTTCATATATGCCAGGGTATAAATATTGCTAAATTTATAATATAGTCTATACATTTTCATCTCTATTTTTAAGCAAAGGCGTCTTTCAGAAAGTTTGATTTACCACACATAAATAATCTTTGCCAAGCTTGAATCATTAATTCTATCTTTTTTTTTTTTTTTTTTAATATATTTTATTGATTTTTTACAGAGCAGAAGGGAGAGGGATAGAAAGTCAGAAACACCGATGAGAGAGACATCGATCAGCTGCCTCTTGCACACCCCCTACTGGGGACGTGCCCGCAGCCACGGTACATGCCCTTGCCGGAATCGAACCCGGGACCCTTCAGTCCGCAGTCCGACGCTCTATCCACTGAGCCAAACCGGTCTCGGCCATTAATTCTATCTTAATTAGCTTCCTTCTGTGGGACTAAAAATAGTAACACTTTTCTTCCCACCTCCTAAGTTCTTCTAGGCTGGGCTAATAACCAAATTAATAGAGACTCACGAACAGGAGAGAATAAGAGTTATATGGAAAAAAAAGAGTTTACTATATGGGCATGGGGAATTCACAGAGGCATGAAAATTTCAAAGACAATGAGGCAACATTGGGTGTCTAAGACATTTTTGGGGGACAGCAGGGAATTAGATTTCAGAAGTGAAAATGGGCTATTCTCAGGTAGTTGAGGAATAATGAAACACACATGGCAAGAAAATCCTTTCTAGATGATTCAAAAGCAAATGGACTCAGAGATATCTAGCTAATAGACATCTGGTTAAAGCCTTCTTGTTTATCATACTTAATTCAAAATAGGCTAAAGTGCTATCCTAAGATCTTTTTCCTGAAGCAAATTTCTCTATGTGAATCTCTTGGGCAGAAAAGGGGAAAGAATAAAAGTTTCTTTGAGTGATTTGTTTCTTAATGAATAGCTTAAAATCAATATCACCCAAAAAGCAGCTTCAGGGTAGCAGAATTTTAGTCCCATCCTTTCCATCCTCCTTCCCCTTCCCTTTATTCTTGACTCCAGAAATTTCGACATTCATTCTAGCATTCTGAGAAAAATATATATCTCTGGGCATTCATATATAAAACTAAATTATAATATTTTACATGAAAACATCATTTTTTTTTCAAATTCTATAATCTCAGATGAGGTAACTGGGAAATGGAAACACTGAACACATTAAGATTTTATAACTTTTAAAATCTATAAATGATATTTATTTTCCTTATTATAGGTATTTCATGATGTTGCTTACAAAGCAAAAGATCGAAATGACTTGGTATCAGGAATTGATGAATTTCTGGATCAGGTTACTGTTCTTCCTCCTGGAGAATGGGATCCAAGCATTCGTATAGAGCCTCCAAAAAATGTTCCTTCCCAGGTATGCATATTTGAAAATACTCTTTAAAATCTTATCTTTTTTGTCTTTTAAATACATGTACCAAAGAGTATAACCTATCACAAGGATCGACATGACTTAAATTATAACCTTTGTGATATTGTGCTCTATAATAAGAAATATATATTTGGTATTCCGCTTGTTTCTAGCACAGAGCTCCTAAAACTTTGAGAATTTTCTGTTATGAGAACAACTACAGTGTCTTTTGTTAGGTTGAGGAAGGAGGGTTTTGGAACTCACTTACAGATGGGGGCTGATTGCCAGCAATGCCAGCCATATGATTAGAGGGTTGGAACTTTCAGTTTCACCCTCCCACCTCTGGGGAGGGGAGAGGAGCTGGAGATTGAATTCAGTCCCCAGTGGCCAATGTTGTAATCAATCATGCCTCTGTAATGAAGCTTCCATAAAACCCCAAAGTATGGGGTTCAGATAGCTTCAGTGTTGGTGAACACATGGTGATTGAGGAGAGTTGTGCATCAGAAGGGAACATGGACACCTCTTGTCCTTTCCCCTTTATATATATATATATATAAAACAGAAAATAGAAATAAAGACTGTTGTTATTATTTGGGGTCATTTTCTTAATGTAGGCATGTCTTTGTTGATAGTGGTAACCAAATGTTTGTTAAGCCCACTCCTCATAGTATCACTTCTATTTCTACTGAGTCTGCCTCCTACAACTGTCCCAGGTGTCATCTAGTCATCCTTGTTTGGGGCTCTTGTCCCTGTAGAGTTCAGGCTGATCTGACTTGACTTCACCTGTTGAAGTAACAGATGGTCTAATTGACCCAATCCTGGATATAGAAGTTCTTTTAGTCAGCTAGAGGTATGCAAGTGAGCAGGTATATCACTCAAACATGACTGTTTACAAAACACGTCTTAATCCCACTCTCAATGGGAGGAAAATAAGCTGATATCTGCCTCATTTCTGTGTTTTCATTCTGAAGTCATTTCATAACATTAAAGATAATGTACTTTTCTTTTCTCAGCAATTACAATTTTGTCATTCTATAACTGCAGCCACATATTTTCAGTTAATCTACTGCTAAAAAGCTGCTTAAGGAGTAATTTTAAGGGTTATACACTGTCCTATTTTTTGTACTTGTTTACATCTTTGCCATTACAATAGTAGAGAAGATGATATAATGCTTTCTAAAATACTAAGCTTTTTAATTGGTGTTATTTAGAAAATTTAATGAAAATATAAATACATTGAGGCAGACTTTAAAAGTCACTTTTTAATACCAATTAGTTTTTCTTTTTTTTCTCTTTCTTTATTGTGGCAAAATATATATAGCAGAAAGTTTTACCATTTTTTAAGTGTACAGCTTAAGTGGCATTACAAATTTTCACATTGTTCTATATTTATCAGCACTATCTGTCTCTAGAACTTTTAAAAAATAGTTATTGTTGAGAGTATTATAATTTTTCTTTCTTTTAAAAAATGCCAGTTAGCTTGTCAAACATTAAAACTGAAGTTAAGCATTTTTAAAACACCTTACCATTGAGTAATGATGTTATTAAGGCAAGTTGAAGCATGAGAACTCTGATTTTTAAAATTATTTTTATGAGGTGATCAGAAGGTGTTGGACTCTGGCTATTGGGAAGCAATAGCAGAAAGAACATTGAGTTAAGAATCAAGACCTCTGGGTTCTGCTATTATTTATTTGTATGATCATGAACAAATGTCCTAACCTCTCTGTACAGACATTCTATGTCAGCATGTCTAATAGAACTTTCTGCAAGAATAGAAAATTTCTATATTTATGATGTACTAGAGGCCTGGTGCACGAAATTCATGCACGGGGGAAGGGGGAGTGTCCCTCAGCCCAGCCTGCACCATCTCCAATCTGGGGATGCAAGGAAAATAAGCTGATATCTGCCTGAGGAATGTCTGACTGCCCATTTAGGCCCAATCCTACCTGGCCTACGGGCAGTTGGATATGCCTCTCACAATCCAGGACTGCTCGCTCCCAACTGCTTATCTGCCTGCCTTCCTGATTACCCCTAACTGCTTCTGCCTGCCTGCCTGATCACCCCATAACCACTTCCCTGATAGCCTGATTGATGCCCGATTGCTCCCCTGCCAGCCTGTTTGTCCCTAACTGCCCTCCCCTGTAGGCCTGGTTCTCCCAACTGCTCTCCCCTGCAGGTCTGGATCTCCCCCAATTGCCCTTTCCTGCAGGCCCAGTCACCCCCAACATCCTTCCTTTACTGGCCTGGTCACCCCTAACTGCCCTCCCCTGCAGGCTTGATCACTTCAACTGCCTTCCCTTGTGGGCCTGGTCCCTCCCAACTGCCCTCCCCTGCTGGCCATCTTGTATCCACATGGGGGCAGGATCTTTGACCACATGGGGTAGTGATGGTCAGTATGCATATTACTCTTTTTTTTTTAATGGAACATTTAAAAAATATATGTTATTGATTTTTTACAGAGAGGAAGGGAGAGGGATAGAAAGTTAGAAACATCGATGAGAGAGAAACATTGATCAGCTGCTTCCTGCACACACCTCCTTCCCCCCCCCCCCCACCCCGCCCTGCACTGGGGTGGTGCCTGCAACCAAGGTACATGCACTTGACCGGAATCAAACTTGGGACCCCTCAGTCCTCAGGCCGATGCTCTATCCACTGAGCCAAACTGGTTTCAGCTGCATATTAGTCTTTTATTAGATAAGATAGAGGCCTGGTACATAGGTGGGGGCCAGCTGGTTTGCCCTGAGGGTGTCCTGGATCAGTGTAGGGGTTCTTTTGGGTTATGGGGCAGCTTGGGACAGGGGCCTGTGATGGTTTGCAGGCTGGCCACACACCCCCAGCAACCCAAGTGGAGACCCTGGTATCTTGGATTTATTTACCTTCTACAATTGAAACTTTGTGGCCTGGAGCAAAGCCAAGCCTTCTGCTCACGCCATGGCAACAGCCATTTCTGTTGGGATTTATCTCTCTTCTATAATTGAAACTTTGTAGCCTTAAGCTGAGGCCTGAGCCATCCAGGGCAGGTGGAAAGCTTGGCTTCCTCCATCTCTGGATACAACTCAAGCCTCTTGCTCTCTCCAGCTCTGTGGCTGCCATCATTTCTGTTGGAATTTATTTATCTTCTATCATTGAAACTTTGCAGCATTGAGTGGAGGCCTGAGCTGGCAAGGGCAGGCAGAAAGCTTGGCTTTCTCCATTACTGGGGAAACCCAAGTCTCTCTCCTGCTCTCTGTGGCTGCAGCCATTGTGGTTGGGTTTATTTGCATATTCGCTCCTGATTGGCTGGTGGGTGTGGCTGGTGGCATGGCTTGTGGGTGTAGTGGAGTAATGGTTAATTTGCATACTAGTCTTTTATTAGATAGGATAATAAGTCAAGCCATTATTGAGCACAAGAAATGTACTTACTGCAACTGAGGAACTGAATATTAAACTTAAATTTACTTAAATTTAAATAACCACATGTTTTTAGTGGCTATCATTTTAGACAACACAATTTTGTATAATGAATTTGAATTAGAGATAAGCTCTATGCTTCTTCACATTAGTATTTTTAATTTATGTTGTAATTGAATACTATGAAACTATGTTTTCTTTTATTAGATGAAACAAAATGAAGTACATTAAGTTCTCTTGTTTAAATAATACTTGTTCAAATAATACTTCCCTCTATGAGATAATCCCCATAGTTGTTATTCTTTAGAAATGTATAAATAATGGAATTTTAGGTATTTTTTCCTTTCGGTTAAGAGAAGAATAACCAATCACCTCAAGTGATAACCCTGAAAATATCGTTAGAACTTGTATCAGTCATTATAATCACTCCCTTGTGTATACCCTCAATTTCTTTGCTTTTCTCTCATGCCATTTACTTGCTTGTCAAAACTACAACCCTGTGTGAATTCAACTCTTTAGTCTGTATCGGCCTTGGTACAGGTGAATGTGGCTGAAGGAAAACATGTAATTACACTGACTGATCTCACATAATTCTTGACTGCATACCTCAAGTGGGCCCTTAATGTTGCAAGTTCATAGTCCAATCATTCTCTTTAGATGACATTTCACACCTGTTTTCTCTCCTCAAACCATCATCACATCCTTCCTGACCTTCACTCTTAGATATTGACATGCTTTTTACTTTTCTGAGAAATATAAAATGATTAAAAGAGAATTTCCACAGACTCCCACTACCCCAGCCATCCATCTGCCAGCATCTGCATCCATATACTCTGCCTTCCATAAAATACTATTGATGAATTATCCGAAGTCAGCCTTTTACCTGTGCACTAGATGCCATCTCTTCACATACTTACTCAAAGACATATTTACCAATTATGCCTTTTCTTCCCTGTTTCATAATTACTTTTGCTCTGTATTATCTATTAGCATACAGCATTATTAATTTTCATATCTTAAAAAAAGAATTGTCAATATTGCTACCACTGCAACTAAATGCCACAGAAAAGTTCTCTGCCTCTAATTCTTCTCCAATTCTCTTTTAAACCTACTCAAGTAAGTATTTTCCTTCCGTCGCTTCACTAAAATTACATGAAGGCTATCAAATATCTCTACCATGCAAAATTTTATGGTCAGCCTTAGTCTGCATATTATTTAGCCTATTAATCATCAACATTTGGCAGAGCTGATAACTCTTTGATATACTTCTTTTGTTTGGCTCCAAAACACCAGACTCCTGATTTTCTTTGTGCCTTACCACACTTTGGTTTTTACTCCTTCCCAGTCTTTTCTGATTTCTTCTCTTCTCTTTGATTTCTTTATCTTGAAGTGATGCAGAACTCAGTCTTTTGTCATATCCTATCCCCTATCTATACTCATTCTCTTGGTACTATCTTCCAAATTTATAGCTTTAAATCTTCTCCCAAATTTATATTTCATCTTGAACTTCAAAGTTATTTATCCAAATGCTTATCGTGTTTCCTCTTGGATGTCTTTTAGACATATAAAACTTAACATGTCCTAAAGTTTGAACTGAATTGTAGACTTTCTTATTTCTGTACACATCTTTGTATTTATATGAGAAAAGTCAATGTAATGCTTCCTGAAGTAAATAAGAAACTGGTTGTCTCTTAAATTCTCTTCTATTAGCATCTTCCCATTTTGATAGGACTAACTCCACACTTATAGTTGTACTCACTCCACATTTACAATTGATGGAGCCAAACGTTTTATGACTTTTTCTTATACCTGATTTCTAGTCTGCCAGAAAACTTTTGGCAGTGCCTTTGATATCTCTCCAGAATGAAACAATTTCCTGCTGTTATGACTGCTACTCCTGCATTACAGACTGCCATCATAATACTTTTGGATTACTGAAATAGCCTCCTAACTGGTCTTGTTTCTACCCTTGGCCCCTAGGATCTGTTCTCAATATAGTAGCCAGTGTGACTCCAAGTTAGATCATACTCCTTTCCTCAACACCCTGCACAAGTTCCTCAGTTCACTGAGAATAAAAGCCAGATACAACGGTTTATTAGGCCTACAAGTCTGTCCTCCCTTCACCTCTCAAGAGTCATCCCCTACCACTTTCTTCCTTGCTTACTCCTCTCCAACTCTACTGACCTGCTTGTTCCTTGTTCTTTAAACCCCATAGTCACTCTTCTGCCTTAAGACTGTCCCACCGGCTGTTCTTTCTGCATGAATATCCCCCAGTTATTGTCATGGATAACTCCCTGGCTCCCTCAAGTTTTTCTTAATTGACACTTTCTCACCGATCCTGCCTGACCACTGTATTTATAATTGCTTCTCTCTCTCCTCTCTGAACACCCACACTGTTCCTCAACACCCCCCTTACTCTGCTCTAAGTTTTCACATTTCCATAGCTTTTAATTCATCTCACACACAATAGAATTACTTTATTTGTTTATTGTTTGCCTTTCCTATTAGAATGTAAACTCCACAGGCCTGATTTGTACAGTAGTTTGATAGTGGTGAGGCCTTGTACCTGACACAAATTGCCTTTCAATAAGAATTTATTGTTTGAATGAATAAATTGTATAATTTGAGTAGTCAAATATTTGCTCAACAATTGATTTGTTTTAAAACATCAAAATATATATGTTTCTGAACAAAAATATTTTCTGTATTATTTCTCAGAATATTCATTGATATTATTCAGACACACTTCTCTTTTTAAACATGTCCCCCCCTTACTACAAAGGAATACATCTTGAGGAAAGGGCTCTGTAGACTGGCAAATATTCTTCATAGTTTATCATTGCCTTCGGGTGTATAGCCTTTTCCATTGTAAAACAATGAGCTAACTTGTCTAGTAAAGGACACTTCCACAGAAGACTGAATAATATCACTTGTTTTCTGAGATTTGTGGAAGCTAAGAAATATTTTCCTAGGTAGTTGACAGTCACTCTTTTTAAAAAAATTGATTTTAGATAGATAGATAGAGAGAGAGAGAGAGAGAGAGAGAGAGAGAGAGAGAGGGAAACATCAATTCATGTTCCATTTATCTATGCATCCATTGGTTGATTCTTTTTTTTTTCATGACTACTCAATACTTTATTTACATTTCAACTACACACTGCCTTTTACAATAATTATCTCATTTCACTCACATTAGAGAAATTTTTAAAAACATTTTAAAACTTGAAATCTAGGCATATGGGGACAACATTCTAACCAAGTACCAAATATTGTGTTTTCTATATCTAGGAATTACATTCAGTTTTTCTTACCCTTTCAATTTCTCTCGTCATGATCCTACTTTCTTTTAAATATTTGGTTGATTCTTACATGTGGCCTGACTGGGGCTCTAACCTATAACCTTGGCACATCAGGAAGATACTCTAATCAACCGAATCATTTGGCCTGGGATGAGGGTTACTCTTAAAGCCCTTGACTAATGTATGCTAATTATTTACCAGTAAAAGCATTTCCTTTATTAGTTGACAGGAAATCCTTTCTTTTATCTTTTCATTTCAGTTCATTATATCTATTCATGTTTCTGGGAAGTTGTAAAAATACTAAGCAACAAATTTTCCTATATTTTGTTCATGTCAAAACCTATTTTTCTCGTGCTTTAACCCTGTACTATTTTATCTAAATGCCCATTGTACATCAGATCCTTTGATAATTCACTTCACACTAAACATGAAGAACATGTTTACATGATTTTGGAATGGCAGTCAAGTAAACATTTTAATTAAACCACTTAGCTTATTTTTTATAATTCTTTGGGCAGTTTTGAATATATTGGTATGCTCTAAGATCATCAATATATTTTTATAATTTTCAAAAAACTCTGTCACTGACAAAAGTAGGTAGAATAGACTTATGGGAAAATAGCACTTGTATAAACCTCAAATAAAATGACTCAAGAGTCTTGGATCTCTATATGAGTAAGAAAAGACCATATAATAAATCATTCTCAGAGTAGGAAGATAGCCAGAATCAGAGGAAAATACAGTTTAAAAATAGCTAATGATAATAGTTAATGTTTATTGAGCAGTTGAACTATGCCGGGCATACTAACACCATATTAATACCACCTTACCCCAACCTACCCTCGCCCTGGTCTTTCTGTCCCCTTCTCTAACTTCAGAGCTTTATCTCTACCTGACATTATAGATTAATTATTTGTCTTCACTAATAGAATGCTTTTTCTTGCTCACCTTTGCATCTTTAGTATCCATAACCATAAATGATACTCACTAGGTACTCAATAAGTATTAGATGGAAAAATAAATAAATGTCCAAAACCCATTTAATTCTCGCAGGCACATTAATAGGTGTAAAGCTTAAGGAAACTAGATAACTTGCTGGAGGTCCTGCAGCAAATAAGTGATGATGTCTGGGTCTTAGCTATTATGAATATTGCCTCAAGAGAAACATTTTGGTTTTGGAATTTATAACTAGCACCTGATATTTAAAAACCAAAACACTTCCAACAGGAGAAGAGGAAGATTCCTGCTGTACCAAATGGAACAGCAGCTCATGGGGAAGCAGAGCCCCACGGAGGACATAGTGGACCTGAACTCCAGCGAACAGGAAGGTTAGTGAAAAGCACCTGTATGGGATTTTGAAGACCAAATGATATACCGTTCTTGCGTGTTATGAATTGCTTCTTTGAGACCTCATTTTAAAAAATACTTTGAATATGAATTCTTTTGGGGGGTGTAAAAATGCCAATTAATTTTATTTCTCTGTAGTTACCAATGATTGCCATTACCATTAAGTCAAAACAGTGTTTGCATCATTCCATTTTAACTTATCCAGTCTTTCATTTTGCTGTGTGTATAAAATGCATTCACAGATTCTTAGAACGAATAAGAAAACTGTCAGTTGCCCCTTCCAAAAGAACCCGTTGAAAGCTTCAAGTTTATGATAGAAATAAAAATAAATACCAAGAGAACAGTCTTGTAGACTCTGTCTCATTACATGCAAGTAGGATGTATATAATAGCATTTTTTTACTTTTATAGTCATAATTTGAAAGAGCTATATGATTTATTTTTCTAATCACACATTTTTGATGAGATGAAAGCTTCAATTTATTTCTTAAAATGGTTCTTTATGGTTTTTTGACAGCTTGTCTCTCTCTAAGCAATGTGTGAGCAGAAAATCAGAAACCCTTGGGTGGGTCTCTCTTCAGAGAATATGTGCACACAGCCTCCATTATAATTGAAGGCAATTGCAAAGGCTTTACAGGACTGGTGCTCCCTTCCCTCAAGGCCATTTCCTAAACTGCTTTCACTGTGTTTTCTAAGCTGACTTTCCAGTTTCTACAACTCTGTGCATTTTAATTGTCCTCTTTTCTTTTTCTGATCTCTGTCTCTGAGGAAATGTCCTTTAGCATCTTCCTCAGGCTCCATATCTAATTTGAGATGGTTCAAACAATTTTTTCCTTTTCCCTTTACTGGAAGCATTGTTACTCTTGCTTTCTTTCATATTTTTAAAATGCTGCCTTTTTATTATTGGTGGTTATATTTCTCTCTCTCTCAGGTATAACGTGCCACATAGCTTAGACTTTTTTCAAAGTTCACTTTTCCTTACTGCTTCCTAAATCCTCCCAGGTCACCCATATCCGGTGTCTTCGCTTCTCCAGAGTTCTTCCACAGATTCTGTTGCTGACATGGCTTGAAGTATCCATTACTCATCTGCTCGCCTGGAGTTGCTGGTGTCCATCTGGGCTGCTCTTGCACTGTTCTCTGTAATGACCTCCCACTTCCGGATTTAGATTCTTGCTGCTAAAAGCACATTTATTACACAGTAATAAAAGAGCTATTTAGACTAATGTATGCTCTAATAAGTACAATGGTCTAATAGAAAGTAATATCAAACCTATAAATATTAACTATTAATTAATATTTCATAACCAACTCAAATTCTTTGGGAGTTAGGTGGGATAGAAATAGTAAATGAATGAACAGACTAATAAATTAAATCTACTTTGAATTGTGACTTTGACAACTTACCAAATCATTCTGAAATGACCCCCCAAATAAAAATAATATGCATTTGTTTTACAAAACACAGGTAGAGGAACCTAAAATGATTTTTGTGTCTGTGAACTTCACAGGTTCTCTGAGTTTCAAATGTCCGTTTTATTTTCAATTTAAAATTTACCCTCTCAACATCTCCTACTCCATATCCCTTTTATGGAAGGAATCACTGGGAAAACAGTGATTCTATCACTCACATAATAGTGATAAAGTTATTAATATGTTACTATTGAGTGCACGTCAGTCAGATCAAGGAAATTAAAAATAATACTCAACATTTTCAGTTATACTGAAGATGTACATTTTTAAGGCAAATTAACTTTATTTCTCAAGCACACAGTTGTTTTTGAGGTTATTATTAGATTGCAAATGAATATTCCTATTTAGAAAATAAATAATAAAAGTTTAATATTTTCCTATAATTTAAGTGTTTTCAGCATACTAGCAGTATATTGGAAAATAATAGGTATTTTTTAAAATCTCCATGTAGGAACTTAACCATAGTCTTATTAATTTTAATATGGTATCTTTATTCCATTGTTAATGGAAAAAAAAACCATTGAAACCTGTAAAGAATT
The DNA here is from genome assembly GCA_027563665.1 of Antrozous pallidus. Taxonomy (NCBI): domain Eukaryota; kingdom Metazoa; phylum Chordata; class Mammalia; order Chiroptera; family Vespertilionidae; genus Antrozous; species Antrozous pallidus. Next base: position 56,915,163 of record CM050508.1, on the reverse strand, counting down.
TTTGTGAGTTTATTTAAGCCAAACTGTCGACATATGTCAGGAAGCAGAACCTCAATGAATTGAGATAATGCTCCAGGGGATGGAGGGTTACATCTGTATTTACATATTGCAATCAAAGGAAAGGGACATAGGTGAGTTACATGAAATTCATTGGTGATAGATTAAGGATGTGGGACAAAGCAAAGCAATGAAACCTCTGGGATAGGGTAAAAAATGAAAGGATGGACAAGTGTGTGTGTGTTTTTTTTTTGTGTGTGTGTTTTTTTTACAGAGATGGATACAGGATACTTTAATGTAACTAACAGATGACAATTAACCTGATAACAACAACAATGAGGGAATGTCCTGGTGCCATTTGTTGTGCCCTGAAGGATCTGGGGTAAAAAGGAAGTTACTATTACCCAGACATCTCATAGATATGCTATCTTAGAGGCAAAAAGGCAGATGGGCTCAGCAAAGAAGATCTAAGTTGACATTTGTCAGGGAAAACACCGGCCCAGGACATGACTACCCACCATAACCTGTTTGTAGTTAAATATCTAATTTTCAAACCATCTTTTGTGGTTATTTTAGGTCTCTGAGTTTGCAAGACTGCCACACAGGCCTCCCCTGAGCCTGTCAGGTCAGCATGTGGCTCCTTTCGTCCACACCATGAAGCACAAAGAACCTTCAGTAGTCCAAGTGTTAAGTCTGCATGTGATTACTAAATGTTCAAAAAATGAGAATACCTGCTCATTAGTATTCTAATTTCTAATAGATCAAAAACATTTAATCTTCAAATTTTAGGCAACATGTCACAATTTAATACTCCCTCCTCCCACCCTCCAAGGCTCTTTCAAGTGTTTCAGTTTGGCTTTTAATATATTTTTAAAAATGAATTTATATCAAATAAGGTTATTATTGTCTTGTGAATGTCAGAAATTGGAATATATTTGGCAATAATGGGTTCAACTTTAAGGTCCTCCTCCCAGTTGCCTTTGCCTAACATTGAAAACAACTGTGGAAGCTATCTGTCTCATTCAAAGGCCATTTAGTCACCTGCCTGGAACAACATCTGGGGAAGGTGTTGTGTGTATGTTTGGCAGAGAGAGTAGCTAACTAGTTTACTCTCCCTTCGCCATTTTCTGCTAACTAAACAAAATGCAGACAATCAGAAAATCCTGCCAACAATTCCAAGTAGCAGCCCTGAGATTAAAAGTAGGTTGATGTAGAAATGGCAAAGAAATTTTGGAGTAATTCTAAATCTTACTTTTTGAAATTGGACTGATGAACAACTCTGAACCTTGTTTGAGAGAACCTGGGTTGTTTTTTTTTTTGTTTGTTTGTTTATCTATTTATTTTTTGGCCATTGGTATAATATTTGGCCAGGAATTGAGGAAACATAGTGGTGCAAAGCCATCCTTGTAGATCATGATAATGCAATGTAGCAGGTTTATGTTGAGTCTCAACTCAGCTGATGGAAAACCTATACTGGGACCTGGCAACAAAGCTAATGGGCATTTTGCTTTCTACGTCTTTTATATTTGGATTTCACTGTTGTGTTTCCCCCCTGTCTTAGGATTTTTGGGGGACTTATTTTAGATATCAAAAGAAAAGCTCCATACTTCTGGAGTGACTTCAGAGATGCTTTCAGCCTGCAGTGCTTAGCATCTTTTCTGTTTCTCTACTGCGCGTGTATGTCTCCTGTCATCACATTTGGAGGCCTGCTGGGAGAAGCCACTGAAGGTCGTATAGTACGTATTATGCTTTTCTTCGAATTTTGAAATTAATCCATTTTTAAGACTCCTAGTTAGATAAATGAGTGTTTAATTTTGAATCCCTTTATGAGGAGATATTTGATGTCTGGTCTGGCAGATAACTTCATATGAATTTCCTGGATGGTAGTGGAACTGGTAATCTGAGAGTGAGAATATCGCAAAATAATTACTTCTGAGTCTTACACAAGCTTCTGATCTCCTCTCTGGCATCCATCCGAGGCTAACTTTAGGCTGTGGTTCTTCCCTCACAAGAGATCCATTCCCATGTATACAAGCCGTGCTTCTGTCCATTCACATATCACAAAGTATGTAACTTTTAGTGAGCAAAAGAAATTCGAGGTAAGGAAAGTGGAGAAGACACACCCCTATTCACTACCATTTATTTTTGGCCGACTGCCTGCATCTTTTTTTTATTCTCCTATCCTACATTTTGCCCAAGATTGCTAGGATTTTCATTGCAAAGGAAAATAATATGCCCTTGTATTTTAAACATTTCTTCCCAGTTATAATGGATACCTGTGTAGCTTAGATAATGAAATAATTTATATCTCTACACAGAGTGCAATCGAATCTCTCTTTGGAGCATCCATGACTGGGATAGCCTACTCTCTCTTTGGTGGACAGCCTCTTACCATATTAGGCAGTACAGGACCAGTATTGGTGTTTGAAAAGATTTTGTTTAAATTTTGCAAGTAAGTGCTATATATGTTTGGCTCTTAGCCCCTTTCTATTTCTCTGTGTATGTATTCTCCCAGCATCACGTTTGGAGATCTTCTGGGAGAGGTGGAAGTGGCTGATTTGATTCAGTGTGCCATTTTTGCCTCTCCACGAAAATAAAGGAAGAAAAAAAGATTCGTCTATAATGTTTTGTGATGTTTGTAAAAAATTATATTCAGTTCTCAACCCTGAGAGCCCCTGTTAGTTTTATCCCCTTAGATACTGTCTTGAGTTTGGATACTCATGGGATGTGAAGCTATTTACTTACACGTCATGAATTGGACTTATTTCCATCTGTTTAAAATGGCGGCAAGCTGTAAAATGACCTTCTTTCTGCTATTCCTTTTCTCCTCCTAGAGAATATGAGCTGTCATACCTCTCTTTAAGAGCCAGTATTGGACTTTGGACTGCAACACTATGCATCATACTTGTGGCCACTGATGCAAGCTCCCTTGTTTGCTATATCACGCGGTTTACTGAAGAAGCTTTTGCTTCTCTTATTTGCATCATTTTCATTTATGAAGCCCTAGAGAAGTTGTTTGAACTCAGTGAAACATATCCAATCAACATGCATAATGATTTGGAACTGCTAACACAATACTCGTAAGTACTATTTCCCCTGTTGGCTGCGGGGCTTTCCTTTTAACAAACATTGCTATTGTTATAAAGAATGTGAGGAACTTACTCAGCAGATAGAGTGCCTTAAATTGATTCATGACCTAAATCCTGCATTCTCAAAGTGGAACAAGATTTTAAAAGTTGTCTAATGAGCCACTCATCAGATACTTATGGTCTCAATAAAACAATTCTGCGTAGAATATCTTTTTTGGAGTTTTATTTGTCAGGAATTCCCTATTAAGTAGGTAGTGAACCAAGGTCAATTTTGCTATAGGCATTTTATAAAATATGTATGATTTTTGTTTTTCTTTAGAGCCTTTTCAATTTACTATAATTCAAAGGAAACTGAAAATATAAGGTTTAGAGCAATATGGTAAAAGAGATTCTATTGGGCCAATAAAAAGCTAAACAAAAATAATTGAATTGATATATAATATTGCTTTTCCACCTTCCTTACCTTGCTTTTCTTTTAACATACAGTTCAAGGTTAAAAATAGGATTGGACCTATTGATTTTTCTAGTTTTAGTCAGCCAATAGTTTAGAATTTCTCTAAAGCTGTGTTTATATACTGTATGTGGACATTATATTTGCCCTTTCTTGTACTTAATTTGAATATTTTTATTGCATTTGTGTATACATTTTAATATAGCAAGTATTTGAAGCAATACGTTGTTATGGGGCAGTTATATCCTCTGCATCAACCACCAGTGCTCTTACTAACTGCTTAGAATGGCCTCAAATGTTTTAAAGATTTATTACCTTTGTTATTAGAATAATTTGAAATTAGACCAAAATAGTGCAATGTATAATTTTGTAAAGAAAGATGTAGTGATAGGTCTAAAAATAACATTATTTTTATTTATTTAGTAAATTTTTAAAATTAGAATTTATATTCAATATTTTGTATTAGCTTCAATTTTACAGCACAGTAGTTAGACAATCATATACTTTACAAAGTAATTTCCTCAATATTTCAAGTACCTAACTGGCATCATATGTAGTTATTATAATATTATTGACTATATTCTCCATGCTGTGCTTTACATCCCCGTGATGTTTATGTAATTATTAATTTGTACTTCTTAATCCCTTTACCTTTTCACTTAGACCCCAACCCTCATTGTCTCTGGGACTATCAGTCTTTTTTCCAAAGCCATGAGTGTGTTTATATTTTGTTTTTTCATTTATTTTTTTCTTTAGATTTCACATATAAGTGAAATTATATGGTATTTGCCTTTCTCTGTCTAACTTATTTTACTTAGCATAAAACCCTCTAGGTCCATCCATGCTGTCACAAAAGGTAAGACTTCACTGTTCTTTATGTCCAAGTAATATTCCATTGTAGATATGTATCACCACTTTTTTAAATCCACATATTTATTGATAGGCATGGGCAATTTTCATATTTTTTGCTATTGAAAATAATGCTGCAATGAACATAGGGGTGCATATATGTTTTTGAATCCTTGTTTTGGGTTTCTTCGGATAAATCCCCAGAAGTAGAATTGCTGGATCTGAAGGCAGTTCAATTTTTAATTTTTTGCGGAACCTCTATACTGTTTCCCACAGTGGCTGCACTAATCTGCTTTCCAACCAACAGTGCATAAGGGTTCTCATTCCGCTCCATTCTCACCAACACTTGTTTCTTGATTTATTGATGATTACCATTCTGACAAGTGTGAGGTGATACCTCATTGTGGTTTTAATTTGCATTTCTTTGATGATTAGTGACATTGAGCATCTTTTCATATGTCTATTGGCCTTCTGTACAGACACTTTGGAGAAGTATCTATTCAGATCCGCTGCCCATTTTTTAATTGAAGTGGGTTTTTTTTTCTGTTGCGTGGTATGTATTCTTTATAAATTTTGGATATTAACCCCTTATTGGATATATCATTGGTGAATATCTTCCCTTGTTCAGCAGGTTGTCTTTTTTTATGGTTTTCTTTGCTGTGCAAAACCTCTTTAGTTTGATGTGCCTTCATTTGTTTATTTTTTCTTTTGTTTCCCCTGCCTGAGGAGATATATCAGAAAAAATATTGCTAGAGAAATGTTTGACATTTTACTGTCTATGTTTTCTTTTAGGATTTTTATGGTTTTGAGCCTAACATTTAAGTCTTTGATTCATTTTGAATTTATTCTTATGTATCATGTACAATGTGGTCTACTTTTATTTTTTGGCATGTATCTATGCAATTTCCCAACACTATTTATTGAATAAACTGTTTTTACCCCACTGTATGTTCTTACCTCCTTTGTTTTATATTAATTGATCATGAAGTGTGGGTTTCTTGGGAGGTTCTTTATTCTGTCCCTTTGTCCTATTTGTCTATTTTTATGCCAGTACCAAGATGTTTTGATTGTTATAGCCTTGTAGTATAGTTTGATATTAGATAGTGTGTGGTACCTCCAAATTTGTTCTTCTTTATTCAGATTTCTGTGGCTATTTGGGGTCTTTTTTGGTTCCTTATACATGTTGGTTTTTTCATTGTTGTTGTTGAGTATGTTATATATATATATATATATATATATATATATATATATATATATACACACACACATATATATAACCTTTATTATGTTGAACTATGTTCCCTCTATTTCTACTTTGTTGGAAGTCTTTATCATAAATGGGTGCTGGATTTCTGTCAAATGCTTTTTCTGCATCTATTGATATGATCATGTGAGATCATGTGACCTTCATCTTTCCTTTTGGAAAATAATGTGATTTTTAATACTTTTTCACAGATGGCTTTCAACAGTATACTTCTGTTTTTAGGACAAGAATATCAGAGTGGAAACAAAATAACTTTTCTAATAAAAGCAAATAGTGAGGGTGTTATGAATAGGTCTCATAAATGGATGAAGGAGGTGTCAGGGACACTCTGAAAGCAGGCAGGTGGGAAGAGCAGTTTGATTAGAGTGAGTGATAACAGTGATACTTGCCTTTTCATTTATTTTCAGTTTCAAAAAGAGCAGTGCCCCCTAATTTGGATATTTTTGCTAGGGAATGGATTCATCTCTTCAAACCTACCACTTGCTAGATGCTATGATAGGTGCTAAGGAAATCATGAATAATATTCTGTTCTCAATGAACTTCCAGCTTAATACAGAAAAGCAGACAAACAGACATCGCAATGAAGTAAGTGCTGTGTTAGGGATTGGTACAGGATGCCATGGGACCTTATCAGAAGAGCACCTAAGTCAAATTTTGGATTCAGAGATTTCCTGGATGAAGTTACATAGAAGATTTTTTTTAAAAAGTTAATAGGAGTTAGAAAGATGCTGAAGAATAGGATAGCAGAGTGGTTCAGATGGAGGGAATGGCACAGGCCTGGAAGCAAACAATTTATTAATGCTTTGCAATATCTGCCCAAAGTCATATAGATAGTGGTAAACAAGAAATTAGACTTAATGTTATGACTTTGATATAATTTTTAGTATATTTATGAATAAAAATAAGCTCTGCAAAGAGAGAACATGGAGCAAATAAAACAGGGAAAAGCAGAGAAATTCTGTTTGAAGTTGTGTGGAGGCAGTAATTATCTACCCTTTCTGCTGTCCCTGTACTCTTAGTGGCAGTTTCTAAGGTGCTTCAGATTGAGGACCACAGTTTAAAAGCCCCTAGTCCTGAAAGGAAAAGAGATGCAAGGACTGAGCCCTGGATAATGGTCACAGCTTGAAGCTAGAAGAATGCAAAACTTGTAATCAATAAATAAAATATTAGAAAGAGGAAGCGAGAAGGACAAAACAACAACATAAAAAAAAGAAAACCAAAAAAACAAACAAACCAACCAACCCACACACACACACACACAAAAACCCCACATCAACCCACAAAACATGAATATTATCAGGTTGTAGAAGGCAAGGAGAAGTATTGTTTTAAGAAATCTTTAGAGAGATTCAGTATGAAATCAATAAAAAAGATCAACATTAACTTTAAGAAACAGTGTTGGGTGGAGAGGAGAAGCATGACTAGAAGCCAGTTTGCAAAAAATGAAGAAGAGCACAGGCGGTAAAGAAAAGGAGAAAGTATGGCTAAATATGATGTCAAAGAAAGTGCCTATTAGAGAGAGCAATGAGATTATGAGTGATAATTTGTGATAGAAAAGAGCTATGTGCCCAGCCTGCATGGCTCAGTGGTTTAGTGTCAACTTATGAACCAGGAGGTCATGGTTCGATTCTAGGTCAGGGCACACACCTGGGTTGTGGGCTCAGTCCTCAGTAGGGGGCATGCAGGAGGCAGCCAATCAATGATTCTCTCATCATTGATATTTCTCTCTCTCTCTCCCTCTCTCTTCCTCTCTGAAATCAATGAAAAAATGTATTTTTTAAAAAGAGAAAAGGAAAGAGCTATGTATTTTAAAAATGAGGACACATGTCCCAGAAGATGGCGGAGGCGGGGGATTTCTGGTAGGTCCTATTTCAGGGCAAGATGTGCTTCTGTCGAAATCCCAATCTGCTTTGATTCAAAGACAAGTATTTTCAGCTGGGACACTTTTTTTTCTTTTCTGCTGGCTTACTGAACTTACGAAGCCATAGCAGAAGGAGAGATAAGAGTCACTTGGGCCCAAAAAGCGTGGTCCTTATATCTTCTCTGTGACTAGCTGGAGTGTAAATTTGATGATTCGAGGGGTAGTGCTGTTTTTTATTGGAGTATTTCTGGCATTAGTGTTAAATTTACTTCAGATTCAGAGAGACATGATGCTTTTCCTACCTGATGTGAGTGCAATATGTTTTTCTTCAGCATGGTGGGTGCATGGTGCTGTGGCACAGCCTCAGCAGTGATTGGCTTATTATTTCCCTGCATTGACGGCATCTAAGAGAACCACATAAATTTAAAAGACAGTGGTCCATTGTAATGCAATCTCTAACTGGTTATGGCCTTGAAGTAGGAATTGCTTTCTTGGCAACTTTGGTAACTCAACTGCTAGTCTATAATGGTGCTTATCAATATACTTCTCCAGATTTTGTCTATGTTCGCTCTTGGTTACCATGTATATTTTTTGCTGGAGGCATAGCAATGGGAAATATTGGTCCTCAAATGGCAGTGTATGAATGTAAAATTATCGCAAAAAATCTCATCAGTAATGAAGAAGACAAATATATATTTTTTGTATAAAAAACAAGATGAATAGGACATGTAAATGGTAGATATACTAATGAAACTTTAGATTATAAAGTTGCCAGGATACAGAAATGTGAGCTAATCACTGTGTTCCATTGCCCAAATGCCCTTCTCAACCAAAATTAGGAGTTTGGAAGGTATGGGAAGATTTATCCATCCTGATGGGCCATGAGGTTTTAGTGTCTCCTGGACCTGAAATAGGTGTAAGAGAAACACAGAGAATAACAATCTACTTGGGAAATGCGACTACTGCACTTGTCTTCCATTTAGTTTCTCCCCATGATTCAATGGTTTCCTGCACCACTCACTTTGAGTACATTACTCTGATGAGGTATTGCCATTACTTGCTCTTTAGAAAGGCAAAACTATTTTTTTTGCTATGTATACAATGCATATGTTTATTAGCACACGTTTAGTCATGTGCATTAAGGAAAATAAATCAGTTATTGGTAACAATAATGGTTACTTTAATGTATTGTATAATCTCATCTTTTATATAAAACAGTTTGTATTTTATGATGTTCATGATACTTTTAGTGGTCTTTTGTTCTTGTCACTATGACCTAATCAGTTTTAAGTGTCATTATGCTCATGCTCCCCTAAAGTTTTCCACTAATGTTGCTGGTCTCATGCCTGCACAGTTTTATGAGAAAAACTAGAGGCCTAGTGCATGAATTCATGCACCAGTGAGGTCCCTTGGCCTGGCCTGTGGGATTGGGCTAAATCTGGCTCTCCGACATCCCCTGAGGGGTTCCAGATTGTGAGAGGGTGCAGACCAGGCTGAGGGACCCTACCTGTGCACAATTGGAGATGGGGAGAGGAGTGGGAGGTTGGCCAGCTGGGGAGTGACTACGGGTATGTCCAGCCCATCTCACTCAGTCTGGATCAGCTGTATCCCAGCCTCAAGCTAACTTACCGGTCAGATTATCTGCCTCCTAGTAATCAGTGAACATCATAATGACTGGTTGACCAGTCAACTGTGTGCCCCTTGGTAGTTAATGCACATCACAGCGAGCAGTTGAGCAGCCTTAACATATCATTAGCATATTATGCTTTGATTGGTTGAATGGATGACTGGACAACTGCACACTTAGCATATTAGGCTTTTATTATATAGGATTCCTAGAAAATTTCAAAGCTAGGATGCAGTACATCTGAGCTGTAGTCTTTGCAAAGTTAACATTTCTATGCATGCACATATTTTGCTTAGGTGTAAGATGTGGAAAAAAGGCCTCATTTACTTTTCAAAGATATTCTTTATACTTGGGTTTCTTATACTTAGATTTCTTAAAGTCATAGTTTTACTAACGAAATAATAAAATATCTTTGATTTTGTTAAGACTCTCATACCTCTGGTATCCTAATCTTATAATGTGGTAATAATATGTAGACCTTATATTTGAAGCTATAAGCTTTTCTTTTATTGTGCCAAGAGCAAGCGTCAAGATAATCAATTTAATTTCAAGAATATATACATTACACCAGATGATCAAGCTGAATTTTTCAAGTTAGCAATAAGTAATGAGTTTGTGGAAATAACATTTTCTAGATTGCCTTGATTTTAAGAAATGGTAAAAATAGAATAAAGCACTCTGCTTATGAAAGAAGAACTGTTTCTTCAAATATATTGTAATAATCTAAAGCTCTCAGAGATGGCTAGTTAAGGAAAGATTAGGGGTGTATGAACTCTTTTTAGTTGATTGGATCACAGCAAAGAGCAGGGTCTATTACTCTAATTTATTAACATACAGGAGTTGAATAATTACAGAGGTATTAGAAAGTATGATATCATTTCTAGGTCATGGGAAGGACTTATTTTGGATTTTGATCTTTTTTCTATCATTTGTTGTTGTTTTTCCTAGCCCATAGCCCTCTATAAAACCCTGTTTGTTAAATAATAAATGAAAAGTACATAAACTTACATTATCACAAACTAAATTTTTAAACAGAAAAATATGCTAACTGAACTTGGCTAGTTCTACAAATATTGAGTAGAAATTGTGTTCAAATAAGTTAATATACAATATTATAAGTAGCAATTATTACTCATAATTTTTTCATTTATATGGGTTTTAAGGATATAAAAATCCAGTGGAATTTTTTAAAGAACATTTTATTATGAATATTTGATTTTAAAAATCAACTCAGTTGCCTATTTAAATTTTGTCTGCTTTTTTCCTGAAAGCATGTATATCAGTGGTTGAGAAACAGTGCTTTAAATACATTTTAAAATTTCAACAGTTGGAAGAACTATTAAGAAGCTGGAAGATCCCACCATTTGTAGGCAAATTATATGATAATAGATCTCAGAAAGGCATAGATCAGAAATACCTTTTTTTTTTCAGTTGCACAGGCTGACATATATGTTAAACAAACATTTATTGGGACATGTGGGCAAAACGTTTCCTGCTTTTATAATTGAAAAAATTATACCACGAGTGCTTTATTCTTTTATATATAAAATAAAACTTCTGGAAGAAATAAAATTAGTCTTCTATGGATCATTATCTCTGAGAATGGTCATCACATCTCAACAAATTGAAATACTATGCATTTGATATACAAACACAATACCTATGGCCATTTAATGCATCTTAATGAAGAAATCACCAGTATCTGCTTAGTACTCTCCTAATATGGGTGTTCGTGCAAGTTTCTGCCCTTTCATAGATACTTGACAAGAAAGTATGGAAGATAAGTCTATTTCGGATTTGAAAATCTATAGTTACAGAGAAAGAAAATAGTAGATGGAGTAGATCTGAGAAGTAACATTGTTAAAAGGCACTTAACAAAGGCTTACTGGTATCTACCAACCCCTGGCTCTGTGGAGGCAGAAAGATGAAAAGACATTAATCTTGTACCCAGAGGCTCATAACCCATTAGGAGTACTGAGGATAAAACGGGTAAATAATAAACTTATACTGGATACTATGGCTATTGGAGGTAAGACTGTCATTAAAACCAGAATTTAGTTCAAAAGCAGAAAGGGAAAACAAAGATAGCAAGTGTTTGGATTAAAACTAATCAATAAGATGAGTTTCCAGAAATTTATTGAATAATGATTTTTTGAGTGCCTATTAATATTTATTGGATTCTAAGATGTCAGATTTTTAATAGAGAAAAAACAACAACTCTATATTAAATGTGCATTGTAAGAAGCATTTCAGAAATGTAAAAGTTTAAACAAACATGTTCATTTGTGATGTGTACCAAACACTTTGCTAGTATAGAGGGTACAAAAGTGTGCCCACCATATAGTAATGGACCCAGCATTATGAAGATTAATCAAGTGGAGTCACACGTATATTACAAAAATAAATACATAAAAATACAATTATAAAGTTATGTTGCAAGCAATTCTGGATAAATTCAGTTGAATATATACAGAAAAAAGTGATTTTAAAACATTGAAATATAGGGGTTTACCTAAATCTGAGTTTTATCCTTTAGTTTTTGATTAGTAAGGACCAACAGATCAATGAGCCAAGATAACCTCCCTTTCATCATCTTCCTCCCAACATCTCTGATCAACTTTGGGGTTCTGCTGTGAGTTGCAGTCCTGCCTTTCTTCCAGATGACTTATCCACCATGTTGGCACCCTGTCTAAATTGCAGTCAGAACTAGTTTTATTAATTCAGTTTCTATATTTTTATCCCACATTAAGATTCTCATAACCTCTAAGTTTATTCAAAATTTCTAGTTGAAATCTTTAAGTGTAGTGATAAAGATACTGTAAAAGAGTGGAATTATCTTTGTCAAACATGATTGGTCAGGTGATGTCTATTATATTACAACATGTTCAATTAATCATATGTATTAAGCATTACTATCCTATATAATAAAAGGCTAATATGCAAATTGTCCCCTCAACTGGAAATTCAACCAGGAGTTTGATGAGGGGGTGGGGCTGGCTGGCCAAGCATCCTCAGCCCTGCCCACACCCAGTTGGTCCCACCTCTGATTGGCCCCAACTGGGGCCAGCCGGCTAGACTTCACCCATGCAGGAATTCATGCACTAGGCCTCTAGTATTCTATAGTATGCTGGGACTATGGGAGATAAAATTGTTACTACTACTTTAAAGCAGGCTTGAATCTAGTTAAGGAGATGAGAAAAATAATATTATTCTGTTCTTCCAAAAATTCCACTGGATTTTTATATCCTTAAAACCCATGTAAATGGAAAAAATATGAGTAATAATTGCTACTTATAATATTATATGTTAATTTCTTTGAACACTATTTCTACTTGATATTTGTAGAACTAGCCAAGTTAGCTTAGCGTATTTTTCTGTTTAAAATTTAAGATTTTGATAATATAAGGTGTTCCACTTATATACTTTACATTTATTATTTAACAAATAAGAAAATATCAAGTGTAAAGGTATATATATATATCTGGTAAAGGAAAAGTTCACTTTATAAAAACATTCTAGTGTAATAGCTCTCAGTTTCAGGCAAAATAATATTTATATATTAAAAAAAACGATCTTTTCTAGATATTTTCTCTGTAAAGCTATTCAAATATTTTGAAGAGTAACAAAATATGTTCTATAAATGAATGCTTATTACTTAATCTCGGTGAAGTTTGTGTTGTGCCCAGTTCTGTTGTTTCTAGTCACCCCATTATGTTGCTCATACCTTTATTGCATAGTTTACCTACCTGGTGTCTTCATAGTCTATAAGAACTTGCTCTAAAAACGATTACTAGGAGACTAGTTTTATTTCTTTCAAAACATTTGATTTTTGTACTTAAAAGAATGAAGCATTTATGGCATAATTTTATTTTCAATTATAAAGCAGACTTCAGGGAGTAAGAGGTGGTACTTACTCACTGTGAAATCATATCACTTGGTGTTATGGGTTGAATTGTGTTCCACCAAAATTTGTATGTGGAAGATCTAACTCTTGTAACTTAGATTGTGATTATATTTGGAGACAGGGCCTTTAGAGATAATTGAGGTTAAATGAGGTCCTATGGGTGGATCCTAATCAAATCTGACTGGTGTCCTTAAAAGAAGAGGAAATTTGGACACAGAAAGAGACACCAGAATGCACAGGCACATTAAAAGGAACATTCGAGGACACAGCGAGAGGGCAGTATGTGCAAGCCAAAAAGAGGCCTCTGAAGAAATCAACCTGATGACACTTTGATCACAGACTTACAGCATCCAGAGCTGTAAGAAAATAAATTTTGATTTTTTAAGCCACCCAATCCGTGGTGTTTTGGGATAACAACCCCAGAAACTTATAGTTTAGTTATATTTATGTTTGGACATGTAGGAGCAAACTCTCTGAAGTTGTTCCCCTGTTAATGGCCATCCTATCCTTTCAGCTGTTCAGTTGAAAAAAACCATGAATTTATTTTTGACTACTCTCTGACACACCCAGACTTCTTAACAGATATAATGGCTCTCTCTATAAAATTTAAACACTACTTACCACCCTCTCTTTCTCCATCATCTCTTGTCTAGATTATTACAATTGCCTTCCAACTGGTGTCTCTGATTTTACACTTGCTCTTCCACAGACTGTTCTCTAAGAAGCAGCCGGAATTATTCTCTTACAGCCCAAGTCAGATCATGTCACACAGCTTCTCAAAGCCCACTGATGGGGCTAGAAAACACTGTATGTTCATAAATATGTTAAAAACATAATAAGACCTACTGAAAGAAATATGTCAAAAATCACAGTAACTGGTAGAAAGACTGATTTTCTTTTTGTTATTTATTTTATAAATGTCCTATAGTATGGTTTTATTATTTTGGTAATTCGAAATACTTTTGAAATAGGAAAAAGTACAGACATAGAAACACGTTTGGCTTCTACAGTTAGATCATAATTCTCTGACTTTATGCCACATATTAACACCTAACTTGCTACAAAGCACTCTAGGGGTTAATTTAGTCAATGAAAAGACTTAAAAAAAAAAAGAATCACAAACCATTACTGTTCAGCTCACACAGGGAGGTACTGATAATAACTACAAAGACAAAGGAGATTATCTGTAACCCAGGGACTAAAATTAGTAATAATGTTGAAGGCAGTTCTACCAAATTATGTTTTCTAGAAGACAGCCACAGGCTTTTCTCTTGTAAAGAAGACTGATCACCTCCATTAGCCTTGACAAAAGCAATGACTTCTGGATGAGAGCATTTAATTATAATGTTTATCTAATCACTCTGTAGCCATTTACATAAACAAGATGGCTTACAGCGCACACATGGGTGTGGGGAGGGGAAGTGGCAGTAGAACATAGTGTGTGGTGAAGAATGTATTTTAAGCCAAACAATTCACCATCATAAGTCAGAATTATTGGCATTTTATACTGATGTTTTTAAAAATGTTAAAAAAGTGCATATACAGTCCATTCTGTTGCCTTTGGATTACCGAAATTTCTAGTCTAATAACAATGGTAATAACAGTAATAACTAACACCTAATTAGAATCCATTTATGCCAGATCCTATTCTGGGTGCTTTGACCTACATTAATTAATTTATCTTTGTAATAATCCTGCTAGGTTGAATGCTATCATTATCCCCACTTTTTAAAAAAATGTTTTTATTAGTTTTTTAGAGAGAAAGAGTAAGGGAAAGGGATAAAGAAATAGAAACATCAATGACAGAGGAACATAATCTATCAGCTGCTTTCTGCATGCCCCCTACTGGGGGACTGAGCTTGCAACCAGAATCAAACCAGTGACCTCTTGGTTTCTGGGGCAAAAGCTCAACCACTGAGCCACATTGGCTGGTGCATTATTTCCATTTTAAGAAAACAGATATAGAGATTTTAAATAACTTGTCCAAAGTCCCTCAGGGAAGTGATCACAGGAACCCTGGCTAAAGAGACGAAAGTCCAGTATTCTAAGCACTTATATTCCTAAAGGTTATTATTATTATTTTTTTCATTAACATTTCTATCTTATGACCAGAGTCACTAAAAATTACTTTGGATAAGATTAACAGAAGAATTTAATCTAAACATATTTTATTTGCTTATATTGGTGTCTCTAGTTTTTTTGGTTTCCCTTTTCTTTTTGTAGTTTTCGATTGGAGTTAAGTTCATCAGTACAGGTGAAAAACAGGAAAGTGGGATTTCCCCCCGTCATTTTATTTATTTAGAATATCTGCTTTTGATGTTTTAGAACATAAAATCTAAATAGCCAGAGCCTTCTTTAAGCTTTTTCAAATGTCCTGTCCAGGCATGCAGCCTCTGAGAACTCTCTGCTGAGATTTCCAGTATCAGGTGAGGACTCAGGAAGGAGCAATGCATCTGTTTCCTGAAGGCAGTGGTTACCACATCTGTCTAACTCAGGAAAGAACATTGGCTACACTAGTGATGTATACCTGTGATGTATAAAATAAATCTTTTAGGTTAAAACACTTATTTTTCCTCTTTGGAATTCATTTATGGATGAGAAATATAATTAACAAGAGATAGGCCTGACAAGGAAGGATAGGTGACTAGTGTCCACTTATAAACCTGACTCTCCAAAAGAGTTTCTTTTCTATGAACTTGCCATTTTTATACCAAATTTCTTAGTACTTTCAGAGCATCACAGTTAAAATGTCACTGTAATCCCAGGAATGGAATGACACATTCTATCATTGTCCTCACTGACACAGTACAGTGGCTTTGAAAAAGCAACCAGGGCCCTGAGGGAACGGAGCACACACAGCTAAGTGAAGGAAGTCATCCCAGGCCAGGGTAAGACTCAGCTGTGGGAAATAGGAATCTGGAGAGTGCTGGTGTAGTTATCATGATCTGAAGGCAGGACTGCTGGGTGTTTTGGGGGGTGACACCGTACAGGAGAGGGGTCCTGGAAGGAGAAGCTAGGAAGCCTGCACAGTGGAATGTAGATTACTTCGTTGTTCTGGAGCCACCACTTGTATCTGGTTATGCTGATGGAAATGGCACAGAGCTGCATCTAGAGGAGGCACATTCTAGCTGCAAGTATAGTGCAGAGGTTCTAGGGTCAAATAGACCTGGATTCAAATGTAATTCTATCAGCATGTATGGCTTTGGGTAAGTCATCAAATAGTTTCCTGCATCTATAAAATGTAGAAATCAAACTTTTAAACTAGAAAACAAAGTGCCTCATATTATGCATGTGACAGTTATATGCATATCAGATAGATATGCATAAATATGCAATAGCTAGTGGAAGCATATATGTGCATTATACTCACACATATGCCTGTACATAGATGTATTCATGAGTCTACTATAGTGCTCATTCTTCTTTGTTACTTCCACAAGAAACTTGCCATATATTTTCTGTTTTACATTTAAATTTCCTTTTATCCTATAGAAATATGCTTTTACCAAATTTTCAGAATATGCACATAATTTTCATATTAAACAATGGTGTTGGCCTGCTTTATCTTAGGTAAATTAGCAGAATGACTAACTTGGAGAATTCTAATCATTAGCTACCTAAAAAAACAGAATGTTTACCACATAATATAACAGATTCAGGCAATATGTTATTAATTTATTTTAACAAGAGAGTATTGCTCCTAATAAATAATATTAACAGTGTTCTTTTGGGCACCACTACTATGCAGTAGTCACCTATGTAATCATTATTTGAATTCATGACAAAGCTGGATAAGGTTTGGAGGCAGGTCTTCTGTATTCAAATGGTTTAACCTGAACCATAGCATATGTATGTGCTTAGGTCAGTGGTTCTCAACCTTTCTAATGCCACAACCCTTTAATACAGTTCCTCATGTTGTGGTGACCCCCAACCATAAAATTATTTTCATTGCTACTTCATAACTGTAATTTTGCTACTGTTATGAATCGTAATGTAAATATCTGTGTTTTCCAATGGTCTTAGGCTCTACAGCAGTGGGTTGAGAACTGCTAGCAGGGTCACCTAAGACCATCAGAAAACACAAGATATTTATATTATAATTCATAACAGTAGCAAAGTTACAGTTATGAAAATAATTTGATGGTTGGGGTCACCACAACATGAGAAACCGTATTAAAGGGTCACAGCATTAAAAAGGTTGAGAACCACTGGCCTAGGCAAATGACTAACATAATTATTATAATCTAACAGATTAAATCATTTTTATCATTCTACAAAGATGTTAGAGAGCATATGCCAATTCCAAAAACCAGGCACACGTTCACAAGGCCCTATACTTACTAGTCCCTGACCAATGGATTGGATGCCATCTATCAGAATGACCTGAAGTTCTACCGGGCAAGTCAAAGCAGCTCTCCAAGCCATTTACTGCTTCCTTCCTCCCACATGCTTCCTTAGTTAGGATTCCCAGTGGGGAGGTAAAAGCAGGTAATAGTTTTGTTCCACCCCTCACTGTCTCTAATATGCCTTATTCTCAGAATTACTCTGGGATCTAATTTCAGGAATATGAGAAATTATCTCTTCCTCACAAAGTTGGAGGTCTTGGACATGACCTTTAAAGATTTACTTTATATATTTTTTCCAATTTTTACAATTTTTGTCAAATATTATTGGTGATACCTGCCCTTTTAAAAATGTCTTGTCATATTGATTACATAATCAATAAAATAGTTTATACATATTTATTTTCTAAGTGTAATTTGGAACACAGTTATAAATATTTTAGTTTATGGATTAACTCTGTATCTGGTCCTCTCCTAACCCAACTGGTGTTTTTGAAATAATAAAATATATACCTGTGGGGCCAAGATCCATATATCCAGGATATTCTCAGCCATCTTGTTCTGCTATAGTATGAAGTTAGACTAAATGCTAAGTGAAAGAAACTTTCTTTGCCTACTCCACCCCCTAAGGGCTATATTTATGGCAATACAGACAAGGCATTCTATGGCCTGCCTCATCCTTTCCATGGTACCAGCCTGCTGCTGAGCTTTAGTTTCTCCTTTTCAAATGGGGACAAAAATACCTGTCTATCTCTCATAGCAGTGGTTTGAGGTTTAATGAGATTATATCAAAGTATTTGATAACCCACAAACAAACATATGTGACAAGGTACTTTATTTTAAGCATCTACTAAATTCTAGGAATAGTACTTTAGATATGTTATAGTACCCTTTTTCAGCCTCAACATGACCCTGCAAATTGTTATAATTATATTTGATGTAAGATGAGTTAATAAAAGCTCAAAAATGTTCTGTGATTTCCTAAGGTCAAATAAGTCCAAGGAGCAGAATCAAGACTCATCTCAATATTATTTCCAAATGGAGGCTTTACTTTTCTTTCCACTCAGAGCTCAGACTTATTAATTATCCTAAAGAATAGCAGGTGGCATCAAAAAAGGTGGCGGGGATCGCTGAATAATCTGCCTTTTCCACAAAGCTGACAAAAATATACTGATAAAAATTAGTGCTTAGAAGAGATCACCTGAAAACCCCAGGACTTCACACATTTTTAAAATAACTTCTATGTATTAAGCATAAAATAAAAAGAGGAAAAAATAGCTCATTTTGATGAAAGAACAATATGGTATGCCATTCCAGCCAGGCCCAAGCTTAGGGTTTTCATAAGTTCCTTTGCAGACATATTACAAACATTTGCACACAGAGCAAATAACACAAAACAGGGAACTACAAAGACTTTCTCTGTTTTTTGAAAATAGATGGAAACAACAGAAAGTTCTCAGAAATGCAGAGAGAATTTATTTTCATAATTGTTAATATATTTCATATTAGAATGTGTCCATGATTCCAACCTGAGACTTAGAAATCAGATCTTGGAGTAACTAGCAGATCTTACATATGTAATAACTAACATATGTAAGGTATCCATGGCTCTAGAACTTCAGGCCTTCCCTTCTCTGCCTCCTTGACAGATGTCAAGGTACGATCTTTCCTATTACAATTCTCTGCTATGTTCACTGACTCTTTCAAGACCTCTCAATGGCTTGAGTACTTTTCTTCAATAACATTTCTTTAGAGCTTGAGCTACAATTATTCTAGATAGGTTTACATCTAGTCTTTTTAATTACTGATGTAGAATTTATACGAGGGCTGCATGACCTACAAAAACCACAAGAACAATGGAATAAACAAATCTTTCAAAAAATCCTTTGAAGCTGCTCTACTATTCTCACTTTAACATTCAAAATAGTACTTAATAAGGCCCTCAAGGCTCCCTGTACAGTCTGGTCCTTGCCACTCTCACGGCTTCACCCCCATTTCTTTCCCCACTCCCCTTCTGATTCAGCCGCACTGAACTTTCTAAGACAATCTGCTCCCTGACCCAGACCTTCCCACCTGCTGTGTGCTCTCTCTAGTTCACCACACCATCACCCTGCCCACACTATTTCTTACTAAATTTTGTTCAATCTCAGCTTAAGCCTCATTTTCTTAGCTTTTTCTGAGCACAGAGACTTAAGACTTTTTAGCAGCCAAGACTTCTTTATAGCATATTTTACAAATGTATTTATATAATTAAGTAATCGACTGTTCAGTATTTCTCTCCTGCATTTAAAGAAAGCCCCCAGGACCATGTCTATTTTATTCATTGTTACACTTAGCATGGTGTCTTGCTAAGTATAGCATTGAATTAACTTTTTAACTCACTTTAAAAAAATAACTCATTAACTTTTTAATCAGTTAGACATTGTGCATAATACCTTTATGACTAGGCTTTCAATGGATCATTTTGTGTGTGTGTTTGTTGCCATACATATAGAAAGAAACATACTATAACCTGGGTTACCCTGAAAGCATAGCCTGAGACAGAGGCTTTCTTAATGGGTAATTGATCTTAAGGAGCAGGAGTAAAGAACCAGAGAATGATTGCTACAGATGAATTGTGTCCCCTCAAAATTTAAATGTTGAAGCCTTAGCTTCCATTGCAACTCTTTGGAGATAGAGTTTTTTAGGAGGTAATCAAGGTTAAGTGAAGATAGAAGGAAATGCTCCAAATCTGATAAATGATCTATATCTTATATAACAAAGAGTTAATATGCCAATTAGACTAGACAGCCAAACAGCCATCCAGATGACCTTCTAGATGAAGCTAGGCTATGAGGGCCAGCCAAAGCTGCTAGGGGCTGTGAGGGCCAGCTGTCTTGGGACTCAGCCAGAGGCCTAATGACCTTGCTGCTGCAGATTAGGCTTGGAGAGAAGCCTGGAGAGAGAGAGATAGATAGATAGATAGAGAGAGAGAGAGAGAGAGAGAGAGAGAGAGAGAGGTCCGCAGCTTCTGCAGAGGCTGTGGATCAGGTCTGGAGGTAGGCCTAGAGTGAGAGGCAGGGTCTGATCAGCAGTTGCTACAGAGGCTGTGGATCAGGCCTGGAGAGAGGCCTGGAGAGAGCGGCAGGGCCTAATGCTGTGGATCAGGCCCAGAAATAGGCTTGGAGATGCTGAATGGCATACAAACCAACCAGTCAGAACCAAACCTGGGTGAACTCTGAGGAGCCAATGGCTGCCTAGAAGGCAGAGCTTTTGATGCTGACTGGCATAAACACCAACCAATCATAACCTAATCTGGGTGAACTGGGAAGACAGAACCTAAGGTGGGTGCTGAGGAGGGGTTTTAAGGGCAACAGCTGTTTGATGTAAGGTGTAAGAAAGCAGTTCAAGTTTTCAATGACCAGTTTGGCATAAGGCTGGCTATCAGTCCAGATACTGGGATTATGTATTTTTGTCTTCCAAGAGCATATCCTCCTGCTAAAAAGTCTCCCCTCTTCATTTAAGCAATATTATCTTTTTATAATCATCTATGCTAATAAAAGGGTAATATGCTAATTAGACCAGGTCAACCAGCCATCTTTGGATGTTCAACTTCCTTCTGGACAAAGCCATGGTGGTGGGGGCCGAGGCAGAGGCAGTTAGGGGTGACAGGCTGGCAGGGGAGGGCAGTTGGGGGCAAGATCAGGCCAGCAGGAGAGGGCTATTGGGGGCAACCAGGCAGGCAGAGATAATTAGGGGCAATCAAGCAGGCAGGTAGAGGAAGTTAGGGCCAATCAGGCAGGCAGGCAGGTGAGCAATTAGGAGCCAGTGGTTCCAGATTGCAAGAGGGGTGTTCGATTGGAGAGGGTGCAGGCTGGGTTGAGGGATCCCTCCACATCCATGCATGAATTTCATGCACTAGGTCTCTAGTATATATATAAAAGCCAAAGTGACCATAACAACCAGTCAACTGGTCATTATGATGATGCAGTGACCACCAGGGGGATCAATACAGGAACTGTGCCCTGGTGGTCAGTGCGCTCCCACAGCCAACCTCCTATGGTTGGCCAACCTCCTGCAGTCTCTCACGCCAGCCGGCCATCCCTGATTGGCCTGATCCACCTAGGGGAGTGGGCCTAAGTTGGCAGTTGGACCTCCTTAGCACTGCTGCGGAGGTGAGAGAGGCTCCTGCCACCACCTCTGTGCTCACCAGCTGTGAGCCCAGCTTCTGGTTGAGGGGCACTACCCCTATGGGAGTGCACTGATCACTAGGGAACAGCTCTTCTGTTGAGCATCTGCTCCCTGGTGGTCAATG
The DNA here is from genome assembly GCA_027563665.1 of Antrozous pallidus. Classification (NCBI taxonomy): domain Eukaryota; kingdom Metazoa; phylum Chordata; class Mammalia; order Chiroptera; family Vespertilionidae; genus Antrozous; species Antrozous pallidus. Next base: position 56,893,484 of record CM050508.1, on the reverse strand, counting down.
TGTGTTATAGAAACCATCATTCTGCCATTCGGTCAATTTGCATATTAGCCTTTTATTATATACTAGTGGCCCGGTGCATGAAATCCGTGCACGGGGGCAGGGGTGGTCCCTTAGCCCAATCTGTCCCCTCTCACATACTGGGAGCCCTTAGGGGATGCCCAACTGATGATTCACCCCCAGTCTGCCCAAGGCCTAAAGCCTCTGGTGAGGCTTTAGGCCTTGGGCACTCAGCCATCTCCCTGCTCAGCTCAGCTCCAGCTGCCTGTGACCACCCGGCCCCAGGGGCTGGGTGTCACCTCCGCTACTGCGCCCCGGCCACTTGCCCCATGTCCTGGCCGCCTCCCCCCACCCCGGCCACCTCCAAGCTCGGAAGGCAGTGCTCCTGTGCTTGCCCTGCCCCGTGTCCTGGCCGCCTCCAAGCTTGGGTGGCCAGGGCACCGAGGCACTCGCCGGGGCTACTGCTTTGTCTCCACCCCCGGGGCCCTGCCGCTCAGCCCCGCCCCCTGCTCCTGATTGGCTGGTAGCATAGCCAATCAAGAGCCAAGGTAAGGTAACATTTGCATGTTACTCTTTTATTAGATAGGAAGATGTAAGTAAATTATAATAATAGATTTGGGTGTTTAGCATTTTTCCACTTGACTATAATTTAGAGGCAAATAGTGGCCTGGTGCACAAAATCCGTGCACATTAAAAGGGTATTAATTAGAGGAAATATTTTAATAGTGCTATTTGCCCTTTCTCTACAATAAAAATGTGAGAGATAAAAGGTAATAAGTATAATGTATGTGAAAATAATACATAATCCTATCTAATAAAAGAGTAACATGTAAATGTGACCTTACCTTGGCTCCTGATTGGCTATGCTACCAGCCAATCAGGAGCAGGGGTGGTGCGTATCTGGGGGGCGTGGCCACAGCTTGCCTGGATGCCAGTGAACACTTCCCTTCACGAATACTTCGTTTCATGCCAGCTCCTTAAGTGCTTCACGCCTGTGGGGAAATCTTCGCTTCACAGCGGCACAGGCAGGGAACGAAGTGCTTCATGCCAGCGCCACCTGAGAACACTTCACTTCACGCTGGCAGGGGTGGGGAATGAAGCAGGGACCACACCTCTGCACAAGGTGTTTTCGAGGGCCTAGCAAGTGAGCGGGAGAGGCTCAGTCCTTGAGGCATCCGTGGATCGGGGAGGGCTGGGCCAGGACAGCACCATACTTTCAAAGAAAGTTAACTGTTTCCCACTTAAATATCCTCTGATGAATATCTTTAAAAAAGAAGTAAATATCCAGCCATTGTCACACCTTGAAAAGTTAAGGTAATTCCTTAATATCACCTAATATCCACTGTATGTTCAAATGTCTTTGTTTCAAAGATGCCTTCTACTGTTGGTTTACCCCCTCTGGAGGCTATCCGAGGTCTTATTTCAACCTTGATGTTGGGCTGCTTCCCCCGACCATAAGTTCCTAAGGCACTTCCAGCCAGAGTTAAAGGGGGCTTCTTCTGTTTTTAAGGCATCGCCATATCCAGTGCCTACCAGGCCCCTGTGAAAGCACTACTCCTTAGGTCCGAGGTGCTGGGAGCTGGAGCAGAGAGACTGTGAGGCTCAGCTTACGTAGGATGCTGGCTCCCATCACCCCTCCCAATTATCCTGGCCCAGCCTTCCCTATGCATACCTGCTCACAGAAAGCATGAAGTGGTCATAGCAGCAGGATGGGAGGCTGGCAGAGGGCATGGCCACAGCACGAGGGAAGGGAGGCCTACACCCTCCCCCAATCCAGAGGGGCTTGACAGGGGACCACAGGCCAAGCCCCCCACCTGGCAGGGCTTGACAGGGAACCTCAAGGTGTGTTCCCCCCACCCCCCTGGTGCTGGGCTAGGGTACCTCAGGCTGCTTCCCCCACCCCAGCTCCAGGCTGGGGGACCTCAGGCCATGCCTCCCACCTGGTGAGGCTTGACAGGGAACTACAGGCCACACTCCCAACCCGGCAGGGCTTGACAGGGGACCTCAAGGTGCGCTTTCCATCCTGTTGCTGGGTTAGGAGACCTCAGACTGTTCTCTCCACCTGCCAGGGCTTGACAGAGGATCTCAAGCTGCACCCCCACCCTGGCACCAGACTGGGGGACTTCAGACCATACCCTCTGCCCCAGCACCAGGTTAGGGGTCCTGAGGCTGTGCCCCTCCTGCCTGGCTGGGCTTGACAGGGGACCTCAGGCTCTGCCACCCACCCAGCGGGGCATCACAAGGGACCTGAGCCTGTGCCCCTGTGCCAGTGAGGATTGACGGGGGACCTGAGGCTGTGCCTCTCTCCTGGTGCTGGGCTAGGGGACTTGAGGCTGTGCTCCTCTGCCTGGTGGGGCTTGATGGGGGACCTCAGGCCATGCCCCCCATCCTGGTGCTGGGGCAGGGGACCTGAGGACACATCCTTCCCTCAGTGGCTTGACAAGAGTGAGACTTTTGGGGTCTGGATCTACCCCACAGCAGGGGGGAGGGGTGCGGCTGGGTCTGGGTCTCACATGATTTTGAGGCACATGTGAGTGAATGGGGACTTGACTCCAGGCCCCGTGGTGTGCCCCAGTCTCTGACAGGAGGAAGGTTTTCATATACATTTTATTAATTTTTTTATCTTTATTGTTCTGGTTATTAATTACATTGTTCCCCCTTTTTTATCCACTATAAATCCCATCCACCCTGTACCCATTCTACCCTCCGCCCTCACCCCCGCACTGTCCTCTCCCAGTGCTGCAAGATTTTTGTCCAGTCTCTTGCTGTACTTCCCACACCCCTTTCTCCCCAAGAATTGTCAGTCCATTCCCTCTCTATGTCCATGATTCTGTTATATTCACCAGTTTATCCTGTTCATCAGATTATTAATTCACTTGATTTTTAGATTCATCTGTTGATAGATGTGCATTTGCTGTTCATAATTTATATTTTTACCTTTTTCTTCTTCCTCTCCTTAAAGAATATCTTCCAGCATTTCATATAATATTGGTTTGGTGGTGATGAACTCCTTTAGCTTTTTGTTATCTGTGAAGCACTTTACTTGGCCTTCAATTCTGAATAATAGCTTTGCTGAGTAGAGTAATCTTGGTTGTAGGTTCTTGCTATTCATCACTTTTAATATTTCTTGCCACTTCTGTCTGGCCTGCATCGTTTCTGTTGAGAAATCCGCTGAAAATTGTATGGGTGCTCCCCTGTAGGTAACCAACTGTTTTTCTCTTGCTGCTTTTAATATTCTCTCTTTGTCTTTTGCTCTTGGCATTTTAATTATGATATGTCTTGGTGTGGTCCTCTTTAGATTCCTATATTTTGGGGTTCTGTGTACTTCTTGGGCTTTTAAGTCAGTTTCTTTCACCAGGTGGGGAAGTTTTCAGTCACTATTTCTTCAAGTAGGTTTTCATTGCTTTGTTCTCCCTCTTTTTCTGGCACCCCCATAATTCAGATGTTGGCATGTTTGAGGTTGTCCCAGAGGCCCCTTACACTATCTTCAATTATCTGGATTCTTTTTGTTTCTTGCTTTTCCAGCCGAGTGGATTTTGCTTCTTTGTATTTCAAATCTTTGACTTGTTCTTGTGACCCTATGGACTGCTTTTAGGACTTTGTGTAATATTTTTTTAATTTCAGTCAGTGTATGCTTAATTTCTAGTTGGTCCTTTTTCATATCCTTAAGGGTCTCATTCATATCCCCATAGGTCTTGTTCATTTCCTTGTAGGTCGCATTCATTTCCTCGTAGGTCTTGTTCATTTCCTCATTGGTCTTGTTCCTTTCCTCATAGTTCTCATTAAGTTCATCGGCCTTTTCTAGGAACCTCTTGAAAATCCTAAATACTGTGGTTTTTTCAAGTCATCTTTTTTTCTCCATATCTTTCACACCTGATTTTTTTCCATTTCTCTGCATTTGGGCTGCTTTCCTGAGTTGATTGATTTGCTTTGTGTGGTAGATGTCTTCTAAGGGACAGTGGCTCAGCCTCCTCAGTTACCTGAGGTGGATACTCTTACTGGAATCCTTTATGGGTTGTACAGTATTGTTGGAGTTAAGCCCACCTAATTGTTGTTAGCACTAAGGAGGGTTTGACCTCCAGGCCAATTGGGTGTGAAGGTGAGTTGTGTTCAGTTTGGATGGGCAGAGTCTCCAGGTTGAGCACACAGCGTCAGCTCTGCCCTACGTGGCACACAGGTCTCTGTGTTGGGTGGTAACAGCTGCGCACCTCCAAGAGAAAGCTTCCGCTGGTCTACACCTGTTGCCAGACAACTCTTCCTCTCCCCAAGTGAGTCTGCACACCCAAAGTCTCACCCCGGGTTGTAAAACAAAGCAGTCCAGTGGTCTCCCGAACGAGAAACAAGTCACTCGTCCTCTCTCTGCTGTCACGAACTTTCCGCACAAACTGCTTTTTCAAGCTACGTGCACTCTCCTCAAACTCGGAGACCTCTGCTGCACCCGGCTTTTAGCATGTGTACCCCAGACCTCGGACCTAGCCTGGCACTGGGGAATCTGTGCAGTGGGACGTCTCCGCCCTCCCCATTGTAGAAATCCAGCCGGGATTGCTGCTGCCCGCCCTACAGCCCGTGCACACACACGGCTCCAAACATCTTTCCAGGCGTATCTTCAAGGCATCACTCCACCGCTCTTCTGAGTCTCAGTGTCCCACCTTTACTTTTATTTGTGGAATTTTCACCCAGCCAGCTTTCCGGTGATTCTGGTTGATGTTTGTTTTGTTGTTATGTTGTAGTTTTGGAATTGGTGCGTGGGGCAGCACAATAGGTGTTTATCTATGCCACCATCTTGGTTCCTTGACCCATTTTACTAATTTTCTTTAGTCTCTGATACTTCTATTATAGAGAAAGAGCAAATAGCAATATTAAATTATTTCCTTTAATTAATACCCCTTTAATGTGCACGAATTTCGTGCACCGGGCCACTAGTTTCATTAATAAATAAATAATAACAAAATGATATAGCAACAATACAAATCCACAATAAACTGTTGAGTTAATTTTCCTGCATTTTAGAATAGGATTGAACGTGTCCCTCACAGAGATATAAAATCCATAATACTGCATTTGGGTGACTCGTGTTCTTACATTTTGTCTAGTATTATTGTTGAGTACACTGTTGTCTCTGAGTCTTAATGCAATATCTATTCCCCAACCTTTTTCACCATGTGAAAAAAGAATAGGATATGTCATTGCATCTAATGTAGGAAACACGATACTGATTCATTTCACTTTAGTGGCATTTGGATTATTGGGATCTGGTTTACAATGAGTGAGCAAGTCCCTTTCAAAAGGAGGTTCTCCATCTTCGTTTCTGAATATGACAGCAATCTCGGTTACACAGGGAGAATTATATCTACCTGGGTCACTATTATGATCATATTTCATTGCCATAGTTACTTCCATGGAAGCTATACTTTTTGCTGCTGCTTCAGATTGGGCTTCCTTTTCTACCTCATGAAGCATCTTGTACGATTTTGTTAATTCATTTATTTCATGCATGAGGTTGTTGATGTTGATCATGTGTCTTTCTGAGCAGGCCTGGTTTGCTGGAATTGCTAATCTCTTATGTGTAGCTTCGGCTGTATCCAAAATATAAAGTTGAGCAAACTTCCGAGAAACACCATCAGAAGGATGTAAACTTATCCATGTATTCTAAAACAATGTGGCCCATACCCTGATGGTGATGCAACATTTGCACCCATGGAAGCAAAAGCAAAAGAACTATTTATAGATCGAATGTTTTCCATGAAATTTTTATAGTCAGAATCTTCATTTGTCATTAATCTTTTTAAATATGGTGGGTAATCTGGAAAATGTATATCATTTGGACAGACTTTCCCTTTGATACAACATCAAGTAAATATCCCATCAGATGGTTTTTCATCAGAGAAATTTAGTGCTAGGCAAAATTCACATCTAACAATCATTTCACCACAACTATGTTCGAGAATTGCATCCTTACGTACTCCATTTTTGCTGAGAAGGCAGTTCCTACCACTATTGCTAGTACTTGTTGATGACTGTTCTTTAGACATATTCTGTCCTCGCCACCGCCTTCTTTCAACTTCAAAGGCACATTGTTCTTTAGACATTTCCTGTCGAAGATGCTGGTGTTTTTTGGCTTCAGAGCGACGTTTTTCCAATAGCTGCTCTTCAGATACATTCTGTCACAGGCATCACCTTCTTTCAAGATCAGATGCACTTCGCTCTTCAGACATTTTCTGTCGATAATGTCAGCACCTTTCTGCTACAGAGCTCCGTTGTATCAACACTTTTTCTTTGGACATAGTCCCACTTCTCTATTGCCATGTTCTGAGATAGAGGAGAATGACAGTCTTGACAGACCTTTCAGCAGTGTGACCAATAGCTGATTTGGACAGATTATGTGGGGGTGGGACTTCCTCCTACCTGTGGTCAGTTTCCACAGCTGGGAATCTGAAGCTGGGACTTGGGGGCCTTCCCCATAGAGGTTGCCTTCCATTTTTTGCTGGCATACAGCTGAAGCTATGAGTAAAACATTAGCAATGCCAGGGGCCTCAGTTAGAACTCACCTCAGCTGTGGTGAGTTCTCACTGCCACTGCCACCACCGCCGCCTCGTTCTCCACGCCCAGGGGCCTCAGTTAGATGCAGCTGTGGTTCACCGGTGCTGCCACTGCTTGGTCTCGGCGCCTGGGGCCGGGCACTTGATGCGTTCGCCACTTCGTCTCTGCTCCTGGGGCCCCACGCTTCTTGACCCTGCCCCTTACTCTGATTGGCTGGTAGCATAGCCAATCTGGAGCCAAAGTATGGTCACATTTGCATGTTACTCTTTTATTAGATAGGATGTAAGTAAATTATAATAATAGATTTGGGTGTTGAGCATTTTTCCACTTGACTATAATTTAGAGGCAAATAGTCCTTTTAAAATCTAGAAGGCATCCTGGCTTAAAAAGCCCCCAAAGCCCTGGTTCTAAAATACAATTCATAAAACATTCTCTGGCTGGGACAGAAAGGTAATGAACTATTTCTAGGAAACACTGTAGAGTGGTCTAGTGCCCTGGCTATATATCCAAATTTCTGGACATGGTCTGTTCTAGAATAATTTAAGATAAAAAAAAAAACCCTCTTATCTCTTACTTGGAGGAAAGCCATGACTAAGGAAGAAGGACCCATTTCACATTTGGTTTTAGTCTGGTAACAAAAAAATACTTTTCACAAACTGCACCATTTTACTTTTCAGGTGTAACTGTGTGGAGCCCCATAATCCCAGCAATGACACACTGAAGGAATGGAGCAAGTCCAATATATCTGTCTCTGACGTAATATGGGAGAACCTAACTGTGTCAGTAAGTGATACATTGAAAAATGAGTTATATATTTTATTATATATATATATATATATATATATATATATATATATATGAATTATATTATTGTTTGGTGGCTTTTGTTGACATTGTGAATGAATTATCACCACTAAGGTAAGTTTTTTTGAGTGCACACTGCTATAAAAGTAATAGTTTTTTTTCTGGGGTTTTCTTTAATTATGAAGTATTTCTAATACCTAGTAGGCCTACATTGCTCTAAAAGCACACATATACCACATAATATGACTAGACTAATTGAAACAATATTAAATAACAATGGTGTTAACCTAAATGAAGTCATATGGCAGCACTAAGTGTTCCTTCTGTGTAAAAAAACAGATGCTTTTAGTTTACTCTGAGTACTGTTCTAGCTATTCAGAATATGCTGAGGGAAAGGGGCTGCTTGTTATTATTTTAGTGTAAATATTGAAATCTTTGGGAGAACAAAAGTCAGTTTATTAACAACATTCTGGCACCTCCCTCGGGAAGGGATTTATTGTTTCCATTTTCTTCTGATTTACCACTCAGGAAAGAGGATGGCAACACATTTTTATTTTAAATCCCATACCTTTTTTTAATTTAATTTTTTTTTTGTTTAAAGTATTACAAATAGTAGCAAATAACAAGAAAATAAGAGTAACTGATAATAAAACACCTAACTCTGAAGCTTGAAGAATTAGAAAGAGAGCAACAAGAAAAGCCGAGTGAGCAGAAGGAAAGAAATATTAAATCCCATACTTTAAAAAAAAAATTTCTTATCTCTGTTTTGTGATTTCTCTCTTGCATAGCTGTTTCTCCATTCTGCTTAACCTATCATTATTTTTGTGCACTTCTTTTTTCATCTGTATTTGCATTCTTTACTTCTGTTTTGTCGAATCTCATAACTGGAAAAATTAAAAATGTTCTGCTTTAAATAAATATTTAAAATATCTGAGTCTTCCTATTTTCTTTTTTATATCCCTCAATTACAAACATGATGATCCAAAGCTTTGTATAAGCTCAAATCCATTATAGCCATCAGCATAAAACTATATGAATTTAGTTCATTTTATGAAACACATATCATTTTAGTAAGGAAGCCAGTTAGTAGAACAAATAAATCTTTTTTTTGTTGTACAAATATTATAAAAATCTAAATTTTTAAAAATTGAGGCATAATTGATATGCTACATTATGTTAGCTTCAGGTGTACAATATAATGATTCAATATTTGTATATATTGTGAAGTGACATCCACAGTGAGTTTTTGTAACATTCGTCACCACACATACAGAATTTTTTTCTTATGATGAGTACTTTCAAGGTCTACTCTTTTAATAACTTCTAAATATAAACATGAATTTTGTAAGAGCACTTGACCTATTGCCTATTTTGTCAATTTTCCCATGAAATGTTTTCTTTAGAATAAAAGCAAATTACTTATCCTTTGTATATAATTCAATCTTGACCTATATTTTACTATCTTTATTCTTACCTTCATCATTTTCTCTAGAATAAGTCTTTTCTTACTCCTGTTTTCTTCTTTTATAGTTAACATTTATTATGCCCTACTTTTTTTTCTAAAAAAATAATATTGCATGGTTATCCATTTACTGGATAACCATTATCACCTATATCATGGTTGATACATCCAACAGTGTATCTTCCAACTATATATCTTTGGGTAAACTATAAGGATGTTATGTCTAAAGAATTTCTTGCTTGTGTTCCTCACCATGTTGTTCTCTTCAATGCAGAAATCCCAATGATCTCACCTCTAAATTATTTAACATGATCATTTACTCTATTTTATATTGACTGGATAACTTAATGCTAAATAACAATATTTTATATAGCTGAAAATCCTGCAAAATAACCTGCTAAAAGACTCACAGAACAATTGATCTGGCTTGCCATTATTTAATTTTAGATATTAGAAATTTTAGAGTCAAGCAGAGTACAGTTAACAGTATTTTGCAATCAAAGCATATCCAGCATTTTGTTGTTTTCAAAGTCCTGAACTAGGTGTTAACATTCAGGCATAAAATTTCATATTATTTGTCATTAGTTAAAAGCTGCTTTTGAAATTTAATAATTGCTGATCTTGACCAGAAATAACCTTTATCACCAAAGGGAATGCTACCTAATGAAAAAAAACTGTAATTTTTAAGTAAATAAAAACCATTGAATTTTTTTTGTCTTAATTGTTTTACCAGGGTTGTTTTTATCACAAATTAGTAAAAACATTTTACTAGTAAAGCTTTGCACTAATGGCTTTTATAACTATTTTGTAAAAATAATAATATGAAATTTACTTTATATATTGTTCATTTGACAGATTTTTTTAAATTACATTTTTACATACCTCATAAATTATAGTTTTACATTGTGAATTCACAAAGAGCAAAGAACGTTAGCTTTCTGTGATTTTCCCAAACTGCTATATGCATACTGAGTGTTCCATAAATATTCATGATTATTTTGAAAGATAGTCCCATATCACAGATTTACTATTTAACATGTCTTGTTTTTGTTTATTTTCCACCTTTACTGAGGTATAATTGACGAAAATTAAACATATTTAAGGTATACAACATAATGTTTTAATAACATGTGTGCACCATGAGATGATTATCACAATCAAGCTAATTAATATACCAATCTATCACATAGTTGCCTTTTTGGGTAAGAACAATTAAAATATAGCAAATTTCAACTATATAATACACTATTATTAAATACAGTCACTATGTGGGTTAGATCTTCAGAACTTACTCATTTCACATAACTGAAACTTTGGACCTTTTGACACATTATTTCTCCGTTTCCTCTTTGTCCCCCACCAGCCTTTGGTAACCACCATTGTACTCTGCTTCTATGAGTTCGACTTTTTTTTTTTAATTCTATATTTAAGTGAGATCATGCAGTGTTTATTTTATTTAGCATAAAATCTTCCATGTTCATTTATGTTGTTGCAATTGACAGTATTTCCTTCTTACTTTAAGGGTGAATAAAATTCAGTTGCATATTTATACCACATTTTCTTTATCCATTAATTCTTTGGCAGACACAGGTTATTTCTGTATCTTGGCCATTGTGAATAATGCTTAATACAAGTCTTTTATGGCAAGCTGGAGTACTTTGGTTTCTTTTGTTATATGTATTTTTAGCAGTATCTCCAAATCAGCCATTATAAGGAGTTCTTAGTCAAGGTTTAAAATATTCACAAGCATTTAACTTGCAATTGGTTAATAGTCTTGGTACCAGAATAACATATTTAGCTAGCATATTTAAGGAGCAGGACACTAATGCCCACTTCAACTTCTTATTTTGTCACACTTGATTTTTACTAACATAAAATTATGAATATTTAGGATGTATTTGAAGGATAATTACCAGAAATGAGTTTGGCAACAGGCTTTTTTTTTTTCATTTTATTTTGTAAGTGAAAGCATGTGTTAGACTCAAACTAAAAGAACAAGATTCAGATTTGGTTTCCACTTCTATATGTCGGGATATAGATGTAGAAGTGTGTGTGTGTGTGTGTGTGTGTGTGTGTGTGTGTATGTGTGTGTTAGGGGTGGGGAAGAATTAGTATAAACCAGTAAATAAATGTAGAATTTAGTAGCTTATACTTAATATATTAACGTTCTGTACCCCCTCAAGTAATTCAAATTTACTTTGAATTAAAGTACCTAAGCAAGCTATTGGAAATTTATTATCCACACTAATAAAAGAATAAGATGCAAATTAACCATACCTTTGTGACACCCACCAGACAATCACAAGTGGTTATGCAAATTAAATCAACAAAGATGGTGGGTTAATTTGCATATGCAGGCACTGAGTGGCTGGGGGCATTATGCACTGCCCCCAGCCACTATGGGCCTTTGGGCCGCATGGGAAGGCAGAAAGGCAGCTCTGGCCAGAGCAAAGGCGGTGCTAGCAGCCAGGGGAAAGAAGGCCCATTTTTGCACGAATCTTCACGCATTGGGCCTCTAGTAGATTATAAAACAGTTAAACAATCCTTTGAAATGTCAAGTGGCAGCTCTGCTTTTAAGGATTGAGGTCAAGACTCAGCCAAGTCGAAGGAACATTTTATAACTGCACGAAAGACTGCAGACATCACAACTCTATGATAATGAATTTACAGTGGAACTTGTAGCTCCTCTTTGTATTTAGTTGCTCAGCTTGCCCATTACTTTGCTTAATGATTGCTCTACTATAATATCTCTGAACTGGGACAAGAGAAGGAACTAAAAAAAATGCAAGGATTTATTTTTGGTACTTTATTTTTACAGAGTTTTGAGAAAAGGAAAATTAAAGCTATAATTAAGGCGTGGAGGATTTTTCTTTGGTTTTTCAATTAGCCAAGTTATTGTGCTCTATATTAAATTAACATGGATAACTGGAATTTAGCCTTAGCTAGCAAGGAAGGTATTTGCAGTTAGATTAGAAGAGGGGACATAATTGTTTCAGAGAATTATAAGGTATATTAACAATATTTCTTAGTAATCCTAGCCTTAGAAGTAGCTGCTCCAACTAGATTTGCTGGTTGATTGTTTATCCTAAATCTTTTTTGTCTGTGGTTTATTCTATAATATATATTTTTTAATTTTAAATATATTTTATTGATTTTTTACAGAGGGGACGAGAGAGGGAGAAAGAGTTAGAAACACTGATGAGAGAGTAACATCAATCAGCTGCCTCCTGCACACCCTCTACTGGGGATGTGCCCGCAACTAATGTACATACCCTTTACCAGAATCGAACCTGGGACCCTGAGTCCATAGGCCAATGTTCTATCCACTGAGCCAAACTGGTCAGGGCTTATTCTACAATCTTTTGAAGTAATTTATTTTTTGCTATACAAGGACTCCAGGGCCCAGGGCATTGTTCAGTGGGAGGACTTTGTGTTCTTGACCAATCCATCAGTGCATTTGTTTCTTTAAAATCTCTGTACCATGGCACAATTCCATTTCTGTTCAGGTCCAGAATATCTCAAGGATTGATCAATTCACTGGTTCATTTAAGCAATTATTTTCTGTGTTTTAAAATAACAATAAATATGTTAGTAATCTAATCTTTAAAATAAAATAAGAGAATCCAAAATGATTTTAAAAGGAAATTTTCAATTTCAAAATATTAATATTTAAAATGCTCAGGTTTTCTTGGAGAAAGGAATTTTGTTTTTTACTTTGCTGCCACCTCATGGTTAAGGCAGTAATTAGCCATGATCCTTCAGGGGTTTATAAAAATATATGCCATGGGAGAAAAAGACCACGGAGAAGCCATAGAAAATATGAGTTCTGTCTTGCTCATGAAGTAACATTTTTTGTTGTTCTTCTGTGATCTCAGTTCAGGCCCAATCTTTGACTCACAATTTCATTTCAGTAATAACATAACATAGTTTTCTTGCCTTTCTCATCTTTTTCAGTAGATTTTGGATTAGATAATTTTACCATTTTTCTTCCTTGGTAAGTAATGCTATCCCCTCCATGGACACTGTATTTGTATCACAGCTCTACTGCCACTAGCAGCACTGAGATCAGGGCCAATTACTTAAACTCTGTCCCATTTTCCTTAGGCGTGAAGTCAAGGTAATAATATCTATCTAGTTTATAAGCTTGATGTGCAAATTAAATAAGATGATGTATTTAAATGGTTTGGCATAGTGTCAGACCTAGTAATCACTCACTATGAAGTATGTCAAATTTTCAGTAAATATGCTGTTAGGAACTTAGTTGTACAAGCTTAAATACATATTATTGGTAAATCAATATTATAGATTTAAATTTAATTTGAAAAAGGCCAAAATTGTAAACGTGGTTCCTGCTCAAATTTCACATAAGACTTTGGTGTTTCTCACTACTGCACCTGTCCAGATAGAAGCGGTGAGACCATAGATGCAAAGCTGCAGCATCTCCATGGCAGCTGGCCTCAGATGTTGGACGATTGAAGGGACTGTTCTCATTTTTTCTTAAAAGCTTCGTTTCTTTTACTTCCTCTGGCAGGAATGCAAGTCACTGCACGGAGAGTATGTGGGGCGGGCCTGTGGCCACGAGCATCCATACGTCCCGGATGTCCTGTTTTGGTCCGTGATCCTGTTCTTTTCCACAGTTACGCTGTCGGCCACCCTGAAGCAGTTCAAGACTAGCCGCTATTTCCCAACCAAGGTACTTAAACTGCAGTTTTCTGGATTAAAACACAAACTTACATAAAGCAGGTTATGAAGACATAGACGTTTTGAGAAACTAGAAAGAGCAGTTGCTGTGATGAACGGAGCCACTAAAAGGCTTTTGTGTTAGCAGGCTGCCAGGTGAAGAGTGGAGGTCGCAGAGGAGGGAAGTGAAGGAAAAGCATTTTGAGACAGGTGTTGGAAGTGCACGTGAACTCCAGGCTTCTCTCCTTCAAAATCCCAAAGATCTGGCACTTTCCCACTTCCGTGTTTGGAAATTGGAAGTACACACTACAGTAGTGATTGTCACTCCCTTCAGTGAACAGTGGGAGCTATTCCAGCATGACAGATATCTCCTTGGAGCCACTGCCACACTCTTAACTGGGAGAGCCCTTGCAAAGCCCATTGGAATTCTATTCTCTTACATTTCAAAGTGTCAGTCCCTCTCCTAACCCACCACATTTGCATCTGCATGTTTGGGAAGGAAAGTAAATGGACATACAGCTTAGTTCAATATTTAACACTGCAAAGTAACACCTATAATGTCTGACTCAACCAATAGAAAACAAGCTTTTTAAGGATGAGCTGATGATTATAACAAAAATTCCACCCTGGAAAATGTTTCAAGAACTGTTTCTTCTGCAATTTTCGTCACCTCCTTCCGTAAGATGGAAGGTTTATTTCTTTCCCTTGAAAGTTTAATTTGATTATTTTTTGTAACTTGAAACAATAATCTCCTATATTTTTGTGTGTGTCATAAAGTCATCCTAATAAAGAAGCCAAGATCTTGTTGATCTTTATGTTAGGATTTTTGCTGAAAGATGGCTTTATGTATGAGATGACTTTAAAACTGGCTTACACAGAAGAACTTTCAATTGTTTCTATTCTGTGTGCACATTCCTTGCTGCCATTCTGATATCTCAGATATACTAACTAAAATATTATGCTTCTTCAATAAAACTGATAATTTTATTTTATGGTGCTTTGGGTTTATCATATTAAAATGTTGCCTGTGTGAGAAAGAGTGCTAAAATGTAGCCAAATTCTGGCCTTGCAACCTTATTCTATGTTCCAAGTGTTCACGCACTTAGCTTCATAATAAACTTAGATTTTAAATAAAGATTAAAATAGCACAATAACCACTACAGCGATTTCACAGTAACTCTTTCTGGAAAGGTTGAGTGGGTATCTGTCTTAATGACAGTTACATAAATATGCATTCAGCTTCTGACAGAGCTAATGATAATATTCTAATATGCATAGCATATAATATTGTGATGTTATGTCATAAAGGTTTTGCAAAGAAAAATTATGTTCCTGACTATTTCTGTCTATTTATAGTTTCTTCAAATATTTTCATTATTTTTAGGTTCGATCCATAGTGAGTGACTTTGCTGTCTTTCTTACAATTCTGTGTATGGTTTTAATTGACTATGCCACTGGGATCCCATCTCCAAAACTACAAGTACCAAGTGTTTTCAAGGTGAACTTACAGCATTTTCTATTTACTTCTTCATCTCTGTAGGCCAAATCTTCACTTAGATCATGGCTAGAAACATAGAACTTGGGATTTTGATGAAAATATAAGGCTATAGATTAGTAAATGCCCATTAGTATGACTAAAACTTTGGTCTACTACTACTAAAAAAAAAAAAATAGGAACCACAGAAATAAAATCCTGGAGGCCACTTGAAAATATTTCCTGTCAACTTTGTCAGTTGAAATATCCTATCTAATAAAAGAGCAATATGCAAATTTGACCATACCTTCGCTACACCCACAAGCTATGCCCACAGCCACGTCCACCAGCTAATCAGGAGCAGATTATGCAAATAAACCCCAACCAAGATGGCTTCCCCCACTGAGAGCAGGAGGAAGGCTTGGGTTTCCCCAGCAATAGAGGAAGCCAAGCTTTCCACCTGCCATTGCTGGCCTAGGCCTCCAATCTAGGCTACAAAGTTTCAAACAGAAATGGCTACTGTCTCAGAGTGAGCAGAAGGCTTGGCTCTGCTCCAGGCTACAAAGTTTCAATTGTAGATATAAATTAATTCCAGATCCCAGGGCCTCTACTTTGGTTACTAGGGGGCATGGCCGGCCTGTAAACCTCCACAGGCCCCTTGCTCAGGCTGCCCTCACCCCAAGGGAACCCCCACCCTGATCCGGGACACTCTTCAGGGCAAACCAGCGGGCCCCCTTCCCATGCACCAGGGCTTTATCCTATCTAATAAAAGAGTAATTTGCAGATTGACCATCACTCCAACACACAAGAGGGCTGCCCCCATGTGGTCAAAGATCCTGCCCCCATGTGGACACAAGATGGTCACTACAAGATGGCCAGCAGGAGAGGGCAGTTGGGAGGGACCAGGCCTGCAAGGGAGGGCAGTTGGGTGTGATCAAGCCTGCAGGTGAGGGCAGTTAAGGATGACCAGGCTGGCAGAGGAGGGAAGTTGGGGGCAAACAGGCTGGCAGGGTGCAGTTAGACATAAATTAGCCTGGCAGGGTAGTGATTAGCAGGTGATCAGGCTGGCAGGCAGAAGCAGTTAGGGGCAATCAGGGAGGCAGGCAGGTGAGCAGTTTGGAGCCAACAGTCCTGGATTGTGAAAAGGATGTCTGACTGCCTATTTAAGCCCTATCCTACCTGGATTGGGCCTAAATGGGCAGTTGGACATCTCTCGAGGGCTCCCAGATTGGAGAGGGTACAGGCTGGGCTAAGGGACATCCTCCGCCCCTCTGTGCACAGATTTCATGCACCGGGCCTCTAGTCTATATGTAAGACTCCTAAGAGTTAAGGAAGCATTTTAAAACTAAGGGAAATGCATTATTTTGATGCAGAATTGCCCAGTGAATAGTATTTAAAAATAGGTCTGAAATAGAATTTTGACCATGTTACTAAGAGTGTGACCCTGGTTAAGTTCCTTAAACTTGATTTTTCTCATCTATCAAGCTACGGACTTCCTATAGAATTATTGTCAAAGACTTCCTCTGGGATTCATCTCAGACACCAGCCATGTTTAGAACCCTCCCCTGAGCCCCTAATGTCATCCATTGTCTTTTTGCTGTTTTCAGATAATGGCCTGTGCTTACATATAAAATAAGGTTACACACAGTTGTCAACTGTAAAGATAAATATATTTGAAAAAATATATATATTTCCTTTCATATATATATACATACATACATACATATATACACACTTCCCAACTGGAAATGGTAAATATTATTTTATCTAATATAGGTACTAAGAACACAGATTTTTGAGCCAGCCAGTCAGTGTTCAAATCCTATCTCCAGCACACTAGCTTTGGAATTTTGAGGACTTTATTGGATTTCTCTATGTCTCAGTTTTTTTAATCTGTACCTCCTTATCTGTTGCCAAGGAAAGAATGAGTTAAAATATTTAAAGCACTTAGAATGGTGCTGGTACCTTATAAATGCCTTGTAAACATTAGTGCTATTCATTATTATTATTATTATTATTAATCTAAACATTAGTATTATTCACTCAGAATATCAGTTTATATTTAGGGTTTTCCTGGTAGCATCTATATAATTTAATTTGATTAGGTATTCATTAATCTAGCTCATAACTTTGTACATTCTTTTATTTTTCACAGCCCACCAGAGATGATCGTGGCTGGTTTGTTACACCTGTAGGTCCAAATCCATGGTGGACAGTAATAGCTGCTATTATTCCAGCTTTGTTGTGTACTATTCTAATTTTTATGGATCAACAAATTACAGCTGTCATAATCAACAGAAAAGAGCATAAGCTAAAGGTATGTTTTAACATTAATTTTAATGTAAATTATTATGACTTGACTGACATCAATTGATGTTCATTATATTTTATATTCTGTAGTCATTTGTATAATGAAATATTAAAGTAATTGTGGAATCCTTTTCATGTCCAGCGTGTCCAGGGTTCCTATGCCAAGGTTCAGCATCTGGAGAAAGCCCCATACAAATGAAAAGACACTAGAAAAGCATTAATTTTTTGGGAATAAAGGGGGCCAGGCGGGAGTCCACCTCAAGGGGGAGGATGCCACCAGCTCTGGCTTTCCTATCCCCTTTTATTAAGGCCAAGTGATCCATCCATCAACCAGCAAGAATTAACATAAGACAAAGGTGTGGAAGCTTTTACAATTACCAATGTGTCACCTAAACAATATATGAATAGTTCATACTTAACATAAGACTAAAGGAGGGGGAACTAAAGTCTCACCTAAACAATGGGTAAACAGTTCATACTTAACATAAGACTAGAGGAGGGGGAACTAAAGTCTCACCTAAACAATGGGTAAACAGTTCATACTTAACATAAGACTAGAGGAGGGGGAACTAAAGTCTCACCTAAACAATAGGTAAACAGTTCATACTTAACATAAGACTAGAGGAGGGGGAACTAAAGTCTCACCTAAACAATGGGTAAGCAGTTCATACTTAACATAAGACTAGAGGAGGGGGAACTAAAGTCTCACCTAAACAATGGGTAAGAAGTTCCATTAAGCTTTGACCCGGTTTCTTGTTTGTTCTATTTACATCTCTATTGGTGAGGGAATGTCTGGCTTCCCACAAGTAATGCTTTCAAGTTCATACTTTTTATTGTTTATATATTTAGGTTATTCTGTATTACAATAAACTTAAAGTTAATTGTTTTTAGTTAGTTAATCAATTATACTTGGATGAACTCTTAACTCTGAAACCTTACCTTCAGGGCTTAAAATGAAAACAGTGCCTAAATTCTAACTTTCTTTACCATGTTTAACATATTTTAATAGAATAATCTATTCTGGTGAAGTGCATCTTTACCAATTTATCTTACATTGGGGATTTCTTTATATTTTTATTTGACCCTAAATATTTCTATTAGATTACATTCATTATTGGAACAAATTACATCTTCAGATATTTCTTATTTTCTTTAGCTATTCCTCTGTCTATAATGCCCATTACATTATAAATGTATAGACTGTAAGTGACACTTCTATTGAGTTTTATTGCAGATTTTAATGCCTTCCTTTTTTACAAAGAGAATGAATATGGATATGTTTATATTCTGACCCTGCCATTTTGCAACTGAGAATAATCAAAATTGTTTATTGGTATACAATTTGTCTGAGATATGTAATCTGAGTGCTATCACTTATAAGAATATGTTAAATAAAATCAAAATCATTGAATGGTTACAAACTATCTAAATCAATTCTTGTAAAAGCAGAACATGCACAATCTTGTTTTGCTTTGGAATCATGTACATACTCTAAACTCTAGGAAAAGGTTTATTGTCAGAGCAACAGAAATCATGCTCCAAATGATTTATAAGTATGTTTGTTAGAAAGATTAAAATCTGATTGAAATAATATCTTAATTATTAAGGATACATTTTACAAAAACATTTCATAAAGTTGTAGGAACTAGATCAGTGGTGTGCTGGTACATGTTTAACAACCAGTTCTCTACATTTGAAAAAGAGAGAAATCTTGATTTATTATTTTAATAGTATGAATGCCCCATCACTGCATGGCCAATTTTATGCTACCAGTGTGACATCAATTGGCAGGAAAATTATTTGAAAGTTCAACAATTGGCTCTGGTAGCCTATAGGAGCTGG